>OY728139.1:77835027-80239417 GCA_963277665.1 Viscum album
ATCTATTGTGGACAGCTCCTATATGGGTACTTTTTGGTCATTTTCCCTTTGCAATCATCTCCATCACAGATGATGCCTTGACGACGGTCTTATGTTTCCATCCATATGCGGAAAACCATTTATGCCATCCAGTATATACCACTGCGGATATACCCTCACACCACCACTTGGGATCAATGTTGGGATGTTGTCCTAACCCTTAGAGTCTGTCCCTTTTCTACAATCCCTGACCCCCAAAAAAATAAAAAGAGTCGCACCACAAAATTTTTATGTCTAGTCGACCACATATTCCATTGTGCCCTTATTCCACCCCAACATCTATCCCATAAATATCATGAGTTGAGTTACTCCTCATGAGACTTAAAAACCCATGTGACCTGCCACTTATGCCAAGTTGATCTAGAACTAAATGGATATTTGATGTATATATATTCCTTATATGCTGACACACACCCTTCTCAATCCACCAGACTCTGTGTCCTGGGAAATTTTAGATAATGATAAACCTCAATGACCTTCAATAATAGATGGTCAATGTCCTGAGGACTCCTCTGTTTTACAAAGCATAAAATACCCTAGTGTATCTACATAAGTTTCCTACATAAAAGGCCTATCGACTAGATAAAAATTCAACCTTATGAGAGTATTTTCCTACATTTGTAAGCCCAAATGCATTCTATGTCCTATATCATTTTTCTTGATTTGAGGATCCCCAGAATCATGCTTTACACATTCACTCCCATGGCCATCTTAGTAGTCAAGGTTCTGTCCCAGGAACATCTTAGTCCATACCATGTGATATAAATATTTACCTAATACATTATAGAGAAATATAGGTCTCACTCATATCATATTGAAATAATACAGACTTTTTCAAAACAAATAAACAATAATATCATAACACAAGAAATAAAATGTGTATCATAAATAATTAATCACACCAAAACATGTGAAAACATATAAATCTTTCATAATCATTTCATCAAATTCATAACCCTTTAATGAAAAATGGATTTCATAAAAATATAAACCAATAAAGAGGAAGAATTTTCATAAATACCATAACATCAATTACATACCATTCAAATAAAGAAATATTAACTGTACCTTTTGATAATTTCCATGAATGGAATGAGTGACATCAATAGTTTTCATCTTAGATGGATTTTTTTTTTTTGAAATATCTTTAATTTTTTTTTGGAAATTATACTTTATTATTTAAAAAAGATTTTTTATGAACATAAAACCTTTTTTAAATGATATTATTGCGAATAAAAATTATAAATAATTATTTATAACATTTAGAAAACCATTTTCATTTAAAACTTATAAAGGAAGCATGAAAATATTTTGAAATCCGTTTTCCTTGAAAATTTATAAAATAACTCTAAAATGCTTTTGTAAACCTGTATCATTGAAAATAAAATAAACTAATTTACTCCCAAAATATTAGAAAATTTTTAATAAAGAAAATATTTTTTATCTTATAGTTGAATCATCAAAGGATTTTCGGTCATTATGAAGGGTAAACTCGAACATGTTTAACATTTCTTTTACACCATAAAATGTTTTGAAAGGTGACTCCATCAGAAAATTACAATGTAACTCCTTATTAAAAACCAATTTATATAAAAAGTTAAACAATAGAATTTTTTTTAACTATAATATAAGTGTAATAAAATATTTTTCGAAATCTTTCAGAAAAGATGATTTTGAATGAACTCATATTTTTGACCGAAGAGACAGGTAAAGTCAGACTTTATTAAAAAAAACTCTCTTAATAATCTCATGTACCAAAGAGTGGGAAAATGGTACCAATACATTAATATATCACGAATAAATATATAAGAATAATTTTTTTGGTTTATCATTAGATATGGATCGTAATAGTTCATCAAAAAATGCATAATAGAAAACAACATCGAAACTCGATGTAATTATTTCAATAAACTCTTATGACTTAGTAACTATGAACCACAATATCCATGTAAGAAAATGAATTTACATTAAGATGAAAATATCATTAAAGGAATTATATAACATTTAAAATGGTAGTATATAAATTTCATATAAAAATATAGGTGCATAAAATGTCATGCGTCTCAAAGAAATAAAATTTGGACAAAAATTACATTACTGATTTAGTATCTTTTGAAACATAAAACCCATGATAGAAAGATAATAAATGGATATGAAAATCCAAATATATATAAGTATACAATCCATCAAATAAATTAATGTGAAGCATATACTCCTCACAGAATAAGTTATCTATGAATAAAGCATGTTTCTCACAGAAATAAAAGAGTGTGATGACACTCTTTTACCTTGTGTCTTGTCTCTAATCATAGTCATTCAAAACTCATTTAAATAAATATAAAATTATTATAATTATTTAAGTGAATCATATTCTTACTTATAATACCATAAAAGGTTTGATTATGGTTTTATATTACCCACTTGTTTACAATTCCATGTTAAGGATTCACGCCATGTAATATCCTCTTTGTTTTCAAATGTCTCTTATTTTGTTATATCATTCATCCATATACTTATATAATGAAATATAAAATGTAAACAATGATATAAATATAAATTATATTCAGTATAATTTTTTTGTAATAATCCATAGAATATTTATGTTTGAAATGGAATAATTCGTTCATGGAGATGTCAAGTCGTACGTACACATGAATGATATTTTCCTTTAATTGTAGTCTTGAAAGAAAGAAATTAAAAGACATATATGTATATATATGTGTATATATATATTTATTACTATAGTATTATTATATCATATATATATATATATATCTACTAAATCCATCCATAATACATTTAATGTAGTGTATGAATGAATCACATCTCTTTGTGGAGGCTGTAGTCCACACTTCTTCAACCGAAATTATTATAAAAATAGAAAATGGAATGTATAAAAATATGTGTTGTAAACAATTAAATAAGATTAAATACATTATAAATATTATATATAACATATATATTCAGTTTTTCAATCATAATTTCCACAATAATTGGTTTTAAAGGAAAAATGAACAACCATCGTTAATTTAGGTGATACTCCACTATACATGTAAACACAATGTTTGTTACACATTAGATAGAAGTGCATGAAAGAATATATAAAATCAATAAATGAAAAACATACTATTATACTGAAGATACTTTTGTTAATATTCAAAAATGGAATGACAAAATTTGATGGATTGAAGAAAGGAAACAATAGAAAGGAGTTTGAGGGAGGTTGTTACCTCTTAAATCGGGTAGCCCATTTTGGTTTTCACCAAAGGGAAACCTTGGAAGGAATTATGACCAAGGGAAGAGATGAGGAATATGTTAGATATATATGGGAGATATTTTGGAATATTTTTGATGAAATTATTATTCTTGGGAGTTTTGAGGAAGTGGTAACATAGATGAGTCCTCTTATAATGGAAGAAATGTTTAACTCTTCTTATATTTTTAAAATAAAGGAACACCACCCATGTTTTTTTATTGAATGTGGATCCATAATGGTCCCATATCTATAAAAGAGATTATAGGGTCAAAATATCTCCATCCAATGGATCTTATAAATGTGTATAAGTCATTTTGGGCCTTAAGGTCATGGTTTACTCTATTATTAAGCATAATTTTTCTTAAATGGTTGTAATTAATTTTATTTACAGTCACTAATATTTTTGAGGAAAAAATAAGTTAAAGTTACTAGTAATTATAAATTATTATTATTAAAAATATTTAATCAATTTTTACAAATTATAATCACATAAGTGGTAGAAATTAATTTAAATTTTATACTGTAGTCGAGTCAACAATGCGGGTTTTTAAAGTAAAAATGATCAAAGGTTTTCCTAATTTTTATATCCAATTTAGAAGTGGAATTGGTTATAATGACCTAAATTGTATTAATTGATAAAAATATTGTCTGATATTATTATTAAAGACATATGAAATGTAATTTATCTTTATTAATAAGTTCGGTTAAAAAGATGTTTTGAACTAAAATATAGTCTTTTTCACAATTTTTTTTAAAAGATAATACTTCACAGATATATTAATGAAAATAACCATAACCTTATTTTAATAATTAAAATTCATATATAAAGTTTATTTTGAAACATATGATTAACAAATTTTCCAAAATTTATATTTCAATGTGTTTCTCCATTAGAAGGCAGTAAAATTTCCTTAAAAAATATTGGGTTCTATAAGTTAAAATGGTTTTATTCTTATCTTATTATAATAAAATATATTGGATTAATATAAAAATATTTAAATGTATATATAAGAAAATATTACATTAATATTACATAATAATTTTAATTAATTAAATTTATTATGATTAAATCACCTTTTTGAGCATGACAATTGTTTTCTAAAAAAACACCCCCTTTATATTTAATTGGTTCTTATATTCATTCCTAATTTTTTTACTAATTAATGCATTTTATATTTTTTGAAAACCACAAATTTATATAATTTTTTAAATAAGATTCATGAAATATAATTTAATGTTTTGGTGATATATTATTATATATATGATTGTTTATTAGCACTTGGTCCTACGTTTTATTCAATCCTTGAAGGAAACACACTATTTTGTGAAATGTAAGCATACCATAGTGATTCGTATAGAAGAAGATAAGAATTATATTGCATTTAATGAATAATTAACACATAATTTCATATAACACATTCCAACTCAGTGCATTAATATATATATAACAGATATTTTTAATGATGCAGGAAATAGAAAATATCAAAAAGATTAAATTAATTCAAAGAAAATATAACCATACAATAATATGGTGTTACATTATACCCCCTTTAAAATGAATATCACCCTAAAAATTATTTTGGGTTATCAATGGTTTAATACTTGATACTTCCTTTTATAGAAACACACATTATAAAAACCTATATTATATCTTCATTCAAAAAAATAATGTTGGAACTATAACGGTTATCCAATGTAACTCATTACTAAAATACCACATAGGAGAAAATATGTGGGATCTGAAAACATGGACATTGAAGAAAACTATTAGCAACATTTTATGATGGATTCTGATATAGAAATAGGTTAAGAGAAAGTCAACTCTATCAAATCCATAAATTTATGATTTTCTAAAGAACCATATGATCTATAAAAAACAATTATACTAGGATAATATTTTATTTATAGGTTGTTTTAAAAATCTTATGTATTTACATGAAAATATATACTTTCATGATTCTAGGATTACCTCTCCATTTTTTGTTCCTTATCCACACCAGTACTTTTTCGAAAAAGTAAGGTGGGTTTTTTCATTCATGAATCACTAAAAGACCATTAGATCCATGATATTCCCTCCCATATAACATTAATTATTATCAACACTATGTTTTTATAATAGGTTATCCAATATGAATAAATACTCTTTTTGGGAGAGAATTATTTATTCTCACAAACATCATCCAAAGATTAAATTAACATTTCCATAAATTGATAACCTTATAACCCTTACAAAATATGAAATCCAAAGCATTAGAAACAAGGTATCTAAATTAGATTAACATTGATCCCATGTATATCACAATGTATCGCCTTGTGGTCACATTCTAAAAATGTGAATACCCTCATCATATAATCTCTTGAATCATTGTAATAACCAAAATCAACATAAATACTTATTGAAAACAGGCATGTTTGTTTATTCTAAAGGTTACTGGATATAATCCTTTAATCAAATGAGTTTCTAACATCATCAATGATAAAATATAATAGTTTTTCCAAAACTAAATAATCATATATCGAGTAATCATGGATATTCAATTTACATTATCTAAATCACTCAAATATTTATCAAAGAGAAGTTTTTTTTATCAACATCATAATCACATTTCAGTTTACCATACCTTAATAAAAGTATCACTTTTATAATTTTCATCACCTTTAAAAATATCCATTTAAATCCTTAATAAAAACATATAAAAAAATACATATATATTTCATGGTTTGTATAACATAGTCTTTGAATTCCAAAGCAGAATTACTTCATTCATCCAACATCATTCTTAAAATATTTCTTTGGATTCATAGACATACTCCTTAATCCCTATTTCCTTGAATATGAAATATGGGTAATGTATTAATGTTTCTCAATCTCAATATAATGATGCTTATTTTTATTAATGTAAACAATACTTAGGGGACATTACATACCTTTCACATGTCGTTTGCAGTCTCTTTATCTTCATAAGTATAAACAATACCCATACCACATTTCTTATAAAATTTATGATATTTCCACTTGGGAAATTTATTTTCATAATTCCCATAAATTCTACATCTGAAATATTCAATGTTAACCATGTTCCTTCTAGTTCACCCCATTGACTTAAACTAAAAATCATGGGGTGAGAAACAAATATCATAGACGAAAACCCCAAAATCATGAATGTTTACTTATAAGATGTCTAAATCATGAAACCTAGCTTTTATTCGATGACATAGTTATTTTTTACTGTCTTATTCATAGTCATATTATATTAAAATACATTATAATGGTTCTTATATATTTCTGGAATTTCC
The DNA here is from genome assembly GCA_963277665.1 of Viscum album. NCBI lineage: Eukaryota > Viridiplantae > Streptophyta > Magnoliopsida > Santalales > Viscaceae > Viscum > Viscum album. The sequence goes on from OY728139.1 coordinate 77,841,620, forward strand.
AAAGCATATCCCCTGGGAGGGTAAAACTAGGTGTGGAGCAAGGCCTATTGTCAAGTACCAGGTTACCTGGAGTGAGGAGTGAGACATATTTTCTGTGTTTTTACCCCTAGGTACATATTTTCTTGAGCCACAAACACATGTAATATCCTAACATGGATATATTTGTAGGGGATCAGTCCCTTAATCCTTTCACAAAATTTCAGGACATTTTCATATTCTTTTCATAATCCTTAGACTCATCTTAGACATGTCCATATTGTTCTAATTATTGTTTTCCCATTGGATTTTCTAAAGGATAACTAATACATTTATATGATATCAAATATAATGACTTAGTCTTGACATATATTATCATTACATAAATTTTATAGAATATTTAATATATTATACAAACAAGTCCCTAAAGACTGTATTAGTCTAGTGCCATGGAAATCTTAGAATCATAAACATTGGTACATAAGTGAGATACATTATCTCCCTCTAGGATCTTCATGTATACCACTTTTCATAGAAAAATCATAAAGAATAAAAATCATCCTAACATGGGTAATGAAACATAAAAAGGGATGAGAAGATATTCTTAGTAAGGGTAATCAAGGGAGACATGTATGAATAAACATGATCCTAGGGGTTTGAGAATGTGATCATTACAATCGAGGATCATACACTTTCTGACATAGGATATAAACATGTAACATGTGATATATCTTGATTGTTAATAAGGCATGAATCATAATGAAATAATGAATACATTCCATGAATTCATAATATAAGAATAAACCATGCAATTTTTTAAAACACAAAATCATATAATATTATTTACATAATATAGAATGAATCATTACCCAGAACATATTAGCAGATTTGATTCACTCAACATAAAATATTGGTAGACATTTTTCACTCCCATTTCCATATTATTTGCATTCGTTCACTCTTCATTCCATCTTGGATGTCATGGTCCACTCTAATGGCCATCTTAGTAGTCGAGGTTCACTCTCATGACCATAATAGTATATCTCATAAGATATAAATCATTACCCTATTCATTGGAGGGTTATATAGGTCCCAAAAGTATGATAATGAAACATATATACATAATCCTAAAAAATCATAAACAATCATATCATAGCACATGAAATGAAATTGGTATCATAAATATGTAATCCTATCATAACATATGAAAAAAATACAAGATTCATCATCATTTCATCAAAATAATATCTTGTAAAAGAATAATGGATTTCATACAAATATATCCCATGATAGAGAAATTTGTTTCATAAACACCACTACATCTAGCATAAACCATTCAGTGAAATAATATTAAAGGAACTTTTAGATAATTTCCAATAATGGAATGAGTAACATAAATAGATGTCATCTTAGATAGAAACAAATTGTAAAATATCTTTCGAAAACATTTATTGAGGAAAATAACTTGTAATCTCTGAAAAGGGATTTTTTTAAATATAAAACCTTTAAAAACAATTTTTATGGGAATATAACATTTAAAGAAATCTTGAAAACATTTTTGAAACCATTTAACATGATAACTTTTAATATACTCTTGAAAATATTTTGTAAACCATTTTCCATGAAAACTTATAAAATAATTTGAAAATGTTTTGAAAACATTTTGCAAAGAAAATCACTTGAAATAATGAATTTACACAATAATAGGAAGAAAATTTACTTTCATATAGAAAATAGATTTTTAATATTGTAAAGTAAGATTCAATGGTATGTCGGTTATGACGGTGGATAGACCTAAACATGCAGATCATTCCATTTTACTAAGTAAAATGTTTTGATATGTTCTTCGAATAGAAAATTTCAAGAATATTATTTATTAAAAAAAATGTTCATAAAAAGATAAAAAACAGGTGGAAATGTATTTTAAATATGATAGGATAATAATAAAATTCTATCATAAACCTTTTAGAATACACGATTTTGAAATAACACATATTCCCAACTGAATAGAGAGGTAAAGTCAGAATTTATTAAAGAAAACATTTTCTTAATAATAATTATTTACCAAAGAGTGGAAAATATAACTAATATAATAATATAAAATTTATAAATAGGGTAAGATAAAATTAATTCATGTTCTTGATATATGTATCATAATAGTTCATCAAACAAATCATAATCCCAAACAATCTCGAAAAGGGAAGAGATTATTTCAATAAACTCTTATAGCATGGTAACTTTGAACCATTCTCTACATGTATGAAAATGATATTACACAAAGAATAAAATATCATTAATGTAAATAAATTAATGATATAACATTTCAAATGTGGTATATACAACTCGTATAAAAATATAGATTCATAACAGGGCATGTCTCTTAATGAAGGAAGTATTAGACAAAAAATAAATCACTTATTTGGTGACTTCTGAAACCTAAACCACATGATAAGAATATAATAAGATGGTTATGTAAATTCCAATACACATAATTAAAAATGGAATATATTTCATTAATGGTATTCATATACACTATAAAAAATATGTGAGTGGTGAATAAGTCTTGTATCTCATGGAAATAATGAGTGAGATGAAATTCCCACACTTTTTTCCTTGACTCTCGTCGTACTCATTAAAAAAATCTATATAATAAATATATATTTATTATAAATATATCCAAGAACCATATTCTTACTTATAATAACAAATATCATTTGATTTTGGATTTATAACACCCATTTTTTAACAATTCATTGTAAAAGTTTCACTTCGAGTAATATCCTCTTTGTTTTTTGCATGTATTTTAATTTGTTATATCATTGGTAATTATAAATATATAATGATTTCCAAAATTTAATACATGGTATGAATGTCAAATATATTCATTATAATTTTATTATAATAATCCCAGGATTATAGAAGTATGAATTGGAATACACCGTTCAAGGAAACGGTAAGTCCTACGTACACATCAATGCTATTTCTGTTTAATTGTCTTGTTGAAATAAAGTAATTAATATATATATATATCATTATTAAAGTAGTTTTATTATATCATATATATCATTTTTATTCACTAAATTTATCCTTAATACATTCCTTATTGTGTATGAATGAATCACATCACTTTGAGGGGGCAATAGTCCACACTTCCTCAAACGACATTCTCTAATTAACAAAAAATGGAAGGTATAAAGATATGTGTTTTAAAATAAATATATAATATTAATTAAATAATAAATATAATGTATATAATATATAAATATATAATACATAATAATTTTCTTCAAGATAGATGGTAAAGGAAAGGTGCACAATCATTGTTTAGAGAGGTGGTTTTCTTCCATACAAGTAAACAATATGTTTATTACCCGTTAGATGGATATGTGTGTATGTTTAGGTAGAATACATAAAATAAAAACACCCTGGTATATTTAGGATAATTTTTTATATAGTAATAAAATTATTATATTTGGGGTAGTGTAGAAAGTAAATAAAAGAATTTTGTTAGAAGGAGGGTGTTACCTCTTAAATCAGGTAACTCCTTTTGGATTGCACAAAAGGGATTCCTTGGAAATATTTTTTCCAAAATATGCTTCAAGGAGGAAGACAGAGTTATTGGGGAGATATTTTGGCATAATATTTTGGAGCATAAGTGGCTTGATATGTGTGCATAAGTTGGTGGAGGGGATACCTTTTACAATGGAGTATGAGTGGAACTCTTGTAACATTTTAAAAGAAAGGATCCCCATCCACATTTTGTCATATAATGTAGATCAATAATATTTAAAAAATAAATCAAAGGTATAATAGGTTTTAAATAGGTACATCTAATGGATTTTGGAAATTTATATAGGCCATATTGGGCCACAAGGTTATGGTTTAGTCCCTTATTGAGCATTATTTAACTTTAATTGTTGTAATTAATTTTTATTACATTACCTGATATTATTGGTCAAAAACTAATTTTACCACATGAGAAATTATATATTATGATTATTCAAAATATGGAATGAATTTTGGAAAATTAAAATTATAGAAGTGGCATAAATTAAATCAAATTTAATCCCACAGTCAGGTTGATGATGCATGTTTTTATTGTAAAAATGATCAAACGTTTGCTATGTTTTTATACCTAATTTCATTTTAAATTTAGTAATAATGACCTAAATTGGATTAATATATATAAAATTTTTCTAATTAAAATCTTAAAACAATTTATCATGTAATTTATCTTTATCAATAAATTAGATGAAATGGTAATTTTGAAATAAATACTGTATTTTTCATTTTTCATTAAAAAAGCCTTCACAGACAACTACCAAAAATTTACCCTAATCTAATATTTAGTATTTTCTCTTAAATATAATGTTTATTTTGAAATATTATATTTATAAAAGTTCCAAATTTTAGATTTAAAATAGGTTCTCCATTAAAAGGCAGTAAAATTGACTTGATAAAAATATTAGGTATTTTGATTTAAATGGGGTTTACATTTATCATATGTTTATAAAATTTATTGTATGAATATAAAGACTACTTATTTGGATATATAAAAAATATATTACATTAAAATTATTTACTAATTTTTATTATGATAATTAATTTTTATTAAGTCAACATTGTGAGCATAATAATAGTTTTCTTTTAAAATACACCCTTTATATTAACTTGTTTCTCATATTTATTTCTACATAATTTGAAACTAATTAATTAATTATATATTTTTAAAAAAAGATATATTTATATATTTTAGTTAATAATATTCATAAAATTTAATTTAATATCTAGGTTATATATTATTATATATATTATTGTTTGTTGAAACTTGATCATTCCCGTTACGCTATCCATCAAGGAAAGTCAGTCCTACGTAAAACATAAGAATACAATAATGTTACATAAAGAGGATGCTAACGATTATATTTCATTTAGCACACTATTAAATTGGAATATTTGTATAACTCAAGATAACATAGTTCTATAATATGTATATAATAGGAATTTTCCGTGTTTTGTGAAATGAAAAATATCAAAAAGATTAAATTATTTTGGGAAACATATTACACAAATTATTGGGGTTGTTGAATCCAGTCCCAACATACGGACCAAATTAATTGAAAATATGAGTGTGCAGATCATGAATCAAATGAATAATGTACAAGGGTAGATGAAAAATTGAACGTACATTGAACAACTCCTGACATAGCTGGAGTTACTGCCTCTAATGAATGTACAAGACCACTTCTGACTCCTCTTCATCTATTTGGTCAGCCTCGACAAACACTATAGGGAATAAGTCCCTATGGATGGGGAATATCAAGAAGATACCCTTTTAAAATTACACATAATCTAGGTTTTGAGAAATTAATTATGCTCTCTACTGCTTAAATATCCTCACAGTAAATTGATGCTTATGAAAAGGGGTTTGACAGCCCATCAAGAACTGAACTTTTTATGTGATCAGACACTGAGCCTAGAAGTGACCATATCACCAAAAATATGGAATGAAAAAAATAAAAACATTATTAATTTCTTGGATAAAAATCTCTCAGATGGTCAGAAAAGAAACTATGGCTTTGTGTTCCCCACTAAACAATCCTTTATGGTCTAAAAACCAATGACCCACTACTTGATGTTTTTCGTATAAAAATCCCAATTGGTCACCTTGTTGATGCTCAAATCCCATGGAGACAATTCACATGATAAACTTATCCATTTTATACCACTCTAGATACATTGTGAGTATAAAAAAAATTGACCACATACCTAATCATTGGGAGAACAAATTCCCCCACACTCAATGCTATAGATTCTAAATCAAGAAAATATATATAGAAAAAAGTGAATGGGGTCCTTAAACCTGATCCCAACCTCCCAAAAATCATACTATGCTATTAAAGGGATATCTATTTTTTCCTCTTGGATTCGATCATCATTTATGAATGAAACACTACCCGAAACACCCTATGAAATTCCGACCACAACACATCTTCCACCATTAGGTCATTAAGTAACAATTTCCACCATGGATGTGTGGCTGCTCGCATCTGACGAACTACATGTGGTACCAAAAAATATACTCAAACTCATATCATTCAAAAATAAATCTTTAGGTTCTCCATCTAGCCTTCATCTCCAAATTTAACACACTCCCCTCCTACATACCGAAAATACTCATTTGAAAATCATTAAAATTCCATTGAAATTCCCCATCCTCAAATGATTGTTCAACCCTCCAATGATCAACTACATCAACATGATGAACCTAATCTACTCGTGAAAATCTTGGATGATAAATAAGATTTATTCTTAAAACTTGTAGAATATCCTATGCCTGATATCATGGAATTTCATCAGGCTTATTTATTTATTCCTTTTTTTCCAAAACAACCCAATTCATATAAAAACACAAGTCCTCATGATGTGTTACCCTCTCTTAAGAATCTACATTGAAAATAGGTCGACCCAACTTGGTTTTTCAATAAGATCAGATTTTTAAACTAGATCATGAGGGGCCCTAAAATCTTATTTATTGACTGGTCTCCCGAGCCTATGTCACCCAACAAGGTCAACTCGCACTGTTTCTATACCATCTTATCAAAACCTCATCATACATAACTCAAAACTCCCTTCTATATCTCAACCATAATACTGTGATACAGCTTTATCACTATCCCCTCCCACAAAATATACTGAAATGAGGAAAAAGGGATCATGAACCTACGACTCCTGGCACTAATATTCCCTAGATTGGAAATAAGCACAAATGGTATTCAAATATCATAGTATGGGATGAATTAATCTAAATAATGGAAAGAAGATAACGAGATAATATAAAAAATCACCAAAAAACTCTAGTAGACAATATAATGGTAAATCAAAACCATATCATAATTCACGAATAATGTAAAACAGAAACACTAAAAAATATAAATAAAATAACAAAATATGTGTCTTCAAAAGAGAATCAATATCATCTCCAACCCAGCTAGTAATGTCTATGTCCATCTGAAAAATTTTCATCGGAACCAAAAAACATGTTTATATAAAAAGGATGATCATAATAGTTATACTTAGTTGGAACATAACCAATGTCTCATGTTCACATATTTAAAAGCACATTCTAATGATCTAATGAACAAATAGATAAACCAACAAGGAACTATACTAGTCATATAACCAAACCCAGCCTCACCAAGGCTCACTCATCAAATACTACATACATTATAATAATAAAAAATCATGATCATAACAGATAACGATGCTCTTCTATAGCTTCCCCATGGATTTCCCACTCTCCATCCCAAATATAAAATGTACTATGCTCCCATCCTATCATCAGATAACTCTTAGGATCACATCACATCCACTACGTATACACCTAGACCACACATCACATTACATAACAACTCAACCATAGAAACCTATCCCACACAACATATTACATCACATCCCACAAATACCGTAAACACCTAGGATGATGCATCACATCCCACTAAAAGACACTCTGGAAAACACATCACATCACAACTAGTTTCAGCGAAGTAGGGTATCATGAACATAAAGAAAATTGAAACTAATTCCCTCCTCCTACCATGAATGGCCCTTATGACATATCCAATTAGACCACATCACTGGTTTCCTATACGCACATGGACCATCACATTACATCACATCATAATAAATCACATATTAACTATAGACACACATGTCATCACATCGAATCACATCACATCACTTATCACTCATACAAACCTAGTCCAACACATCACATCACATAATATATTTCATATACACACATGGGACACCACATAATTTCTAATGGAATATTGGGGGAGAGGTGGTAGAAAGTTATTTGTATCCCTACCATCATGGATGATGAGGATAACACTCAATTCATATCACATATGACCACTGGTATGGTTATCCAACATGGGTGAGGAAATAATAAACTAACATGAACATAAAATGATATAAATATAGAACATAATACCCAACCTAAAAGTTCAAATTAACAGCACCTAAGAACTCCAAATCACCACGATGTGCCAAAAATCAACCCTCTCAATCGCTACCAATACTAGATGCACCACCACATATCCTCCACCCAAACGAAGAAATATTTACAAATTTTATTACTAGTTCAAAAATTTATGTGTTAATTAGTTGATTTCACATTACAAAAATCATTCATAAATTCAACTCAGTGTAATCAATTTTTTACATATCTATTTTTAATCCAACTTGTTTATTTAATAGTCAATTTTATTTCATTTATCATCACAGTTCCTCCCATGTATAAATAGGAAATTATCTCAACCAAGTAATGATATAACATTTCCCAACTCACTGAACCACTACCACCACACCAAACATCTAATGTCATTATCATATCACATCAGACAAGACATACCAAAACAAAACCACTATATAATTTTATCACCACATACATCAAAAAATACACAATGCTACAACCACTTATCCATAACTGTTGTCCCATAATCGTATAATGCCATATTTCATAACATCCCATATAACTTATATTCTTATCAACCACTAAATCACTGTCCCACATACTATAAAACCCATCCCATCACTAAAATCCCTACAGAACATCCTAAACCACATAGGAAAAAAACAATAAGAAACGCACAATAACAACACAAATGAGATTCCAAAATTATTTAAGAGAATTATCACTTTTCTTTTAATTTTTAATTGGTATTATCACACAAATAAGATGTTCATGAGAAACCAATTATTATCCAAATATACCTTTTTATGATTTTATTGAATGTGTGATCACATAAGAACATGAAAAGTGTATTTAAATCACAAAAAATACTGTGAAAACAAAGATACCATCCACTGTTATCTTTAGAATTGGAAATAGTTATACAAAACAACATCAACATATATAAAAAAAATAAATCATGAGATAACTCCCCATTCCAATAAATTGTAGACATTCCAATTAATTATCTCATCAAATAGACCCTTTATATTCCAAAATGGTGAGAATAATCATGATAATGTCACACATAGAATAAACAAATATGAGAATAGAGATCCCTAACATCAAAGAATAATACTGATATCTCTAAGAACCAAAAGGAGAAGATGAATCATCCTAGAAACAACATCCACAAAAAGAACTAAAATATCAACCTATACCATACCAAAGGTTTGTTGAAATGATATCCTATAAATACCCCAAACAAAAATCGTACAATCAAAGTGGATATCATAATTTAAGGAAACCCATGAGAAAAATAGGATAAATCGCCAACAATAACCAATGGGCATCCTCCAGATCCTAAGGATCGAATAAAGTGATAATAGGGAAAGAAGATATCCTCAGGGTTTCATGAGTATTGATAGAATTTTATATTGAGAAGGGTACGATTAAATAAAATAATTACCCGATGAAAAAAGGTGTGAAATGACCTGGAACCAAACACCTTCATGACATGTACACATTCAAGATTTGAATCACAATTTTTCAATCATTTATTAAATTTATTTTTTACTTATTTTGAATTAATTAAATGTTCTTAATGCCCCTTTCAGGATTTGAATACATTTCATGATGAAAAACTCATATATACACATGATGTGAAATCCCCATTGTTACCAATGATGACTCATCAATTCTTATCTTGTAATATTCTCATAATGTGAATATCATGAAACATATCTCCAACCACCATGAATTATTTTATAGGCTCTTCTAAAACAACTCCAATAAACAATGACATAAAATTAATGGACCATTAAGGCATATATCATTATATAAATTTCTCAAAGGATTCCATTCTCAACTTAGATAGTTCCATTTTTAGGGATTTCTTTACTCTCTAGGTTTGATATGTTCTGGATTCACCTTCTTCACTACTGATTAGGCATTATGTGTTCATTGAATAATAATGTGTCATATTTTCAATTACATATTCAAGATAGGGATATACATAAGGTTTATTTTAATATAATTCTATATACCTACATTATACCCTTATGGGTATTACTGTATTATTTTCCATTAAGAAAAACTAATGTTTTGAAAATTCACTTTATTTATCAATAAAATACTATGAGCACACCACTAGTCTATTGGTTATATGAAGTAGAAGTTTTTTTAATTATATATCACATTATGTCAGATTAAATTCTATAGTTATTTAAATTTTATCCCCTGGTCATTGATTATTTCTACAGTTTATATTCCTTCAATCCAATTACAAATATTATCTACTTCTAAAAAATATAGATAAATACATAAGAAAAATATATAGTCACATGAAATATTATCCCAATTCATCTAATATTTCATAAAAAATCATTGTTTATTGGGTAATTCATTGTATTTTAGAAACTCCATTAGAAAATTTGTAGTTTTTAAATTATTTACAAAGCTTTTGTTATCCATTAAAAACATTTTCCAAAAACCATCTATTCAAAATTTATTAAATGTTTTATGATTTATGCAATGTCATTCACTTGTATGTGTATTAAAAAATGTATGTACCTAATTTTCCTCTTCCAATGATACAAAAATAATAATCAATTGATCAATATCATGGATACACAAATTTAGATCTCCCCAATTACAATATCTTTATTCATATTTTAGCATGATAAATTTATGTCACGAGAATAAGTAAGATACATTTGATGTGAATAAATAAATCACCTTGTCATCATAACAAAACAGTTTTTTTGAGTTCATTTAGTATCTCACTAAATTCTTTAAGAGTAGAAACTATGGGTGTTACTTCCTTAGTAGGTTGGGAAAGTCTTCTCATGTAGTCTACAAATAAGTTCATTTAGCCTCCCTTGTGTTTGATATATGCATTTAATTCATATAGATGTATATTCCCTATTAATAATCTTATTTTTCTATCATCTTTACTGATAAGATATATGAGTTATGGAAATCAAAATTAATTGGTACTATACATCAAAAAAAATATGATGTATATTTTCCAACAAAAAATATCCATAGTCTCTGTATCAATTGTTTTTCAATTAATTTTGGAAAGTTGAAAATTTTATGATTAAAATATTTTTATATGAGAATGTACATGGAAATTAGAGGAAATTTTTTATCCCATTACCTGTGTAGAAGAATTACAAAAAAAATCAAAAAGTAAGATCCCCAGTTCAAATCCTGCTAAAAGGAGTTGTGATTATTCATTCATTGTGAATTTAAAAGGTTTTCATGTCTAATTAATAAAACAAAAAATCAATATCATTATTATGAATTTTACTGAAAGGAACACAATTTTTTATATTTTCTTTAATAAATCATCTATAAAAGATATAATGTCATAAAAAATGATCTAACATATTTCATAATGGGAGGGAATGGTACTATAAAAATTGTGTCAATATTAGCATTATCCACCCAAATTACATAAATAGAATATATATGGCCATAAAATTGAAATTATCAACCCTAAAATGAAATTTATCAAATTTTAAAACTGAATTCTTTCTAATGAATTTATTTAAATGTTTTTCTATATTGATAATATTATGTATAAAATAATTCTATATACTATAAATTCATCAAGAAATCCATCTAGGTATATTTTTATCAAATTCGAATAGTTAATTGGCATATTTTTTGGAAAATTATAGTGAAATTGAATCCCAAAAAGAATAATTTATTATGAAAAAATACCATTGATACAGGTGAATGTGATCTTATATTATCCATATAGTGCTCTGGGCACTTGAATATAAAAAAAAATCCATCATAAAAACAACATTAACGGGTCATTGTTAGTCTTTCTAGAATATTTTATAAAAATGAGATGGTGAAATTTTCATTTGTGTCACAAGACCCATTTTTTTAATTCAATCTAGACTCTCCAAACATTCTAAATATTAGTGGACACATTCTAATTATTTTAATTTTTGAAAATGATAATAAATATTTTAAGTAATAATATTAATGAGAATCATCCACAAGGATATTCAAATATGATATACACTTCTAGATCATAACAATATTTAATTTTTTTTAGATATTCTATAATGGTCATGTTGAGTCTTTTTTCAAGTTGTATCCTAGGTTTTGTCTAATTTTAGTAGATAATATATTTTCACAAAAATAGTCATACAAACCCCTGTAATGTCTCATAGTGACCATTATATAGTGCAGATTTTTATTTCGGAATTTTTAGAAATTTATGTTCTGGATTAGATTCTACATTTTCTGAGATTATCATGGATATATTCTCATATTCTAATGAAATTGAATATTTAAATTTAGATTGATTGTTGTTTTTTTCCAACTAAGGTGGTTGTTCTAGTGATGACTTTAACTTAGTGTTTCACGTGCTTACAAACAAAATTTTAAATGAAGAACAGTTAGTAAAAAATTGCAAAAACATTACAATATTCTTTATCTAGTTCCTTAAAACTATTAGTCACTTAGATATGAGTCATGATTTAAATTATTTTAAAAAATAGAAATTTTACAATGATGATATGATTTTACGTATTATAAAAATTTGATTATTTCATTTAAGACTTCAATTACTTCTTCATAGAAGTAGGGAATCTAGCATGATAAAAATGTGAAAATATTTTATCTTATTAAAGATATTTAATTAAATATGTATTTCAGAAATAGGTAGTTTATTCCCAAAAATCCATTAAATATGTATCATTATGAATATTTATTTTGGTTTTAGTAGTTTGAAAAAAATTACCTATGATGAAGGGGGAGTGGAGTGTACCTATTTCATCACCCATGTTTAATATATAAAAATAAAAAGTGAAAATTAATCGTTTTACTTTAACTACTTCTTCTTTTAAAACCCTTATTTAGTTGTTTTTGGTTCAGTTAGACACTTCACAACAACAATTGTCAGACTATTTTCTCTAACCTATAAGGAAAAATAAACCATATAAAGAATAAAATCGATTGAATATAAAAAATCTAACAGTTCATTAGTGAATGTGAATTCCACAATGGTGCAAGGTAATGTGAAAGTACCTAGTTTTGGACATTTCAAAAGCTATTGTGGGTTTATCAAATCAGAAGCATTTCTTCCTATAAATACCTTTTAATCTATTATAATAAAATTCACGGTAAAAATATCCATGAGAAACATTACATACCACATGATGTGGTTGATGAAATCCAAAAAAAGTATATTAACATCCACCTTCTTGACTGATTATAGAATTTATTATTTTATTTATTCATTGCTGGATATAATGGGTGAGTTCATTATTAATAGGATGGGTATATAAGGTAGATTTTGGTTCTTCAACTTTTATTTTACTTTCCCTTTTTACACAATTTATATCATTAAAGGCGCCTCAACTAATTGTTCATTAACAAGGGAAAGAACTTCCTTCTCATGTCATCCATATATATATTTAGCTTATAGTTATGGTTCTTAACATATTATCACCTAACATCCACTTTTTGATGAGATAGAATATATATCTACATTAGGGTTGGTTATTAATAGGGTTGGGGGTTTACTCATCTAGATTTAACTAATGATCTTTCTAACATTGATCCTTTATTAGAAGAGTTCTGATGGTTTCTATCATTGAGCAACAATCCTTGGTTGAAAATAATTAAGATATGATCATAGTCAAATGGTTTTTTGTACCCAATGCCTCCAACCTTTTTAATATATCCAAAAACACTTATATAGTTTCTTTACTAGCATGATTTATATCATAATATTCTTCTCTTGACTATATATTTATTCATGTATGGATGAATTTCTGGATAAAGGCTCTATGGATTTCATCCGAGTTGGAAAATTCTTAGGTTGTGGGTTATAAATTCACGACATGGTTGATCTCTATATTGTAATGGTAGAGGCCTTCCAACTTATTTTAGCATTAGGTACTCTATGGGTTTGAAACTATTGTATACATATCTAAATTCTAGTTGATATCTATTGTGGCCTTCTCCTACTAAGAAATGAAACATAGGTAGTAGTTGGACCATTATAGATTTGAGACCAAAATCATGTTAATTGTTAAATTTTAATATATATTATTTCTATGGATGGTAGGTTCATATAGTTATCTAAGTGTCATTTTTAGTTGAGCAATATTATCTTCATTTCCATAACATCTTAAAATAACTCTTGTAGAATAATAAGTGTGATAGAGAGTCACACAATGGGATTTATACCAACTCCCTCTCAACATATTCATTGATCATTAATTTTCATATGCTATCCATTAAATTATCTTCAACCACATGATAAAAACTAAATAGGTTATAAAAGGTGCACATAGTCATTTTTCAAGCACATTTAAAATTAATAAAAATGTAAAAAGGAATGAAAATTGGAACCCCTACTTGTAAATGGGTAATGATTAATATAGTGGAAATCTCAATAGTAAAGAAATAAATTATAATCCCATATAAATGACATTATTGGTGGGAATTTGGATTTATTTAGGGAAGAGGTAGTTTTTTTTAAGTTTTTATTTTGTTTCATTGGTTAAAATTATAATGAAAATAGTCATAAAAGATGTTTTATATTTTAGTTGTGATACAGTTTGAATTATTTTTAAAAATAATAGACTTACATATGAAATTTCTCGAACATACAAGTTATGTCAATATGAAATTTAACTCTCCATATCACACTCTAAAATCATGAAAATATGATACTAATCACTCTCACCCAGTAAATTTATATTGAATATAGGAGTGAAATAATCAATACCTTCCCCACTCTATCGAAGCCTCTAGTATAAAAAACTTTTATTCGGTTTTGAAGAAACCCATTACTCACCATTATCTGTGAAGAGAATAAGGTCTAGGTTTATTGTGATATCAAAATGAGTGGAAGATAAGAAGTATTAAAATGAAAAGATCAATGGGGAAAAATATTATCTAAATAGTCCAAAACATCTATAGAAATAAAAAATTTATATAATTAGAAATTAATTATACATTTTATTAACAAATTTTGGGGGATATTTACATGTCTGAACAACTACAGGTCCAATGTTCCATCAATCGATAGATATTCTAGAACTAAAAATAAAAATATAAAATCTCCAATATGAGATCTTAGATCAATTAATTGATTG
The DNA here is from genome assembly GCA_963277665.1 of Viscum album. Lineage (NCBI taxonomy): Eukaryota > Viridiplantae > Streptophyta > Magnoliopsida > Santalales > Viscaceae > Viscum > Viscum album. Next base: position 77,856,686 of record OY728139.1, read on the forward strand.
GTGTCCCTATCTACAGAGTGTGTCTTATATCCGTTATAGGAACAATAATGTGATATTGTACCTTGCGCATGTTTCATATATTTTGTCTCCCATGTGAGAAGTCTGAGCTTCTTATTCTTCTTTTAGATATTATATTTTCTTCAATAACCTCACATGTTTTAGTTTCTATCGATCATTTCCATTGATTGATTACTTCTGTATAACTCAAGAGTCCAAATTCCTTACCTGGGTAACCCCAAAATGGTTATGTCTATTTGGTTACATGATCTCCATCTCAATCATTTGAAAGAATACCACAATAATGATTGGGTGTGGTATATTCTGATTTGGGTAGACTAGAGGAATAAAAAAATAATTTAAGGTCATGTCATATTTATTTCTGTAATTTTCAGGATTGGTCATCCTTTGTAAGATTACACTTTGAATGCTGGATCACATGTATACACAAGACTCATAAGAAAATGATACCTACATGGTTGCTTTATTCATAGATTATATATTCATAGATAAATCATTTGTTGCTAAATCGTACATGTGTGACACATAAGTAGACGACTCGTACATAGCTGAATCATCTGAAAGTGATTCATAAGATGGTTACATACGAGTCATAGGTTGATCACTCTCACATAGGTTACTCATATGTAGGATATTGAATAACTCAAACACTACTAATAAGGAATCACACAACTTCCATGACTTATCCAAATTTCATCCCTAAACTTATTAATCATGAAAATATATATTTATTATGGTATTCATCGAATTAATCCGGAACTAAATGTTCATAATTAATATTATATTTATAAACTGGATACAAATATTATAACAAAATCCCAAAATGGTGGAAGGGATTTTTGATTCACTATAAAGAGGAATAATTTTTTTTTAAAATGAATAATAAAATGTATTGTTAATTAAATCCCAGATTCATATTTCACAAAAATTTAAGACTTTTATTTGTTACTAATCAAAAACAAGGAAAAACACTTACAAAATATAAGGAAAATAGAAGTTTGTGTCTTGTTTTATGAAACGTTCGTTAAATATTGATTACTATACACCTGACATTTGAAAAAATATCATATTTTTGAGATAACACAAACTATGTAATGCATATCAATATATATATATATATCGAGAATGTATAAAATGTCATAAAGAGTTCACAACATGGATATGAATACAGATAGTGTAATAATGATTATGCATATTGATTTAAGATCTTGGAAACTATCTTGATGAGTTTTTGATGTAAAAATAAGTGTATCATCTCGAGGACTTAACAACATGTGAAAAACATTGAAATTATTAATGGATAATGCTCACTATGAAAAAATGTTATTTGGTGTGTTTTTTTATATTTAGCATCTATTTAAACCACTGCTAAAGGATTTGGAATAATTATTTACAATATTTGTAAATAAAAGTGACTTCAATTATTTCACAGAAAATTTAAAATATCAGTATAGATTATATTATAGTACTGATAGTGTTGAACAAAAAATTTTAAATTTTTTTAACAAAAAAATTAATACTTATAATAGATTTTATTTTTTAAAAAATCATATTATTAATGTTTTAAACAATTTTTTTCTATACAGTCCCAACTCACAACCTATCCCGGCCAACTGCATGGCCTAGCTCTCTTGACGACCCAAGTGAATTTCATCTCATATTAGATGTTGTTGGGATTTTAAACCACAACCACCTCCTCATATTTTAGTTCCATTACTGCTTAACAGAGCTCATCGTCTGTTAATTTTATTAATATAATAGATAATATAATTTAATATATACCAATATATATAAACATGTCTAGGTATATATTTTTAATATATAATTAAATATATATATATATAATCATATATATATGTAGAAATATGAATAAATTTACATGAATATGTATAAATATATATATATATATATATATATATATATCAATAAGTAAATATGAATAAAAATAAATAAAAATATATATTTAAATATATTTATATATAAATATAAAAATATATAAAAACACATATAAACACACGAACACACATAGAAATTTTCCCAAATACAAATAAATATATATAATATATAGATATTTATATATTCCCTCAAATTCCATTATTAATTAATATATAATTATATATATATATATATAAATACCTATAAATACACACACAATAAAATATTATACACAATACAATATGTAAATATGAATACACACACATAGATAAACATCAAAACATATAACAATATATATATGTAAATATATGTAGACACATACACACACATCCATAACAAAACAAACAAAAAATTTATAAATATATTGAAATAAATAAACATAAAAATATATATAAACATGCATATATAACCACATAAATATACAAAAATAAAAATAATTGTATCTATATACATAATTGTACACACATGCACAAAATAATATCTATAAACACTCAAATAATCACAATATAAATATATATATTATTACAATAGAAACAAATTTATTTAGAAATATCATTTATCAGTACTAAAAAGGTATTGCTAAATGGAATAATTTTATATTGATATAGAAATAGTATATATTATTAATTATGATTTACATAACACCAAATAAGTTTTGAAAATTAATATATAATAGATGTAGGGAAAACATATTTCCTAAAATAATTAAAAATTAATATTAAATAAAAATATATTAATTAGTATTGAGTTATAGACATTTAATAATAATTTTAGGATTAAAAAATAAGTAATGTCTTATGATATGAAGAAAAGTAGACTATAATTTCGAGCACCCATAATTTCTGATTTGAGTGTCTGTTTGGGCTCCATGAGTTGTAAAATCAAATTCTGTGAAGAGATCTATGACATTTGGAAATGAAATATACACATACAAAATGATTTCATTGTAAAAAATGCTTTGGATTTCCTCTATAACCGTCTTTTTTAGTTTTGATACGATATTTATTGAACATTTGATGAAATTCAAACTTCTTTTAAAGGTTATTCTTTCATATTTTCGATTGAAACGAAATTTTTTCCAAGGGATTACATTCATACGAATATTATGATGTTGAAATTTTAATTTCTTCATTATTTAATTTTATTTATATTCTAAAACATACAAAAACATACATATTTTAATATTACATATAGAAAATATTGAATGAATATTTATTTAAATATATTTACTTTTAATATATATATATATATGATATGGAAATAAAAATTTATTAACTTTATTAATTAATATAACTAGACATTTTATTTAGGTAATAATTTTTTTTAATATATATATATAAATACATTTTTATATATTTTTTATATAGAAATATATATATATATATATATTTGTGTATATTGATAAGAAAATATATTTTTTATAAATTCTAATATATTTAAAAAAGATTAATGTATATATATTTATATGTTAAAATGAATCATTTTTTAAAAATATATATACAAATATATATATATATATATGTGTGTGTGTGTGTGTGTGTGTGTGTGTGTGTGTCGATATATTATAAGTAAGACCCTCTAAGATTGTTGTAATTGTGCTTGTTTTGTGTATATATATATGCATGTCTCTGAATATAATGTATAAAATATATATTAAAATATATATACATTCAGATATAAAGGTAGACACACCTACACAAACACACACACACAAATATATATAAAGGGAGAGAGACATATAAAAAAACAGTAACACAAATGTATTTTTAATAAATATTCATTTTATAAATACATTATAAAAATTTACATTTAAATATAAAATTATATGTAAATATATAAATTACTATGTAAATATATAAACATATTTTACAAGCCTATTTAATAAAAGTTATATAAATATATTAAAATATATAAATATATATATAAATAAATAAGTCTTATATAAATATATCATACAATATTGATGAAAACCAAATGGTGTAGTATTATTGGAGTTTTCCCTGACAATAGAGGTCCTCAGATCAAATAATCAGTGGCGTGTGACTGTGTTGAATGATGGGGAGATTTTTTGTGGAATATGAACTTATCTTTCATTTAAATAGATCTATTGGAGTGGGGGAATTATTTTTGGATGCACTAGAAATCAGCACTGTGAAATGAATCATTTATCAGAGCTACAAAAGGTACTGATAAAGTGTACATTTATGAGAACATTTTTAGTGATAATCCTAGAAACTACCTTGAAATGGTTCTTGGAAAATTAGTACATTTTTAGTGAAGATATGGAAAAATTATAGATCAACTAAAATCTGTATATATAGTAGTGTATATATATTCATTAATACAAATAAATATCTAAAGATATAGAAGTATATGTAAATATATATAGACACACGAAAAAATAAATATACATAAGCATAATAGTTTTTTAAAAAAATAAATAAATATATATATATATATATATACATTAAAAAGAATACAGTACCCACCATTCTAGGTTTAGAAATGTACGTCCAAAGTAACATGAATGCTAGAGCATTATAGATGAGACTTGGAAAGGGGTGAGTTGTGGAATTGATTTATTTTACATTAACATAAAACTAAAATCTCTGAATCATATACTCGGATATTGGAGAAAAATAAATTTTTAAAAATAGATGAGGTGATAAAATCACTTAAGGTCTATTTAGATAACATATATGAAGAAAATATTAGAAATGGATTTAATAATTTGTAATTTCATTTGGGAAGCTGATACTGTTAAAAATCATAATATTCAGTTGAATACATAGAGGGATATTATGATGTAAGAATTCATGGTACGGTGGTTATTAGTGGGGGTAATATAAGACATATTTCATTATTTATATCTAAAGGGTTAGATTCTCCACCAAGACAATCTTGAAAATAATGGTGGTGGGGAATATTGGTTCAGATAAATGAGATTTTATTGATCACATTTCTTCTCATTATAATGATCTATTTAATAGGGATCATATTTTAGATATGAATTTCAATAATTTTATGATTCCAACTATTATTGATGAGCATGAAAATAGTTTCATTTTGTGAATTACATCTGCCTCGGAGATCAGGGTGGTTATTTTTATTCTGAGTATTGATATTTCTCATAAACATGACGGTTTTACTTAATATTTCTTCCATGATTTTTGAGATATTATTCATGAAGATGGTGATATACATTTTTATGTATTCAAAGAGGATGGATCTTTTCTAAGATGAATAATCTATCAATTAATATCCATAATCCAAAAAGCTAAAAATGAGAACCAAATACATCAATTCTGGCATGCGTCCTTTACTTTACTCTTTACAAGATTTTCAGTAAGGTGAATCAGAATAATCATTCCATGTTGGATAAAAAACTAGCTTCTAGAAATGAACATTATTTCATAAAAAGATGTAATATTCAATATTGCCTTATCATTACATTCAAGTTTTTGAATCTATTAATAAAATGAAACTTACCTAGGGAAACTAAATTGTAACTAATATCTCAATGGTGTTTGATACTATTAGTTGGTATTTTATTTTTCATGTCTTAAGTACATTTTCATAGAGCTACATTAGTCATTATAGAATCTTGTTCACTTCAGTCATGATAAATTTTCTCTTCAATGCCTCACATGAGGGATATTAATCATGCAATTAAAGTGTTATACATAAGGATCCAGACTCTTCAATGTTCTTTAACACTGTATAGGACCACCATAGTATGTTTTCACAAAAATAGTCAAATATGGGAACCTAAAGGTTATTTAATCAATAAAAGGACTAGATTCTCACTGACATTTACTAAATACTGATTATAGCATACGGTCTTTCTAGGGTGATAATAGGACTATCATATCACTAAAAATTATCATTATGAATTATGATAGAGATTCTAGGTAGTTTATCAGTTATTATAAAAAATTTATATACATGTTATAGATTAGAAGATACATTTGAAGTAATTTTAGTCAAAATGATCTTTTTATTGAAGAATATTATTTACCATTTACATATATACATTCCCCATGTTTTAGTGAAGTCCCATGGTGAGTTATTTTACTGATAATTTTTCGCTATTAAAGTGAAAATGGTTGGATGAAAATGAAAATACTTTGATATGGGTAGAATAATTTTTTAATTCAAATATGTGATTGTATCAATATTTTTATATACCTTTATGGTGTATATGTTTCCAAGTGATTTAATAAATATAATGAATTATCACATTAAAAATATTTTTTGTAGTGGATGAAAGAATAAATTGAAACATATTAATATCTCATGGAATTATTGCTACATATCCATTTGTCATTGGATCATGGGAATTAAAAATCTTAAAAAATATTACATAACCATATATGATTAGTTTATATGATGTTATTTTACTGATAATTTTATGATCATGGAGTTTCTCTTATCAATATTACCCATAATTTTTAATGAAAGGAATCTTCATTAATTGGATTTATTTATTTTTCATTATATTAGGAAACCATACGCAAGAATTATGATGTATTATAGGTGGTGTGATACTAGGAACTCACCAGTTTTATTCTATAAGGAATATTAGGATTGGTTTCCCCTTTCTAATTTGGATAAAAAAGGTTTTCAAATTTTAGATATAGACATCATAATTAGGGATACTATTGGGTATTCAAACATCAATTGTCTCTATGTTATTAGGGAGTCTGTTGATAATTATTCCTTCAAACCAATACATGACACAATTATTTAGGAACCATCTGGGAATGATGTTTTCAAATGTAATGGGAAATACCTTTCAACGTCTAACATGTATAGTTTCTTTACAATTGGATCAACATATATCAAAATCATTATATTATACCCTAAAAATAAAATTTTACGTTGATAATCATTCATAGTATAATTCCCACGGATGATAACCTAAAATATAAAGGTTTTATTCCTATTATGTATTTGTTTTATGTTGGACTAATTCTAATTATGGAGATCATATTCATCTAATGTTAATTTTTTCATTAACCATTTGGAATATAACCTTTGTCTTATTTGAAATAAAATTTGTCTAATCTAGTATTCATGATGACCTCTTCAAGCTACGAGGTCTTGTTTCCAATTTCATACAGAATTAGAAAATATTTTATTCTAAATTTTATAAATTCTACTAGTATTTATATAAATGTAGAAAACTAATCAAGTATGGGGTTATGTTTTGATACAAATGAATGACTATTACATCTTACCTTCAGTATAAGGGAAGTTTAACTGATGTATTATGGATGCATTGATAATACCATAAATGATATCTTGATTTTGGCTAAATTGGTGGCGAATTCCAATTTCAAAAAATATATTGGTATTATTTCCATTTCATATAATCCTATAATAAATGGATTGGTGAATTTTAATAGTGATTGATATTTCAAGAGGAATTTGTGTGAAGAAGGATGCAGAGGGTTTTTCAATGATCATCATGTGAGTGTTGTTGGTTGTTTTGTTGAGGATTTTGGTGTCATGTATGCTATTAGAGTATAAATACGTCCTACAGTTAAGGATTTTATATTATCAAAACAATATTAATGGATAATATTTGGGTTGGAGAGTCTCTCTTGTATTGTTTTCTTCAAAATAAATAAAATGACAGAGCATTCACTCATTGGATATTTTACCCATGTAGGTTGAATGTCTGGAGGAGTTGTACTCCCTCAAATTTATTATCACCTACATGTTTTCTTTTCTGATAAATATTTGGATTATTATTCTCCAGTTTCATTTTATGATATTCTCTATGAGTTTCATATCTTGGTTGAAAATAAATGTAAGACTCATATTGTTAATATTTTCTAATTTAATTTTGTCTTTTCAAAGAGACCCCCTTACCACATCTTAAGGATATTAATAAATTATTAATTATTAATTCATAAATATTATTTAAAAAAATACATTTTTAAATTATTTTTCAACATATAGACATTTATAATTCATATTCTATTTACTATTTATTTTATATATATATATATCTCTCTCTGTGTGTATGTGCGTGTACATATATGTGTGTATTTGAGAGATAGGTGTTTTAACAAATATAAACTAATATTAATCCATCATATACTATTGATTTGTAATGTAGTGTTTCCATGAAATATTGTAAGGGGGAGACACTACTTCTAGGATTAAGATATGGTGTGATTATTATATATTGGGGTTAATGCGGTAGAAGACTGTAGACATGGCATGATGCTTTCTTCTCATTCGGTCCATAAATATATCTTATAAAAAAGGTCTTATAGATACATTAAAATAGTAATTCCATCTATCATTATCAGGAGGCATTGATCAATTAATTTTTTGTAAAATAATTCTAGTGGGTGCTTAACAAATATATATTCGGAGGTCTGGTGTAATGACCAGAACTATTATGAATACAATTTGTCTTTTAATTTAAATTAATGTAATATATGAGTACTAATTTTATTTTATAATATATAATTGGATTTAAATGACCATTATGTACCTTTAAATTTGATAATATAGTTCTTGAATAGTGATCACATGAATAGTATAAATATTGGGTCTTAACAAATCCTCTTGACATAGACAATGCAAGTGATAGAATGAACTAGTTAGATCATACCATATGAAGCCAATTTATTGAAACATCCAAGGAATATATCATTTTTTGTCTTTTATATGGACAAATACTAATCCAATATCTAACTAAATAGGTACAAGTGAAACCATTTATGGGATAAGTTCGGGCTTATCGAGATCACGACTCAAACCATGTTAACCGAAACAACCCAAGGAAAGCCCCACCATTATGAACCTTACTCTTAGGGATTATAATGGATTATTAAAAGAATATGTATCATGACCCTATATATAGGAATACGTGCATTAGTTTTTATAAATTATTGAATATATTTTAATACAATTATTATTACAGTTTAAATGATTTTTAAAACAAAAATTTTATTTTTTGTTATTAATCAAATCAATTAATTATTTTTTAAATTAACTATTTATTCAATTAAATAAAATTTTAATGGTATATTATTATTAATTAATATTTATGAATTATAAATGATCATCTAATATTTATGTTATCAATTATAATTTTTATAAGTGATTAAAAAACTGTTATTTTTCAAAACATGTCAATTTTAATAAATTCCCATTATTGTTTTAATAGTGAAAATTACCATATTTATAATTTTATTTGAATAAAATTGAAATCATTTTTAGAATCATGATTTCAAAATAATAAAATGGTAAATTTTTCGAAAAATTTTGGGACAGTTAAATATTATGGTCAAAAATTAAATACCGTATAAATATATAGTGGGATTTATGAAATCTTATTGGCCCAATAGTGATTTAATAATTCCTATAGAATTTATAATCACCCAAAAATATGTTTTACCTTCAAAATATTGTAATTATATGTTTTTTTATTTATTTTTCAAAGCCTTAATGAGTCCTTTAAAACATAAAATATATTTTAGGATTTTAAAATCATTTCTTTGAGAGTGTGACTAAAATCCTCATAAAAAAGAAATTATTTTAATATCTTAGACCACTGGAATTTTAAAATAATGTATCCCACTACCATTTGGGAGAAAACATGGGCTAAAACAATTGTATTTTTTGCATTTTCAACAATTTATTATGTAGATTCCATAACATAAATAATAATGGAGTTCCACTTTTTTCCTATATAAACCCACCAAGCTCCCATTTATCATCACAAAAACTCCATAAAAATATAAAAAATATACAATTTACTACATATATTCCTCCCACGATGACCCCATTCTCTCAAGTGGCCTCTCCGAAACCTTTTGAGCAACACATACATGTAAGGTTTCCGGACCTTCAACTCCTTTCAAATCAATAATCATCCTAGAAATTAGTCATTATAATTTCAATTGGTTATATTGTCATTAATTTATTATTATTAACATAAGGGTATTATTTGAATTATATACCATTTATACACTCTCATTTCTACCATTACCTAGGTCTTTGCTATGATGAAACTTCGTATGGGATCCTCATCCACCACTATCCTCTTTTATCAAGCACTCCTTTAAATGTTCTATCTTTTAGTTACAATTTTCATTTATTGAGATATATTATAACCTATCCCCATTACATTAAATTTTATTTATAAATTATTATATTCCTTTTTCACTCTCATTTATCCCTTTTATGAGCCTTTATAAACACCTATTACCTTGCCAATATATTTTTAAGGGTTCCTTACATTTTCATCTTTCATCATGTTTCATTATTTTCTTACACATTTTTTTCATGGCCTTATTTTGGTACATGTCATTCTATTTCCCTATTACTATTCATTTCTTGTCCAAATAATTAGATACCACTTTCTACCTTATTAACCCATTTTTTGAATTCTTATATGAAGTTGTTATGCTGCTAAAATTTCACCACGATTTTTCATGCCAAAATAATTGTGTAGTGAATACCATACACATTTCTCTATCAAGGGTATTCAAGTTTGTGAACATATACATATTTATTGGGTACATACATGTATTTAATCAACATTCCTTTATTGTGGAATAAATTATGATGTTGAATGAATCAAAGTTATTTGACCAATATGGCATGCTTAAGAATGAGAATTAAATTATTATGAAGGGTGTCCACTGACAGTGCTCTAATGAACTAGGTAGTGTTTATTATCCTGATATGTCACCTTGGGATAGTGGGTTTACCTGGTTACATTATAAGAATTTTTAAACCATTATTTAATGGGGGTGTTATCCTTGAACTTTTTTTTACAATTCATTGTCTTATGTTGTGTCCACATTTCCCATGGAATTATTCTAATGATATGTCATGTCATATTATTCTTGTTCTATTTCTGATCCATCAATTTGAATATTTTCTAACATGTATTTTCTTATTCATTTTATTCCTTTTTTCCTCTACTGTGATTTATAGACCACCCACATTCTTATGTATGTCCTTGGGTTATCCCATTTAGTGTTAAGTAAAAAAGAAAAAATTTGGTAATGTCAATAAAGTTTTCAATAATTAATTTTTTTTGCGATCTATGTTATTTTGTAATGTATTTAATTTCACAAAGGTACTAGACCTATCAATATTTTCGGTTGTATTAAGTGTCATTTTATGTAATAAAACAAGTATTAATGTGTAATCAATAGATGACTTGTTATAGATGGTATTAGAGGATATGTTTAGTTATTTTTTTGATTAGGATTAGAAAAATCTAGATAAAGACTTAGGAATAAGTAACTGTATAGAATTAAATAAGTATAAGACTAAGTATAAAAACATTACGAAATTTGGGTAAATATAGTGTATGTGGGTTTCAAAAAAAAATACATCCCTTCTTGATACTATAATTGCATGTGGTTTTGGAATAGATTTATCTTGGGGTAAAAACTCTGACAAGAAGTACTAGGTCTAACTCGGGGTAATCTGGCACATTACATTGGGCCTTACTGCACACCTAGTTTGAAACTCCCCTGGTATATTCTGTGGTAAATTCATAAGCTCGATAAAAACCATTATTAATTGAAAAATAATGCCCATAATAATATATTTTAGGAAATTGATCAAGGATAGCATAGATTGAATCCATAAAACTAATATGATAAGAAGATAAATGTAATTTATATGTTATCTGTTTAATGTAAATGTATTCCCCTTTACATGATTTATTTTAAGATCCTCATCCAGAATTCTATTTTTTTTATTCCATCAAATGGCAGGAAATAAGGTTAATTGTTTTAATAATAGATGTAAAGGGAAGTGTAATGATAACACCAATGAGATGACCATTCCGATTAGAGTGAGAATCACAAAAGTACTCATGATAATCTCTCAGTTAACAAGAGTTATGAATTGAATCTTGGATCAACAAGAGAACCCAAACCACTCTATAAAATAATAATCCACAATTTATATCTTCATGCAAAAAAGGCCTCCGACCTTTAATGGATCATCTGATCCTTAATCACTGAGAAATGTGACAAGTCTATTTAGAAGATCTTCCCCATCATCCAATGTTCTAAAAAAGGGAAGGTTATCATGTCTATTTATTGTATGGTGCGAAAACATGAACAATGGTGGACATTGATCAAGAATACAAAGCCTAAGAAATCAATTTAAGATCGAGATATTTAGGAATTCTAGACAAAGTTTTTCAATAAATATTTCTGTAACACTGTATATCATAAAAAGGAAAGGGATTCACTTGAACTAAAGAAAAAAAGACGACAAATATATTGGGGAATAAGAGGAAAAGTTCAAAATACTTTCATGATACACCTCTAGTTTTTTCATTACCACAAGGGGAAGGTTGATCTCTTCTTATGTGGGATAAATAATAGTCTACAAAAAACCTAGGAAATCAATAAATTTGATAGCTATGAGGAAATTGTCTGATGGTCCCTCAATGTTGAAATAGTGATCAGAAAATATTAATGGTATCATAGGGATAAGAAGCAGACTGTGGAGTTTAATTTTGGTGGTACAATGAATATATAAAATGGTACTAATAAATTTTAGCATCATAATTCTCAAAGGTACATAAAGATGATCCCCAAAAATTACTAATGGGGGACAGAGAAATACTTTAGGTGAGGCAGAGAAGGGAAACTAGATAATGATTTTCAATAGGAGAAATAATCCAATGTGAAAGTGGAAAGGAATGATCTGGTAAACCCTCAATACATGGTTCACTACATTATGGTGAAGGAACCATGGAATTTTGTGAAGTATTTCCCTATTCTAAGAGTTTTAGGAGGAAACCAACAAACTACAAGGTAGAAACAATGATCTTTTTCCCTCACTTCCACCATAGTAAATCCCTATAATGAATTTGTTATACTTATGATAGTTATTTATTAAAGAATAGAGACCCTACTTTATGATACTAGTTGTACGTATTCTTTTATATCATGAATGATTATTAGAACAATCCAAACAGCAGCACAAAGCATCAATGTGAATGTGTCATTGAAAATGGAAAATAGAGTAATTATTACATCCCAAGTATATAAATCCTCATCTATAAACATTAGTGTGATGAAATTCTAGATGGATCTCTTTATACTTCCTTTGGTTGAATTTTAAGAAATTATGGGCATGGATTGGCCTTCCTAATATAGAGCCAACATAAATTGCTACAATAGGGAAATCAATCTTTATATAAGGAATTAATCCCAGATTCTATACTAGTGAAAGGATAAGGATTAATCATATTTATCACCACCATCTCAAGCATGGATATTTATTCTCTATGAGAATGAATATCTATCTCAAATGATTTATTCTAAGGAAACAACCATTCTCAAAGACATTTCTATTTTGAGGTAATTCATTGATGTGTTTCTTGAGAAATTACCTAGACTTCCTCATAGATGGGAGGTTGAATTTTCCAACGAGCTTATTCTTGGGGCATTTCTAATATCCAAGACTATGTATTGGATGGATGTTGTGGAACATAATGGGAGATAGAGATAGTACATGATAATTTAGGAAAAGGGTTTATATTCCCAAGTGCATCACCATGGGTTTCAACAGTCATATTCATTAAGAATAATGATGGACCAATGCAGCTTTTCATTGATGATCATGAGATAAACAATATAAAAAAATAGAATAAGTATCCTTTTCCAAGAATTGATGAATTTTTTGATTAGATATGTGGATCACAATATATCTCCAAGGGAGATATCTAATAGGGATATTAACAATTTAGGGTAAAGAAGGAGGATATAACCAATTTTATTATTCATATGATGTATGAGCACTATTTGTTAATAGTGATTCCATTCAGACTCACTATTTCTCATGAAATATTCATTGAATCTATGAATAATGTAATTAGATATTTTCTCAAAAACTTTATGGTAGTCTATATTGATGATATTCTAATATACATAAAAAACAAGGACTATGATGAGGAGGATCTTTAAATTGTGCAAATGACATTACAAAATTTAAATATTTTTTACAAGTACAACAAGTGTTAGTTCTTGTTTAAAGAAGATATGTTTTTGGCATACAATTAAATGAAATCAAGTATATATGGATCCTTTAAAAAAAATTGAGGGATGTATACCTCGAAAATCAGTGATAGATATCCAAGCTTCCTTGGGTTAGCTGGATACTAATTCCAATTTTTGAGAAATTGCATATGATTATAAAACCCACATACCAAGATAACTTGGAAGGGAGTAAATTTTTCCTGGAATGATGAATATGGAGAAATATTCATGGAGTTCAAAAAGACAATTATTACTGCCCCGATGCTCACACTAAACATAAGTGAGGATCATTTAGGAAATTATAGTGATGCTTCAAAAATTGGACATGGAAACTTTTAGATGAAAAAAACAAATTCAATGACTATGCTTTATCTCTGTTGACAATTCACGAGACAAAATATACCACATCTGATATGGAGTTGGAAGCGGTGATATTTTCTTTCAAAATCTAGTGGTGTTTTCCCTTTGGGGGAGAAGTGTGAGATATATAATGATCATAAAAAATTCAGATATATATCCACACAGAAAGATTATAATATGCACCAACGAAGAAGGTTAGAGTTAATAAAGGATTATAAATGATCCATCCACTATCATGGTGGGAAAGTGAACAATGTGAGAAATGATCTAAGTATAAAGGATCAAGAAATCATATCATCAAAAATAATTGAGAAGGATCATATCTTATTAGATTTTAAGAGGATGGACATAGGAGTCATAAATGAAGGAAATTCATCAATAATTTCAAAAATGATTTCTCAACTGTCTGTTATTGAATGGTTAAAGGATACCCAAAAAGATTATGTGGGAATTAAGAAGACATAGGAAACTATATAAAAAGATAAATCCTTATACATATGTTCTAATGATGATAGAATTGTGATATTTTTTTAATTTTAGGTGTTCCATAAAATCCAGATTTAAAGAAGGAACTACTTTATGATTAACATAGTTTGAGATTCTCCATTATCCAACGAAAAATAAATATGTATTGAGATCTATGAAATTACTATTTGTGGGACAACATGAAGAAGGATATCACTGAATATACATCAATATTCCTAGTATGTCAACATGTGAAGGATAGATGGAATGAGTCTAAGGGGATGATGAAAAAATTAATAATACAACCAAGGAAATGGGGAAACATCACTATGCAATTTTTCACTGGAATTCTATAGACATAAAAAAGAAATGATGTTATCTGGGTTGTTTTGGATCATCTTATAAATACTGCACACTTCATTTAAATTCAAGGGGATTTATTACTAGATAAAATAAAGTAGATATACTATAGAAAAATATTA
Source organism: Viscum album (assembly GCA_963277665.1). Classification (NCBI taxonomy): domain Eukaryota; kingdom Viridiplantae; phylum Streptophyta; class Magnoliopsida; order Santalales; family Viscaceae; genus Viscum; species Viscum album. The sequence continues at coordinate 77,871,990 of OY728139.1, forward strand.
GGGTGTCATGGTATACCACTATTTATTATATCTAATAGAGTCTCTAGATTCACCTCAATGTATTGAAAAATTCTCTAGAAAGCACTAAAAATTGACTTGAACTTTAGTATGGATTATCACCCTCAAACTGATTTCTAATCCAAGTGGACTATCAAAACACATGAAGACATGTTGAGAACATGATCAATCAACTTAAAAGGAGGATGGTACTAACATGTCCCTATGGTCGACATATCATACAAATTTGTTTTCCACTCTAGCATCAAACTAGCTCCCAATGAATCCCTTTAGGGGAAGATCTATAAAACGTCAGAGTGTTGGGATAATATTGGGAAATGAAAACTTTGATGTCATAAAATTATTGAGGAAATTTTGGATAAGGAAAATACCATTAATCATCACATCAAGAATACCCAGATTTAACAAAATATCTATTCTGACAATCGTCGACACGACCTAGAGATTAAAGTTGGAGACAAGGCTTTCCTCCGCATCGCTCCGTGGAAGAGGGTGATGAGATTTGGAAAAAGGGAAAGATTAGACTAAGGAACATCATACATTATGTGATCCTTAATCACATAGGTGTAGTGTGTTTTGGACTAGAACTCCCACCAATTCATCCTCATGTACATGATGTATTCAATGTATCCAACTTCTGAAATTACATACCAAGACCACCACATGTAATCAATTTAGAGTTGGTACCAGTTGAGAATGAACTTTTCTAAATGATCAGATGGGGAAGATCATACACCATATAGAAAAATTTCTATGAAATATTATAATGACCCTTGTAAAAGTGTTGTGGAGAAACCAAAAGATTGATAAACAAACGTGGGAACCATATGAGGTGATGAATCAGGGTTACCATCATTTGTTTTTTTGGGAGAAATGGGAATTTTGATGGTGAAATTTCTAAAGGGGGTAGATTGTAATGACACAAATTATGATGAATAAAATTCCAATTATAATTTTTTTTATCAAAAAACACATGAAATTATTTTGTTTTATTATATCTAGTTGGATTTAAATGACCATTAAGTATCCTCACCATTGATAATATAGTGTCTGAATAGTGATAACATGACTTGTATAAATATAGGGTTTATAAAAATCCTTTTTGAACATATGAAGGATGTGAAGACCTCAACTAATAGGATCATAACCTATAAAATCCATTTAACAATGATTTTAAGGGGTTATAATTATTTAAATTTTCACTAAACAAAGCACCCTATGATATCCAACAACTTAATAATGAGTGGAACTATTTTTGATAGAAGTTCAAGCTCATCCTGATCACAGACCAAACAATGTTCACTGAATGGCCTAATGAAACCCCCGCCATCTCACACCTTACATTAAGATATTATGTTGGTCTATAAAAAGGATATGTTTGATGACAAAATCAATAGGAATATGTACATTATTTTTTATAATGTAATGAATATATTTTCCTCCTATTATTTTTTACTTTTTAAACAATTTTTAAAGAACAATATTTATTATTTTTTAATATTCAAATTCAATTAATGAATTTATGGATTTATGGATTTTCTAAATAAATAATATTTTAATTTAATATTATTGTCAAATAATATTTATCATATATAAATGATCATATAATTTTTATGATATAAATTGTATTTTTTATAAGGGTTCAAAAAACTTCTATTTATCAAAAACCAGTTATTTTCAATAAATGACAGTTATTATTTTAAAAGTGAAAATTAAAATATTTAAAAAAATATTTTCGTAAAATGTATATCATTTTTGTAATCAATGCATTGAAATTATCCCATAGTGAATCTTACTTAATTTTGTAAGACTGTTGAATTTTTGGGAAATAAATTAAATATCAGATGAATATATGGTGTGTTTTTTGACATAATAATGGCACAATAGTGATGTGATAAACCATATAAAATTTATAATAATCCAAATTTATGATTTAATTTTAAATAAAGAAATATTCTTTTTATTTTATTTATTTTATAAATCCTTATTTAATACACCATGAATTATATTATATTTTATGATTTTAAAACAATTGGTTTAAGTGTGTGACTCTCCTCCATATAATGAAGGGAATTGTTTTACTATATTTGAAGCATGGCCGTTTAAAATTATATAATCCACTCAAGATTAGTATAAACCATGTTAAAACTATTGGATGGTTTGTTGTTTTGAATATTTTATTATGAAGTGTCCAAAACTAAAATAATAATGAAATCCCCCTCAATTCCTATATAAACCCACCCAAGATCACATTTTTCTTCACTAAAACTCATTAGAGCATTTTCACACACAAAACTATACTACCAAGTATCCTCCCAAGGCTCCACAATCACTTAAGAGGACTCTAAAAATCCTTTGGTGTTACACATCCATGAAATGGATCCTCATCTTCCTCTCCTTCATTCAATTCAAGAATCTTCAATGAAATTTGTCTTAATAATTTCAATTGGTTATATTGTAATTAATTTATTTTGAGTACCTTGATGATATTATATTATTGGGAGACCATTTATACTCTCTCATTTTTACCCTTAACTAATCTCTTACTAGGATGAAATTCCATAAGGGAACCTAATCATCCACTCTCCTCTTTTATCAAGCACTCCTTATTATGTTTTGCAATTTAATTCCAATATTATTATGTTGGGATAGAATCTTCAATATCCCAATACATTCCATTTTATTTATAAATGTTCATATCCCATTTTACTCTCATTTATAACTCCAATGAACCATTATTAACACCAATTATCATGCCGAATTTTTTTTAGGTTCCTTCCCTCTATACTCTTTCATCATGTTTCATTATTATGTTATGATTTTTTCCAATTACTTATATTTTTATATGTATTTCCATGTCTCTATTAATATCCATTTCATGTAAAAAATATGAGAGACACCCCTTTTTTATTTCATCATTCCTTTTTATGAATTTATATATGACGTCATTATACTGCCAAAATTGCACCATGATTTTCCATGAAAAAATATTTTTTTAGAGAATACCATACCCATTTATCAAACAAGGGTATTCAAATTTAATCACATATACTTATTTACTAGGGACTGAAAAATATTTATTCCACATTCCATGATCATGGAAAAAATTATTATGTTGAATGAATCCATTTTATATGATCTATGTTGTACACTTAATAATGATAATGAAAAGATTTTGAAGGGTGTTCTCTAATATAACCCCAAGGAATTGGGTTTTGTTTAGTATCATGATACATCATTTTGGGATAAAAGTATTACCTGATTGTTTATTGGAATTTTTACACCATGATTTCTTGATCGGTTTATCCTTGATCTATGTTTATGCTATAGTGTTTTATGTTTTTTCCACATTTTTTATGTTATGATTATCATGTTATAACATTCCTTTTTACACATGTTGATTTTATGCTCTATTGATATGCTTATTATCTAACATGTATTGTCATATTCATGTTATTCCTTGTTTATTTCCATATTGGGATTTCTTGATCATCCCATTTCATAGGTAGTTCCCCAGGATATCCCATGTAGTGTTATGTTCGAAGGAATATTTTGGTCATGTTAAGGAGGTTTTCAATACATTTATTGCCTTTAAGGTTTTAAGTTGTTATGAAATGTGCCTAAATTTACGAATACACTAGACCTCTTGATCTTATGGGTTGTATTAGGTATAATTTTCTATAATAAAACATTTATTACTGTGTAATAAAGAGTATGGATGTTATATATGGGGATTAAACCACTTTGCTGCCTGTGTGTGTGTGGTCTTTTCTCTTTTTAATCCTCTATAATTAAATATATATATATATAAATATATATACAGATATAAATTATATAAATTAACTATTAATATAAATATATGAATATAAAATTTATTAATAATTATATATATATATATATGTAAAAATATGAATATTAATATGAATATTAAGTCTAATATATATATATAATTATCGATAAAAATATAAAATATAAAATATTCTTTAAATATCAGTAAAAAAATAAAAAAAATTATAAATATAAAAAGATAATAATAATAATTTTTAAAGACAAATAAAACAATGATAAACATAAAAAAATGACTAAAAACTTGATATTTAACAGAAATGTTAATAAATAGAAATACAAAGGATAAAAATGTACTATTAAAAATGAACACTGCTAGATAACTCGTTTCATAATGTTGAGTGATAGTCTTTAAAGACTTCGCTAAATGTCACTATTTTGGTATTGGTTTCCTACACCATCTATTTTTTAAATTATATGTTTTCATTTAGAAATAATATAATTTATTAAATATTCATAAATAATTATTAAAAGAAAATTAACATTAATGATTTATTATTACATATTAATATTTTATTTTATAAAATCATTTACTCACATTATCCCGTTAAATCATGGAAAAATATTTTCAGTTGATGGGATATTTTTTAAAGTTAATTTACATGGTATTAAATTATATGATCAAATAAAGTAGTTACATGATTAACTTTAAATGTAAATATATTAAAATACTTGAAAACATTGTTTCATGATGATTAAATATAGAGTGTTAACTAAAATTCATCCCTATATATACAAAATTCCATTGAACGCATTAATTAAGAGTCACCCTAGGTCATATCTATAAAGATGAAAAGTTAAATTTACTAATTAATACTATAGATTTTTTTCATTTTGAATGAATTATCATTGTCTTTAGTAAATATTTATCCAATTAGACAATAAAAATGATAGGATTAATCACTAATATTAGTACATGATAAATGATTTGTTGGATTTTTAAATCATGTAAGGTAATAGTGTTGTGTTGGGAGTGGTTTTGATGCTTTATATTGCTTATGCATTAATTCATCATTACTTATCTATTAGACTCACTCATTGTTCCTAGGGTCTCTCTCTTGTATCTCTTAGGATACATTGTGTAATAACATGTTCTATTAAGGGTTCTTGTTATAATTACACTAAGATAAGTAATATCCTCATGTATGTTATTAGTTATCACAATATCCTATTAGGAAACTATTATTTATTTATAGTTTTAAGTCCTCACATTTTGTGTAAAAGATTGTATTTCTATAGTTACTCTTTCACCCCTTCCCCTAATATCATTTACTAGTTTTCAAGGTTAGAAAATAATTAATTATAGAATAAAATAGATATAGAATTATTTATATTAATTAATAATTTAGGACCCATTGAAAACTACACCCCATTCAAAACCCATTATGTTTTTAACACCATATATTCATGATACACAATCAAAAAAAATGTGAATAATAAGCTTCAATAACAATGATCATTGATGGATTTTTTTAAATTCACTAGATCTTCAAGATCCAAAGTCTACTCATCTATCAACTTTTTCCTCCAAAACCATTCTAAAACCTCTGACATGTCCTGAACCACCCTCCATTGGTACCCCTCCTAGGACCATAGTGAGGAGAAGGAGTGACCCCTAAGCCCCTCTTATAATAGCCCACATGATAGAGGTAGAAATTGAGGGTATAAGACTTCCAAAAAATGAAATTACACTCATTATATAAATAGTATAAAGAGATAAGATAAATAAACACCAAAAAATCCATAATATAATAAAAAATAAACTATCATACCATGTATGTTAAGAAATATAATTAAAATTCCCTACAAGTGAATACCACAATTAAATATATAAGGGTGAAACTCTAAAGTTGATTCAACCAGAAATCATGTAATACCCGAAATGACCTCTAAAATATTCCTTGAAACCCAAAAATACTTCATATATTCATATGGTGAGTATAACATGTATAATCCATAGGATAATATACATTTTATCTCATCAAAAAGAGAATGTAGAATACTAATTCCTTGATGAACAAACAACATAACTAGAGAACCTAAAAAACCAATTAATAATCCCAGCCTCACCATGGCCCACTCATAAAATAATGTATTCATGTAGTAAAATAATATCATTGAACATGTGTAAGGGTTACCCAATAACATTTACCTATTGATTTTCAACTATCACACCCCAACATTGAACATCCCATTCTCTTATTCCTTATATGTGTAATAGCCATCACATATCATGTCATATCTTATGTTGGTTAAGTCCTAAATTTATCTTCCCTATCATCTCATAGGTCCCTAAATCCTATTAGAAATATTTTATAACAACATATTTTAGGGTGCTTCAACTTGAAAATCTTAATCAACATCAAATTCAATCTCAAATACAAAACCAAGGAAGTAGGTTATCCTAAATGTGAGGAACATCGATATTTCACTGTACTCCTATCACACATAGAACCCACTACAAATATCACCTCCAATCATCATGTATCTCTAGCAGTAGGGTACCACTATAACCTTACATTTCTATTTGGAGATATAAGAAGATGGGGTAATTGACCAATTGTTCCCTCACTATCCTATACTTCGGTGAAATAACCCAAAATCATTTGGATGTCTATACATAGTAAATATAAGATGTGGGGTGTGTATAGAAGTATCATTAAAATAGAATCATATATATATATAAGCCATTCTCAACCAATGGTTTCACATCAATTCCAAAACACTACCATCCATGGTGTGAACTATAATACTTTTACCACATACCTCACCAACTAAATGAAATTCACCACTCAAATAAGACACACACAACCCAGAATTTCCTTATATAATGTAGAGTATAACCATTTTATTGGTTATCATATTACAAAAAAGAAGTCGTTATTTAATCTATTTAAACCCATACTTAATAAAATATCACTAAAAAACCCATAATTATTTTTATTAACATCATGTCCATTCATTATCAATAAATCAATTTATTTGTTTATCATACAAGAATTTTAACCCTCGCTTATTTATTTCCGTCCATGAACCTTTTATTTGAACATTAAAAATTAAAAATCCAATCTCTATGAGGAAAATATAGTAGAGGAACCAGACAAACCATCAACCCATTCACCTCCCCACAAAAAGATCACATCCCCTTCCAAACCCACACTACCAATAGAATCATCTAGCCACAGCAACCACATATCAACCATAAAACATTTATACCCCAACACAACCTATAAATATGCTAGTCACAACAATCACAGTTCAAATCCAAAATGCTCATAAAACCATAAGGATACCAATAAACACACTAGAAACACAGACAAGTTGATTATGTAATGTAAAAATTACAAAAATCATTTAAAGTGGATTTACCATTACTTTATCATTTCTTTCATGTATGTTTTTACATTATTTATTGATTCACACACAACCAATTTCTTGTCCATATATAAGTACATATCCTTTTTTGAATCGTATAATTAAGTAAAATTACAGTAGGGGATCAGTCTAAAAGATAATTTTCTGATTTTAGAACAACTATAATATGTACATAACAAAACATTTCCCGTTCAATGAAAGAATCAGTACAATAAATAATATTAAAAAGTCTTAAAGTAAAATAAATATTATCCCAAAACTTTTCCAATTCAATTTATACTTGTTAATTATCTTCCTTAGTAAATTCATCATTCCAAGCAATAGACAGAAAGTGAATCCAAAATTCAAAGAGACACAAAATTATAAAGAGATAGAGTGTACCCTACCTAGAGAGAAATATTAATCATACTAAAAAAGTATCATAATAAGAGATAGATGAAATTTCCCATATCACTAAAAATTATTATCTATATTAATTTTCCAATATTGGAGTAAATTATTGTGGGGGAAATTGTGGAAAACTATCACCTCAAACGAGACGTGTTTCTATAGAAACAAATCCACAGGAAGGGGAAATTCAAAACACCTAGAACAATGAGTTTTAAGAGCCATATTTAAAGGAATATGACTCCAAAGACTTGAGAATAATGTTTTTATCCATATAGATTTGATGCAAAAAACTAAATCTTATCCAATGAAAAAATATTGCTTTAAAATATTAGATATATATTCACAATGATATATCTAAATGTAGTGGATCAAAAATCCTCATTAATTTATAATATATTATACCATATAGTAAATTCAATATGAAATATTCATTTGAATACAAGAAAAATATGGATTTAAATGATGAAATGTAATTTTAGAATAATTGGTTGAATTAATTTTAAAGGATTAAAATATTTATTTAATGTTAACTTCATAAAGTTCCTTACATCACATTAATGTCAGTAAATTTATTATTTCATATCATAATGTGGAAAATGGTAATTTATGAAATTATTTATTTTTCAAAATTCTGGAGTGACCACAAAAAGGGATCAACCACATAAAGGAAATGATCAAACATAAAAAAAAATTCATGAAAACCTGAAAGAACCAACCAAATGTATGAAGGAATAAAATCAAAAACATAATGGAACTAACCAATGAATCAAAGGTAATTATATACCATAAGAAAAAAAAACCTACCTTAAGAAAAAACTAATAGATTATACAAATGAATAACAAATTGTATAAAAGAAATAATAAACCACACAAAAATATGACCTTGTATAAGAAAAAATTTATCGATCACATGATCGAATAATAAACTACACATTCAAAGAGAAAAGATCATGAACTTCCTTGTAGAATCTTCTATACCTTAGGGAAGCACATAGTTTGGGTCTTAAAAATATAGGTCATTACATCATATACCTCTCAAATAAATTTCGTTCTATTGATTTGAGAAAAACATGGAAAAAATGAAAGGTTCCAAACAACCATGATATGAGATATCCTTTAAAGGTTTTACTATTTGGAGAACCAAAACAACCTTAAAAGGAACAAATCACATGAACAGAGGACATAACCAACAATTAATGTGGTCAAAATCATATATTAACATAATATTTGCCACATCATCTCAATATTTAATTAATAAACAAATATCAAAAAAATTGTGTATTTAGAATGAATTTATGAATATCTATCTTAAGGGATCTCCTCTAAACCATTATGAATTAACAATATATGAAAAAAGGGTATAAATTGATTCTGAGACACTATGTCCCAGTGATCATGGATCTCAATCCTAAACTCTATGAATGATTCCTCATCCTCAATGTATAATTCTCACCATTTAATAACATGAATGTAATTGTAAGGATAATAATGAAGCTAGGATACATGGAGGATTTCATGGAAAAAATATTAATTGTGGTGGAAGTTTCAAAAAAATAATAAACCTTTCTTGCATGCTCTAGCACCTCAAAAGGAACCAAATAGTTGGAACTAATCATAATCCCATGTCTGAATCTCTGATTCCCCCAATGAGGGTAAACCCTTTTGAATGCAATAACTCCAACATGAAACACTAGGGGCCACCTCCCATAATAATCATAAGCCTTATACTGGTCTTTTATGGCCTTCATTGTCTCTAAAATTGTCTGGATCATATCATTCGTGATACAAACTACATCATTAATAAGGACTCATAACTTCCAAACCATATCCAAATACAACAAAGATTGACACTGACTCCAAAATAATTCCTCAAAAGAAGTGACATCGATTGGAAAGTGATAATAATTATTTTACAAATACTGAACAAACGGTGTGTGATTCATCTAAGATCTAAAAATATGAGAAGTAAACTTGCAACATATCCTCTAATGTCAAGATGGTTCACTATACTTTTTCATATATGTAGGGATGTAAAGCAGTGATAATATAAAAAGTATTTTCCAAATTATAACACAATATGATTTATAATCTTGAGGTAAAATTACTATATTGATTAGATATAATGGTTTTTATCACCCCGTGGAGTCTCACCATAATGTATATATAGAAAATCTCTAGAACATCATCAAAACTCAATTCTTTTATCACTACAAAATTTCCAATCATTGACAATTAGTCCATGATTATTAAAATAGATTCTTAAACTCTATAATCCTAGGTTATCCTAATGATTAAATCAATATAGATGCCATCCCACTTCCTATGGAGGACATCCAATGGATATAGAAATCTTCTAAGAACACAATTCTATTTTTCACCTAACAATAGAACAAAAAACGTTCGAGAAACTATGCCACTGATCGCCACTTCCTAGACCACCAAGTTTTCCTCTTAAAAATAAAATAAGTCATAAAAACACCAAAATTTATTCCAAAGGTTGAGCTATGAAACCGATGGATGACATCCTCACACATTTAAATAAATAAAAATATCAATCCTTAAACAACTTTTGATTCGAACAATCTTATGATCGCACCACTTGAGCATCACCATAAAAAACATCGACTCTCATCACCATCATCTTAATGTATTCCCAATGAGACTCCATGTATGGAAACAGATATGATTTCATTATTATATAATTGTGACAGTATCTATTATTTTATTCCCCTATATCAAGATATATCATAGCATACTCCAACATCACATTCAAGATATACTCTTACTCCTGAAAAACATTCACACATTCTATCATCATCCGAATCAACTTATGAGGAACCAAATTCCATTTTCAAGTTATATAAGAGATTATAAAATCATAGTATTATAAAATATCTATGTAACACAATCAAATAGGTTTATATCCAACTAATAGACAATATATCTTAGATATATAGGGTCTGTGAAGAAAACACTGAAGTCATCAATGGTGTAATTACACCACAATGTTATAAAGAAAACCAAAATCACTAAATTTATATCATTGGTGGAATAGTTATTCTCATGAGTACTTAATTTAAAAAACCCACAAGATAAAACATCCCATTTACATAACTGTATGCATCCCATTCCCAAATGGGTATCATTACAAAATACCTCCAATATTACCCCTTCCAAAAGAAACTAAATCTATGTTTTTCTGATCAATCTCTACTTTATTTAGTAAAATGAAAAATGACACAGATTATCAAAGATAAAATCCATTATCCTTTTTAAGAAAACCTAGTAATTCTTTTATGATCTACGAGAAATTGGTCTCAAACCACCAGTAGTAACCAAAATGACCAAGGATCCTATGAACCTATTCCTCATTCTTTTATATTGTTGAAGATACAATTATTTAAATAATTTATGGATTCATAACCACACCCTACATTGAGACCACATGTCCATACAAATTTAACTCACTTATCCAGAACATTCACTTAGATATATTACCATAAATTTGTGTGCATCGAAGAATCTATAAGACAACAATGAGATTCTAGATTAAATCATCCTCATCCCTAGAGTATATAAAGACATTATTCATGAAAAAAACTATCAAATGGTCATGGAAGTCATTGATAACTTAGTTTTTAAACTAAATGAACTGTATTAGGGAATTCATGGCACTGAAAAATAGAAAAAATAACTTGAAGTTTCCACTCCTACACTATAAGAAAGTATTTGAGATATCCCCATAATTTACCCTTATCTGGTGATATACCGACTACAAATCAATATTAAAAAACTAATTAGTTACCTTTAAATGGATGAAAATATCAAATATATATTAAAGGTTTTTATGGTTCTTTACCATCACATCATTCAAATTTCCATAGTCCAATTATTTTGTTAAACTACCATATTCCTTCTTGGAGAAATTTACTAAAACACTATAATTGTATATATAGGTCCACATAAAGAGATTCAACTACAAAATCCTTGAATTGAAGTTTCAACTCATATATTTCTATTGGTTCAATAATATTTAGCACCCTAGAGACTGTAGTGGCACAAAATTGAAAATGTTTCCCAAACTCAAAATCATGTCGAGGGGGTAACATCAAAACCTTTTATGGGAAGATATGAATTTACTCCACAATTTCTCTGTGAACCTTTACTGCTTGAGAATAAATTGAAAAATTCACAAACTGATATAGAAGAGGCTATAATTCATATTTCCTTATATGATATCCTCACTTTCCAAAATATGAAATTTGTTGGATCACCACATCATAATGTATGTTCCTCATATAGTAATAGTATATAACTATGTTCAAATAGTATAACCAATGAATACCATGGATGATATCATATTTATTTATCTATAAATCGATGAAACCCTCATAGATTGATAATTACCTATCATTATTTGTCACGACCCATCCCCCGGGGCCAGTGTCATGACTACCCCAAGCCCGCCTTCCATAGGCCAGGGGCTGGCGACTTGCCCTGAAAGGCATATTCCCTAAAAATGGGAAGGCATTGCATTTATATCTTGTAAACACATTCAACCCGGCACACAGCAAGATATGAACACAAGTAAATTTTATTACCAAAAGAGTGATAAATTTAAAATGGGTCGGAATACAAGACCAACTGTAAAGATACAAGTATAACTAAAATAAAATACAACTAAAGAAAGAAAAAAATCAGCTACTGTGTCATCCTCAAAAGTTCCTACCTGAATGGTAGGTATAGATCACCTCCTCACAAATCCATGTACACATATCTCTTCTATGTACCGACACAACATATGGTCCACCTCTGGGAACTGTCCAGTACATGTATTCTCAGCCTTAGTCAGCGCTGTCTACCGTCTGCATCCAACAAAACAAGGTTCGAGCATGACCCGTGCATGGGTGAGTATAACGATACTTAGTAGGGACCCCGAGACCCTCAAGGTCTCACAAAATCCACCTAGGATAAACCAAAAAGTATGAAAACAACATATAACCCTACTTAGGTATATACCCATATATATAACATGTTTTCATGTAATCCATCTCAATCATGATGGAACAAAAAGGTTCTAACTTAGCTCACACCAGGTATAACTTAGGTACGGTAGTAAAGATGATTAGTTATAACAACTGAATCATCATACTCCGTTAAGAGGCTCAGCTGGTGACCTGTATAGGATCGCTTGGAGCTGACCCACATAAGATCGCTAGGAGCTGACCCACATATGATCGCTAGGAGCGGACCCTCATAGGATCGAATGGAGGTGACCCACAAAGGATCACTAGGAGTTGACCCGCACAGTATTGATAAGAGCTGACCCCCATAGGATCTCTTGGAGCTGACTCACACAGGATCGCCAGGAGATGACCACAGAGGATCGCTAGGAGCAGACCCACAGAGGATTGCTAGTAGCTGACCCTCACAGGATCCCTAGGAGCTTACCCACACATGATCGCTAGGAGCTGACCCACATTGGATCTCTAGGAGCTGACCCACACATTGGAGGTTTCAAAAATATAATAAAATGTTAAATAATTTTATTTTTATTTTCCCATGAAAAGACCAAAATCTAACTTCCACCCTAGACCTATTCCAGTTGAGGTAATGGTCTCCTTAAATGAATACCGGTGCTGCGAGTTCAATGGTGCCCTCTGATTTCAATTCCGAGCACCAGTTAAAAAGTTATAAAAATACGCATGCACGTTTACTAAACATACACGACATAAGGTTCAAAAAATCATTCTGGGCACTCCGGGACTTAGAACCACACACTGTCAATTTTCAAAGACTCGTAAAATAACCATATATTTAAAAAAATTACATGGAAATTCTGCATCTTTACATTCTCCCCATCTCATGTCTTTAGGTCCCAGTAATCCATAACTAAAAACTAGGAAAAATATTGGGGGTAATGATCACACATCTGAGCCTCCCACTCCCATGTTATCTCCTGTAGCTTCCCGTACTGCTAACAAACGCGCACCAGAGGTATCGACCGTCCATGAAGGACCCGCTCCTGTCGATCGTCAATCTGTACTGGAACCTCCATAAAAGTCACCCCATCATCGATGTCCAGATCTCCATGTCCAATTATGTGAGATGGGTCGTGCACATATCTCCTCTACTGGGATACATGGAAGACGTCATGCACCCGGTTCAACTGAGGTGGAAGAGCTAAGCGGTAATCCACCTTGCTAGCTCTACTGAGGACCCTGAAGGGTCTGATAAATATCTGAGATAACATGCCACCTTGGCCAAATATCTATAGACCTCTTCGGGGTGAGACATGTAGAAAGACATGGTCTCCATCCTCGAACTCCAGAGGTCTCCATGTCCTGTCAGCATACGAATTCAGCCTGCTCTGTGAAGTCTTCATCCGCTCCTGGATGATCAGCACCTTCATTGTGGTAGCATGTACCATCTCTAGACCCACTAGTGCTGACTCCCCTGGGTCAGTACAACACAAATGTGATCTACTAGGTCGCCCATACAACACCTCAAAAGGTTCCATACCAATGGTGGAGAGATAGATGTCGTTTTATGCAAACTCAATGAAAGAAAAGTTATCCTCCCTGCTGTGACCAATGTAGAGGACACAAGCACGCAACATGTCCTCGAGAGTCTGAATGGTCCACTCAGTCTGGCCTTCCATCTGAGGATGGAAGGCGGTGTTCAAATGAAGCTATATCCTAAAAGCCTCCTTCAACCCCTTCCATAGTCGGGAATTAAAATGTGAATCACGATCGGAGATAATTGTCGAGGGTACTCCATTTAGACACACAATCTCCCGCACATAGAGGAGTCCCAAGCTCTCTACTAAACCCTTCTCTGTGATCAGAATGAAGTGGGCGACTTGGTGAGTCGGTTGATAATCACCCAAATTGATTCATGTCCCCTAGATGTACATGGAAGACCCTTCACTAAGTTCATGGATATCCCATCCCACTTCCACTCGGGGACCTCAAATGGCCGAACCAAGCCTGCTGGTACCTGATGCTATGCCTTCACTTGCTGACAAGTGAGGCACCGATAGACAAACTCTGCCACTGCTTTTTTCATTCCCGGACAACAGAGATATCGTCAGAGATCCTGGTAGATCATCACCACTCATAGATGTACCGCTAGAGGGGATTTGTGGGACTCCCTCAACACTTCTTCCTAAAGTAACACTGGTACCATGGTATGTCCTCTGAAAAGGATGACGTGCTCCCCAACATCGGAATGTCTATCAGGTGCCTGTTTTGTGGATATGTGAGAACGTCGTATCTCGTAGTCAGCATCCCCACACTCCGCCTCCCTGACGTGCTGAAGAAGTGGGGAGTGACTGTAGAAAAACTGTCCCATCTCTATCTACATAGGATATCTTCAAAGTGGCAAGCTGTTCCATCACCACGCCTAGAAGGTGTATACCAGATCTCCTACTGAGTGCATCTACTATAATGTTCCCCTTATCAGGATTATAGAATATCTCAATGTCATAGTCCTGGAAGAACTCAATCAAATGTTTTTGTCTCAAGTTCTGGTCTTTCTGAGAGAATATATAACTGAGACCCTTGTGCTTAGAGTACACTATAAAATGTTCACCCATCAGATATTCCTGCAACATTTTCAAGGTGGAGACCAATACTGCTAACTCCCAGTAATGGGTACTATAGTTCTTCTCATGTTGCCTCACCTGTTGAGAACCATATGCGATCACTACTCACTCCTGCATCAGGACACATCTGAGCCTGGTCCCTGATGCATCATAGTTGAATACGTACATTACGCCCTCCTCTAGAAGCCTTAATATGGGGGCTCTTGTCAGCCTCTGCCTCTGCTCCTCAAAACTCTGATGGAATCTCTCTGCCCACATGAAGGGTTGCCCCTTCATCGTCAACGATGAAAGTGGTGCTGCAACTCTAGTGAAATCTGGCATAAATATTTGATAGCATCCAGCCAAATGAAGGAAACTTCGTAACTCCATCACACTCTTGGGTGTCTCCCAAGAAAGTATAGCCTCAATCATCGGCGGATCCACTGCAAATCCAGCCTCTGATATGACATGTCTCAGAATGAGAACCTCTTGGATCTAGAACTGGAACTTTGAGAGCTTACCATAAAGGTCGTGTCTCATAGTGTGTCCAATACTACCCAAAAATGATAGGCATGATCCTCCTCAGTACCCAAGTAGATCATAATGTTTTCAATGAATACTATTACAAATCGATCAAGGTATGGAAAAAAGATAATATTTCTGAGTCCCATGAACACTACTGGAGCATCGGTCATGCTGAATGGAATAACCATGATCACATAATGTCCATACCGACATCAAAAATCTGTCTTCTGCACATCCTCGTCCCGTACTCTGAGCTGGTGATAGCCTGATCTGAGGTCTATATTCAAGAACCACTATGATCCCTTCAGCTGATCAAAGAGGTCGGCAATCCTTGGCAGTGGGTAATTGTTCATCATGATCACCTGGTTCCGGTGCCGATAGTCAACACAAAGTCTCAAGATTTAATCTGCCTTCTTGGAGAACAAAATTGGGGCTTCCAAAGGTGAAACACTGGGGCCAATTAATCAATTACCCCACAAGTCCTCTAGCTATACCCGATGTCCATGAAGCTCCATGAGAGCCATCTGATACGATGGTTTAGATATTACTGTCATCCCGAGGTACAAGTCAATGTAAAAGTCTACCTCTATGCGGGGAGGTAGACCCATAACATCATCAGGGAATACATTCGCATACTGGTCCACCAATATAGGATAACTTGGACTCCCCACATTAACCGCTCCAAGGGTATGGCTAGCCAACTGATGGCTGATCGACTGCAGTCTCCTTCGGGTAAGTCCATCCTATGTTACAATGTCTCCCTTCTCACTAGTGGAGGTAAAAATGGTCTCATTAATGATGAAACAACACAATTTGTGGCTAATACTTTATATTTGAACATGGACTATTGATAACCATCCCCTACCCAAGAAGACGTCGTAAGGCCTCGATGCTGCTACTAGGAGATCCTAGCCGAGGCTCTCACCTCCTAGAGTAAGATCAAACTGCTGGAACCATTGAATAATTGTCGAATCTGATCCCATATAAGTCTCTAGCTGAAAGGATCGAGCCAACAACTCCATCAGAATCTCCGAGATATGAACGACGGTAGTGGAAATAAAATAATCAATGGAACCTATGTCTATAAGTTCTGTAGCTAAGGTGGAGTAGATAAAGATTGTACCTCATATCATCTCCAGAGCACCATGATCGTAGGACTCAGCTATCTGGTGCTGAGCTCACCCCTTTCCACCACCACCTTGCTGTCGGGGTGGACCTCCTAGTGGTGGGGTGGTAACATCTCGAATCATCACCCACCACTAGCTACATGACTAGATCCTTTGCCACATCTACCTACTCCATGCATACCTCCTCGGTTGAATCTGTGTCTTTGTCTGGGTGGTCCTTTGACCATATTATTATCATCTGTATGGTGGGTCAGATAGTCACGAGCCATGTGACACTGCCCACCACTTGTGAAACACTTCTCTTTCCTTGAAAGATTGTCTCTCCTTTGGGTGCCCTGCAAAACTAATCCTGAATCATGCGGTCGTTTACCTATAGGTCTGGTCTTCTAGTACCTCTGGGACATTTGTCGGCTTCCTGCTACGGAAGACTCTAATACGGGATGACTGGTGTTGGGTCTCGCTGATGGTGACTGCTCAGCAAGAACACTCTCCACTTAGAGGGATCACTCTAACACCCTCGCTAGCGTCCTGATGCTGAGTGAGGTTATTGAAGCACTAATATCTTGATTAGGCCATTGCTCGAAGGACTGGGGCCTGAATAATTGGTCCTGAACCATATATGTGGAGTAACATGAGAGGTCAGAGAACCTCACTGAGTACTGAGCTACAGTCATGCTGCCCTATTGCATATGAAGAAGCTCTAGTATGCGCACTGTGCGAAGAGTCACTGGAACAAACTCTACCCGAAATAGTCTCTCGAAGTCTGCCTAGAGAAGCATCACCTTGTCGTGAACCTGGAGAATCAATCTCCACCATCTACCTGCTACTTCCTGTATGAGGATGGCATCAAGGATCACCATCAGATCCGCAGGTGTCCCTACTAGTCGAAAAACTCTCACTACAGCCTCTAGAGAATCCTCAGTTGCCTGTGTGTCAATCTCCCATAAACTAGGGTGGCCTCTGGTACTGTAACTCGTGAAAAACGCTCAAGGGATGTGCACCCTCTGCTACTGGGGCTAGTGGCATCGGTGGCCCAGCGGGTAGTGGTACAACTGGTGCCTCCGCTGGAAAAAGGCCATGCAATGTGGCCTTGTCACTTGGTGAGATATCAATGCATAATAATCTCAAAACCCTAGCTGTATATCTGTGTGGAGGTATCCTAAAAAAAAATAGGTTCACCACAGTCAATAAGATATACCTGGTGAGCTGAATCAAGATATAACAAATAAAACTCTTGGAAACACACATGAAATCAGTGTTTTCATGCACTGAGTCAGAAATTAGAAGCCAAGGCCCTAGTGTACAGATACGTCGTCCATCACACCAACACTAGATTTCCTAAATTGTTAACCACACTCACTACACATAACACTTCTTTCATTAAAAATAAATACCAGAGTCCTATGTTCTACAGTAGAACTGACTCCTCTGATACCAATTTGTCAAGACCCGTCCCCCAGGGGCCATGCCACAATTACCCCAAGCCCACCTTGCATAGGCTAGTGGATAGAGAATAGAACCAAAAGGCATATTACCTAAAACTGGGAAGGCATTGCCTTTATATCCTGTAAACACATTCAACCCAGCACCCAGGAAGATACGAACGCAAGTAAACTGTATACCAAAAAGAGTGCTGAAAGTAAAAGGGGCCGAAATAAAAGCCCAACTAGAAATTTATATGATTTATAATAAATTCATTAAGTCCATTTATTTCCTTTTGGATGAGTTATAAGAATTAGTTCCATCTCTCAGGAGTGTTTTTTCGTGGTTTTCATGATCTATTATCTTGTATATGACTATGGAAGTTCATGTAAAATGGGTATAGTTTTCTATAATTGAAGGTATATGTTGTTAATAAAAATAATAAAAGTTAAAATGGTTATATAATTAATTGGTTAATTAGAGTGAAGACAAATCATTATATAAGATGTAAGGGATAATTGTTTAGACTATTTTGGAATATATTCATATCATCACAATATAGTTTTATTTAATTATTCATTAATTTTTATAAATTTTATTTTTTGAATCGGGGTATGAAATACTTTATAAAATATTTAAAAACCATTATAACAACTTTTAGACCAACCTAGAATGAGGTACAAGAAAATGAAACATTTCATCCTTGAAGGCGAAAAATCAACACCCCACGAATGATATGTTCATTTTTAGAATAAAACATAACAGAGAAGAGAGTTGGGGGATAATTTTATATGAAAATAAAAACATTAAATTATATAAAATACAATGGATTTATCATAAATTTTTTAATTGAGGTGGTGAGGAGAGTATAAGAGAAGAAACAAAAGTGAAAAGAGAATTAAGAAAGTGAAAGAGGATTACACCTCTTTAATTATTATCCTTCAGAACATCCTTAGAAATAATTTTTGGTATTTATTTTGGGACCATGAACTCTTATACATGGGGAATATACTTGGTGTGATTATTTGGTATAATTTGGTGAATTTAAAATCATGATATTTTAGGAGAAGAGGTGGTGATGGGTGATATTTATAAGGGAAGAGAGAGGTGGTTTCCCACTATTTTATTAATTATTTTATTATTTTGGGTCAAGAATATCGATATTTTGAAACATATTAATAAATATATTCAAATAAGGAAGGAAATTTTTAGCTTAATATCTTACAGTTTCCATAAATCATATATGACTAAATAATTCGTTTATTTGTCAAATACCTTAAATTATAGTGTTAAACTATTCACTAAAATGTCACTTGTGTTAAAAAAACCCAAAAATTCATCCTAATTTGTTTACATTTAAATTCCAAAAATAACTCAATTTAATGAATATTTTTATGTACATATGAGAAAATGATTTTTTAATTAAAACCATCAATTATATAAAAAAAATAAAAATTTTAAAATTATATCCAAATTTATAACACTTTAAAAATGTATGGTCATAAAAAATTATCATATAATAATTAGAAAAAAAAAGATAATTTAAGAATCAATTTTTTATGAATAATGTTTCTTTTAAATTATTATATTAATTATAAATATCTAAATAAACAATTATGTTTCAAAAAAATTCCAAAACAAATTGTATCATTTTCAAAACAATTATTTTTTATACTATGATATAGTTATATCACATTTTCATTTATAAAATGCCTAAATTTTATTAATAATTTTATTGGTGAGTTTTCTATTCTATTGGTGAGTTTACTATTTATATGAGTCATACTACTATTCCAATGGTTATGTTACTATTCTATTGGTATAGCTTCCTTAATTTATAAAACATCCTCTTACATGAATCATTATCAATTGATAATAATTTTATTCTATTCTCTAGGTGGTTTAATGTGATTAATACTGTATAAAATAATTATTATATGGTAATTTTCATTGATAAAAATTTAGGTTATTATATTCTCTCCCTTCTAAAATTTCAGCATTGAAATTTCATTCTATAAACTATGGGGAAAATAGTTATGGGTACATATCCTTCACCACTTCCTATTATTCCCATGTTTCCTCTTCATACTTATAGTTTCATCATAGTACTTAGATCAGTTTAGTCATATTGTTTCATAAATCATTATCTTACTATCCATGACCTTCATTATTTTCATCTCATAATAGAGATAATTATCCTATAGTACCACCTATGAATTTAGTATATGTGGGGGATCTAGAATATACTTCGTCAAGATTGATATGTAGAATAGATTTTGTACATTAGAAATGGTTAGTGGATGTGCCGGTAGATATCCCATATATCCAAAATTATAATGAATCTAGAAGGGGATGATGTACTAGTGACTTAGCATTCCCTTCTTCCCAAATACATTGATCCTCTTCCCTAGAAATATGTGGAGGAATACCATGTGTCAACCTTAATCTCCAAGTCTCAACGATGATTGTCTATATAAAACTTCTGTTCATGTGGGGCTACACAAATATATTGGTGAATGGTTTTCAAATTTTCTTCCATTTCAAAACCAGTTCAGGTCCTAGAAGCTTACAATCACTGACTTCATCCCAACATGCCAGTGTTCCATATATTTTTCCATAAAATTCATCACATAGAACCATTTGGAACCTCGAGTGGAAAATATTGTTGTTGGAGACTCGGATAGATTCAAACTTTTGTCTCATACTACCATGAATTACAAAAAAAAATGCTCTGAATAAGACTTCAAGTGTCTGAATAGTCTTCGTAGATTCTCCATCAGTTTGAGGATGACATGCCACAGTGAATTTCAACTCAGTGTTTGGAGCATGTTTGATACTTTTCAAGAAAATTTTTATTATTCTTGGATCGAATTTGGATATAATCAATAGTGGTACTACATGCAGCCTTACCAATTATCTTATTTATAAGTGTGAATGTTTCTCCAGTAATATGTCCTCTTGAATTGTGATAAAGTGAGTTGTCCTTGTGAGAAGGATCATAAGAACCCATATAGCATTGTTCTCTCAGGATGTCTATAGAAGAATAATGAAAAATTCCATTGTGATGTTTTCTCATTTTCATGTTGGTGTGTGTAGTGTCCATGTAATACCTTTAAATTTTTTCCTTCCATCCTTTACTTGCTAACATACCAGATGCATTGATGTATACTCAATGATCTCTTTCTCAACATTGTTCCACCAATAGTGGTCTCAGATACCTCGATACATATTTTTTCTTCTAAGGATAATTGAGACAGTTGATCCATGTCCGTCATTTAGTAGGTATTTATTTATCCTTAGATCTAATTATAAAAATAGTCATTTACCAAATATCATGACTATTTCCTCATCCATTTTGAACTAGTAGGATTTCCCATGTTTGATAGATTCAACGTTTTTTTCAGAATATCCTCATAATTTTGTAAGCGCCATTTATTTTCTACATAAGGGATGAATGAAAATTCATTTGGTAATGGATTGATTAGGTTCCTTACTTAGTTATTCCAATGTAAAACCTTTTCATGTCTAAAAACCTTGTATCCTTCCCAATATGGATCTTTGATAAATATGCATGATTATTTCAATTTATAGAATCTTACACCTTATTTTTTTATCACGATGGTAGTAGATTGAGAAGTAACAATACTTGATGGGATATAACTATCTTATATAGAGAATATTAATATCATTATATGTGAATATACATTTATGGATCTTTTGATCTATATAAATACAACACAACTCTCCATAGATATAATTCCACTAGATTTTCAATGTAATGATCAGAGCTGATAACTACAGACCATACATGTGATAGGTTTTTGAATTAATTTTTAACTGTGTTGAGGCATTGAATATAACATTATCAATTTTTATTGTCACACAACCTAATACATTATTTGAAGCATTATTTTACCCCACCAGAAGTTCCCCACTTGTTGGTAGTGTGAGAACTATTGTAGTGATAAGCCATTTTCTCATCTCTTTGAAGTATTCATCATATTCACTAGTCCAGATAAAATTTTATCCCTTCGGTGGAAGCATGGTTAGTGGGTTTTAAAATTTTGATAATTTCATTAAAAATTGCTGGTAATACCCTACTAGACAGAGGAAACAACAGATCAATATTATGAATGTTGGCTAGGGCCACTCCTTAATTTCCATTATCATGGATGGGTCCACATGTAATCATTTACGTTTATAAAATTCCCAAATTATGGTACATCCTCCATCAAAAATTCACATTTACTATAAATTGCATATATTTTCTCCCCTGCCAACGTATTTAGTATATTATTCAAATGATCCCCTCGTTCCTTCATAATATTAGAGTATATCATAATATTAACAATAATGACAACCCAAAAATTTTCAAGGTAATATCTAAAGAATCTATTCATTAAATACATGAAAATTAAAGAGCATTAGTGTCTCTGAAAGGAATTACTATAAACTCACAGTGTCCATACTTCATTATAATGGAATCCTTGAAGTTTATTCTTTATTAACCTTTTGATGGTGACATCTCGACCGAATGTCCATCTTGGAGAAATAATTCTCATAATTTAGTTCCCCGAACAAGTAATCTATCTATGGTGGAGGATAATTTTTCTATATTTTTATATTTTTGAACTAACGATAATCTATATAAAGGTACATTTATCCACCATTTATTTAATGAAGAGGATTGGATCACCCTATGGTAATTCACTTTTTCATATAATCCCCTTCTCCAGATTGACTTATAACCGCTTCTTTAGTTCCTCCACATTAGTTGTGGTCATTCTATAAGTTTTATTTATTATAGGAATAGATCTAGGAATAAGTTCAGTTGAGAACCCAACCACTCCACATAGATGAATACCATGAAATTCTCTAGGGAATATATCAATGTAAACCCTTATGGTGGATTTTTCATCAAACACGATTCTCTCATTTTTCTCAACCATTTTATCAATATATGGTTTCTCAAAATGAAATAATATCCACACATGATACTTTGAATATGAAGAAGATTCATCCTCATCCTTACACATGTAAAAAATAAGAGGATTCTTTGGGATGTGAATATTGATATCCGTTTCTCAATTATTGATGATGGCTTTTTATAAAATAGCCAATCCATGATCAATATTGAATCAATATCCATGAAATGAAGTAAGAAAATATTTTATAGGTGGTTCAGTATAAAAACATTAACCGATGAGGAGTTATATACTTTGGATGTAATAATTTCCCCATTTTATATTCTCACAGGTAGCTCAACCTCTGTATTTTAATGACATGTTGGAATATTTCATCTAAAGTAGTATGATATGAATGAATTCATAGAACTATAATCAAATATTTAGTTCTAAATTATTAAATGAATTACTAGTTTATATTTCACGACATCATTTCTAGGATAACCCTCTACGATATTGATTACATATTCCCATCCTTATTTCATTAGAGGTTTTTGTTGTTGATAGTGTTTGTGAACCCTATGCATAGGGAAATGGATTGTTGAATTCCCATGTTCCTTGAAATTGAAACACTACACTATAGGATGAGTTTTGATCTGAACCATTATTTAAAATTATTTTTTAGTGGGAATCTTCTTTTTCATTCAACCATTTTTGTCCATATGTCCCTCAAATCCATATTTAAACCATCTCTTGGTTACCCTTAGGCATTTTCCAGAATGCTTCTTCCTAAAATTTTGAAATGTGGGTTGAGGGTATTCATTAAATCGTGGTATTTATCTGTTGATCTAACCATATTAAACTCCAATTTAAAAATTTTTATCAGTCCAATGAGACTAATGAGACTCCTTAATCTCTATTCGATCCTTAACAGCACAACAGACAATAACAACATAACTATCAAAGTCTTGATTGCCATTTTTTTCATAGACCATGCTTTAGTCAACTAACTAAGTGATACACCATTGTTTTGGTGTTCACGAAAATTCCAACGGTATATCATGAAATCCTTATGATGTTTTCTTCCTAGTATTTAATAGAATCTTCTTTCTTTTTCATCCGTCCAAGGAACTCCCATTCCATCTTAAGATAGAGGGTTAAGGGAAAATATTTGTCGAAAAATATTTACCTGAAATCTCCATATTCCATAGAAACAATTTCCTCCATGGAATTTGTGTTCTTGATAGGTTTCCACCGCTGATCACATTATCCATCAAAACTATAGACTAAAATCACAACATTATCTTCTTCTATGAACTGGATGATAGAGAATGTCTTCTAAATTGAGTCAATACATTATTCCACGATGATATGATCAGAATATCAACTACATATGGGGTGAAATTTTCACATAATGGATTCTACTAAAACGTGATATTCGATAGTATATGAAAGGAGGTAAATATGATTTAGGTTATTATTATTAACTTTTTCCAGTTGATAATGTATTGTCATGATGTTTTGGGAACCCGTTCTAATCATATTTATCATATCATTACGGAAATCATCACATTTCCTATCACATTGATTTTAGTCATGAGTTAGTATATTTTGAGCCATTAACTATGAATAATATTGTACAATTAGGGGTCTTTTATAAATATATAATAAGTATATAAAAGTAAAATAATGAATATAGAAGGATAAACATGTGATTGGAATGTGTATCCTTTTTTATGATTCCCAAAGTTTCAATCTAGGTTATCTATGGTGATAGAATTATCCATAGGGTTTTTAACAATGTGATGTAGTAGTAATATCATAAAATTAATTGAACATTATATAATAAAAAATATCCCATCCCTAGCCATTTATACATATTATTACATGATTTTAATAAAAAATAACCATGAAAGTACAAACCATGGATCATAATGTCTCATATATTTGGATGATTGGGTACATAAAATTGAAAAAAATGAAAGAGAATAAAACATAATTATTTTAATCTTCCATATGTTTTTTGTAACATTAATTTAGATATTACATATTCATAGGTTAACATATGGAATACATGAAATAAAGGCATGATAAATGTTTTTGTAAAGGTATAAACACGTGACTAAAGAAAAGAACATGGGTTAGAAGTCATAACTTGATGGAATAAGAGGGAAAGGATAATGATAAAACATAAGGAATTATAACATGTATAACATGGGATAATGGAATAATAGGAATTTGGAAACAGAAAACAACATGACATAAGCTTGAGTCAAGGATATCTTTGAATACCATTGCACAAGGAAAACATAGTCCCATATAGGAATCATGTTCACTCCATGTCCCAACATGACGTCTCATGAGACAAAACATTACGCAATATATTAGAGTTTTATCTGGGATCAACCATAATAACAAGTTAATTCATATGTGTTCTATATGAAGAATCAATCATAAGGGTTATAAAATGAAAAAATTGGATATCATAATCAAGTCACATAGCATAACAAAAGGGAATTACTTATTATGTTCCCTGAAATAATAGATTTGAATCATAATTGGACATTAGTAACCAAAAATAGTCATTGATCATGATATGTGAAGTGAAATTGAAGTTAAAACATGTAAAATTGGTGTTTAAGATACAATAGAAAAGAAAAATTTTAATGTGGTTGACGAAAAATATTAAAGGGCATTTAGAGTAGAAAAGAAATATTTATTTTCATAATATCTGAAATGATCCAAGATAGTTTTCTAATAAAATTTTTCATTTAACAATGATAATGGCGGATGGAAATATATTATGTAGTGAATAGAATAATGGGTGAGAAATTAGTATTTTCTATTTAATTGGGATTTCTTATCAGGAATATTTGAGAAGGGATCCTTTTTAAAACATTTATTTCACCTTAATATAAGAATGAATAGATTTTAAAAGATGTGTTTTGACTGTATAAATAAAATGTATAATAATTATATAAAAATATTTAAGAGTTATATTTTTCAATGAGAGAGAAAGTGTATCAAAAAAATGGAGGTTCAGAAAGTATCCGTTCAATTTTTTTTGAATGAGTGCTACAAATGATCTTATTGACCTGGATAATAAAATTAATTCCATTAATAAATTATTTAAGATCCTTTTCTAAATGAAATATATTTTTTATAAATTTGTTGCATTCATTTATTTCCTTTTTTATGAGTGATAAGATTCAATTTTGTTACATTAGAGTGTTGTTTTCTTGGTTTTCATGATCGATTCGCTAGTATATGAGAATTGAAGTTCATATAAAATTGGGATAGTTATGCATAATTTAATTTATATGTTATTAATTAAGATACAAAATATTAAATGGTTATATAGTCATTGGTTATATGGAGTGAGGTTGAATCATTAGAGAATATGTTAGTGATAATCGTTTAGATTATTTTGGGAGATTTTTTACCATCCCGGTGTAGTTTTGTCTCAATATTCATTATTGTGTATAAAAGTTATATTTAGAACAAAAAATGTTTAGAAACTAAATTGAAATCTATAAAAACCATTATAATGGTTTTTTTCATCCTTGTAGTTGGTAATGACAATGAAAACATTGAATCCATGAAGGTAATAAATCAACACCTCGCGAATAATGTTTTCATTTTTTCAATAAAAGGTAGATGATTAGAGAATTGATTGTGTATTTTATTTTAACATTATATGATTATTGTATATAAATTTTATTGGAGATACCGTTATTTTCATGAAATAGGAGGTGAGGAGTGTATAATAAAAAAATGAATGTTAAAAGGAAATAACTAAAATGAAATAGAATTTACCACTTGGATTGTTCTCCAAGATAACCTCCTTAAGGGAATTTGTTTTGGTATTTTTTTGAGACCACAACCTTATATATGTGTTGAAGATAATTGGGAAGATTATTGTAATGAATTTAGACCAGGTTATAAATTTAAATGGTGTGATAAGAAGATGCAGTGAGGGATGGTATTTATAGGGGATAATATGAGTGTTTTCTCATTATTTAATTATTTTGGATAAAGACTATCAATATCTTGAACCATATAACTAAATATATTAAAACAATGAAGTTTTGTTTGATATAATGATCTTACATAATCCATATATAATCAATGACTCAATAATTTATTTCTTTTTTCAATGCTAAATATTATTATATTTCAATATTCATAAAAATTCAATAGTTTTAGAAAAATAGAAAAAATTAACCTTAACCATTTTTGACATATATAGTTAAAAATGAACTCAATTTTATGAAAATAATTTTGTAATTAGGTGAAATTTAATTTTTATTTAAAATATTCTTTTATACTAAAAACTACAATTTTAATATTATAATCGATTTAATAACACATTGAAAAATTAATTAAGGTATCATAAATTTAGCTTACAACCATTAAAAAAAATATTAATATATAAATATATTTTATGAAAATGAATTTTCATTTATGTTATTTTGTTAATTATAAAATAATAAAAAAACATTAATTTTTTAGAAAATTACCCAAACATTATTTATCAGTTTGTGAACATTTATTTATTTATACTGTGATATAATTATATCTTATTTTAATTTATTGGATTCCTAAATTATATTTATACTTTCATTGGTCAGTATACTATTCTATTAGCTAGTTTACACTTCATAAGGGTCATATTACTATTCCAAAGTTAAGGTTTTTCTTTCACTAGTATATGTACTTTAAATTATGAAAAATTCTCTTATTTCATTCATTTTTCATTTATGATGTTTGTATTGTGTTATCTGTGGGAATTTTCATTATTTATACTATATAAAATAATTTTAAGAAGGGAATTTTAATTAATAAAATTTTGGGCCCTTGGATAATATATTAAATACAACCACACAATCTATGTCATGAAAATAATATTAATTTCTCCAAAATAAAATTTAAAAAATATATTTATTAAGTGGTAACTCGAGAGTTTCTCTATGGTCTAATATTTTAATTCCCATATAGCTCTTCAAAATTCTCTTACAAACTAGAAAATAGTTTTATGTACATTAGGTGATTATAACAGATAAACTATGTAGGATCATATCAAATGTATATTATTTAAATGTTTAAAGATGAAAATAATTCCATAGTCAAAAAAACTGAACTAAATACACCTAATCATATCTACTAACCATCCCATCACCCCAAGAATCACAAATAAAATAAAATAAGAAAGTAGAAAAATAATATATGTGAATATTAGATGTATTCTCCATCAATTTCCAATCTGATTTTCTACTCTCATGCTCCAATGTCTAATATCATGTACTATCATCATTTTCATTTTTATCAGCCATCGTATATCATGTCGTACCTATTTTGGGTCATTTAGTAACCCAACATACCTAAGCCACCCATAGAGTGTAACATTTCAGCCATGTATGAGTCAATATAAACATGTCTCATGTTATTTCAAAATCATAATTTTCATCACTATCATATCTAATGAAATATTCATGACCAGGGCAGAAGGGTATCATAAACAAAAAGTATATCAACCTCATTCCATCCTTCTTACATCAATAAACACAAATACTATTCTCATCCTCTCATCATCAGACATCCCCACAAGCCGTGTACCACCATCACATGACACTACTGAAGGGAGAGAAACTAATAGGGGTTAATAATCCATTTATTCCCCAACAGTAATACTTATTTTTTAAAGACACCCACTCAATCATTCAGGTTTTATTACATAGTAATTTATGTTGGTGGAGTGTGTAACTATGTAAAATGAAAACAAATAAATAAATATATAGACAACACCAAATCCAAAAAAGGGTTCACATCAATATTGAATCCTGTCATCCCACTGTCAATACTATACTATCGTTACCACGTAATTATACCACTTAATGAATCCCAACAAAGAAAAAGTCCACACACAGCCCAAAATTTCTTTCTCCCTTGTACAATTTTACGAGTTCATATATTGTCATATTACAACCAAACATTTTTTATTTAATATGATTAATAGAATAAGTAATGTAAATCCACAATAAATATCCACCACATGTATTTATATCAACATCAATCCAATTAATTATCATTCAATATATTAATCAATTTACTATGCATGAATTCCAACCCAAAATTATATAATACCATCCATGCCTTTTACAATTCATCATTGACCTTTCCAAATACAATACATATAAGGAAAATATTTTATGGAACCGAAAAGTATTATAACCCATTCACCTTGAATAAAAACCATCAAATAATCTATAAAAAACACCAATATATAATCATCTCGCCATAATATCCACATCAACCAACACACTTATAGCCCTCGACCAACAATATATCCAAACCAGTCAATAACATCTCTATTCATTAAAAAAACCACATATAACTATTAGTAAAAAAACCATAGGAAACAGACAATAATTTATTTAATAAAAAAATTCAATAATTCATTTTAATATATATCTAAATAATTTATTTTTATTTTATTAGGTATTTTTCCACCATTTATTAACTAACACTAAACTAGTCAATTTTCTGAACAAAAGTGTTAAACCTTTTATGTCTGGTGGGTTAAAAAATCAATCATAGAGTGGGGTAAATTTAAAACATGATTTTACAATTTTGAAATAACTGAAACAAGAACATAACAATAAGATAAATTTGTAGAATAAAAATCATCAACATCAGTAATAATGAAATTAGTGAATTATATATTAATAAACCACATACCCATAAATTAAAATAAATCTCGATCATTAAGTTTGTTTTTTAATTATCCAATAAACCCAATGAAAATCCAGAACATGGTAATTGCACAGATGCATAGAAATAAAGATAGATTATAGATCCCTTATGGGGAGACAAACATCAAATTGTGTGGAACCAAAGTATAGGGGAAGGATAGAGAGAGATTATATGACCAAGATCCTGTAATGTTAAGAGATAAATCAGTTTTTTAGTTATTCAGAAAATTTATATAGTAGTGAGAGTAGAAAAATCCAAAGATCAAAATGAGATGATATAATATAAATAGATAGAATAATAAGGGCATTTGAACAAGATAGTAATAATTAGAATGAAGTGAACGAGTCACATGAAATTGAATCACAATACTCATGAACATGGCTTCCAGTCACCCAAACAAAAATGAGAAAATTAATCCTCATTGTAGGGATGTTTTATATTTTAGAATACCAGATAACAAATTACAAATATATCCGAAAAAATAACATTTCAACATTCCATTTTTGATTTATCATTTAATTTGGTTTCTATTTACATCCCCCATGAAGACTCATTTAAAACCTACAAACATAAGGAAGTCAAATTGGTAGTTTATTCTCTATTTAACAGAATGATATCATTTATTATGGTCTAACTCCATATATGAATTTAGTTTCCTTAAATTCCATTTTTTATTTCATTCTAGAAAAAATTGGACAATTTGAAAATTTTGAATTTTGGAAATTGCTGAACTGACCACATGAAGAGGTTAACATTATGAATGAAATGATCATCAATAAGAATAGATGAACTACCATAGGGAAAAATTGAAATACTTCATGATGTAATAAGAATCAAAATAAAGTAAATGATTGATAAAAAAGAGAAATTGACCTTCCACATGATGAAATGGATGGACTATAAAATGGAATAAGTAACAACCTATTGAAAAGGAAATAGTTGTACACCCCCTTATAACCCCATAACCTCGGGAAAATAGAAAGGTAGGTTCTCAAAAATAGATGGCTTGAAGCACCAATTAAAACCCCTCATGTTCATGGGATCATCATCATCTACTAATTCTAAAAAATTGTGGTCACTCTACCTGTATAGTGAGCTTCATGGTCAATCCAAATGGCTACAACATGTATTATCCATGGTAAAGTTAAACTCCCCTTTAACCATAAAGGAGTACCTATTTTATTCTAAGTACTGTGACTATTTTATTATTTGACCAAGTAATACATATATTAGTTAACCATATTAATATATTGATTATTTTTCCCCCAAACCCATGAATGTTCTCTATGTGGAATATATATTTAGCAACAACCCAACTACCTGACCTCATTTTCTCATTATATGTTTCAAAAGGATTTCCTATGATTATGGGATATATAGTCACTTAATATGAACTTCTGAAACACTATTGACTGAATTTTAAAGAATTTGGAATTTAAAGTCATTAGATTAGGTTGGAATAAAAAAACCTATGTTGAAAATTATCATTAAATTGGATTGGAAATTTTTTCGTGAGTTTTGTGCATAGAAAATCCTTACTGTTGGGAATAACATGCATTTCTAATTAACATTGTATTGTAGCATGGATGTAATCTTATAGAGTGATGTGAATAGTGTTATTGTAGATAGAAACATGTGATATAAAACATGTCTCATTGAAATTTAAATATAACCTCCACCAAATAAATTTTTAGGTTCTAAGAATAATACTATTGTAATACAATGTGGATCCCCTCTCACTTAGATTTTCATTGTTTCAATAAATAATTTCAATAGGGACCATAAAGGGTCCATATAGATAGATATTTTGAGATATTTATTGGTATTATTGGGGTTCCTAGGGATTCCCATATTATTATTTTGGTTGATATCATCATCTCATTGATGGATAATTGAACTCATTCAAGGAATATAATGGAATCCTCAATTCATTATAGCACCATAATAGGTTGAACAACATCATTATAAAAAATAAATTATTACATATCATCAAAATTGACATGTAGAAGTCAAACTCTAATTCAACATTGGATTTAATTTTCTAAACAAGTCCTCTCTATGAGGTACAATGTGGCCATATTAGTGATGGTTCGATTCTAGTTCACTATTTTGACATCTGAGTCTACATAACTGTATCCTTCATTTTAAATTGGAAGAATAATTTTAATTATATTATTGTAAGGATTTTATTATTGTATTTTTTTTATTATATGTTGATCAATAATATTTTGGTGACTCAGGTTCCCAATGCGGTGATCAATGTGATTATGAAATTTCAAGGGAATTTCTGTAGGGAATCTAACATTGAGAGGATCATCCATTAGTCTATGTGAAGTAGGATGTAAATTCTCTATATAATAGGAGGAATTAACACCCCATATTTCGAAAACACCATGTAGTTCATTTATATCAGACTATATTTTCATTACCTTGGTTAATTAATGTAGTGGTATTTCTTATAGAACAAAAATGGACACCCTACTGATGTGAACTACAGGTGAAGCTCTAATATATCCCCACTATTGATAATCTTATTGGTAAATTTCCATCATCATCAAGAGAAATCTGATTGGATCATTAGGCATGAAGAGGATTTCATTGGGAATAAGAATTAGTCAAAAAATGATTCTCATCATTCCCAGATTCCTTGTTCTTAAAATTGACTTCAATACTATGATATAATTAAATGGTATAACTAGTATAGTACTACAAAATGTCCATTAAGTGATGCCTAATGATATTTCTATCGATGATAATAGATATTATTTCATATTCCAAGTAGGATAGGGAATCGTTCTCAACTAAATTTTCTCATGACCTATTATAGGATCAAGAATATGGGTAACATTGAAAAGACTCATTTTGGGAGGTGATTATTATAAATAAAAGTGGATTACTATAATGCCACGGCCCTAGTTACCCATAGTCGGTGAATTATTACATAACATTGGCATGATCACAAGAAAGATCAAATCGCGAAAGACAGATTAGTTTATTAGACTTGGAAACACTAGATATATTCATAAGTCTTACATTACATCATAAAAATGAAACATACAACAAAATCTTTTCTTCATAGTCCACACTCATAACCCCACATACAATCCCTGCAGGTTATTCATAAATTACTTCTTCACATCCTGGGAAAAATAAAACATTGAAAGGGGTGAGCTCAAATGCCCAGTAAGGATAACAATATAGTGGAAAATTTCATAAATAAGAATAAACATTTAAGGAAATGTATAACTAAAACAAAAGCCTTTTAAACTAGAACTTCAACATAGTAAATCCAAAATGAAATAATGCCATTTACTTATTCACATGGATATTCTACTAATCGAATAATCACATGCAATATCAATAACCACTTTCATAATGATGGAATGTATAATGCCATACTATCATAACCACATAGCCAAGGCCTCGTGACAAGACTACAAATAAGATTTTTACAAGGCCTTATTACAAGACACTAGTTTGTCTCATGAGACCTACCGATGCATCGAGGAGCTATAGTGGGCTACACCCGTCACATATTAAGTCCAATGCATTCCCATATGAAAAGGTTTAAACATAACATAAACATTAGTATTAAAACTAGCATAAGAAATTTAAATACTTCATCCATAAAACATGAATGGTATAAGAATTACACATCCACAGTCAAACATATCACAAAAACTTCAATACAATATAGAAGTTTTGTATCATAATAAATCACCTTCAAATAAGCGTAAAATCCATCAAAGGATGTTTACTTAGATGAAATCAAACTATTTTTAGAGAAATATATCTTTCTATTTTGAAATCATATATTTATAAAATAAAACATTCTCTTTGAAAATATTCTTATAAGATTGTAAGGGATGCTTCGATGATTTTATAATGGAGGAAAATAGATGCACCCGCCGTATAAGTTAAAAAAACATTCTTACCTTAATTCTGCCGAAAAGGTTAAAAAAACACCATGTTTGGAAAACGACGGAAAGATTCCTATATAAAACTCTTATAAAAATTCAATCAATGGTATAAATGCCTTTAACCCATATTCTTGTAAATTGTAAAAATGTTTTAAATACATTAATAAGAAACATGGATGTGGATGATTAAGAAATCCCAGTAGATTATTATGTATAAACAACCTCAGATAATGGAGGGATTGTGAAATAACCCTTACCTTGTACTTTTCCTTGGTTGGGGTAGGTTAACCTCCTGTATAATGGTGAAATAATTGTTATTAAATTATACAAGAATCATATACATTAATATGATATGATATATGATCTTTTAACATTGATTTGTTAATAATATCTTAGTATTATCGTTGTTTCGGGTGTTAACATACACGTTTTCTTTTATATGTTTTGTTACGTAAGCTGTGTTTGTCATGGATAGGTTGTATCGTAATAATATCCAGAATGATATCAAGTACTTAGATGCTATTATTAATCACAAAATGAGAATTATACTTGAATGGATACGATGGAGAATGAATCTCATTGTGTTCGTGGAGACGGTTGTCCGTACGTACGCATGAGCGACAATATCATTCTTTTGATATTAAAATAATATATAATTGGATGGTATATCATATATACATAATCATTATAATGTTATATTTATTATTTACATGAATTAAAAATCATTATTATACCCATCCAAATAATAATATATTGAATAACAATTACACCACAACTTGGAGACGGTAAGCCATACGTACGCACATATGGTGACATGTCATTCAAAGGATGGATATAATACTGAATATGGTTGTAACATATTTATAATAATATTAAATTATATAGTAGATACTAGATTAATTATTTTAGAATGGGAATAAAAATGAAAAAAGAAGATGAAGAAGAAATGAATTTGAAAAAGGGTGGTGAAAACATTACCTCTTCTTCAGGTTCTTCCTTTTGATTTGATCAAAAGGGATCTTAGGTTGGCTTTATGACTAAAGGAAGGCCTCTAAGATTATGTGAGGGAAGTTTAAAGAGTATTTGGGTGGAGTTTGGCGGAACCAAAAGGCTTTTATGGTTTGAATTAATGATAAGGAGGAGTGCCCTTTTATAAGAGGGGTGAGGGGCACCTTTGGAAAAGCTAGAAATATTATTTTATAATAAATTAATTTTCAGTTTCTAATGGCTCCAAAGTAGATTATTTAAAGTTTAAGGTGAGGATGGGTTGAAAACAACTCAACCAATAGAATTTAGACAGGTTTGAGTTACTATATTAACCTTATCTTAAAGTATTAACTCATAGTTAATAAGTTTCACTTTTACAATGTCTCTTTGTATTTTTATATTATATGGTTAATAAACTTACTATATACAACCAAGAGACCCCCAAGTGGTCCATTAATGATACACCTATCATGATATAAATCTCTTGGCCTAACCAAAGATTTTTAAGAATTTAATATCAATTAATAATATAATATTTGTTTTAAAAACTCTTTTATGTCAATTTTGACACCATTCAATAATTGATTTTTTTAAAACTCATAACCAAATGATTACTTCGAAAAAAGTTAATTAAATCATTCATAACATGTCATATTAACCTAGAAAGTTAGTTTAATTCATTAAAAGCCTCAAATTATATTTATTTAGGTATTTATAGTATCAATTATTTTAATTTTTCACTATTATGGTAATTTTGACATCATGATTGTATAATAAATAAATTAAATTATTTAATTTATAAAAATTATAAATAAACTATTATTATATAGGAAATATTTTTATCTTTCTAATGAAAATTTACAATCGAATTTATCTTATGTATAACCCTATATTAAAAATGTTTTAGTAAATAAACGTTGATTTTAACTCTTTTAACTCTTCATTGAATTAAATAATAATAACTGTCCTAATCTAATCCAAGTGGACCTAAATGATAATATTTTATTCCTAAGGTTTTTTTGGTCGATATGCACTTATCCAATAGAATTAGGACATGTGTTATGGTAATATTATTATCATTTTTACCCTTAAATACCCTATTTACTTTTAACCGTGATAAATAAAAGTAATAAGTTACTATTCACCAAAAAAAATTCATCTCATTGAACCACATTTTACTACTTTATATTAACCATGTCTTTCTGATTTTCGAAATTCCATTCACAGAAGTGGTAAAATTATGTTTTATGAAAAATTTAGTTTTTTAACTACCAATTAGTGGTTTCACTATTCATCAAAAATTGATGTTTTTCTGAATAATTCCAAAATTTCACCCTAAGATATAATTGATATTCCGAATTCAAAAATGATGTCTATTTTATAAAATTCCAAACATATAAGTTTGATTACTTAATTTTATAATTATTTCCCGCTGTTACAACAAATAGCGTGTTTTTAGGAAACAATATATATCAAAAGTTTGACAATTGTTTATGTCCAATTTCAAAGTGAAATTAATTATAATGAACACCATTGGATAAAATGGTAAAAATATATTATAATTATAATTTAAAACCACTAAATAATATAATTTATCACTATAAATTATTTTGATTAAAAAAGTTGTTTTTACGTATTTTTCACTATTCATAAAAATTTGAAGTTCTCAGAAAAATACCAAAAATTCAACTTAGAATAATTTTGATATTATGAATCCAAAAATTAAGTCCATTTTGAGAGATAAAATTTCTAAAATTTCAAAAAGTAGGTATTACTATTGATAACGGCTAGTTTGATCGGTTGTGGTGTGTGTTAGAACTCGATGTTGCGTGCAACACACGCTATTACATTATTCAAAGAGAAGCGTACCGTAGAAGCTTGGGCTGTTACATTCTCCCCTCCTTAAAATAATATCGTCCTCGAAATTTCTAGAATACTACCGCATGAAAAGGCTCGGGTGGTTCTTCATCATAAGTTCCTCGGGTTCCCACGTTGCCTCTTCCATCTTATGGTTTCTCCACAAAACATTTACCAGACGTGTCGTCCGGTTTCTCAGTACTTGTTCTCTCATATCAAGAATCTTGATGGGATCTTCGCAATAAGACAGACCAGGTTACAGTTCTAATTCCTCATAGGTGAGTACATGCATTGGGTCAGGCATGAATTTCCTCAATAGAGATACGTGGAACACATCGTGAACTTTGTAGAGAATTAGCGGCATTGCAAATCGGTAAGCTACAGCCCCAATTTGCTCTAGAATTTTGAAAGGTCTGATGTACCTGGGACTCAGTTTACCTTTCTTACCAAAACGTATGACTCCCTTAAATGGAGATACCTTCAGGAAAACATGATCACCGACTTGAAATTCCAAATCCTTCATTCGATTATCGGCATAGCTCTTCTGCCTACTTTGAGCTGCTTTGATATGGTTTTGGATTACCTTCACCTTTTCCATCATTTCTCCACCAGTTCTGGGCCAACAAGATTTCTTTCACCAACGTCATTCCAACAGTTTGGTGTACGAAATCTCTTTTTGTATAACGCTTCATATGGTGCCATTTAAATACTCGAATGGACGCTATTGTTATAAGAAAATTCTACCAGAGGTAAATATTGATACCACATACCCTGAAAGTCAAGTGAGAAGGATCTCGACATGTCTTCGAAGGTTTGAATAGTTCGTTCTGATTGTCCATCTATTTGAGGGTGATAGGAAGTGCTCAAATGAAGTTCAGTATCCAAGGCTTTCTGAAGACTTTTCTAGAATCTTGAAGTAAAACGGGGATCACGATCAGAGACAATCAATAGGGGTACTCCATGAAGTCTCACAACTTCATCAATATATAGTCCTTCTAGACGTTCCAGTGGTAGATCTTCTCTTATAGAAAGAAAATGTGATGACTTGGTAAGACGATCAACAATGACCCATATTGAATCGTTCCTTCTAGGAGTCTTTGGTAGCCCCATGACAAATTCCACTGTAATATTGTCCCATTTCCACTCCGTTATGGGAAGAGGTTGCATGACTCCTCCAGGCTGTTGCCTTCCAGCTTTCACTTGTTGAAAAACCATACATCTTGACACAAAATCAGCAATCTCCCTCTTCATGTTGTCCCATCAAAAATTTTCCTTCAAATATCTATAAATTTTGGTTCTCCTAGGGTGTATATGAGAAATAGGAACTATGAGCATCATCCAAGAATTCCCTTTTTAGATCAGGTATATCGGTAACACAACGTCTCTTCCTGAATTTCAAAATTCCATCTTCAAACACAAAGTCTCTCAATCTCCCATCATTCACAAGTTTAATCTTCTTTTGAAATTCTTCATCATCGGTCTGAGAACTCTTAATTCTTTCTAGTAAATATGGTTTGGAAACCATTTGAAAAAGCATTGATGTCTCACCTTACCTGGTTATTCCCATGTCCATCTTCACTAGATCCATGAAAATTGGATCCCTTTCAATTCTAATATTGTTCAAAACTCCATGGTATTTTCTGCACAAATCATATGCCACCTTGTTTTCCTTCCCTGGGTGGTAGTGTATTGTGCAATCATAATCCTTGAGTAATTAAATCCATCTCCTGTGCCTCATGTTGAGTTCTTTTTGTGAGAAAATATACTTCAAACTATTGTGATCAGTATAAATCTCACATTGTTTACAATAGAGGTAGTGCCTCCATATCTTCAAAGTAAAGATCACAACTGCTAACTCGAGATCATGAGTAGGATAGTTTTTCTCATGAATTTTCAACTGTTGTGATGCATAGGCAATAACCCTATCATTCTGCATAAGGACACAACCAAGTCTTTTCTTCGATGCATCACTATAAATAACGAACCCATCATTCCCTGATGGTAGAGTCAATATAAGAGCATTGACTAATCTTCACTTCAGTTCTTCGAAACATTCTTCACACTCTTTTGTCCAAAAAAATTTAACCCCTTTACGCGTGAGCTTCGTTAATGGGTTATCCAATCGGGCAAAATTCTGGACGAAACATCGATAATAACCTGCCAAACCAATAAAACTGCGTACCTCAGTTATACTCGTAGGTGCTGGCCATTCATGGATTGCCTTGGTCTTATAAGGATCAACAGAGATTCCATATTTAGAGACAATATGTCCAAGAAAAGAAATCTCATGAAGCTAGAATTCACACTTTCTAAACTTCCCATATAATTCATGTCTTCTCAGAGTCTTCAGGATAATGCGCAAGTGACTTTCATGATCCTCATATCTTTTAGAGTATACCAAGATATCATCAATAAATACCACCAAAAATTAATTGAGATATTCCTTGAAAAATCTATTCATCAGATCCATGAATACAGAGGGTGAATTAGAGAATCCAAAAGGCATTACAGTAAACTCGTAATGCTCGTAACTGGTTCGAAATGTTGTCTTCGGAATGTCTTTATTATTTACATACAACTGATGGTATCTAGATCGAAGGTCAATATTTGAAAAGTATTGAGCTCTATGTTTTTGGTCAAAGAAATCATCAATGCGAGGTAGGGGATACTTGTTCTTTATTGTTATAGCATTGATCTCCCTGTAGTCGATACATAACCTCATAGATCCATCTTTCTTTTTAACAAAAAGAATAAGGGCTCCCCATGGAGAAACACTAGGGCGAATGAATCCCTTATTACTCAATTCCTCTAGTTTTTTATTTTGTTCAACTAATTTTACAGTGGCCATTCTATAAGGGGTCTTCGATATAGGCCTTTATCCAGGAATTAAATCAATGGAAAACTCAACTTCCCGTTCTGGAGGATGACCAGGTAAATCATCTGGAAATATATCTACATATTCTTTCACAACAGGCACATCCTCTATTTGAACATTCCTTTCCTCACCCACATACATTTAATTCTTTTTCTCCCCAATAATTGAATTTTGGTGAGCTACTGGGGGTGGATCTAGATATGAATTAGGTGGTGATGATTCTGCTCTAAAGATAAGGTGTTCCTTATCATCATCATAAAAAATCGTAACCTCCTTCTTCTTACAATAAATCTTTTCATCGTATTACGAAATCCAATCTATACCAATGATTATATCAAACTCAATCATAGGTATGATAATGATATCAATAGATAAAGAACATTTATGTCCTCTAATGGGGACTGGTTCACAAAACTTTGTTGCAATGATACTTCCCTTAGGAGTTTTAACTGAAAAATCTCTTGTTAAATCAAATTTTAAATTTCTAATTTTCTTAGAAAACTGGGAAGATATGAAAGAATGCAATGATCCAGAATCAAATAATGCATTTTCTAAACTTGAGGAAACCATTAATTACCCGCCACCATGTCTTTCGGAGATTCTACCTCAGCAGTAGTGATAGAAAAATCTTGGCATTGATCCCTTGTACTTTTTTGAGGTAAGTTCCCCTAACTATTAGGAAATTCATTTGCATAATGCCCCATCTCCATACAATTGTATCACTGAACATTGGTAGAATCCTTCTTCCCTTTTCAATCACGAGCTTGGTGGCCTTTTTCACCACACTTGTAACAGACACCCATTCCCTTCAAGCAAGTACCAGGGTGTTTCTTCCCACATTTACCACATGATGGATATTCAACCTTTCCCTTATTCCCCTTATATCC
Organism: Viscum album; assembly: GCA_963277665.1. NCBI lineage: Eukaryota > Viridiplantae > Streptophyta > Magnoliopsida > Santalales > Viscaceae > Viscum > Viscum album. Next base: position 77,912,461 of record OY728139.1, read on the forward strand.
ATTTGTAGATTGATCAGCACATCTCATATTCTTATGCTTTGCTTTAAAGTCATAAGACATAGATAATTCCTTTTCTGTCTTGATAGCACATTAGACAATGTCTTCATACGACGAGAAGGATTGTGAGACTAATGCTCGGCAGAGAAATGGTTTTAACCCAACAAAGAAACGATCAATCTTACTTCTTGGGTTACATATATAATCTCCAACATACCTTTCTAACATTTTAAAGTTAGCCTCATACTTTGCGACATTCTCATCCTCCTTTTGTCTCAGACTCAAAAATTGCATTTCCATATCTGCTCGATGGTCACAAGGAAAGTATTTTTCTAAAATCAAATCTTTGAACTCCCTCCATTCCATATTTGATACTTCATAATCTTCCTTCATGTTTTGAATCAATGACCACCATTGATCAGCATCTCTAGTTAGGCGGTAAACTACCATGATAACTTTTTCCCTTTCACTACTCCCTAAAGCCTGAAATATTTTCTCTAGGGAATTTATCCATTTCTCATCTACAAAGGGATTTGTACTCCAATTGAACGTTGGTGGTTGTTCCTCATTAATCGATCTAATGTTGATCCTCCATGCTGCGGATCAGGGTGCTCTATACGGGTAAGGTTATTATTCATAACCTGAGTGAGTTGTCCCAGTATGGTGATTAGTTGATCGACACCAGTTGCATCACTAGCTACACTATAATTATCTTGAGCAGGAGAGAAATCCCTACATGGAGTGTGTGCATTGATACAGTTTGCATTTCTTCCACTAGGCGCCATTTCTAAACAATAGCATAAACTAGATCAGTTTATGAATCAAAATACATAATTTCATACTTATAAAACACTTAACACAAATTGAACTATTTATGGATATAATCCATAATCATACAAATGTTTTCTTTGAGGAAGTATATACTCATAAACCCATCATAATGATTTGTAAAGAAAATGAGAGTTATCAAAAGCATATCCCTCGGGAGTGTCGTAACCAAGAGTGCAGCAAGGCCCCGTTGTCGTGCACCAGTTCCCCTTCGAGTCTATCTCAAAGTGGTGTTTTCGGGTTTTACCCCTAGGTACATTTGTGCCAGAGCCGCCTCTACCTACTCATATCCAGAGAGGGATGTATTGCTCGGAAAACTCACAAAATCTATACAATACCAAAATTCTAGGAAGTTCTTCTATACTAATCCTCAAAGTCCATCTTAGGTCTATGTGCTATAATCAGAGTTTATCTAAATCTAGATTCCAAGGTTTGTACTAAACTTCCTCTGATACCAACTGTAACCCCCCGACCCCAGTTACCCAGAGTCGGTGCATTATTACATAACATTGGCATGATCACAAGAATGATCAAATATCGAAAGACTGATTAGTTTAGTATCCTTGGAAACACTATATATATTCATAAGTCTTACATTACACCATAAAAATGAAAGCTACAACAATATCTTTTCTTCATAGTCCACACTCATAACCCAACATACTATTCCTGCAGGTCATTCATAAATTACTTCTTCACATCCTGGGAAAAATAAAACATTGAAAGGGGTGAGATGAAATGCCCAGTAAGGATAACAATATAGTGGAAACGTTAATAAATAAGAATAAACATTTAAGGCAATGTATAACTAAAACAGAAGCCTTTTACACTTGAACTTCAACATTGTATGGCAAAAATGAAATAATGCCATTTACATTTTCACATGGATAATCAAATAACCGAATAATCACATGCAATATCAATAACCTCTTTCATAATGATGGAATGCATAATGCTAGACTATCATAACCACATAGCCAAGGCCTCGTGCCAAGACTACAAATAAGATTTTGCCAAGGCCTTGTGCCAAGACACTAGTTTGTCTCATGAGACCTACCGATGCATTGAGGAGCTATAGCGGGCTCCACCCGTCACATATTAAGTCCAAAGTATTCCCATATGAAAGGTTTAAACATAACATAAACATTCTTATTAAAACTAGTATACAAAAATGTAAATACTTCATCCATAAACCATGAATGGTATAAAAATAACACATCCACAGTCAAATATATCACAAAACCTTCAATACAATATAGAAGTTTTGTATCATAATAAATTAACTTCAAATAAGCGTAAAATCCATCAAAGGATGTTGACTTATATGATATCAAACTCTTTTAAGAGAAATATCTCTTTTTATTTTGAAATAATATATTTATAAAATAAAACATTTTCTTTGAAAATATTCTTATAAGTGTGTAAGGGAAGCTTCGAAGATTTTATAACGGCGGAAAATAGCCTCACCCACCGTATAAGTTAAAAAAAACATTCTTACCTTAATTCTGCCGAAAAGGTTAAAAAAACACGTTTTTTGGAAAACAACGGAAAGATTCATTTATAAATCTCTTATAAAAAGTCAAACAAGGGTATAAATGTCTTTAAACCATATTCTTGTAAATAGTAAAAATGTTTGAAATACATTCTTAAGAAACATGTATGTGGATGATAAAGAAATCCTAGTAGATTATTACTTATAAACAACCTCAAATAATGAAGAGATTGTGAAATAACCCTTATCTTGTACTTTTACATGGTTGGGGTAGGTTAACCTCCTGTATAATGGTGAAATAATTGTTATTAAATTATACAAGAATCATATACATTAATATGATATCATATATGATCTTTTAACATTGATTTGTTAATAATATCTTAGTATTATCATTGTTTCGGGTGTTCAATAGGTTGTATCTTAATCATATCCAGAATTATATAAAGTCCTTAGATACTATTATTAATCATCAAATGAGAATTATACTTTAATGGATAAGATGGAGAATGAATCTCATCGCGTTCGTGGAGACGGTAGTCTGTACGTACGCATGAGCGACAATATCATTCTTTTGATATTAAAATAATATATAATTGGATGGTATATCATATATACAGATAAATTATCATGTTATATTTATTATTTACATGAATTAAAAATCATTATTATACCCATCCAAATAATAATATGTTGAATAACAATTACACCACGACGTGGAGACGGTAAGCCGTACGTACGCACGTATGGTGACATGTCATTCAAAGGATGGATATAATACTGAATATGGTTGTACCATATTTATAATAATATTAAAGTATATATGAGATACTGGATTAATTATTTTATAATGGGAATAACAGAGAAAAAAGATGTTTAAGAAGAAATGAATTTGAAAAAGGGTGGTGAAAACATTACCTCTTCTTTAGGTTCTTCCTTTTTATTTGATCAAAAGGGCTCTTAAGTTGGATTTCTGACTAAAGGAAGGCCTCTAGTATGAAGTGAGGGAAATTGAGAGAGTATTTGGGTAGATTCTGGCCGAACCAAAAGGCTTTGAAGGAGTTAATTAATGAGAAGGAGGAGTGCCCTTTTATAAGACGGGTGAGGGGAACCTTTGGAAAAGATGGAAATATTATATTATAATTAATTCATATTCCGTTTTTAATGGCTCCAATGTGGATTATTTAAAGGTTAAGGTGGGGATGGGTCGAAAACCACTCAAACAGTATAATTTAGAGAGGTTTGGGTTACTATATTAACCGTATCATTAATTATTAACTCTTAGTTAATTAGTTTCACTTTTACAATGTCTCTTAGTAATTTTATATTATATGGTTAATAAACTTACTATATACATCCAAGAGACCCCCAAGTGGTCCATTAATGAAACAACTATCATTATATAAGTCTCTTGGCAGAACCTTATATTTTTAGTAATTTAATATCGATTAATAATATAATATTTGTTTTAAAAACTCTTTTATGTCAATTTTGACACTATGAAATAATTGATTTTTTTAAAAATCATAACATAATGATTACTTCTAAAAACGTTAATTAAATCATTTCTAACATGTCATATTAACCTATAAAATTAGTTTAATTCATTAAAAGTCTCAAATTATATTTATTTGGGTATTTATAGTATCAATTTTTTTAATTTTTCACTATTATGGTAATTACTGCATCATAATTATATCATAAATAAATTAAATTATATAATGTCTAAAAATTATAAATAAAAAATAATTATGTAGGAAATCGTATTATCTTTCTAATGAATATTTACAACAGAATTTAGCTTATATATAACCCTATATTAAAAATGTTTAAGTAAATAAACTTTGATTTTAACTCTTTTCACTCTTCTTTGAATTAAATAATAATAAATGTCCTAATATAATCCAAGTGGACCTAAATGATAATATTTTATTCATAAGGTTGTTTTTTGTTGAGATACAGTTGTCTAATATAATTTGGACATGTGTTAGGGTAATATTAATATCATTTTTACCCTTAATTACTCCATTTACTTTTAACCGTGGTACATAAAAGTAAAAAGTTACCATTCACCGAAAATTATTTTCATCTCATTGAACCACATTTTACTACTTGATATTAACCGTGTCCCTCGGATTTTTGAAATTCCATTCACAGAAGCGGTAAAATTATGTTTTATGAAAAAATCAGTTTTTTAACTACCACTTAGGGGTTTCACTATTCATCAAAAATTGAAGTTTTTCTGAATAATTCCAAAATTTAACCATAAGATATAATTGATATTCCTTATTAAAAAATGATTTCTATTTTAAAAAATTTAAAACATATAAGTTGAATTAATTAAATTTATAATTAATTCCCGCTGTTATAACAAATAGCGTGTTTTTAAGAAACAATATATATCAAAAGATTGACAATTGTTTATGTCCAATTTCAAAGTGAAATTAATTCTAATGAACACCATTGGATAAAATGGTAAAAATATATTCTAATTATACTTTAAAACCACTAAATAATATAATTTATCACTATAAATTATTTAGATTAAAAAAGTTGTTTTTAAGTATTTTTCACTATTCATAAAAAATTGATGTTCTCAGAAAAATACCAAAAATTCAACTTAGGATAATTTCGATATTATGAATCCAAAAATGAAGTCCATTTTGAGAGATAAAATTTCTAAAATTTTAAAATGTAGGTATTACTATTCATAACGGCTAGTTTGATCTGTTGTGGTGTGTGTTAGAACTCGATGTTGCGTACAACACACGTTATTGCATCATTCAAAGAGAAGCGTACCGTAGAAACTTGGGGTGTTACAATTACTATTTTGGTTCATCTATAAAAAAACCCTCTCAACTGATCAATAAATCTTGAACTTCTCCATCACACTAGCATCTACTTGATTGTATTACGTTTTAAACAACATTATGTCTGATAATCATATTTTATTTTAATTGTTTTGAGCATATCAAATCTAGTATTGGTTTGGATATGTTGTCTATTTTCCTATAAGGTACTTATATTTTGGTAAAATAATATAGTAATGTATCTTGAACATCATATTTTAGTTTCATGAATGGAAAATCAAGCATATCAGAAATACTGTATGATTCAAGGTTATATGAGAAGCATGTAACATGATGAAAAAATTATGGTATAACCTTATATAATTAGGACCTCAAACTCACATCCATTGTGATATTTGATGAGATTACATGTTCATTGGATGATCATTCAACTATTTATTTCATGAATTCATTATGGATGTAGATAATCCATGTCCCTGACCTTCCTACCCACATTACACATCGTGAAAGAAAATGTATTGAGCCTCCAAGGATAGTATAAAGCTTAACATCAATGATTCCAACATCTCGGGGAACAAGGTAGGAGGGGGTTGGTCTGGGATGGGTATGGATTAGTCAAGGTGGCCTCCTTCGGCACTTGGCACTGGATCATATATTATAGTAGAAACTAAAATCATACTCATTAGGATGAAACTACTAAATGGAAAATACATCTCCATCTCCCTAATAAAACTCGACTCTATGATGAATTTCAACAACTTGAATATTCTAAAAACCTCTCATTTGTAATTAGATTACATGTTTCAAAAATTCTAATATCTCAAGGGGGATTTAAGGATTATAAGACACACCTAGAGAGAGGAGAATGAGGTAATTGACACACCAGCCTCTTTGGGGTAAAATGTGACAAAGATGCTCATTTTTTATGAAATATTTTACTTTATAAATATCATTTAAAAATGATTTTCGTTGTGAAACCCCTGGTTTATATTGTTACAGGTCCCCATGACTACCCACATTTTCTATAAATATTATATGTCTTTAATAAAACATTATTTATTTTTCACATTGTGAAGGATGTTGCCTTAGGTTCATATCCTATATTATCCCCCCATAACGGGTTTCATCTAAGTTGTATTCAATATTCTCTTACATTGGAAAATATTGTTTGCAATGAAACCTCATGTCCTTCCACATACTATATTGGAGTTGTCCTGGTCCTAGAATTTTAACTGAACTTATATTTATGAGTTGATGTAGCCTCACAGTGATGATTGTAATATTATGTTGGAGCAGCAATAAAATATCAATTTTTTATACTGGATTGTGTTTAGATAAGAATAATTCTTAATATCATCCCCTTAATAATATGCTAACATCCTTGTATGTTCAAGGTTCTCTACAATGTTACCATGGGGTAATGAAAGAAGATGGTTTTATAAGGTTTGAACCATCCCAAATGGTAAATTCCATGAAGGGATTTATTTAATACATCCTATAATTTTGAAACATCTGTGAAAGGATTTATATAATTGTAAAGCATTAACCACATAGAAAGGGATTTCAGGACTAACACACTTTTCCTATATTATGTTCTGTTTTTTTGTTTTAATTAAAATTATATAATTATGACGTAGTATAGTGAATTAAAACATTTAAAGACAACTATTTTAAGACTAAACAATAAAATATTATATGTAATTCCATGAGAGGATAAGTAGTTGACTCTTTAGGGGTTGTCGTTACTACCTGAGTCATTCCCATAACCGAGGAAATGAGATATAGTTTTATTTATTAAATTTAATATTAATTATTTATTTATTGTTTTATATGTTTTAATTTGAAGATTTTCATTTTGGAGAAGGAATTTCATTAATGAGTGTAACTCTACATTAAAGAAAATCTAATAAGATTATTTATTAATGTGTGTAACTCTCCACTAATTATATTAATGTAATTTTCTCCCTCAAAGAGTGTAACTATACATAATACATAGTTATATAAGACCACTTAAGGAGTTTAAATTTAATTAAATTTAGATGAATCCCTTGAGATCATAAATTAAATAATTTTAAAACTCTTCATTATTGTTCATTGGTCCTAATCTGTACACAGTATGTTGCAATAGGGTGGGAATATACATTTTTTATTTATCATATTGGTGGAGAATTGTCAATTTTTATCTAGGAGTATCACTTCGGCGTGTCATTAAATCATTGAAGAAGTATGCATTTCCCTCTTCAAATACAGCGTAGGTAATACTAGATCCTTAGTGATAGTAAACCCACATGAATTATAATACAACCATATTCACCATATTTTCAAATAATATTATGTATTTATCTACATGAATATGGATTCTAAGACCCTGATGGCTGGGGATCAATAAATGGTTAATCAAAATCTGTTTTAGGGAAATAACATCTCTTAGTGGAGAGGCAAGATAAAGTTCCTTTTATCGTATTAAATATTTAATTACATTCTCAAATAGAATATTCCATATATTATTGATGAACCCTCTATAAATCCTATAATTAATCATGTTATTGTAGAATAATTATATCACATTCTCACAAGGATGAATAAAGTGAGGATGATGAGGTTTTGAGTTAAGGAAATATTCTCAAGACATTACCAAGTTTCCTTTATAACCACTTTCACAAAATGAAGTCATCATGAGAGATTTGAGAGGTAGATGAATTCATGTATAAAGCTATAGAATATGGTACCAACAAATTTATTCATGTTAAATATCATAAATTCATGATGGTTGATATCAAACAAGTGGAAGTGAATGTTTATGAACTCGATGTCATTGAAAAAAAAATTATTCCCCTTATAATATATATACTAAAAGCCTTCAAATTAGGATACATTATTGAAAAATATGTATCTATGGGGAATGACTTTAGTATGTTACTCATTATTATGTTTGAGGATATTTACATTGAACAATTAAATGATATTCCTTACATTAAAAAATAATTCATGTTGAGATATGTGGGAATGGAATTTGAATTTGAATCAATGTTTTATATTGTTGTGGAAAGGGACCAAAAATCACATCCTTACTTTCCAAGAAGACAATTTATAAGATATATAATAAAAATATTCCCTTGAAAAAATAAAAATAATTCACTTTTTATGTAAAACCATTGATCTTTCAAGGAAATTTCAGTATTTGAATAACATGAATAAACCCTCTAAAAATACAATGTCTTAAGGAACTATTATTTTGAGGACACCTAATGTATATATGAATTATAAAAATATGTGTTTGAGACATTATTATAGAGCTAAAATACTTGTGTTCAGGGATATTTCAATAATCAAAACATTTGATGAATGTCTTAACAAAAAGAAATTACACATTTTAAATAATGAATCCATCAATGTGACTAGTCATGGAATCAGGGAATTTGACTTTTATCCTCAGAAAAAGTTGATCCTTATAAATTTTTTATATGTTGGTATTATTTAAAATAATATCATCACTATTTATTATATTTGTAATAGTGGATTTTTGTTTTCATTTGAATATGAAAATTCCATGTTGTTGAAGGGATGAATATTTGTATGAAATAAGTACTCAAGTTATCATATATATCAAATTAATATTTATAATATGATTTGATATTTTTCTGATTTTATTGAGTCCTCCATTTTATGGCATGATAATCTAGATCATGTAAATTTTAATTTAGTAAATGTAATTAAGAATAATAATGTAAAAAACATTAGATGAATTTGATCAATGTGAAACCTATATAGAATATAAAATATTTAATAAACCACTTCAATTTGTATAAAAACACTCATATATTTGAATTAATAAATTATGAAATATGTTACATAAAAGGTATAATAACTTGTGACGAAACAAATGTATTTTCTTACATTTTTATGACTATAATATATATTTTCATGTATACCCTATTAGAAAAAAGAAAGATAAATCCCATAATACGTTTAAGGTGTGTAAAAATAAATTTGGGAACCAAATAGATAAAAATATTAAATTATTATGCTCATGTAAAGGTGTTGAATACATTATTAATGAAATTAATATTTTTTGTGATTAAAGTTTGATAAATAATCAGTGTAATACTGGTAATACACTATAGAATAATTGATTAACTAAAATAAGTAATAAAACATTAATAGAAATTCTAAACATCATGACTAATATATCTAGGATTCCACTCCATAAAATAACACTTAGGTTATTGTGGACTTACAAAAATGGAAAATCATACACGTTTTAAGTGGTAATTTAGAAATAATTATTTTTCCAATGCTAAAATTCAAGATTTTAGACCAAGACTATTTTTCAAAGGCTTCAAACAAAATGAAGGGACTAATTATTACAATATATATGATCAAGTAGATCAAATTACTTCAATAAGGATATTATTTTTATTGTCTTAAATTTATTATTTACTTCTTCATGAATTGGATTATAAGGAATGTTTATATTATATTGTAACGCCCCGACCCCAGTTACCCAGAGTCGGTGCATTATTACATAACATTGGCATGATCACAAGAAAGATCAAATCTCGAAAGACCGATTGGTTTAGTAGCCTTGGAAACACTAGATATATTCATAAGTTTTACATTACATCATAAAATAAAAAACTACTACAACAACATAATGTTTCCACAATCCACACTATAATCCCCTCATAATATCCCTGCAGGTCATTCATAACTTACTTCTTCACTTCTTGGGAAAAATAAAACATAGAAAAGGGGTGAGCTCAAATGCCCAGTAAGGATAAAAATATAGCGGAAACTTTCATAAATAAGAATAAACATTTAAGGCAATGTATAACTAAAACAAAAGCCTTTTAATCTTGAACTTCAACATAGTATGGCAAAAGTAAAATGAAATAATGCCATTTACTTATTCACATGGATATTCTACTAATCGAATAATCACATGCAAATATCAATAACCACTTTCCTAATGTTGGAATGTATAATGCCAGACTATCATAACCACATAGCCAAGGCCTCGTGCCAAGACTAAAAATAAGATTTTGCCAAGGCCTTGTGCCAAGACACTAGTTTGTCTCATGAGACCTACCGATGCATCGAGGAGCTATAGCGGGCTCCACCCGTCACTTACTAAGTCCAATGCATTCCCATATGAAAAGGTTTAAACATAACATAAACATTCGTATTAAAACTAGCATACGAAATGTAAATAATTTCACCATAAACTATGAATGGTATAAAAATAGCACATCCACAGTCAAACATATTATAAAACCTTCAATACAATATAGAAGTTTTGTATCATAATAAATCAACTTCAAATAATCTTAAAATCCATCAAATGATGTTGACATAGATGAAATCAATATTCTTTTTAAAGAAATATCTCCTTTTATTTTGAAATCATTTAAGATCCATATAAAATAAAACATTTTCTTTGAAAATAATATTATAATCTTGTAAGGAAAGCTTTGAAGATTTTATAACGGCGGAAAATAGCCGCACCCGCCGTATAAGTTAAAAAAACATTCTTACCTTAATTTTGTCGAAAAGGTTAAAAAGGACCTTGTTTTGAAAACGACGGAAATATTCCTTTATAAACCTCTTATAAAAAGTCCAAAAAGGGTATAAATGACTTTAACCCATATTCTTGTAAATAATAAATATGTTTTGAAATTCATTTCGAAGAAACATGGATGTGGATGATAAAGAAATCCAAGTAGATTATTACGTATAAACAACCTCGGCTAATGAAGAGATTGTGAAATAACCCTTACCTTGTACTTTTCCTTGGTTGGGGTAGGTTAAACTCCTGTATAATGGTGAAATAATTGTTATTAAATTATACAAGAATCATATATATTAATATGATATCATATATGATCTTTTAACATTGATTTGTTAATAATATCTTAGAATTATCGTCGTTTCGGGTGTTAACTTACTCATTTTTTATATGTTTTGTTACATATGCCATGTTTGTTGTATCTTATTCATATCCAGAATGATATCAAGTCCTTAAACATCATTTTTAAATCATCAAATGATAATTATACTTGAATGGATACGATGGAGAATGAATCTCGTCGCGTTCGTGGAGACGGTATTCTGTACGTACGCATGAGGGACAATATCATTCTTTTGATATTAAAATAATATATAAATGGATGGTATATCATATATACAGAATAATTAACATGTTATATTTATTATTTACATGAGTTACACATCATTATTATACCCATCCAAATAATAATATATTGAATAACAATTACACCACGACGTGGAGACGGTAAGCCGTACGTACGCACGTATGGTGACATGTTATTCAAAGGGTGGATAGAATACTGAATATGGTTGTACCATATTTATAATAACATCACAGTATATGTGAGATACTGGAGTTATTATTTTATAATGGTAAGAACAAAGGAAGAAGAAGTGGAAGAAGAAAGGAACTAGAAAAGGGGTGGTGAAAACATTACCTCTTCTTCGGGTTCTTCCTTTTGATTTGATCAAAAGGGCTCCTTAGGTTGGCTTTCTGATCAAAATAAGGCCCATAGGTTTTAGTGAGGGAAGTTGGGAGAGTATTTGGGCAGAGTTTGGCCGAACCAAAAGGCTTTGAAGGTGTGAAGAAATGAGAAGGAGGAGTGCCCTTTTATAAGAGGGGTGAGGGGCACCTTTGGAAAAGCTAGAAATATTAATTTATAATAAATTCATATTCGGTTTCTAATTTCTCCAAAGTTAATTATTCAAAGGTTAAGGTGGGGATAGGTCTAAAACCACTCAACCAATAGAAGTTAGACAGGTTTGGGTACTTATATTAACCTTATCTTTAAGTATTAACTCTAAGTTAATTAGTTTCACTTTTACAATGTCTCTTTGTATTTTTAAATAATATGGTTAATAAACTTACAATATACATCCAAGAGACCCCCAAGTGGTCCATTAATGATGAACCTATCATGATATAAGTCTCTTGGCCTAACCTTTGATTTTTAGGAATTTAATATCAATTAATAATATAATATTTGTTTTTAGAACTCTTTTATGTCAATTTTGACACTATTCAATAGTTGATTTTTGTGAAACTCATAACAGATTTATTACTTCAAATAAAGTCAATTAAAGAAATCCTAGTATATCATATTATCCTAGAAAATTAGTTTAATTCATTAAAAGTTTCATATTATAATTATTTGGGTATTTATAATATCAATTATTTTAATTTTTCACTATTATAGTAATTACTGCATCATCATTGTGTCATAAATAAAATAAATTATTTAATGTCTAAAAATTATAAATAAAATATCATTATGTAGGAAATCGTTTTATCTTTCTAAGGAATATTTATAATCTAAAATCCAACATATATAACCCTATGTAAAAATTGTTTTGCTAAAAGATATATGCTCGTGTCATTTTTGTATTCATTTTAACTTAATTAAAATAAAGTGTCATTATCACTTACAAGTGAATCCATGGGGTCCCAAAATAGACCCAAAGATGCCCATGGTCGACCATGTATCAACCAATAGGGTTAAGATACGTTTTAGGGTAATTTAGTATTATTATAATATTATTGTTTAACCCTTATTTACCGGATTTACCTTTAACCATGGTAAATAAAATATTTACCGCAGTAATTATTCAAAATGTCTAAAAATAAAAGTTACCTATTTACACAATTTGAACATCATGATTCCAAATATGGAATCCATTTTCCTAAATTCAAAACACAGAAGTGGTAGAAATTAATATAAAATTAATTCCCGCTGTCAAAACAAAAAGCGTGTTTTTAAGAGATAATAACTATCAAAAGATTGACACTTGTTTATGTTCGGTTTAATTGTAAAATTATGTCCAATGACAAACATTATATTAAATGGTAAAAATATATTCTAAATATACTTTAAAACCACTCAAATTCATAATTTATCATTATTAATTATTTTGATTAAAAAAGTTGTTTTTAATTAAAATTTAGTAATTTTCACTATTCATCAAAATATAAAAGTTATCCGAAATGTACCAAAATTTCACCCTAGGCTAATTTCAATATTCCGAATCCAAAAATGAAGTCCATTTTGAAATATAAAATATATATGATTTCAAAAATTAGGTATTACTATTCACAACGGCTAGTTTAATTAGTTGTGGTGTGTGTTAGAACTCGAGGTTGCGTACAACACACGCTATCACATTATTCGAAGGGAAACGTACCGTGGAAGATTGGGGTGTTACATTCTCCCCTCCTTCAAATAATTGCGTCCTCGCAATTTCTAGGGTATTACTGCATAAAAAGACTCGGGTGGTTCTTCATCATAAGTTCCTCGGGTTCCCACGTTGCCTCTTCCATCTTATGGTTTCTCCACAGAACTTTTACCAGACGCGTCGTCCGGTTTGTCAGCACTTGTTCTCTCGTATCAAGAATCTTGACGGGCTCTTCGCAATAAGACAGATCGGGTTCCAGTTCTAATTCGTCATAGGTGAGTACATGCGTTGGGTCAGGCATGTATTTCCTCAACAGAGATACATGTTACACATCGTGAACTTTGGAGAGACTTGGCGGCATTGCCAATCGGTAAGCTACAACCCCAATTCGTTCTAGAATTTCGAAAGGTCCGATGTACCTGGGACTCAATTTACCTTTCTTACCAAAACGTATGACTCCCTTCCACGGAGATACCTTCAGAAAAACATGATCACCGACTTGAAATTCCAAATCCTTCCTTCGATTATCGGCATAGCTCTTCTGCCTACTTTGAGCTGCTTTGATGTGATTTTGGATTACTTTCACCTTTTCCACCGTTTCCTCCACCAGTTCTGGGCCTACAAGTTTTCTTTCACCAACGTCATCCCAACAGGTTGGTGTACGACATCTCTTTCCGTATAACGCTTCATATGGTGCCATCTGAATACTCGAATGGAAGCTATTATTATTGGAAAATTCTACCAGTGGTAAATATTGATCCCACATACCCTGAAAGTCAAGTGACCAAGATCTCAACATGTCTTCTAAGGTCTGAATAGTCCGTTCTGATTGTCCATCTGTCTGAAGGTGGTAAGCAGTACTCAAATGAAGTTCAGTATCCAGGGATTTCTGAAGACTTTTCCAAAATCTTGAAGTAAAACGGGGATCACGATCAGAAACAATTGATAAGGGTACTCCATGAAGTCTCACAACTTCATTAATATATAGTCTTGCTAGACGTTCTAGGGGTAGATCTTCTCTTATAGCATGAAAATGTGCTGACTTGGTAAGACGATCAATAATAACCCATATTGCATCATTCCTTCTAGGAGTCTTTGGTAGCCCCATGACAAATTCCATCGTAATATTGTCCCATTTCCACCCCGGTATGGGAAGAGGTTGCATGACTCCTCCAGGCTGTTGCCTTCCAGCTTTCACTTGTTGACAAACCATACATCTTGACACAAAATCAGCAATCTCCCTCTTCATGTTGTCCCACCAAAAATGTTCCTTCAAATCTCTATACATTTTTGTGCTCCCAGGGCGTATAGAGAAATTGGAACTATGAGCATCATCCAGCAATTCCCTTTTTAGATCAGGTATATCGGGAACACAAAGTCTCTTCCCAAATTTCAAAATTCCATCTTCATACACAAAGTCTCTCAATCTCCCATCATTTACAGCTTTAATCTTCTTTTGAAATTCTTCATCATCGGTCTAATTACTCTTAATCCTTTCTATTAAAGATGGTTTGGCAACCATTTGAAAAAGAAATGATGTTTCGCCTTCCCTGGTTATTCCCATGTCCATCTTCACTAGGTCCATGAAAATTGGATCCCTTTCAATTCTCATATTGTTCAAAACTCCATGGTCTTTTCTAATCAAAGCATATGCCACCTTGTTTGCTTTCCCCGGGTGGTAGTGTATCGTGCAATCATAATCCTTGAGTAATTCAAGTCATCTCCTTTGCCTCATGTTGAGTTCTTTTTGTGAGAAAATATACTTCAAACTCTTGTGATCAGTATAAATCTCACATTTTTCACCATAGAGTTAGTGCCTCCATATCTTCAAAGGAAATATCACAGCTACTAACTCGAGATCATGAGTAGGATAGTTTTGTTCATGAATTTTCAACTGTCGTGATGCACAGGCAATAACTCTATCATTCTGCATAAGGACACAACCAAGTCCTTTCTTCGATGCATCACTATAAATAACGAACCCATCATTCCCCGATGGTAGAGTCAATATAAGATCATTGACTAATCTTTTCTTCATTTCTTCAAAACATTCTTCACACTCTTTTTTCCAAACAAATTTAACCCCTTTACGTGTGAGCTTCGTTAATGGGTTAGCCAATCGGGCAAAATTATGGACGAAACGTCGATAATAACCTGCCAAACCAATAAAACTGCGTACCTCAGTTATACTCGTAGTTGCTGGCCATTCTTGGATTGCCTTGGTCTTAGAAGGATCAACAAAGATTCCATATTTAGAGACAATATGGCCAAGAAAAGAAATCTCCTGAAGCCAGAATTCACACTTGCTAAACTTCCCATATAATTCATGCCTCCTCAGAGTCTTCAAGATAATGCGCAAGTGATTTTCATGATCTTCGTAGGTTTTGGAGTATACCAATATATCATCAATAAATACCACCACAAATTCATCGAGATACTCCTTGAAAACTCTATTCATCAGATCCATGAATACAGATGGTGCATTAGTCAATCCAAACGGCATTACGGTAAACTCGTAATGCCCATACCTAGTTCGAAATACTGTCTTTGGAATGTCTTCCTTATTCACACACAACTGATGGTATCCAGATCGAAGGTAAATCTTTGAAAAGTATTGAGCTCCATGCAGTTGGTCAAACAAATCATCAATACGAGGTAGGGGATACTTGTTCTTTATCGTTATAGCATTGATCTCCCTGTAGTCGATACATAACCTCATAGATCCATCTTTCTTTTTAACAAAAAGAACAGGGGCTTCCCATGGAGAAACACTAGGGCGAATAAATCCCTTATTACTCAATTCCTCTAGTTGTTTCTTTAGTTCGACTAATTCTACAGTGGCCATTCTATAAGGGGTCTTCGATATAGGCCTTGATCCAGGAATCAAATCAATAGAAAACTCCACTTCTCGTTCTGGAGGATGTCTAGGTAAATCTTTCGGAAATACATCTACAAATTCTTTCACAACAGGTACATCCACTATTTGAACATTCCTTTCCTCACTGACAGTTATTTCATTCTCTTCCTCCCCAATAATTGAATTAAGTTGAGATACTGGGGGTTGATCTAAATAAGAATTAAGTGGTGACGATTCTGCTCTAAAAATAAGGTGTTCCTTATCATTATCATCAAGAATCGTTACCTCTTTCTTCTTACAATAAATCTTCACATCATAGTCCGAAAGCCAGTCCATACCGAGGATTATATCAAACTCAATCATAGGTATGACGATGAGATCAGCAGATAAAGAAAATTTATGTGTTCTAATGGGGACTGATTCACAAAACTTTGTTGCAATGATACTTCCCTTAGGAGTTTTAACTGACAACTCCCTTATTAAATCAAATTGGAAATATCTAATTTTCTTAGCAAACTGGGAAGATATGAAACAATGCGATGATCCAGAATCAAATAATGCATTTGCTAAACTTGAGGAAACCATTAAATTACCTGCCACCACGTCTTTCAGAGCTTCTACCTCAGCAGTAGTGATAGCATAAGCCTAGCCTTGATCCCTTGGCCTTTTCTGAGGTAAGTTCTCCTGACGCTTAGGACATGCATTTTAATAATGTCCCATCTCCCTGCAATTGTAGCACTGAACGTTGGTAGCTTCCTTCTTCCCCTTGCAATCACGAGCTTGGTGGCCTTTTTCACCACACTTGTAACAGACTCTCATTCCCTTCAAGCAAGTACCTGGATGTTTCTTCCCGCATTTACCACAAGATGGATATTCAACCTTTCCCTTCTTCCCCTTATTTCCATTCCCAGATTGATCAGCAGGTCTCTTCTTCTCTTGCTTTGCTTTAAAGTCATAAGACTTAGATAATTCCTTTTCGGTCTTGATAGCACATGAGACAATGTCTTAGTATGACGAAAAGGATTGTGAGACTAATGCTCGACGAAGAAATGGTTTTAACCCATCAAAGAAACAATCAATATTACTTCTTTGGTTACGTATATAATCACCAGCGTAACTTGCTAACCTTGTAAAGTTAGCCTCATACTTTGTGACATTCTCATCCTCTTTTTGTCTCAGACTCAGAAATTGCCTTTCCATATCTGCTCGATGGTCGCAAGGAAAGTATTTTTCTAAAAACAGATCTTTGAACTCCCTCCACTCCATATTTGATACTTCATCATCTTCCTTCATGTTTTGAATCAATGACCACCATTGATCAACATCTCCAGTGAGGCGGTAAACTGCCATGATAACTTTTTCCCTTTCACTGCTCCCCAAAGCCTGAAATATTTTCTCTAGGGAAAATATCCATTGCTCAGCTACTAAGGGATTTGTATTCCCATTGAACGTTTGTGGTTGTTGCCTCATGAATCGATCTAACATTGATCCTCCACGCTGCGGATCAGGGTGCTCCATACGGGTAAGGTTATTATTCATAACCTGAGTAAGTTGTCCCAGTATGGTGATTAGCTGATCGGCACCAGTTGCATCACCAACCCGACTATAATTATCTTGAGCAGGAGGGAAATCCCTACATGGAGTGCGTGCATTGATACGGTTTCCATTTCATCCACTAGGCGCCATTTCTAAACAATGGCATAAACTAGATCAGTTTATGAATCAAAATACATAATCCCATACTTATAAAACACTTAACATAAATTGAACTATTTATGGATATAATCCATAATCATAAGAATGTTTTCTTTGAGGAAGTATATACTCATAATCCCTTCAAAATTATTTGTAAAGAAAAATGAGAGTTATCCTAAGCATATCCCCCGGGAGTGTCGTAACCAAGAGTGCATCAAGGCCCGTTGTCATGCACCGGTTCCCGTTCGAGTCTAGCTCAAAGCGGTGTTTTCGATTTTTACCCCTAGGTACATCTGTGCCAGAGCCACCTCTACCTGCTCGTATCTAGACAGGGATGTACTGTTCGGAAAACTCACAAAATCTCTACAATACCAAAATTTTAGGAAGTTCTTCTATACTAATCCTCAAAGTTCATCTTAGGTCTACGTGCTCTAATCAGAGTTTATCTAAATCTAGCTTCCAAGGTTTGTACTAAACTTCCTCTGATACCAACTGTAACGCCCCGACCCCAGTTACCCAGAGTCGGTGCATTACTTCGTAACATTGGCATGATCACAAGAAAGATCAAATCTCGAAAGACCGATTGGTTTAGTAGCCTTGGAAACACTAGATATATTCATATGTTTTACATTACATAATAAAATGAAAAACTACTACAACAACATAATGTTTCCACAGTCCACACTATAATCCCCTCATAATATCCCTGCATGTCATTCATAACTTACTTCTTCACTTCCTGGGAAAAATAAAACATAGAAAAGGGGTGAGCTCAAATGCCCAGTAAGGATAACAATATAGCGGAAACTTTCATAAATAAGAATAAACATTTAAGGCAATGTATAACTAAAACAAAAGCCTTTTAAACTTGAACTTCAACATAGTATGGCAAAAGTAAAATGAAATAATTCCATTTACTTATTCACATGGATATTCTACTAATCGAATAATCACATGCAAAAATCAATAAACACTTTCATAATGTTGGAATGCATAATTCCAGACTATCATAACCACATAGCCAAGGCCTCGTACCAAGACTACAAATAAGATTATGCCAAGGACTTGTGCCAAGACACTAGTTTGTCTCATGAGACCTACCGATGCATCTAGGAGCTATAGCGGGCTCCACCCGTCACTTACTAAGTCTAATGCATTCCCATATGAAAAGGTTTAAACATAACATAAACATTCGTATTAAAACTAGCATACGAAATGTAAATAATTTCACCATAAACTATGAATGGTATAAAAATAGCACATCCACAGTCAAACATATCATAAAACCTTCAATACAATATATAAGTTTTGTATCATAATAAATCAACTTCAAATAATCTTAAAATCCATCAAAGGATGTTGACATAGATGAAATCAATATTCTTTTTAAAGAAATATCTCCTTTTATTTTGAAATCATTTAAGATCCATATAAAATAAAACATTTTCTTTGAAAATAATTTTATAAGCTTGTAAGGAAATCTTTGAAGATTTTATAATGGCGGAAAATAGCCGCACCCGCCGTATAAGTTAAAAAAACATTCTTACCTTAATTTTGTCGAAAAGGTTAAAAAGGACCTTATTTTGAAAACGACGGAAAGATTCCTTTATAAACCTCATATAAAAAGTCAAAAAAGGGTATAAATGACTTTAACCCATATTCATGTAAATAATAAATATGTTTTGAAATACATTTCGAAGAAACATGGATGTGGATGATAATGAAATCCCAGTAGATTATTACGTATAAACAACCTCGGATAATGAAGAGATTGTGAAATAACCCTTACCTTGTACTTTTCCTTGGTTGGGGTAGGTTAGCCTCCTGTATAATGGTGAAATAATTGTTATTAAATTATACAAGAATCATATATATTAATATGATATCATATTTGATCTTTTAACATTGATTTGTTAATAATATCTTAGAATTATCGTCATTTCGGGTGTTAACTTACTCATTTTCTTTTATATGTTTTGTTACATAAGCCATGATTGTTGTATCTTATTCATATCCAGAATGATATAAAGTCCTTAAACATCATTTTTAAATCATCAAATGATAATTATACTTGAATGGATACGATGGAGAATGAATCTCATCGCGTTCGTGGAGACGGTAGTCCGTACGTACGCACGAGCGACAATATCATTCTTTTGATATTAAAATAATATATAAATGGATGGTATATCATATATACAGAATCATTAACATGTTATATATATTATTTACATGAGTTACACATCATTATTATACCCATCCAAATAATAATATATTGAATAACAATTACACCACGACGTGGAGACGGTAAGCCGTACGTACGCACGTATGGTGACATGTTATTCAAAGGGTGGATAGAATACTGAATATGGTTGTACCATATTTATAATAACATCACAGTATATGTGAGATACTGGAGTTATTATTTTAGAATGGAAAGAACAAAGGAAGAAGAAGTGGAAGAAGAAAGGAACTTGAAAAGGGGTGGTGAAAACATTACCTCTTCTTCGGGTTCTTCCTTTTGATTTGATCAAAATGGCTCCTTAGGTTGGCTTTCTGATCCAACTAAGGCCCCTAGGTTGTAGTGAGGGAAGTTGGGAGAGTATATGGGAAGAGTTTGTCCGAACCAAAACGCTTTGAAGGTGTGAAGAAATGAGAAGGAGGAGTGCCCTTTTATAAGAGGGGTGAGGGGCACCTTTGGAAAAGCTAGAAATATTAATTTATAATAAATTCATATTCGGTTTCTAATGTCTACAAAGTTTATTATTCAAAGGTTAAGGTGGGTATAGGTCGAAAACCACTCAACCAATAGAATTTAGACAGGTTTGGGTACTTATATTAACCTTATCTTTATGTATTAACTCTAAGTTAATTAGTTTCACTTTTACAATGTCTCTTTGTATTTTTAAATAATATGGTTAATAAACTTACAATATACATCCAAGAGACCCCCAAGTGGTCCATTAATGATGCAAATATCATGATATAAGTCTCTTGGCCGAACCTTATATTTTTAGGAATTTAATATCAATTAATAATATAATATTTGTTTTAAGAACTCTTTTATGTAAATTTTGACACTATTCAATAGTTGATTTTTTTCAAACTCATAACAGATTGATTACTTCGAATAAAGTCAATTAAATCAATCCTAATATATCATATTATCCTAGAAAATTAGTTTAATTCATTAAAAGGTTCATATTATATTTATTTGGGTATTTATAATATCAATTATTTTAATTTTTCACTATTATAGTAATTACTGCATCATCATTGTGTCATAAATAAAATACATTATTTAATGTCTAAAAATTATAATTAAAATATCATTATGTATGAAATCTTTTTATATTTCTAAGGAATATTTATAATCTAAAATCCAACATATATAACCCTATGTAACAATTGTTTTGCTAAAAGATATATGCTTGTGTCATTTTTGTATTCATTTTAACTTAATTAAAATAAAGTGTCATTATCACTTACAAGTGGATCCATGGGGTCCCAAAATATACCCAAAGATGCCCATGGTCGACCATGTATCAACCAATAGGGTTAAGACACGTTTTAGGGTAATTTAGTATTATTATAAAATTATTTTTTAACCCTTATTTACCTGATTTACCCTTAACCATGGTAAATAAAATATTTACCGTAGTAATTATTCAAAATGTCTAAAAATAAAAGTTACCTATTTACATAATTTGAACATACTGATTCCAAATATGGAATCCATTTTCCTAAATTCAAAACACATAAGTGGCAGAAATTAATTTAAAATTAATTCCCGCTGTCAAAACAAAAAGCGTGTTTTTAAGAGATAATAACTATCAAAAGATTGACACTTGTTTATGTTCGGTTTAATTGTAAAATTATGTCCAATGACAAACATTATATTAAATGGTAAAAATATATTCTAAATATACTTTAAAACCACTCAAATTCATAATTTATCAATATTAATTATTTTGATTAAAAAAGTTGTTTTTAATTAAAATTTAGTAATTTTCACTATTCATCAAAATATAAAAGTTATCCGAAAAGTACCAAAATTTCACCCTAGGATAATTTCAATATTATGAATCCAAAAATGAAGTCCATTTTGAAATATAAAATATATATGATTTCAAAAAGTAGGTATTACTATTCACAACGGCTAGTTTAATTAGTTGTGGTGTGTGTTAGAACTCGAGGTTGCGTACAACACACGCTATCGCATTATTCGAAGGGAAACATACTATGGAAGCTTGGGGTGTTACAATATCCTTAAATAATGATATTTACATGGTATAAATAGAAGGGTTTAATTTTCCATATAATGAAAATTTGGTTTGAAAACTAGTTTATTCAATTTAGAGCCTCAATCAATATCTGAAATAATAACTTTAATTTTTTCCTATATTAACTTTTTCAATGGGTTTATTAATATGAATATATATAAATGTATTTTATTCAAAATTTACAAATAAATTAGGAGTTATTTTGTGAGTATATATAGATTTTATGTTAAATTTTAGAACTAAAATGTTTGGTATATATATGATGATGAATTATTTATCCTATATGTTCAAAATGAACGATATTAATGTTGTTGATAGTATTCTATATATTATTGTTAGAAAAAATATTATATTTTATTATTTAATTAAAAGTAATTACATTGAAAAAATGTTAAATAAATTTAATCCTCTTGGAAATCATTGGACATGTCTATATATTTCCTTTCAAGAATGTCAAATGTGTATATTTACATGATATTCTTGTGTGGATCATTGTAAATATAATATAATAAATTTTAAGATACTTAATGGATAAAAAATATTTATATTAATATTACATTGATTATGTTGGTTTTTTATAATTATACAATGATGTGAGTTTGATTACTAGTATTGGAGATAATAAATCTACATCTAGTTTGTTTTTTCCCGGATTGATGCTATGTTATTTCTTTAGTTATAAATAAACATTTATTTCACCTTCAATAATGGATTCATAATTTATTTCTTTAGTAACATGTGGGAAATAGATTGAGTGGAGTTTAGATCAATTACTAGATATTTACTTGTTCCATGATCCAATTTATCTCTTTTCTATTCATTATGATAACGAAGATAAATTATCAGATGCATATAGTCACATGTATAATGTAAATTATATGAATATAATTATAATAACTGAATATTTGAGACAAATATTAGAATATGGTACCCTAAAACTTGATTATTTTATATTTCTTAAAACCCATTTGAATTTAATTACATATTCTTTTGAGAGCGTGGTTATATGGGTAAATAATAAAAATGGAATAACACTATTAAATATTCATTCTGTAATGGAATCCTAAGAAAATTAATTACTTGGATAAAAATTTGGTCATTTATTTTGTTCAAATACATTATGATAATGACTGTTGATACTGACAGTTTGTCTCAATATATTTCATGTCAGTATCTCCCACTATGATTTGGGGTTCAACGACAACACTCAATGAATCATTGAGAATCATATAATTATGGGTTGATTTTTATTGGATCATGTAGTAGTGGTTAACATATATAAACTTATAAGTGGTTCTATTTCATACAAATGTTTAGAGTTTAACTTTATATAGTGTTCAAAAAAGGACCAAAGCACATTTCAATAATAGTGTAATGACTTTGGGATTTTTTTATAAGTGAAAATTTGCTTCATGTCTGATTACTTTGGTGGTGTTGTAAAATTTTTATTTTAATGATTATTTGACACCAAATTTGATGTAACATTTACATACTTACACTATGTAAATGTTTAAATCAAAATATCCCTATTTTATGTATAACAATTGTAATGAAATTGGGGTGTTTAAAAGGTTTTGGATAATATTAAATAATGTGGAATAAATCTATATTTATTAAATATAAATTATTATTTTATATAAAGTTTCATATTATTATTATTATTGTTATTTTTGTTTAAATTTTAATAAGTAAAAGTTAGATAAGAATCTTCATTAAAGAGTACAACTCTGCATAAAAGAGAGTTATAGAAGACTCTTCAAAAAAGTGTGTAACTCTCCATTGATGAGAGTTAAAAATATTATTATTTAAAGAGTGTAACACTTCATTAATGAGAGTATTAAATGACTCCTCAATGTATTATACTCCTAATTAATGTTTTATGTCTCCCCACGGCTCTTAAATTAATTGAAATTATAACTCTATATTAAACTATGTGGCTCGTCATGTGTTGAATTAAAAAAAATTGAGTAAGAATATACATTTTTAATTATCATATTGGTGTATTATTTTGTCAATGTATCATGGAATTTAACTCAAGTGTTTCATGAAATCCTTGAGGTGGTATAGATTTCCAACATGAGACATACTACAGGGAAAACTAAATCCTCAAGGACAATGTTTCCTCACAACTCCAAACACAACTATATTATATTATTTTCCCAATATTTACCCCATAATCATCTTAATTAAGTGTGGAGAAAATATGTACCCGGTTGGATGGATCTCTCATAATCTGTGAGAAGATATGTCTCTATTGGAATCGGGTATTCTATGAATATTAGGGTATATGTCCCCTAGACTACCTCATGATACATAAGGATATAAGATAGATGTTTGTAGTGGATTCTCATGACTATAGGACACCATGTTATTACTTGTAACAAATAGTGATGCAATAAATCATCCTTTTTATTCCCATTACAATTTTCTTACTCCTCTTGATCTCATTCTATCATGACCTACCCTAATGGGGCCCATTCCATGTCTCCCCAAGACCACCTTCAATAGGAAAAGGGCGGGTAACATGCACCAAGTAGGTATATCACTAATATGGGAGGCATTTCATATGTAACTTCACACAAACACATCTCCAAGACCAAAAAATACGGAAAAAAATAAACAACCAATGCATGCATACATCTACATCCATCAACCATAGTACGATATGAAGTAATGGAATGTAAACAAGTCCAAATAAAAGACCCCCAAAATGAGTTTTTAGCAAAAGTCCATCCAGAATATAAAGGTACTAGGAATGTTATATGAATGCTGTAGGAACACAACATGGTCAGTCTACTCTCATGATTAATCATCCAGTCTGGGGCCTCCTTGGACTCCATAAAAAGGTTGATCGTATTTAGAAGACATGAAATGTGTTGGAAAATCTCATTCAAGGGTGAGTATAAAAATACATTATAGGAAACCTATAAACCACAAAGCATATAATAAAGAATGATATAGTCATCACTATACATGTGAATGTATACAACCCATATAACAAGAATATATATATATACTCAAAAAATACACATAGTGTAGAGTTAAGTCAATCCATAGTATATTATCCTATGATTCCAGCTCGAAGATTCCATGAAGCACTCATCTGATAAACACACTCTTGAGTTTGATAAAATTGATGACGTCCATTTGAGGAGAACATCTTGAAAATCTTTTCATGAGAAATAACATGCAAATAGTCCAAAGATAAATGATATTAAGATGAGAATCACTACCAGGGACATCAGGAGATACGAACAACTAAATCTAGATTGAACCGCTTAGTTAAGGATCGGTGCTCCCATAGTGTTGTTCACGTCGATACCAAGAACTCTACCAAGGTCATGATGATGAAGGGAGGATATCACTATGGGACTCTCAAATAGATTCCCATGACCCTATATTGGAAGTCTAGTTAAAGGTATAATAGTCCATAGAGTATAGAATTATTCCATAATAATTGTCAAAGAAATTATAATGTGAAGAAACTCTATTAAAAACATTCCATGTCATTGAGGAAAATAGTACTATGCCATTTGTAAAAGAGTACATGGCATGATATAGTTTTCACTTGTTCTATCCCAAGACCCTAGATCCTTCCCATGTAAATGGCCAGTTTCTCAAGATATGTACGTCTATTACTACACAACATGTTGGTTTCCCATTCAGCCTACCCATTTATCAATACATGAATCCATCCTCTTTATGTCCACTCGTGAGCTAGTAAAAAGCATAGCCCATGTTCCAGGTCTTGGCCATGTCATGTGGGGGAGTACATTCTTTAATGACAACCTGTTTAACCCACCCTATGTTCATGTATTCTCGATGGTACATGTTAAGTATCCAAGTACGGTATATACATTGTGTGGGCCTACACACATAGTGTAATGTTTAAATTTCTATGGAAATCCTAGATTCCAATCAGAAGGCCCCACTTTCTATGTAATACTAGATTACACTCCCTGTGTTTTTTTGATTTTCTAGAATCCCATGAGCTTATCTCACAGGACTCAAACAATATCATCCTTTGGTACGATGATCGTTTCACCAGGAAATCAAAGATCCAGGCTTATCTGGTCCTTTCCAAAGTCAAACAATGTGTTTCCAATCCAGATATTCTAGGAGAATAGATCAAATATTTGTTCTTCATTGTGTACTGGACAACAAAAATTTTGGCAACCAATATCATCCAAATCACTCTTTCTCTATCATCTCAACCCCATCTGTTTTTTTCGATCCTCAATCTATGAAATTTGATCATTGTTCCATGAATCAAGTGTGCAACAATCGATTGATTGGGATTTGTTGAGTTGTGGTCCAAATGAAGAACAACCATGATGAACGATGAATGAGAGTGATAAAATCTTAGATTCAACCTAGAGTAATGGACCTCGATCAATGTTAGTTTCAATCTCATATAATTTCTATTAGAATTAAAAATAATGAATAAATAATTAATCCCTGAGAATATTATCCCTATCTTTGATAATTCAAACTCATACCACAATATGATCAAACATCAGACCAATCTACTAAATTATTGGTCCTCATTTTCCATAAATATAAAGAACTGGGAATAAAAATATCAAAACAGAATACCTACCTTGATTTGGTTTGATTTCTAATCAAGAACGATTTTTCGTCATCATCTTCGGAAAGATCTGTGAAATCTGTGGTGCTTTGATCATCAATTTATGAAATGTCACCGATATCCTAAGAGATAATCCTTCAATATCTCTACAATAGTTCTAAAAACATTATTGGGTAAGGTTGATAACCTTGGAAATTCTCAATAATCATCTATTTTAATATGAGTTAATCCCTAAGACAAATATTTAAATTAAAATAATTTTATTTAACAATTTTATTTTTTTTCGCACCCATGATTACTTTTCCAAAAATGGAACCACAAACTGTTGTTAATTCATGACTAGGTAAAACTCCCATTCTGAGCTCAATGATAACCTCATATTCCGGATTTGGGTACCTTATAGTAGTTATTACACTTTTTTCATGAAAACTTTTCATGAGTGATATTTAATGTTTTTAATATATCTAAAAAATTTATTATGGGAACACTAGAAATAAAAACTTCACATTGTATTAGGCTAGTTTGAAAATTAATCAATATAATATCCAAAAATAATACATGGAAAATTTGAGACATTACATTTTCCCCATCTTGGGTCTTTACGTCCCTGAAAATCCAAAATAAGGGCTACTCCAAAAGATTTGGGTAATGAGCATGAATATGAGCTTTTCACTAAAATGTTTTCTCATAAAGATTACTGAGATTCCATTAGACATGAACCAAAGGAATCTACCACCCATAAATAATCCTCCCCTATTAATCCTTGATCTCTACTGGGTACTCAACAAAGGTCACTCCATCTTCGATGTCTAGTTTTCCCCAGTCAATAATGTGTAATGGGTCTTGCACATACCTAACAAACTATGACACGTGGAAGATTTCAGGTACCCGATATAAATGTGGAGGTATAACTAAGAGGAAAAAAACCTCTCCAAGTCTACATAATTACTCAAAAGTGTCAAATACCCTAGAAGATAACATTCCACCTTTTCCAAATCTCAACAATCCACATCGAGGTGAAACCAGTAGTAACACATGGTCTCCTTAATAGAACTCAAATGGACTACATAGTCTATAAAAATAAGTCATATAAGGGTTTCATGTAGTCTTCCTCTGCCACTATATGATTTTATCCTTCTCTATTATGGAACAGATGAATTATGGTCCCAAAAGTACTAACTCGCATAGGAAAGTACAGAAAATTGGTAACCTGTAGGGTCTCCCGTAAAAGGTCTTGAATGGTTCAAGACAAATGGTAGAATGGTACTAGTTGTTGAATGAAAACTCCAACATAGGTAGGGGATCCTCCCATCTACAACCAAAGACAAAAATACAAGCTTGCAACATGTCCTCTAGAACCTAAATTGTCCACTCGGTGTAGCCACCAGTTTGGGGGTGAAATATTATTCTCAAGAATAACATGGTCATAAATTCCTTCTTTATTCCCTTCTAGAACCAGGATGTGAAGCGATAATCACAATTAGAAACAATTTTCAATGGTACCCCTACAGTATAACTATATCCAACAAGTAGAGGCTTCCCATTCTCCCAGCCAAACTCTTCGCTTGTATAGAAAGGAAGTGGGCCAACATGGTGAGTCGGTCTATAATCACAATGATGGAATAGTGTCCCCAAGAAATAATTGTTATTCCATACATATTTCTATATATATCTAATATCACTTCTATTATAGAACCTCAACGGGTTTTCCTAAACCTTCTAGAACTTGGTTCTCATCCTTCACTTTCAAGAATGTTAGGCATTGATAGAAAAACTCTACAAGTCTTTTCTTCATCCCTGGCCACCAAAACTAAAATCAGAGGTCCTGGTACATATATTCCACACCAAGATGTACCACTAAAGGTGAGTTATGAAACCCTATCAGAACCTCCTCCGAGAGCATCACTAGTACCATTGTGCTTCTTCTGAAAATAATATCATTCTCACCACCATTAGATTATTTATAAAGGGACTTCCCTATAGATTTGTAATCATGTAGGGTGTTATAGTTAGTATCCCCAGGATTTGGCTCCCAAAATCACTGCAATAATGGAGTTGTAAAAAAATGAACTGGAAATAAGTGGATCCATCTCCCTCCATAATGGTTAACTGTAAAGAGGCCAGTTGCTCTGACACCTCATTCGACAACTGTGAACAATATTTCTTAATGAGAGAATCTTCTACCATGTTTTCCTTCCCAAGAGCATATAAATTTTTTTAGTCATAATCATTGATGAAATATATCCATTTCCTTGGTATTAATATCATATCCTTCTATGATATGATATACTTTGGAATCATTTGATTGGAGTAGATGATAAACCACTCACCCATTAGGTAGTGTCACCACATCATCAAAGAAAACACTACTATTGCTAACTCAATATTGTGAATCATGTAGTTTTTAAAATGTAGTCTCAACTGGCATGAACGTAAGCAATTATTAGTTTCATTTACAATAGGAAACAAATAATCCCAATTATTAATCCATCTTATAACACTACATACTCTACAATTTCTCCATAAATCACATGATGGGATCACTCGCGAAACTATGCCTCAACTATAGGAGAGATTTCTAGAACTTCTTTGTCCACATAAATGGTAATCACTTTTGAGACAAAGCAATAATGGGTTTTGATATATTGGATAAATCATGTATGAATATCTGGTAATATCCTACATCCCAAGGAATTAATGCACCTCCATCATGCTTTTGGGAGGATCCCAACCTAGCACTACCTTGTCCTTGGTCGAGTATCTTGACACTAATTCTACTGAGATAACATGTCCTGGAAATTGGGAAACATGAATCCAAAATTTGAACGTAATGATATTACCATAAATCTTGTTCTCTCAATGTATTTCTAGGACTATCCTTATGTTTCTCATATACTCCTCCTAGAATGCCGAGTACGTTGGGATTTCATCATTTAAGACTACCATGAAATAGTCTATGTAAAGCATAATGATCCAGTTCACAAGTCTTATGAAACACTAGTGGAGTGTTCGTTAAACCAAAGGACATTACCAAGTACTCATATTGACCGTAGGAACATATGAATTTTGTCTTTGGCACATCATCCTCATGTACTCATATCTATTGATATACTGATTGGATGAAAACCATTTATAACCATCATTCATTGATCAATGGAGCTGTGATGTAATCAATCCTTGGTAGTAGATACTAGTTTTTTACGATCACCTGATTCATGTACAGGTAGTTAAAAAACAAACTCAAGCCCTTGTATGAATTTATAAAAAAACATGGTATGAGTAGGGTGAAACACTCATGAATAAAAAATAAATTCTTCTGTAAGTAGACCAACTACACCCTTATCTCATGAATCTATGTTGGAAACTTCTAATATTCTTCTGAAGATATCTGAGCTATCTCAGGATGTATATCCTTAAATATTTCTATCACTCAGTGTGAAATTAAACCTATAATATATTCAAGGAGTATGTACATGTACTCTACCACCACTACAAAAAACTAGAAACTCATAACATCCACTACACTAAGGGTTAGTCTAGCCAACTGATGAATAATTTTTTATAACCACCTATAAATGAGTCCATCCTACACTAAATGGTTACCTTTTCACCGAAAAAAGAAAACCTGGTTCTGTTACTATGGAAACACCACAACCTTAAGAAAAAACACTCAATTTGGGCTTAGACTATAGATAACAAATCCATACAAAGTATGAAGTCATTTGACCTCGACACTAATACCAATATATCAAAAACAAAACTCTCACCCCCAATAGGCATGTCCCACTATCTGCACAAGTTCATGATCACTGAGCCTTCTCTATTAGGAGTCTCCAAGCATAAGGGTCGATTCAACGGTCCAATCGAAATATATATGCCTCGAACAAGATATTTGTTGTGAAATTAATGAAAAAAACCTATGTTTGTAAATACCACAACTAATGTATAAAAAAACATATCGTACACATAATCATTCCTAGAGGCTCTGGGTCATAATCTTTGACCGCCTAAAACTATCCCCTCATATATCCTTCACTCCCTGTGCCTAGCATGGACCACCTAGTAGAGGTGATGGTAATTTTTCAAAACACCAAAAACCTCCTGCTACTCTCCCAAATCCTCTTCCACATATGTCGTTCTAAAAACCTACCTCCTCCTATTGGTGCCTCTATCTGGATGGTTAATATATGATTTCCCTGGAAGTTATATGGTGGGTTAAACAATCTGGGGTGATATGACCCTTACTATAACATGAGTATATGTGTCTATTTATGGGATAACTAGACCCACTATGTGAGCATTGAACTACAAATCCTCTTTCCTATGACCTCCTCCTAAAACAACTCCTAGATACATGTCCCTAGGATAAACATCGGCTACCCGTTTTCCAACTACTAACAATCAATGGTTGTAAAAACTCATAAAATAAACTCTCATACACCAAATCTCTCTATAGAACCCCAACATAAGTTGGAATTCACAGATGAATAACATTGTAATGGATATCCATGTAATGACCACACTCGAAGGTTTGATCCCTGAGAAAATGATCTCTAAACATCTCCATTGAGTACCTCAAAAGGTTTATACACCTAGATGAATACTAACCCAGTATAATTATTCCAAGATGGACCTTCAGAAACTACTGAATGTTTAAAACCCTCATAATATCTTGTGTGTGATTCCACATTGAAATGGTGCATAAACTTTATCCAAGAAATAATTTCCTTACCATTAGACTAGGTTATTAAACCCCTCAATCACTTCACTGATCCATTATGAAGGCTTGCTTCAAAGACCACCATATGATTTCCTTTGTCCTGAAAATATGGAAAACTCGATACAATGCCTCAATCCAATCCTTATAAGCCTATGAACTGAGCTCACCTTAGAACCTATAAGGCCACTCTCTTTAGTACTCATGAAGCATGTCCAGCCTACGCACCTCATTCGCTGGTATTATGGGTTCCATTTGTCTCTCTAGAGGTGTTTTGTCTAGTGCACCACCTTGAGGTAACATCTCTGAAACTGGTTCCTACATCGACACTTCACCACTATGGGGAATATCCTCATGATCATTATGCAGAATCTGTGGTGGAATATGTCACATATGCCTCCTAAAAGAAAAAAATATTTACCAGGGTTAATGTGTATATCTGTATAGATGACTCAAGAAGGACTTGAAAAAACCACCAATTCCAATATGATTTAGGTACCGTTTTTTCATGAAAGATGTTTTCTCATGTACTGAGTCGAAAATCATTTGATCAAAGTCCTAGTATATAGATATGTCACCTTTTTTACCAATACTATAGTCTATGGCCTGAAAGCCAAACTCAAAACACATAACATAGTTTCCTCAATCAAATCTCATAGACTCTAGGTCCCGAGGTAGAATCATCCATGTAACTCCCCGAACCCAGTTACCCAGATTCAGTTCATTATTACATAACATTGGCATGATGACAAAAGATCAAGTCATGAAAGACCAATTAGTTTAGTAGACTTGGAATAACTAGATACATTCATAAATTTTACATTACAACATAAAATGAAAACTGCAACAACATAGTCTCCATAATCTACAATCATACCCCCTCATAATATCAATGTAGGTCATTCATAAAATACTTCTTCACATCCTGGAAAAAATAAAACATATAAAGGGGTGTGCTCAGATGCCTAGTAAGGATAACAATATAGCGGAAAATTTCATAAATAAGCATAAAAATTTAAGGGAATGTATAAATAAAACGAAAGCCTTTTAAACATGAACTTCAGCATAATATGGAAGAAATAAAATGAAATAATTCCATTTAATTATTCACATGGATATTCTACTAATCAAATAATCACATGCAATATCAATAACCACTTTCATAATAATAGAATGCATAATGCCAAACTATCATTACCACGTAGCCAAGGTCTCGTGTCAAGACTACAAATAAGATTTTTTCAAGGCCTCGAGCCAAGACACTAGTTTGTCTCATGAGACCTACCGATGCATCGAGGAGCTATAGCGGGCTCCACCCATCACTTACTTAGTCCAATGCATTCCTCATATGAACAGGTTTAAACACAACATAAACATTCGTATTAAAATTATCATACGAAATGTCATTACTTACCCCATAAACCATGAATGGTATAAAAATAACACATCCATAGTCAAACATATCACAAAACCTAAAATAAAATATGCGTGTTTTCTATCATAATAAATAAACATCAAATAAGCTTAAAATCCCTCAAAGGATGTTGACATAGATGAAATCAAAACTATTTGAGAGAAATATCTATTTTTTTAAATCATTTAAAAGTCACATAATTATAAAAGAAAACATTTACTTTGAAAATATTCTTATATTCATGTAAGGGAAGCTTCAATGATTCTATAATGGCAGAAAAATAGCCGCACCCTCCGTATAAGATAAAAAAAGACATTCTTACCTTAATTCCGTCGAAAAGGTTATAAAGGACCTTGTATGGAAAACGATAGAAATATTCATTTATAAACTTATTGTAAAAATTCAACCAAGGGTATACATGACTTTAACAAATATTATGTAAAATAGTATTAATGATTTGAAATAAATTTTTAAGAAACAAGGATGTGGATGATAAAGAGGTCCTAGTTGATAATTACGTATAAACAACCTCGGATAATGAAGATATTGTGAAATAAACCCTTAACTTGTACATTTCTTTGGTATATGGTATGTTATCCTCCTGTATATTATTTAAAACATTGTTATTATGATATAAAATAACCATATAAATAATTATGATTTCATATATGATGTTCTATTAATGCATTGTTAATAATATTTTAGTATTAGCGTCATTTCGGGTGTTAACTTACTAATTTTATTTTACATGTTTTCTTAAATAAGACATTTTTGTTATGGATAGGTTGTATATTATTCATATCCAGAATGAAATAAAGTTATTAAACATTAATTTTAATCATCAGATGAGAATTAGTCTTCAATTGATAATGTGGGGAATGAATCTCATCACGTTCATGGAGACGGTAGTCCGTACGTACGCACGAACGACAATATCATAGTTTTGATATTAAAATAATATATAATTTGATGTTATATCATATAAAAAGAATACTTATCATGTTATATTTATTATTTACATGAATTACACATCATTATTATACCCATCAAAATAATAATATATAGAATAACAACTACACCACGACGTGGAGACGGTAAGCTGCACGTACGCACGTATGGTGACATGTCACTCAAAGGATGTATAGAATACTGAATATGGTTGTACCATATTTATAATAACATCACAGTATATAAAAGATACTAGATTCATTATTTTAGAATGTAAATAACAAAGAAAGAAGAAGTTGAAGAAGAAAGGAATGTGAAAGAGGGTGGTGAAAACATTACCTCTTCATCGGGTTCTTCTTTTTGATTCGATCAAAAGGGATCCTTAAGTTGGATTTATGATAAAACTAAGGCCTCTAGGTTGAATTTAGGGAAGTTTAGAGATTATTTGGTCAGGGTTTTTCCATGTCAAATGGCTTTGAATGTGTGAATTAGTGAGAAGGGGGAGTTCCCTTTTATAAGAGGGGTGATGATCACCTTTGGAAAAGCTAGAAATATTATTTTATAATAAATTCATATTCGGTTTATAATGGCTCCAAAGTGGATTATTTATAATTTAAGGTGGGTATGGGTCGAAATCCTTTCAACCAGTAGATTTTAGATAGGTTTGGGTCACTATATTAACCTTATCATTTATATTTAACTCTTAGTCAAACAGTTTGACAGTTACCATGTCTCTTTGTATTTTTATATTATATAGTTAATAAACCTAATATATACATCCAAGAGACCCCCAATCGGTATATTTATGATAAAATTATCATTATATAAGTCTCTTGGCCTATCCTTAGATTTTTAGGAATTGAATATCAATTAATAATATAATATTTGTTTTAAAAACTCTTTTATGTCGATTTTGACACTATTTGGTATTTGATTTTTGTGACAATTATAACCGCATGATTACTTCAAAAAAACATAATTAAATAAATAATAACGTGTCATATAAACCTATAAAATTAGTTTAATTCATAAAAAGTCTCAAATTACATTTATTTGGATATTTATAATATCAATTATTTTAATATTTCATTAATTAGGTAATTACTCCATCACCGTTGTGTCATAAATAAATTAAATTATTTAATGTCTAAAAATTATAAATAAAATACCATTATGTAAGAAATATTTTTATGTTTCTAATGAATATTTACAATCTAATTTATCTTATGTATAACCCTATATTAAAACATATTTATTAATTAATCCTTGATTTTAACTCTTTAAACTCTTCGTTGAATTAAATAATAATAAATGTCTTCATCTAATCTAGGTGGAACTAAATGATAATATTTTATTCCTAAGGTTTTTTTGGTCGATATACACAAGTCCAAAAGAATTAGGACATTGTTAGAGTAATATTAATATCATTTTTACCTTTAATTACCCTATTTACTTTTAACCGTGGTAAATAAAAGTAATAAGTTACTATTCACCAAAAATGATTTTTATTTGATTGAACCACAATTTACTCCTTGATATTAGCCGTGCCTCTCGGATTTTCTAAATTCCTCTAGAAGAAGTAGTAAAATTAATTTTTGTGTGAATTTTCAAATTCTCCTAAGAGGTGGGTAAAAGATGGTGAAACATTCAATAAAATTTTTATATATCTAAAATTATTCTAAACTAAATCCAATGAATTACATTGAAAGTATATAAATATTATGTATCCATTTTTACCATAATTATATTTAAATAAAATAAATAATTATTTAAATAAAAATTTAGTTTTAAACTATAACTCAGAGTTTTTTCACTATTCATCAAAAATTGAATGTTTTCAGAAAAATACCAAAAATTCATCCTAAGCTAATTTCGATATTACAAATCCTAAAATGAAGTCCATTTTAAAAGGTAAAATTTATAGAATTTCAAAAAGTGGGTATTATTATTTATAATGGCTAGTTTTATTGGTTTTTGTGTCTGTTAGAACTCGAAGTTGGGTACAACACACACTACTGTATTATTCAAAGAGAAGCATACCGTGGAAGCTTGGGGTGTTACATTCTCCCCTCGTTCAAATAATTTCTTCCTCAATGTTTCTATAATACTACCGCATGAAAAGACTTGGATGGTTCTTCATCATAAGTTCCTCGGGCTCCCACGTTGCCTCTTCCATTTTATAGTTTCTCCATAGAACTTTTACCAGACGAGTCGTCTGGTTTCACATCACTTCTTCTCTGGTATCAAGAATCCTGACGGGCTCTTCGCAATAAGAGATTATAGGTTCTAGTTCTAATTCCTCATAAGTAAGTACATGAATTGGGTTTGGCACGTATTTTCTCAACAGTGATACGTAGAACACATCGTGATCTTTGCAGAGATTTCGCGGCATTACCAAACGTTAAGCTACAACACCAATTCGTTATAGAATTTAGAAAGGTCTGATGTACCTGGGACTCAATTTACCCTTCTTACCGAAATGTATAACTCCCTTCCATGGAGATAC
The DNA here is from genome assembly GCA_963277665.1 of Viscum album. NCBI lineage: Eukaryota > Viridiplantae > Streptophyta > Magnoliopsida > Santalales > Viscaceae > Viscum > Viscum album. The sequence goes on from OY728139.1 coordinate 77,948,813, forward strand.
CTTCAAGAAAACATGATCTCCTACCTTAAATTCCAAATCCTTCCTTCAGTTGTCAGGATAGCTCTTCTGCCTACTTAGAGCTGCTTTGATGTGGTTTTGGATTAACATTACCTTTTCCATCGTTTCCTCCACCAGTTCTAGGCCTACAAGTTTTCTTTCCCCAACGTCATCCCAACAGGTTGGTGTGAAACATCTCTTTCTATATAATGATTCATATGGTGCCATCTGAATACTATAATGGAAGATATTGTTATAAGAAAATTCCACCAGAGGTAAATATTAATCCCACATACCCTGAAAGTCATGTGAGCATGATCTCAACATGTTTTATAAGGTTTGAATAGTTCGTTCTGATTTTCCATCAGTTTGGGGGTGGTAGGAAACACTCAAATGAAGTTCAGTATCCAAGGCCTTCTGAAGAAACTTACAGAATCTTTAAGTAAAATGGGGATCATAGTCAGAAACAATCGATAGGGGTGCTCCATGAAGTCTCACAACATCACTAATATATAGCCTTGCTAGACGTTCAAGTGGAAAATCTTCCCTTATAACAAGTAGATGTGCTGACATGGTAAGACGATCAACAATGACCCATATTTAATCATTCCTTCTAGTAGTATTTGGTAGCCCCATGACAAAGTCCATCATAATGTTGTCCCATTTCCACTCTAGTATAGGAAGAGGTTGCAATACTCCACCAGGCTATTGCCTTCCAGCTTTCACTTGTTGATAAACCATACATCTTGACACAAAATCAGTAATCTCCCTCTTTATGTTGTCCCACCAAAAATGTTCATTCAAATATGTATACATTTTGGTGATCCCAGGGAGTATAGAGAAATTGGAACTATAAACATCATCCCACAATTCCCTTTTTAGATCAGGTATATTGGGAACACAAAGTCTCTTCCTGAATTTCAAAATTCCATATTCATACACAAAGTCACTCAATATTCCATCATTCTCAGCTTTAATATTCTTTTGAAATTCATTATTATTGATCTAAGAACTCTTAATATTTTCTAGTTAAGATGGTTTGGAATCCTTGTGAAAAATCATTGATGGTTCGCCTTCCACGGTTATTTCCATGTCCATCTTCACTAGATCCATGAAAATTGGATCCCTTTCAATAGTCATATTGTTCAAAACTCCATGATCTTTTCTGCTCAAAGAATATGCCACCTTATTTGCCTTCCCCGGGTGGTACTGTGTCGTGCAATCATAATCCTTGAGTAATTAAATCCATCTCCATTGCCTCATATTGAGTTCTTTTTTTGAGAAAATATACTTCAAACTCTTCTGATCAGTATAAATATCACATTTTTCACCATAGAGGTAGTGTCTCCATATCTTCAAAGGAAAGATCACAGCTTCTAACTCAAGATCATGAGTAGGATTGTTTTTATCATGAATTCTCGACTATCGTGATGTATAGGCAATAACCCTATCATTCTGCATAAGGACACAACCAAATCCTTTCTTCAATGCATCACTATAAATAACAAACCCATCATTCCCCGATGGTAGAGTCAATATAGGAGAATTGACTAGTCTTCTCTTAAATTCTTCATAACATTCTTCTCACTCTTTTGTAAAATCAAATTTAACCCCTTTATGTGTGAGCTTTGTTAATGGGTTTGCCAATCCGGAAAAGTTATGGACAAAACACCGATAATAACCTCCTAAGCCAATAAAACTGCAAACCTCAGTTATACTCGCTGGTGTAGGCCATTATTGGATTTCCTTGGTTATAGAAGGATCAACAGAGATTCCATCTTTAGGGTCAATATGTCCATGAAAGGAAATCTCATGAATCCAGAATTCACACTTCCTAAACTTCCCATATAATTTATGTACTTTCAGAGTCTTTAGAATAATGCACAAGTGATTTTCATGATTTTCGTATCTATTGGAGTATACCAAGATATAGTCAATAAATACCACCACAAAATCATCAATATATTCCTTGAAAACTCTATTCATTAGATCCATGAATACATGGGGTGCATTAGTAAGCCCAAAAGGCATTACTGTCAACTCGTAATGCATGTACCTGGTTCGAAACGCTGTCTTCGGAATGTCTTCCTTCTTCACACACAACTAATGGTATCCTGATCGAAGGTCAATCTTAGAAAAGTATTGATCTCCATGAAGTTGGTCAAATAAATCATCAATACGAGGTAGGGGATACTTGTTCTTTATTGTTATAGGATTGATCTCCCTGTAGTCGATACATAACTTCAAAGATCCATCATTCTTTTTAACAAAAAGGACACGGGCTCCCGATGGAGAAACACTAGGGAGAATAAACCCCTTACTACTCAATTCCTCTATTTGTTTCATTAGTTAAACTAATTTGACAGTGGCCATTTTATAAGGGGTCTTTGATATTGGACATAAACCCGTAACTAAATCAATAGAAAACTCAATTTCTCATTCTGGAGGATGTCCAGGTAAATCTTCTGGAAACACATCAACATATTCTCTCACAATTGGTACATCCTCTATTTGAAAATTCCTTTTCTAACCCACAGTTATTTCATTCTCGTCCTCCCCAATAATTGAATTTAGTTGAGCTACTAGGGTTGGATCTAGTTAAGAATCAGGAGGTGACGATTCTTCTCTAAATATAAGGAGTTCTTTATCATCATCATAAAAAATTATAACCTCCTTCTTCTTACAATAAATCTTCACATCATGGTCTGAAAGCCAATCCATACCAAGAATTATATCAATCTCAACCATAGGTATGATGATGAGATTAGCAGATAAATAACATTTATATACCCTAATGGGAACAGATCCATAGTACTTTATAGCAATGATACTTCCCTTAGGAGTTTTAACTGACAACTCCCTTATTAAATCAAATTGAAAATATCTAATTTTCATATCAAATAGGGAAGATATGAAATAATGTGATGATCCAGAATCAAATAATGCATTTGATAAACTTGAGGAAACCATTAAATTACCTACCACCACATCTTTTAGAGCTTCTACCTCAATAGTAGTGATAACATAAGCTTGGCCTAGATCCCTTGGCCTTTTTTGAGGTAAGTTCCCCTGAAGCTTAAGAAATTCATTTCCATAATTTCCCATCTCCCTACAGTTATAGCATTGAACATCATTAGCTTCTCTCATCCCCTTGAAAGCATGAGCTTGGTGACCATTTTCACCACACTTGTAACAGACTCTTATTCCATTCATGCAAGTACTAGGGTTTTTCTTCCCACATTTACTATAGGATGGATATTCAACTTTTCCCTTATTCCCCTTATTTCCATTACCATATTGATCAGAAGATCTCTTATTCTCCTTCTTTTCTTTAAATTCATAATACTTAGAGAATTATTTTTCTATCTTGATAGCACATGAGACAATATCTTCCTACAACGAGAAGGTTTGTGAGACTAATGCTCAATGCTGAAATGGTTTTAACCCATCAAAGAAACAATCAATCTTACTTCTTGGGTTACATATATAATCTTCAGGATACCTTGCTAACCTTGTAAAGTTAGCCTCATATATTGCAACATTCTCATCCTCCTTTTGTCTTAGACATAGAAATTTCCTTTCCATATCTACTCGATGGTCACTAAGAAAGTATTTTTCTAAAAACAGATCTTTGAACTCCATCCATTCCATATTTGATACTTCATCATCTTCCTTCATGTTTTGAATCAATGACCAACATTGATCAGAATCTCCAGTTAGGCGGTAGACTATTGTGATAACTTCTTCCCTTTCACTACTCCCTAAATCCTAAAATATTTTCTCTAGGGAACTTATCCATTTCTCAGCTACCAATAGATTGTTACTCCCATTGAACGTTGATGGTTGTTGCCTCATGAAGCGGTCTAACATTGATCCTCCATGTTGTGGATCAATGTGCTCCATATGGGTAAGGTTATTATTCACAACCTGAGTGAGGTGTCCCAGTATAGTTATTAGCTGATCAAAACTAGTTGCATCACTATCTCCACTATAATTATCTTGAGAAAGAGGTCCATACCTATATGGAGTGAGTCCATTGATACGATTTCCATTTATTCCACTAGGCTCCATTTCTAAATAATGGCATAAACTAGACAAGTTTATTAATCAAAATACATAATTCCATACTTGTAAAATACTTAACATAAATTGAACTATTTATGGATATAATCCATAATCATAAAAATGTTTTCTTTGAGAAAGTATATACTCATAAACCCTTCATAATGGTTTGTAAAGAAAATAAGAATTATCCTAAGCTTATCCCCCAGGAGTGTCGTAACCAAGAGTGCAGCAAAGCATATTGTCGTGCACCAGTTCTCGATCGAGTCTAGCTTAAAGCAGTGTTTTCAGGTTTTACCCCTAGGTACATCTATTCCAAATCCGCCTCTACCTTCTCGTATCCAAACAAGGATATATTGCTCAGAAAACTCACAAAATCTCTACAATACCAAAATTCTAGGAATTTCTTCTATACTAATCATCAAAGTCCATATTAGGTCTATGTGATCTAATCAGAGTTTAAATAAATCTAGTTTCCAATATTTGTACTAAAAATCCTCTGATACCAACTATAATTCCTTGACCCCAATTACCCAGATTCGGTTCATTATTACATAACATTGGTATGATCACAAAAGATCAAGTCTCTAAAGACCGATTAGTTTATAAGCCTTGGAATAGCTAGATACATTCATAAGGTTTACATTACATCAAAAAATGAAAAATACAACAACATAGTATCCATAGTCCACACTCATTTCCCCTCATACTATACCAGAAGGTCATTCATAAAATACTTCTTCACATCCTGAGAAAAATAAAACGTAGAAAGGGGTGAGCTCAGAAGACCAGTAAGGATAACAATATAGCGGGAACTTTCATAAACATGCATAAACATTTAAGGAAATTTATAACTAAAAAAATCCTTCTATACTTGAAATTCAGCATAATATGGCAGAAATAAAATTATATAATTCCATTTACTTATACACATGGATATTCTACTAATCGAATAATCACATGAAATATCAATAACCACTTTCATAATGTTGGAATTCTTAATGCCAGACTATTATAACCACGTAGCCATGGTCTCGTGCCAAGACTACAAATAATATTTTGTAAAGGCCTTGTTCCATGATTCTAATTTGTCTCATGAGTCCTACCGATGCATCGAAGATCTAGAGCGGGCTCCACTAATCACTTACTAAGTCCAATGCATTCCTCATATGAACAGGTTTAAACATATCAAAAACATTCGTATTAAAACTAGTATATGAAATGTCAATACTTTATCCATAAACCATGAATGGTATAAAAATAAAACATCCATATTAAAACATTTCAAAAAACCTTTAATACAATATGGATATTTTTTATCATAATAAATAAACATCAAATAAGCTTAAAATCCATTAAAGGATGTTGACATAGATGAAATCAAAACTATTTGAGAGAAATATCTCTTTTTTCTAAAATCATTTAAACGTCACATAATTATAACAGAAATAATTTTCTTTTAAAATGTTCTTATAATCCTATAAGGGAAGATTCTAATATTTTATAATGGCGGAAAATAGGCACACCCGCCATATAAGTTGAAAAAAGACATTCTTACCTTAATTGTATCGAAAAGGTTAAAAAGGACCTTGTTTGGAAAACGACGGAAAGAATATTTTATAAAATTCTCATAAAAAGTCAAACAAGGGTATAAATGACTTTAACCAAAAGTTTGTAAAATAGTGAGAATGATTTGAAAAACATTTTTAAGAAACATGAAAGTGGATGATAAAGAGGTCCTAGTAGATAATTACCTATAAATAACCTCGGATAATGAAGAGATAGTGAAATAAACCCTTAACTTGTACTTTTCCTTGGTCGATGGTATGTTAACCTCCTGTATAATATTTAAAACATTGTTATTAAGTTATACAAGAACCATATACCTAATTACTATATCATATATGATCTTCTATTAATGCTTTGTTAATAATATTTTAGTATTATCGTCATTTTGGGTGTTAACTTACTCATTTTCTTTTATATGTTTTGTTACATAAGTCGTGTTTATTATGGATAGTTTTTATATTATTCATATACATAATGATATAAAGTTCTTAAATATTACATTTAATCATCAAATGAGAATTATTCTTTAATGGATACGATGGGGAATGAATCTCATCACGTTCGTGGAGACGGTAGTCCGTACGTGCGCACGAGTGACAATATCATTTTTTTGATATTAAAATAATATATAATTGGATGGTATATAATATATAAAGAATCATTATCATGATATACTTATTATTTACATGAATTACACATCATTAGCATACCCATCGAAAGAATAATATTTTGAATAACAACTACACCACGACGTGGAGACGGTAAGCCGTACGTACGCACGTATGGTGCCATGTCCTTCAAAGGATGGATAGAATACTGAATATGGTTGTGCAATATTTATAATAAATCGAAATATATAGAATATACTGGATTTATTATTTTAGAATCGAAATAAAAAATAAAGAAGAAAGGAACTTGAAAGAGGGTGGTGAAAACATTACCTCTTCTTCAGGTTCTTCCTTTGATTTGATCAAAAGGGCTCCTTAAGTGGGATTTCGGATCAAAATAAGGCCTCTAGGTTTAAGTGAGGGAAGTTGAGAGATTATTTGGGTATGGTTTGGCCGAGCCAAAAGGCTTTGAATGTGTGAATCAGTGAGAAGGGTGAGTTCCCTTTTATAAGAGTGGTGAGGGGCACCTTTGGAAAAGCTAGAAATATTATTTTATAACAAATTACTATTTAGTTTATAATGGCTCCAAAGTGGATTATTTAAGAATTAAGGTGGGGATGGGTCGAATTACTTTTACCCAATATATTTTAGACATGTTTGGGTCACTATATTAACCTTATCATTTATATTTAACTCTTAGTTAACTAGTTTGACATTTACCATGTATCTTGGTATTTTTATATTATATAGTTAATAAACATAATATATACCTCCACGGGGCCCCCAAGTGGTCCATTAATGATACAAATATCATTATATATGTCTTTTGGCCGAACCTTATATTTTTAGGAATTGAATATCAATTAATAATATAGTATTTGTTTTAAAAACTCTTTTATGTCAATTTTGAAACTATTTGGTATTTGATTTTTGTGAAAATAATAACAGCATGATTACTTAGAAAAACATAATTAAATCAATACTAACATGTTATATTAACCTATAAAATTAGTTTAATTCATAAAAAGTCTCAAATTACATTTATTTGGATATTTATAATATCAATTATTTTGATATTTCATTAGTTAGGTAATTACTGCATCACCATTGTGTCATAAATAAAGTAAATTATTTAATGTTTAAAAATTATAAATAAAATACCATTATGTAGGAAATAGTTTTATATTTCTAATGAATATTTACAATTTAATTTATCTTATGTATAACCCTATATTAAAAAATTTTAGTAATTAAATCTTGATTTTACCTCTTTTAACTCATCTTTGAATAAAATAATAATAAATGACCTAATTTAATCCAAGTGGTCCGAAATGATAATATTTTATTCCTAAGGTTGTTTTTGTTCAAGATAAAGTTGTCCAATATAATTAGGACATGTGTTAGGGTAATATTAATATAATTTTGACCTTTAATTACCCTATTTACTTTTAACCATGGTGAATAAAAGTAAAAGGTTACTATTCACAAAAAAATTATTTTTATCTTATTGAACCAAATTTTACTCCTTGATATTAACCGTGTCTCTCAGAGTTTCTAAATTCCACTCATAGTAGCTGTTAAATTAAGTTTTATGTGAATTTGAAAATTCTCCTAGGAGGTGGTTAAAAGATGGTGAAAATTTCAATAAAATTTTTATATATCTAAAATTATTCTAAACTAACTCCAATGAATTACACTGAACTTATATAGTTATTATGTATCTATTTTGACCTTAATTAAATTTAAATAAAATAAATAATTATTTAAATAAAAATTGGGTTTTAAATTATAACTCTGTTTTTTCACTATTCGTCAAAAATTGAATGCTTTCAGAAAAATACCTAAGATTCACCATAAGAAAATTTTGATATTCCGAATACAAAAATGAAGTCCATTTTGAGAGATAAAATAAATAAAATTTTAAAATGTGGGTATTACTATTCATAACGGGTGGTTTGATTGGTTGTGGTATGTGTTAGAACTCAAATTTGCGTACGACAAACGCTACTGTATTATTCAAAGAGAAGCATACCATGGAATCTTGGGGTGTTACAATCCTCCTCGAATACCTATTTTTCCTGATCCGTCCCAGTGGGTCCTAGGTCTTGATTCCTCTTAGTTGAACCCTGGGTAAATTTTTTGACCTTATCTACTGTAATTAATTTTTACTATTTTCACAATTTATTTTGGTCAAAAAAATATACGAACTTATTTGAAATTATCAATTATTTTGATTACAAATATGGAATCCACTTATAAAAATTTTAATTCATATTATTTCATAATTTTAGTTTAAATTTAATTTCATATACGGGATGAGAAAGTGGGGTTTCAAAAGAGAAAATTATCCAATGTTTACAATGTTTTTATAATTAAATTAAATTTGAGAATGATTAAAATGACTAAAATTGGATTAACTTATATACTGTTCAAAATATTTTAATTTAAAAAAATTCACTACATTATTTAATTTTATAAATTTTTTAAATGAAAATGAAATTTTCAATAAAAATTCAATATTTTTTATTATTCATTGAAAGTGGAATATTTTTAAAAAATACCAAAAATTATCCCTAAAATAATTTTAGAATTTATAATTTAAAAAATAGGTTTATTTTTTCAAATATTTTTTCTATAAGTGGGAAAAATTAATTTATAATTATGTGTGCACAGTATTACTAAAATATCTTTTAAAAAAATACATTTTTTCAGATAATATAAACTTTTCATATAAATGAATCTTATTTTATATGTAATAGGTATATAAAAAATTTATGTTTATATAATATAAATTTTTTTATATTTAGTAAATCCAAATTACAATATCCCAACCCTGGTTCAACTAAATAGTGTCCTGAGCTAGTGGGTTACATGGCCTCATGCATGCCTCGTCGTTCACCAAAATCTACCATATAGTAAAGAGGTCCACTGATGTGTCAGTGGGGATAATATTACCCCATTAAAGTGTATAACATAGTGGTGTAAAAATATCAATAAATAGAATATGTAAAATATAAATCATTGGCATAAGATAAATAAACCTAAGACTATAACATTAAATAAGACAAAAGTTCTTCAATATATAATATATTGATTGTGTCATCTCTCTATTTAAAATGACATAAAATACATGGATACCATAATACAATAAAATACATGTATAGAAACAAAAAATTATTAAAATGGCATTTCTACAAATAACATCATGGGAATATCTCATTCTCGTAACACCCTGAGATTTTGTGAATTATTTTTTCCGAATTAATTTATTTTTTAATATTTTTCGATTCACATGACACTGGAAATAGGTCCTTATATATATATATATATATATATATATATATATATATATAAGGACACTAATTCAATCATTAAATTCACACTGCAAACACATGGTTTTGTCTATATGTAATACCTACTTTCCTTGCTCTACACATAACACCGTCCTGACATACATTACACATAACACATATGTTTCTAAGAAACCTAATTTTATTGTTATAAGTATTTTAATAAGATTATTATAATCTAGCCATTTAAATTAGTTATATGAATAGTAATAACTAATATTTGAATATTATTTATATTTCTCTATATAGATAAAACATATTGGTAATGAAAGAGATGATTTTTGGTAAAGTCCATTTATGTTTAAAATTATTATTTTATTGAATAAACCACTTTCAAGAATTAAAGTAATTTTTGAAACATTTAGAAATATAAATTGAAAAAATTAATTTAATTTTTGGAATTTATAATGTAAAAATTATCTTTGGGAGAATTTTTGTGATTTCTTCAAGGAACATCATTTTGATGAATAGTGAAAATTATTGTTTTTAGTTAGAAATCAAATTTTCATTTTAAAAATTATTATTCTTAAATTCTATTTTAAACATTTTTTATGGTCACATATAATCAATTATAAATCCATTAATATAATTTATATAATTAAACTCAATTTTACATTTTAATTTAATATAAAAGCTTAAAAAACTTTTGAACTTCTTTCTACCTTAAGAAACATTAATTTCATCTTGTCTACGAGATTATCATTAATCCTATTATTCCTATTATGTGAATTGAATTTAAAATAAAAAAAAGAAAAAATTTAATCTCTATAATATATAGATTCTAATAATATTCAATTAATATTTTACAAATAATATTAGTAAAATTGATTTAAATTAATCCCAACAATTAAGGCCCAATTAAGATAAAATAGGGACTAAACCATAAACATGGGGTTCAAATGTTCGAGAAACTAATACAAAACCCATTTTATTTTCATATCTAGGTCATAAATATTGTATTATTGATTTTGGATTATTTTTTATGACTTTTTTAGGTAATATCTTCTGTACACCTAACTTATTTTAAAAAACTCTGATTAAGTTAATTTCATTCCCTATAAAAGGCAACCACCTCTCCTACATCCTCAAAACTCTAAAACCTCTTAGGTTCATCCAAAATCATAAAAATATTCTTCTCAAAATCCATCCCTTCAATATATAATCCATCCTTTATGAGGAAGGAAATAAAACAAAAACTTTTGGCACAAATCAAAATTACTTACCCCCTTAAGAGGTAATATCTTCTCTCAAGTCCATCCTTTTATTTTCATTCTACACAAAACACTCTAGAATTATTCCATGACCGTATAACAATAATAGTATCCTAAATATAATAATATGTTTTTATGATAATATTATCACTTAAACCTACACACACCTTAATCTAACGGGTAATTAACATACTGTTCACATGTACGAAAAACTACAGCCTCACTAAATGGTGATTGTCCAATTTTATTTATCACCTATCATGATGTAAATTAAAATGGAACCATGAATTATATATGTTTTATATTATATTTATTATATAATTAAGATTTTTTACTACTTTTACAACACATATTTTTTTACTTTCCATTATGTGTTAATATAATCATTTTGTTTGGGGAGGTGTGGACTTTTTTCCCATCAAAGCGATGTTATTCATTCACACACTGCATGAAATGTATTGATGATGGATTTAGTGAATATATATAATAAATATGATATAATAAACATACTTTAGTAATGATATATATACACAGATAAATACATATGTGTCTTTTTATTTCTCTTAGTAAGAAAAATAAACATAAATTGCATTAATGCTTATGTACGACCAACCGTCTCCTGGAATAGTGTATTCAGTTTCATAATTATATATTATATTGAATATTATAATAAGAATATACTATATAAACATGTTATTTATATAATTTTTTACATTCTTCAATCATTTTATATTTAAAAGGACAAATAATATAACAAATTAAGACACATAAAAACACCAAAGTGAATATTCTACAATGTAGAAAATTAACATAGGATGGTTAAAAAGATGGTAATATAAGGTAATAATTTAACCATATATGATATTAGGTATTATAATATGTTTCTATAATATATGTACACTAAATTTATATTTATTATAGGGGTGGTTTGAATGAGTATGATGAGAGCCAATACTCAAGGTTAGGTTATTTTATCACACTTTTTATTTCCATGAGATACATACATTGTTCGCCACTCTTTCCTATTGTTGGGTATATACATTCCACTATTGTTTTCCATTTATCTTATGCATAAATTTATGGGTAATTAAATATCCATTTTATAATCATTACTTTAGGGGGTATGAGTTTAATAAGTTACCCAATCGGTGAAATAGTTATGTCTCAATTTTTCTTTTATTTAGACTCATGCATTGTTGTGCACTTAAATTCCCTGTAGAGGTTTATTTAAATACATTTTACATGTAATATCATTAATTTACTTCTTTACATGATATTTTATGCTTCATTAAATTTCAATTTATTAAATGGAGATTATGATCCCGATTTTCCAAGTTATAAGAGTTTATTGAGGAAATTTTATTGCTTTTGAAGAATTTTTATGTTTATGCTTACATTGATAAAATATTATGATCAGAATATCAATAAAATTCATGAATGTTATTATTATATGGTCATTAATGATTTATACATATATTTCCACCATTTTTTCCCTTATTTTCTATATATGATGGTTAAGAATGTGTTTTTAATAAATCGAGACTCTATTCTATCTTCGGTCGGAAATCTCTCTTCATTTAAATTCATGTTTTCTAAAAAGGTATTCTAAGAATATTCTACTATTATCCTATGATCATTAAAATAAGTTTTTTCCTTTATATATTGTTACAATTTTTTCATGGGAATCTTCTTATCTCTTTTCAAACAATGAATTTTTAAAATGTTTTTACCGTGCAAAAGGAATATTCTTTTTACCTCATTCAACATGTATAAATTTATTCTCCATCAATCCATTGAATATTTTTTTTCATGTTTAAGAATAAAATTATTTGAAAATTATATTAAAATATATTTTTAAAAGAAAGGGTTTCAGTATTTTTTTAAAATTATTTTATATATTTTGAAGGAAAATTTTATTCAAAATGTTTTCAATATTGTTTTATCACATCTCAAGGAATTTTTTTACAATTTTTTTTAAATATTACATTATAAGTTTGCATAGAAAATTTTTTCAAAATGATTTCAAGACTCATTTATATGTTTTAAATATATTCTCAAGTAAATGGTTTTTAAAACATTTTCAATATTTTTTCACATGTTTTCATGTAAGATGGGATTCAAAATATTTTTCAGCTTTCTTTATAAATTTTCTAATGTGTTAAAAATGTTTCAAAGCCTGTTTTATATGTTTTCAAAGAAAAATTATTTCAAAATGATTTCAAGTCTTTTTTAACATCATTAAATGTATTTTCTAAGAGAATAATTTTCAAATAGTTTTATGTATTAAAAATGAATTTTCAAAGAAGAAAGGTTATTTTTATTAGGAAATGGTTTTGAAGGATATTTCAAAATTATTTTCTCTATATAAAGACAATTTTTGATGTTACTCATGACCTTATAGTAAATTATCTAATGGTAACATTCATATTACTTCTATGAATGGGTTATACTTAATTTTAAAATCTTTATCAAACTCGTTTCTCTATCATGGGTTATATGTTTATGGAATATGTTTCTCTTTCCAAGTTTATGATTTAAATAAAATGGTTATAAAAAATGTATTCTTTTTCATAGGTAATTATATGTTTAAATGTTTGTGATACCCATTCTATTTCATAGGTTATGATATGATTGTTTTTTATTTTATGAAACATGTATGTATGATTTCACTATGAGATGGTTGGGACCTATATATTTCTACATTGTATTGGGTAATTATTAATATCTAATGAGATTGACATTGATGGAATGAGAAATGAAATTGGTCCAATATGACAGGGTTCCTACAAGAAATGAACGCTATAAAATTTTATAGGGGTGGAATGAGAAATGAACTCGATACAATTTTACATGAAAAATGGGAAATGAACTCGGTTCATTAATACATGTATGGAATGAGTGGTGAACATGGCTTAATAATATAGTGCTAGAATTATGGGTGAACTCGATTTAGTAATACTTTGCATGAATAAGGGGTGAAATCAGTTCCGTAATACAGGGTTTGAATGAGGGGTGGACTTGGTTTTGTAATATAACGATAGAACGGGATATAAACCCGGTTTATTAATGGGATTTCCCGCTAATACGATATCAGTAGAAATAACTTCACTACTAAGGAAATAATTACATATTCTTAGGTGTCTTCTATAATTCCATGTTATATTCTTATGTTATGCTTTCATGGATTATGTTATTCAATTTCTTGTGATTTGGGTCTTATGAACTTTTATACTTTATTCAATGATTCATGTACACGATCTTTGAAATACAGGGTATGATCTTCTATTTTCATGATCATGTTCTCATAACCACATTCTCACAATTATTCTTACAAATCTCTGTTATTTACTCTTACTGAGCATTTGAGATCACCCCTTTTATATGTTTCATTTCATCATGTAATGAAGAATGGTTTTATATCGAATTACAATAGGTGGATATATATATGGAATATGTTGAAGATAATTCACCAGGATAATTGATTTCATTTCCATGTTTCCAGAGACACTAAACTATTATGATCATAGGGTTTTACTTTTGTAGTGTACTAAATATTCATCTAAAATGATATAATATCCATGTGTGTCAATCCTAGGTCACTATAGTTGTTATCAAAGGAATGTTTTATTCAACCTTTGGAATGTATGACGAGAAAAACAATGTGATATACCTAGGTATATTAGTATGGCAATGTCTAGTGGTGTCTCTTTTTATATGTATATGGAAGAGTTAATGTTTACGAAAATGTCATGGAATTTTTGTAAAGTATAGAGTAAGTGGACTCCATGAAATGAATCCATGTTTGGATAATAAAAGTGGATGTGTCTCTAGAAAAGATATACCAAGGGGTAACAACTCCAAGAAGATGATATCCGGCCTAACTCAGGTTAATCTCATACATGACAATGAGCTTTGTTGGACACCTTGTCTGACACTCCCAGAGGATATGCTTTGGGAATTAATAAACGCTTCATGAACCATCATAAAGGATTTAAAAATAATTTATCATTGAATAAATTATTATGAGACTAGGGTGTTATATATTGAGGATGGTCTCATTATTTAGACACCCTATAACTAAATATTTTCATGACTATGTGGTTTTATTATATGATAAGTAATACTCACACTATGTTTTGGGTTCTAGTTGATAGTGGGAATAGGGAGGAACAAGATTAACATTGAATGTGATGGAATATTTAAAGATGATCAGTCAAATGAGATGATCACTAAAATGATAGATTTTGGGATCATTCCTAATCAATTTTCACATAAATTGACTAACAGCGTATACATTCACCAACTCTTGGACTCACCAATGAAGATAAAGAACATGTTTGCTGAGAATTTAGACAGTGGAGACCGTGGAGGTGGGAAAATTAAGTTTCCTTTGAAACAATAATGTTGAATGAATCACCTTATTTAATGTATAATAGGAACAATAATATGGTTTTATTGTGGATCTATTTATGTATTGAGAATGTATTGAAAATCTTTGTTAAAAGGATATTTTGTTATCAAACTTATTTAAAGAATTTCCATCATATTTTGGAAATTATATTAGTATGTTTCTATAAAAGGACACCATGTATATTGGGTGAAAACCAGTCATGTCAGGTAGGGTCGCATGTCTTCAACCCTTAAATAAAGGATGATAAGGGTTTCACACCTACCACTGGACTACACGATGTCCTTGTTATTGTATAATTATTTTTGATGAATAATTATTTATTTTGAAACAATAGTTTTAATTTTTATTATTATACATTAATATATTATCCATATTCATTTTTAATAATAGTTTCTGATAAATAATTATACATTTCAATATATTAGGTGACTTATGATCTATAAAAATTTATTTTAGCACTTCTAGCATAAAATTTAATTTATGGAAATGATTCACATTATGTAATGGATGAATAAAAAACTGATAAAACCATAACTAGGAATGGAATTTTTTAATATAAATATATCATTTAAGGATATTTATTTATATTCATTTTAAATAAAAGAATTACTCAATGTTAGGATAAGGATCAAAATAAAATGTGTCATCTTAATACCTTAATATTGTTTACCTATTGTACTTTTTATCATCATTGATATATGAAATTGAGGCCCTCAAATTTTCTTTGATGATATAATTTTTTCTGATTGATGACATTAATCAGTCCCTATACACATTTAAACTCTTCCTATATGTGAAATATTCACTCCCAAACTGTATTCTCTTATGTAGATACTCAGTTATATGTTACATTGGGTAACCGTTATTGGACAAATTTCCCTTTTAAGTGAATTTTTAGCATTCGTTTTTACGATGTTAGTTTCTATGACTGGAAATTTCAAGTATTAAACATTTTGAAAACCCAGAAAAAAATTTAGGTAGAAGTTAATTTTATGTCAGGTAGAATGTAACACCCCTAGATTTTGTGAATTATTTTTTTAGAATAATTTTTTTTTGATAATTTTCATTTCATGTGACACTAGAAATAGTTATATATATATATAAATTTAAACTACAAGTCAAAAATTACATTCACACTGAACAGACCTGGAGTTCTCTACAAAAAATTCCAACTTGGCTTGTGCCACATGTAATATATACTTGGCTTGTTCCACAAAAGAAAAACTAACTTGGCCTCCATTACATGCAACATGGTTGTTTCTACGAAACATCATTTTTTATAATTATTGAAATTAGATAATTATAACTTATCCATTAAACCTAGTTATATGGAATGTAATAACTAATTTATCAAATATTATTATCAATTTTTTTATATATAAAAAGTGTTTGTAATGAAATACATGTTTTTTGGTAAATCCTTTTTATGTATAAAAATACCATTTTCTTGAATATACTGATTTTAATAATAAAATTGATTTTAAAAACAGTTAATTTTTTTTGATATAATAAACATATTCTTTTGAATTTATAATGTCTAAATCATATTATAATAAATTTTTCCAATATTCTAAGAGACACTATTTTTTATGAATAGTGAGGAATAATGAATTTTATTTAAAAACTACATTTTTCTTCTACAAAATAATAATTTTATATTATAATTAAAAAAATTAACATAAAATTAGATCAGTAATAAATATAATAATAAAATATAGGTAATTATAATCAATTTCAATTTGTAATTTAATACAAAAACATAATAACCTTCAAAACATCTTTCTACCTTAAAAACCCGTAATTTCGTCATGTCTATGGGTTTATCATTAATCCTTATTTTTCTACTTCTGTGAATTGAATTTAAAAAAAACATAAACATTTTAATAAGTACAATATTATGACTCTAATAATAACTAAATAATATTTGGTCAAAAATATTAGTAAATGTGATTAAAAATTTTCAAACTATTAATGTCAAATTAAGATTAATTGGGGACTAAACCTGAATCTTAGGGGGGGTGACATATAAACTTATAAATAACCAATTACATGTACATATTTTTTCCATAAACATTAAATTATTTATTTATGATGGTTGTTTATATCATTTTTTAGGTTAGAACATGTATATAGTGATCATTTTTTTAAATTCCAAGTTAGTCATTGCACCTATAAAAGGCCACCACCCCTCCCACATCATTGCACCTATAAAAATTTCAAGGAACATCCAATATATTCGAATTTAACTTCTAAAAATAACTTAATTCATCAAAGAATCTTTCCTCTGTGAATAAAGAAATACACATAATCCTTTTTTTATAAACCAAAATAAGTATCCCGATTAAGAGGTAATGTTTTCTCTCAAGTACTTACTTTTTTCTTTCACCTCCATCACTCCACACTCTTTATTACATGATTTTATAAAAAAAATCAGTATCCTGAATTTAATATTAAATTTTAAGGTAATTTTGTGACATAAAATTACCCACACGCCCATCTAATGGGTAATGAAAAAAATGATTACTTGTATGCATAACTACATCCTCTATAAACTATTTTTTTCGATTTCCTTACCAGATATCATGGATTAAATTATGATAGAAATTTTATTTATATAATTTATAAATAATATTCATTATCTCTTAAATTTTTTTAATCATTTTAAAATACATATATTTTTTACTTTTCATTTGGTGCTAATATGAAAATGTATTTTGAGAAAGTGTGGACTACCGCCCCCTCAAAGCGGCACGATTCATTCATACAATTCATGTAATATATTAAAGATAGATTTAGTGAATATATAAAATATATATGATATAATAAATTTAAATTATTAATTATATATATTCATATATATATATATTTCTTTCTTTCTCTTAACAAGACAATTAATTGGAAAAAGCATTCCAGCATATGTACGACCTAACTTCTCTATGAATGGTGTATTCTATTTCATAAATATGTATTATAAATATTATTATAATAAAAATATACTTTATATACATGATATTTATAACTTGGTTTATATTATGGAATTGTGATATAAGTGTAAGGACCAACAATATAACAAATTATGAAACATATAAATAACAAAGCAAATATTACCTGATGGGAATCCTTAACATATGATGGTTAAAAAGAGGGTAATATAATGTCATAATAAAACTATATATGGTATTAGATATATGAATTTCGTTTTTTAAAATATTTATAATAAATTTATTTTTACTATACATGTGGTTTGAATGAGTACGATGTGGGTCAAGACACAATATAATTGGATTTTATCTCTCTTTTTATTTCTGCGAGATACAATCAATGTTAACCACTCTATCCTTTTGTGTGGTGTATTAACTAGCCATGATTTTATTCCCTGAATATTATACATAATGTTATGTGCACATACATATCAATTTTATAATCATTATTTCATGGGGTATAAGTTTAAAATTTACCCAATCTGTGAAATACATTTGTTTCAATTTGTATTCATGGAGTCTCATGTATTATTATGAACCTAAATTATCTTGGGAGGTTTATTTACATAAATTATACATGTTATATCATTAATTTTACACTCTACATGATATTTCAATTATCAATCAATTTTATTTTCTTACATGGAGAGTATGAACACAATTTTCCACGTTATATGAGTTTACTTTGACAATCATATTGATTTTCAAACTTTTTTATTTTTAAGATTCATTTGATAAACTAATCAGACACATAACTCTATAACATTAATTAATTTCATTATTCTATGTTTACTAATAATTTATTCCTATATTGGTACATTTCATCCACACTTTGGTATATAAGGTAGTTAAGAAGAAGTTTTTAAGAATTATTGACCTAACTATCTCTTTTTTCATTAATATGTACTAAATTAAAATCATGATTTCCAAAAATGGGTACCATGAATATTATATTATTATCCTATGATAAATAGAAAAACTTGTTTAGAATTTTTTCTTTTTAAAATGTTTTCAAAGTAGTCTTCTTTTCTCTATTATAGGGAGGCATTTTTCTAACGAGTTTACCATAAAAAAGGAATTTTATTTTCCCCTTATACGACATGTCCAAATTTATCAACCATCGATCCTTAGAATAATTGTTTTGATGTTTAGTTTTTATTTTTTTAAAATTTTGTTTAAAAAATATGTTCAAATAAATGGTTTTCAAAATGTTTTCAAGCTTAATTTATAAATCTTTAATGATGAAATGTCATTTTCATCAAGAAACATATTTTAAAGATATTTCAAAACTATTTTCCATTTAAGATGACATATGATTCTGTTACTCATTAATTTATAATAAATGATATAAAGCATCAATTCATATTCGTTCTATAAATATGTTTTTCTTAATTTCATGGTCCTTGGGAACCCATTTAAATTTGATAGGTTATTTTTTGATGAAATACATTAATATTTATGTGGTTTTTATTTAGATTAAATGGTTATGAAACATGTATCTTTTTCCATTGGTTATGACATGTTGACATTTTTGTGATACCTATTTAACATCATGGGTTATGGTATAATTTTTTATGATTTTTTGGATCATGTATGTATGATTTCACTTGGAGATGGGTGGTACCAATATATATCTTCAATACATTAGGTTAATATTTATATCGCATGAGATATATATGTTTGGAATGAAAAATGAACTCAGTCCAATATTATAGGGATGTAATGTGAAATGAACTTGGATAATTACTACAGGGCAAGAATAGGAAATGAAACTGGTTTAGAAATAAAGGGGTGGAATAAGGAAGGAACTCTGTTTAGTAATACAGTGTTAGTATGATGGTTGAATTAGGTTCATTAATACATGGATGGAAAGAGGGGTGAACTCATCTCAGTAATACAGGGCTGGAACACGATTCGAGCCTGATTCGAAAATGGTCTTTTTCCACTATGAAGGTATCAGTATCAATTCCTTGACTACTATGGAAATAATTATATATGCTATTGTGTCTACCAAAATTCCAAGTTTTATTCCTATGTTATGATTTCAAGGATTATGTTATTCATTCCCATATGATTCATACATTATGAGCTTCTATGATTTATTACAGGATTCATGTATATGATCATTGGTATGTAGGGTATGATCTTAAATTTTCATGATCATGTTCTCATACCCCTATGCTCACATTTACGATTTCATATCTCTCTTATTTACACATAATGAGCATGTACGTAAACCCCCTTTTTATGTTTCCTTTCTCTAGGTTATGAAGAAAGGTTTTAGTAAGAAGTAATAAAGGTGGGTATATTTATAGAAGATGATGAAGATATTTCAAAATGATAGAATATATTTTTCCATATTTCCAAAGACACTAAAATATTATGGTCCTCAAAAAATTATATTTGTAATGTGCTGAATATTCATCTAAAATGATTTAATATACGTGTATGTCAAGCTTGAGTCACTATAACTCCCATAATCCTAGGCACAACCAATCAAGAATCATTTATTGTGATCTTACTTTGATCCATACGTGCATCCACAAAGTCTGTCCGGGTACCCATCCGTGGGCCGAATACAGTGTGAGGTAACACTCAGTAGGCCACCCCCAATGGTATCATTAAAATATTTAGAATATATATGAAAAATGAAGTAGTTTTCATAATACAATATGTATAACAATAATAAATGTAAATTTTAAAATTAAAATTTTTCTTATCTAGAAAAAAATGGATCCCTACGAACAATAATCAAGAACTCTTATGAATGGGGGTAACTATAAAGAGTATATGAACTTTGTTTGTACTATTGGGTCTAAAAACATTATTCAAATACTCATACAAGGGATTTTTGTGAAGCATATAAAAATATCCACTGCATCCATGTCATGTAATCAAGTGTGTAACATCCAAAATTTTATATTCCATGTAATAAGGTATCATACCATGATGTTTTGAATCCATGGTATAACATACCATGAAATCCACATAAATTCCATGAATAATCTCTTGAGAAAATAGGTAAATACTTGGGTGGATTCACATGATCATGTCTAAAGATCATTTTCAATGTGATTCCAAGATAGATTGGTCCAATTTATTGTAATTAACATTTCATCCTATAGTATTAGGATCAAATGAGTAGAACTTCCCATGACATCCACTATCATAATCAATATCCATGAAGTATAAATTTCCATGAAATACTTGGGAATTAGGATCTATAGAGTATAAATTTCCTTTTCATCCACTATAATGGTAAATTCATCAATTATTATCCTTAAAAATCATGAAAAAATCATTAAATATTAATTAAATTTATTAAGTAATGATAAATAAGTGGAATTGTCACACTCACCCCATGGTGTGGTACAAAAAAGGGAAACATGGAATAACTTGATTTAGTCGATCACCAACTATATAATAGTACTCATGGGGAACCAAAAAATGTCCTTAAAATTTTAAACAATAAAATCAATTCATTTTGTGGGAAACACTGGATGTTCCATAATATGGAAAAGTGAAAGCAATGTATATAATACACCAAACCTTAATGAATGTTATAGGCCACCTAATGTATACCTATGGTAGAACTCTCATCGAGTACCGACCATTAATTCTGTCTAGATAGAATGAAGAATAAAGAGTGGATAAATACTCATGAAATATATAATTTTAGATTCCAACAAGATGACTCCATTGATAAAAATGCAAATGAATAATGATACAAGTTAAATAAAGAACTGACCAATGTGAATCCAATGGGGTGATGAACCCTTGAATCAGAAAGTTTACAAATGATTGTGACTGGTGTATGGATTTTGAGCATTAAAGGGGGATCATGAGTTTTATGATTCTCTCTAGTATGTATGTGGGAAATAGGTTATTGGGTTTAATAAATTTTATTATAAATTGGGTAATTTACAACATTTTAACTAGGTCAAACGGTTTGGCTACACGGTTAGACAAACCTTAATCTAACTGTGTTCCAATCATGACCTCAATAGGGATCATACAAGATTGATGTATGTAGTATGGAGAAATATGAAAAAACAAATCAATATTACCCTATCCATTATCACTCCTCACATGGTCATGGAACATGGTTAGACAAATCATGTGTCGAAGATGCACATGGCCACTTCTAGAAAATGTAGGAGGCCCACATGGGAATACACCTTTAGTGACACAATTTTCTTAAATTGTGTAGCCTGGATCTGGCATCTTAAATGATTCACATTTTTTTAATTCAAACCGTGTTTTATGGGTCACAGGGTTTCTAAAAATCGTGTGGCCTAGATTCACTTTTCAAGAAAACCTATGCATCAATTTCCGAACAATCCCCAAACACCCCCACCCCCCAAAACTCCCATGACCTCAATAGGCAGTCACATAGGTCAAAACCAGGAAGTTAAAATGTTATTAAAATGATTCGTATCCAATATGAAAACCCAATATATTACAATATTTAACCACATAAAGAAATGTTCCCATGAATTTACCTTTCAAGGGTGGTTCTGAAT
Organism: Viscum album; assembly: GCA_963277665.1. Lineage (NCBI taxonomy): Eukaryota > Viridiplantae > Streptophyta > Magnoliopsida > Santalales > Viscaceae > Viscum > Viscum album. Next base: position 77,971,525 of record OY728139.1, read on the forward strand.
CATCCAACATTAACATCAGTCACTAAAAAAATACATCGGACTCCTACTCCCAAGTCTCATCCTATAAACTGAAATTATACCCTAGAAAAAAATCATAGGGACTGAATATCCTGGAGGTACATTAATTCCCAAAACAATTATAAAAACACGAGTCTCCCTAATGGATGCATTAATATGCATCTCAACATCATCTTGTTGTTGTGTATGAGATGTGTCTGGTAGATAACGACACAGGTGAGATACATGGAAGACATTGTGTATGGATCCGTACCTCTGAGGTAATTGAAACCAATAGACTTTTCTCCCAACTCTCCCCATGATATGGGATTGGCCAACATGTTACTATGAATGCTTACCCAAACTCTTAATCTATTAGTTTACCAACTTTGATAAAACATGAAAAAATACCTGATCCTAGATATTGAACATTATAGGTCATCGATTGTGATCAACATATTATTTTTTTCATTACAATTTTATATCCATCAGATTCAGAATCAACTAAACATGTTCTTATGTCTCATACAAAAGATTTTGTAAAACAAAACTGCCACTCCTGGCTCTAACCACTATTTAGATGATCAAAATGGGCTAACATAAAAAACATTATATGGTTTTGTTTATATATTCTTCTTATAAATATTGTTTTAGGTGAACTCATATTGGGGTATATGAATATTCCAAGATCCCAGAAAATCTAGGACACATTTTTTCGAATCTGTTCATGCACCTGAATCATTTTCTATGACTAGCTATCAATATGAGGTTGTGATGTCGGGCTTAGAAGAACATGTGTACCCAAAACCATTTGAAAAATTTTCTGAAATGGTCATGTAAACTAGAAGTCTCTATATAATACCATAGTATAATGAAACATGTGTAGGTGAAAAATCTCATAGATATGTAATAACCAATACCCACATATTGTGAAGGTTTCCCTAATCATCCAAAAAATGAGTGACTTTTGTAAGCCTATTAAAAAAACCATAGAATATTACTACCTTGAGGAAATCTTGGAATTCTAGACATAGAATCCACTCTAAAATCATCTCTTTTCCTCTTATGAATAGATAAATATTGGTAAAGAAAATATGGCCACTGGTGTTCTTCCATCATCTACTGATAGGTGGAATACCTCAGGATAAAACTAGATAATTTATGTTTCAAACCTAGCCAACAGTATTGAGGGTTCATATCAGGATACATATTGGTAGTGTTGGGATATAATTCAAAAGATGATGAATGAAATACATGAATTTTATTCTCAAATATATCTTCTAGAACCCAAATTTGACTACATATATATAGAATTTCATCCTTTCCCATAGCCAACCAGTAGGCGATTCCTCCCCTTCCATACTATCTCATAGGGAAAGACCTTCTATATTAGAAAACTATCTCATCCATACTCTATCTAAAATAATCAAATTCATTGCTAATGATGATAGAAAATCGTCCAAAGACTAACTTACACCTCCAAGTGCATCTCAAAAAAAATTAGTCGACAAGACTCCATTCACAACTCACTTCCTGGGATGCATATATTTGTGTCCACCTACTCAGTGCATCGACAAAAACATTTCCCTTTTTGGCATGAAAGTAAACATGATTTCAAATAAAAATTGGTACTCAATCCTCCTTCACTATATCAGATTCATATAACATTTTGTAAATATGTATTCGAGGGTTTTATGGTTCTTAAAAACCACAAGAAATTTATCCTAGAAAATAATTCCTCTATAAACACAAGGCTTAAACCAAATTTTCAAACATAAGATAGTGCTTCGGGTAGTTCCTCTCATGAGGCCTCAACTAAAAAGACCAATTATCCACGACTCACCCCACCTACAGTAGAAATTATCTTATTCTGATACTCAATCCATCAAAATATAAAATATAGGTTCTACCTAGCTTTGGAAGAATTAGTATAATCATTGAATTCAACCTCCCTGTTATCTCTTTAAATGTTATCTCATTGGTATCTAACCATAAAAACGATTCACCCCTTTTAGTCAAGCCCATAATAGGTGCTACTAATAATGAAAATTCTGGAATGAAACACCAAGAATCACTAGATAGCCCCATTAACATAGTATTTAGATGAATTCATTTGGATTATCCTTGGAAATTACATCCCTCACCTTCAATATGTCAAATCAAACTCTTATCCATGAGATAATATGACCTAGGATGTGAATCACGACAATCCAAAATTGGATCTTTTTTATCTTAACATATAACAGATGCCCTCTATGTTTGTCCAAAACCATAACAATATGTTTTTTGCATGGCTATCATGATTTATATAATAAAAAATGATATCATTCATGAATACCTCTATAAACGAATTGATTGAAGGATGGAATATTTTGTTAATCTGTTCCACAAAAATAACTTGCATGTATGTGAGACCGAACGACATGACCAAATAATCACACATACCATACCTTATATAAGATGTAATCTAATTTATGACTACATGTGAAACTCGTAATTGGTGATAAAATGATCTCCTATCAATATTTGATAACAACGAATACCCTTAGAGTTCACAAAAAATTTCATATATCCATGTCCGGGGATAACAGTTCATAATTTTCAACTTGTTCAATTTCCAGTACTCCACACATATCATAAGGGTTCCTTATTACTTTTTTCACAAAATTAAACATTGAACCCAAAATATAGTCACTTATTTATATAATCGCCTTCACTTATGTGTCCCCTATATACCTTTTTAGAACATGGAAATCCATAGTATCCATGTTATAATGAATTATGGATTCCAATGAAGCTCCTAAGACTAGTTTAATAAGGAACTCTACATCTCTCTCAAGACATACACTGGATGATTTATGTTCGCAAATGTCATAGAAATGATCAACCACTAGAGTAATGTATTCTTAACATGATCATGGATCATCGAGATATAAACTAGAAATTTGGAGTGCCATCCCAAAAATCCCATAATTCAAAATTTTACCTCAACTAACCAAGACATACCATCCACCCTTATGAATAAAACATTGCCCTATGATGGTCTGAAGGCCCCGTTCACCCATATAAATTTTCATAGGATTGATAAAAAACTAGAAACATCATCATGAGTATGATTTCAATCATAGTAATCTCAAGGAAAAAAGATCCCATAAAAAGAGACACTAAGAAATCTAAAGGGAGAACTCCCTGAACTAGCATAAAATATATGTTCTAATCCACAACAGAGTATCCAGTGGCATAGATCAACTACAAAACTGAACAACAAGACCATGGATCTCCACAATAGGTACATATATAAAAGAGTGAGATGCCCCTATATTAAAAAGAGTTGATACTAGAGAAGAGTCTAATCAGACCGTACCACTCATCATAGATAGCATGTTTCCCTACTCCTCAGGGGAATGTAGTAGAAAATAAAATTGGCCTAAACTGAAATCCAGGGAAACAACCTCGCTACTCGAAAAAATACAACTCTATATTAATATACTAATTTTGTTTGGATGCCTCCTTCATGATGTGAAAATCATCATAAATATCTGGCTCTGTACGATCTTCCAACGTTACATGGAGTTGTGAATTTTGCTATTGAAAATAGAGTTGGATCCAATCCTCTACAATTGACTAATTTAGGCATGGTCCTAAAAAACATTGTATTTTTTTCATCCTTCTAGAATACCATTACTCGATTGGGTCTCTATTGAACTAGTTCAACATGTCTCCTCATCTCCCAAAATGATAACAAAAAACTAAACTACCATCACTCCTACCTTAACTAGTATTCCCCTTGATAATCCCCAAAATGGTTCATTCATCAACAAGATAATGAACTACTAGGTCAAAATTATAATATGATCTATTATGCTATCACATCTTCCCTTGGGATTTGATTATTAATAAGTGCCTCACTCACTATCTTTGTACTAGTACTCAACCAAATAATTTTGAACATTGATCGAATGAAATGTTTCACTTATTTCCCAAAGTATATTTCTCCTCGATGGGTCATCAGTAGAATAAATTTATGAAAAAACAGTTGAATAGTAAATTATGAAGAATAATATATTTTCTTCATCACGTCCTCTTCTAGATGAAAAAACTATGATAGTCCTTTTAGCAAATAGAGTCTCATGAAATGATTAATCATAAAACATGAATTAAAAATCCCACCAATCAATATCTCAAAGTAAATAAGACTTTTTCAAAATAACCCAAAACTCATTACTACATCTTGAAGAATATATATCATGTGCTTTACTATCTTATTATGTGGTGCCTCCAGATGCTAAAAAAATCAATATAGTTGTCTCAAGACATATTTCCATAGCCTACTGAACACCATCCCGGTAAAATATTGGTGGGTTCTTCTAATGGAACACATGGATGAAATTTTCCATAGTAATGGAAGGATTTGGGCTTCCTTAAACAGTTTTCAAAAAGATCACACAACTCTCTCATAATTGGGCATTGACGCACATATTTGGTATATCAAGTGGTTCCATAACCGGAACTACTGATTGTTCTACTAGAAGCCCATGACCCACCACCTCAAGTGCATGGTGGTTGCCACCATCCAGAAAAGAAGGGTAAATATATCCCTTAATATATTATTCCCTAATAAATTCCTTGTCATTTTTGATGATTTTTTATCTCTTAGTTATTCCAAAAAATCACACTAAAGTATAAAAAAATGTATTCATTGTATCTCTCATGATGACATGCATACCTGATACATATGATGTAGTTAAATTAGAGATCATACAAGAATATCATTTTCTATACTAAATTAAAAAATAAGTGTAAAATTTGGATCGATGAGTGATAATGATGCCGAACATGACCACTCACATAATCTGAGTTTTATAGAGAAACTGTAAATTTTTTGAAGCAACATGGGAACATGAGGATGTGATGATCCAATAGTTTCCCCAATTATATTATTCGGTTTATGGAATTTGGATAGAGAAATTATTAAAAGGGGTTATAATTTAATATCATATGATATTATCGTATATTCCCCTCTATATATGATGGATGTCTTTGATTGATTTCGTTATAAAAAACATCGAGTTTAAATAAACCATGATATACTATTTAAATATTACTAATAAATATGATAGGTTTCATATAGATATTGGATTGGTAAGTATGAATATGAACAAATAAATTCTCAGAAATTATTTTTTATACTTTTATAAAATAGTTTCATTGGTTATAAAATGGTTAGGAATGACAATAAAATTATTTAAAAGTTCAAAAGCTATGTTTTTTGGAAAAAAAATTGATGTTTATAATTTATTCTTACCGTAATAAATTAGATTAATAAATATTTATGTATGAATTTATTAAAAAATTTATATTATATAATAAAAAAATATTAAAACATTCATCTAATGGTTTTTACTATGCATGGAAGAAGAAAACATTTATTTTTAGTCATCAAAATTCATTTATCTAAAAACAGTTCTTAATTCATTTTAGAAACTGTTTTTAAAATGAATTTTTTTACCTTATAGAAAGTGAATTTTATAGAATTGTTTTCATGATTGGAATCTAAATTTACAAAATTTCTAATGAGTTCAGTTTCATTTTATGGCATTGTCAATTGTAATCAAGGATAAAAATCAAAAATATAGTAATGTTTAAAATGGTTAATGAGGGGTTAAAATAATGATATTAGGGATAAAATAACCACATATCATATCAAAATCTTATACAGTATTTATATATTTACCAAAAATTATATTATATTAAAATTTGGGATTATTTTTTTCCACTTAATCATGACCATTAATTTATTATATTTTAATGGTTTCTGTATTTATATGTTTTCCATCCTACTCACATCGAAAAGGTCAACCCTATCAATTATTATCCACAAATCATTATCCATATATCATTAAATCCATGTACTAAAATACTCACTTAACATCCCTATCCATGAATAGGAGGTGTAGTTCTTCCCAGAAGTCCCTTCCTTGAATCCTTATGGTGATTTTCAAAGGGGGATACCTGAAGAATATTTATATGTTCGTTTTGATCATTTTCATGCCTAATTATTCATAAAAATCCTCACATTTAATAAAAAATTAACTTTTGGTAAAAAATGTATTTACAATAATGAGATTCATTTATGTTAATGGAATATCCATTATTAGTCTCCATCTCATCCACTGGAAAATAAAAACATCGACCGTCTGTATTTGTGGACAACCGCATCCACAAAGAGATGATATTCATTATTCATTTATTATTTACAAGGGTTGTAATAAAGATACATTAAATGAATATATTTTATATTTATGTGATAACTATGTTTTCATGGAGTGGAATATTTATGTACAATTGGTTCGTTTCATCCATCGAAAAGTGGAAACACCTCTTGTGCATATGCATGGACTACCATCACCATAAAGTGATATAATTAATTTTTCATCAAGGTTTTATATGAATGGTTATAGAATTATTTATAATTAGAAAATATTATACATATGAAATTATAATGATTCTACAGATAATGTAACTATGACAATGGTTTAATGACTATAATAATCACAACAAATTATGAATAAAAAATATATCAATTTTCACTTGAATTTCATAGTTTACCCTGAATTGTAAATTAAATGATAATCAAAAATTATGATGTACAAAAAATTGTTAATTTTGTATAAATATAGTTCTATAAGAGACGTGTAATAAATTTATATTTTTCGTAGAGGAGGATTTAATCTGTTTAATGTTAGAGGAGATATTAACTATGAGTATATGTTTTATTCTCACTTATATTCATGCTTTTCTATGTTATACTTAAATTCTGAGAAGTTATATTATTATTATCCATTAAAACCATATATTTTCACCTCTTATGGTCATTATTGATATTTTTTGTTAATAGTAATATTTTCTATATTTGGAACTAAAAATGTTTGAGAAAATGATTTTATGAAAAATGGACATTATTTCTTATTTTATCAATAATATTTTCTTCCATGAACATGTTCATTAAAAAGGATTCTTGAAAAACCATTTATATGATAGAATTAATAAATAAATTTATTTTCATCCATATATTAATTTCTTCTAAATATTTTTAAAAGGAATCTTATTTTCATTTTCAGAATAATGTATTTTTTACTTTTTTAAATAAAAGTGTAAAATAAATCATTGTGATAACATTTACCACATGAATTGATTTTCCGACCATCTATATCTTTATTTTTATTCATGATTTCATTACAAGTTTCCTTTGTTTATTTTAGAAGAAAATAGTTTTCTCATTATTATTTATATTTTCATATTTAATGATACAAAAGGAAATAAATATTTCGTATTATTTTCTATGAAATGAAAAAAATTATCTTTTAAGGGTTTTTTCTAATCTATATATGCTTCCTTTGATGTTTCTTATACTTCATTGGGGTAATGATCTAATGATACAATCCAATTGATTTCAATCATTGTATTATGATAATGTTATAATGAAATTTTTATGAAACCTATTTCTTTTCCTTGGGTAATTATATAACAAATTGATTAATTTTTTATTAATTTTAGAGAAGACATATGTTGTTTTTTCATTATAAGGGAGGCTAGTACAGTAGTGAACTCAAATGAAATGTTTAATCATTGATATCATGTGATATAATTTGAACTACAATTGGGAGTGAAAATAGTGTAGTAATTTAATCTGTCCAATATGTAATTCTTTGGACTGAACCTTGTCTACAAAATTGATAGAATGGGTAGTGAAGATAATCTACTAAATGACTGTCAATGATCGTAGTATTATAAGTGATCATAATGTAATGAAATATATTTACATGATTATAATTGTACCAAAATTCCTATGACATGTATTATTTCTTGATATTCTCTCATGGAAAATGAATGATTAAGGATGGTTCCTCACTCTTGTGACTCATGCCTTCTGAAATATTAATGATTTATATCATGAATCGGGATTCCTGATCTATGAATACTCTTTTATAAACCATTAATATAAATATCATGATCTCACACCATTATGTGTGTCTTATTCTTACATATGTTCATTGATTGGTATATATTGTATTTACCATTCCTATGAATATGAGATCACCCTTTATAATGTTTCCAGTTAATAAATATGTGGTAAATATTGAATATATTTTATGAAATATTTTATTATATATATAGTCTCTAATGACACTAAACCATTACAACCCTCGGCTATGTAATAATGTAAAATATATTTAATATTCATATATTATAATGGAATATTTATATATTTTATTTTTAGGTTTTCTCAACTAGGGATCCCATAATTGTACAATTGTTACCAACCTCTTTATGATAGATAATAACCACTAAAACAAGGTAATAAAGTATTATGACCATAAAGATGAGTCACCATACATATGGTACTACTTACACTACATTTATCCAATAGAACATATCTATACATGCCCAATGTAATTTTTAGGGTGTGATGTTTGAAGCCAAGTAGGATATACCCAGAATCTCGGAAATAAATCTATGCATGAAAACTATTTTCCATGTTTTAAAAAAACTGATGAAATCCATTTTTCATTAGGAAAATGTTTTATCATATACTGATAGTCTTTTTATGTTTAGACGTTTTGTTATAAATAATTAATTCCATGAAATCATTAGTAAAACATAGGGAATCATAGTATTGAAAAGTTCATAAATATTAAAGAAGAAATAATAAGTAACACTATATAACCAAGACCATATTTTCATTATTAATATGATAAAGAAAAAATAGGCAATATATAACTTATAGGTTCTATTAGAATATGAACTCAATCATGCAACATTATATGAATTGTGTGATTTTAAGCATGTAGTACAACCTAGGTCTCTTGAGGTCTCCATAAATAACCCCTGATCAGCATAAGGCTTCAATCGAAGGAAATAAACATCCACTCACCTTCTTATATATGGTCACCCATTTGTATTAAAAAATATACACATAAAAAATTAAAATGAAATAACAACCACAAACATGACCATAATAAAAATAATCATCAAGAAAATGTAAATTACTTTTAAAATAATTTTTTTAGGTAAACTTGAGCCAAATATAGTTTGAAAAAAAATTAATAAACACACTCAAGAATAATATTGATCATCAATGGAAAAAAAATTAAATTTCTCTATAAATACCTTTAAAAATAAAAAATCTTCTTCAAACCCTATTTGGATAAAACATACCTTTTAATCATTACAGTAGTAAACTTTAAGAAACTAAAACTCAATTTTTAGCACTATTTAATAAAATTTTAATACAATGTAATCTAATAAATATTTTCAATGGTCATAAAAATTTTTAAGACAACAATAATTAATCAAAATTGAACAATTTATCCCAAATGAAATTGTTATCATTAAGAAGTAAAAAAGGAAAAATACCCTCGAATAAAGGATAATAATCAATTGTGCATAATAATAGGACATTATAGGGTTACAATTAATAGGGTAATGTCCATTAAAATATCAATTTTAAAATTTTATGATAGATCTCAATGTTATACTAACCACGGACCAACATTATGGGTCACCATTCCCTTAAAAAATCTACCATACGGTTTCCTAGAGGCTTCTGTAAGGATTGATTAATCATGAAGAAAATATAAAAAAGAACCATTGATTCTCATACACCCCCTTTTTATATTTAAGAAAATATATAGTGTAAACCTTTCACTATTAAGAAACCATATAATGATTTACAACAATCTAAAATTTTTCCCTCCACTCCAAGAAAATCTAAATTAAATACAAATAAATAAAAACTGTATACATGCATATGAGTGACCTGACCAAGGTAAAAAAATATCCCTAATATGCCCCTTTATAACCCCATAATGTCTCAAATTATCAAAATTAATGAAAAATATAGTTAATAGCTCTTTTTCACTCTCACCATGGTCTAACACTTCCAAAACTCATGTCCATCCTTGAACCACAACTAGAGGACAAAAAATAAGTTACTCAACTCCCATGAAGCACTGCTGTCAATAATTCAAAAACAAAAATAGACTAGTAAATGATAATAATATCATATTTTAGTTCCCAATCCACCCACTAGACAAAAATAAGAAACCAACCAATAAATATACATCTCAAAACACTTCATAGCCTGATAGTGCAAAAAACATGTATTCTCCACTAACCAAAAACACCCAATCAATGAGGTTACAATTGAAGTAAAACTAAAAATGAGTACCAAAACCTGATTACAATATCTAAATAATGAAAAAACTAAAATAATTAAATGTATCAACAGTACATGGTCAATACAACTCCCTATTCAATTAAAGGAACTAATCACCTTCAAAATGAACTTGGTCTTAACTAGAAGTGTTCATCACAAATTTTATTAATGTAACCATATTTATGGATTTAAAGGAATTAATACCTATTAGTCTTTGTGAAAATTATTTAATAAGTTAAAAACATACATTGTATTGTTTTTTCATTAAGCCACCACTATCAAGCATGCATTACTAAAGCCTACATTCATGAATTTAGTTGGATTATATAACTAAACAAAATAAAATGGAATAAAATCCTAATTTCAATTAGAGAGAGTCTTGGACACAATAATCATTATATCTATGTTTTGGTACACAAATGACCTTTTCTGTGAAAATGGAATCTCTATGAGACTATGTTTGGTTACCAGAGGTCTCCCAACAACATAGAATTTCCTTATAATGGTCGAACTGAAGAGAGTTTACCATACAAATAATGTGTAACAAGAAGATTTTTGATTCCTCTAATCATTGAAAATAGTTTCCACATCAATAACTATCCACTAATATGAGTAAAATTTAATACATCCTCATAGGCCCATAACATAACATAATGAAAAACACCATGATAATACATTGGCATTCCTAAAATATAAAACATATATGAATGAAATGAAAACCCAATAACATAGTTCAATATTAAAAATGTAGAACACTCAATGAACAAGAATAGAATAAAATTTTTTAGAATGATAAATTATAAGTAATCATAAATAATTCTAACACGACACACCAATTGAGAGTTATCACAAACTATTACTATGCCCATTCTAAAATAATCGTCATAGAAGACTTTATTGTTCCATAAACCATAAACCTGTTGTTTTTAGAAGAACTCCACTAGATATTTGGACCTTCTAAAAAGTACTAGTGACTCACTCAAGGAGAAATAATGATAACTATTATAAACACATAACACATTCCTCCAATGAATACTCACACAAATGATTGTTTAGGATTCAATGGATTTCCTTACTTTTGATTTCCAAAAATGATACAATTTAATAGACCCTATCTCAAAATATTCTAATAAAATTTTATTCTATTTGTGATAAAAAATAATGACTATCCGTAAATCCAAAATAAACTCCAAAATAATGGACTTGGTTATTTATACCCAGGAATAATAAGGAGTTTGAGGGTATAAAATAATTCCCACATTCTCACATTATTTATCTCACCACTCAAAGTCAACATCACATATTATTTAAGAATAATATAGATAATCTAATTGAGATTAGATGTGATAAAAGGGTATGAGTTCCCAAACTCCTCCTCTAATTTTTTGAGTATAGTTAAAGTTGAAAAATAATGATACAATTATTATACAAAGAGATGAATTACCTAGAGAAACATTACTAATAACTAACTATGAACCATTCAGTATGAATTTTCTAGATGAAATACCTAAAATAACCTAGAAATTAACTCTTCCAGTTTTGGTCATAGTCGCAAAATATAATAGTACGGTTATAACCAAATGAACAACTAAAAAGAAAAAATCAACAATTTATTAATATAAAAACATACACCATTAAACCAACAGAAAAAATAGTCTACCAAATCCTCTATAAAAGAATAAAAATTCAAAAATCAATTCACTTTTTAAAGAATCCCATTTTAAAAAAATTTTCCAAATATAAAATTTCAATTCTATTATATTAAATATAGATAGAAAGATTATTATTTTTGAAAAATCATCAAAATAAGAATAAAAATACATTATAGTTTACAGAACTAGTCACATGTTTTAAATTTTTTATCACATTTTCAAACATTCCAAAATATTTTATAATTAATATTTTTTCACATTTTGATAACTTAAAATATAATCACTTTTCTCATTAGACCCTTTTTTTCCCAAAACATCCATTCTTTATTATGATGTTATAGTCCATTAAAAAAAAATAAGGAAAATTAAAATATAATTCTAATAAAACTAAAAAATCTATATAAATAATATCATAAAAAATGATTTTTATCAGAACATTATATGGGAATAAAAAATATTTGAAATAATCTGTATGGCCTCATTTCAAAATGAAAAACCAAAAAACCATCATTTTTAGGATACACTCCTAGATTCATGTTCATAAATTTACCAACCCTTAATATTGAAACTCAAACCCCAAAAATAACTTTTTAATCACTCATTTTTTTAATGAAAAAAACACACCAAATTCATTCAATAGTCACTATGGAAAACAAAACATTCAAATTCCATAGGCTTTATAAAATTCCAATTAGAAATCTTAAAATTATATTAAATCAATCCTGTGAAAAAAATAAACACTCATAACTACTTCTAAAAATATTCAGTTGAAACCAACAAACATGACCAATTCCAAATCATCAATATACCATAAAACCATAATAAAATAATACAATATTAAAAATTCCATAATTAAAACTCATAAATATATCCTCACTTCAATGGTGAACACCAGTAGAGCATACATGGAATGTAATGATAATTAAATATATAATATGGGGGTGTCTTTGAGTAGTACACATTTTTCCCACATAGTTTTGAGGACTGTGGACTAACCATAAAAGAGCATCTAGAAGGATTATGAATCCATCTCCAATGTATCCACATTGTTTTATAGTCCATGAAGTTTAATCATATAACCATTGTAATTTCATTATTTTTACCCCAAAATATTTATTTTTTTTCAAAATAAACTAGGAATATACAATGAGGCTCCTCATTCCATTATATCATGTTGTGATGTATAGGTGAAAACCAAAAATATAACTCAAAATCCAAAATCTAATCCCATGTTTTCTAGGTAAAAAAAATTTTATCCTTGGGATAGTGACCATACATTCACTATTTAACATCATCTATATATCATATGATCCTATTTTTCTTTCTACCATGTATCATCTAATATAAACATAGGTGTAACTTATATCATTTTGTTGAAAAAAAATTAGGTTCAAGCTAACACATCATCTAAGTCAGTCTTCCTCAATGTCCAAAACACGTTCATGACCACCGAGGGATGTGATAATAAGTTGGAAATAAAAATATAACCACATTGGAATAGTTTCGTCCATTAAAAAAATTATAGATTCCTCATATTATTCTAAAAAACAATTCTATAAGTTGTATACCCATGTTGTCAAATAAAATAGTTTTAGATTACTAGATGGTTTAAAACAATGTATACTTGTAGTTGTTTTCTGAAACATTAGAAGAAAACATATCATAAGATTCACAGAAATAATTACTAAAATCACTTTACAATAAAAAACTAAATTTTTTACCAATATCAGAAACACAAGAAAAAAAATAATTCAAATTCTAGTAAGGAATATATACTAACCCAAAATTTCTATGAAACACTAACTGACCTATGTAATACTAAATAATTAATACAACATGGGTCTGTTGAGTTCAACTGAAAATACACCTAGGTATCATTAACCCTAAAACTAAGGCATCACTCTTCCACTCACCCACTTACATAAGGTCACCCATGTGTAATCAACAATTAAAAAAAACCAATAATAATAAAATCATTACATCAAAAAAATGAAATATTCTAAATAAAAATCAAGAAAAAGTAATCAACCCTGAAATACTTATTTTAATGTCCCTAATATCCAAATACATTATGAAAATTATTTATCATACAAATATCAGGTATAAAACCAATCCTCAATTGAGAAAATGATTAAATTATTTTTAGATCCTTTTATCAATAATAAAAAAAATTTGATCCATTTTTGAGACAACCTCACCTTAATTTATTCCCTGAAACACCATTAAGGCCCAAAAACCCATTTTTTTGAAAACCCACATGAATTACCATTTTATCCTATTAAGACAAATAAATATATTTGAAAAACATATAAATTCCCAAAATTACAAACATAAGTCATAATTAAACAATTTAAACAAATAAAAACCGAGATCAAAATGTATACCATTGGAAAGTGTCATTATATTGAGACATCTGCCACAAAATCAGAGTTAAACTCGTATCCTTCAATTAAAAAATTAAGAAACAATAGATGGGATCCCCACAAACCAAGAGGGAATTGAAATTTAATTATCTGTTCTCTCAAAACTATACATTTATCCCCCATAGATACATATGATTCTATAATTCAAGGAAGAAGGAAGAACACATGTATATAAAGGAAGAGATGTGAAATCTCAAGATAATTAAACCATACATTTGAATAAACATCTAGGAATGTGTGAGATACATTATGGTAGAATGGGGGAAGGATACCCATGGTTGTGAAGGATCAGTTCATATGAAGAGGGAGAAAAAGAAGAAGGTTAGGGATAGATAAAATTGATAGAGGAAATTACATAAATTAACAATTTTATGCATATAATACAAAACATAAGTTTGGGGTTATGGTTCTCTAGAATACTCTCCAATAGTGCGAGGAAAACAACGAATTAAAAATTCAACAATATTTCCTAGAGAACAATACATGGTTTTATATACCATATATAAACCAAGAAAAACACCGTTGAATTCCCCAACACCAATCATACATTTTTATAGTAATGGTCTATAAAAATGATTTGCTAACCGTGTTCCTTGGATATATTTCCCAAAATCATAAATTTTAACACCCAACAACATGAAAAAATATAGTATAAATAAAAATCTAAAATATATATATACATGTAACGTGACAGGTGTCACATGATGTATATAAATAAATAGACATCAAAAAAATCCATGAATCTAATTACCTCTTCATTGGATATCCTCATATAGATTGCACCCTAAGTAATAATTTATTTTACTTTTAGTGAGGCAAAAATACATAGTTCCTAGGAAATACTGTTTTGGTTTGATATATGAAAATTCAAGTTATTATTTGGCACTTAGAATGTGTGGATAAATAAGGAAATTAATGGTGACATATTTATGTCGATAGGGTGTTTGAAAATAATAAAAATAGTACATTATCATTTTGTACATTTTTATAAATAATAATTGTTGCCTTATATATATTTTTTTATTAGAAAAATGATTTTTAAACAATATTTTGATCAATCCATGACTAAATGGAACCTTTTATCCACTCAATTATTTTATAATAAAAATATGTTTTTCTTATTTTGGAAACATAATAATTATCTTCCAAAATGTAAAATATTGATATAAATGTTCAAATTAATATTTTTTAATTATTTATTTTATTATATAAAAAAACATTAACATGAAAAATTGATTCTAATTTAATGTCATAATTATTTCATGAAGATGTCATAACAGTCACGACATTTCTAAAAACTATATTTTTTACTCAAAATAAAACATAATTTTTCTGAAAAAAAAACAAGATAACTCAAAAAGATAAATTTTACATGGTGATTCCAAAAATTAATTTTATTTTATAAAAAAAATTAATAACAGTGATAAATTTAATATTATAATGATCAATACTTATATATTAAAATATTCTAATTCTTTATGACCAACTCCAATTTCATACCCTTTGAAAAATTATATTAGATTCCCTAGAAATATATTGTCATTTACAAAAAATTATTAAAAAATTCTGAAATTAATATGTTATTTTGTGATTTTAAAATGATCAAAATCTATTTTTAAATAAAAATAGAACAAATATGTTTTACTTAAAATGTAATTATGATTCATTTGTTTAATTTTTTTTTTATCATTTTAAACACGTTTATTTAATTACACTATGAAATAAATTAATATAATTTGGTACAAAAAAGATTACTAACTTCCTAAATTTTAATTACTTGTTAATTTTTAAGAGTTTTATTTTATAAAATTGTGGGTCATTACATTCTTCCACCCTTTATTAATTTCATCCAAATTTTTTCACACACTAAGATTAAAACAGATGAGGGTTAATATATTTGAGATCTTCTTTAGGATCCCATATTTCCTCCTAATACATAAGTTTCTTCCAATGTACATTGAAAATTTATGTTTTCATGATGTGTAGGACTTGGTCTATATAGTCCAATATTGTCACAGGATATTCCTCAAAGGAGAGATCATGATTCAAATGACCAACCATTGGAATTCATTCATGTGGGGGATTAGATATGTTCTTCATCAACAGGGATGCATGTGAAGCATCATGAACATGAGACATATTTGGTGTGAGGTATAGTTGATGGTATATAATGTTAATTTAATTAGTAATCTCAAAGTGGGGAATGTATATAAGACATTTTGTTTCCTCCCTAAAACCTTTCATTAATCTCACAATTAATATATATAAGGGAACACTTTTTCTCAATCTTCCTAATCTCAGTCTCATTGATGATTTTAAATACAATTATTTTTATACTATTTATTTATCTTGTGTGATTATAAATGGATTTCATATCTTCTTCCATTTCATCAACTAGTTTAGTTCCCATTTTCTTTCATTTTATATCCTTAACAAACTTGTTTATGTTTTTTATTTATTTGAATTTATTTTTTGATAAGGAGTAATTTAATTCATGAATGGAAGATATTTTTTTAGAAATTATGTGGATGAATATGATGATACTAGATTATATTAATGTTCATACTCTAATATCTCAACATAACCCCAAGTTTATGGATAGTCCCATCAGATTCATTATTATTTGGAACATGATTGGACATATTTAATTTTGAATCTATGTTGAAATCATGATGAATAATTTTCAAAAACATGGTCAAGAACAACATATCCACATTAGATACAATCAATATTTATTCTCCATGTAGCCTCACCTCTTCTATAATTTATATCAGTTCATGATTATAAAGTGGAATGAATATTCAAATATAAATGAATTGAAATATCATTTTGAGACATTACACTAGAACCCATATTGAATTATTTGATTTGAATATTGTATGGACCCAACCCCAGTTGCTCAGAGCCAGTTCATTATTTGATTATGTTGGCACACATACAAGGAATATGAATCCCAAATTACCAAGTAGTTTAGTATCTTTTGGAAACAAGGTTCATACATAAGTTTAACTTTACATATGGAAAGGAAAAAATGACACTAAATTATTCCACTAGCAACATAATGTCTCCAAGATTATGCTTGCATGTTATTCATAATTTACTTCTTCATGTCCTAAAAAGATGAAACATAAGAAATGAGTGAGCTCAAATGCTCAGTAAGAGTAAGCAATACATCGGAAGATAGCATAAACATAAGACATGGTGAAGAATTTAAAACACAAGCCTTTAATAATGAACATGCACAAATTATGGAAGAAATATGAGATGAGTAATTGATGCCATGATAAAACATAATCATGGTTATTCTACTAGTTGAATAACTGCATGATCGTCAAATACTATCATCAAAATTATGGAAGTTCATATGTCGGACATCATAACCACACTGTCCTGGCCTCATGCAAGGACCATAAATAATCATTTTGTCAAGGCCTTGTGCCGAGACCATAGTTTGTCTCATGAGACCAACTGATGCATAGAGGGGATATAGAAGGCCCCACCCATCATATAATAAGTCCAATTAATTCCTCATATGAGTGAGGATAAACATAAACAACATATACTTTCATATTGAAACTATAATCTGAAATGTAACTAACTTACCCCAATTATTAAACATAAAACACTAACAATTCTGAGTAATATGTAGAATGGTTTTAGGATAGTTCATCCACAATAGGTTTATTCATAAACCATAAAATAAATTATGGTAGATGGATTCATGAAGGATTAAACCCAATAATACATAAGAAACAACAAGAGTGTTGAATCAAATGAAAATACTCTTATAAAATCATATAGCAATCTTTAGATAAATACTATTTTATTTGAAAAAAAAGTGTTCTTTAAGAAAATATTTTTATAAAACAAGAAGTGAAGTAGGATATTATTTTCATAAAAAATGAGGGATTTTTTAAATATAATTGTTTACAAAAACAGATTAGAGATTACCCTTGAAAATAGGTAAGAAGTTGAGATATACTGTTAAATTGTGCTTTTATTTCGAAATCAATTTTGAAAGATTTTTTTAAAACATGTAACTATCCCTTAAATATGGATGGGTTCTAGTTGGAAATAATATATATAATACTATCACAGAATTTATGAGGAGTACATTACAATACATAATAATTTCATTGAGGTAATTAGGCATTTAATGTAACCCGAATGAAAATGGGAATTCGGGTGAAAAAAACCCTTACCTTAAATCTGAACGTGTTCCTCTCTTGAACTTAAACTCCTAGAATAGGAAATTATACTTATTAATAACATATTTAAGAACCTATTAGATGTTTATTTATTTTATCATAATTATGGTTAAATTGTTTATGATCTTATTGTTATGTTATTGTATTGAATTTCTTCGCTTTGGAGTGTTCATTTTCTTTATTTTCATCTTGGGTTCGCTTGTTTATAAGTATGTGGAATGTATGTAAATATCCAAATTAGAAATTATATATTATTTATGAACATATATAGGTTTTATTGGTCCTTTATATACCATGGTTACATTGAAATGGGATGAATTATTATATAGAATTGTAATGTTAATTGTTTCTGTTAATTTGTGGGTTTTGATTACAACAAACTCATTTTTATTTATAACTTAATAAAATTTGTACAAAGGGATTAAAGAATATTAAATAGGTTATATTATCTATAATAATATGTTTCAACCATAACAATAATGTTTTCATGACATGAATTTAGAATGAGAAAAGAAATCAAAAGTCCATCGTCCTTGAATGTGGAAAATTGACACATCCAAGATAATGGTCTTCCTACTAGTATAAAAGAAGTTAAAAAGGGGGAGATGATGATAAATTATTCCACTATCATTATAATATTACCATACATATAGGGTACTGAATTCATCACAATGTTTGGATATTGAGGGGTAATAGAAAAATAAAACAAATGAACATGAATGCAAAGACAAAGAATTGAAAATCGTAATTTACCTCGTGAACCAAACTTCCTTGAGAACCACTTTAAGGAGAGTTTTAGGCCTTTTATGAGACCAAGGATTGCTGGACGTTGGGTAGGAGTTTGGGAAGGTATTTGGAAATATTTTGGAGAATGCACAGGGCTTGATAGGAGTGAATGCGAGGGGGAGTCAAATGGGGTTTTATAGGGGAGGAGAGAGGGGATTTCTTAATAGAAAATTCATTAATTTATTATATCTCTTCAAGACAAGGAATAGTGAGTATTCCATGACCAATGATATTAATTTTTTAATGTGACTTTAACCAACTGTTCTAACCTCACCTGTGATGTCATGAATAGTTTATTTAATAGATAATTTTCATATACGGTATTTTACCGTATTTCAGTATTCATAAAAAATTCATTTATTTCATAAAAATACCAAAACATTACACCAACCATTTTCTGACGTGTATAATCTAAAAATAAAGTCCATTTATCCAAAATAATTTTCTAATTATTAATAATTTAATATTTAATTAAAACATAATTTATTCTAAAAAACAAGTGTTTTAAAACATTTGTTTAGTTATTTTAAAGCATATATATATATATTGTAATTACACTTGAATATTATTTATATACAATCATAATTAAGGTTACCATTCTTTAGGGTATATCACTATTCATAAGGGTGTGTTACTATTCATAAGTGTAGGTTAGTATTAACTAAAAAAATTAAGTTATTCTTATTAGACTCTAAATAAATTACTGATCCCAACTGTGTATGTAGGATTTTTTAAATTCTCATCACAAAAGTGAGAAACTTATGTTTTAAGGGTCACATAGCCCTTAGTAGATATTTATTTTTTGATTTCATGTAACTATGAAATATTTTTAAGAAAGGAATTACCTTTAAAAAAATATTGGGTCGTTACATTCTCCCCTCCATTCAAAAATTTCTCCCTCGAAATTTAATTTTACAATCTAGGAAAAGAACTGGGTGGGTTACGTTTCCTTCATTGATTCCTCTAGTTCCCAAGTATCCTCTTAGTTCTTATGGTTTCACCATAGTACCTTGACCAGATGAGTAGTCTTATTGCGTAGAACATTGTCTCTACGATCCATGATATCCACTAGCTGCTCCTCATAGGAAAGATCATCCTCCAACTGTACCACGTCTGAAGAGAGTACATGTGAAGGGTCTGGTATATACTTTCTTAAGAGGGATACATGAAAGACATCATGTACTTTCGACAAGTTAGGTGGAAGTGCCAATTGATAGGCCACAACTCTAACTCGATCAAGGATCTCAAAAGGGCCAATATAACTAGGAATTAGCATTCCTTTCTTCCAAAATCACATGTCCTTATTCAATTGAGATATGGGGAGAAATAACAGGTCTCCAACTTTGAACTCAAGGTCTCATCGATAGTTATCCACAAAACTCTTTTGTCGACTTTGTGCTTCCAGGATATGTTGCTGAATGGTTTTCACCTTTTCTGCCATTTCTTTAACCAATTCCGGTCCTAGCGGATTTTTCTCACCAATGTCATCCCAACAAGTGGGTGTTCTTCAATTTTTCCCATAAAGGGCTTCATATGGTTCTATTCGGATGATCGAGTGGAAACTGTTGTTATAGGAGAATTAAACCAATGGAAATTTTTCTCCCATCCTCCTTTGAATTCCATAGAACATGATCTCAACATGTATCCCAGTGTCTGAATAGTCTTCTCATATTGGCCATCAATTTGAGGATGATAGTTCGTACTGAAGATCCGTTCAGTGCTTAAAGAATGATGGAGACTTTTCCAGAACTTTGAGGTGAATATAAGAGCACGGTTGGATACAATAGAGAGTGGTACTCCATGTAGCCTTACCACTTCTTTGATGTCAATATGTGCAAGTTGGTTCATTGAGAAGTCCTCTCAAAATGTGATAATGTGAGCAGTCTTTGTATGATGATCCATAATGACCCATATAGAATTGTATTTTCTAGATGTTCTTGGAATTATATTGAAAAATTCCATGGTAATGTTCTCCCACTTCTATGATGGTATGTGTAGTTGTTACATCATACCCTTAGACTTTTTCCACTCAGCCTTCACTTGTTGACATACCAAGAACTTTGATATATATTCAACAGTCTCCCTTTTCGTATTGTCCAACCAAAATTCTTCTCAGAGATCTCGATACATCTTTGTGCTACTAGGATATTTAGTGAAATTAAAGCTATGAGAATCATCCAAGGGTTCCCTCTTTAGCTTAGGAATAGCGGTAACACAAATCCTCTTCCCTAATTTCAAAATGCCACCATCATATGCGAAGTCAGTCAACTTCCCATCATTTATAGCATTAATTTTCATTTAAAACTCCTCATCATCAGCAGTATTGATTTCATAATCTTGTCCCGTCTCCCTTGGAATTTTTTGTAGCTTGTTTTCTTGACGCATTGGAAAATCATTAGAATAGTGTCACATCTCCTGATAGTTATAGCATTGAATATCATTAGCCTCCTTCTTTCCCTTACAATCACCCGCAAGATAGCCTTTCTATCCATAATTGAAGCATACTCCTTTTCCATTTAAACATGCACCAAGGTGTTTCATTCTACAATTGTCATAAGGTGGTAATTCAACTCTTCCCTTATTCCTTATTTCCGTGTTTCCATTCCCTGAGCTTTCAGTAGCCCTCTTCGTCTCTTGTTTTCCCACAAAGTTATAATACTTAGAGAATTATTTTTCTTTCTTGATTGAACAAGAATCTATATCCTCATACGAAGAAAAACATTGAGATACTGGAGCCTACAAGAGGAATGGCTTTAGGATTTCAAATAATAGATCAATTTTTCTCCTTTGATTTCGTATATAGTCCACAACATTTCTTGCTAACCTTCTGAAGTTGGCTTCATACTTGGAAACATTTTCATCCTCTTTCTTCCTCATATTCAATAATTATCTCTCCATATCGGCACGCTGCTCACGAGGGAAATATTTTTCCAAGAATATTTCCTAAAAATCCCTCCATTCCATCTCTTCTATCTCTTTCTCTTACTTTGTCGTTTGGATTAATGACCACCACTGATCTTCATCTCAAGATAGATGATATAATGCCATGAAAACCTTATCACTTTCATTACTTCCCAAAGTGATAAATATCTTCTCACGGGAACATATCTACTTCTCTACTATAAACATGTTTGTAGACCCATTGAATGATGGAGGATGTTGTCACATAAAGCGATCTAGCATGGATCCTCCTCGTGGTGGATATTAATGCTCCATACGGGTAAGGATATTATTCATAACCTGAGTAAGTTGTCCCAGTATAGTTATGAGTTCCTCAAAAATAGTCACAGCACCAGAGCCAATATCATTATCTTACGTTGGAGGAAAAACCCTACAGGGGACACATGAATTCGTACGGTCTCGATTCCTTCTAATGGGCACCATTTATATATAACGTAATACACTAGATTAGGGATTGAATCATAATTTATAATCTTAATGTAGAAAAATACTATGAATAAATTGAAATTCTATGCATAGCTAACCTATTAATCATAAAAATTGTATCTTTGAGGTAAAATTTTAATTTAAATCCTTTATAATGGCTTTTAAAAAAATATGAATTATCCTATGTATATCCCTTGGGAGTTCCGTAACCAAGAGTGCAGGAAGGCCCGTTGTCGTATACTGGGATACCCCGGGTCATGCTCGAAACTCCTTGTCGGAGCATTCACTCCTAGGTATATCTGTGCTAGAGCCACCTCAACCTGGTCGTATCCAGATAGAGATGTATTGCTTGATTGATCCACATAATATATTCCTTACCAAAATACCATGACATTCTTGAATGGTTATCCTCAAAGACTATCTGAGGCATTCTTCCCTATTCTATGTTTTCTAAATCTAGTATCCATGTTTTCTACTAAACATCCTCTGATACCAATTGTAAGGACCTGAACCTAGTTTCTCAGTGATAGTTCATTATTTGATTACATTGACATGCATACAAGGAATACAAATCCCGAATGACCAAGTAGTATAGCTGCTTTTAGAAACAAGATACATACATAAGTTCAACATTATATATGGAAAGGAAACAATGACACAAAATTATTCCACTAGAAATATCATGTCTCTTAGATTATTCTTGCATTTCATTCATAATTTACTTCTTCATGTCCAATAAAATGACACATATGAAAGGGGAGATCTTAAATTCTCAGTAAGATTATGAAATAAAGTGGAATATAGCATTATCATAAGACATGGAAAATAATTGAAAACACAAGGCTTTAATAATGAAGTTGATCACATTATGGCAGAAATATGAGTTGAGTAAATAATTCCATAATAAAACATTATCATGGTTATTCTAGTAGTCGAATAACTGCATGAACGTCAAATACTAGAATCCAAATTAGGGAATTTCATATATCGGACATCATAACCATATTGTCCAGGCCTCGTGCTAGGACCATAAATAATCATTTTGTCAAGGCCTTGTGCCAAGACCATAGATTGTCTCATGAGACCTACCGAGGAATCGAGGGGATATAATGGGCCCCACCCATCACATAATAAGTCCAATTAATTCCTCTAATGAGTGGGTATAATCATAAACAATATATACATTCCTATTGAATCTATCATATGAAATGTAACTAACTTACCCCAATCATTAAACATAAAACACTAACCATTCCGAGTAATATAGAGAGTGGTTTTAGGATAGTTCATCCACAATAGATTTAGTAATAAACCATTACATAAAATATGGTAGATTATTTCATAAATGATTTAACCCAATAATACATAATAAACAACAAAGAGTTTTGAATCAAATGAAAATACTCTTATAAAATCATTTAGCAATCATTAGAAAAAAAAACTTTTATTTGAAAAGAGGTGTTATTTTGGAAAACATTTTGTATTAAAACAGAATTGGAGTAAGATATTATTTTTATAATAAAATGAGTGATTTTATAAATATAATGGTTTTGAAAAAAAGATTGAATATTACCCTTGAAAATAGGTATGAAGTTGAGATATTCCCTTGAATCAAGCTTGTATTTTGAAATCAATTTTGAATGTTTCTTTTAAAACATGTAACTATCCAAAAAATATGGAAGTTTTATTGTTTTTACTCATATATATAATACTCAAACAGAATTTATGAGGACTACATAACAATAAATAAGAATTTCATTGAGGTAATTAGACAATAAAAGTAACCCGAATGAAAATGGGAATTCAGGTGGAAAAACCCTTACCTTTACTTTGAATGTGTCCCTCCTTAGAAATTATGCTCCTGGAATATGAAATTATACTTATTAATAAATTATTTAATAAAATATTAGACATATATTTATTTTATCATAATTCTTGTTAGTTCATTTATGTTCTTATTGATAAGTTATTGTATTGAATTTCATCGCTTCAGAGTGTTCATTTTCATTATTTTCATCTTCGATTCAATTGTTTTTAAGTATGTGTAATGGATTTAAATCTCCAAAATTGAAATTATATATTATTTTTGAACATAAATAGGTGTTATTGGTCATTTTTATATCTTGGTTACATTGAATGAGGATGAATTATTATTAAGAACTTTAATGATAATTGTTTCGGTTAATTTGTGGGTTTTAATTACAATGAACTCATTATTCTTTATAAATTAAAACAATTTGTACAGAGTGATTACATATTCGTAAATAGGTTGTATTATCTATTATAATCTGGTTCAACCATAACAATAATGGTTTCATGACTAGAATTGAGAATGATAACAGAAATCGAAAGTCCGTCGTTCTTGAATGTGGAAAATTGACACATCTCATATGGTGTTCCTCCTACTAGTATAAAAGAAGGTAAAAAGGGGGAGATGATGATATATTATTTATATATAATGAAAAAATTATAGTACATATAATTTACTGGATTCATCACAAAATTTGGATAAGGATAGGTAATAGAAAAATAAAACAAATGAACTTGAAAGGAAAGACAATGAATTGAAAAGAAAAATTTACATCTTGAACAAAACATCTTTGAGAACCTCCTTATAGAGAGGTTTCAGCCTTTTTATGAGACAAACTCCTTATATACATGGCTGAGGAGGTTGTAAATTTATTTGGTCAGAATTTGGTGAAGGCACAAGGCTTGAGAGAAGTGAATTGAAGGCGTAGTGATAGGGGGTTTTATAGTGGAGGAGAGAGGGAATTACTTAAAATAAAATTCATTAATTTATTATATATCCTCAAGACAAGGAATAGTGAGTATTCCCTGACCAAGAATAGTAATTTTATCATGTTAGTTCAAAACAAGTGGGATTACATAACTTGATATTTCATGAATAGTGTATTTAACAGATAATTTGCATATACGGTATTTTAACAAATTTCACTATACATAAAAATTCAAGTATTTCAGAAAAATACCAAAAAATTACCACAACCTTTTTTCAACGTGTAGAATCCAAAAATGAATTAAATTTTTTCAAAATAATTTTCAAAATATTATTAATTTAATATTTAATTAAAATCAGAGTTTATTCTAAAAACAAGAGTTTTAAATAATTTGTTTACATATTTTAAAGAATAGATATATCGTACTTACACATGAATATTATTTATATAATATCATAATTAAGGTTACCATTCATTAGTGTATATAACTATTCATAAGGGTCTGTTACTATTCTTAAGGGTAGGTTACTATTCACCAAAAAATTATGTTTTTCTTATTGGGCTCAAAATAACTTACTGATCGCAACTGTGTATGTCAGATTTTTGAAATTCACATCACAGAAGTGAAAAAATTATGTTTTAAGTGTCACAGGGAAAGTAATAGTCAATTATATTGCGATTTCATGTGATTATGACATATTTCTAAGAAAGGAATTTCTTTTAAAAAAAATATTGGGTTCTTACATTTATCTACAGTATAGCAATGAAAAAATACATGGTGATATTATCCCATTTCTGTATAGGTATGGGTAATAGTTTCAACTTTAATTTAAATTTTTTTCCTTTATCACATCACTCATTACAACTCTGTGCATTTATATTTATATTCAATTATTTTTTTTATTATATTTTGATACCAATTTTTCTCTCAAATATATCTGTAAATATTTGTGATTCATAGGTAGTAGAGAATTTTGGGTTTTGAGAATCATTCAATAGATCAAAAATTTTCTCCGTGTTTTATGGTACATATTAGCATGTCCCAAATTTCTCAACTCATTCTTCATCAATATTTAACTCCTAATATTTCCCTTTTTTTATAATTTACTATATATTGTATCATTACAACATTCTATTGATTTTTCCTAAAGATATCTATTATGAATGGTTGAATGGTCATTTGATCAGGGTATGATGTTGTTCCTTCCATTATGATTCCCATTTCTATCCATTACTTTTCAAATAAGTTTGAATCCTCATCAATTAATATTTGGGAAAATGTTGTATGATCATTTCTACATATAGAAACTACTACGTTATTCACCTTCTAATAAAGTTAATGGAATGAGAAATAATAGTTCTTGGTCAACTGTAACAACCACCAAGGGCACATGTTGAAGCCTTTATATGTGAATACATACTAGAAACTATTGTTATTTATTTATATATCACATTTTTCTCTATAATGATAATGCATCCAAATGTTCTACCTATAAATTTCTACATATAACACCATATAATGTTTTGGATTTTTATTCACATGAATTTTTATCTTCCCTAAGGCATATGATATCACATTATATTTCTCATGAGAGAACACAATAATACATTCTTTTAATAGTCACTATATATCAAAAATACTTCAATATTGGTGGGTAGTGTGAGTATCTGAGTAGTGATTATCCTCTTCATTAACTCATTCAATCTCTCTCTACATTCACCTATGTTGATAAAAATTACACCCTTTGATGATAACTTTTTCACTAGGTTTACAATTCTTGAGAAATTTCTCCCAAATCATCGATAGATTTTAAATAATTCGAGGAAGCTATGGATCTCTATTGTATTTTTTGGTCTGTTTCATTCCTCAACCACACTTTCCATTATGGATTAAACATATAGGGCATTTCTTATGAGATCATGTCCCAAGAATGACACATTCTCTTTCTAGAACTCACATGTAAGAAATCAGTTTTTCTATGAGGTATAGATCTTTTATATTTTGGTCTAAACTTATTTTTTCATGGACCTAGTATGGATTCCTAATGAGGCAATGGATGTTTCAAGGGTGTATAAAACATTTTCAATGTTTAGAACACTATATGGTGAATGATAGTACATAGATGGACATGAAATAAAACCCATGGTGATCAAGACCATGATTTATCATAACTATGTGGGGTGTTTTAGAAGGAGATGCAGGGTACATGGTTTATTCTAACCATGATCCAAGGGTTGCACATCCATACAAAATGTCTGTATTTTTTAACAATGCCAAATTTTTCATTGAGCCCATAGTTTCTCAAGATATATGTCTAAAAAATGTGGGTATCATTCAAATATATTATTGTATGAATAGTTGGCACCCAGTTTCTCCAACCATGTGGCTGAACTATGATAGGCCACTCAATTTGTAGTGTATAGAACATGGTTGGTTCACGTTTTGGCTAACTGTTCTTCCAAATCGTGTAACACAATTTCTTTGGGTAAAATGAAAAAAATTAACATAAATTATATTAAAAAAATTACCCTCTTTCTTTTTATATTTATGGTGTATATATTATCATTTCTTCTACCTTGAGAGCTCTAACATGCCTCTATATAGGCTTCTTGGTATGTTCATTACCTGACTTCCAATTTTAAATTTGATCACCTCATTGAATTCCACCCAACATGTGATTTGATCCATAAAATCCATTAATCATTTTTATCCCCCTCTATGATTATATA
The DNA here is from genome assembly GCA_963277665.1 of Viscum album. Lineage (NCBI taxonomy): Eukaryota > Viridiplantae > Streptophyta > Magnoliopsida > Santalales > Viscaceae > Viscum > Viscum album. Next base: position 77,999,665 of record OY728139.1, read on the forward strand.
TTGATATAGGCTAATATTCCCTTATTCATTTCAATGATGTGGTCATTTGTTTTTTTGATCTAGTCCAGTCTAAGGGATACAACTAGATGATGAGAGTACTACAAACTTAAGGTAGGGGGTCTATGACTATTCCCAAAATGTCTCATTGTTTATAAATTTTTGATAATGTTCATAATATGTTTTTATAAGTATTATCCCCTAAAATTCATATAACTTTCTTGAAATAATACACTTGTTCACATTTCATTCGATGTTGGGACCCCAACTCTATCCACCTCAAGTAGGGTGCTTCCCTTGTTATTCATTTTCTCCATATTATACTAATTTGAGACATCATTCAGGTGCGTTAGAGTGACCCTAGAAATTATAATTCATTATTAACTAAACATAATGTTTAATTAATAATGTCTATAACAATTGTATTATGTATGATTATTACTCTATGCATTAAGATAAGTATTTCAACCTAAATAAAATAAATCTATAAACTATTAAATAGTAAGTATCTCTAATATATCAGTTGTCCTAGTTTATTTTAATTAAATTTGTATAGATTTCATGTCTTAAATCTCCATGGTATGCTTTAATTAATGTTTTTCAATGATCCTAGTGAATTATTATGTAATTAATGTTATAAATTGTTTCATGTCCTTGATACACCTATGCATGTTAATGAAAGGTAATGGAATGAACATAATGACCGATTAAATTATTAAAATGGAATGAGTATTCCATATCCAATAAATATATATGATATAAATAGAATAATTTTAAGGTTTTTATTTCATGTGAACCTTTTAATATTTATAGGAGTGGTATGACATGGGCTTTTCTTGAATTCTTGAAGGAATGCCTTGAGCACTAAGAGGAGGGCATTGCAATTCAAGGAGTCAGTTTCCAAGGGAGATACCCACCTTGTTACAAGGTCCTAATATACTAGATGATTACCAACATGATGTTGTAGTATCCAATATCTATCTATATGGATATTAGTATTACTTGAAGACACTCATTGAATATGTCATCATGACGTCAAATACATGGTGGCATGGAATAAACCCATTTTGACCAGTCTTTCTTAGCCTGAGATTTCTATGGATGAGATCTGTGGACTCAATTAAACACTTTTAGTGGAATGAATTCATAGATCCCTATGGATTATAATGTTACATTTTATTTACAAAATTCATGAGTTAGTACTATGAGTTCTCCAACCCTTGAGGTTAATGATTTCTTTATTTCACATATGATCCAATTTTTTATTATTATGATCTATTTTGTTGTTGATGAAATACTCACATGATTTTTGTATCTAATATGAATATAAATGAATTGATTAAATGAAATCCAATTTATAGATATTTCCTTCTATGGATGAATCATGTACGAGTTATTATGTTTTTATTACATTAAATTTACATATACCTTCACACTATCTATTTATATTCATATACATGATTATATGGCCTCTATGATGGTAGCCTAGTAATATTTATGTCCCACTATATCCAGGATGTCATTAGTACTCGAACAGATTATTTTATCACAGGTGTGGACAAGGGGAATAATTATTCCTTGTAAACCAGACATGATTTCTTAATTAGGATGGAGCATAATAGCATATTAATAGGCAAGTGATCGCGATTCATGGATAGTTTCTTTATTTTTGTTCTTTATTACAGCATGTATTGTACTTTTTTCTTGATTTGATTTATAACAGTTTCATATTTTGAGGAGACATGATATTAGGTCATCTTATTTTGTATATAGTACATGTTCAACTATTGAGTTGATTATTAATGATGGATGATTCTGGTTACATCTATTTCCCTTTTTAGTCATTATTATTCTTTCTCTATTTTTTTTACAATTGCTGTTATATATCGATTTTTCTCCACTCTAACATGATGGGATTGTCTCCCCATGAACACACTATAGGATCTTTCTACAAAACTATAACCTTTGTCAATTGGGGAGATGCGCTTTAGGCCATGTGGCCCATCGACTCAGGGTACCCTTTAGTTTAACATGGGTTAAAAAATCACAATGTTCTATATGAGATTTAATTTATTTTTTATAATTTTTTTTGAATATATTCTGGAGATTTGAAACCTAATGGAACTAGGAAATAATTCATTCATTGTAGTAGATAACCTATATTCAGGGTAAATGCCACGTTTCATTGGAATGTGAATGTTTCTTTTTTTTTTCTTATTATAGTTGATATACATTCACCATTATGTGATCCATAATAATTTTGGTATTTCAAATGCTTTATTGATATTTTACATGTCCTTTTATTATAAGGAGAATTGTTATATTCATCATCATAGTCTAGTAGAATCCAAATTCAGAGCATATTCAATACCATATAGGTGCATTTCACTACATGCATTGCTTGTGTTTCCATTGATTGTTGGATGATATTTGGTTTTTATATATTTTTATGCTGCTAATATATATTCTAGGATTAGGTAATTTTTTATTTAATGTGTTATAATTAATCTAAATAATTTTTTCATATATAGGTATAAAATTGAATCCAAAAAATCTAGTTTTTACCCATTTAATCAATGTACCTTTAGTTGCATGAACTACGATTTGGACATTATTGAGTGACTACGAGTTTCAATTTATGAGGTTTTTGGGTCCTTAAGAATCAAAAGGGTTAATTTACCTTTTTGAGCTAATATAATTTTAACAGTTACATTCTAAAAATGAATGTAAGATATCTAAGTAGAAATTAAATTTGGGTCACCTTTGGTTAAAAAGTGTATTGGACATTATTAGTTGGAGATTAATATCCATTTAATCAATCCAAGATATATTAAAATTTTCAAAAGTTAAATTTAAATGAAAAACATTAATTATAAAATAAAATGGTTTCAATTAAATAAAAAGAAAAAGTGTAAATGACACTTCACCAACCAGATCATCCTCGCGTCACAAACTAGGAGTGTGGTGATGACCACACAATAGAGATGGTGGTCCCTATGTCATTTTCCTTACCATATATAGTTCAACCTATGGAACAACATTTTATCCTCAAACATGGGACTAGAATTCCTTTTTTAAAATGGTTTTCTACCTCTGATGTAGTCCTTGTAGGGTTCATAAGGATATAGACCAACTATGGCTGATCTAATTTAGGATTTCCATCATAAGAATCTAGCCCTATTATTAATGGATTGAATTCCAAAATATTATGATCCTTGGATAGAGGGAATTGATTATATCATTGATCATCTAGACTTTCCTACATAAATTATTTTCAATATTTTAACCAATATGATGTTTGATTCAGCCAAGCATATGTAGGATGTGATTACACAGGCTGCTCATCCATAGGGAAGCGTGTGGGATAAATTTCCAACCATCTTCTAGGATTAATTGTTCCCTCTAGATATTGATAGCTGATCATGCTAGAGAGTTCATTCAACTAGAGTGGGGTTCTAAGTCTTTGATTTACTATTCCATTTTTTTACTGAGTGTCGATTCCCTTCACCACATCTAATGAGTGAAGACTTGTCACATGTGAGAGGTTTTGGGGATGGGATAAAGTATTCCATCCACTCACAGGTGAATGTATTTCGTATATATAACTTTTCTGAAGTCATATATCATGCTCTTATAACAAAAAACAACCTGATATAAGTTTATAGTACCGGGTAAAATGTCTCAGTGATGAGGTAGGGTAGTAGTTCTGATAGTACTATGATGTTTATTATTGATGTTTCTTATTAGAGCATTAGAGGCTAGAGTATTCACACTAGAAATTCTTTTTTATTTCATTAGTGTGGATGGTTGTGGCATCTAAATCCATAGGGTGATAGAGTCTTTCTTGAGTGTCGTGCTTGTAGCTATATAGTTCATCTTCATAGATTTGATCAGACATTTCCTCCTGCTTCTAGTGGATGAGGTTTTACACCATGTCCACTTTTAAGGGAATGGTAAGATGTTCCAAGTTAGTAAGGGTGTTAGAGTATAAATGGTATAAAATATAGAGGAGGAGGTCATGGTCATGGTATATAGAATTTTGAGTATCAGCACAAGTATAGAAGACCCACTTATTATAGTCTAGTCATAGCTTAGGGCCACAGATTAGGCCAGTGGTATGCTTTACAGCCAATACTGGAGGATTAGAGTTCAACACCATCGACTATGTGGGGTACTATTATAGTATCCTCTACCATCAAGACTTATTTATTAAATAAATGAACATTTCAATTCAATATCTCTTTATCTAATGTGTATTATATCATGATGAAAATCCAGTACTCTTATGGTGTGATGACCCTGGACCCAACATTGGCTTCATGATCTAAGAGAATATGTTAGTGTATAGTCTAACATATTTTGGAATGTAATTATTCGATCTTAAGATACCTATTCATCCTCAAGATGATGGGATTCATGGCCATTCTCAGAATGAATTGGTTGGTTACCCATCACGGCTATGTAAAATTATATTAACACAGGGTGTCATTTAATTCACCAGAGGGTGGAAATTAAACCCACAAGGGTTAGTGGAATGTTTTGGATGATAAATATAGACCATGATTTCATGGGATAAATTGATTGAGGTCCTTGAGATTTAGTCCTTTCATGGAGGAGGATGGAATAAAATGATAGATTCTCATTTGGTAGTATAAAATTTAAGGGATGTTTACTAGCAATGATTTATCTTTCTTACCATCTCAGAGAGAGGAAGTTTGAAGGATTGAGATTATTCTATAGTCATATCTAGTGTCAATTTCCCTATATAGGATGGACACAAATAAGCTCACAGATATCAATATATATTTTTAAGATTTATTATCAAAGGGTATTATCAGACCCATCACTTATTCTTGGTGTTCACCCATTCTTTCTTCCAAAAAGGTTGGTAGGACTCTTAGTCTATGAATGGGTTACCATTAGTTGAACCAAATTATGGTCAATAACAGGTATCCATTTCCGAATATGTGTTATCTCTTTAATTTTCACTAAGGATCTAGAGTATTCTCAAATATAGACATAAGATCAGGATACCATCTACTGTGATTCAGGACATCAGATTTTCCGTGTATGGATTTTCATTTGTCGATACGATCTACATGAATATCTTATTATGCAATTTGATCTTACAAACACACCATATTTTTCTGTGGTCATGATGTATAGGATTTTACACCCCAATCTTGAATCCTTTTTCATGGTTTTTGTGTAAAATATCTTAGATTATTCTCACACTCTAATTGACCAGGAGAAACATCTTAATGTCATTTGGAAAGCAATAATAGAAAATCAAATATTTGTTTTTCTTACAAAGAGTCACTTTTAGATCGATAATATAACATCCCTAGCCATTTAAAAATATTAAAAAATGATTTAAATTATAATTAACAATCAATTACAATTAAAGGATCATAAATTCTAGATTTGTTGGAAGATTATATAAATAACTAAAAAGCATGGAACCCAAATAAAAACATATTGTAATTAATTTAAATAAATAAATCATAACATATATTTTCCACTTCTAACTTCATCTATTAACCAAATTAATACCTAAACATAAGGATGATTAAAAAATCCTAGTATGTGAAATAATCACATGAATAAATAAAATCTCATGGATTATATTTCATAACATGATGAAATGAAATAAAATCCATGGACAACGAATAAAAATATATAAGGATAACATATATAATGTGGGATCATATCATCATGGAATCAAATAAATGTGTAAGAAACATGAATAATGTCTTATGAATGAGTCAATGAACATTTAACATGGAGTAGAATGAGTCATGTATAACCAGTAAGACCATTGCACATGGAGAACAAGCCACGAAAAACCACAGAGACCTTCGCACATTGATCATGAGTCAAGGGACACATCCTAGACCATTACCCATATCATATCATGAGACTAAACATTAACCAATTAATTAGAGGGATATCTAGGATATTCATCATAATATGTTCATGAATATGTGCCACAAATAATTAATCATACATACAGAACCAAACCTGAACCTAAGGGTTACCCATGGAAAGAATTTTGTATCATAATCATGTCAAAAGTAATTTCAAAAGGGAATAGCATAATGGTGTCCAAGAAAGAATAGATATAAATCATACATTGACATTAAAATGTATAAATATTCATATTTAATTAAAATAGATGTCAAACTGAATTTAAAACATGTGTAATTATTTTTTTAATAATCTATAGAAGTAAAACATTTTTGTGTGGTTTGAGGGAAATATTAATGAGTATTTAAAAAGAAAAGGGTATAGTATATAATATAAAAATAGAAATGACCCAATAAATATTTCCATGATAAATTTATTTATGATATAATTATAATGTGGGATTAAAATAGATTTTGGATGTTACATGAATGTGAGTATGAAATTGGGAAGTTGCCTTTAACCACCATTTCTTATCGTGAATAATTGAGAATGGATACTTTTTAAAGTAGTTATTTCCCCATAAAATAATGAAGAAATGTTATGAATACATTTTTTGGAACAAATATATAGAGTTTATATGACTTATATAAAAGGAAATAGGAATTACATCGGGTTAAAGTGAGATAATTCATAACTCGAAGGAAAAAATGACAGTTCAGAAAGAATATATTACCTAATGTCTGAAAGTGATCTTCACTAGAAGTTAATGTCTTGTATAATAAAAATAAATACATTAATTAATTAATTCCTTACATTATATATATTAATTTTATTTAATATAATTTTATTATGTTTATTTATGTCCTTTTGGATTATTTATTAGATATAATTTTTTCATTTGGGAGAATTCATTTCATTGGTTTTCATGATTGGTTTACTTGCATACATGTATGGAAAATCATGTAAAATGGTAATAGAGATCCCGAATTTAAGTTATATGTAATTAATGAAAAAAATAATTTTAAATATGGTTGTATATCATTTTTTCTAGATGTCAGGATGATTCATTAGATAAAATGTTAACAATATCCGTTTAGATGATTTTGACATTTATTCAATCATCACAAACAAGTTTTCATTTATTAATTAACATTATGTATATATAAATGTTCCATTACATTAAATAAGATTTAATTAATAAATTATAATCGATTTTAACCATAAAATGGTTTTATGTCCATCGTTGAAGGCAGTATCGAAAATTGAAAACTTTTCATCTTTGACTGCAATAAATTAACACATCATGTATGATGATTTCATATTTAGAACAATAATGGAAGGTGAAAGATATTATGATTTAATATTCCATTAAAATTATAAAATTCTATTATATGTTATATAATTGAGTTACCATGATTCTTGGATAAGGTAAGGTGAGGATATAATAAGAGAAAAAATAAATTGGAAAAAAATTAAATGAAAATGAATGAGGTTTTTACTTCTTGAATTCTTCTCCAAGAGAACCTACTTGTGGTACATGAGTTTTGTATTTTATTGTGACCAAATGCTTGTATATGTGGGGGAGATACTTGGTAATATTATTTTTATCATTTTTATAAGCATCAAGGATTTATAGGTGTTGAGGGGTGGTATTAATAGTAGAGGAGAGGGTGTTTTTTGATTATTTTATTCAATTGTTTATTGTTTAGCTGAAGATTATGAATAGTGAGGATTCATGCGACTACATACAGAAATGTTTCATATGATTAAAAAAATGTTCTATCATATTCTATATATAATACATGACTCTAGGATGACTCCAAAATGTATTTATTTACCTTATACCATAAATTATTGTGTTTTAATAATCACAAAAAATTCAACTATTTTTAAAAAATTCAAACAATTCACTATAACCATTTTCCAATGTGTAGTTTTCAAAAATGGTTTCAATTTTATGAGAATATTTTTCTAATTATGATATATTTAATTTATAATTAAAATAATCATTTATTCAAAATGTTCCAATCTTAAAATTATAACAAATTTTATAACATGTTGTAAAATTAATAAAGTTCTCATACATTTATATTATAAATATAAGAAAAACAAATATTTAATTTATCAATATATTTTACAAAATTATATTTTATTTTTAAGGTATATTACTAATTATTAAATTTTATATAAACATTTATTTTTTAAAATATACCAACACTTAATTTATCATTTAAAAAAAATATTTATATATACAATGATGTGATGATATCTTTTTTCATTTATAAGATGGATAATTTTTTTTACATTCATAGGTGTGGTTACTATTTTATTACTGATGTTACTATTCTTAAGAGACACATTACTATTCCATAGGTCATGGTACTTTTTTATTTGATTAGGTTCCTTAATTTTTATAAATACATTGTACTTTATTCTTTTTTCATTTATATTTATTTGTTGGTTTCTCTATGTGATGTTTATGTTATTTATAATATATAAAATAATTATAACAATGTAAATTTAATTCATAGAATTATTGGTTGTTAGAAGCCAATATCACATCATGGGTCGTATTATCTTTGAATTAGAAGTATTAGTTAACCGAGAGAAGGTGAGTGTTGTTTTGTCATTGGAGTATCCTAAGAACGTGTTTGATATACAGTGTTTCTCAGGGAAGGTATTATATTTCAAAAATTTCATACCTAAATACAAATTACATTATTGACCTGTTACTAGTCTAACAAATGAGGGTGTGATGTTCTTTTAGTATGAATATTGCACGAAGACCATTAAGGACCTGAAAAAAAGGATTACTTTAGAAGAAATTCTGATTCTACTTGTTCCAAATAGATGATATACTATGTTCTATACTGCCTTGTGAATCATTCATTGAGTAATAATGAGGGAGGTGGGTAGAGTTTTTTCATATGGTATCATATATTCGGACGTCACAAGTTTTATTACCTAACGAACAACCCATATCTCATAACATCCTTGCGTGCCTTACTTTACTGGAGACACTATCTAATGGGTGAGCACATTTTGTTGTATACATACCACAACATCATTAGATATATCTTTACATAGCATGACACGAATCTTCGAGAGTGAAACTAGGTCGAATACCTTCAGTACATTGATTATGAGTTTGCATATATGTCTGGAAATGGCAATGTGGTAGTGGATACATTGATCTTAAAATCTCAATCACAAGCCATTCAAGAAGCTGGTGATGAATGAAAATTGATGGTCGTCTTTTCTGTGCTGTATTTGATGTTTCATGAAAGTCGCAAGAAACCATTCCCTGTGGTAATAGAGGTTACCTCATCATTCATTGATAGGGTGAAGAGTAGCCAGTTTTTAGATCCTAAGGGGTTGGTCCAATGGAAGAGTATTTTGGTGAGGACTAACCTCATGATTGGCCTATTGATAGAGATGATATCATATGTATAAAAGTGTGAATTTGGGTTCCATAATAAGATAGGCTAACTGATGGGAGAGTTCCACACATTGTTGTGGGAAGTTGAATTATGATTCTTCACTATGTATCGTGATATGTGTCCCCAGTTTTGGTTCATAGAATGAAACATCATTTTTTTTGTTTTATCAATTAGTGTTCCTCCTATCAGTAGGTAAAGGAAGAGGACCAACCACATTTTTTCTTGTTACATACATTTAAAATCCTAAAATTAATATGGGATGATGTATATATGGGATTTGTAAATGGATTAAAGTGGTCTCCATGAGGTATATAAACAGTTTCGGTATTCGTGGATCGACTAAATTGTGTGTCCATCTTCATTCAGATCTTATAGTATTTTTAATTTATGAGCTGGGAAGAATGTATGTCCTTAAGATTATATGAATATTCAAGTTCTCTCAAACTATCATTTAAGGTATTTATGGTTATTTAACATTGATGTTCGGGAAATCATTGTAAAGAGATTAGTTTATAGAATTGCATCAGAGAACAAATTTTTTACACTCAGATTAATGGCATGTTGAAGAGGATGAAACAGGTTTTGGAGGACATTATCCTAAAATTAATCATTGATTTTGGAAGGTCATGAGAGAAACACATACATGTCAAAGAGTCCTCATATAATAGTATATTTTGGGTGATAATTAAAATGGATATGTATGATTCCTTTAATGGTAGGTCATACGATTCACCCCTATGTGGGTTATAGGTAGGAGAGGCCTTGAAACTAAGTCCTCATCTCATGCCTAAGAAATATAAATTGGTATAACTGAACAGAATATGTATGTATACTTCATAGTCATGAAATAAATAATATGTTTATCACTATTAATAACCTTTTGATTTCATGGTTCAGGATTATATTTTTCTGCATGTATCCTCTACGCTTGGGCATAGATTTCTACATAAGCAAGGGTAGTGGTCTCCTTGTTTTGTTGGGACTTATGAGATCATTGATAGAGTCGGTACAGTAAACTATTGGTTTCCATTACTTCATAATTACTGTTCCATGAAAAATGACATCATGTTTTCCTAGGTTTTACATTATCTTCTTGACATGTCTCATATTTTTTACCCCTGATGAGGTTGAATTAGATGTCGATGCTTCATTTGAGGATAATACCATTCACATATTTGATCAAATAATGATGGATATCTGAGGTTGGTCTATCAATTTACTATGGGTGATATTGAATCTCACCACCATAATGGTTGAGACTTAGGAGTGGGAGGATGATGTACATTCTCAGTGGCTGGAAGTTTTCTCAAAGAACATTTCACTACCCTTGGAGGAAAATATAGGGATGAGTTTTTTTAGATTGGAAGACTGTAATAACTTGCTAATTTTATGTGGTATGGATCTATTACTTTTTTATTTTAAATAAGTATCTTGGACCTATTATGTATTTCTAATGGGATAGTGAATGTTTCTAGGGTTTACATGGCTTTTTTCATGGATCAGAACCCTAGATAGTGGATGAGAGAACCAGGACACATAGTTAGTATAGACTATGTATCCCAGCCAGCATGGATTCTCCTAATCATGGGAGGTGATCTAAAGGGTAAACCGGGGAAACATTTTTCCATTACCATGTTCTGATTGATTCACACTAGTGCAAAATATCACTAGTTTTTAGCATAGCCAAATGGAACTGTTTTGATACCAAACGATATAAACCCCTTCCTTAATAGTGATCTATGCACTATTGTAGTGTCGTTTTACAACCATGTGGCCAAACCATGTGAGGCATCTCTATGGGAATATCATTGATCATGGTTTGAAAAAAACAATTCAGGACTATACCACCAAACCTTAAGAACAAGAATTTTGTGTAAAATATCCAAAATTCCCTTAATTTAATTAAAACTAAAACCCATTCTTTCCTTCCCTTTTTACAAAATAGCAGAGGATCCATTATTCTCCCTTTGGATATTCAACATGATTACCCAAAGGATTACTGATACCTATGTCCACCGACTTTGGATTGATGTTTTGATCATCTCATTGGATTCCTCTTGGTATGTGTTTCTATCATTAGGCTCCATTCATCATTTGTTATTCCCTTGGTGATTTGATTTTTATACATTCTCATATGAATTATTTTTAGTGTGTTGATCAGTTATTAATTTTTCTTCCAATCTATGACAAACTAAGGGCTGACACTAGATGAGGGGTGTTACATAGGAATAAGGTATGTGGTCTATGAATTTTCCCTAAAAGCCTCACTACATTTAACTTACTATCAATGTGTGCATAGATTTTTCACTGGGTGTTACCCCTAAAATTCATATTAATTGAATATAATCATTTTTCTCATAATATAGTTCCCTAAATATAAATTTCCACAAAGGAGTTTTCAATTTTAACCATAACTTCATCCACTATATGTAGGTTTCTTCTATTTTTAGGAACTTTTACCCCTGTAAAAATTATTTGAGACTCCATTCAGTTGTGCTGGATTGAACCTGATTATGGTATTTCCACCATAACCAAAATGAATTTCGAATTGACAAGGGATTGAATGTGTGTATTTTGTATGATTATCACCCGACTATATTAGGCAATTGTTTCCACATAAATAAATTATTAATTAAATTGGTAAATATAATTTATGTTTATATATATCACTTGTCCTTGTTAATAGTAATTAATGTTTTATTTTTATCATGTCCAAAATCAATTTTTTATTTTTTAATGAAAGGTGTGGAGTGAACCTAATGACTGATTATGTAATTAAATTGATAAATGGTTATATGTCTTTGATATACCTTGTAATGTTAATGACAGGTAATGAAATCAAACTAATGACATTTTAAATGATTAAAAAGGCATGTGAATTACATGGAATATGATTATATAAGTAATAAATAGAATATGTATAAGGTGAATATTGCACATGGACCTTTTATTCTTTATAGGACTAGTCAGAATTGATCAAACCTTGGATTCCAGAGAGAATTCCTTGATCACTATAATTTCATTTTGATTCGAGGAGCTAGTTTCTAAAGAAGATACCAACATTAGAACATTGTCATTATTAACTAGAATATTCCTAGTAGAAAATTGTATGATCCCTTCTATATCACTCCAGATATTAGGGTTCCATGGATGTAATCCATATATCTAGATTCATTTATTTAGACACCTGCATCCATGGAATCATCACATTGGTCCAAATATTCATTATCCATATATTACTATGAATGACCTCCGAAGAATCATTTAGTCTCTTTAATGGGTAATTCATTGGGAAATCCCATTGGATTACAATCATAATTTTAATTTCAAGACTACAAGTGTTACTACAATGAGTTGGCTAACCCATGAGGTCATGGATGTGATTGTCTCACCATATATCCTATTTTATTATTATGATTATCTATTTCAGTTTTGATGAATCCTTTACATGGTTTATCTATATAACTTGATCCTAAATGAATTAATTATATTACATCATGTTTATAGACATTCCCATCTATTTCTAAAGTGGGTAAGATTTATAATATTGTATCTCTATAAATTTATATATACCCATTCATTGTGAGTTTATATTCACATGATTAATTATATAGATCTTATCAATGATATATACAAAATTTTTTCTCACTCCATATACATGCCTCTATCAGTACCCGATAAAATTATATGATCACAAGTATAGACTAGGGAAAGTGTCCCACCTTGTACACACGAATTAATTGTTTTGTTCTGATGGACCTTGCTTCGAGATTAATTAGCTAGTGCTTATGATACTTAGAATGTTTTTGGTCTTTTAATAACTTGTTATGGAATCTATTATACCTCTTTCCTACTACCATGTATACATATATTTGTTTTTTGTATAGATATGGCATTTCATCATCATATTTTGTACATGCTACTGTGAATCTTTTGAGTTGAATATTATTCAGGGATGGTTTTTCTTAATTTTTTTTCTAGTTTTGTCTATTTATTATTATTCATTCCAAATTATTTTCTAAAACATTAATAAAAATCAATTTTTTACCCTATTACATGAGGTCTTATCCAACCCATGTAAACACTATAGGCCCTCACTACTAGTCGGAAGCTTCTTACATATTGTGAGGTTCAATAGATGTCATACCCCACATGGTCTCGGGGATCCTTGTAGGGGTACTCAGATGGAGATTTATAATACTGTGGCTTGAAGAACATAGACATTACATAAATTTATAATGAATATTTAATTAGTTATACAATCACTCACCGAAATAGTAATAGTTTAGTTCCTTTGGAGACATGGAAAAAATTATTCTAATTTGGTAATTGATCTCAAAAATCTCACATAATGACCTTCCCCCATAGTAATTATATTAAAAACATTTCATTATAACATTATTTATATAAGCATAAGAAAGGGTGATCTCAGATGTTTATTAAGTGTAAAGATGGAAGATGCAAAAGTATAACTTGGGAATAAGGGTATAAAAACACGATCATAACATTTGAATGTAATGGCATGCATTTCAAAGATCACAAAAAAGAGTCATGGAATTAATCATGGCATTTCAGAAGACATGAATCATAAAATAATTAAAGCACGTGATCCATCATAGTATAACATGGAAATAAGACATGGAATTTTTTGCATACACAAATGAATAGAAATCCTTTTTTCCATGATACCTACCGAGATATTCATAGTATGTTAGTCTTGAGATATTCACACATGTACCTACATTAGAATTCAGATCTCATCCCTTGAACCCACTAGTTTTATCCTTAGGTTGAACTCATATCTACTTTATTTTATGGGGCTGATGATGAAATCTTGTGTACCCTCTTCTCACAGTCTTAGGATGACCTCATGTGTACCCTATAATTATAGGATTAGGAAGACCCCATATATACCCTTTGAGATAATAAAATATTTATTATTCATCAATGCATTACAAGGATTTATAGTTCCCACTCATCATTAATTAAATCCATACATATGCGATTCACAAGAATATAAATCTATCATCTTATCCGAAATTTCAGAAAATAAATTGTTTTCATAAAAAAGAATTCATAACATAACCCATTGAAAATTAATGAAAATTTTAAAAACCACATAATAAAAACATATACCATTGATAAAAATACTATGAATATTACCCATGAATTATATCCCCATTAAAACATAAGTAACATACACATTATTCCAATTATATGGAAAATAAATTTGAAATATCTTTTCAATCAATTTATTGATGATACTATCCTTCCCATTTTTTAAAACTAATTATAAATAAAAAAATAGTTTTCAAGAATTTTATCATTTAAATATCCCTTATAAATTATAAACTAATCTTTTAAACTATTTTAAACATCTTTAAAATCCTTTTTCTTATAAATTCATAAAATATCATTTAAAACACTTTTCAATCCTTCATAGAAAAAATTGTTTTTGAGGAACACATATTTCGACAAAATACAGAATAATATTACAAGAAGCTAAAAATATCATGAAAAGAATAATATTAATGATAAAAAATTTCAAATGGATGTATATACACCCCATAAATTAATATAGGTGCATAAAATAACATGTATCAGGAATTAGGAAAATTGCGACAAAATTTCCTTACCAATTTGGTTATTTCTGAACCGTAAACCCCATGAACGAGATACATCAAATGGATATGTATATACCCATAAAATTAAATAAAAGGATCATATAATACATTCAAGGGTAATATATACATCACATAAATAAAAAAAGAGTAGAATATTTATTAAGTCTCATGGAAATAAATGTGAGACATGAAATCCCCTTACCTTATGTATTGAATGTCATCATACTGAAGAAAAAATCCTATATAATAAATATAAGCTTATTATAAATCTATTACAGGACCATACTATTATATCATATACCATATATGATTTTATTAATACTTTATATTTGGTGTTTGTAGTGAATTCCAAGTTAATGTTATGCTTTGGGTGATATCCACTTTGTTTTTCTCATGTATTTTTGTTGATTATATTTTTGGTCCTCTTACATTTATCATGATTTATTTATCCCTATAGTGATAATAATTATATAAATATCACATATTATATATATATATGTATTTATAATAAGATATGAATTATATATTTATAAAATGAAATTCACCGTTCATAGAGATAGTAGACTGTACGTACAAATGGATATTGTTTTCGTATACTTATCATTTTGAATGAAATAATTTAAATGAAATATATATAATATAAATATAGTGTAAATATTATGAAAAATGTATCATATAAATTTACTATTCCCATCCATAGTTGATTACATGTTAACTATTAATGAATTACACCTCCTTGAGGAGGAGTTAGTCTACACGCCAACAAACAAAGATATCTTATTTACAAAAACCGGAATGAATATTCATATTTTTTATATAATAAATATATAGGTATAAATAAAAAAAATTTATCATATAAAAACAAAAAATTCAATCATCATTCTCAACCATGAAATGTGAAAATGGAAGATCAAATGAAATCAGTTCAAGCGATGGTAGTCCACCACACACATTAACGATGAATGTGTATACCATTTGATGGAAGTGTGTATGAGTGTATGAAAAAAGGTTAATGAAAAATATTCATAGTATATTAAGGATACTATTTTTATTATATAAAAATTAAAATAAAAAAATTTAAGTTGTTCAAGGAAGAAATAAAAAACATTTGTTGATGAACTTTACCATTTCTTTGGGTTTCGCCTATTGGTTTGCACCAAAGGACTTCATTGGTTGGTTTTTTGCCCAATGTTTGTATTATAAGATTATGTTAGGGATGTTTTTATGATATTTCAGAAGATTTATTTCTTAAGAAAATATGTCTTGATGTTTTATGTAGAGATAAGAAGTGGTTCCCTTTTATAAGATATAGAGGGGACACTTTCGGAATTTCTCAAAAATTAAATTATAACAACCTAAATATCAATTAAAATGACACTTAATTATATTGATTTTAATATAAGATATGATAATGTTTTAATTTAATCAAAAAATATATTTTATACAAGTTTTGTTTTCATTTTAAACCATA
This sequence comes from Viscum album, assembly GCA_963277665.1. Classification (NCBI taxonomy): domain Eukaryota; kingdom Viridiplantae; phylum Streptophyta; class Magnoliopsida; order Santalales; family Viscaceae; genus Viscum; species Viscum album. The sequence continues at coordinate 78,016,104 of OY728139.1, forward strand.
TAATTTGAATTAAACCTTAGTTGGGCTATTTTAATTTAGATTAAGGTAACAAATGTTTCAAAATCAAAAGTTATCTATTTTTTTATATAAGGTGTAAATTGAACAAAAAATGGTTAATTAATATTTTTTCAGACTATATCAAATCCCATTTGTCTTTATTAATGAGTTTTTATTTTCTTACTAATTTAATAACATATTATTTTTTAAAAAAATCGGTATTGTCATTTTTGGCACTATTCATTTCATTAACTTTAATATTGTCAATACGGTAAACTAACATAAAAAATACATTAATAAACTCCTAAAATTATATATTAATATAAAAAATCATCTATCACCATAGGTAAGTAAAATTATATTTTCTTAATTATATTTATTATTACATGATAGATTTCTTCAATAATTTAATAGTTACTACATCATCTATATTTAATTATGGAAGCTATTTATATCTTCCATATTAATTTCCATGATGTAGATAATCATTTTCTCATTCATATTAATATATATAATCTATAATATCTTCTACTTAAACCGATATTAAAAATATTATACTTCTTAAAAGTTAGAGTCAGACATTTTGTCACTCCATTTAATTTTAATAATATCAAAGTAATTTTTATGGAATATTTTCCAACAAATAAATAAATTTTGAACTACTTGAAATAAATTTTTAATTAAATTTTTAGAATAACTTTTTAAAAAAATTTAGGGTAAATGTCTAATATTTTTAATATTTTTTTACCCTTAATTATCTGATTTATCCTTAACCATGTAATTAAAATTATCAAAGTGGCCATTCATATCATCCAAAAATAAAAGGGACTTATACAATATACTTGAACCTTATTTTACAAAATATGGAACCCATTTTTTAAAAATATATTCATTATTTTCTTGAAATTAATTAAAAATTAATCTCTTAGATGGTATGAAACAATGTGTTTTTAAAAGTGAAAATGCTCAAAATATTAATAAGTTTTTACGCCAAAATTAAATTTTAAATTGTTTGAAATTTCATTAATTATACTAAATGACAAAAACATAAAATTGTATTACTTTTAAAATAATCAAATATATAATTTAACACAATAATGTGTTTGGTTTAAAAAGTAGTTTTTAAATAAATTTAAATATTTTTCACGGTAATCCATCATCTGAGCAGCATCATCTATCCCTCTCAATAATCTTTGGGTATCTCCTCAGGGCATACCTATAGGGGGGGATTCCACTATAATCTAGTTCCACCTCTCACTTCCCTTATTGAATATTTCCTTATAACCCCTCCTTATATTATCCATTGTCTTATCTCTCCTTGTTTTTTTGGGTTCTCCCATTCAGGTGATGTCCTCTCCCTTTTGTTTTCAACTTTAGTTGCATATTTCCGTTGATGTTGTTGGTGATTATTTATCTATTCATAAAACATATTCATCATTTTGATCCCTGATTGAGAGTTTAGGATTTTATGGTTGGTTTCGGAGGTGCTGGAAAATGCGTCGAGAGTGTCCCTAAAGGCACAACATGTGGTTGTTCGAGGCAGTGACTGTTGAATTTGTTTTCCATCTTTTGATGCCGCATCTCTATGTTGAGGTATTTAGACACTTCATCTCTACCTTGGCTTTGTGACCCATTACTCTTCCCAAGGTTGGTCTTGGGAGGTGGTTCTCAAGGACTCTTTGGGAGGTGTTGTGGGAGAATTTAAAAGTTTTGAAGGTGGTGAGACCTTATCTTGGTTGCACGTTGTGAAGGCGGCACGTGTGATCCTTGATGAGAAATTTTCGGGCGATTGGTTTCAGTGGATGGAGAGTCCAGTTTTCTTCTGATTTTGAAATGGTGATGTTCTCATTTTGTATGCTCCCATAATTTTTAGTTATTTTTCTAAATATTATATGTATTGTTTTAGAGAATAGGTGTTGAGAGGGAATCTTATTCGAAGTCCCTTTATTTTTGGAATAAATATTTGGAAAATATTAAAATATTAAGTGTTATTCCTACAATATTATCCTAAAAATTTGGAATAACTTCTAAACAGTTGCTCAGACTAGAAATATGAGTGCACAATTGAGTTCCGATTAACAGATTTACCCTATGCTCAACCTAACACTGGTCGACACAAGTCTCTTATGAAAATGATATTCCGGGAGAAAAAAGAATAAATTAAATTAATACTTTTTTTAAAATTTTGAAATAGGGGATGGTGAATATTTAAATAATCGCCTTATAAGAAATCCGAGTATAATTTTATAGACATGGAATTCCTTAGAGATGTCGACAAGAGAACCTCATGATTATTCCTCGTATGGACGATGATGAAATCTCGGATCCAAGATCGACGTACACCAATTTTGTCAGATCTCAAAAATGATGATGGCATGGTGGTCGTTCTTCCTCAATGAGTGATCTGAATCCAAATAGGATAAATTATTTTGATTTTTATTTTCCCTATTCTTGATTCCTACGATAAATGTGGACAAATCAATGAAACAATTAGCTCGTTGATCGTTCTTATTTGTGGGATGAGTTAGTTGTGGGATTTATCGGGAATTGATTCTATGGAATTGACATGATTTTTTTATTATTCTAAGGGGGACGAGACCAGATCAACAAGAACATCGAGCGAGGTTTTTCCCTCTTGATTGTTGTTATTTTCTCCCCTGACTCTTGTGTTCTCCGTACGGGTTCTTCATTATTTCCCGACATTGAAACCCATGTGTTAACAATCAATCACTTTTGCTTCGATTCATTTCACAAAGATCCAAAACCATATATTTGACATGAGGATTAATCGACTAAGTGATGGTTGGTGAAACCGTAGATCAAATGATGGTGGATATCGATGGATCTCACCCCACCAATCTTACATCAAATTATGGAGGCACAACTGGGGGATTCTGACTACAAGTCTATATGTGCTCAAATGTCAATAGTAAATGCTCTTGATTGATATTAAAAAGGTGTGGAGAATGCCATTATTTTCAGAGGACACATAGTATTAACACTGACATTTTGGGAGGAGGTTTTGATATAATTTCATACATCCCCTTTAGTAGTACATCCAGGTGTGTCGTAGATGGACTAGGACCTCCAACATCAGTTCTAGCAGCAATGGATTATGAATAGTGATGCATAGTTTGTCTCCCAATGCCTTACATGGCAGAAAATGACATCCCCACACTAGGTTCTTGTGGGTTTTGATGAACCCATAGAAGTGTCAGAGTGGAAGTGGTATGGGATATTTATGGACTTAATTGTGTTCTTATTATGAATGTATAGGAGACACGATTCCATCTAGGTGATCATTTATTTACTCACCATATCGGCCCACTTCCTAGCTATCTAAGAGAACAGTTCATTAGAGAGCTTTAGATAACTCTATGTGCATGAGATAGTTCGAATCCTTGGACTTAAATTGATGATTATTTCTGATAGTGATTCTCAATTTACATTATAGATGTATATGTGATTACAAGAGGAATTTGGAACCCAATTATACTTGAGCACAACATTTCACCCAAAAATTGTTGAACATGCTGATCAGACCACACAGTTTCTTGAGGATATGCTACAAGATTTCATGCAAGATTTTGAACATTGTTGAGAAGATCACCTACCACTAGTGGATTTTTTATAAAAAAAATATACAATTCTACCCTTTGTATGTCACTATTCAAGTCTTTGTATATATGAACATGTAGGACACCTCTTTTCTCAACTTACCCTAGAGAGTCAGCACTCATGGGGATGATGTATGTGTGATCTATAATAGAAATGGTGCAGATCAACTAGGAATGTATGGTGACTATACAGAGCAATCATAATCTTTCTGGTTATAGTAAATAGATTCCCTTGGAGTTTAAGGAATAAGACTATGTGCTTCTATGAGTTTCTCTGTAAAACAGATTATGGGGATTTGATAGGGGTGAAAAATATCTCTAAGGTTCATCAACACTTTTAAGATACTATGTTGAGTTTGTGAGGTGGATAACTTCTTAGATCTACCCCCATAGTTAGATTGGGTACACGATGGCTTCCACACATCACAACTGAGGAGGTACATCCATGACCTATCATACGTTATCAACTAGGGAGAAATATAAATCGATGATGGATCAAATTTTTTTGAGTACCCAATAGAGATTTAAGATTGGTGGGAGGGTATCCTTTTTGAGAAATTTATTCCTTTGGTTCATTTATGGTGGTACCATAGGAATCTAGAGGGGATCACCTAGGAGGAGGAGACTTAAATCATGCTCAATACCCTCATCATTTCTAGTAGCCCTTATTTTAGCTTTTTGGGGATGTAAATCCCCATGTGGAGACAATATAATTTCCTATATTTTTGTTGTCTATTATTTTTTAAATATTATATGGATTGTTTATTAGGCCAGGTGGGTGAAGGAATGAGATTCTCAAGCCCTGTAATCATGGAATAAATAATTGATATATATTAAAATATTAAATAGTATGTAAGTGTAGTTTTCCTGAAAAAGTGAAATAACATCTAAAAGGAAGCACTTATTTGAAATCCTAGGGAACTATTGAGATCCTAATACTGACTTTACCCATGGTGCAACATAAAATTTGTTGGTTTTGGTCTCTTATGAAAGAGTTATGATGGGCACAAAATGAATAAAATAAATTAATCAAATTTATTTTATTTCAACTGTTGACATAGTGATCAGTAAAACTTTAAATAATAATTTTTTTCAAAAATAAATGGATATAATAATAATCTTGAAATTACCTGGTTATGTCAGAGATAGAACCTATAGAGAATCCATTCGACCAGATATGATTAAATCTTGGATCCAAGATCGGCATGCACCAATCATGTCAGATCTCGCAAATGATGCTAGTCAGGTGACTGTTCTTTGACAAAGAGTGACCCAAATAATCATAGGATGCATTATTTTGATTTACCCAATTAATGATTCATACAATGAACTCATACTACTAAACAAATATATTATCCCATGGATCAATCATATTTGTGAGATTATTTAATTATAAGATTTATTAGTAATACATTCAAGTGATTTCATTGAATCATTTACCATTATAATGGTGAAAAACCCATGATTAGCACAAACATAGATCGAGACTAATATAACTCAATTGTTGTGATTTTATCCCATGACTCTTAAGTTCTCCATACGTATTCATCATTCATTACTGTATTTGATCCCCTTTTCTGAACAATAAATCCTTGCACAGTTGATTACTAGTGCTACAATCCAAAATTTTAGATCTGACATCAGGATGAATCGATTGAGGTTTGAAGATAGGGGTGCCATTGGATCTAATGGTTGTCGGTTCCAAATTCATGTTATTTAGTAGCCTGAAATAATGGCTACGATTTCATTTTCAAAACCGATTAATGGCTCGAAACCTACTGATTCGATGTTGGAGGGGTAAAAATACCTTGGATATTGAGATTTGTGGTGAACTGAACCCCCAAATTGAATCCATAAGATCGATGGTTCTAGTGGGAGGTAGATTTTGGGTCTTTGGAAAAACCCAATCCACACGGCATGTAGTCCCTGACTACAAGGCGTATAGTCCCCCTGGACTAACTTGTTATGTACACGGTGAGTACATGGATGAGAGGTGGAGTACATGGGTTTCCTATACAACATGTACTCCCCCAACATGGCTTGACCTATACCAATTATATGGAATACCTCATATACTAGTACACTAGAATGGATACATCGGTTGGTGTCATGTGTTGGCATAAGGTCGGAGTACACGAGCATACCCTAGATGGAAGGAAATGGTTTGTGAACATTTCTACACATAGTGTACCCATCATAAACATGACATGTTTGGAATGAGATGTGCCATAATACAAGGGAAGTACAGTAGCTCAAATTACATGTCATACTACCCTAATACATGTTGTGTAACCCTTCTTATATTGATTGAACAACTTGTCCTCTATGTTTTGGATAGGCTTCGTGAGGGTGCTTCCTCTTCTTTGTTTCCCTGAAGGTTGGTATGAATTTTTTTCTACTCATAATAATATGATCCCTGGATAGAGTTAATAGATTCCACAGAGATGTCTAGAGTAGGGCCTTATATTCATTTCTTTATGTCCTAGGTGGATTTATTGGTATCGTTGTGACCAACACTACAGAGACACCGATCCTCTACATAAAAAGTTAATATAGAATGTGTTTTCAGTATAACCCCATGGACCTAGAAATGATCCTCATCTGTTGTATTGTATCTACCATAAGATCTATCAGCATATCTCTCTCCAAGTAATTTCCAATGAGTATTACCTATCGAATGGATATCATCGGTGATATCAGACTAAGGATTTGTTTCCTGCAGATGAGTTCTTTGTGGATACTTTGAGCTGAATTCTTGGTGTTGGTATATAGTTGTTTTGACTTAACTCTACAATGTTTGTCATTGATTGAGTATATATGGTTATTATTGTAATATGTACTATAGAAATATACCTTTATAGAGATGGATGTATCTTGATTTTGATATATTACTTTGTGGTTTGGGGTTGTCCCACAGAGTATTGTTAAACGTACCCATGCACAAGAATTTTTCACACATTCCATGTCTTTTGCAAAAGATCCACCTGTTGAAAGATTCCTCGGTGGACTAGGACCCGAAGGTGAATTTTGATACTAGAATGACTGAGTTTTATTCCTGCTACAATAGATAGTATTCCTAGTACATTTTTTATAGGTTGGACTATATTTATAGGGTCTTTGTGGTGTATTGAATTATAGAACTCTTAACTTTACATTATATTCCATCATACTTCGGTTGTGGGATATATATGTATGCATGCATTGGTTACATAGTGATTTATAAATTTCATCATTTTTTGGGATTCGAAATGTGTTTGTGTAGAGGTACATAGGAAATTCCTACTATGTTAGAGATATGCCTACCAATTTTTAGTCAGCATCCACTATCATATTAGAGGCATGCTGGGGGAGTTGTGTCACTTTCCCCACGAGGATGGGTCGTGACACATTTGGTGGTTGTTCCAATGGAAGGAATCGATGGTCCCGAAATTCTATGATTATATATTGAGGATTCCACTCCTACCCTAATATTACATAGGGATCCATCGATCATCTCAACGTGTGGCCTAGTGTAGTTGATTTCGAAGATGTTTTGGGATGTGTTGTTCGAGTGCTCGTTGGTCCATGAGGAACATCCAACTTCATCTTCATTCATTATTTTGTGGTCACAATGGAGTATCTCTTATGGGGGTCATTGTAATTGTCATTGAAAGGTGTTTCACGGTTTGAATGGGTGATCAGGAAGTTCTCCTTTGTGCGGTTGTTTGTTTCTTGATGGCTATGTGTTGTTGTTTGTGGGAGTAATGGTGAATTAAATGACAGTTTCACCTCATGATGTCGAAAATGGTTGATAGAAAAAGGTGAGTTTGAATGGTTATTCTATTTTTTATGGGATTGATTTTTTCATTAGGGTGTTGGAGGATGATGTTAAAGGGAGAGAACAACAAAGGTGGTTGTCTTGTGATGTTGATGGTAGGGGATGAAACTCTGGTTGAGACGTGTGACTCATGTTTCAAGGTAACATTTGATTATGATTCAATGAATGTGTGTTATTTTAAAATTTAATTTTGTAACCACATGAATCATACATGAATTTGTTTCATGCTTTGGATACCACACAATGATATAGTAGCAATTTTTAAAACTAATAATATATATTTCAAAAAATATATTTCATTATTAATTTCATCATGAAACATATTATAAGAATACCAAAAACTAAAATAAATTAAATTTTGATATCCTTATTTAAATTAATAGTTTATTTTTTATCAAATAGAACTTATTAAAGTTTCAAAAACTATATTTTAAAAAAGTGCTCCGTCAAAAGTCTGTAAAAATTTCTTTTTAAAATAATACATATTTAATGAGAAAAACTGGATTTCTTATTATATCTTATATATATATATATAATTTATGTTAAACATTAAATATTATATTTAATATTTTTTAAATAAATTTAATTAATTAATATAATATAAAAAGAGTTGTTTTTTTATATAAAACAAACTCGAGAATTGTTTTCCCAAAAAAATATTTTTATTTGAAAAATGAATTTGCATTCATTTATAATAAATTGGTAAAATATTTATATATGTGTGTGTATGATTGTTTGTGTGTAAACCATAATTTCATAATTCATTTAATAATGTTTGTACCCTCTATTATAATGGCTAGTTTATAATTATATTTTTAAAAAAATAATAAGAAAATGTTGCTTTGTAGAAACTCATTGTTGAGTGTAATTCCTGTTAAGCTGGTTTTTCATAAAACACGCAATATCAATGAAATTTAATTATTATAAAAAATTATACTTCCTAAACTAACCAGGTTATTACATTCTACCTCCCTTAAAATTAATTTCTCCCTCAAAATTATTTTTTGTTATCAATGGATTAAAACTTAATTGTTCCTATCATAAAAACCCATATCATAAAAATGAATACTAAAAATTATTTTAAAATGGGGAAGTTGGGGGCTAAATTTTTACACAATGTGACTAATAAATATGTTTTCCTAAAGGATAACATTGGTGGAAATTGAAAACATTGTCATTATAGAGAAGAGAAATTATCATGTTCTGATGATGAGTGATAGAGAACATATTCTAGATATGGTTAATGACCACAAAACCACATAACAACTAGGTTTGAAAATCATCATTGATAAAATAAAAATTGATGAGAATTGGAAAACCTTTTATTTCAAAATACATTGAGAATATGTAATTTCATTATTTAATCTCATAACTATAGTACCCCTCTATGGTTGTTCCTATATCAATTTTGAATCCATCTATCACTCCAAGAAAATATGATGTTAAAATTATCATGTATGACTAACTTGTGGATCATAAAATCCATAATGGAATGATAAGCCATTTCTTAGTTCTCTATTTATCATCAAAACATATTGGTTAACACATGTTATCAAATATGCATAAATCTTCATATTATGAAACATTAATCTATAAAAACTCATCCAAATTTTATCGTAAACAATTTCATTAATGGTTACTCTTATAAACCATTAAAAATATTTGAATCAATGTATTTTGAAATAAGGCCACTAAAATTATCATTTATCTCCCAAATACATTATTTAACTCTTTATTGTCACATAAGAAAGAAGTGATGAACGTTATCATGTATTCTGTTGAAACATGGTAATATCCTGAAATACCTTAAAACATTAGTTGAAGTATGAATACTTTAAAAATTCAGTCGTTCCTCATACTATAAATAAAAAAAATTGATAAATTAAATCCATGATATTCTAAACAACATTTTCTTCTTATCAGTTCCAAAGTCAGAAATATATAACCATTTAATTTTTCATAATCACTAATCTCCTTATTTTATTATCACAATACTGGGAACATATTATGGTTTATCCTTCCCATAATAATGTTTTTTCCAAAAATATCACCTTACCACCTCAATTATATGTCAAGGTTACTAGTACCATTAAAAATATATGTTTAAATTCACAGTAAAAATATTTTGATTAATATACTTATATATTTTATGATTCATATTACATGTTATTTGAATTCCAGAACATTTACACTCCAATCATCTGACGTTATTGTTAAACTATTACTTAGGATTCATCATCTTAGTATTTCAATGAATATAAAATATGAATCATGTATTATAGTTCCTCAATATCAACGTAATAATACTTCATCAGTTTAACATAAAAAAACTTTTTAAACATACCATACCTTCCCCAAGTCATTTTTGGTCTTTTAATCTTCATTATTATAACTAATAATCATACCGCCTTTGTAGTTATCTTCATGCTATTTCCACATAGGAAATCATTTTTGATAATGCCTATACATTTCAATTAAGAATAGTTAAATGTTTACCGTATTCCTTCTAATTCCATCAATTGACTAAAACCAGAAGTATATTGTGGGTAATAGTTGTCAAAGCATAGAAACCCATAATCCTATAAAATAACTTATGGGATTCCTAAATCATGACACCTACTTTTAAATCTATGAAACCTTAGGGTTATCCATAGAGACATCCCTAAACATGTCCGTATTAATATCAATAGGGATATCACTAAAGTTTTATCTTTTATGTTTCCAATGGTTGAAAAAACCAGTTCTCTAAAAAGAAATATAATTACATATTCATGATGTATATATACATTAAATCAATTTGATGGAATATTTCATATATTACAAAAACACATACTCGAATAACATATTTTTTTAGTGCCTTTGGAAACATGGAACACATTCTTAAAATTTAATGAAATTTATTTGACATCACTCATATTGATCATCCCCTTTTGTACTTAGACTAAAAACCTTTCTCAAGGACTAGATGAATGGAAACATAATAAAGGGCATGAAAAAATTCTTAGAAAGGGTAAACACGTAAGATACAAAATAATAGCATGAGCATAAGGGTATAAAAACATGACGATGAAATTTGAATATCACACCACTCATATCAATGATCATATAAATTAGATATGAAATAGTGATTTGTATATTATAATAAATGAATAATTAAATAATCAATGAATCAGATCCATGAGAGTATAACAATTGCATAAGACATGGTATATGTCATATACAAAGAACCACAAAAAATTAATACATCAATGATACCTAAAAATAAATTCATATTATGTTATTATTGGGAAAGTTACCCATGTAACTAATTTTCTATTTTTTGGACATACCCTTTAACTCTTACATTCCGTCTTTGGATGACCTCTCTTATACCCTCTTGTTGCGGGATAAGGATGACCTCCCAAGTACCTTCTTAAGGGAAAGATCATTTCTATTATGAAATATTCATAATAAATCATCAACGCTTTTTCAATCATTTTTCAATGAAAATAATCATTATAAAATATAAAGGATTCATTGAAACCATTTTAAAAATCTTTTATATATAATTTTTTGAGAATTCATAAAAGATCAACAAAAAGTATTTTAAAACAGTTTTAGACAACATTGCTTTGATGGAACACAGATTTTTGACGAAAAGGAGAATAAAATTAAATGAATTTTCTAATATAACAAATATAATTATATTCATGATAAAATATGAAAATATTATGTATATACACCTCATAAAATAATAAATGTGCATACCATAACTTGTGTCTCAAAAATAAAATATGGAGACTACATTTCTATACTGATTTGGTAACTTCTGAACCACAATACAAATGAAAAATAGATCATCATATGGATATGAATATTACCATTAATTTATGGATAATAATAGTATAATACATTAATTCTCATTATATAAACAGAAATCATGAAACAAGTGGAGAATTTGGCTTAAGACTCGCAGAAATAAATGTGCGACTAGAAAGACACTTACCTTAAGTCTTGACTCCTTTCGAACTCGTGAAAACCTCTTGGGAAATAAATATAAGTTTATTATACAACTATTAAATAATATTATACTTATATATAATATCACATATGATTTTATTTTGTATTTATATTACACATTAATTAACAATACCATTTGAATTTTACTCTTCGGTTAATATCCTTTTTGTTTTCCACATGTGTTTTTATTTGTTAATTTTTTTGTTTTATTACATATATCATTAATTAATAATTTATATAATTATAAAAATTATATAAATAACATATATATTCCATATATATGTATTTAAAATAATCTAAAATATATACGATTAGAAAATTTAATACATCTTTTATGGAGACGGTGGAACGTGAGTACTAATGAATGCTATTTCCATTTTATTGTCATATTGGAAGAAATAACATAAATGAAATTGATATAATATCATATATGTGGGATTATTTTTATTTATATATCATATTAGTTCACCAAACCCTCTTTAATACATTCAATGTAAAGTGACAATGAATCATATCATTTTGAGGAGGTGTTAGTCCTCATGACCACATATGATGTTAGCATAATTATATAAAATGGAAAGCATAAAATAAAGTGTTATATAATAATTCAAAGGGTTATAAATTAAAAATAATAATAATATAAAAACATAAATTACATAATTATTTCCAACTATAAAAGGTGTCCAAGGATGAACGACAGACATTGGTTTCCATGGCGGTAGTCTACCGTAGACGTGAACAATGATTACATATCCCCTTTTATAGAAGTGTGTGGGAGTGTAGGTAGAACCATTATTTTAAAAACATATTATTTTAATAATTATTTTTAGGTTATTATTTAAATATTAATAAAAATTAATTTATATGGCTCATGGAAGAAATAAAAAAAACTATAGTTGATCAATGTTACATCTTCTTTGGGTGTATCCTTTTAGTTCGCACCAAAGGACATTTGTGGTTGGTTTTATGAACCATGTAAGCATTCTATGATGAAGGTTGGGAAGTTAAGAAAAATATTTTGATAGTTTTTTTCCAATCCAAATAGGTTCTATAGTGTGAAAAAAGAAGATGAATATATTTCATTTTATAAGAGCGAGAAGATGTATTATTGGAAGTTCACAAAATATTACATTTTAATAAATATATTCTCTATTAAAATAAATAAAAATTTAATAAAATAAAATAAAATAAATTATTTTGTTTTAATCTAATAAAAAAATTATTTTAGCCTTATTTTGGTGTTAATTTGAACAATTTCAATTTAATTATCTCATAATTTATACATTTTAATATTTATTTTGGTAACAATGTTTTCCATATTAAAATGAGGAAAATTTTAATTATAAGGTTTTAATTGATTAATAAATTTTTAATTTATGATATTTTAGACCATATTGCTTTTCATTTTTAATTATTTTGTATTTTCATTATTTCTAACTAATAGAGTAAAATATTATTTTCAAAGAATATCATTACGATCATTTTTACACAGTTCATTACATTGAAATTAAAAATTATATAAATAAAGAAAAATTAATTTAATACACTCTAAAAATATCATTTCAAAATATAAAATTCATTTATCACCTTATTTATGTAAAATTATATTTATTTTAATACATTTAATATAACTTAATAGAGTTTTTAATTAATTGAATAGTAACTGCATCATCATTGTGAAATTATTTATGATAAATATATCATCAATAATAATTAAGAACAAATTTACATGATTTATATAAACCACTTATATTTCATATTGTTATATATTGTTGAGCATAACTTCAATTTATCGCCATATTATAAATATTATACTTATTAAAATTAACAGTTTTACATTTTGTCACTCTCCTTGATTTTAATAATATCCAAGTAACATCCATGAATACATGTCTATTAAATTATTAAATTTTAAAAATTTAATTATAATAATCTAATTAATATCATCCAATAACTTTTTAGAAAGTTTTAGGGTAATTTAATATTACAATAATATTTTTGTTACTCAGAGTTACCTGATTTACCATTAACTGCGGTAATAAAATTTTCCAAAGTACTTATTCCATTTTTAAAAACATAAAATGGACCTATAAAATATATTTGGAACATATGATTCTAAATAAAGAATCCATTTTCCAAAATACAATTAAAATAATTGTCAAGAAATAGTTAAAAATTATACCCACAGATTTGACAAAACAACGTGTTTTTTAATTGGAAAACAACCAAAAGATTAAAATGTTTTTATATCGAAATTAACTATAGAAATGATTAAAATTAACTAAATTTGATTAAAATATAAAACAATATTCTAGATATAATCTTAATCTAATCTATGATATAATTTAACATAATAAATTATTTTAATGAAAATTTTGATTTTAATTAAAATTCAATATTTTTCAGTATTCATCAAAACATGAAACATATAAGAATGTTACTGAAAACTCAAAAAAAGTAAATTTTTATATCCATATTTCAAATCTAATTTTTTTTGTTTTCCAAATATAACCTATGTAAGTGTCAAAACTGAATTCAAAACAAGTGTGGCCTCAAAAGCCAACACAACTACCTTTTTAGAAAAGTAATTATTTTATTGCAAAAATTTTATTGGTTATTATATAATGTACTGAAAACACTTAATATGAACCTTATATTTAATGTATTGTATATATACATATCATTAATATAATCTATTAAGAGTTGTTTTTTATTTAAAACACGCTTGTGAATTGTTTTTTTAGAAAACATTTCTTTTTTAATGTAAATTAATTTAATTAATAATTTATTTGTCAAAAAGTATGTTATAAATATGTAAACCAGAACAACATATTTTAGTTAATCATGGTCATAAAAAATTCTAATGGAAAGTTTATAATTTTCTTTATTAAATAGTAATAATAAAAGATTGTATTGTTGAAACTCGTTGTTGCGTGTAACACATTATATGTATATGTTGTGTGTAATGTAAGGCATCAAAGAAATAAAATTATTAAAAATAAAATTTTTCAAATATCTCAGTGTTATAAGAGATCAAATCATATTTATTATAAATTTCATATAAATTCCCATTTTTCAGTGTATTCTGATGAGTACTCAAATTATCTCATTATTCCCTAATTCTTTTGTAGTATATGTGAATGTTATCGATAAATACCACCACAAATTAATTAAGGAAGTCATTAAAGAATCAATTTATAGGTTCTATAAAAATTAATGTATAATTATTGAGTTTTATTTGCATTACTATGAAATTATTATAACAATACCCTATATGAAAGTTAGTTTTGGGAATAACATCCTTGTTCACATTCAATTCCGGATATCCCGCGACTAAATATCAACTCAAGTGATGTACTCTGATCTAGGTATCTAATAATTTAGGTCATTAGTATAGTGAATGGGATACTTTTTATATCTTATGATCTTATTCAGTTCATTATAATTAATGTAGTGATGCATTGACCCCATAACATTCTCAATATATAGAATTGATGCACCCCCACTATAATCACCATGGAATATGAAAATTTTTACCAGATTCTATTATAGTTACTTCACAGTTCTTCTAGAAAAAATGGTTCAATTAAATAAAGATCTATGGTTGTAGGTAGAGTTCAAAAGATAATGTAAATTGACAACTTAACATATGGATTAAAAGGAATACAAAGAACCACTTTGGAAAATACATCTATATATTCCCTCACAATTGACTTGTCATCAATGGTGACCATATCTATTACCTCAATCATGGGAGGTAGATGTTATTTATTTTAAGGAATTCATATCTACATATCAAAATATATTTCAATATTGATGTATCCTCCTACATACACTTGAATAAATTTTGAATATGATTAATGAAATAGAATGTGTTTTCTTTACCGTAGATGTTATTCTTATTTATAAATAAATAAAACCAATATATGCATGTATAACATTTAATTACACTATAATATGTGTATAATATTTTTTTGTGAGATTCATCCCAAAAACTTTTGATTTACAGGACTCATATAATTGATATGTGATAATTATTACATGTATAATTTTCATCAGTATTTCAACCACCATGTCATAATGTGGCATTTCAATAATTCAACCAAACCTACAATATATGAACGAATACTTTGATATATAGTAAAATAAAAAATTCACTATTATTGAATGAATAACATGTTTACTTACTACAAATTCATTGCCAAAATCTACCCTAGTAGTAGTGATAACATAAGAATTATCTTACACTCTTGGTCATAAGGGATGTTTTTATCAATCATCCATGATTACCCTTGACATAGTTCTCTTATTTTTATTGTTTTCATGTTTCATATGGATAAATAATTAGACAAATGGTTGAGTAATGATCAGAACCATAGTTTCATCCATCAAATCAGTTGTCTTCTTAATCTCCCATTAGAAATCATTATCATAGTGCATCTCCATTACACATTTATAACATCCCCATATTACGTTGAAGTAGTTTTCATGATTAATAATCCCATATTTAAAAAATATAAATTGTATAATTTTCTCCCTGGAATGATATTTATCCATTGATCCTCTATAATTTAACTTCAGTGTCTTTTAAAAAATCCTACCCCACCTCTAAAAATAATTGACAGTCATTTATCTATAAATCAACATGAAGGGAAAATCATTGAATTTATTCATAGATTAAAATTCCTCAAATCTATAAATATTTTTGAAAATTCATATTTATTCCATTTAAGAAGTGTTGAACTAAAACTTCAGGTTTATGTTAATAATTTTAGGAATATCATGCAAGCCTTTTAAAGATTACCTCATCTGACCTGATTAATTCATCCTCCCCTTTCTAAAGTCTATGAAACATCAATTAAATTTTATGATGGGAAGTGAAAATAAAATTGTTAAATAAAAAAATAATTTAATCCTTAATACATCATTGATTCAATATATTCCTTATGATTTATATTTTGGATCAGTTCCCACCACTTATCTAATTTTCAATTTAAAATGATAAACAAAAAATATATTATTATCATATTTGGATAATTTAAATATGTATATATATTATATTCTCAATTAAATTAATCTACCATTGTACAAGTAATATATTATAAGGTCCAAAAAATTGGGTGTGATTTAGCCTAGAAATGGCTCAACCATAGAATACTTTTTCTTGGGAGAAGGAGGGAGTTCCATGTAACTCAAATAGTTATTCATAATTTGAGTCGGTTATGAATGTTCCATCATGATGATCTCAAAAACCAATCCCATCACAATTGGTATATATTTGGGGACATTATTATACAATCCATAATTATGGTTTTAGTATATATTCCTCATATTTATAACCATTTAATAGAATAATGTAAATGTTGGAATGAGAATACTTTCATTAATAAGAATATAAAATAAATCCACAAATTAAAAATTAATTACGTATAGCTGAAATTTATACACTAAATTATGAATGTTTGTGTTCATATAAATCTTATTCAGGATCTATTTCCTCCCAGTGTCTCTATCCATATCATAATAATTTATTCAAATCCGTTATAATGGGTTCTAAAGACAATTAGAAACATAAAAAACCTATTTAATGGGACTTTCAAACCATCATTATAGTTAAGACCCATTATAGGTCACTTTGTGAAGATCACATTAATACCCAACTAACACTTTTTAGAGATATTATCTCTAACAACATCAGACTCAGAACCTATAACATCTTTTATTATCTCGAAATAGATTTCATTTTAGGAAACCACAAACACATTAAAAAAAGTTTTTTTTTTGTTTTTCTATATATATATTTATCCATATGGTTTCCAATAATATATTCTATTCCTAATTAAAATAAATAAATATACCATTACTTTATACCAACAATATAAACATGAGTTTAATATAAATATTATTAATTCTTTTTAAACATAGAAGTCTATAAAGAAAACCCCGTAAATATGGAGATCTAATGTCAATAAGAGATTAGAAACATAAAATTAAATCATAAACATAAGTCCCATAATCCTTATTTTGATATTAATAATGTAACCCTAAGTCCCATTGACCAACCATTACTATATAATGTACCATTGGGACATATTTAAAGAATTGAATGAGTAATAAAGCATAATAAGGGAATAAATAGAGTAAATCATGATGCAAAAGTAAAAAGTTTGGGTCCCAAGGAATTTCATGTTATTATAAAGAGAAGGATCATTAGATTAGAAATATTTTATAGATGAAATAATATCAAAATATCATAGATTCATAGATATGTGGAAATGCCACAAAACATGGAATAATTTCATAAGTCGTGGATAACATAAAAAAATAGCATAACGTAGTGTTCTACGATAAATTAAAATATGTGATTCATTATTTATTATAATGTGAAAATAGTAAAAATAATTTAGATAGTTTTATACTCTTGATCCCATCTATTTTATCTTAATACGTACATATATAAATGTTCTTTATAAATAATTATCAACTAAGGAAAAATAATAAGAAAAACCATTGAAAAAGGAATGGGTTACAATATATTATCTCAAAACATAACCAAATTACATATCATAAGGATTCAAACAAGGACATGGAATGAAATAATTTTATACATTAATAGTTAAATTAAAATGAATAGGTTATAAATAATATTTCCATATGAAGAAAATCCATAATAATGAAGTGTGGAAGTAGGTATAAAATTGAACCTATCATGAAATGTTTTTAAGGATTGAATAAACATCATATAAAAGGGTATATAAAACCGTGTCCCTTAAAATGTTAATAAAAAAGAATTGTTTCATAAAATATTCATTATTTCTTCAATTTCGTTATGGGAAAATACTGTAAAATATTGAAATGTTTGATGGAATAATCAATTGGAATGTTACATATAAAGGTGGTTGTTTTCTGGAATGATTATATACATGAAAAACTGATATATCTATAATAATATGGGAAAATAAACTATGAAAATATGGAAGAAATATATAAAAAATAAAAAAATAAATACATGAGAATACAAAAGATTTAAAGTGGGGTAATGTAAAAAAATGAAAAACATAATCGAAAAGAGGGTCGTTGGGGAGTTCCCTTTCAACAAGTCATGACTCGGTTTTTATGCACATTTATCCTCATGAATCATCAAAATCATTTTATTTAATACATTAATAATCACATTGTTAATGAAACTTATATTCTCAGAGGTCCATTTTTTTTATATTTCATTCATTTACTCTATTTTTTATCTAATTGACCACTTTGGGTTGGTTGGGAAATTTCTCCAAAACTTGTTCAATTTTTCTACCATGGTGAAAGGAATTTCAATAATGTTCCTCAATATCTAGAATTACATATAGTTAAAAATTATTTATCATTATATATATACTTGTGTTATATATTTACATTGATTATCAAATATATATTCAAATTATGAAAATTCCTCGACATGCTTATTTTTTTGTGATTAAAATTAAATTGATTATTTATTGTTATTATCATTAATAAAATTCAAAGTTTATCTTTCCAATATATTAATAATTTCATATTTATTCATTAAATAAATTTCTAAAACCATCCACATATTGTGGGGATGAAAAATGGATTACATTTTCCATGGAGGCAGTGATCCCCTCAAATCATGGGTGATGATTTAATTTTAGATTGAAAGGTATATATTTAGATTATTTAAATTATATCAATATAATAAAATTTCAACATAAAAATTTAAATAATTTCAATATATCATTATATATTTAAGACACGTTGAAGATATATAAGAACAATGAAACATGATTAATTAAGTTAATATAATTACAACTTCCTTGGATATCCTCCTTCAAACCACACATTAATAATTATACGATTTTTTGTTTTGATGAGGGTAGAACATTTAGGAAATGTGGAGGAATATTGGTGATATATTTTTAATTTTTTTTCAGATAATTTTCATATACTTTTTGGATAAATATGGTGATGAATGGTGTTATTTATAAGTGGAGGAGGGGGTATTTTAGAATAAAAAAATTGAATACTCTACCATTTATCTAATTTGTTTTTTAATTGTAATAATTACCATGAATTTTATTTTTTGTTAATGGAAAATATAGGGTTATTTTAAATTTATATCAATAAGAAATTGATTATTACTTTCAAACCACTTAATTATATTAAGTAAACAAAAAATATTTTTTATTTTAGGATAAAATATATTTTAGGATCCATAATGTTAAATATCAGTAGATATGTTCAAATTAATATATATGAATTAATTAATTTACTCATTTAATATATTTTTTATAATAAAGGTTTTTATAATGTTTTATATCTTAATTATATGCCAATTATGTTATAAATATTACAACATTTATAAAAATAGTAATTTTACTATTTAATATCAAAATTATCTTTTTTTTCAAAAAAAATCCCAAAACAACCTAATAAAATTAAAAATGAGAATTATAGATATATTATTAACTTTTTCATAATAATTACTTAAATATGATAATTTAAATTTTTTATATAAAACATTATTTAAAAAAATACTAATTTTTTTGACATGATCAAATTACCAACCCATAAAATTATTACTTATGATTCCATAGAAATTTATAATCATTTATATGAAAATATATAAAACCATTTAATGAAAGTAAAATTTAATTTTATGATATTTAGTTGATTATAATATTTATGTCAATGAAAATAATACATATATTTTTTACAGAATATGAAATTATGCATTCTTCATGTGAAAAGTTTTTTTATAGTTTTTTTTAATTTTATATAATTACATTTTGATATAAATCAATATAATTTAGATAAATAATTTTATACTATAATTATAGATTTCAAAATCTTGTTAATTCACTTGGTAAATTCCATTTATAAATTTCTAGGTTATTACAAAAATGTGTAGTTGGGTTTTTCTTTAGAAAATAGGGAAGCAATGCTAAAGGTGTATTGAGTGATTATATAAGATTAAGGAGACCAATATAGGTGTAATAGATGATTTATTAATTATATAGGTAATTAAATACATTTTAGTTAAAATATAACTATAAAAACAATTTTATGGTAAAATATTATACATGGATTATATAATGGTCTCCCACGATAGTTTGTGATTTGATTATGTGAGGTCTGTCATAATTGTGCTCCATTTAACCTGAGATCATCATATATAATAGGTTATTCTACCCATATCCAACTAGATATTATCCAGAGTTAGGGTCATGATGATCTTATTCCTATGTTTCACATTCTTTGCACTAATTAGTGGAGTGATGAAACATAAATTTACAGTGGGATTCAGAGGCATCATTACCCTTAAAGTAGAAGAAAGACTATACAGATATTTTTCTTAGTGAATATCTTCCATGTAGATTTTATTTTATTCCTTATTGTTAAATATAATAATACATATAGTTTGAATAAATGTTTAATATATCAATGAAGGTTGTATCGTATGGTTTAAATGCTGGATTGATCCTCGTATTTAAGAGGATTGGTTAGCTTTTATATTAAACCTTATTATATGGTTCAAACATCCACCGATTAGATAGTGATAGTGGTATTAGATTTATCCATTTTAGTGAAACAATGTATTCATTTATCTTTAAAAATACTCATGACCATTATTGTGTTTTGATGTAATCCTATGGTTTTTTTTCTAAATCCCATCATGATCCTGATTCAAAATTTATTCCTAAGAACATCAGAGGTCAAGAAATGTCTCCAGTATGAGTTTTGATATTTGGGTAATGACGTATTACATTCCCCACATATCTTAGGGACATGTAATGTGTTTTTTATTGTTGTTGTTTTTTAGTTTGTGATGCACCCTAGTTTTTACAAAATGAAACTCCACCATAATAAAAAATTATTGTGTTTTCATGGGTGTAACTCCAATATAAATATATCATGGAGATTTGACGCTTCAATATTAATCGATTTGAAAATTTTTAAGAGGTAGAATGTGTAGGGTATTTGGTGGTGAAAATACATTTATATATGGATGGAAATCTAGATCATCTCTATTTTTAACTTTCAAGAAATCACCACTTACGCAAGAGTGATGATAGTTAAACTATATATGGATTCATCTCTGAGTAGTCAATACCAAATGAGAATCTAGGTACTAATTATTCCTTCTATATCGACACTAACACACATTAGTTGTGGTGAAATCCATTCATTTCATGAAGTGAATTTTTTATAATTTTTAACCCAATAGAAGTTATAACATTGTCCTATGGGAATGTGCTCCAACTGATGCGAACTATGTACTGCTCAAAAAAAACATTATTGTGTGAATTTTCCATATACTAATAATAATATTTTATATGATTCCAAAAATTTAGGATTATACCTTATGTTATGGTACCTATTTAGTATTGGATAGTCTTTGATCCTTTTAAGTAATTTTTAGATGAATAAGGTCGAACTCCTTATGGATTTGAATTTGTATTAGTTTTCTTCAATTGAAGTATCAATATATCCTATTATTTATCAAATATATGTGGTTAGCCTAGTGATTTTATGTGTAACTCATTGAACTATTTTATTAAGGTTTTTACTATTCTTAGTTTTTTCTCTTAAACCGTTGGATCCTGGTGGTATATCTTGGGAATAGATTGTAATGTCTTTAATTTTTTGAGAATAACACTCTCTATGATTCATTTAGGAAGTGTTATGGAAATCTAATTTTTTTTTTGATGTTTTTGGAATAATAGATTCCATGATATGATTGTTTTTCTTAATTAATTTTTTGTATTTATTTATTCTAAACTAATTTTAAATAAAATAGTGTTTGGGAATCTCAAGATTTTGGATGTGACCTTAACATACATTAATAACACAAATGATGTGGAGGACCCTCATTCTGTATGTTCATGGTTTGATAAATCAATACCATTGGACATTATATTTCTAATATGGTTGATCTAACTCATATACATTATACATGACACCATAAATACTTATGTGACAATAGTGGTTCAATGATGTGGTTGTAAGAACCCTGTTCTTATTCTTGAGGTACAGATTTCAACTTTTTTTCCTTAACTATATTTGAGAAAATATGGAAAATGGGGAAAAATCCCAAATTTTTTGGGTACACGCTGTTTACATTTCCACACGTGATGTACTTTGGTAGTGTGGGATTAGTACACCAGGTGTGTAGCCCTGTCGATGATGAAAGGTGTAAAAACCGACTACATGCCGTGTAATGGGTATTTACACGCCTTGTAGTTAGTCAGCAGGTGAATAGTAAGGATGTGGGAGTAGTCGCCAGCTGAGTGATGGTACATTCCGTGTTTTTGTAAATACACGCTATGTTCTCATGTCGATAGGTGAACATTTCGGCAGTTGAAATAGTAGTCATCATAGGAACAGTTAAATGAGAAAAGTAAACGCCATGTACTTGAGAGTACATGCTGTGTAGTTTGTTTTTTCTCTTAAAATGGGCATTATCCTCCTATGTTCACAGAGGAATCTTAGAACATTGTTAGAGCTCAGGAGGATGCATGGAGCTTCGGAGATCAACCGATCGCGAACTAGGAATCTATTTCTGCTTTTGATGATCACATTGGAACCACACGGGTGAGTTCTCCCTTTTCCATGCGATGTTCTTACTAATTATTCCTCTAAGAGAAGTTATTGTAGTTTTAACAGGATTATGTTCACCTCATATCTTCATCGTTCTTGGAAAATTTGGGAGGCGTCATTCACGTATAAAGATCAGAGAAAATCGAGGTAGGTGGTCTAGTGTTTAAAATCCAACTGCTGTGTGTTTTTTTGTACCATTTTACTACAACCCATGTTGGTGTGTCGTGTGGATGAGGCCTTGGGTGTTTTAAATACCTAGAAATGTATAGGTAATTGAATGTAATTATGAACTCATGTTGGGGATCACTACATGGATCCAGGACCACCCCCGGGGTGCGTTCCACTGTTAATCCATTTGGCCAGGTTACCCAATGGTATACCATAAAATTCAGAATGATTTAAATTGACTTGATAGGAATTGTATATAATTTCTTTCTTATCTATTGGGATTTGCCTGGTTACTTGAGCCTGAGGGAATTGTTCGATTTAGCATGAGGGCAGTGTTCTATTTATCCAGAGGGCAGTGTTTTGTTTATCCTGAGGGAAACTCCTTTAATTCATGAGGGCAGTAGATTCTGTGCTTGAGGGTGACACTTCGTACGCCTGAGGGAAATATCTATTATGCCTGTGGGAAATTACCTGCAGGTTGTGAATACGATTACCTGAGGGTAAGGTTTGTATGTCTGAGGACAATGTTATCAAGAAGGTTCACCATGGTGATTTTCATATGTTATACCTTCCAAGTTAAATCAAAAGCTTGGCATGGTTAAATGAATATTAAAATGGAAATATTAATGCTATAGTTAGTTACTTTTGAGTAATTCTTAGTTATTGCATTTTACTACTGCACACTGCTCTAGCACATTTTCACTGATAGTTGGGCACATGCCTTTGGTTGGTGCGTACTAGGATTTATTTCTCACACTCTGTTTGGGCCATGTCTTTGGATCAAATAGGATATATTTTTGCAGGTGTCGATAGGGGAAAGAGTGTAGAGACCCAAAGCATGACGTACATAGATATTACATTACTTTTTTTGGAATTCTTAATACATAAAAAACAGACACACGAGGACCATAATAGTTTAGTGTCTTTGGAAACTTGGAATGTAATATTCTAATCGTGGTGAAAGATCTTCAACATCTCCCATAAATATCTTACACTTTTTGTTTCCTTACCTAAAACCTTTCTGTTAATCCTGGGGGAAAATAAAACATAAAAAGGGAGAGCTCAAATGCTCAGTAAGGGTACACATGGATAAAATAAAACATACCATATACATTTGAACTTAAAAACATGAACATAATGTTTAGACATCAAAATCATGAGCAAAGACATAAAACATGGAAGTACATAAGGCATAGATCATAATGGAACATAAATCATGATAAAATAGAATGGGAATAAAACATGTAATTGTGGCATCCATTAATCACATGTAATGATTTCCATAGTATCCAAGGCATTGCTGCCAAGACCATCTTATTGGACAAAGTCCCTTTCTGAATCGAGTTCACTCCTCGTTATAATCCTGTAATACTGAACCGGATTAACTTACCATTCCAGCAATGTCTATATCATGAGATATAAATCTTTACCCAATGCATTGGAAGGAGATACAGGTCCCACCCATCTCATAAGGAAATCATTCTTACATGTGCCACAAAATAAACTTAAAACATTGATCATAACCCAAAGAATAAAATGGGTTACATAAACATCATCCCATCATCTCATAATCCAAATAAAACAAATGGACATTTCATCATAAGAAAAGTGAAACCATTTAAATCATAGATACATTATACTTGAAACACAAACATTCTGAATAGTGTCACCTTAGATGGAAAATAGTTTTGATAAAACACTTGAAATGAATTCTTGAGGAAAATATCCTTTCTTCTTCAAAATCATTTTATTTTCAGAAAATTCCATGAAGTTTAAAAAAAACGATTTTTTTGAAAATAATCATGAAATATTTTAGAGGAATATTCATGAAAATAAAGCTTTATAAAACCATGAAAATCCTTTCATGCCGTATAATTTAAAAAAACATTATCCTCGTACTTTTGTCAGAAAAGTCAAAAAGTACCTCGTAACGTAAACAAAAGAAAGATTCCTTACATACCACGTATTAAAAGTCAAAATGGGTAAAAAGGACATTTAACATACATAAAACTACTTTTATAATGCTTGGAAATGGATGATAACAATAACCCCAGTAAATAGTTATGTCTAAGCAATCTCGGATAAAAATGAGATTTGCAAAATTATACCTTACCTTAGGTCTGATATGCTTTGTACGTATCCGAACCTCCTGTATAATGATTTAAATATTGTCATTGACTTATTAAAAAATCATATTCATTGATATGATATCATATATGTTTCACTTATGAATTTATATTACCCGTTCTTTTGTAAATTCCATGTTAAAGCAGCGTTTTGGGTAAAATCATTTCATTTATCGTATGTATTTCCACTTGTCATTCTTGATATTATTACTTATATCCTGATTTACATAATTGTAGAATGTAAAACATTATTTATATATAATATATATTCATCATATACATATATATATATATTATAGATCGATAAAAGGAATGAAAGACACCGTTCATGGAGATGGTAGGCCGTACGTACGCATGAACGCTGTTTTCGTTTCCTTATTAAATTGAATGAAACTAAATAGATGAAATACATATATATATATATATACATAAATCCAGTAGCATTATTATTTTTTATATTTCAGTATTATTCATTATATAAACTTTATGATCATTCATGTATGGTTAACATGGAGAATGAATCTCATCGTGTCATGGAGACGGTAGTCCGTACGTACGCACGAGCGATGTTATCGTTCCCATAATTATTGAATAGAATTTGAGTGGATTGTATAATATATCAGAATCAGTATGATGTTATAATAACCATATATAGTTATTCTTTACACCATTATACCCATCCATGTAAGGTGTTGGTGGAAAAACAGATTTCACCACAACGTGGAGACGGTATTCCGTACGTACGCACGCGTGGTGATTTCGTTTTCCGTAGGATGGATAGATGGTGAAGTATGGTTGTTTCATACTTATAATAAAATATCAGTATATGAGTTATAATTATGTTATTACATCATAATGAAACAACTAAAGAAGAAGAAGTGGAAGAAAAAATAAAGCTGAAAGAATCGGTAACAGACATTACCTCTTCTTTGAAGTGACTCTTTGAGTCCTCCTCTTATGGCACTGAAATTGGTCTTTGAAGAAGACCATAAACTCTAGGATGTTTCTATGGAAGTGGATAAGATAATTTTTCAGTTGTTGGCCGATCTTGAAGGCTCAAAGTGGTGTGAGGAAGAGAGGGAGGAGGTTCCCTTTTATAAGGGAGGAGAGGGGAACCTTTGGAAAAACTAAAAATATTATTTTATTATAAAGTCATATTCGGTTTTTAATAGAATCAAATTGATTTATTTAGAAGCTAATGTGGGGATGGGTCGAAAGCCTCTCATACAATAGAATTTAGACAAGTTTAGGTTTCTATTTTAACCTTATCATTTAGATTTAACATTAAGTTAAATAATTTTACTTTTACCGTGTCTTCTTGTTTTCTTACACTATAAGGTTAATAAACTTACAATAACAAGTCAAAAGAACCCGAAGTTGTTTATTATTAATATATATAACCTTATATATGTCATTTGGCCGAACATTATATTTTTAGGAATAAAATAACAACTAATATTATAATATTTTTTTTAAAAACTATTTTATGTCAATTTTGATAATATTTGGTAATTGATTTTTGTGAAAATAATAAAAGAATGGTTAGTTATAAAAAAGTTAATTAAATCAAAAATAACATATCATATTAACCTAGAAAACTATTTAAATTCATAAAAAGTCTCAAATTACATTTATTTGGGTATTTATAACATCGATTATGTCAATAATTCATTAATAAGATAATTACTCCATCAACTTTTTGTCATAAATAAATTAAATTATTTAATGTCTAAAAATTATAAATAAAATACTATTATGTAGGAAATAGTTTTATCTTTCTAATTAATATTTATAGTCGAATTTATCTTATGTATATCCTTATATTAAAAATAAATTAGTTATTAAACTTTGATTTTAACTATTTTCACCCTTCTTTAAATAAATTAATAATAAATGTCCTAATCTAATCCATGTAGGCCTAAATGGTCATATTTTATTCCTAAGGTTGTTTTTGGTCGAATTACACTTATCCAATAGAATTTGAACATGTGTTTGGGTAATATTAATATCATTTGTACCCTTAATTACCCTATTTACTTTTAACCATGGTAAAAAAAGTAAAAAGTTACTATTCACAAAAAATTACTTTCATCTCAGTGAACCACATTTTAGTCCTTGATATTAATAGTGTCTCTCGTATTTTCAAAATTCAATTCACAGAAGTAGTAAAATCTCATTTAAATGAAAAAGTCAGTTTTTTTAACTACCACTAAGTGGTTTTACTATTCTTCGAAAATTGATGTTTTTCAGAAAAATACCAAAAATTCAGCCTAATAATTATTTAATATTCCGAATTCAAAATTGATGTCTATTTTTCCAAATTCAAAACATATAAGTGGCATTAAATAATTTTAAAATTAATTCCCATTATCAAAACAAATAGCGTGTTTTTAAGAAACAATAACTATCAAAAGATTGATACTTGTTTATATCCAATTTCAATGTGAAATTAATTCCAATGACCAAAATTGGATTAAATGGTAAAAATATATTCTAATAACACTTTAAAACTAATTAAAAAGATAATCTAACCATATAAATTATTGCGATGAAAAAAGTTGTTTTTAATTAAAATATAGCGTGTTTTTACTATTCATTAAAGTATGAAAGTTATCAGAATAATATGAAAAATTTATCCAAAGTAAATTTTTATATCCTGATTCCAAAGAAGAATTTTATTTTGTCAAATTGAACTTATATAAATGTCAAAAATAAGATTTAAAGTGGGTGTGCCATCAAAAGGCGGCAAAACTACATTTTTTGAAAATTAATTATTTCACTCGAAAAATTGATTTTGTTCTCTTACCATGTTCTAGAAAATTTGTAAGATGAATAATAATATTATAAAATTCAAAATTTAGTTGATAATATTCATAACAGCTAGTTTATAATAATATTATAACCATATATCGTTGTTTAGTGAAACTTGGTATTGCGTATAACACACGCTATGGGCTGTCGTCTGTCCTGCAGGTTGTCCTTTTTCTAAAACTACATTACTATAACATCCCATCAATAATATCGAACTAACTTATGTCCAAAATAATCCATTCCAATCATTAGGCTTATCTAAAATACTTCGGTCCAATCTCATAGTATAAAGAAAATGATTACTTGAAATGTCACATAACAATCACGTAAATGGCATCATTTATCCCCCATATACCATAAGATATATCTTGTTGGTCAAATTACAAACATGTGAATACCTTAATCATGTATTCTCTTGAAGAATAAATACCCATTGAACCTTAGTGAAAACATGAGTGCTGTCAAAAGTTAACTCTTTCTA
The DNA here is from genome assembly GCA_963277665.1 of Viscum album. Taxonomy (NCBI): domain Eukaryota; kingdom Viridiplantae; phylum Streptophyta; class Magnoliopsida; order Santalales; family Viscaceae; genus Viscum; species Viscum album. Next base: position 78,044,724 of record OY728139.1, read on the forward strand.
CATACAAAAACCCCAAAATTCTATATACTCAAACCTTGATATAACTATTTCCTTACATCAGTCATGAGCTCATGAACTATCAAACACTTAATTTTCTCCTTATCCATTCATTATGTGCAGATCATCTACTTTCCAAAAATATCTGAATAACCTTTCATGGTTACTGGTACCATTCATCATACACTTTCAAAACATAAGGAAAGAAAACAGTGTAACAATCCTTAGATGTCTCTTTATTCCATAGTACCATGAGATTACTTATACAATATTACACTTGATAAACATGTAAGAATTACACTACCTTCTTAAACCATTGACCGAGCTTCAACAATTCTTTCATCTCACATATCATTTGTAGTTTCTTCACCATTATCAACATAAATACTACCCATACGACCATACTGATTCTCTTCATGAGACTTTCCCTTAGGGAATTGGTTTGAATAATTCCCATACATTCCACATTTAAAACATTTAACCATTGATGATTTTGTAGCAATACCATTATCCTCATCCATGGTGTTAACTGAACCTTTTCCTTTTAACTTACTGGCTTTGTGTCCTACTTTTCCACACCCAAAGCATCTTCCAGTTCCTTTGAAACATTCTCCTTGATTCCTCTTCCCACATGATTTTCATAGGGGAAATTGAACTTTCTTTCCTCTATGATCATCCTGAAACACCATCTTTCTCTTATTAGATGAGTCAGGAAACTTACCAAATTTGAGTTTATTGATCATATTATGAGATTGTTGATTTGGCATAATAATGATGTTTGGACTTCCAATCCCATTTCATTTAGCTGATCATGAAGAATATCATTCCATTGTCCATCATATCCTCCATTATCGTGAATCATCTTGTTTCCAGCCATTTTCTAAAACCCAAATAGAATAGTGTGAGAGGCAAAAATCATAATCAAGGGGGAGTAACTTCAATATCTAACATCTTAGGTTTAATATAATATTGTTACCATAATTTTAGAACTATAAACTATACTTATACTTAACCTTCGTGACATCCCTAGACATACCTTAGAAATATATCTAGGGATCTCACTAAAGTTTTCAGGTCCTAGTTTCCAAAGGTTGACTAAACCTTTCCTATGATACCAATTGTAGAGACTCGATGCTTGACGTACATAGATATTACATTAGTTTGGTAGAATAATTAATACATAACAAAAATAGACACACAAGGACCGTAATAGTTTAGTGTCTTTGAAAACATGGAACGTAATCTTCTAATCGTGGTGAAAGATCTTCAACATCTCCCATAAAGATCTTCCACTTTTTGTTTCCTTACCTAAAACCTTTCTTTTAATCCTGGGGAAAAATAAAATATAAAAAGGGTGAGCTCAAATGCTTAGTAAGGGTAGGCATGGATAAAATAAAACATACCATATACATTTGAACTTAAAAACATGAACATAATGTTTAAACATCAAAATCTTGAGTAATGACATAAAAAATGGAAGTACATAAGGCATAGATCATAATGGAGAATAAATAATGATAAAATAGCATGGGAATAAAACATATAATTGTGGAATACATTAAGAACATGTAATTATTTCCATAGTACCCAAGGCATTGCTGCCAAGACCATCTTAATGGACAAAGTCCCTTTCTGAATCGAGTTCACTCCTCGTTCCAGTCCTGTAATACTGAACCGGATTAAATTACCATTCCAGCCATTTCTATCTCATGAGATATAAATCTTTACCCAATGATTTTGAGGGAGATATAGGTCCCACCAATCTCATAATGAAATCATTCTTACTTGTGCCACAAAATAAACTTAAAACATTCATCATAACCCAAAGAATAAAATGGGTTTCACAAAAATCATCCCATAATCTCATAATCCATATAAAACAAATGGAAATTTCATCATAAGAAAAGTGAAACCATGTAAATCATAGAAACATTATACTTGAAACATAAACATTCTGAATAATGTCGCCTTAGATGGAAAACAGTTTTGATAAAGAACTTGAAATGAATTCTTGAGGAAAATATCCTTTCTTCTTCAAAATAATTTTCTTTTCAAAAAATGCAATGAAGTTTTAAAAGAAAAGGATTTTGTTGAAAATAATCATGAAATATTTTTGAGGAATCTTCATGAAAATAAGGCTTTATTTAACTGTGAAAATCCTTTCATGTTGTATAAGTTAAAAAAAACATTCTCCTCGTACTTTTGTCAGAAATGTCAAAAAGTACCTCGTAATATAAACAAAAGAAAGATTCCTTACATACCATGTAGTAAAAGTCAAAATTGGTAAAAAGGACATTTATCATACATAAAAACACATTTATAAATCATGGACATGGCTGATAACAATAACCCAAGTAAATAGTTACGTATAAGCAATCTCGGATAAAAATGAGATTTGAAAAAGTATCCCTTACCTTAGGTCTGATTTTCTTCGTACATATCCGAAACTTCTGTATAATGATTAACATAATTTCATTAAATTATTATAGAATCATATTCATTGTTATGATATCATATATTTTTCACTTATGACTCTATATTACCCGTTCTTTTATAAATTCCATGTTAAAGTAGCGTTTTGGGTAAAATCATTTCATTTATCGTATGTGTTTCGACTTGTCATTCTTGATATTATTACTTATATCATGATTTACATAATTCCATAATGTAAAACATGATTTATATATTATATATATTTATGATATACATAGATATATTATATATCGATAAAAGGAATGAAAGACACCGTTCATGGAGACGGTAGGCCGTACGTATGCATGAACGCTGTTTTCGTTTCCCTATTGAATTGAATGAAACTAAATAGATGACATACATATATATATATATACATAAATCCAGTAGCATTATTATTTCATATTTTTAATTATTATTCATTATATAAACTTTATGATCATTCAGGTATGGTTAACATGGAGAATGAATCTCATCGCATCGTGGAGACGGTAGTCCGTACGTACGCACGAGCGCTGATATCATTCCGAAAATTATTGAATAGAATTCGATTGGATGGTATAATATATCAGAATTAGTATGATGTTGTAATAACCATATATAGTTATTCATTAAATTTTACCCATCCATGTAAGGTGTTGGTGGAAAAACAGATTTCACCACGACGTGGAGACAGTATTCCGTACGTACACACACGTGGTGATTTCATTTTCCTTAGGATGGATAGATGGTGAAATAGTGTTGTTTCATACTTATAATAACATATCAGTATATGATATATTTTGATGTTATTACTTCAATATGAAACAACTAAAGAAGTAGAAGTTGAAGAAGAAATAAAGTTGAAAGAATCGGTAACGGACATTATCTCTTCTTTGAAGCGACTCTTTGAGTCCTCCTCTTAGGGCACTAAAATTGGTCTTTGAAGAAGACCAGAACCTCTAGGATATTTCTATGGAAGTGGAGAAGAGAATTTTTCAGGGTGTTTCTGAGCTTGAAGGGTCAAAGTGGTGTGATGAAGAGAGGGAGGAGGTGCCCTTTTATAAGGGAGGAGAGGGGCACCTTTGAAAAAACTAAATTTTTTTTTATTATAAAGTCATATTCAGTTTTTAACAGCTCCAGATTGATTTATTTTGAGTCTAATGTGGGGATGGGTCTAAATACTCTCATCCAATATAATTTATTCAAGTTTAGGTTTCTATTTTAACCATATCATTTGGATTTAACATTAAGTTAAATAATTTTACTTTTACTGTGTCTTCTTGTTTTCTTACACTATAAGGTTAATAAACTTACTATAACAGACCAAAAAACCCCAAGTTGTTTATTATTAATATATATAAACTTATCTAAGTAATTTGGCCGAACCTTATATTTTTAGGAATAAAATAACAATTAATAATATAATATTTGTTTTAAAAACTATTTTATGTCAATTTTGACAATATTTGGCAATTTATTTTTGTGAAAATCATAACAGAATGATTATTTCAAAAAAAGATAATTAAATCAAAAATAACATATCATATTAACCTATATAAATATTTAAATTCATAAAAAGTGTAACGCCCCAAACCCAGTTACCCAGAGTCGGTGCATTACTTCGTAACATTGGCATGATCACAAGAAAGATCAAATCTCTAAAGACCGATTGGTTTAGTAGCCTTGGAAACACTAGATATATTCATAAGTTTTACATTACATCATAAAATGAAAAACTACTACAACAACATATTGTTTCCACAGTCCACACTATAATCCCCTCATAATATCCCTGAAGGTCATTCATAACTTACATCTTCACATCCTGGGAAAAATAAAACATAGAAAAGGGGTGAGCTAAAATGCCCAGTAAGGATAACAATATAGCGGAACATTCAAAAATAAGCATAAACATTTAAGGCAATGAATTACTAAAACAAAAGCCTTTTAAACTTGAACTTCAACATAGTGTGGAAAAAGTAAAATGAAATAATGCCATTTACTTATTCACCTGGATATTCTACTAATCGAATAATCACATGCAAAAATCAATAACCACTTTCATAATGTTGGAATGCATAATGCCAGACTATCATAACCACATAGCCAAGGCCTCGTGCCAAGACTACAAATAAGATTTTTCCAAGGCCTTGTTCCAAGACACTAGTTTGTCTCATGAGACCTACCGATGCATCGAGGAGCTATAGCGGGCTCCACCCGTCACATATTAAGTCCAATGCATTCCCATATGAAAAGGTTTAAACATAACATAAACATTCGTATTAAAACTAGCATACGAAATGTCAATACTTTCACTATAAACTATGAATGATATAAAAATAGCACATCCACAGTCAAACATATCAAAAAACCTTCAATACAATATAGAATTTTTGTATCATAATAAATCAACTTCAAATAATCTTAAAATCCATCAAAGGATGTTGACATAGATGAAATCAAAATTCTTTTTAAAGAAATATCTCCTTTTATTTTGAAATCATTTAAGATCCATATAAAATAAAACATTTTCTTTGAAAATAATCTTATAAGCTTGTAATGAAAGCTTTGATGATTTTTTAACGGCGGAAAATAGCCACATCCGCCGTATAAGTTAAAAAAACATTCTTACCTTAATTTTGTCGAAAAGGTTAAAAAGGACCTTGTTTTGAAAACGACGGAAAGATTCCTTTATAAACCTCTTATAAAAAGTCAAAAAAAGGTATAAATGACTTTAACCCATATTCTTGTAAATAATAAATATGTTTTGAAATACATTTCGAAGAAACATGGATGTGGATGATAAAGAAATCCCAGTAGATTATTACGTATAAACAACCTCGGATAATGAAGAGATTGTGAAATAACCCTTACCTTGTACTTTTCCTTGGTTGGGGTAGGTTAACCTCATGTATAATGGTGAAATAATTGTTATTAAATTATACAAGAATCATATATATTAATATGATATCATATATGATCTTTTAACATTGATTTGTTAATAATATCTTAGAATTATCGTCGTTTCGGGTGTTAACTTACTCATTTTATTTTATATGTTTTGTTACATAAGCCATGTTTGTTGTATCTTATTCATATCCAGAATGATATCAAGTCCTTAAACATCATTTTTAAATCATCAAATGATAATTATACTTGAATGGATACGATGGAGAATGAATCTCATCGCGTTCGTGGAGACGGTAGTCCGTATGTACGAACGAGCGACAATATCATTCTTTTGATATTAAAATAATATATAAATGGATGGTATGTCATATATAAAGAATCATTAACATGTTATATTTATTATTTACATGAGTTACACATCATTATTATACTCATCCAAATAATAATATATTGAATAACAATTACACCACGACGTGGAGACGGTAAGCCGTACGTACGCACGTATGGTGACATGTTATTCAAAGGGTGGATAGAATACTGAATATTGTTGTACCATATTTATAATAACATCACAGTATATGTGAGATACTGGAGTTATTATTTTAGAATGGTAAGAACAAAGGAAGAAGAAGTGGAAGAAGAAAGGAACTTGAAAAGGGGTGGTGAAAACATTACCTCTTCTTCGGGTTCTTCCTTTTGATTTGATCAAAAGGGCTCCTTAGGTTGGCTTTATGATCAAAATAAGGCCCCTAGGTTGTAGTGAGGGAAGTTGGGAGAGTATTTGGGCAGAGTTTGGCCGAACCAAAAGGCTTTTAAGGTGTGAAAAAATGAGAAGGAGGAGTGCCCTTTTATAAGAGGGTTGAGGGGCACCTTTGGAAAAGCTAGAAATATTAATTTATAATAAATTCATATTCGGTTTCTAATGGCTCCAAAGTTGATTATTCAAAGTTTAAGGTGGGTATAGGTCGAAAACCACTCAACCAATAGAATTTAGACAGGTTTGGGTACTTATATTAACCTTATATTTAAGTATTAACTCTAAGTTAATTAGTTTCACTTTTACAATGTCTCTTTGTATTTTTAAATAATATGGTTAATAAAATTACTATATACATCCAAGAGACCCCCAAGTGGTCCATTAATGATGAACCTATCATGATATAAGTCTCTTGGCCGAACCTTATATTTTTAGGAATTTAATATCAATTAATAATATAATATTTGTTTTAAGAACTCTTTTATGTCAATTTTGACACTATTCAATAGTTGATTTTTGTGAAACTCATAACAGCTTGATTACTTCGAATAAAGTCCATTAAATCAATCCTAATATATCATATTATCCTAGAAAATTAGTTTAATTCATTAAAAGTTTCATATTATATTTATTTGGGTATTTATAATATCAATTATTTTAATTTTTCACTATTATAGTAATTACTGCATCATCATTGTGTCATAAGTAAAATAAATTATTTAATGTCTAAAAATTATAAATAAAATATAATTATGTAGGAAATCTTTTTATCTTTCTATGTAATATTTATAATCTAAAATCCAACATATATAACCCATGTAACAATTGTTTTTCTAAAAGATATATGCTTGTGTCATTTTTGTATTCATTTTAACTTAATCAAAATAAAGTGTCATTATCACTTACAAGTGGATCCATGGGGTCCCAAAATAGACCCAAAGATGCCCATGTTCGACCATGTATCAACCAATAGGGTTAAGACACGTTTTAGGGTAATTTAGTATTATTATAATATTATTTTTTAACCCTTATTTACCGGATTTACCCTTAACCATGGTAAATAAAATATTTACCGCAGTAATTATTCAAAATGTCTAAAAATAAGAGTTACCTATTTACACAATTTGAACATACTGATTCCAAATATGGAATCCATTTTCCTAAATTCAAAACACAGAAGTTGCAGAAATTAATTTAAAATTAATTCCCGCTGTCAAAACAAAAAGCATGTTTTTAAGAGATAATAACTATCAAAAGATTGACACTTGTTTATGTTCGGTTTAATTGTAAAATTATGTCCAATGACAAACATTATATTAAATGGTAAAAACATATTCTAAATATACTTTAAAACCACTCAAATTCATAATTTATCAATATTAATTATTTTGATTAAAAAAGTTGTTTTTAATTAAAATTTAGTAATTTTCACTATTCATCAAAATATAAAAGTTATCCGAAAAGTACCAAAATTTCACCCTAGGCGAATTTCAATATTCCGAATCCAAAAATGAAGTCCATTTTGAAATATAAAATATATATAATTTCAAAAAGTAGGTATTACTATTCACAACGGCTAGTTTAATTAGTTGTGGTGTGTGTTAGAACTCGAGGTTGCGTACAACACACGCTATCGCATTATTCAAAGGGAAACGTATCGTGGAAGCTTGGGGCGTTACATTCTCCCCTCCTTCAAATAATTGCGTCCATACAATTTCTAGGGTATTACTGCATAAAAAGACTCGGGTGGTTCTTCATCATAAGTTCCTCGGGTTCCCACGTTGCCTCTTCCATCTTATGGTTTCTCCACAGAACTTTTAGCAGACGCGTCGTCCGGTTTCTCAGCACTTGTTCTCTCGTATCAAGAATCTTGACGGGCTCTTCGCAATAAGACAGATCGGGTTCCAGTTCTAATTCCTCATAGGTGAGTACATGCGTTGGGTCAGGCATGTATTTCCTCAACAGAGATACGTGGAACACATCGTGAACTTTGGAGAGACTTGGCGGCATTGCCAATCGGTAAGCTACAACCCCAATTCGTTCGAGAATTTCGAAAGGTCCGATGTACCTGGGACTCAAATTACCTTTCTTACCAAAACGTATGACTCCCTTCCACAGAGATACCTTCAGAAAAATATGATCACCGACTTGAAATTCCAAATCCTTCCTTCGATTATCGGCATAGCTCTTCTGCCTACTTTGAGCTGCTTTGATGTGATTTTGGATTACTTTCACCTTTTCCACCATTTCCTCCACCAGTTCTGGGCCTACAAGTTTTCTTTCACCAACGTCATCCCAACAGGTTGGTGTACGACATCTCTTTCCGTATAACGCTTCATATGGTGCCATCTGAATACTCAAATGGAAGCTATTGTTATAGGAAAATTCTACCAGAGGTAAATATTGATCCCACATACCCTGAAAGTCAAGTGCGCAAGATCTCAACAAGTCTTCTAAGGTTTGAATAGTCCATTCTGATTGTCCGTCTGTCTGAGGGTGGTATGCAGTGCTCAAATGAAGTTCTGTATCCTTGGATTTCTGAATACTTTTCCAGAATCTTGAAGTAAAACGGGGATCACGATCAGAAACAATTGATAAGGGTACTCCATGAAGTCTCACAACTTCATTAATATATAGTCTTGCTAGACGTTCCAGGGGTAGATATTCTCTTATAGCAAGAAAATGTGCTGACTTGGTAAGACGATCAACAATCACCCATATTGCATCATTCCTTCTAGGAGTCTTTGGTAGCCCCATGACAAAGTCCATCGTAATATTGTCCCATTTCCACTCCGGTATGGGAAGAGGTTGCATGACTCTTCCAGGCTATTGCCTTCCAGCTTTCACTTGTTGACAAACCATACATCTTGACACAAAATCAGCAATCTCCCTCTTCATGTTGTCCCACCAAAAATGTTCCTTCAAAACTCTATACATTTTGGTGCTCCCAGGGTGTATAGGGAAATTGGAACTATGAGAATCATCCAGTAATTCCCTTTTTAGATCAGGTAAATCGGGAACACAAAGTCTCTTCCCGAATTTCAAAATTCCATCTTCATACACAAAGTCTCTCAATCTCCCATCATTACCAGCTTTAATCTTCTTTTGGAATTCTTCATCATCGGTCTGAGAACTCTTAATCCTTTCTAGTAAAGATGGTTTGGCAACCATTTGAAAAAGCATTGATGTTTCACCTACCCTTGTTATTCCCATGTCCATATTCACTAGGTCCATGAAAATTGGATCCCTTTCAATTCTCATATTGTTCAAAACTCCATGGTCTTTTCTACTCAATGCATCTGCCACCTTGTTTGCCTTCCCCGGGTGGTAGTGTATCGTGCAATCATAATCCTTGAGTAATTCAAGCCATCTCCTTTGCCTCATGTTGAGTTCTTTTTGTGAGAAAATATACTTCAAACTCTTGTGATCAGTATAAATCTCACATTTTTCACCATACAGGTAGTGCCTCCATATCTTCAAAGAAAAGATCACAGCTGCTAACTCAATATCATGAGTAAGATAGTTTTGTTCATGAATTTTCAACTGTCATGATGCATAGGCAATAACTCTATCATTCTGCATAAGGACACAACCAAGTCCTTTCTTCGATGCATCACTATAAATAACGAACCCATCATTCCCCGATGGTAGAGTCAATATAGGAGCATTGACTAATCTTTTATTCAGTTCTTCAAAACATTCTTCACACTCTTTTTTCCAAACAAATTTAACCCCTTTACGTGTGAGCTTCGTTAATGGGTTAGCCAATCGGGAAACATTCTGGACGAAACATCGATAATAACCTGCTAAACCAATAAAACTACGTACCTCAGTTATACTCGTAGGTTCTGGCCATTCTTGGATTGCCTTGGTCTTAGAAGGATCAACTGAGATTCCATCTTTAGAGACAATATGGCCAAGAAAAGAAATCTCCTGAATCCAGAATTCACACTTGCTAAACTTCCCATATAATTCATGCCTCCTCAGAGTCTTCAAGATAATGCGCAAGTGATTTTCATGATATTCGTAGGTTTTGGAGTATACCAATATATCATCAATAAATACCACCACAAATTCATCAAGATACTCCTTGAAAACTCTATTCATCAGATCCATGAATACAGAGGGTGCATTAGTCAATCCAAACGGCATTACAGTAAACTCGTAATGCCCGTACCTGGTTCGAAATGCTGTCTTCGGAATGTCTTCCTTCTTCACACACAACTGATGGTATCCAGATCGAAGGTCAATCTTTGAAAAGTATTGAGCTCCATGTAGTTGGTCAAATAAATCATCAATACGAGGTAGGGGATACTTGTTCTTTATCGTTATAGCATTGATCTCCCTGTAGTCGATACATAACCTCATAGATCCATCTTTCTTTTTAACAAAAAGAACAGGGGCTCCCCATAGAGAAACACTAGGGAGAATAAATCCCTTATTACTCAATTCCTCTAGTTGTTTCTTTAGTTCGACTAATTCTACAGTGGCCATTCTATAAGTGGTCTTCGATATAGGCCTTGATCCAGGAATCAAATCAATGGAAAACTCAACTTCTCGTTCTGGAGGATGTCCAGGTAAATCTTCTGGAAATACATCTAAAAATTCTTTCACAACAGGTACATCCTCTATTTGAACATTCCTCTCCTCACCGACTGTTATTTCATTCTCTTCCTCCCCAATAATTGAATTAAGTTGAGCTACTGGGGGTGGATCTAAATAAGAATTAGGTGGTGACGATTCTGCTGTAAAAATAAGGTGTTCCTTATCATTATCATCAAGAATCGTAACCTCTTTCTTCTTACAATAAATCTTCGCATCATAGTCCGAAATCCAGGCCATACCGAGGATTATATCAAACTCAATCATAGGTATGACGATGAGATCAGCAGATAAAGAAAATTTATGTGCTCTAATGGGGACTGATTCACAAAACTTTGTTGCAATGATACTTCCCTTAGGAGTTTTAACTAACAGCTCCCTTATTAAATCAAATTGGAAATATCTAATTTTCTTAGCAAACTGGGAAGATATGAAACAATGCGACGATCCAGAGTCAAATAATGCATTTTCTAAACTTGAGGAAACCATTAAATTACCTGCCACCACGTCTTTCGGAGCTTCTACCTCAGCAGTAGTGATAGCATAAGCCTGGCCTTGATCCCTTGTCCTTTTATGAGGTAAGTTCTCCTGACGCTTAGGACATTCATTTTCATAATGTCCCATCTCCCTGCAGTTGTAGCACTGAACGTTGGTAGCTTCCTTCTTCCCCTTGCAATCACGAGCTTGGTGGCCTTTTTCACCACACTTGTAACAGACTCCCATTCCCTTCAAGCAAGTACCAGGATGTTTCTTCCCGTATTTACCACAAGATGGATATTCAACCTTTCCCTTCTTCCCCTTATTCCCATTCCCAGATTGATCAGCAGGTCTCTTCTTCTCTTGCTTTTCTTTAAAGTCATAAGACTTAGAGAATTCATTTTCGGTCTTGATAGCACATGAGACAATGTCTTCGTACGATGAAAAGGATTGTGAGACTAATTCTCGACGGAGAAATGGTTTTAACCCATCAAAGAAACGATCAATCTTTCTTCTTTGATTACGTATATAATCACCAGCGTACCTTGCTAACCTTGTAAAGTTAGCCTCATACATTGTGACATTCTCATCCTCCTACTATCTCAGACTTAGAAATTGCCTTTCCATATCTGTTCGATGGTCGCGAGGAAAGTATTTTTCTAAAAACATATTTTTTAACTCCCTCCATTACATATTTGATACTTCATCATCTTCCATCGTATTTTGAATCAATGACCACCATTGATCAGCATCTCCAGTGAGGCGGTAAACTGCCATGATAACTTTTTCCCTTTCACTGGTCCCCAAAACCTGAAATATTTTCTCTAGGGAAATATCCATTGCTCAGCTACTAAGGGATTTGTACTCCCATTGAACGTTGGTGGTTGTTGCCTCATGAATCGATCTAACATTGATCCTCCACGCTGCGGATCAGGGTGCTCCATACGGGTAAGGTTATTATTCATAACCTGAGTAAGTTGTCCCAGTATGGTGATTAGCTGATCAGCACCAGTTGCATCACCAGCCCCACTATAATTATCTTGAGTAGGAGGGAAATCCCTACATGGAGTGCGTGCATTGATACGGTTTCCATTTCTTCCACTAGGCGCCATTTCTAAACAATGGCATAAACTAGATCAGTTTATGAATCAAAATACATAATCCCATACTTATAAAACACTTAACATAAATTGAACTATTTATGGATATAATCCATAATCATAAAAAAAATTTCTTTGAGGAAGTATATACTCATAAACCCTTCATAATGATTTGTAAAGAAAATGAGATTTATCCTAAGCATATCCCCCGGGAGTGTCGTAACCAAGAGTGCAGCAAGGCCCGTTGTCGTGCACCAGTTCCTGTTCGAGTCTAGCTCAAAGCGGTGTTTTCAGGTTTTACCCCTAGGTACATCTGTGCCAGAGCCGCCTCTACCTGCTCGTATCCAGACAGGGATGTATTACTCGGAAAACTTACAAAATCTCTACAATACCAAAATTCTAGGAATTTTTTCTATACTAATCCTCAAAGTTCATCTTAGGTCTACGTGCTCTAATCAAAGTTTATCTAAATCTAGTTTCCAAGGTTTGTACTAAACTTCCTCTGATACCAACTGTAATGCCCCGACCCCAGTTACCCAGAGTCGGTGCATTACTTCGTAACATTGGCATGATCACAAGAAAGATCAAATCTCGAAAGACCGATTGGTTTAGTAGCCTTGGAAACACTAGATATATTCATAAGTTTTACATTACATAATAAAATGAAAAACTACTACAACAACATAATGTTTCCACAGTCCACACTATAATCCCCACATAATATCCCTGAAGGTCATTCATAACTTACATCTTCACATCCTGGGAAAAATAAAACATAGAAAAGGGGTGAGCTCAAATGCCCAGTAAGGATAACAATATAGCGGAACATTCAAAAATAAGCATAAACATTTAAGGCAATGAATTACTAAAACAAAAGCCTTTTAAACGTGAACTTCAACATAGTATGGAAAAAGTGAAATGAAATAATGCCATTTACTTATTCACATTGATATTCTACTAATCGAATAATCACATGCAAAAATAAATAACCACTTTCATAATGTTGGAATGCATAATGCCAGACTATCATAACCACATAGCCAAGGCCTCGTGCCAAGACTAAAAATAAGATTTTGCCAAGGCCTTGTGCCAATACACTAGTTTGTCTCATGAGACCTACCGATGCATCGAGGAGCTATAGCGGGCTCCACCCGTCACATATTAAGTCCAATGCATTCCCATATGAAAAGGTTTAAACATAACATAAACATTCATATTAAAACTAGCATACGAAATGTCAATACTTTCACTATAAACTATGAATGATATAAAAATAGCACATCCACAGTCAAACATATCACAAAACCTTCAATACAATATAGAATTTTTGTATCATAATAAATCAACTTCAAATAATCTTAAAATCTATCAAAGGATGTTGACATAGATGAAATCAAAATTCTTTTTAAAGAAATATCTCCTTTTATTTTGAAATCATTTAAGATCCATATAAAATAAAACATTTTCTTTGAAAATAATCTTATAAGCTTGTAAGGAAAGCTTTGAAGATTTTATAACGGAGGAAAATAGCCGCACCCGCCGTATAAGTTAAAAAAACATTCTTACCTTAATTTTGTCGAAAAGGTTAAAAAGGACCTTGTTTTGAAAACGACGGAAAGATTCCTTTATAAACCTCTTATAAAAAGTGAAAAAAGGGTATAAATGACTTTAAACCATATTCTTATAAATAATAAATATGTTTTGAAATACATTTCGAAGAAACATGGATGTGGATGATAAAGAAATCCCAGTAGATTATTACGTATAAACAACCTCGGATAATGAAGAGATTGTGAAATAACCCTTACCATTTACTTTTCCTTGGTTGGGGTAGGTTAGCCTCCTGTATAATGGTGAAATAATTGTTATTAAATTATAAAATAATCATATATATTAATATGATATCATATATGATCTTTTAACATTGATTTGTTATTAATATCTTAGAATTATCGTTGTTTCGGGTGTTAACTTACTCATTTTATTTTATATGTTTTGTTACATAAGCCATGTTTGTTGTATCTTATTCATATCCAGAATTATATAAAGTCCTTAAACATCATTTTTAAATCATCAAATGATAATTATACTTGAATGGATACGATGGAGAATGAATCTCATCGCGTTCGTGAAGACAGTAGTCCGTACGTACGCACGAGCGACAATATCATTCTTTTGATATTAAATAATATATAAATGGATGGTATATCATATATACTGAATCATTAACATGTTATATTTATTATTTACATGAGTTACACATCATTATTATACCCATCCAAATAATAATATATTGAATAACAATTACACCATGACGTGGAGACGGTAAGCCGTACGTACGCACGTATGGTGACATGTTATTCAAAGGGTGGATAGAATACTGAATATGGTTGTACCATATTTATAATATCATCACAGTATATGTGAGATACTGGAGTTATTATTTTATAATGGTAAGAAAAAAGGAATAAGAAGTGGAAGAAGAAAGGAACTTGAAAAGGGGTGGTGAAAACATTACCTCTTCTTCGGGTTCTTCTTTTTGATTTGATCAAAAGGGCTCCTTAGGTTGGCTTTCTGATCAAACTAAGGCCCCTAGGTTGTAGTGAGGGAAGTTGGGAGAGTATTTGGGCAGAGTTTGGCCGAACAAAAAGGCTTTGAAGGTGTGAAGAAATGAGAAGGAGGAGTGCCCTTTTATAAGAGGGGTGAGGGGCACCTTTGGAAAAGATAGAAATATTAATTTATAATAAATTCATATTCGGTTTCTAATGGCTCCAAAGTAGATTTTTCAAAGGTTAAGGTGGGGATAGGTCGAAAACCACTCAACCAATAGAATTTATACATGTTTGGGTACTTATATTAACCTTATCTTTAAGTATTAACTCTAAGTTAATTAGTTTCACTTTTACAATGTCTCTTTGTATTTTTAAATAATATGGTTAATAAACTTACTATATACATACAAGAGACCCCCAAGTGGTCCATTAATGATGAACCTATCATGATATAAGTCTCTGTTCCGAACCTTAGATTTTTAGGAATTTAATATCAATTAATAATATAATATTTGTTTTAAGAACTCTTTTTTGTCAATTTTGACACTATTCAATAGTTGATTTTTTTGAAACTCATAACAGATTGATTACTTCGAATAAAGTCAATTAAATAGATCCTAATATATCATATTATCATATAAAATTAGTTTAATTCATTAAAATGTTCATATTATATTTATTTGGGTATTTATAATATCAATTATTTTAATTTTTCACTATTATAGTAATTACTGCATCATCATTGTGTCATAAGTAAAATAAATTATTTAATGTCTAAAAATTATAAATAAAATATCATTATGTAGGAAATATTTTTATCTTTCTAAGGAATATTTATAATCTAAAATCCAACATATATAACCCTATGTAACAATTGTTTTTCTAAAAGATATATGCTTGTGTCATTTTTGTATTCATTTTAACTTAATTAAAATAAAGTGTCATTATCACTTACAAGTGGATCCATGGGGTCCCAAAATAGACCCAAAGATGCCCATGGTCGACCATGTATCAACCAATAGGGTTAAGACACGTTTTAGGGTAATTTATTATTATTATAATATTATTTTTTAACCCTTATTTACCGGATTTACCCTTAACCATGGTAAATAAAATATTTACCGCAGTAATTATTCAAAATGTCTAAAAATAAGAGTTACCTATTTACACAATTTGAACATCCTGATTCCTAATATGGAATCCATTTTCCTAAATTCAAAACACAGAAGTGGCAGAAATTAATTTAAAATTAATTCCCGCTGTCAAAACAAAAAGCGTGTTTTTAAGAGATAATAACTATCAAAAGATTGACACTTGTTTATGTTCGGTTTAATTGTAAAATTATGTCCAATGACAAACATTATATTAAATGGTAAAAATATATTCTAAATATACTTTAAAACCAGTCAAATTCATAATTTATCAATATTAATTATTTTGATTAAAAAAGTTGTTTTTAATTAAAATTTAGTAATTTTCACTATTCATCAAAATATAAAAGTTATCCGAAAAGTACCAAAATTTCACCCTAGTCTAATTTCAATATTCCGAATCCAAAAATGAAGTCCATTTTGAAATATAAAATATATATGATTTCAAAAAGTAGGTATTACTATTCACAACGGCTAGTTTAATTAGTTGTGGTGTGTGTTAGAACTCGAGGTTGCGTACAACACACGCTATCACATTATTCGAAGGGAAACGTACCGTGGAAGCTTGGGGTGTTACAGAAAGTCTGAAATTACATTTATTTGGGAATTTATAACATCAATTATGTCAATATTTCATTAAAAAGATAATTACTGCATCATCTTTGTGTCATAAATAAATTAAATTATTTAATGTCTAAAAATTATAAATAAAACACCATTATGTAGGAAATCTTTTTATATTTCTAATGAATATTTATAGTCTAATTTATCTTATTTATAACCCTATATTAAAAATGAATTAGTTATTTATTTTCACCGTTCATTAAATAAAATAATTATAAATTTCCAAATCTAATCCAAGGGGGCCTAAATGGTCATATTTAATTCCTAAGGTTGTTTTTGGTCGAATTCAACTTGTCCAATAGAATTATGACATGTGTTAGGGTAATAATAATATCATTATTACCCTTAATTACCCTATTTACTTTTAACCGTGGTAAAAAAAAGTAAAAAGTTAATATTCACCAAAAATTATTTTCATCTCATTGGACAACATTTTAGTCCTTGAAATTAACGGTGTCTCTCAGATTTTAAAAATTCAATTCACAGAAGTGGTAAAATCTCATTTAAATGAAAAAGTCAGTTTTTTAACTACCACTAAGTGGTTTCACTATTCATCGAAAATTTAAGTTTTTCAGAATAATACCAAAAATTCATCCTAAGCATTACTTGATATTATGAATTCAAAAGTGATGTCTATTTTGGCCAAATTCAAAACATAGAAGTAGAATTAATTAATTTTAAAATTAATTCCCATTATCAAAACAAATAGCGTGTTTTTAAGAAACAATAACTTTCAAAAGATTGATACTTGTTAATATCCAATTTCAAAGTGAAATTAATTCCAATGACCAACATTGGATTAAATGGTAAAAATATATTCTAATTACACTTTAAAACCAATTAAAAATATAATATAACCATATAAATTATTGTGATGAAAAAAGTTGTTTTTATTTAAAATATAGCGTGTTTTTACTATTCATTAAAATATGAAAGTTATCAGAATAATATGAAAATTTTATCCAAAGTAAATTTTTATATCCTGATTCCAAAGAAGAATTTTATTTTGTCAAATTGAACTTATAGACATGTCAATAACAAGATTTAAAGTGGGTGCGCCATTAAAAGGCGGCAAAACTACATTTTTTGAAAAATATTTATTTTTCTCGAAAAATTGAGTATGTTCTCATACCATGTTCTAGAAAATGTGTAAGATGAATAATAATGTTATAAAATTCAAAATTTAATTGATACTATTCATAACGGCTAGTTCATAATAATATTATAACCATATATCATTGTTTAGTGAACCCTGGTATTGTGTACAACACACGCTATCGAGGAAGGTCGCGATTGCATGTAATACAAGCGAAGTCAGGGTTGCGTGTTGTGAAAGACTCCTCCGTTGTTTTTTATAACAGAATCCAACCATATTTCATTTATACATTGACTATATATTTATACACACTCAATGTTTCATAGAATAACTACTATCAAAATTGTGTGTAACATGATCCAAGAATAGTGTTGTGTATACTGCAAGCTCATACGGTGTTGCGTATAGCACAAGGCAGTCTTGTTGTAGCTTACAACACAAGAAATCAATGAAATTAAAAGAATATTTTTCATAAAATCTTGGGGTGTTACAAAGGGTCCCTATTCTGGTACATGATTGTTGCAGAGGAGTAGGATAGCACGTGACTGAGTTTAGGCTAGCGATGATTCTGTGTTCCATTTACTCTACTTTCTCATGTTTTTTTGTACTTTTACTTGAGCTGTATTGTATTATTTTGAAGTGTATCATGTTCTAGCTGTTTTCATTGAATGGTGACATGCTGCAACTTGATATGTATATTTATGTTTTTGACTATTGGTTCTCTTTTACTTTGGTTATCCATTCAGTTGTATATTGTATACTTATTTTGATGTTGCATGTTATTTATCTTTTCTGATGTGCTACACGTTGAAAAATGAGGGCAATGTTTCCCCACTATCAGACCTGGTCCCTCGCTGCTAGTTGGCAGCCTCTGGCATTTGGG
This sequence comes from Viscum album, assembly GCA_963277665.1. Taxonomy (NCBI): domain Eukaryota; kingdom Viridiplantae; phylum Streptophyta; class Magnoliopsida; order Santalales; family Viscaceae; genus Viscum; species Viscum album. Next base: position 78,063,327 of record OY728139.1, read on the forward strand.
GAAATGTACTTGAGGTCATGTGACTAACCGGGCTTGGGGCACTCGTTGAGTGGCACCCAGATCCAGGACGTTACAAAGTGGTATCAAAGGGGTTCTTTTCTTTGATTTACTATTTGAAGCATTAGTTAGGGATAGGATGGAAATGGTAGATAGTAATAATATGTGTCTGAGAATAGCTAACCCGTGTATATGGAAAATACAATCTACCTCAGTTATTGCAATTTTCGGATTTTGTAATTTTACAGTTGATTAGATTTTCACCGTTGGGTGACGCACTTGTGGTGTGTTGTTATATATTTTTATAATGGGTTCTATTTAGTTGCAACCTGGTGAGATGAGGGAATTCCATCTCATGCATCATTTAGGAACATTCTAGAAATCACATTTCATGTATTCTTCCACGCCATGTAGGTTCATTAGAAATTGCATGTTTTTGTGATAGCTGGTGTGCTAGAAATGCATGTTGTTGTGATAGATGCTGTGATAAATACCTGCTATTTGATAGGGTATTTATGTGTGAGACTTGATAGAATGAATGTAAAACTTTGGGTATTGAGGATTATGGGCCCTCTTTGACCGGAATTTGTTGGATCATTGGCTGTTTACCTTATTTATAACACAGATATGATTCCAATATTTGATTCGTGAGGAGTATGGCGAATCACGGATCGGAATTTTCACTTACTTGTTGTTTCAGTGTTTTTATGGGTTCCAGAGTAGTTTCGGAGGATTGCTGTCTGAAAAACCCATGATACACATCATGTAGTTCTATGATTACATACCTTTTATTCTTCTGTTTGGGAAGAAATGAAAACGTTTTAAGTACACGTTGTGTATTCTATTCCCGTGTCTTAGACCATGTGGGTAGGGACACAATGTAGGGAATGACTTTGGGGAAACATGTCGTGTACCGGTTGTACATGTCATGTAATTTAGACGTGATGTCCGCCCGTGTAACTAACACCACAGGTGGAGAAACCTTAAGACATACACGTCGTGTTCACTTTGAACACACTGTATAGTATAACCCAGGTACCCAGCCGTGTCACTAACAACACGGGTCAGTGTTACCTCTTCTTGAACACGTCGTGTACCGATGGAACACACCGTGTAGTCTTGACCGGGGAAAGACTGTGTGGACCTGGCTGTGTGGATGGGAAGATGGAGTGGTGTACATGCCGTGTGCGGGTTTAACACGCCGTGTGCGGGTGTAACACGACGTGTAGTATTCGCCTACTAGACGGTCATGTCAAGAAGGACACAAGCAGTTAGAAATTAAAACATACACATCGTGTAGTATTAGCCGAGTAGTCGGCTGTGTCACGAACGACACAGGTAATTTGAAATTAAAACATACATGTCGTGTATATGTTATACACATCGTGTAGTCTTGTTCAGAAGAGGGCCATATGGCTAAGCCGTGTAGAAGGACCCGAGTAGGGAGAGAAAAGTCAGGTACACGTCGTGTAGTTAATATACACACCGTGTAGTCATGCTTTGTAAATTTTGAATTATTCCGTTCCCTTGTATTCTTTCTTAGTCTCCTAGCTTTCTGTCTTATTTATTCATCATCTATGGCGTGTGTCTGACCTTATAGAGTCATGTCGTCGAGACGAACACCGGTTGTTCAACAAAAGAGAGGAAACGATTATACTCTGGAAATGGTAGGCCATGGGCTACAGATGGATCCTCTAGTAGAGCCAGATGTGGTGTTAGCCATTATACCGGATGCAAGTGCAGAGCCGTAGTTCTGTGAAGGCTTCATGTGGTTCTTTCAGACCTTTCAGGGAGCACCGCAGGCCACCACATCTATGGCAGAGTCGACGCGTATATTCCAGTAGTAGCATTCGCCTACATTTTCATGGGATGACGGACCACATGCTACAGAGTCATGGCAGGATTCAATGAAGACTATTTTCAATCATCTTGAGACGCCTCCTAGTCAGAGGGTCAAGCTTGCAACCTATATGCTGTGTGATTCTGGAAATAGATGGTGGGATATTACCACTCAGTCTGAGCAGCACCGAGACCTAGCGTGGGAAGATTTTCAGAAAGTCTTCTATGAATTCTTCTTTCTTGAGACGCTACGGGATGATCATGATCGAGAGTTCATGAATCTACAGCAGGGCGCTATGACAGTGATGGACTATTCTACCCTCTTCACTGAGCTTCAGTGATTTTCACCTGTTCTGGTGGGTGATGAGACATTGAGGGCCTGATGTGTTAAGGATGGTCTTCGATATGACATCCGAGCTTTGGTGAATGTTTTCAGGTTTCCTACAGTGCATGCTATTGTGAACCAGGGACTAATTACTAAGCAGAACCTGTGGGAAGCTAGTGGTGTGGGCCAGGGTGGTTCGACACTAGTTTATGGTACTGTTTCCACCAGTAAGAGGAAGAGGCTGATGGATTTCTCTCACGGTGGTAGTTCTAGTCAAAAGAATACATCAGGTGTCTAGGTTATTTGCTACCAGTGTGGTAGATAGGGGCAAAAGAGACATCAATGTCCTCGAAACCCAATGGAGTTCTGATCTTGCGGAAAGATGGGTCATCTATAGTGATTTTGCAGGGCGTTCCCACCTGGAGTTAGTGAGAGGGATTCTGTGAAGACTCTACATGCAGGAGCAGGACCAGCAGCTTCTTTCCAGTTGGGAAACTAGATTACGTCAGGGCGTGCAGATATAGATGGTGGTTGTGGTCATGGTAGCAAGACACCAGGATCTTAGAGGTATCATGGAGGGACATCTCAGGGTATCCAGGTTGTGTCGCAGGGTCGCGGCACTTGGCATGCATATACAGTGCAACAGACCCAACCAGAGCAGGATCAAGGACCTTATACTGTCAGAGGTACTATTCTAGTAGCTCTATTTTATCTTCTGCACTTTTAGATATGGGGGCTGCACATATATTTATATTTGTTCCCATTGTGGAGAGCCTTGGGCTCTTTGTTTCTTCTTATTCTAATGTTATGTCGCTAGAAACTCTGTTGGTAACTAGGATGACTGTTGTGCATCAGTGCAGTGAGTGCCCCCTAGAGGTTGGTGTGTGTCACTTTTATGGGACTCTAGGTCTTAGAGATGAAGAGCTATGATTTCATTATTGGGATGGACTGGTTGGTTCCCTTTCGAGCCTTTTTGGATTACTATCGTTGAAGGGTGAGTTTCACATCGCCCTAGGGTGGAGAGTTTCTAAACAAAGTTGAATGGGATGTCCAGGCGAGCCAAGATGGACCCGAGCATCATGGGCGAGGTGGTGTGACAACCCAGATTGCGAGTTTATATATGGATGATCAGGAGACTTGTCAGAAGTATTTCCCTCTAGTAGTTGATCATTTCAGGGATGTCTTCCTGGAAGACCTTTTTGGCCTACCTCCAGAGCGAGAGGTGGATTTCTCTATTGATCTTGTTCCAGGAGTGACAACAGTGTTCATTACTCCATATAGGATGGATACTCCTGAGTCGCAAGAGCTCAAGAGGAAGTTATAGAAGTTTCAGTCAAAGTTTTTCATCCGACCCATTACTTATTCTTAGAGTTCTTCTGTCATTTTTGTGAATAAGGCAGATGGTACCCTCAGACTTTGTGTGGATTATAGGAAGCTGAACCAGTTGACTGTTAAAAATTGATATCCCTCTCCAAGGATTGATGATCTTTTTGATCAACATTGAGGAGAATGATTGTTCTCAGAGATTTACATGAGATCTGGATATCATTAGTTACATGTTAGACCATCAGATATACCGCTTACAGATTTTCAGAGTAGATATAGTCTATACGAGTACTTGGATATGCCGTTTGGACTCACGAACGTGCCAGAAGTTTTCATGGCTCTGATGAATCGTGTGTTCCACCCTTATCTGGATTCTTTTGTGGTCGTCTTCATGGAAGATATCTTGGTGTACTCTCACACCCTACACGACCATGCTACCCATCTTGATATCATATCGAGGACACTGAGAAAGCATTAGATATATGATATGCTCTCAAAGTTCCACTTTTGGATGGGATAGATACACTTATTGGGTAATATCATCTCAGAGGCAGGAGTTTCCATGGACCCAGAGAAAGTTTGAGCCATAGTTTCCTGGTTGCAGACTAAGAATGTGTTTGAGATACGGAGTTTCTTGGGGCTGGCTGGTTACTACAGGCGCTTTATACATGACTTCTCCTTCTTGTCAGCACCATTTACGGGGTTAACTAAGAAGGGTGTGATGTTTGTTTAGTCAGAATATTGTTAGACATCCTTTCAGGAGATGAAGGGAAGGTTAACATCAGCACCAATCCTAATACTTACAGAACAAGGGAAAAGTTATACAGCTTATTGTGATGCATCAGGTATTGGGCTGGGAGCAGTGTTGATGCAGGGAGATCGAGTAGTTGCGTACGGGTCTCGGCAGTTGAAGCCACATGATTGGAATTACCCGATGCATGACCTTGAGTTTGCTATAGTCGTCTTGTGTTGCGTTGTTGGAGATATTAACTCTTGGGAGAGAATTTTGTGGTTTTCACCAACCACAAATGTGTCAAATATATCTTTACCCAGCATGACCTGAACCTGAGACAACGAAGGTAGGTCGAATACCTTCAGTCCTTCGACTTTGAGATTGCCTATACAATGGGTAAGGGTAATGCAGTTGCTGATTCACTGAGCAGGAAGACTCAGATACAGGAAGTACAGGAGGCCAATGATGAGTGGAAACTTATGGCTTTGTTCCCTAAGATGCATTTCGAGGTGTACGACAGTCAGGGACAGACCTATATTTCTTCTTCTACTGTGACCTCTACCCTCTTGGATAGAGTGAGGATGAGACAACTATATGATTCAGAAGTCCTTGTCCTATGGGAGTCGGTGGAAAGTGGAGACCCTCCCCCTGGATGGATGATAGGAGATAATGAGGTACTGTGTTTCCATGGAAGATTATGGGTTCCGGGGGATATATGTGAGGAGCTGATGCGAGAGTTTCATGCTTCAACTTGGGCAGTGCATCATGGACCTACCGAAATGTAATTTGATTTGAGATGTCAGTATTGATGGCTGGGTATGAAGAGAGAAGTAGATAGTTTTGTTACTAGATGTTCCACCTGTCAGTAGGTGAATGTGGAGCATCAGAGGCCAGTCGGACTGTTATATCTTTTACCCATTTCGTAGTGGAAATAGGATGATTTCGTGATGGATTTCATGACTAGGTTGTTGATGTCTCCTAGAGGCAATGATATCATGTGGGTAATTGTAGACAAACTTACGAAGGTGGGTAACTTTTTCCCGATCAAAGAGACCATCAGTGTTGACGAGCTCAGGAAGTTGTATATCTGAGAGATAGTGTGTCTTCATGGGGTACCTCATTCTATCGTTTCAGATAGGGATGCCCGTTTTATGTCTCATTTCTGGAAGAGTTTTCAGAGGGAATTGGGTACACAGGTGCTTTTCAGAACATCTTACCACCCTCATACCAATGGCCAGTTAGAGTGTACGATACAGATGCTAGGGGACATGCTGCATGCATGTGTCCTGGACTTTGGGGGCTCTTGGAAGAAGCATATACCCTTAGTCGAGTTTGATTATAATAATACTTTTCATAAACTATTGAGATGGAACCTTACGAGGAATTATATGTTAGGCCTTGTCGATCACCCTTATGCTAGATAGAGGCAGGTGAGGCAGCTTTGTTGGGACCATTCCTTGTGCAGGAGACATCAGAGCAGGTCCAATTGATACAGAAGCAGAAGGCTACTACAGAGTCTTGTCAAAAATCTTATGTTGATCGCCACAGACAACACTTGGAGTTCATAGTCGGGTATCTGGTTTTCATGCGTGATTCACTGAGGTTGGTACACATGCGAATTAGGAGACATGGTAAACATTCACCGAGGTATGTGGGGACGTTTTAGATTCTGGAGAGAGTTGTGCCGGTTGTCTGTCGGTTGTAATTACCACAGAGGTGTCGGGCCATGCACGACGTCTTCCATGTATCTCAGCTAGGTCGTTATCATTACAACCAGTCTCACGCCTTTCATCCTGTGGATGTTGATCTTTAGATCGATGCATCCTTCAAGGAGCATCTGATTCCTATCGTTGACAAGAGCACGAAGGTTCTCCGAGGCCGGGCAGTTCCTCTCATATGGGTGTTATGGCAGCATGGCCGAGTTCAGGACGAAACCTAGGATCGGGAGACCGATGTACGTGCTCAGTGGCCAGAGTTGTTCTGATCATTATCTTTTCTACCCTTGGAAGGGAAATTCAGGGACGAATTTCTTTAAGGGGGAAGTTTGTTAGAACCCAGTTCTTATTCTTAAGGTACGAGTTTCTTCATTTCCATTTTCCTTAATTTTTTTTGAGAAAATTGGGAAAATCGGGAAAATTCCAAACTTTTGTGGGTACACGCCATGAACTTTTCCACACGCCGTGTACTTTGGCTGTGTGGGATGAGTACATAGGGAGTGTAGCCTTTTCGGCGATGAAAGGATTAAAAATCAAATACATGTCGTGTAGTTGGTATTTACACACTGTGTAGTCTTTCGGCTAGTGAATAGTAAGGCAGTGGGAGTAGCCGCCAGCTAAGCGACAGTACATGCCGTGTGTTTGAAAATACACATCTTGTACTCATGTCGACAGATTAACAATTTTGAGGTGGAAAAAGTAGCAATCAGAGAAATAGTTAAATGAGAAAATTACACACCGTGTACATGAGAGTACACGCCATGAAGTTTTTTTCCGCTTAAAATGGGCAGTAGCCTCCTCTGTTCATGCAGGAAGCTTAGAACTTCATTGGATCTCGGGTGGATGGCCAGAGCATCGGAGATCAACTGATCGCACACCGGGAATCCATTTTCGCTTCTGCCAATCAAGTTGGTACCAAAAGGGTGAGTTCTCCCTTCTCCTTGTGTTGTTCTTACCAATTATTCCTCTAAGGGAAGTTATTTGAGTTTGAACAGGATTATGTTCACCTCAGATCTTCGTCATTCTTGGACGATTCGGGAGGCTTCATTCACGTATACCGATCAGAGACGATCGAGGTAGGTTGTCTAGTGTTTAAATTCCTACTGCGGTGTGTTTTTGTGTATTGTTGTTCTACAAAACCATATTGGGGTGTCATGGTGTTGAGACATTGGGTGTTTTAAATACCTAGAAATTTCATATAATTGAATGTAATTATGAACTGTTGTTTGGGATCACTACAAGGATCCAGGACCACCCCTAGGGTGCATTCCTCTATTTAGCCGTTTGGCCAGGTTACCCGAGGGTATACCATAAAATTTAGCATGCATTAAATTGCTTTGAGAGGAATGTTTTATAATTTATTTTTATCTATTGGGCTCGGCCCGGTTATGTTCACCTGAGGGCAGTGTTTGATTTATCCTGAGGGTAGTGTTCTATTTATCCTGAGGAAAATGTTTTGTTTAGCCTAAGGCAAACTCCTTTTATGCCTAAGGGCTGTAGATTTTGTGCCTAAGGGCAGCACTTCGTACGCTTGAGGACAATATCTGTTATGCATGTGGGAAATTACCTGCTGGTTGTGACTCTGATTACCTGAGGGTAAGGGTTGTATGTCTAAGGACTGTGTTATCATGAATGTTCACTGTGGTAATTTTCATATGTTATACCTGCTAAATTAAAACACAGGCTTGGCGTGGTTAAATAAATATTAAAATGGCAATATAACTAGTAGAGTTAGTTACTATTGAGTACTGCTTAGTTATTGAGTTTTACTACTACACACTGCAGTTGCACATTTTCACTGACAGTTGGGCACAGGCCTTTGGTGGGTGTCTACTGGGATTTATTTCTCACACCCTGTGTGGGTCATTTTTTCACCCCAAACAGACTATATTGTTACAGGTTTCGATAGCAGAAAGGGTCCCTATACAGTTACATGATTGTTGCAGAGGATTAGAAGAGCTTGGGGCTGAGCTTAGGCTTGTGATGCTGTTGTGTTCTGTTTACTCTACTTTGTCTTTTTTTGATGTACTTTCACTTGAGCGGTATTGTATTGAATTACAGTGTCTCATGTTCGGTCTTTTTTCATAGAATAGTGACATGATGCAACATGATATATATATATATGTGTGTGACGGATGGTTCTCTTTTACTTCTGTTATCCATTCAGTTGTATATTGTCTACTACTTCCATTGTTGCATGTTATTTATCTTTTCCACTACGCTACACTTTGACAAATGAGGGCATAGTTTTCCCACTATCAGACATGGGTCCTCGCTTCTAGTCAGCAGCCTCTGGCATTTGGGAAAATGCTCTTGAGGTCATGTGACCAACCAAGTTCGGGGCACCCATTGAGTGGCACCCAGATCCGGGACGTTACATTAGTAATAGTCGATAACCTTTATATGAGTTTTTCTGCTATGTAAAAGTTTGTGTAAAATGAGCAGATAGTCGTGGTGTGCATGGTTTTTTTTGAATAGGTGATATTTATTTCACTATTTTTAATTTCTTTATGAACTTATGATGTCCCAAAATATCTCATTTTATGTGTTATGATGATTCACAAAATCTCTAAAATTATTCTAACCAGTTTTTTTAAGTGTATCATATTACATTTAACAAATGAAAATTCCATAGATTTGATTTTCTAAAAATTTATCTTATAATGTGTGAAGCATTTATGAAAAAAATTTGCTTCCAGAAAGAAAAGAATTTTTTTTTCTTATTCAGAATAAAAACCATCTATGGTGGAAATTTATATTATGATGTTTAAATTATCTTACAAATGTTGGAGATGTTTTGAAGGTACTATGTCTATATCTTCTGTTGAAGGTTTATCTTATATAGTATTGAGAATAGTTTTTCATATCATGAAAACGTATCAACAATCATATTTATGTAACAATTATACTATATGGACATTCATAAAATATTTCCTTATGAAGTATTAGAGGAATTTTTTCGGTTTAATGTTACATGTCAACACCTTTTATCTTGAAGAAAACATTATTCTACACAACATGATGCTCGGTTTCAATTACACAATAAATGTTAAAGATGTATATTATCATATGATGTATCTTTATAAATTTATCTAATGTGAATTGTAATTATTGACACATCTCTGATGAAGACACAACTGTTATAAAGACCATCATGATTACCAATCATATTTATTATGATAGGATGTTTCTTTTATTTTTATTCTGTTAGAAAAGTTTTTACTATTTAAGGAAAATTCAATTAATATAAAATGTTTCATTTCCATGAATTCAAATATCCAATGAAGAATAAGGTCTCTTATATTTATGTTGTAGACATATACTCTATATTTTGTAATAAAAGCTTCATATCAGTAAAAGCATAGTTTGTAAACTATCTACCTCTCTCCCATAAGATTATAAGGTTGGATGTTGGGATTACCATGTAATCTACTATTAACAATCAATGATTGAGAGATAATTATGAGATTGTGTCACTGCATGAAGTAGATATTTAACAATAATGAGAAAAAAGACATGTGTGCTTACTCAGAAAACCTATGCACCACCTACACTATAAATTAGATACTTCCGATTATTTCTTGATAGTAGTGATTTAAAGTTTTAATTTTGTATCTAAAGTTCTCCTAGAGTTGTATTTAGAATAATAGAATCTTATAATGAATCATCTTTGTCAAATTTTAGTTTCTTCTTGCAAATGTTTATTCCAATGTGTCTTCAAAGACTCTGATGTCTCTTTTTCATTGATACTTAGGGTAAACAACTGTGTTGAGTATGTCGATAACCATTATAAAGGGAGATCTTAGTTTAAATCTCTCGTACCTTTGTAATAAGTGACAAAAACTTGTACTCACCTAGGATCCATCGGTAAAAGGGTTGTTCATGTGAACAAAACCAAACGACTGGAGTTTAATTTTTGTTGAGTGTACATGGGAACATTCTTCCCTTAACAACTATAAGACATTATGTTCCATATATTTACCTTATGTTTTTATATTTACACTACATGTTTTCTTATGGAAATGTTTTAAACCATATAAATTGAAGAATGTTGTATATTGAACAAGAAATTTTAAGTTACTGAATTCACCCCCATCTTGAGTTTTTCAGCTAGCCATTAAGTGGGACATAAATTTGTATCAGAGAATGTGATGTTTTGTTCATTTTTATAAAATTATATTTCCAAAAATATTTTATTCAAATGAGTTCTATGGATAAAAACCAAGAAGTTTGGTTAATGTTTAGAGCATTACAATTCAATAGTGAAAATTTTGGTCACTGTAAATCTCACATGATCATTTATTTAAGGAAAATCATTATGAAGGTTTATATCAATGATGTAAATCAATACAAAGTTCAAAATAAAGAACCAGAGACATGGGGATCTACTACTAAAGTAAATTATGAAATGAAATCTGAAGATATGAATATCCAAATTTGTGGCTTAGGAGGTGATGAGTTCAAAATATTTTTTCAATATAAATCAACACGTGAAATGTGGAAGACTATAGTGGTTTCATATGAAGGTACCAATATTGTAAAAGCTCATTGATATGATATATCCATGCTTATATTAAACACATTCAAAATTTTCAAAGTCGAAATAATTAGTCAACTGAATAGAATAATCATTGTGACTGTGAAAGAAATTTATTCTCTAGGAACACATATTACTGAACCCGAATGGGTACTACAAGTTCTCATAATATTACAACCCAAGTGTATTTTAATCTTGTCCACTATTTATCAATATAAATAGGTAAAATAATGAAAAATAAATGATCTAATAGAAAAAATACTGATATAGATAGATGAAATGTAAACAGGCATTGGATAGCATGACATGATCAATAAATACAATGCTACCTTAATGGTTTTTATTTCTAAATATGAAAAGAAAATATAAAGTGTAGAAAAAATTGAATAATAAAAAGGGGAGTATTCCCTATGTAATTCCGGGTCAAATGATGAACTTGATCAAATAGAATGAAAATTCATTATAGTTTACAATAATAGAATATGTTTTATAGGATATTTCAACAAGTGTAAGAAAAATTGTTATATTATGAAAGTGATAAGAGGATATGAGAGCAAGAAGCTAGGACACATAAAAATAGATTGTCCAAAGATGCATGAGAATAAAAATCTAGAAAAAAATGAAATTCAAGATTGTAAGATATAAGAAAAAGTCAAAGAAATTTATAAAGTCCACATGGAGTGATTATGAATATTGTTAGGAATCCACATCTTAAGATATAGAAGTCAAAGGTATAACAAAATCCAACATTTGTGTTTTGGTATATTTTGATGAGGTGTATTATTAGTATTCTATTGAGAACAAATATGAATCAGATAATGAAAACATCTTGTATGAAGGATTGAATTAATACTATACCATATTGGAAACTCTGTAATAAATTATTAAAAATTAAAAATAAATTCCTTTGAAATTATTATAAAAAAAGTCACTGAATATAAATAATTCAACAAAAAAATATATATTTGAAAATTCAGTTGGAAATATCTAATACCTCACTTACTGAACAAGCCAATAAAATTGAGAACCCACACAACAAATTTTAATACTAAAATGATAATTAATGTTTTTCAATAGAGGGAGATTATTACATAAACAAAAAATTTAGAAAATATCAACATAGTTAAGTGATTTTTGGAATATGAAGTCAAGAGGAAATTTCTAAATTCTATAAAATCTATTTTTTTCCTAGATCAAAAAATAATCATTCAAAAGATACATATTTTAACAATGGAGACATATAACATTTTTCCAATATTTATAAATTGAAAAATCCTTAGTTTTTCTGAATCAAAATTTCATTCCTGAAAAATTTCTTTTCAAAACAAGTGGAAAAATATTATGGAATAAAAAAAATTCATTCCCAAGTCTTTTATAGAAAACATTTCTAGACACAAAACAGTTATGGAACCGAAGAATTAATTTTTTGGGTGAAAAACACAAGAAACAATAATAAAAATGGTTTACATATAGTGGTTCTTCAATTAATATGAGTGGTGATTTCTCAAATATTCACTCACTATATAACTTTTATTAGTGCTCTGTCATATTTGGTGAAAATGGAAGAGGATAAATAGTTTGTATTTGATATGTTGGAATTAATTAGTTAATTATCATCAATAAAGTTTATTTTTTTGAAGTACAAAAGAACAAAATAATATGTATCAATAAACCTTGTGATGATTTTTATTATATTTATTTCGCTATCAATGTATGGTCAGTCTTTGAATATTATTTTTTAATATTTATATCACTTTAAGAGCCAATATTTTTCTCTGTAAATCCCTAGAATCCTAGTGATGTATGAATCAACACTATATAGAATAATCAATATATGAAGCTCAATATATTTCAATCGGAAGATGTTGGGAACAAGTTTTGGGGAGAACTACACACTGATGGATTTTGAATTTATTTCTAACTATTTTCCAATTATGTTTGATTACACAAAATATATATATGTTTTAAATAATCTGAAAAACCATTCAAGATAAAATAAAATTGATTTAAAGAATCATTTTAATAATATATCATAAAAAATATAAATATTTATTTATAATTTTTTTTCACATATAATCAATTACTATAAATTTCTACTAAACCATTATCTGCAGACCAATTTAAATTTAATAATTTTTATTAGTTTTATTTCATTTCATATAAATGTTTAATTCCCTATTTCCTTTAACAAAATTGATTTTTTGAATAATAAATAAAATATTTTTAATCATTATTTTAAATTAAATAAATATATATATATCAATATCGTATTAAATGACCGGTAATATTAGTAGGACACACCACATATAATTTTTGACGATCACTCTAAACATTGTCGTGCGACCCGTCAGTTATCGTAATGTAAAAAATATGGATATATAATGTATAAATCATATGAGTTAAAATTTTTTTTGAAAACCCTTCAACCCACATCCTTCTATTGTCCAAAAACTTATTACATAAACCTTTCAACCCTCTACAGTACAATCAAAATGTAGAAAACCATGAAAAATGATAGAGTTTCCCTAATTCATGAGAAGTATAAATGAATGATGAAGACATTGATGAATGGACGAGAAATTGATTTCTCTCAGGTAGATTGAATAAATATTCTATATATGAAGGTAAAAAATCAAAATGATGGGATTTCTTATTTGAAAAATGATGCTCTGAGTTAATCTAATAGAAGGAAGTCCATGAGCTTTATGAAACTATATATCTTCATTTTCGAGGTAAGGAGGAAATTTTCACAGAAACTGTGGATCATAAAAACATTTTTCTAACATCATTTAAAATGTATGAGGCACTGAAATTCACTTGTAAAGGTCATAAATACTTTAGTACTTTTCTAAAATGAAAGAAGAAGTCATTCCACCTGAAATCATGATGTCCTTGTCTGGCTTTATGATTGTTTTAAAGAAAACAACTGAGGTGATAGAACCAGAAACAAAATTTCTTGTATATTTTTTACCATTCTACTATAACTCAACGTAGTAGTGAGTTTTAGAAAATTTTGTTTCAAGATACTACTTTATTATTCCTAATCATGATTGAAAATATTTTAAATCTAGTGTTACATACAACAGTATATATGAATCATATTCATAATAGATAAGTCAGTATCTATGCTTATGAAATTATATTACCATTGTATTTTTGTGAATATGTATTTTTCCTTGATGAAAACAAAACAACTGATTTACATGGAATGGAACAATAAAATGAAACTATTTTAAATAAATGTTTTTTGTGTTGGATAGTATCCCTATAAAATTTGGTTTTATTATGTTCTGAATAAGGCGACGAAGTATATCCTATTTAACATAGGGAGAGACATCCCAAATGAGATTACAAAATGATTTTAGTATTCCATTATAAGGACTAGTTGATCAAACATGAAATTTTTATGATCATAAATTAATAGATATATCGGTAAGATTTGGAATCTTTGATCAACCTGAGGCACTATATACCCCTATAATAAGTCAGCATTCGGTTTCAATCCCAATATCTCCAACGAAAGATGAGTTATCCTCTATAGATACATAGTTATTAAATATTTATCAATGAAAAAAATTCAATAGCTCCAAGATCTATATTTGTTTTTTGAGAACGTCTATTTGAATGATCATATCAGTTTATCATCAAAAGAAGGAATATATTTCATTCAAAAAAAAATTGATATGCTGAAATAGAATTTTGTGTTGAATAAAATCTATAAGTTGATGATGCTCAAAAAAACGTATGTTTTACAAGATAGACCTTATCTTTTAAATTAAAGTCACATTTGTTCGGAATATTATTCTTATGACAAGGTTAATATGGATATATCTTTGGAGATATACATCAAATTATTTTCATAAACCCCATTAATAAATGAAAAAGTAACTTAGTCCAAACCTGTTGTAAGAAATATCCATGATCACATGAGTAAAAAGGATAATATTCAAGAATTAATTTTTTTGGTTCAATTAATTATTGAAATTTTATCATGATAATCCACTATAGGAACTGTAAAAAGTATTGACATACAGTGGACACTCTTGGGATTATCCCATGGTATGGATACAAATACTATAGCTCATGATTGCTTACGATGTGATATTATATCAAGAGAGATGTTTGAATATTAAAAAAACAATTATAGATGAATTTATAAGGTTACTAGAACTTCCTAAATAAACTTTTCAATCAGATATTCAATAAAAATAATTAGTTCTACATTGAATTAGATGATTCTAAAAATTCAAGGAAACTCAGTCCAAGTGAATAACATGTTATGTTTTATCATCATTTGTCTAAAAATGTTTTATGTATCATTAAAACAAAATTTTAATTTTATATGAAATAAAATGTAATACATACAAGAAATCATGGTTTTATTGTTTGAAACAAGATTCCACTAAAGATGAAGAAGTGGTAGATGTTAATGCATTTGTAGAACCTTCTTGAAGAAACATTCCTGAAAGAGGAATAATTTTTTTTTCTAATATTGGTATGAAAAATTGATTTTTATTTTTCAAAGAATCTAATAAATTGTTTCACCTAGAAAAGAGACATTACTAATTTGATGGGAAATTTATCTCAATGGATATAGAATGGATTCATATCCCTTTTGGACTGTTGAAAAAATGACTTGTAGAAAATGATTGATGCATTTGTTGATGCACTATTTTTGATTACTGAAAGGAGTTTACTAGGAAATAAAATTATTTATCTTCATACAAATAGTAGTTATAATTCAATTGAAATTTTTATGCCACTAAATTCTATCAAATGGAAATCCTTAGTTTTTCTGAGGAAGCATATTTACCTTCACATAAATTATCCTGTAAAATATCATTTACCCATTCATCAATGTTTGATTTATAGATTGTACAAAAAGTAGATCTTGACATTGAATCCATCTTGATAAGGGTCAGATAAAATGTTTGTGTAGGACTAGGAGATTCCTTACTAACAATGGTGGATATTATTGGACAATGAGTTGACGATCCATTGCCTTTATCATCGTTATCCTCTAGAAAACCTAGCAATTTCAAGAAACCACCTAAAAATTACATCATGCTTGAATATTTATACATTCCATTAATATGATAATAAAAAATTGATATCCTTGTACAAATATTTGAATCACTGTATGATAATATTACATTCACCAATTTTTAAAAACATTTGAATTATTTGGATATTTTAATATATTCTTTTTTTGAACATGTTTTTATTTTCAATAGATTTCCTTTCTACATTTTATTATCTAATATTTATGCAAAATTCAATTATTTTTCACTATTATACCCTATTTAATATTTTTTAGGTGCTACATTAACTGTATTTCATTACTCTAGTTTTTTTTTCTATCATGAAACGGGGAAGAAAGTGTAAAAAATTAAACTACATAAACACTATATACATATCATTTTAAATCTTGTTTAGATGATTTTTTTTATTTCTATTCAATAGGTTTTGTGATCATATAAATGGGTTGATTATGGGATGGGATTATTTTGTCCAAAAATATTTCATTTATTGTGTTTTGATGATTTAAAAAATCACTAATATCATTCTAACATGTTTGTCTTATGTGTCTCATATTATATTTTTCAAAATAAAATATCTACTGATTTATTATCTACGTATTTATATTAAAATGTCTGAATCATTGATGATAAAATTATTTTATCTTATGAAAATAAAGTATTATCTTCTACCAATATAGTATCAAAAATGTCCATGGTGAAGGATTTTATTATGACATAAAATTCAGATTTGTTAACTAAAAAATATTTCTTTATCTAATGTTGAAGGCTTATCTCATGTAGTATTGTGAATAGTTTATCTTACGAATAAAGAGTTGGAAACAAATTGGAGTAATAATAAAACTTTAAGGACATTCATGAAATAGTTTCATACGTAGTTTCAGAAGAAGTTCTTTTGTCATTTTTTACATATCAACACCTTTTATCTTTTGTATAAAATTTTCCCATGAAACAAGAGATTTGATATCTATTACATAATAAATATTAAATATATATGTTATCTTATGTAGTATCCTAAAAAAATTTTCGTACAAGAATAGTACCACCTCGAACATATTTTACACAGAAACAACTATTATAAATATCATCATGATTAATTATCATATTTATTATTACATTAGTTTCATACCTTTTAGTTTATAAACAAAGTATTTTCTATTTATTGAAAATTTAATTCATATAAAATATCTTGTTAAATAAAATTTAATGATCCAAAGAATAATATGTTCTCTAACATTTTTGTTTCATATTCATATTCCATATTTCGAAGGAACGACTGCATATCACTAACAACACATCTTATCAATTTTCTCTCAATCTCTCAAGATATTATCAATTCAACCATTGTGATTATATTTTATGGTTTGGTTCAAAATCAATGAAGTATATATAAATAGGATATTTAGTTTCTATATGAAGAATCGAGTGAAATAAAAGTAATAAAAATCTAAACTTTCTTTCTTACTCATAAAACCAAAACATCAACTACTTTGTACAAAGAAAATTCAGACTATTAATTTATAATAGTGATTACATGTTAATCTATTGTATCTTAAGATCACCTATATCTAAATCCAGAAGACTATAATTTATATAGTATACATCTTTATATTTTTTCAGTTTAATCATGCAACATTATATTCATATGAATATTTAAAGACTATTTATATATTTTTAATTGACACATGATCCTTGTGAATGTGTAAAGGATATTGGTAATCAATATATGGGAATATCCTAGATGAAATATCTCGCACCAATTTAATAAGGTACAAGTTATTGTAATTAGTTGGGTACCCTAGGTTAATGTGATTTTTTATAGAAAATCACCTAACTCGTGGAGTTGATTATTGGTGGAGTGGACTAGGGAGCTTCTATTCTCTAAACCATTATTAATATATATATTCAATCTATTTCCCTTGTGATATCATATTTGCACTACATATTTTCTTAAGGAAATATTTGTACTGAAATACCATGAAGAGGGTGGTCTAGTAATGAAGAAACATTTAGGAACTAATTCCCAACCCCCACCACACACGTGAGTTTTTCAGCTATCCATTATCTGGGATAACAACAATGACCCTCAAAACTATATTAAGGTGAGAGTACAAATATGGTGGCTTTTAATTTATTTATTTTGTGGGATTATTATTTCTTAAATAGTTCACATGATTCACCCCTTAATAGAGGGTATGAAATATTTCTTTGGAAAAAATAGAGATGTATTATGAAAACATATATTGGGTGATATAATAAATCAATGTTTATTAGTGATCACAAAAGAATGATGGGGGTAATTCTAGTAGATCATTAGTTCTCATTATGTAGATAATTTAGTTTAAAAAGTGGATTGTTTCTATATGGTCTATGGTTATTGACTATCGAGTTCGGGAGGTGTTATCCTATGTTCTAGAGTTAAAAAAAAAATTTTATGTAAATCATCAGGACCGCCAACATAAAATTATATAATTTGGGTCACTAAAAATAGTTAGTTTGGTTTCATGGTGTATTAAGATGGTTAAGATTGTGTATTAGTTTTCTCATCTGTCACATTCACATATAGTGACTATAACCCAACAAGTGATGATCAGTAGTGGATACCCACTTCTATAAAATTTGATGTGTAGTTGTGTTTTATCAACAGTGGAGAAGAGGGAAAATAATATAGCCAGTTTTTTTTATAGAATTATTTTGGAAATGTAGTTATAAGTACACCTTAATGTGGGCATAAAAGATGATGAAGAACATAGGGATTCTCAACCAAAGAGCTAAATATATTTTGGTATGAAATATTTAATTGAATCACCCTATGATTTTATTTTAGGTTGATAAATTCTTCTTCTCAAGTGGATTATAATTTTATAATTAAATTTAGAGATAAAATGAGGGTTTTCACCCATTTAAAGGGCCTTTCTGTGATAATCTTGAGTTCAATGATTCCATTGGGGATGTGATGGAAGATTACATGAGTAGATGTGTCATAGTTCTTTTTATATCCATGTTGTCTATAGGTGAATTTTGTATACAAATTTTTAGGTTTCATTCCCTGTGATTTTGTTTATTGAGATTCTCATTTTAATAACATCAATTATTTTATTTTCAAGGATTAAAATGTTTAATGTTGGGGAGGATGTAGTGACCAATATTTTTAATAAAAAAAGTAATTTTTTTAATTTTTAAATTTTAAATCCTTTATCGGGGATAAAATTCCAATTTTTCAATAGTAGTTAACCTCAAAAAATATATATTTATTTTATTGAACATGGAATTATGAATTTACAAATAGGATAAGTTTTTTTTCAATTTTATAATTTTATAATTTTAGAGGATATTTATTATTTATTATATAAATAAATAAATATCAATAAAATGACCGTAAAATACCAATTTAGGTTCTTGATGCAAATATTTTTTGGTTATATCATCCTTTATTAGGGAATTTAAATAGAAGAATTTTGATGGGGAAATTATACGGAATTATTGTTGGTGTTATTGAATGATTTTTCAAATGAAATATTTTCATATTAATTTACTATTATCCCCCCATTTGAAATATCACATCCCTCTGCATTGATGTTGTGGAAGAATCCACTTTGGGAATTCATCTATTCTTCTCCACATATGAAATAATATTTATTCATAAATACGAATCATTGAAGGTGGTGGTAAAGAAGAACATGGGTTGAAACAAAATCATTGAAGAAATATCATTTTCACTATGATGTATGAGTGTTTTTCTTAACTTAATGTGTTTCTTAGATTTTTTATTTCAATCCTCTTCTTCTCGTGATCGATTCACTTAATTTCCAATTTAAACTAAATTAGTATAATAATAAATGTATAAAATTTTATTAATTACAATGTATTATATAGTAATTTTTTTCTAGAATTAATATATTGAAGAACCTATTTTGATTTTTAAAATTGTGGATAGTTTATTTAACTTTTTTTCTATTAATATTAGTTTTTAGTGATGAATAGAGAAAAATATTATTCATTTTAAATATTTTTTCACAAAATAATGTTTCCAACACAAAACTTATTATATATTGGAAGGTGATAATTATTCAAATAATTTAATAGAAAAATATTGTGATATATAAATTAGTCTTTAAAATTTATTTTACCTCATTTAATAGGCATGTTTTTGTGTTACAATTCATTTAATTGTCTTTCAGTAATTAAATTATTTCATTAACATTTTTTTGAACAACTAGAGATCTTATTAAATGAAGATGGATTGAAAATTCATTAAAATAATCATATATCAAACTATTAAATAAAATTATTTTATTATTGTAATTATAATTAATCTTAGACATAAAAATTGTTTCCTCTCTATTCATAAATATTGTAATTGTTAATAATTTATTAATTTTTATCACTCAATTTACATGGAGATGAATCATCAATTATTTCCTTAAATTTCATTTCACAAATATTCAATGGATTATTTATATAATGTCATTTTTTCATTTTAGAGGGTATTTACCGATTAATAAATTAATTGATGATTTTTGGATTTATTATCTTTAATCTCACATAAATATTCCAATTGAAATTTATGAATTCAATTTTTCCTCCTCCCCATGTTATTTGGTCATCTTTGGACATGTTCATTAATATATTTTGGGTGTTCAGATATTCCATCGACCACCATTGTGGACATTCATTGTTCCCATACTTACGCATAGATTATCTTCATTTCATAGTCATCCAATGATTAATGGGATACAATTTTGAGTTTTCACAATGTTAAGGGGTGTATCACCCCCATTTTGACGTATGTATCCATTTTTCTTCCTTTTTATGTGATTAAAGTTCTTTGGATGAGTTTGGATGTGTTTGGGAGAGTTTGGGATGTTTTTGGAAAACATTTGAGGCCTTTTTAAGGCATCACGGTTTGAGTACGGTTTATAGAAACCGTGCGAGATGAACCATGCGGGCAGTGTGTTATGCACGAATTAAGAACGATTTTCCTAACCATGTGGGTTGGGAAGTGCGAAGCACCCCTTCTAGGCACTGGTAGGTACATAGTTAGCAAACAATGTTTCTAACCGTTAAACCTAACTCTGCAACCCGTAAAAATGGTTTTTTATCCAGGATTAGTTGGGATTCCCCTAAAAACAACCAAACTCTTTCCCACTGGCTCCTCACTCAGGATTTTCTTTTTCTCAAGGGTTATGGGTGCTCTCCCTCTCATTATGGAAGCAAATCGGAGGGTTTGTGGGTGTTTTTTTAGCAGATTCATCCTCGGTAAGTCTCCTTGATTAGTTCTATGTGGCTTTTTCAAGATATAATTTTCCCCCTCTCTTGGTTTTCTAGATCTACATATATTTTGTGTAGATCTAAGGTTTCTATTTCCTAGGGTGTTTATTTTAAGGATTTTTTATGATAGGTAACGATATCTATAGCAGTTTTAGTGGAGTGTTTGCCTATATTGTTTTGCAGTTGTACATGGTTCGAATTCACTGGAAACCTAAAGGTATGTGTCTTCTCTCTCGACTCCACTTAGTTAGAACTAGTGGTTTTTTGTTACAATTAATTTTTTTTCTAGAAATTAATTGTGATAATTATGTTCGAATCTTTTGGGAAATCCATTTGGGGATGATTTCTGATATTTTTGGGGAAATGGGTTATCGTTACAAAAAAGGGGCATTATTGTGTGATTAAAAAATGTTGATTTTAAATCATTAGTGGGTGATTATGAAAATTGTTTTTTGAAACATGGTTTTCAATAAATATTTTTTTATTGAAATGTGGTTGGGAATTGAATGTTGGTTAAAGAGGTTTTCAATAAATGGTTGATTTATTGAAGTGAATTGGATTGTGTTGGAATTGGTTTTGTACCTATTATGCAGCTTTGGTGCTTTGTAATTCTTGGTAGATTAGGTGTTTTGGCTTGTGTTGGTTGTGTGCAAGTGGGAAGGAATTCTCGCAATAAAAAGTGATGGGTAGTGGTTAGAAGAACGTCCATTATGGATAGTGGTCTGGAAGCACTGTTAGTTGGGAATGGGGTGAATTGGATGGGTGGAAGTCAAACCATAATGGTTGCTTTATTGTGTGTTGTTTTATAAATATGGATTTTTTTGAGCTAATGTGTGATGGATATACGGATTACGGCGTGGTGGTGGCTTTACCTTTTATTGAAATTTATTGGTAAGGGTATTTTTTCATTGTGGTAATGGTTGAGCTATTTAGTGAATTATATAAACTACTCTATATTAATGTGGAAACGGTTTTTTCATTGTTGTGTGTGTGTTCAATTCATTTGGGAAAAACCTACTGAGTATTTTTACTCATCCGCATCTTTTGCCCATTGGTGCTTCTGATAATGTTGTGAACTAGGAAATAGGTAAGAGTTAGGCATCTCACATTGGTAGTGGTCCAGAATGATGCTTTAGTGATGTTGTGGGACGAGGATCATGGAGCTTAGTGTAGAGCTATGGATGGTGTCCTAGTTCTTTTGGGGTCTTTTTATAGTCTTCCACTTGGTACTCTGATTTTTGTTAGGTTGTTTTGGACATTAGGATTTGTAATAAAACAATTGGTTGTCCTTTTGTAATGTATGGGTTTGGTTTTTTGGTCGACATGCATCCTGTATTTTGGTGATAGTGGAGTGCTTGTTGGGTTGGTTTTCTCTCAAGGGAAAATAGCTTTCTAATTTATTCTCAAATCCCTTGGAAATTGTTGCTTACCATTGGCACCTTTGGAATTTTACTTAAGGCCATGATGAATTCCTCCCCACACTCAAGACAATGAGTTGGGGTGGGGTGTTACAATTGGTATCAGTTTTTTTGGTCCTTTGAGTTCATGTCAGAAATTTTTTTTGGTCTTTTGTTGTTGATTGTTGGTCTTTGTGTTGACATTCGTTCTTGGTCTATTCCTTGAGTTGGGATGGTATAGAGGCATAGGATTGTCAATACATGGAATGTGTAGAATAAAAAGATGTATCTAACCCTTTAATTATGAACTTCAAGTTACCAAAGAGTTGAGTACATAACTATTTGGAGGCACTTATAGGCAATGGATATCTCATTGTCCTGGTTGTAGCCAATGAGATGATCCTGACATGCATGGTAGACATGACATCCCACTAGGATGCAAATTTCACAGGGAGTATAATGATATATGTTGTGATAAGAATGTGTGGATTTAGAAAATATGTATTTGGTTTTAAAATGGAAGCATTTAAAACATGGAAAATTGTGGTATCTTGAAAATGGTTGATTTTCAAAACATGGTGGTTTTTTCAAAATTGTGCACCATGGGAAGAGTCAACTTTAGGAATGCATTGTTTTTATACTTTTTATGTAATTGAATTCGAAAAATATATATCCTTTCATGTTAAATGAGTAAGAATTATGGTTGTTTTGGTGTTGATATAAATGTCACCAAATAAGAGTCGTAGAGACCAACTAGTTGAAGATTAGGAAAATGCGGTCCCACTTGAGCCCCAGGTGAACCAGCTGCTAGTGATGAGTATAGTGCATGATTTACATGCTGTATAATGTGGGAATAAAGTTGATGAACCCAAACACATGGATCATGCAGTTCAGTTTCAAAGTCAGAATGCACCAATGTTTAGGGGTGATTCAGAGCCAGAAATGGAAGAAGCGTGGTTGAAAACAATGAATAAGATATTTAACTTCTTGGTAACACCATCAAAGTTGAAAGTGAAGTTATCCAAGTATACATTGGATGATGTTTTTCTTTAGTGCTGGGAGTTGGCAGTCCAAGATGTGATGGACCAAAGTGTGATATGGGAGGGGTTTGAGGAATTTTTTAACCAATGAGTCTACACTCATACATTTATAATTCAGCGTACAACATATTTCTTCAGTTCAAAGAAAGGGAACATGGAAGTGACATAATATGTTTCTATTTTTATGAACTTAGGGTAGTTTTCACATGAGGTGGAGGGTACTAAATTGTTGATTGTGTGATTTTTCTAAACTGGGGTTTACTAGGAAATTCATTCCAAGATAAAGGTGTTCTGTATAGATGATTACATGAAAATGGTGAATCAATCTAAGGTTGATTAGAAGGATCTTTTGGGTACAGAGGTATGTAAATTATGTTTGTACCTAGGGTAAATAGTTGTAATTCTAACGCTCGGTTCAAGAAGAAGAGGGGAACTTATTTCTAAAGTGGGAGTACATCTCTGAATCCGATGGTAGGATCAGTGAATCTTCCTCCGAAGCCTCATAGTAAGTACGGATGTTTTTAGTGTGGTTGTACATGCTGCATAAAGAGGTATTATATGGCACAACCTTGATAATGTCATAATATTATGAAGATGGGCCATATGCAGTGTTATTGTCGGAATATTCCTAGGTCAGGTGTTCATGAAACTCCACCAGGGTCGTAGGGGTCTTATGCCTCGACAGGACGGGGGCACTAGGATACCCCTTGGATGTAGACAAATATTAGTAATGGGAATTAGAAAAACACCCTGACTCCTCTACAAGGTAATAATGTGAAGATCCTGGTAAGTAAGCAGTTGTTTGGTGCTAATCAGGTGGTGATGGATGATCAGTCAGGACCATCCATGTTGTGTGAAACAGTTCATTTAAATTACATGTTGATGAAATCCTTATTTGGTACGCGTGCATCAAATTCTTTTATTTATTTTCACATTGTTGATTTTTTGGGTTTACATGTGGAAATGATGCATTCTATTTTAAAACTTCAAACTCCCCTAGGTCAAAGAGAGTGTTGATCCTTCTTATGTCAAGGTTGTTGTTTAGTTATGGATAGAATCAAATTGATGTGGGATTTCTCAGTTATTGAGATGGATGCTAATTATATAACCAATGGAATTTATTGGTTGGAAATGTTTAAGGCCCAAATTTATTTATATGTACGAATAGTAAGTTTTGTGATGGGGGTGGAATTAGACATCTATTTATAGGGGAGAAGAATGAAAATCTAGGTGCAACAGATTTGTTGGCACTAGCAATTGGCAGGATCTCGTATTATTTATAGGCCTTGTCATTGGCATCACTAGACGGTGTTGAGTAGAGTGTTCTTCTAGTGGTTTTGGATCAGTTTATGGATTTATTTCCAAATGAATTCTCATGTTTTCTACTTGTAAGAGAAGTGGAGTTTTCGATTGATCTATTTTTTGAGACTAGTCCTATCTCACTTTAATCTTACCGAATGAAACAAATAGTATTTAAAAAATTAATGGTGTAGTTACATGATTTATAAATCAATGCATTCATACGGCTTAGAATTTCTCCATTAGAAGTGCTAGTTTTGTTTATTAAAAAGCCAGATAGAACTCTGTGGGTCTGTGTTGATTATCATATACGTAATTAGTTTATGATAATGAATTGATATCCCCTTCCATGAATTGATTACTCGTTTGAACAGTTGAGGGGAGCTCAATGGTTCTCCAAGATTGAAATGAGCTTAGGGTATCACCAATTGTTGATGGAGAATGATGATTTCTCAAAAATAGCATTTATAAGCAGATATAGCCGTTATGAGTATGTGGATATGCCCTTTAGTCTAACTAATGAAACAAAAGATTTCACGCATTGATGAATCCGATATTTCAGAGCTATCTTGATTCCTTTGTGGGGGTATTTATGGATAATATAGTAGTGTATTCGAGGACAAGGTTGTATTGTGAATAGGAATGGGCGACCGTGTTGGGGATCTTGAGGGACTATCAGTTGTGTGCCAAATTTTCAAAGTGTGAATTTGGGATAAAATATGTCTGTTTCCATTGCCTTGTTATATCGAAGAAGGTTGTGTCTGTTGATCTGGAAAAGATAGAGGTCATCATCTCATGAACATTGCCAAAGAAAGTTTTTGAGATATGAAGATTACTCAGTCTAATAGGGTATTATTGATGTTTTGTTCTTTATTTCTCACAATTCTCATTTCTAATGGATACATTGAAAAGGAAGAGTATCACTTTTCAAGGGGATGAGTAGTTTCATAAATTCATTGAGGAGTTAAAGGGTCACCTTACATCTGCACCAATCTTGGTATTTACGAATCCAGCGAAAGGATATGTGGTGTATTTTGATGCATTGGGATCAGGGTTGAGGAGTGTTCTCAAACAGGGGGATCATGTGGTTGCATATGGTTCATGGAATTTGAGGTTTCATGAAAATAACTACCCAACAAATGATTTTGTGTTCACATCAGTGGATCATTCTTTAAAAATGTGGGGTCATTATCACATCGGTGAGAAAGTTTTACGGTGTACTAAAAATAAGAGCATAAAGCATATCTTCCCACAAAGATATTTTAATTTGAGGAAAAAGATATGGATGGAATATATCCAGAGGTTTGATTTATATTTAATGTACACCCCGGGTAAGGAAAATTTGGCGGAGGATGCTTTAAGTAGTAATCATATGCTAAGAGATTGAATCATGGATTAGATCAGAGGTTATTGATGTCTGTCATAGGAGACATGCAGTTGGAATGTTATGACCAGGGTGGAAGATCTGTCTTCTTTCTAGTTTCATTGGTTCCTAATATGGCTAGTTTTTTAAAGAGGCACATGGATCTAATTCTGAATATGTGGCAATGAGGACAAAAATCAATGGCAGGGAGACTATTAAGGGTTGAGAACTGAATGGAGATTTCGTCTTGTGTTTTCAAAATCATAGGAAGGTAGCATTGGATTTATAGAAATAACTTATGTGGGATTATCATTATTCCAGGTGGGTTTTCTATCCTGGAATTTAGAAAATGTACAAGGTGTTGAATGTGATGTTTTGGTGGGCCAGAATGAAAAGGGATGTGGTCAGGTTTGTCTCGAGATTCCTGACTTGTCAGCAAGTTACGGTAGGGAATCAGTGGCCAGTAGGAATGTTGCAGTCTTTACCTACCTCATGGTTGAAATGGGAGTAGATAGTAGTGGATTTAGATATAGTACTTCTAAGAACTGTCAAGAAACACGATACCATATGGGTGATTGTGGATCACCTCACAAAGTCGACCAATTTCATCTCAATTCACGATTCTCATAAATTAGAGGATCTGTCCAAAATATCTATCTAGGAGGTGGTAAAGAGGCATGATGTTTTTGTTTCCATTTTATCATATAGAGATCTGAGGTTCACATCTCGTATCTGGAAATCCTTGAAGCAAGACTTTGGAATATAGTTAACTATGAGCATGGCGTATCATCTATAGATGGATGGCTAATCCGAGATGACAATACAAACCTTGAAGGATATGATAAGGGCTTGTGTGATGGATTATGGTGGTTTATGGGATGATCACTTACTATTTGTGGAGTTATTGTAAAATAATAGTTATGAGGGTTCAATATATATGGCTCTATTTGAGGCATTATATGGGCATCCATGTTAGTTTCCACTATATTGGGTGGAAACGGGTGATACATCGATGATCAGACCGATCCTTTTCTAAGAGACTACCAAGAAAATCAATTTCATTAGGAACATGATAGAGACATCTCAATGTAATTATAAATCGCATGCGGACCATCTTTGACAATCGTTCTCATTTGAGGTGGGTGATCATGTGTTATTGAGAATATCTCCTTGGTTGGGACATAATCGATTTGGGAAGCAGGGTATGTTATCTCTGATTAATAAGGGACCTTTTGAGATACATGAGTAGATTGGAGGGGTGGGTTATCATTTGTCTTTTACACCACAGTTTACTGTGGTTCATAATGTTTTTCAAGTGTGGTAATTGGAAAAATATCAACATAATGGTGACCATGTGATTCGTTGGGATTATGTTGAGCTAGAAATAGATTCATAGTGGGTGCACATGCCAGTGAAGATTGTGGATAGGAAAGAGAAAGTAATTCATGATAAAATAATCAGTTTAGTTATAGTTTTTTGGAATTATGGTAAGATTTAGGATGAGACATGGGAGTGGGAGAAACTGATGGTCGAGAAATGGCCTGATCTCTTTCTGTAAAGTCATGGTTTTCAACATTCTGAGGGCATAAATTCTATGGATGGGGAGAATTTAGCACCCCTGGTTTGAGTTATCTATCGTTTTTAATCTGTTTTATGTGTTTAATGTTCTTGGGATGTGTTTGGGTGAGTTTGGGAGAGTTTTGGATGGTTTTGGAAGACTTTGGAGGCCTTTTTTAGGTCGCAGGGTTTGAGCACAGTTAAGAGAAACTGTGAGAGATAAACCATGTGGGAAGTGGGGTATGCACAACATGAGCACGGTTTGTCTAACCATGTGTGGTGGGATATGAAAAGAACCCCTTTGAGGTAGCATTAGGCCCACAGTTAACGTACGGTTTGTCTAACCGTGTGAGCTAACTGTGTAGACCTTATGAATGGTTTTTTTATTCAAGATTAGTCATGATTGGTCTAAAACACCCAAACACTCTCCCACTCAAGCCTCATTTAGTAATTCCTCTTCTCAAGGGTTAGGGGTGCTCTCCCACTCTTTTTGAAATCCAATCGATGGGGTTTCTTGGTGTGGTTGAGCTTATTCTACTCCAATATGTTTTTTGTTTAGTTCATTGTTGTTTTCTTTAGATCTACTTTTTCCCCTATCTCTGTTTTCTATATATATACTCGTTGTGGGTAGATCAAGGGTTGTTGTTGCCTTGGGTGTGGATTGTAAGGAATTTTGAGGATATTTATGGAGATCTAGAACGGGTTTAGAGGATAGTTTTCTCGTAATGGGGTGTGGTTGCGTGTTGGTCGAATTCATCAGAACCCTAATGGTATGTGGCTTCTATCTCGACTCCACAGGGTTAAGACTAGTGATTTTGGTTATAATTAATTTTATTTTCTTGAAATTAATTGTGATAAGGATGTGAAAAACTTGTTGGAATTACATGTGGTGATGATTAGGGATATTTTAGGGAATATGGGTTATTGTTTCAAAAATGGGTGTTATAGTGTGATTTTAAAATGTTAATTTTAAAATAATTTTTAGATGATTGTGAAAATGTTTTGTGAAATATTGTTTTCAATATATATGTTGATTATTTAAATGTTGTTATGCTTGGAATATTTGAAAAAGTGTGGTGTTAATAAATGGGTGATAAATTTATGTGAATTTTCATGTATTGGAAATAGATTTTTTCTTATTGTTTAGCCTTGGTGCATTGTTCTTATTTTTTGATTAAGTGTTATGGCCTGTGTTAGTTATGTGGAAGTGGGGGGAAGACTCACTATAAAATTTGATAGATATTTGTAACACCCGAGACTTTTATGAGAAATATTTTGTTTTTATGTTATATAAATCATCAAAGGAATCTTTCACTACACAGAACCCTAGCTTGGTTTTTTTACACGCAACCGCAACCTTCCTTGATAGCATGCGTCGTACGCAATACTGAGTTTCACTAAACAACGATATGCTATTAAAATATTATTAAAACTAGTCGTTATGAATAGTAATAACCAATTTTTGAAATTTTGTAAATTTTATTTTTCAAAATGGACTTCATTTTTGGATTCGGAATATCGAAATTAGCTTGGGATAAAATTTTGGCACTTTTCAGATAACTTTCATATTCTGATGAATAGTGAAAATTACTAAATTTTAATTAAAAAATTTTTTTAATCGAAATAATTAATAGTGATAAATTATTAATTTTACTGGTTTTAAAGTATATTTAGAATATATTTTTACAATTTAATACAATGTTGTTCATTGGATGTAGTTTCACATTTAAACCAGACATAAACAAGTGTCAATCTTTTGATAGTTATTATCTCTTAAAAACACGCTATATTTTAATTAAAAACAACTTTTTTCATCGCAAAACATTATATGCTTAAATTATAATATTGATTTTTTAAAAGTATAAATAAAATATTTTTACCATTTAATATAATGTATGTCATTAGCATTAATTTTACATTGAATTCATAGGGAAAAACATTTCAATCTTTGGGAATGTTTTAACTTTTAAAACCCATTTGCTTAACAACGAGATTAATTTTAAATTAATTACTGCAACTTCTGTGTTTTGAATTTTGAAAAATGGATTCCATATTTGGAATCATTGGGTCCAAATTATGTTAATAGGTTACTTTTTTTTATATTATGAATAATAACTACGGTATTTGTTTTATTTACTACGGTTAAAGGTAAATAGGGTAATTCAAGGTTAAAAGAATATTATAATAATTCGAAATTACCTTGACACTTGTCCTAACCTTATTGGATGTGTATGGGCCGACCATGGGAATCTTTGGGTTGATTTTGGGACCCCATTGAGCCACATGGTAGTGATAATGACAATTTGGATTAATTAATTTAATGTAAAGACAAAATTGACATTAACAAAAATCTTTTAGTAATTAATTTTTATAAGGGGTTATATAAATTATATTTTCGACTATAAATATTCATTAGGAAGATAATACGATTTCACACATAATGATAATTTTTTTATAATTTTTAGACACGAAATAAATTAAATTATTTATGACACAATAATGATGAAATATTTACCTCATTAATAAATGATTTAAATAAATATGATTATAATGATTACAATATTTTCCAAAACATGTCCAATTCTGATTGGATGATTTTATTTCGACCATGAGTCATCTTATCTTCATCTTTAATGATTTTTGGATCTTTTGAAACCGAAGATAAGTTTATAATAAAATAATATATCCACACTTTCCAAAGGTTCCCCTCTCCTCCCTTATAAAAGGTCACCTCCTCCCTCTCCTACTCACACCAATTTGAGCCTTCAAGCTCGGCCAAAACCTGCCCATTTCACTTCCCCACTTCCCTAGAATCATCCTAGAGGTTCTGGTCTTCTTCAAAGACCAACCCTAGTGCCCTAAGAGGAGGTTAAGAAGAGGCGCGTCAAAAAAGAGGTAATATCCATTACTGATCCTTTCCAAATTCTTCCTTCTTCAACGTCTTCTTCTTTAGTTGTTTCATTATGAGGTAATAACATCAGTATCACTAATATACTGATATGTTATTATAAATATGAAACAACCCCAGTTCACCTCTTATCCATCCTACGGAAAACAAAATCACCGTGCGTGCGTACGTACAGAATACCGTCTCCACGCCGTGGTGTAATCTACTTTCCACCACCACCTTACTTGGATGGGTATAAGGGTGAAAGTAATTAATATATATTATTATTGTAAAGTGGTATTGATTCTGAAATAGAATACATACACTCCAATACAATTCCACGATCTTGGGAACGATATCATCACTCGTGCGTACGTACGGAATACCATCTCCACGATGTGATGCGATTCGTTCTACTTGATCTTCATTGCATAATGATTATATAAATGAATTGAATGAATTAATATGATATATATTACACTAATACCATTCTGTAAATGAGGTATCTATAACTTAGAGAGAAGAATAAGAATTTATTCGACAAAACACGCATAAGAACAAAAGGTAATAAACACCCGAATAACAAGTAGTAATGAAATATTACTAATAAGTAGCTACGAATATGACCATATATGATATCATAACAATAAGTATGATTCTGGAATAAGTCAATAACATTATTTAAATCCTTATACAGGAGGTTCGGACACTTACGAAGCAAATCAGACCTAAGGTAAGGGAAATATCACAATCTCATTTTTATCCGAGATTGTTTATACTTCGGTATTTATTAGGGTGTATTTTATCATCCACATCCATGTTTCCTCAATATTTAATATTATTTCCATCCACCTAAAATTGTTTAAATCCATTTTTACCCTTTGTGGAGTTTATAGTAAAAGTTATGAAAGGAATCTTTTGTCATTTTTTGTACGAGGTACTTTTTGACTTTTCTGACAAAAGTACGAGAAGAATGTTTTTTTTAACTTATACATCATGAATGGATTCTTAAAACAATATTTCCAAGAAGCTTACTTTACAAGTTTTAAATTTTATTTTTAATCAAATTCTTTTAGTTTAAAATTGTATGACATGTTAAGAAAGGAAAATGTTTTTGAAGTAGAAAGGATATTTTCCTCAAGAATGGAGTTCAAGTGTTTTATCAAAAATATTTTCCATCTAAGATAATATAGGGTTCTGTTTCTATCCCTATTGTTACATTGATTTTATTATGTTGTGATGGAATTATTTTTATGAATTCCTTTATCTTATATGAATTGTTTTATGATTTCATGTTGTTTAAGAATCCCATTTTTATTACATGGGTTATGCAATGATGTATGATTTATGATTTTGTGGCACACATAATAATGGTATCATTATGATATGGGTGTGACCTGTATCTCCCTCCAATGCATTGGGTAAAGATTTTATATCTCATGAGATAGACATGGCTGGAATGGCATGTTAAACCGGTTCTGTGAAACATGACTGAAACGAGGAGTGAACTCGGTTCAGAAATGGACTTTGTCCACTAAGATTGTCTTGGAAATGAGTCTTGACTAATAAGAAATGATTCTCTATTATTATTTGTGTATGACACAAAGTTTCATGTTTTAAGTTATGATTATTGGGATTTCATTTCACTACTATGATTTATCCCATGTTATGAAATTATGATCACTTTTTCAGGTTAAGATTTCCAAAATATTGTGTTCTTATGAATATGATGTGATTGATATATTTTTTTTTTATCCTTACTGAGCATTTGAGCTCACCCTTTTGTATGTTTTATTTCCCTAGGTCAGGAAGAATGTTATTAAGTAGTATATGCCAAAAAGGGACTCTAGATATGATGAAATAAATGGGAGACAATGTAGACGCTTTATGAACCAGTTGTTTATGTTTCCCAGTTTCTAAAGACACTATACCTATACGGTCATTTCATGGTTTTGTTATATTTTGTAATAAGTATGCTTCAAATTTTAAAGTAATAACAATGTACATAAAGTATGGGTCGTTATAGTTGGTATCAGAGGAAAGGTATATTCAACCTTTGGAAAATAGGATTTGAAAGACTTAGTATGAATCCTAAGGATATGTCTAAGCATAGAACACAATATTAGTGTTTGAGAAATGACCATGAATAACCTAGGATAAGACCTTAAGTGTGAAATTTTATTCTTTATTATGTGGTTTTCCTATTATAATTAGTGTTGCTCACACTATTCTTCTTGGTTTTAGTCAATGGCTGGAACCCGAAGGAACCGTGTTAATGCGGAATGCGACGGGCAATGAAATGATTGTCCCCCTGAGCAACCAAATGTTATGGGAGCTAGAATGAAAAATCGTGTAGCCATGCTCACACAACATTCTCAAGCTATGAATCATGCAGGACTTCCAAACGAGCAAAGGAAGAAGCAACATTCTATTGAATCCTTCATGAGGCAGCGTCCATCTTCATTCAGTGGGTCTACTGATCCATTAGTTGCTGAACAATGGATTAGTACTACTGAAAAGATATTTTTAGTTCTTCAATGTTCTGATGATGATAAATTCATCCTAGCAGTGTATCGTTTGGAAGGAGATTCTGATCAATGGTGGAATCTTATTAAGAATACGAGGAAAATGGATGAAATTGAGTCCATGGAATGGGACGAGTTCAGGAACTTATTTTTCAATAGTTACTTCCCTCGTATTCTCCGAAAAAAGATGGAGAAAGATTTTCTTGAACTGAAGCAAAAGGATGATGAATCTGTTGGTACCTATGAAGCAAATTATACAAGACATGCATGGTACGCTTCTGGTATTATTATCAAACCTGAGAGTAAGATCGATCGATTATTTATTGTCTTAAAACCAAGTCTTTGAAGGGCCTTAGCCATAAGGGACTTCAATAGCTATGGGGAAATTGTTCTATGTGCTCTCAAAGTTAAGATGGAGATTGGTGTAACCCATCAGTCATATGGGTTTGATAATAAGAGGAAAATGGAATTCAAAGGAAAATCTAAAGAGCACACTGAAAAGAAGATGAGCTTTCCCTTATGCTCTAAGTGTGGAAAGAAACATGGAAGGAGTTGTCTTAAAGGGACAAGTAAATGTTTCAAATGTGGAACAGAAGGTCATCGGGAATTTGAATGCCGCAATGATGGGAAGAAGATGTCTAATGATGCAAACAAAGGAAGGGATGCACAAAATGAACTTACTACACTTCAATGTTTCAAGTGCAAAGAGATGGGGCATTATTCCAATCAATGCCCAAATCCAAGGGTTGATGATGATGGTCGACGTCAACAAACTCTTAAGGCTAAAGACAAAGGAAAGTCACATGAAATTTCTATCAGTGATGTGTAGTATGATAACGATGCAGTGAAAGGTACACTTACCATCCACTCTAAAGTAGCAAATATTTTATTTGATTCTGGATCCACCCACTCTTTTATTTCTGAAGAATTTTCTAAGGGTTTCAACGTATTACCTCAACAATTAGATGTTGAGTTGGCTGTGACAACTCCTAATGGCACAACAGTCGCATCAAAAGTTTATATTTCTTCCCCGATTGAAGTTTGTGGGAAAGTGCTTCCTGCAAATCTTGTGATCCTTCCTATAGTGGAATTTGATGTGATTCTTGGCATGGATTTGCTTTCTTTATATGTAGCTCATATCAATTGCCAAATAAGGGAAGTCACATTTCATATTCTAGATCAATATATGATCGTCTATCGATGCAAGGATGAACATAACCTTCCAATGAAAATTTCTTCTATATTATGGGTCTTGATTCCACTAAATGAAGGTTATTTATCTCAAATGGTTGGTGAGAAACTCACGATTAAGAATATACCCATTGTATGGGTGTTTGATGATGTCTTTCTAGAGGAATCGTCGGGTCTTCCACCAAATCGTGAAGTTGAGTTTTCAATAGAACTCGTACCAGGTGCTTTACCTATTTCAAAGACACCTTATAGAATGGCCCCAATTGAGTTTCAGGAATTGAAAAAGCAACTTTAAGATAATATTGATAAGGTATTCATAGGCCCTAGTGCGTCACCTTGGGGAGCACCTGTTCTGTTTGTTAAGAAGAATGATGGATCAATGAGACTCTGCATTGATTATCAAGAACATAACAAGATCACTATCAAGAACAAATATCATCTCCCTCACATTGATGACTTATTTGACCAACTACGCAGAGCTCAATACTTTTCCAAGATTGATCTTCATTCAGGGTATCACCAATTAAGGGTCAAAAGGGAGGATATACCAAGGATGGCTTTCCGTACAAGGTATGGACACTATGAATTTATAGTGATGCCATTTGGTCTTACTAATTCCCCTGCTATCTTCATGGATCTGATAAATAGAGTCTTTAGAGACAATCTTGATCAGTTTGTGGTAGTCTTTATAGAAGATAATCTTGTCTATTCAAATAGCAAGGAAGAACATGAAGATCACTTGAGAATTATATTGAAGACCCTGAGAAAGGAGAAGCTCTATGCCAAATTTACCAAGTGTGAATTTTGGCTTCAAAATGGTGCATTTTTGGGTCACATAATCTCAAAAGAGGGGATATCTGTGGATCCAGCAATAACGGAGGTTATTGAAAGATGGTCGAGACCAACAACAGTAATTGAGATCCGGATTATTCTTGGTTTGGCTGGATATTATCGACGTTTCGTGAAATATTTTTCATGATTATATAACCCACACACCAGGTTGACTCGGAAATGAGTTAAGTTTGTTTGGACGGAGGAATGTGACGAGAATTTCAAGGAGTTGAAAATAAGGTTATCTAGTGCACCTCTGCTCACACTGCCTTGTAGTGGAGAAAGGATTGTGATCTACAGTGATGCATCCAAGAAGGGGTTGGGGTGTGTTCTTATGAAAAATGATATGGCAATAGCTTATGCCTCACGACAGTCGAAAATCCATGATCAAAATTACCCAACACATGATTTGGAGTTAGCTGTGGTAATCTTGGCATTAAAGATTTGGAGGCATTATCTTTATGGAGAAAGGTGTGACATTTATACTGATCATAAAAGTTTAAAGTATATTTTCACACAAAAGGAGATGAATATGCGCCAAAGAAGATGGTTAGAGCTAATTAAGGATTTCGACTACTCAATTCATTACCACCCTGGGAAAGCAAACAAGGTGGCAGATGCATTAAGTCGACAAGACCATGCCAGTTTATCCATGATGAGGATCACAAAAGATCCAATATTTATGGATTTAAAAAGGATGGATCTTGGAATTATAATGGAAGGGGGAGAATCATATCTTTCTCAAATGAATGTTAAACCATCTATACATGTGAAGATTAAATAGGCATAGAAAGAAGATGTAGAGTTACAAAAGAAGGTGATAAATATTCCTGAATTCAACCTTGATTATGATGGGATAATAAATTTCAAGAATCGGGTTTGTGTTCCTCCCATCCCCGAATTAAAGAAGGAGCTGCTGGATGAGGCACATAGTTCTTCGTTCTCTATTCATCCTGGAAGCATGAAGATGTATAGAGACCTGAAAGGGTACTTCTGGTGGGATGGCATGAAAAGAGACGTTGTTGAATATGTCTCTCGATGCTTGGTTTGTCATCAAGTTAAAGTTGAGAGACAGAAGTCTAAGGGGATGTTACAACCATTACCCATACCCGAATGGAAATGGGAAAACATCACTATGGACTTTGTCATAGGACTTCCTAAAACATCCAAAGGCAATAATGCTATCTGGGTCATAGTTGATCGTCTTACAAAGTCTGCACACTTCATTGCTATTAGAGAGGATTTCTCTCTGGATCATCTTGCCAGGATATATGTAAAGGAAGTGGTAATATTGCATGGAGTACCACTTTCTATTATATCTGATCAGGATCCGAGATTTACCTCAAAGTTCTGGAGAAGTCTTCAGCATACTCTGGATACAGAGTTGAGTTTCAGCACTTCTTATCATCCTCAGACAGACGGTCAGTCTGAGAGAACAATTCAAACTCTAGAAGATATGTTGAGAGCTTACTCTATGGATTTCAAAGGTGGTTGGGATCAACACCTACCTTTGGTGGAATTTTCTTAAAATAATAGCTCTCACTCCAGTATTCAGATTGATCCTTATGAAGCTCTCTATGGAAAGAAATGCAAGACTCCAACTTGTTGGGATGAAGTTGGGGAAAGAAAGCTATTAGGACCTGATCTTGTTGATGAGATGGCAGAAAAGGTCCGATCTATTCAACAAAACATAAGAACAGCTTAGAGTCGACAGAGAAGTTATGCCGACAATGGAAGAAAAGACCTAGAGTTTGAAGTGGGTGATAAAGAGTTCTTACGAATATCCCCCTGGAAGAGGGTCATGAGATTTGGAAAAAAGGGAAAGTTGAGCCCTAGGTATATCGGTCCTTTCGAAATACTAGATCGTGTTGGAAAGGTAGCTTACCGATTGGAGCTTCCACCGAATCTCTCTCAAGTTCACGATGTTTTCCATGTATCTCTCCGGAGAAAGTACATACCTGGTCCTTCACATGTACTCAGCTAAGAAGTTATACCGGTGGAGCAAGATCTTTCTTGTGAAGAACAGCTGAAAGAGATTCTGGATCGTAGCGAAAAAGTCATATGAAACAAGACCACTCGCTTGGTGAAGGTTTTATGGAGGAACCACCAATTAGAAGAAGCTAAGTGGTAGCTTGAGGATAGGAGGAGGGAGAGTTATCCTCATCTTTTGTTACAAAGTGACGAATTTCGAGGGCGAAATTCATTTTAAGGGGGGTAGAATGTAACACCAGAGACTTTTATGAGAAATATTTTGTTTTTATGTTATATAAATCATCAAACGAATCTTTCACTACACACAAAACTATCTTGGTTTTCTTTACACACAACTGCAGCCTTCCTCGATAGCTTGCGTCGTACGCAATACCAAGTTTAACTAAACAACGATATGCTATTAAAATATTATTAAAACTAGCCGTTATGAATAGTAATAACCACTTTTTGAAATTTTGTAAATTTTATTTTTCAAAATGGACTTCATTTTTGGATTCGGAATATTGAAATTATCTTAGGATGAAATTTTGGTACTTTTCGGATAACTTTCATATTCTGATGAATAGTGAAAATTACTAAATTTTAATTAAAAACAACTTTTTAATTGAAATAATTAATAGTGATAAATTATTAATTTCAGTGGTTTTAAAGTATATTTAGAATATATTTTTACAATTTAATACAATTTTGTTCATTGGATGTAATTTCACATTTAAACCAGACATAAACAAGTGTCAATCTTTTGATAGTTATTATCTCTTAAAAACATGCTATATTTTAATTAAAAACAACTATTTTCATTGCAAAACATTATATGGTTAAATTATAATATTGATTGTTTTTAAAGTATAAATAGAATATATTTTTGCCATTTAATATAATTTATGTCATTAGCATTAATTTTACATTGAATTCATATGTAAAAACATTTCAATCATTGGCAATGTTTTAACTTTTAAAACTCATTTGCTTAACAACGTGATTAATTTTAAATTAATTACTGCAAATTCTGTGTTTTGAATTTTGAAAAATGGATTCCATATTTTGAATCTGTGGATCCAAATTATGTTAATAGGTTACTTTTTTTTTTGATATTATGAATAATAAGTACGGTAATTTTTTTATTTACTACGATTAAAGGTAAATAGGGTAATTCAAGGTTAAAAGAATATTATAATTATTCAAAATTACCTTGAAACTTGTCCTAACCTTATTGGATGAGTATTTTCCGACCATGGGCATCCATGGGTCGATTTTGGGACCCCATTGAGCCACTTGGTAGTGACAATGAAAATTTGGATTAATTAATTTAATTTAATGACAAAATTAACATTAACAAAAATCTTTTAGTAATTAATTTTTTTAAGGGGTAATATAAATTATATTTTGGACTATAGATATTAATTATAAATCTAAAGAGATTTCCTACATAATCATATTTTTTTATAATTTTTAGACACCAAATAATTTAAATTATTTATGACACAATAATGATGAAATATTTACCTCATTAATAAATGATTTAAATAAATAAGATTATAATGATTAAAATATTTTCCAAAACATGCCCAATTCTGATTGGATGATTTTATTTCGACCATGAGTCATCTTATCTTCATCTTTAATGATTATTGGATCTTTTGAAACCGATGATAAGTTTATAATAAAATAATATTTCCACACTTTCCAAAGGTGCCCCTCTCCTGTCTTATAAAAGGGCACCTCCTCCCTCTCCTCCTCCCACCAATTTGAGCCTTCATTCTCAGACAAACCATTCCAATTTCACTTCCCCACTTCCCTAGAATCATCCTAGAGGTTCTGGTCTTCTTCAAAGACCAACCCTAGTTCCCTAATAGGAGGTTAAGAAAAGGCGTGTCAAAAAAGAGGTAATATCCATTACCGATCCTTTCCAAATTCTTTCTTCTTCAAATTCTTATTCATTAGTTGTTTAGTTATGAGGTAATAACATAAGTATCACTAATATACTGATATGTTATTATAAATATGAAACAAACCTAGTTCACCTCTTATCTATCATACAGAAAACGAAATCACCGCGCGTGCGTACGTACGAAATACCATCTCCACGCCGTGGTGTAATCTAGTTTCCACCACCACCTTACTTGGATGGGTATAAGGGTGAAATTAATGAATATATATGATTATTGTAAAGTGGTATTGATTCTAAAATAGTATACATACACTCCAATACAATTCCACGATCATGGGAATGATATCATCGCTCTTGCGTACGTACGGAATACCGTCTCCACAATGTGATGTGATTCGTTCTACATGATCTTCATTGCATAATGATTATATAAATGAATTTAATGAATGAATATGATATATATTACAGTAATACCATTCTGTAAATGAGGTATCTATAACCTAAAGATAAGAATAGGAATTTATTCGACAAAACACGCATAAGAACAAAAGGTAATAAACACCTGAATAACAAGTAGTATTGAAATATTACTAATAAGAAGCTAAGAATATGACCATATATGATATAATAACAATATGTATGATTCCGTAATAATTCAATAACATTATTTAAATCATTATACAGGAGGTTCGGACACTTACGAAGAAAATCGGACCTAAGGTAAGGGAAATATCCCAATCTCATTTTTATCCGAGATTGTTTATACTTTGGTATTTACTGGGGTGTTTTTTATCATCCACATCCATGTGTCCTCAATATTTAATATTATTTCCATCCACCTACAATTTTTTAAATCCATTTTTACCCTTTGGTGAGTTTATAGTAAAAGATATGAAAGGAATCTTTTTTCATTTTTCGTACGAGGTACTTTTTGACTTTTGCGACAAAAGTACGAGAAGAATGTTTTTTTAACATACACGGCCTGAATGGATTTTTAAAACAATATTTCCAAGAATCTTTCTTTAAAATTTTTTATTTTTATTTTTAATCAACTTCTTTTAGTTTAAAATTGTATGACATGTTAAGAAAGGAAAATGTTTTTGAAGTAGAAAGGATATTTTCCTCAAGAATGGAGTTCAAGTGTTTTATCAAAATTATTTTCCATCTAAGATAATATAGGGTTCTGTTTCTATCCCTATTGTTACATTTATTTGATTATTTTGTGATGGAATTATTTTTATGAATTCCTTTATCTTATATGAATTGTTTTATGATGTCATGTTGTTTAAGAATCCCATTTTTATTACATGGGTTTTGCAATGATGTATGATTTATGATTTTGTGGAACACCTAAGAATGGTATCATTATGAGATGGGTGGGACCAATATCTCCCTCCAATGCATTGGTTAAAGATTTTATATCTCATGAGATAGACATGGATGGAATGGAATGTTAAACCGGTTCAGTGAAACAGGACTGAAACGGGGAGTGAACTCGGTTCAGAAATGGATATTGTCCACTAAGATAGTCTTGGAAATGAGTCTTGACTAATAATAAATGATTCTCTATGATTATGTGTGTATGACCGAAAGTTTCATGTTTTACTTTATGATTATTTGGAATTAATTTCACTACTATGATTTATCTCATGTTATGAAATTATGCTCACTTTTGCAGGTTAAGATTTCCAAAATTTTATCTTCTTATGAATATGATGTGATTGATATTTATTTTGTTTATCCTTACTGAGAATTTGAGCTCACCCTTTTGTATGTTTTATTTCCCCAGGTCAGGAATAAGGTTATTATGTAGGATATTCCAAAAAGGGACTCTAGATATGATGAAATAAATGGGAGACAGTGTAGACGCTTTATGAACCAGTTGTTTATGTTTCTAGTTTCTAAAGACACTATACCTATATGGTCCTTTCATGGTTTTATTATATTTTGTAATAATTATGCTTCAAATTTTGAAGTAATAACAATGTATGTAAAGTATGGGTCGTTATAATATTTGTTAGAATAACCATCATTATGGATAGTGGTCAGGAAGCACTGCTAGTTGGGAATGGGGTGAATGTGTTGGGTGGAAGTCCCACCATAATGATTTCTAGGTTGTGTGTTGTTTTTCAAAGATGGATTTTGTTGTGCTAATGTATGATGGGAATACAGATTATGGAATGGTTTTGGATTTAACTTGTTTGACATGTCTTAGTAAGGGTATGTTTTGCCGTTGGTAATGGTTGAGATATTTAGTGTTTTATATAAACTTCTTTATATAAATGTGCTAATCTTTTTATCCTAGTCGTTTGTGTCAGGAAGTCATTTGGGAAAATCCTACTGAGTATTTGTACTCACCCCCTACCATGGAACTTTGTTTCTTTGGTAGATGTTTTGTTCTAAGGCATAGGTAATATTAAGGAATCTCACTTTTCTAGTAGTTCTGCATGATAATTTGGTGTTGTTGTGGGACTTGGACATGGATATTGGTGTGGAGATATGGATGGGGTCCAAATTCTTCAGGAGTGTTGTTTTATTATTCAACTTGGTACTCTGATTTGTGTTTGGTTGTTTTGGTCTTTGAGATTTGTTATGGAATAATTGGCTATCTTTTGGTATTGTATGGGTTTGGTTGTTTGGTAAACATGCATATTGTAGTTTGGTGATAGTGTATTGCTTCTTTTCTTGGTTATATCTCAAGGGAAAATCATTTCCCAATTTATTGTCGAAGCCTTCAAAATTTAATGAATGTCTTTGGAACCTTGGGAATGTCACTTAATGAAAAGTAGCATTCCTCCACCCACTTATGCCAATGAGATGGGGCCAGATGTTACAAGGTGGAATTTGGTTCGACCAATAAGGGAGGCTTGTTTAGAGGCAAATTTGATTGAAACATTCACAGTGAGAATTGAATATTGTGGAATTCAATAATTTTTTAACCATAAGGAATGTAATAAAAATTCACACTCCATGTACGTAACCGTAAAAAAAAGTATTTTCCTTAATTAAAAAAAAATAATCTTTATAAAAATGTAAATGTATTGTGGAAACCATAAGGATTGGAGTTTTTAGTAAAAATGATTACCACACAATGTGCGACGCCAGGGCACATTTCATAGGTAGAGACATTGAATTCATATACATTTTCATTCATACATTCTAGGGTATAATCCTTGACCCACATGACAATTGATTAATAAAATATAATGTGTATAATAGAAGAAATAACAAAACATATATAGTATTTAAACACATAGTTCATTCATATCCACACACAACATATATTTCCCAAAGACAAAATGCACAACTGGAGAGGGAACATAGAGTGTATCCAGAATACACTTCATGAAACTCGAGTATCCATATGTTTCATATGATTTATTCCATATGATGTTTATAAGGAATTAAGAATAATTTGGAGGTGAAAGTACACAACCAACCTACCAGAGTATCCTACATGGGAGATACATGAATTGAATCGACCTTATGGGGCCCCACCAAGGTCGACAGTAAGCCATGACTACCACCCCATGACTACCTCTAGTAATCTTTGATTTGGTGACTAAAATTGAGTAGTAATATCTTTTATTATGGGAGGAATTACCCTATATAAAAATTATTTAATAATTTTTTCACAATTATTAAATAAAAAACACTAGGAGGACCTAAATATTTAATCAATTCAACTGTGTAAAATAATTTTTTGATATATCAGCTAAAAATAAATAATCTAAAGAAAATATAAAAAATTATAAATATAAAAATCCTATCAATCAAAAATTTTAATGACATATTAATATCCCCAATTTTATTAATATTTATAGTATGTTATACTATCATAATACTCACAATATCCAACTAGGAAACTGATGAACCGACATGTGTATTTCAAGTGACATCAAATATCAGATCCCTAAATTCTACACTAGCTCCATATCTACTAAGAACATATATAAAATTGTTTTTTGTGTTTGTATACATAACACATATAGGAATGAGTTCCATATAGGGATAACAATTATCATACTCAACATGATTGCCTTATTCTGACAATGTGAAATACAAATAAAATTCCATCCCAAAACTCAATGGGAAGACTAAGAAACCCATAGGAATATAATAAATGATAATCTATATATACTATATCCATTAGAATATAAAAGTATTTATGGAATTTCCTAATTATAACTACCCTAATACTTGATAATATTTCCTTACAAACACAAGGAAGGTCAAGATGATGAAGTCTCTGTAATGGTTTTATTAAATAGCCTACTATATAGCCCTTCGCAATGGAAACCCATAGAGTTTCATGGAAACAAAATTCTTAAAGTTATATACATATATCCACCTTTATAACTATCTTATCACTTTTATAATCCTTGAATGGTGTCATGATTATTACAGAATCATGTTCATTTTACAAGGGAAATATGCATCCTAAAATTTTTTCCATAATGTACCAATTATAATGTATTTATACAACCAATAATAAGAAGTGGGAATAACCTCATATGAATCGTAAAGGGAAATTTACACCTCACTATAAGACATATATTTCAATGGATTATGAACTATATATAGAGGATATTGTGTTCGGATAAATAGTAGGTACCTTGCCCAACCTATAAAATAAGATTTTGAATCCTATACTCTTTTATTTGGAAGGAATAAGCAAACCTATCTTTAAAATTACCTAAATATAGGGTTTCCCACACCGTAGGTATATAAGGGGAATACATGGAAATACATATAGGATAAGATAGAGGATATTGTTCACCTAATATATAGTGGATGGGATATATGACCCTATCAATGAATTGACCTGCAAATAGATGATCTAACACCATAGACATATTATAGGAATACCTAACATTACCATGGGGAAGATAACACTCCAATCATTGTACAAAAACTTCTTTATGATCCCCAGGAATCCAAATATTAAAAATGCCTATATCACCTTATTAATGGTCTCAAATATTGAAATAGATTAAAATAATTGGGATATATAGTGATAAGTACTTAGTATTGGCTATTTATTTATCTAAAACAAGTGCTTAGTTATGTATATCTAAAAATGATTCCATACTGGTGTTTTTAATGCCGCATCATATCCCATAGTGATAACGCATCCTAAAAAATCACCCCACACATTTGGTGTGTGCCTACCCATATTGGGCATAATCGATTATGTTTCTTAACCTACTCGACATGTGGGTTCGGTCTAGGCCTGGGATTTCAATAACTATAATGATTGGGCTGATTAGGGTTCACTGAGCCCACCCATCTATCACCAGGATAAAAGATCATCACCATATTACAATAGTTATTAGATTGTTGAGGTTGAGGGTGGTAATAAAATTTACCATCCTATGTATCATGTGATGTGCATGTATCTTTGTGAATACCATTTCCATGGTCATCACTTCCATGGTGATCTCTTGTCATACATATCTGTACTATTCCATGCCCACCCACCTCCATGGTGCCCTCCTAAACTCACCTTCATTTTTCCATCCTGAAGTCTCCATTACCAATCCTCCTATGAAATATTCTATCTCTACTCATAGTCAACCATATCGACACCTCCATACCTCATCTTGTTGAGAAACCAATCCACTCACTTAGGGCCTTTAGAAACATATAAGGCTAGAGGCCCATCCGCAATAGTGATAAAAAAGACAGTAGAGATTATAGAGAGATAGAGAAAGGTAATTAGTATGTTAGAGATATTATTTTACCTTATGCTTTTTTT
Organism: Viscum album; assembly: GCA_963277665.1. NCBI lineage: Eukaryota > Viridiplantae > Streptophyta > Magnoliopsida > Santalales > Viscaceae > Viscum > Viscum album. The sequence goes on from OY728139.1 coordinate 78,107,840, forward strand.
CATCTTTGGTTTTATTATAGATTAAATAGTACATTGAAATAAATTTAGTCAATTTTATGTGAAGGTAAAAAGAATATATATTTATAGGATAAATAGTGAGAGAAAAAAATATATTTAATAATAATTCAAACACATAAATTCTCAATGAATAAATTTATTGGGTATTATGATCCTATCATACATTAAAATCAAATATTCACTAATGAAGAGAATAAAGGAATGAGAAATCATGGAAACATAAATCCTTACCACGATATATTATTAATGGGTTATTAATCCATCATCATAACCAATGCTCCATTCATAATCATTGTGTAAATCAACAGTCATTTTCATTGTGATTATTTCCTACCGCCTTCAATCATTCAATGATTGGAATAACACATAATCATTCTACCTAGAGTTCAATCTCAGATTATATCAATGTTAATTGTTTATACCCTCAAAATAGAATATTGATGGTGATTTTATGGTTACTAGATCAACAATTTAGACATATATACAATAAAGTAATTAATAATTTTTTGATATGTTTGCAATGATTACCTCAAGGTCCATAATAAGATTAAATTTTACAACACTCAAAATGTGAAACAAAAATAATTAAACTTACTACGGTCTCATTTTTTCTTTCTGAGAACCTATTTAGAATAAATAATAATTACATCATAAATACTGATGTGTGGGATAAAATATTTTTATATATAATAAAATTTTATTGAATTTCTAACACAGTCCCCCAACTCTCCATTATCTCATCCTAACTATAAACACCACACCTAAAATTAAAGTAGAGTATAGGATAATTTTCCATTGTATAATAGTATATTAATGTTAATATTTTATCACTGTACAAGTATCATGATTCTGAATATAAAAATTATGATATGTTTAATTTCAGTAAACCAGTGACCCCTGCCACATCCTACATGGAGTTATATTATATAAGTTAGATTCTAGTATTCCTCCCTAAAATTCCATCTATGTTTTAGTTTTGGATGTAGTGTAGTCCTTTATGATTATTTCATCATGTATAACACAATTGAATAATCCTTTTATCCATTATAGGATAACTATGAATGTTTTATGATGTTTCCGGATTTTTTATCTATTTAGATGACAATAGTGTTAGAGAACGATTTTAGGATCTAGAATAGAGTTTTAGTACACTCTAATGTTTTAGGAAATTGTCCTCCATATATGTAATTCAATGCTCATATATAGGAAAATAGGATATAAGGTTTGGTCCACCATATGTCTAATATAATTAGTACTCCCCATCTATTAGTTCAGGGTTATCCATTAATAAAATTTTACCTCCCCCATGTTTTGGGTCTCGGTTCCCCATAGGGTCCAGGTACACCGTGGTTAATACACACATAACGCAATAAGGGATGGTCACCCACTATAATATTAAGATGTTTCCATGAAATATATTGAATTATATAGGTTTTGGTATCATGGGTCTTATAATGTATCACCATATAAATATTTATATATTATATTGAAGGAATAGTCTGCCTTTTTAGATGACACATATATATGGTTATAACTGAGATATCAAATTTTGGTTCTTAGGAATTTTGATACTATGGTTCCTATCATTTTTTATACAACCCTTCTTGGTGTAAGGATTTTGTGATTGGTGATGTGCATTTATAATATTTTACATAAAGATTAGAGGAAATATTTAATTTTTTTGGATTATCCTTTTCATTTCGCAAAAAATTCTATTTTTAGATAACATATTTATTTATTATTACCTTTTGTTTCTAGGGATCCTATTGGGTTTCTTATAATCAACCCTACATGAAATTATCCCACACCTTTTTTTCTATGTTTGAAATGAAAAACATGGATATGTACTTGGTGATTATGGAGCTAGGAATGTTTATTGGGATAATACATAGTAGTTGATAGAGGTACATGATAGAAGATAGTTTCTGATAGTTTTCATTACATGATTTCATGTGTTGATAAGGTTTCTTACCTATGTATATTTAGCTACACCAAGTGGTATTGTTATTATATTTCTGTACATCATTTTCATGTTTTCCTATATTTTATTATATATATCATTTAATGTCTCAAGAATTCCTCGAAAATAGTAAAATGGTGAATATTTTTATTTTCTGTTGATGTTTAATATCATTATGTATTGGTTATTCATTTAAATTATTGATTTTTATCTGATAAGGAATCCTAATTATATATTTTCCATCTTGGATATAGTATCCGTCCATTGACCTATTATAGAAAATATTGTAGTGTCACACTCGACCTATTATCAACCCATGTGGGGTATTAGTGGGTTGTGTCATGTAAATCATCCATTATTACGTGAATCCTATGAGAATAATTAAAAAGATAGGGCATTGAATCATCATAAGTTTATTCAACTCTCAAAATTTCATTCCATTAATTTTCATAGAATGGAAATTTCAATAATACACCTAATTAATAATCATCGCAGAATCATTATGTGGGATCCTAATTACCCATTTTACTATAGTTTGAAAGGACTTATAGGATTAACTTTTTAGTTGGATATATAATGTTTTATTCCCCTATGGTGCACAATCCACTCAAATTCATGTCCAAATTCCAGGGAAAACAACTAAGATTCTATTTCTACAAAAATCTATTCCTTTTAATCACCACTAACAAAGTTAAAAACCTAATATTTTAATGTTTTCAAAGTAATTTTTCTCCTAGAGATATCATTGAAATAATTTTTATATGTTATTATAAATCATTAAAAATTCAACACTGCCTCGCAATTGGGTTTTTTCAAAACACAATATTTATAGATTTAGGAGATTTTAAATATGATATATCAATTAAAAAAATAAAATTTATTGATTAAGTAGATTCTCTACTTCCTTGAGAGTTAAAATTTTGTGGTGTATGTTTTAAATTCATCATCAATATTCCTTCTCCCATCCATACTCCAAAATATGTTTGACACACATAGTGGGATAAATTATTCTTAAACTGAAAAATAGTAAAAAGTTTAGTATACCTTTGATGAGTTATTGGCTTATAGTGATCATATGGATGCCTCATTTATTCAATAATTTTTTTAATGTTAAATTTATCTATATATTTAAACTTATAATACAATTATAGACTTTATCTAGTCACATTAAAAACAATTTACCTTATCAAAAATTATTTATTTCTCTGTTAACTCTAACTTCAACCCCCAAGTATGTTCCAAATAATCTCAAATTTAGCTTCCCAATAATAAAAATCATTCTCAAACTGAAAAATGACATATTTATATTATTTAAACATAATCAATTGAATTACTCTGTCATCAAACAATCTATTTATTCATAAGTTTTTCATTCTCAACATTTTATTCTTATTTACTCTATCTAATTCAATTAAAATATGCACTATTTATTATATCTCACATATCCCATGTTAATAAACCTAATATATTAGAATAATTTTTATTTAATCTACACTGGTGTATGGACTGTTTATTTATAAACAGAATGTATTGATACATTACTATAAGAGTTTTAAACACATTTCTATCTTACATACGAATATATTCCTTATTATAATTCCATTAACTCATAGATAAGATAACTATATTTTATAAAATTCATTCTCAAGACTTATTTTTTATTTAATATTGTTCACATGTCTATGAACAGTACAATGTTATAGTCTTTTCTATCATTCATACTTCTGCATTAGAATTATTATTTAATAATTCTAGAACTGGATACCATTATCACTAATGATATACCAATGAAATTTACATGTATATGAGATTTTATTTCTCATAAATTTCTCCACAATTTATTCAATATTGTATGGAAGGAAATAGATTAATCCAATTTGGAAACATATTTTACTATAATAAAGATATATTCATTATCAAGATATTTTGGGAATGGTAAAATTATTTACATACTTGAAACATAATTTTTTTTAAAAACTATTTCCAAAATTTATGCATCACTTTAAATCTCAATACATTTCCAATCCTAGGAAAACTATCAAAAATTTAAATAAAATCTATTGAATATACGGGTAATATGATCCAGTAAAATTAATTTATTAAACCTTATTTTATAACATAATATTTAAATAATGTACACCAAATATAACAGTGTGAATGTGGAGAATAATTAAAAGAACATCTTATTATTGAAAAAATCTTCTAATAATGTAGTTTTCGATGCTTTTCTCCAGGTAACACCATGTCACATCGTCTCATCGACACATTATGGTGGTCACACTATACCCTAAATTCTCATTATCAAATGGTGGGAAACATCCATAACCTCTTTAGCGATGTTTTCTCCTTGATCAAAATGAGATGATGGGATGTATGTTCCATATTCTGTGGATTCATCCTTGTAATTCATAACCTATTCTAGGTCTCCCACATAGATTTATATGTTGTTAATGAAACTTTTTCTTGTTTCCATCACTATGTGGTTGCTAGTTAAATATTTTTCTTATGTCAGGACATTATACCGGGTCATGTGTGGGAAGAATGTTTTGGTCACGGGAGTAGTCACACTGAGGAATCTATGGAATGTCTGGATGATAAAACACTAAAAAACATATATTATTCCCTATCATAGGGATTATAAAAGGAGGAGAAACATGTGGAATCCAGTAGAAATTGTGTTGTTTTATATGCCAGCTGCATGTCTCCATGGTTTTCCTCATCTTCCCATGTTTAACACAGGGTATCCCATGAGTTTAACATTTAGAAGAGATAGATCAGAATTATTGGAACACTGATGAGAGTGGATATTAAGGGTCCATCCCTAGGAGGGAGCCCCTATAAGGTTTACGAGATTGTTCGGTCAAAATGAAAATGTGGGTTGTCCCGGAATGGTGTGGGGAAAAAATAGTAGGTTTCACCCTGTGAATGCCGATTTAAACACCAAAAAGGGTGGATCAGATAGGGTTTACCCCAATAAAGGGGGAGGGGACACCAATGATTACTATTTCATAGGATTTAACGTCAGGGATGATTATTATATACCATGTGTCGATGATAGTTATCAAAACCCATGTAGTTTGAAGGTGTGATTTGGGGCTTACACACAGTTAGCTACCCTTTTCAATAGGGGAAATATTGGTTGGATGATGTGGACTATGTGGGACTTCTGCATGGATAGCTACCTAGGTGCTGCAAAGAGAAGTGGGATGAATGGGTATTATGCATGGTTAGGATCCAAAATGAATTGAATGCTCCTACTGGGATGTGGTGGGTCAGGTAAAAATCAGGATGGATGATGGAGGGTTGGATGAAGTGGATGGTATGAATGGGGTGCCAATGATGACCATATGATGATGGTATTGGGATTGAACCTCGGGGAGGCTTCCTACATATCCCCATGGATCGAAATCAAAGTCCATGTAGTTTTAATGGGTGATCGGAAACATAAGGATTCATCCCATGAGGGCGGATACATGGATGTGGATATGAAGAAATAGAACCTTAGTGTTGGCTTGTGATATTCCCAAAACACATAGGATCAAGGTAATGACTAGGATGGTAGACGGGTGATGGAATTAAAACTCATGGAGGCCTCCTATATATCCATATGGATTGGAATCAAATTCTACATATTTCATGATGGGATATTGAATCTAGGAGTACATAAAGGACAATGTCCTAGAAACATGTTGGGGATAATGCATAGTTAGTATCCCATCATAAGAGAGACACTCTTTGTTGGAGGATTATGGTGATATATGTGGTAATATTAATGGTTAGAATATTGGGTAAATTGAACATGTGGTTTGGTTGTACACAAATATACAAATCCCTTCGACAAGATAGGGATTACACATTGTTAGTGCCCAACATGGACGGATCAAAACACCAGAGGGAGGTGAATCTGGGAGATGTATCGCAAAAATGGAAGATATCACATCATGAGGGTACATCTAAGGAATGGAGCACCAGAGTTTACCATTGGAAGGGGTTGATCCTCTTAGAGGAGTCTTATGTACCCTTTGTAGAAGACATGGACCAAAACCCACATAGTTCACGTTGTTAAAGGGGATTGCATTTTAACATTATGTGTGGTTAAAGTGAACCGAAATGAAGTGTTCAAGGTAGATGGATGTTGGGATTGACCCTCATGGTTGCTTCTTACATACCCAGTGGAAGAAAAGATCAATGTCCATGTAGTCCTGGAAATGTAATGGGTTTGGGGTTTACGCATGGTTAGGGACCCGTGGACATGGTAGGGCTTAATCTTTGTTAGTAGCCCAAAAACATGTTGGGGATTATGCGTGGTCAGCAGCCCAAAGATGATGTCACATTCATTGCTTTCTCAAGGCCCATGTGAGTCCTTCTCGGTGTAAGAAACAAGATGTAGTAGTGGACCTAACAATCATGTCCTGAAATAAACAACAATGATGGACGGTGACGATTGGGACTTACTCTAGGATGCAAGCCCAAGGTGGGTGACCCAATGTACGAGTAGGATATGGCTATCGTATAGTGAACACCCTATCAAGGTGTTTCTAGGATTATGTAAAGACATCTTGAGGCACACATGGAGACAAATCCAAAAGGGAAATAGATGGTTGGAGAGTTATGATGCTCATTCTATTTCTAATCATACCAGGTTAGTCACCCATGAAGTGATCACAATTTAACGTGATGATTTGAGGATGAGGTGTGATTGGTAGTTTAAAGTCATGACACAAGGATGCTGAGAAATCACTCCTCATCCCTTGTATGTACATAACTTGTACAAACCCACACATGGAAGATGGAAGGCACAAGAAATTATAGGAAACAATGAGGTGGAGGAGTGTTAAATTGAGGGTTACACATTAGCTTGGCTATGTGAAGAACCAATAGACGTTAGAGATCCTATGAGATGAAGTATAAGGCATGAAAACACAACATGGATGATCACTTGAGGGACCTTGAAATCAATTTGTATGGGCCCGAAGGGTCACATGGGATAGGATTTCACGAATTAGAAGGACTCATTAAGAGGGACTTCACGAAGCTCTGGTTCTTTGTAAAGATAAGGGACTTCACGAAGGAAGTTGCTTCACGAATCCTGGAGAAAAGGATCTCCATGAAGGGATTATATTCACGAAGAATGATGACCCATTTGAGGCATGAATTCTATATGTACTTGAAGGGTCCTTCACAAAGGCTGAATTCTTTACAAAGTCCTATGTTCCCAAAAATGCCTCCAACATTCGTGACACTCACAGGACATCATGAAGGGAATCACCACATGATGGAGAGGTGAATAAGATCAAAGGGTAAGCTAGGTCACAATGCCCAAATACTTAGGGTATTTCATTTTAAAATAGGTTCATAGAGAAAAGGTGCTTCATGAATGAAGAACTCATAAGGAAAAATTTTAGGGTAACAATTATTATGGGGGATGAGCATGATATTTATAAGTAAAGGGTTTTAACGATTCTTGTGGTTCTCATCATGAATAAAAGGCGACGTTGCAAATTAGCAATGCTCTATTTGACTCCCTCAGACAAACAGAGCCTTCCATCACTGCTCAACAGCAGTTGTGGTGCTCATCAGACTCATGAAGCCTTCTATCCCTGCTCCATAGCTATTGCGGAGAAGTTTGTTCTTCCTTCTTTGTTCCATTCACAATGATGAGGGGTTTCATGATAGAGACTCCTGAGTCCGGCTCCTTTTGATGATTATTTGGCCCCATAGAGGTCCAATGTCATCCCAAATTGTGTGGACCTTCCTTAAACCATTTTTGACATGGATTTTACCACCAAAAAAATTCCCCCTCACAATTGGAGCCATGTAAAAAAGGATGGATCAATTCTAATGGTAGATCGTCAAAAATATGTAGATAACGAAGATGGATCACAATGCGGCGCACAGAGTATATGGGAGGATCACCACGAAGCTCATGGTAGTTGAGGGAGCCGTAAAGCTCATAGATCTACTACATATAATTATGTTCTAAAACCCCTATTTTTTCTACTTCCAATCACCACAAACATGTTCTTTATCACTTGAATCATGAAGCTCTAGCACCCCAAGAAATACACATTATGAACAGGTTTAATCGGATTGGTGATCTGTGAATGCTTCGTAGAGAACTGGTGCATTGTGATCTTATGTTTCTCTATGAGGCATGACGAGTCCTTTGAGTATTCATGACCATGTTCTCCATGAATGTTTATTGCGAACATTCTTTTCAAGCATGATCCTCGAATAGAGGAGAAAAACATGAATGTCTTGGAACAAATGGCCAATCTCAAAGCTTCTTGGTAGGATATTTCATATTCCACTCAAAGGTAAGACACATCGAACAATGCTGAGCTCAAAAAATGCATGTCAATCCATTCCAATTATCTATCTCTGGTGAAGTTATGGAAAGAAGGAATGATGGAATTACTCTTCTGTAAGATATTCCCTTTGTATGAATTCTGTTTGAGGGATGATGTATTCATCCCCAAAGAAATAAGGGGTGAACCATATTATTAGTTTTGGGGAACGTAATGCCAACATCACTGGTTCAAGACTGCTTATGGCTATACCTAAAAGGATCATATGTCGGTCCCTAGTGACTACCTCTACAACCATGTTAACAATGGTGATGGAAAATCACTACAACCAAAGGTATCTCTACTGCAATACCACACCATTCACAAGGTGGGTTTATGAATCCCAAAGAAGCGGTGGACCAATAACTGAGATCGGTTTTAGGTATGCGCATCATGTGATGAGTTCTATGCATTGTTGAGGAGGGTAGGCCAATACAAGGCTACATGGGCTTCTAAATTTCACATCTACCAAACAAAACACATTATGAAGGAATAGTAGAGTAGGTGGTTGTTGAGGACCAAAAATATCCATTTTCATCATGGGGAGGTTAGTATCAGCCTCTCCAACCTCCACCACATTTCAAGGATTCCAACCTTGTGGGTGTTATATGATGAGTTAAATCCAACAAAGAATACATGGGAGGATATGGAGCAAATTCAACATCTATTCAAGATGTTTATGGACCCGGTGTTGGGTGATAATAAATAGTCGGTGTAATGTCCCAACAATTCATTAATGAAAATTCTGTTCTGTTTATTTAGGTGTCTTTTTAGGGTTATGTAAAAATAATTGACTTATTTGGTTTTATGTTTTTGGATTTTAAAATAACGTTAAGAATTTTTACCATTTCTAATATAGTTGTTGAACAATGATCACATGATTAGTATAAATATGAGGCTTTAACAAATCCAATTTACTCATACAAATGACCCAATGGCCTCATCCAGTAAACATTCCCCATATAAATCACACTCGTCAGAACTTAGAAAGGAGGTGGAATCATTGGCCTTTGATCTTGACCAATCCCAAGACATTATTGAATGCATTATGCTTTAGAAGAACCGCCTACGGGAGAAGTGGATGTCGATAGAGATTACCATTCGAGCAATGTTACCCGATCCACCCCAAGTGTCTGTCACCATCGCACACCTTACCCTTTGGTCATATGTGGATGTTATAAGGGGTTATGTAACAAGACCCTAGTATTATGATTATGTAAATTATTTTTTTTATATAATAAATAATATACATTCATTTTATAATTGTTACTTCGTAAATAGATTTTAAAGGAAAAATAGTATTTTTATTTAATATTCGACTACGAAATCTATTTTGTTGAATTAATGGATTTTTTAATTAAATAGTATTTTAATAGAATATTATTATTTTTATTAAATATAAATTATTGTGTAATTTTATGAATGAAATTGTAATTTTTATTATGTTTTGAAAGCTGTTTTTGTCAAAACCCATTATTTTCGACAAATGACTGTTTTTATTCTAAAAGATAAAATTAACATATTTAGAAAATTATTTAGATAAAATTAATATTATATTTGTAATCTGGAATTCGAAATTGTTCAATGGTGAATTTCACATAATTTTCTAAGACAGTTGAATTCGTGGGTAAAAAGTAAATACAGTTTAAATATATAATGTGTTTTATGACATCATAATGAACCAATATTGATGAAATAAAATAATATAAACATTATGTTCGGACAATATATGTTTTACCATTAAAATAATGTAATTTTAGTTTTTTTATTTATTTTAAAAAGCTTTATTGGACCCTTAAAGAATTATAAAACATTTTATATTTTTAAATTGAATCCCTAGAGAGTGTGAGTCACCTCCACATAAGCCACCCTATTATTTTAAGAAGTTTGAAATTTTACTAATAAAATATTGTTTTCCACTCCCCTTTGGAAAAAACCATTGGAAAAACCATTGTATGGTTTTTGGTTTTCTTTAATTTAATGTGAGATGTAACAAATCTAAATAATAAAGAATTCCCTCCCCTTTCTTATATAAACTCCACCAGGATCCAACTTTCTCATCCCTCAAAGCCTTTAAAGTTCATCTTACCTATTCCCTCCTTTCTCTATAATCCTCTCAATGTTATCAAAGCTCCCAAGAAGTCTCTCTAAAGCCCCTCCCAATCCTTTGTGATCACACTTCCATGTATGGGATTCTCACATTCCTTATTTATGTATGTTGGCGCCAAAAATGTGGCCCGAAAGGAAGGAACGAAAAAGACAGCCGGCGCAATGCCTCGCGAAGCACAGCCATGAAGCCCAGCCGCGAAGCACCCCCGTGAAGCGTCCCGACCCTCGCGGCCTCACGAAGCTCCGGAGGCGGTAATCCTCCGCGAACCCATTTGACGTTCGCGAGCCACCGCGAAGCACCACAGGCGGTAAGGCTCAGCGAACGCATTTGACGTTCGCGAGCCACCGCGAAGCACCACAAGCGGTAATGCTCCGCGAACCCATTTGACGTTCGCGAGCCCCCGTGAAGCGCCGAAGGCGGCCCGCGAGCCCTGATTCGCGGCGCCCCTTCCCTATAAATACCGGACTCCCCCTGAGTCCCGGGGACGGACAATCCGACATTTCGACTTCTCCTCTCCCGAATCGCGAAGCACTCTTTGCCCTGGGAATCATGAGCTCTGCGAGGTACTTCTACTTCGCGAGACGACTCTGCTTTGTCTCGTTTTGAGCCCCTCTTCCGAGAGGGATGCCCTTCGCGAAGCTCAAGGGTGTTCGCGAAGGAAGGGGATTCCCAAGGGAACCCGGGCAGTCGCGGAGTGTTTATGCTTCACGAAACACCCAACCCATGCTAGTAATCCCTATTCCAAGGCAGGATAACTATGCATCGCGAAGCACATTGCTTCGCAGGACCCTGCTTCGCGAGGCACCCCTTCCTCGCGAGGCAGTGCTCCGCGAACACTGTTCTACTTCGCGAAGCACCTTCCACTCACACCTATGCCCCATGCTAAGGCCAAGGCACTCCACTTCACGAAGCACACTCCTCTTCTTAGCGATTCCTCTTCCCGTGCGACCCTCCAGGTTTGCACGATGTGATTTCAAAGTCCCATGGACAATACCACCTGTAGCATTGCTTCGCCTAATGCTTCTTCGCATAGGCATGCTAACGGCTATCGCTTCATTGCATAGCCACACTAACGTGGACCCCTCGATGGTTCGTCCCACGACTCCCCTTTACCATGGCTTTACCGGTACCTTCCCTTCCCCAAGGACCAGAGGGTACCGGTTATGTAAGTCCTAGGGGTGTGGAGTGAACCCACCTCGTCCGAGCTGCAGGACGTTAAACTGCCAAGCACCACGTCCTTAACACATGACGTTAAACTGTGACCCAACCTCGTGCCCCTCGCGAAGGGTCCCCCCAACTCGAACATTTTTTACACCACTCGTCTCCACGGGAATGGAACTCTTCCTCACATGGAATGAGATCCTCCTTGTCGGAGTGGCGTATGTTCGTAGGAGAAGGGCGACCCCAGTTCCCCAACGGATGGCTGCACCCCTGCATCTCCGTACTTCCCCGCTACCAATGTCGGTGGAGGGCGTGATATGGGGTGAGGTACCTCCCATCATTGGACCAAGGTCCATCTTTCTCGCGCTTTGTCGCACCCTGGGCCGCCCTTGCGTAAGTCGCAACACCAACCATTTCTAGGCACCTTCTGCCTAATAGTCCTACCTACATGACTCTAAACTGTAGTAATCCCTATGTTCCAAACATAGCATGCCTCTTCCATTAAACAAGAGATGCCTTGTGCGCCAAGCATAAGATGTCTAATGCCATGATTACAGTGGCGTAACATCAAGAGCGTTGGAATCCACCCAAACATTCCATCACTCCACCTCACGCTTTTCGTGTCCTTCGTTTGGATCGTCATTCCACTTCCATGTCTGGAGGGACCCCCTAACAGTATGGATGCTCGACCTATGGTCCGCCTGCTGTCCGGGGCCAACGTCCCGAAGGATTGATCGACTACACTTGTGACATGGTCCCGTGTTTCGAACATGGTCAACGGTCGACCCTCATTTTTTGTCCTCATTTCTGGCTAACGTGATATGGATGCTGCGTTGCGAACATGGTCAGCAGTAATCCTCCATCACCACGCTAATCTCACGACGTTCTGAATATTGGGAATTTGATTCACACTTTTCTACTCCCTTTGATGGGATAGATTCCAATGCCCTTGGCATTATCCCGCTTGTGCACTAGTGCATAGGTGAAGGCCTCAACCCATCAGTGAGTTGGGATGCCCTCATGGCCAGACATGAGGAAGACATTACGGGCAGCTTCCTAGCGTAAGCCCCACCCACCATTGTCACTCCATAGTGGCTCCTGGGCCTCCATCCTGGAGTAAGTCCCAACACCATGGGCCGCTCAACGCGTAAGCCCCTCTTCGCTTCTCACGGACGCACCTGTCGCGACGTGATCGTCGGGACCATGCAACCTCTTGTTTCTCACACCGAGCATGACTCACGTGGGCTTAGAGTGAGCACCGACCCTGACCCCGAACATCCCACCGGAACTACGAGGTCTTTGATCCATGTCAAGGCATGGTACGTAGGAAGCCTCCACGAGGTTCAAGCCCACCCTTCGTTCTTCCACGTCGGGTCTCATTCCCGTCCAGCATGACGTTAAACTGCACATTCCCTTTCGAACTACGAGGTCTTTGATCCATGTCAAGGCATGGTACGTAGGAAGCCTCTATGAGGTTCAAACCCACCATTAGTGGACCCACGGGTCTACTCTCACGTCGGTACGCTGATGATCCCCATCGGGCCAAGTTCCACCTTCACGTCAGCTTATCGACGTCGTCCCGAACTACGCGGACTTTGATTCCCTGCCACGGGGATACGTAGGAAGCCTCATCAAGGCTCAAGCCCAACTTCACTATCGTCCCCGCGATGGTCCCACTTCACTCTCCTTCCACTCCATTCATCAACCTACCGACCGTTCTGATTCTCGCCCGGATCGTCCTATCCTGGTGAGACCATGTCGGCATGCTCTTCTTCACTGTCGCCCACGGGCTGGCCCCGGTATCGATATCCCTTCAAGGAGGATCCTTCAATCTGATATATCCTAGCTAATGCTCTGGTTGGGTTGATCTGTCTCCGCTGGACGTTAAACCTGTGACATACCCTGTGTTGAGCATGGGAAGCTGAGGAAAACCTCAGATATGTGTCTACGACATATAATTCCCCGTGCTCGATGTGGGATGGCTCGAGCTTCCACGCCCTCGAGAAGCTTTGTGGTCAAGGATAACATACAGACATGTCAGGTACCCCCAGCATCCAGACACGCTACTGATGCCTCAACGTGACTACTCCCCTGACTGAAGGTTGCTGCCCTGACTGGACCCTTTGGAATGTCCCGACAGAAGCAGTGTAATTAACCGGCGTCCATGGAAACATGGCACTGGGAAGGGTTTCACGAACTACGTATTAAATCTATAAGGGAGACCCGAACTAGGTGACGAGTCCTGAGGAGGAATCCACAGGAGGAAGAACCGACATCCCATCATCCCGTTTCGATCAAGGAGTAGACGTCCCTGAACAAGGAGCGAATGCCGCCCGCCTTTGGAAAGCGGGAATGCGGGGCAACAGAAGCGTCGCGCGTCCTCCCCCATGGACGGACGGGCGCGCGCCTCGGCGAAAGCATCGGAAACAGAAATGGTGAACCCAACGTGAAATTCTTCTCCTCAATATGGAGATTAGTAGCGTCCGAGACACCAGTAGATTGACGTGTCACCGGATCCAGATATCCGGTGCCTAGTCCCGCCAAGCAAATAGCGGGCCTGTCGTGAAACTCACCGGAAGTCGGGGCAGTAGAATTTGGGGCACTCCGTTCCGCAGCGTATCGGCATGGATCCTTCTCACAGACATGGAGAATGGAAGAATGCTGGGGCACCGGCCGTCAATCCTTTTCCTCTCAGTACTGATGAGTTGGTCCCTTCGTTTCCCAGGAACCAGGTTGCTGTTTCAGAGATGCGGTCACCATCTGCTCCTCGCCCACGCAGGGGCAGGGGCAACACCACGACAGCCACCCCACGTAGCGCCACTACTACCACGACGACCACCACATCGCGGAACACGGGGCGCCCACGCCCCCTTTCCCCAACAGAGGTTATCCAGCGAAGGGTGATCAACAACCTCGTGCGCAGGTATGAGGAAGAAGGGGTCATCCCAACCCCGGATATGGCCCGCCTGGACCTGGAGGCCTCCAGGCCCCGCCGTCAATGCCGCCAAGGCCGCTCAGGGAGCCTCTGCTCCCCACCCCGACATTCAACCGCTTCGGGAGCTTGTCTCCGGAACGCCTTGACGACTCCTCGCCTTACGCTGAAGAGGCGGGCACCGTCCGGCTTAGCCCGCTCAGGGTCCCGACCCAAGGGCCCCAAGGGAGAGCTCCCACCCGGCCGTGTCAGCACTGCCGTCCGGCCCTGCAGGAAGAGCAGGCAGACTCCGTCCCTACACCACCTGCACCGGCCCGCCTGACCCGACGTCAGCGCTGGGCCCAGGCTGAGGACGCTCGCCTAGGAGCGTCAACGTCGACGACTACAGTGGCCCGAGCCACCGCCGACGTGCATCATGAAGCCCCTGCGTACACTGAGCAGGGTCATTCCTTCACCCAACCAGGATCGAGACCCCAACCGCCCCACGGGCAGGCTGGGTTGACTCTCCGGGTTGCAGGCCCAAGTGGTGATCGCCGCGAGCTAACCCGCAGTAATGACAACCCGTATGGAGGCCCTCCCCGTACCACTACTCCACAAAGCGTGGGCCTTCCCCGCTCCGAGGGTCGTCATGGAGGCATGTCTCGTGCTACCCCCATCATGCCGGAAGACCTTCCCCGCAGCAATGACGCTCAGCGCGGAAACATTTCCCGCGCCCACTATACAGGGTATGGGGTCCATCCTCTTGCCCCCGACCGCCAACCTGAAGGCACCGTCCATCCGATCCTTCTCCAACGTGGGGGACCTCCCTACGTCCTCTCTGCAACCGGCGAAGGTCCTCCTCGCCCCAGCAACTCGAGGAGTGAAGGCCAGCCTCTCTCCACCCGCATCGACCATGGAGGTCCTCCCCATGTTCCTGCCAGTTCCAACAGAGGCCCCTCCCACATGGGTACTATTCATGGAGGTCCTCCCCATGTACCCTTCGACATTTGCCCCGGTGCCCCTCGCACCCCGGCTATCTCGAGTGGGGGCCCTCTCCACCACGGCACCAGCGCCGCCCCGAGGCTGCCTGATAGGGGTCAACCCTGTCCCGAAGAGCCACCCAGGGGCAGAAGAGCGGGTCGTCACCGCCACAAGAAGAATCCCGGGAAGGCCCATTTGGAGATCAAACCTGCCCACTTCTCCGACTCGGAAGCAGAATGCGATTCAGTGATGGAACCATCTCCCCGTTCCTCCGTATCAAGGACTGGGGCAGGAACCAGACGCGTTAGCCTCGTTCTCCCAGAATTTGAGGTCCACCGGATTCCCGTCTCTCTCCGCAGGTACATCCAGGAGGAAGAAATCCTGGGAATTCCACGTGTCTCGATCACGCAATCACCGCCTCTGTCACTAGAAGAGCCCTCTACCTCTACCAGAGATCACGTAGAGTTATTTTGGGGGCCAACGACGGTAGAGAGACAACACGACCTGTCGCCAGTAGTCGCGGCTCCTGTTCCGGAAGCTGTGATTATCAGGCCGTCGTATCATGACATCATGTCCAGGTCACCTCACTCTTCGGAGGATGGCCCGGAATTCGGCGACCAGTCAGCTCGTTCGCCGTATTCTCCACCGCCGAGCTTACTATCCCAATGTTCTGCCTCGGTACCACTTCTGGTTCCTCAGCCGCACCCGGTTGACGAGTGGGGCAACACAGGGCCAGACCCTGAGTCCGAGCCTAGGTGCTTCTGGAGTATCCTTGCAGCGGATTACTTCCCGGAGAAGTTCTAGCCGACGGCGGCACTGAATTTCCGCATACCAGAGTCTCTTACCCCTGAAGACGTGGGGTGCCTTTGTCGAACCTTGTGGGCGACACACTTCCGCCTCCGTTGTGAACGGGTGGTGTACCCCAGAAGTCGTGAGCACTTCGAAGAAATCGGTGAGCAATGCTGCCTGATCGATGCAGCCGCACTTCTTGTGGCCCAGCACCCTGAGTCGCCAGGCCACCAGAGCGCCCTTCAACGAAAATGCGTTCAGAGTCTTAAAGAACTCCGCAGAATCGTCAGGGAAGCCACCCCCCATGTGCAAGTCCGTGGTTGGGGACACTATGCCACTATCCTCTTCGACCCTATCCGACGACAGCCCGATTCGCTATGCGACATCGAGGATATGCCCTCAAGAGGGGTCGCAGTCTACATGGCCAACGTTGTGGATAAGGAAGATGAGCTTGAGTTCCTTGATGGAGACCTACCATCCAAGGGCGTACCGCCACTGCTCGACCCGTCAGGGAGAGTTACCCGTCAGCAGAGAAACCTGCTAGGCCTCCCCGTACCCACAAAGTCGCTGGTACTCGGTCGAAACACTGGCAAGGGTAAGGATCACGTCGGAATAGTCAAGCACTCCGACCCGTCCGCCTCTGTGCAGAAAACGGACGAAGATCCTGAGAAGGCCACGTTACGCCAGCAGCTTGCTGAGCAGAAGAGGCTGGTTGACGAACTCTTGGATGAACGCGCCGCAGAGCGACGACCCGACTATGGTAATCCCAGGCCGGGGCAGCAGGGGAAGGAACAATTTCCCCCCGGCGAGATGCCTCCGGGAAACCCTGATCATGCTACTTCCGCAGACAGGGCGGAAGCTGGAACATATGGCAAGAGGGCGCGATACGTCTCGCCCAACCCCCCTGAGCGACGGGGCAATCTGAAGAATCCAACCCGGGTTCCCCCAGTCGCCCAGCAGGTCGTCCATCCAGTTGACCCACGAGCGGCTGAAGCCGTCTACCGTGTTGAAGAACCTGGCAATGCACTTGTGGTTAGGGATCCCCATCAAGACAGGGACCCCCACCCGGAGGACCTTATTGCGGCTCTCACAGCCCGCCTCGAGGCGTTGGAAACGCGGCAGGTGGCGGTCCCACCGGATGGCATGCCTTATCCCGCATGGGTGGATGATATGCCCGCGCCTCCGGGTTTTGGGAACCCCACTTTCTCGCCTTTTAACGGGACAGGGGACCCGCCCCAGCACTTGGCTCATTTCTCTTCTAGGTGTGGCCCCATGATGGGGACCCCGGCTCAGCAAGAAGCCGCCAAGCTCCGATGTTTTGTATAGACATTGGAAGGTCCGGCATTCGTCTGGTACAGCCAGCTCCCTATCGGATCGGTGACCGGTTGGGAGGATCTTCGCCGCCAGTTCTTATACCAGTTTAGCTCCACCACGTGAAAGACTAGCATTGCGGACCTATTCAAGTGCAAACAGAGGCCTGATGAGCGGGTCGCGGATTTCATCGCCCAGTGGAAAGGACTTACGTATTCCCTCGATATGCCACTGACTCAGGAGAAATTACTGACGATGTGTGTGGGGAACGTCAAGACAGAGCTGGTACCCTCCTTGATTACCCTGAACTACCATGGATGGTTCAGAGATTTCTCGGACAAGGCTCAACGCCTCGAGGCAGCCCTGCAACAGGCCAGTCAGGCACATTTGTTTCCCCCTATGATCCCAGCCAGGAGGACCGCCAGGGCTGAACCCGCTGCGGTGGCTCAAATAGAAGCCCCGAGGCAGCTGGAATTTCTGCCGGTGGCACCACCTCCACAACCCCGCAGAGGTCCACCTCAAGCACAGTCTCCCGTCCAGCAGCGACTGCCTCAGAACCGACAGGTTCCCCCGCGCAACGCGCCACCGCCACCTAGGCGAGACAATCAGGCGCCGCCTCCTCGGCAGGCCCCTCCGGCCCCTCGTCAGGACCGGCCCCCCAGGACCCCCTATCCGGAAAGAAGGTACCAGACCTATTCGTTCAACGAAGATCAGGTCCCTGGCTACTTCCGAAGTGCTCTAGAGCAAGGGATTGTGCGTCTTCTTGAGTGAAAAAGGCTGGAAGAGGCGCATCTCACCGATCACCTCAACTACTGCCCTTATCATCGGATCCTGTGGCACACCCTCAAGCGATGCTATGTGTTTAAAGACTGGCTTCAGGACCAGGTCAACAACAACATAGTCAAGTTGGGCCCAGCACCAGCGCAAGTGGCAGGTGTCTTTGTAGGATCAGAGATCGGCAGTGACAGTGAAGGTGAGTGGCAGCAGGTCCCTGGCCGCGGATCCCAGAAATATGAAGACTGGATGGCTCGAAAAACCATCGTCTGTGCCCAGGGTATCATCCGGGCGCGCCTGAAGCAGTCAGATCCTTCAGAAGAAGTAGCCGGTGCCTCCGCATCGTCTTCACAGTCGACCTCTGCCCAAAAGGGCAAGCAGCGGCGACGCAAGAAGAAGCAACGTGCACCGCCAGTGCCGTCGTCATCCTGTAATCTCGGCGACTTTATGCCCCCCGAAATGGGGATCCCTCCTAGAATCCGCCCAGCGGTGGATGACTTCTCGAGCGATAGCCAAGGGTACGCTTCGGTTAACACCGGGGAGCTGGTAAAGCCCTATATGACCCCCGACGAGGGGCAACCCCAGGAAGACCTCCCCAACGTTTCCAGCCGGCGTCAATGTCGGCGGAATCGCAATCGCGTCGGTCATCGAGGTACGTCAGCAGGCACTTGTGGCCAAGCCGTGCACGCTACCGAGATGAGGCAGCAGGCTCAGCGCAAATCTCAGCACGCGCAAGCCCATCCAACACCCTCGGCTCTACCTCCACTGTCGTTCGTGCTGCTGGATCGGGGGGAGCCGCCTCGTTCGTATCACAGCCAGTCTTGCCCAGCTACAGGCCAGCCTCCGCTGTCCGATCTTATCCCGGCGACTACTCTTCAGGCTTCTACTGGTAGGCAGCAAGATGTACCCAGTACTAGTTACTCACCGGTTCAGCCAGCCGGACCCGCTGTGCATCCAAATGTCGAACGACCTCCTGTAAGCATAGGTTCGCGTTTGGCACGAAAGTACGATGTTCTGAAGCACCTGGCCAGCATCCCAGCGAGGCTCTCCATCCTTGAGGCCCTTCGCCTGTCATCTGAAATGCGCGAGGCACTTGTCGAGGCCCTAATGAGCCCCCTCCAGTTCGAGACGGAAGTAGCAGCTGCGGAAGCCTTCCATACCGAGACGATTGAAAACGCCGAATTTCAGGTGGTTATCTCGTTCTCCAGTGAAGATGAGGACCCTCCTATACACGGGCACATTCTCCCACTGTATATTACTGGCCACTTCAACAGTGTGGAAGTCCGCTGCAGCCTCGTTGACACAGGGTCTGGAATCAATCTAATTCCGACCCGGACGCTGCGAAAGCTGGGTCTGTCAGAAGGTGATTTAACTCCCTCTGACCTTAGGATCTAGGGGTACGACAGGACAGAGCAAACTCCAGTCGGAAAGATCCGCCTGAGGACTCAGTTCGGTGGCTTAATTGCCAGCACCGAGTTCATGGTTGTTTCTCAGGACACCGCTTACAACGCATTGATGGGTAGGCCATGGCTCCATCTGCATGCAGTGGTCCCCTAGTCATATCACCAGTGCCTCAAGTACTCGCTCAACGGTCGAGTATGCGTGCTCCAAGGGGACGTGTCCCCTTTCGCTTCCTGTGATGCCCGCTATCTGGATACGGGTTATTACAAAAGTAAGGACAAGCAAATCATGGTAAGCGAGGATGAGCCTGACCCGATCACAAGTGATCCCTGGGCAAGCATGGATGACGCCTACATCATCCCGATCCACCGGTTGGAGGCCACGACCCCCAACATGGGACAATGTTTCGTTGTTTCGGGTACGCAAGGAAGACATGTTCCCATGTCCAAGCGACGGCGGAAAATCACCTCGTACTCCTACATCAACCAGGCTCAGGTGATCCCGGAATCTCCTACCCCTATATGGTACCGGGACGTCAAGCTGATGACAACGGCGGTGCGCCATACGTGTCTCTTCTGCCAGGCTGGAATTAACCGACTCAGGCCGACATGTCACCACTGCTTCGATATCATCAAACGTGGCCCTTTAGGCCAAAGGCCAGATGGGATAGGGTCGATTGCCTTAATTGCCATGGTCTCAATGGCAAGAGAGTCTCCCGATGTGATGACCGCTGCTGCCCAGACCGGCACCAGCTGCCCCGTGGATCTTGATAGCCCAGAAGTATCTTCCATCGCGGGAAATCCCCCCACGGGTGGGGAGGAAGACTTGGAGGATGCTCCCCCAGCCTTTGAAGAAGGCGTCTCTACCACGGTTGATGAACTGGTACAGGTGAACCTTGGTAGCGAGGCAGATCCGAGACCCACATTGATCAGTGCAGCCATGTCCCTCGGGGAGCGGCATCAGTACGTAGACTTCCTCAAACAACACCGCGATGTGTTTGCCTGGAGTTACGATAAGATGCTAGGGCTGGATCCCCAAGTGGCCATCCACCGTCTGGGCCTCCTAGAAAAACATCGTGGGTTTAAGCAGCCTCCCAGGAAGATGCACCCTTCCCATGGTGCTATGGTTGAGGCCGAAGTTGATAAGCTAGTCAAATCCAACTTCGTCAAGGAGGTCCAGTACCCCAAGTGGCTTGCCAACATTGTTCCAGTTAGGAAGAAGAATGGGCAGATCAGAGTCTATATCGACTTCCGCGATCTTAATCGCCACTGCCCAAAGGATGACTTTCCACTCCCGGTGACAGAGCTGTTGATTTACGCCACGGCCGGATTCCAAGCCCACTCTTTCATGGATGGGTATTCCGAGTATAACCAGATCCGGATGGCCCCCGAAGACGAGGAGTCCACTGCCTTCAGGGCTCCCCAGGGTACCTTTTGCTACCAGGTAATGCCATTCGGTTTGAAGAATGCAGGTGCCACTTATCAGAGGGCCATGCATCGCATATTCAAACCGATCCTCAGGACATTGGTGGAATGATACGTGGACGACCTCATAGTCAAGTCACATCAGCGCCAGAACCATCTCAGAGACCTTGAGAAAGTGTTCGGCTTCCTCCGTTCCCGTCACCTGAAGATGAACCCGCTGATTTGTGCCTTCGGAGTCACCTCCGGGAAGTTTCTGGGCTTTGTTGTCAGGTACCGAGGTATCGAGATCGACCCGGAGAAGATCAAGGCCATCAGCCAAATGCCTTCCCCGAGCAACATTCGGGAGCTCCGAGGCCTTCAAGGCCACTTAGCCTATATACACCGATTCATTGCGAATCTGGCCGGAAAGTGTAAGCCATATTCTCGGCTCATGAAGAAAGGAGCTTCCTACGAATGGGATGAGGAGTGTCGGACCGCCTTCGAGGAAATCAAGCAGTATCTTCTCCAACCTCCGGTCTTGATGCCACCCGTCTCCGGAAAGCCGCTGGTCCTTTACGTGACCGCCCTGGAGAGATCCCTCAGTGCGCTGCTCGCCCAGAAGAACAATGAGGGTACTGAGAATAGTCTCTACTATCTCAGCCGCATGCTTCTCGATACGGAGATTCGATACTCCCCTGTCGAAAAGAGCTGTCTTGCGCTCGTCTTCGCCGTGCAGAAGTTGCGGCACTACCTGAAACACCACGAGGTGCAATTGATCTCTCGGGTAGATCCACTGAAGTACATCCTAAACCGCCCTATGCTGACTGGCCGACTAGAATGGTGGGCGGTTATTCTCCAGCAGTTTGATATCAGGTTTATACCTCAGAAGGCCATTAAGGGACAGGTGTTGGCAGACTTTTTAGCTTCCCATACAACCTCCGCGGATCAATCCCTGGACCTGGAATTCCCTGATGAGACGATCCTCTCAGTCGATCATGCTGCCCCGTGTTGGAAAATGCATTTCGACGGTGCCTCCCGGAGCCCCACCGGTAGAAGGCTCAATGACCCCAAGCTCAACAGAGTGGGTCTGGGTATTGTTTTAATTACCCCGGCGCAGGCCGTCCTGCAATACTCATTCCTGTTGTCAGAAGGTTGTACGAACAACGAGGCAGAGTACCAGGCTCTCATCACCGGCCTCGAGTTGGCCCTTGAGATCCATGTTCCCCACCTACATGTGAAGGGAGATTCCGAGCTGGTAATCAAACAGGTTAATAGCGACTACGTCATCAGGAAGCCAGAGCATGCACCGTTGCTGGAGTACACCCTCCTCTTAATGGCCCAGTTCTCTTCTCGACCAGAGGTTACCCATGTCCCACGGTCGCAGAACAGCCAAGCAGACGCCCTGGCTGGCTTAGCCGCGTCGCTCGCGGAACCCGAGCAAGATGATTTGGTCATACACGTGGCCCACCGGAGAGTCATTTCCCCCGTCACCCAAGAGGACCGTGATAGCCTGTGTGTAAGTCATCTCACCACCGGACCCTCCGTATCGGGAATCCTGGGTTCGTCGGACGCAGTGGTTGAAACCACCCCCGACTGGAGAGCACCTTTTGTCGAGTATCTCCAAAATGGTCAGCTCCCGAACGACCGGGCCGAACGCGAGCGAATCCGACGCCGCGCGCTGCAATTTACCCCCCGG
This sequence comes from Viscum album, assembly GCA_963277665.1. Taxonomy (NCBI): domain Eukaryota; kingdom Viridiplantae; phylum Streptophyta; class Magnoliopsida; order Santalales; family Viscaceae; genus Viscum; species Viscum album. Next base: position 78,130,702 of record OY728139.1, read on the forward strand.
AGCGGCCCCAGCCTTGAACAGATCCTTTATAAGCGGAGTTTCGATGGTGTCCTCCTCTGTTGTATCCAGGGGGGGGGGGAGATACCTCAAGTTATGGAAGAGGTTCACGCCGGTTCCTGTGGCGCCCATCATGCTGGGCCGAAACTGTCCCATCAAATCCGGAGGTTGGGGTACTTTTGGCCCTCTATGATCCACGATTGTATTGGATACGCCAAGAGATGCCACGCGTGCCAAGTACACGCCAACTTCTTGCATCGGCCTCCGGAGCCCCTCCACCCCACCAAGTACTCTTGGCCATTTGCGGTATGGGGACTTGATGTAGTGGGACCGTATCTACCGGCAACAGCCCGCCAGTGCAGGTTCATCCTGACTGCTACAGATTTCTTCTCCAAGTGGGCAGAAGCAGTTCCGCTCAAAGAGGTCAAGGCCCGTTCCATCGTTGACTTTTTGAGCTCCAACATTATCCACCGGTTTGGAGTCCCTCACGCTGTCCTCACCGATAACGGCACCAACTTCCGAGCAGGTGAATTGAAGAAATTGTATGCTAAGTACGATATCCAGTCGAACCATACCTCCCGCTACCACGCGCAGGAGAATGGACAGATCGAGGTGTTCAATAAGACCCTCTCTAACATTCTGCAGAAGATGGTTGGTCAGAACAAGAAGAGTTGGCCGGACAAGCTCCCCAACGCCCTCTGGGCTTACCGGACGACGACTCGCAACTCTACCCAGGTGACCCCATATTCCCTGGTGTATGGAGATGAGGCCGTCCTACCCATTGAGATCCAGCTGCCGTCACTATGCACTGCAGTTTATGATCACCATACATCAGATGAGGTAGCCGAGATCCGTCTAGCTGAATTAGAGGCACTGGACGAGAACCGGCTCTGTGCCCTGCACAATCTGGAAAGGCATCAGGACAAGATAGCGAGAGCCTTTGACAAGAAGGTTCGTCTCCGCTCTTTTCTACAGGGTGACCTGGTACAGGCCCTTCGAGTGCCAATGATTCCCGGTAGGAAACCGCCCAAGTTAGAACCCAAATGGGAAGGGCCTTATATCATCCATAAGGTTTACCCCAATGGAGCATACTCCTTGGTGACCACGGATGGAGAGCGTATAACCCCCCCCCCACCAATGACAAGTTCCTCAAGCGGTACTTTGCTTAGGACAAAAAAAAGAAAGGTCCAGCACGACCCTAAACTGCGTGAAGGTCCTGTACGACCTTAAACTGCAAAGTGGTCCCGCACGACCTTAAACTGCATCTTCGTCCAGCAAGATGATAAACTGTGAAACGGTCCTGCATGACCTTAAACTGGACACTATAGTCCAACATGACTCTAAAAATGTCCTGCACGACCATAAACTGCGTCTTCGTCCCGTGGGACATTAAACTGCAAGCCGGTCAGGCCTTCCCGACCGAGGCTCAGCCTCAGGCCCCTTTGGCCTTTTCGGGTCCCCGACCCTCGTCCTCATGTAAGACGTTAAACTGCAAACCAGTCAGGCCTTCTTGACCGATACCTGACCTTAGGCCCCCTGGCCTTCTCAGACCTCTCCGCCCGATCTTTTACTCGGGGTGTACGGTGCGGTGTAGGACTACGTCCTCATTCACGTCAGGATCATGTACCATGTTGTACGCCCCCCCCCCCTTTACGAGGCTCGGCCTCAGGCCCCTTGGCCTCCTTGGGCCCCCGGCCCCGTCTTCGTCCCGCGAGATGTTAAACAGCAAGCAGGTCAGGTCTCCTTGACCGCGGCTCGACCTCAGGCCCCCTGGTTTTCCCTGATCTATTCTCTTGTGGAATTGTACGGTATGGTGTAAGACTATGTCCTCATTCACGTCTGATTACTCGTCGTACCGTACATATCCCCAAATGAGACGCTTCTTATCGTCCCGCATGACGTTAAACTGCATTGCCAGAACTACGTGAGGCTTGATTCTCATCCTTATGAGATACGTAGGAACGCTCAGACACCTCGTCTTGAGCCGAGCCCCAAGTTTTTCCCTTCCACTATCCCCCCTAGGAATAGTTTTCTTGGAGGATCTTTGTATAGCAGGGAGTAGGCTTTCTTGGCCCCGCTTATATAACCCCGCTCACACAAAGATGGGAAGGGTCGCACCATGCGCCCACTCCTGTTCTTCTATCCCACCACGTCCTCACCGCATGACGCTAAACTGCATGGCCTTCAAGAACTACGTATGGCTTGATTCTCATCCTTATGTGATACGTAGGAACGCCAGGACACTTCGTCCATTGGACTAGCCCAAAATCCAAAATCTTCCCATCGGGTCAAGACATAGCAGGGCGCACACTTTTGCCCCGACCTGCATCGAGAAAGCCTTGACCCGGCTGCACATTCCCCCCTGGAGGTGTTTTCCCCTTTCGTGGATGGATACAACTATGCTTCACCCACTCCTTGACTGGGATCCCGTCATTTTTCGCACCCAGAGGGACCCCCAAGAACGGCTTGGATACAATGCCCAAGGGCTCTCCTACCGATATGAGCCAACGCCCCCGAGGGTTTTCGAGCAACAAGCCGATACAAGTCCTGCGCCGTGAATTTGGTCAGCGGTCGACGCTCATTTGTTGCCCCCATACGGGTCACCATAGGAACGCTGTGTTTCGAATATTGTCAACAGTGTCCTGGATTTTCGGGTCCACCCTGCGATGTCCCAGGCATCAAGAACAGTGATTCACTCTGCCCCATCCCGAGGCGACAAACTTCCCCTAGGTGGTTCTAGCGATCGGGCCCACGGCCCCGATTCCTCATAGGAGTGTATGGTGTGGTGTAGTACTATTCCCTCATTCATGTCGGGACCATGTACAATGTCGTACGACTCCCCTTACGAGGCCCAGCCTCAGGCCCCTTGGCCTTTTCGGGTCCCCGACCCTCGTCCTCATGTAAGACGTTAAACTGAAAACCAGTCAGGCCTTCCGGACTGATGCCTGACCTTAGGCCCCTTGGCCTTTCCGGGCCACGACCCAGGTCCCCTCTTATAGGAGTATATGGTGTGGTGTGGGACTATGTACTCATTCACGTCGGCTTCTTCGCCATACCGCGCACCTCCTTTGTTTCAGGGTATATTGCTTCCCCTTCTCGTCCAGTATGACATTAAACTACGTATAGAGAACTATGTGTGGCTTGATTCCCATCCTCATGCGATACGTAGGACCACCTGAATGTCCAAAATTCGGGTCCAGCCCCATCTCTCGGGAATCCTCATCCCATTCCGGCCCCTTGGCCTATCCTTCCTCCATGAGAGGATCATATGGTGTGGTGTGGGATTATTTCCTCATTCACGAAGGTCTCGTAATGACCACACCATGCTCCCCCCCCCCTGCTGAGCTGTTTCGTCGACCCTTTTTTCGGCAGTTCACCAATGTGCTTAAGAGTACTCTGGTTTATTACCTGGAATACCAAGCATTACTCGGACATGTCTGCACCCGCTTTCCAGGCTTTGTGTATCCCCGCATCAGGGCTTTCATCATCTTTCACACCCGGAGGGACCCCCAAGAACGGTCTGGATACTACGCCCAAGGGCTCTCCTACCGATACGGGCCAACTCCCCTGAGGGTTTTGGACAACAAATCGATAAAATCCCGCGTTGCGAATATGGTCAGCGGTCGATGCTCTTTTGTTAGTCCCACCTCAGGCTAACGCGATACGGACGCTGTGTTTCCATCATGGTTAACAGTTTTCCTCTATCGCCAAGCCAACCCATTAAACCCAAATGCCGGGTACACAATTCACAGCCTTCATCACTTCATCATGTCCAAGTAGTGTCTCGGAACTCTTGGTACTTTTCCCCCGTGCACATCTGCGCATTGGAGGAACAAGCTACATCAAAAGTGTCCTTCGGAACTCTCTGCTAACTCCCCTTTGGTGGACGCCCCAAGTATTGCGACGAGGATACCCCCCTTGTTTCCCACACCGAGTTTATCTCACGTGGGCTTAGGGATTGGGTTGACATCTGTGCTTACTCGGGAGTTGTCACCATCCACAGTCCGAGCTCTAAGACCATAAACTAATAATCTCATCTGGAACTACGTTCAAGACCCCTTGTCTTTGGGTCTAGCTTGAGTTCAGCAAGTTCACCTCTCTTGGTTCCTACCATTGGGACCCCGACCACAGGGCTGCGTGGCGCAGTGAGGGACTACATCCTCATTCACGTCGTGTTTCCCTATCCTGCATGACATTAAAAGGCACCCTTCAGAACTACGTATAGCTTGATTCCCATCCTCATGGGATACGTTGGACCACCTGGATGTTTAAGATTTGGGTCCAGCCCCACCTCCTGGTGATCTCCTGATCTCCCAGTCACCTAGGCCACTTGGCCTATCCCTCTCCAGGAGGGGGAGGTGTAGGTATGATACGAGGTTTTGGGCACCGTGCCCCCTTCCCCCGGGAACCTGCCACCTCTCGATCACCCTCAAAGTTGAGTCCCTTGACTCCTTGCAGTGGTTCACCCATGTATTAAGAGCACTCTAGTCTAGGGCCAAGAGTGTCAAATTCAACTTGATCAAGTTCCTTCCACTTGTCAAGCTTCATGTTCCCCTCTATTCGGACTTCCATCATCTTTCACACCCGGAGGGACCCCTAAGAACGGCCTGGATGCAATGCCCAAGGGCTCTCATACCGATACGGGCCAACGCTCCCGAGGGTTTTGGACGAAAAATCAATAAAATCCCGCGTTGCGAATATGGTCAGCGGTCGATGCTCGTTTGTTAGTCCTCATTTCAGGCTAACGCGACAGGATGATCTGTTGCGAACATGGTCAGTAGTAATCCTATGTCGTCACGCCAGCCCCTTCAGTCCTTGAATGTTGGTTGCATGATTCACATCATTTTCCACCCCATCATGTCCAGGTGGAATCTCGACACTTTTGGCGCTATCCCTCAGTGCACCTTTGCATGCTAGGGGGACAAAGCTGCAATCTGGCGTCCTTTGGGACTCCCATGGTCCGAGCTCTAAGACCATAAACTAAGACCCATTCGGGACTACGTTCAACTTGATTCCCATCCTCGTGGGATACGTAGGACCTCCCAGATGCCCTGTCTCCGGGTACAACCCATTCAGGAAGCCAGTCTCTCTCCCTGTTTCACCTCTGTATAGGCCCCTTGGCCTAAGGTTTCCCTCTCCGGATGGCGTAAAATCTGATGTGGGATCATGTCTCCGTCAATTGTGTTTTATAACACTGTGCACATTTCCCGCCTAGCGTCGTCTCTGCTACGTCTGCGCTGCATGACGATAAAATGCATGCTTGGTCCTATCATACGACCCTAAACTGTGACACTATCGTCCTGGACGCACGACGAAAAATGGCACTGCATTGTGGTAACCTCGTTGTAGAGGACATCACGTTGGGTACTGGCCACACGCCATGCCATTTGTCAACGCCCATCGCGGCTTGATCCTTGTGGCGACATCACGGCCTATTATTCTAGGCCTGTAGCTTCACAAAAAAAACCACTCATCCTAAATAACAAACAAGATACATCAAATTCCGCTTCTTTTAGTGCAAGGGCCACCCGGGCACTTCCCCGCGGGCCCAGCCTAACCTTTGTGTTCGGTCCCTCGACTCGAGCATTTCCCCAGAGAATGCATGGTAAGTAGGTCTTAGGTCCTCCTTCACGTCGAGTTTTGATGTCGTGCGTCCCCTGCTCCCTTCTACGTATTTATGGTCTAAGGGCCTTCAAGAACTACGTAAGGCTTGATTCTCATCCCTATGAGATACGTAGGAGCGCCCGGGCACTTCCCCGCGGGCCCAGTCTAACTTTTCATGGTCCGAATTCTATGACCCTAAACTAAGATCTCCCCAAGGGGAAGGAATCTGCTCCCTCTCTCTAATACGTTTCGTTGCCGTATTCAGATGTGTTTTGACAAAGAGCCCGAAGCGTGGGATTTTCACAGGGACATTCCCCTCATCCCATGACCAAGCTTCGTGAGCTCGCTATTTGGATCCTCATCCTCTTCCACATCCAAAAGGACCCTCGGACGACGTGGATACTAAGCTTAAGGGCTCTCCATGAATGCTGGACCTAAGGGACCTTCAATCGTTTCGGGCCAACGTCCCTATGGATATCTGACAACATTTGTGACATGGTCCCGTGTTTCGAACATGGTCAACGGTCGACCCTCATTTGTTTGTCCCCATTTTAGGCTAACGCGACAGGATGCTGTGTTGCGAACATGGTCAGCAGTAATCTTCCATCGTCCCGCCACCACCATCGTGATCCGAATCTCGAGCGTCATGATTCATACATTTCCACTCCCTCATGTTTAAGTGGAACTCCATCATACTTGGCTCTTTCTCTTCGCGCATCTAGGTGCGCTAAATGATCGTGTTAATGTCATTGGGCCGGTAGTCACCGAGCATCCCTTCGCCCTAACCTGCCCCTTTTGTGTTAGGATATTCCCGCCGCTACTGCTTGTTTCCCGCACCGAGCACGACTCACGTGGGCTTAGTAGTTTTGGTGGGATGTATGCCAATACAGTCGGGCTGTTCCTCGTCCTGCATGACGTTAAACTGCGCTTTCAGAACTACGTATGGCTTGATTCCCATCATCATGGGATACGTAGAGACACCAAGGCATTTCACCTAGGGTACAGCCCCGGGAATCGCAAATTCTATTCCTCCCCATTTCCAGCCCTCGCCAGAGAGGCCCTGTCTAAAAGAAGGAATGATCCATGGTCAAACCGATGCGCCTATCACACGTACTCCTACCACGGTGGTGTAACTACCTAAGTGTTGGATTTTGTTCGGACAGGCCATCACCCCATATTCCATGCTTTGCGTGCCCCTTATTTGGACCTTCATCCTCTTTCGTGTCTAAAGGAACCCCCTAATGGCCTGGTCTCATGCCGCATCGGCTCACCTACCGTCCTGGGCCAACATTCCGGAAGACTGGTCATGTTTGGAGGGACCCCCAATAACGTCCTGGATACTACGCCCAGGGGCTCTCCTACCGTTACGGGCCAACGTCCCGAAGAATTGACCGACAAAAAATTGATAAAATCTCGCGTTGCGAATATGGTCAGCGGTTGATGCTCATTTGTTGTCCCCATTTCAGGCTAACGCAGTAAGGGTACCATTTCTCCTCCACGGTTAACGATTGTCCCTTATTGTCACACCATCCCCACCGTGTTCCGAATCTTGGGTAGCGTGATTCACACTTACTATTTTCATCTGTTTGGACCTATTTCAACGCCCCTGGCGTTTCCCCGTTCGTGCATAAGAGCACATCGAAGAAACGGTAATTCGGCTAGCCTGGAAGTTCCTCCTCCGATCAAGCCTTCCCCATCTTTCGGGAACCTGGACTGGCTTGGGGAATTGTCGTCAAATGTCCCACAAACATTGTAGGGATGTGACAAGACAATTCAACAGTGGAAATCGTGCATGCTACAGAATTCAAAACAAAGGTAAAATTTGGAAGCACGAAAGTACCAATAAAAGGGTTTTGGGTTTGTTACAATACTCGGGGGTTGACTTCCCCCATGGACGTGTTGACTCTGTCAAAAGAGCGTTGCAGATCCTCCACCCATTGACTCACAACATCCAAGGCTTGCTGCCACTGAACTAGCTCTTGCTCCTCCTCCGCAGCGGCGGGGCACAGTTCGTCAGTCCTGGCTTTGGCCCTCTCCACATCAGCTTGAACGGCAGCCATCTTTTCAGAGGTCTGCCTCATATGCTCTTTTGCCTCTGCCAGTTGGGCCTTCAACCGTGAGACCAGCTCAGTTTGTGCATCAAGAGAGGCTGAAAGCTCGTCTGCCCAGGTCTGCATCCGTTGAACCTCGCCTTCAGCCTCCTGGAGCTTCTTAATGCTGGTCTCCTTTCTCCGCTGCCAGCCTACGCTGAGCCCACGATCATGCTCCCGGATCTTCTCAGCCATAAGATCTCGGATGAGTGCATGAGGACGTTGGTCATCCACTCCCCCAGCGCATAGTTCGCGCAATCGTGAGCGAATCCTATCCATTTTGGCCAGCCATTGTGCTTGGGGAGTGTCCTTGATAAAGCGTGTGATCAGCTTCCACGACCGGCGGCGAACTATGCTGCTGTCTTCCTCGTCAGAGGCCGTTTCGTCCCAGTCTGCGCGATTGGCAGGCTCATACGCGGGATACGCCCGCAGGAAATCCTCGGCAGGATCAACATCCAGCGTCGAATCCAGTGCGACACCTGCCGCCGAAGCAGGCGCGACAGAGCTGGGACCGACCAGTTGATCCTCTTCCTCGGAGTCCACCTCAATGATTTCGGGTACGGCCCTGCTGGCAGACCCGCCAGTGATGGTGTGCGTCGCAGCTTGAGGAGATGGAGGGATTATTTCCACCATCACTGGCATGCCCCTAGGAGGGACGCCACCAGACATCCCGACCAGCCTCGCCGCAGTAGCCCACGCCAGTCGAAGAACTGCACGACAAAGAGGGACATAAACATTAGTTGATGTGGCCCGCATGTGACAACGAGGAGATCGGTGGAGGAGACTTACGAAGATCAACCTCCGACCGCTGCTCCTGAGCCGGTACTGACAGGACCCCCGAGACGAGGCCACCCATATACTGTTGGAAGGTCTGGGGATTCCAGAGGAGCCACCTCGGGCCCCCTGGTCCCACCAGACGCAGAACTGGACGCAGCCATAGTCGCGGGTTCTGAAGGTCCCGCATCATCACCCGCCAAGGAGCGAGAACGAGGCCTACGAACAAGTTCCTCCTGCATGGCTCAAACATTGGTGAGAATTCCATAGGGATTCAAGAACAGATCGTAAGAAGAGAAGTTCGGAATGTTACCTCGAGAGCCTCCCAGAAATCTTCGGATTCTGAGCCTCGGTCTCCGACCTCGCCCTCCTCTAGCGGGCTCCCTCCTCTAGCCTCATCCTCCCGAGAGGAGCCCTCTGATTCCTCCGGCAAGGGGAAGCGCTCCCTCAGATCGGCAGCCGATAACTGTGGGGGGACCGTTTGATTCAACAGTACCCTCACCCGGTCTGTCATTGGGCGAGGGACACCACTGGAGTGGACGTAATCCTCCAGCTCTTCCAGGTATTGTTCTGCCTCCGCCAGAGACGTCATGAATCCAGCCCGAACTGGGCCTATACCCGGTAATTCCATCCCAAGGCGATTCAGGTGGTCCCATATCTTGGATGGGCTAAGGAATTTCCGGTTGACATCCCAAATGTCCCAAGCCTCCGGGAAGACGGCATCCTCTGCCATGTCAATGTGACGCAGGCGCTTTCCCGGAGCCTGAGTGGATATCCTACGGAATCCCCTCGGTGGCCGCCCCTCCGGATGACCCTGCTCTCCCGGAATCACCGGATCCACCGCTGCTACCGTACCCTCGGCCGGTGCGGGTCTCGCCGCCATGGCAGCCCTACTGTCGCGAGCGGCCCTAGCTGCCCTCCGACCCTGACCTCGAGATAAAGGAGGCCCACTGTCACCAACCCGGATCGTTGGCTGCTTCAGCATCTCCCCCGGATAAGCGGCCTCCCAACTGATGGCGTACTCCTTCACTAATCCGAAGCCGGCGGTGGACGGAGGCAATGCAATCTGCATCTTTCCATCCTCACATGTGGACATGATCCACAGCTGCCTCATCACACACGGGTGCTCCTCGTGACGCACCTCCCAGTATACCTACGGGGTCAGCCACTGGAGGCACCGAAACTGCCTCGCAAACCGATACGGAGTGTACGGTTCACAGAGCGGATCAAGATCTATTCGTGCCACCAAAACTCCACCTCGGAAGGCCAGGAGGTAAGCCCGATGTTCTTCCGTTCCCCGTCCATCATCAGTAAGCCTCCCTGTCGGCAGTGGGAAGGGATGAAAGTTGAACTCGTCTGCCCTCCACACCCTATTCAGCACCATCGGAACGGCCAGTTTGAACGGGAAGCTCCTGACTGCATTCAGGATGGAGGGGCGAAAGTTTGATCCCGGCGGAGAAATGGGGTTTGGATATTCGTAAATCCCCCTGATATGCGCTGCGATCCACCCATACAGGAGGTGGAAGGGCCCGCATATCCTTGGCGGCTTCTTGCCCTCGCTAATATGCCGCAACATTCTGTACAGTTTGGTGAGCATCGGGATCCCCAGGTTGATCCGCTGCCCCATGGCCAACATCGACGCCATGATAAACGAGCTGGGTCGTACCCCCATGCTTGTATCTCTCACCGGTAGGATCCAACCACAGATGAGAGCTGCGATGAACGCCGCCAGCCTGACTATCGGCTGTTGCTCGGTGCTAACACTGAAACCCCAAGTTTTCAATTGGCTATCCTCCAAGACCCGCCAATACGAGTGCCCTTTGCCCCGTTGGGCCACCCATGGACAAGTTCGAGGCCTCGAAGGGAACTCTCGATTCTCTGGGAAGTTCAGGAAGCATTTGAACCACCTCCTGAAGTGGACGTCCCTCACTGCCTCCTTGTCCTCTCCAGGGACAAGCGCCATCAACGCTGATGCCAGTCGCGGCATTTGCTCTGCATCCCCCCACGCGCTAAAAATGGGGAGGAACTTGTCATACATGGCCCCCAAGATTGGGACCCCAGAAATCTGGTGGACATCCCACAGGCTGATTCCCACCTCCCCGTGATGCAGGTGAAAAGTGTTGGTCCTAGATGACCATCTACTCAGCAACTCTGGCATTAGCTGCTTCGGTTGGTAAATGTGGAATTGGGAGGCCCATGCTGCCTCATACAACCCCACTCTCCTCAACTCGGCCCCGAACTCCTCGCATGAGGCGCCTACCCAGTAGGCCCAGGCCCATTCATCAGTAAAGTTGCCACCCTGGCGCAGGTCCCACTCATCGGACCATCCCTTCTTCGAATCTTGCAAGGCCGCCTTCAGCATGGTACGGTAGAGGGGAGGGGAAGTCTCTGGCAGCAATGGCTTCCCGTCGATGTCGTTCACATGGTTGTAGAGGCAGTCAGTGATAACAGGTGTGAAGTCCTCCCGCGCATGACCATCGGCCGCCCTGAACCATTGGTGCTGGCACGGTGTGCTCCTGAACCAGCAAGCTGGTTCATCCCTACTCGCCTCAGGGATGAAGACGTCATCCCTCAGCCCGAAGCCGTACAAAGGCAGTTTCTTGCACTGTGGATAATCTTTCTGACCCTCTGAGAGCAGATCCGTCAAGGAAGTGTGGTCCGAGTGGCTCCGGATCATCTCCCCTAAGCCCGGACGGTTGGCCATCTCATCTCGATGAGCAGCATCTGCAAGGACCCCCCAAGACAGCTTCATGATGGGCCATTTTAACTTTGGCCCTCAGAAAAGGATTCTTTCAGATGAATCGTGAAGCTCGACCACGAAGCTCGATCGTGAATCCGGATCGCGAAGATCGGTCGCGAGAACAAGCCGCGAAGTCCGGCCAAGGCCGACAAACGGAGGTTCGCTTGGCGCGGACACACAGTCGGAGACCCGCGGTTCGCCGCGAAGCTCGATTCACGGAGTGCTGTCGCGGAGTACGCGAAGCTTCGCAAAATCGAGAGCACAAAAAGACAAGGAAGGCACGTGAAGACAAAAGAGGGCGGAACCCCTATTTATAGGCGGCGACCCCGGAGCATCGCGGCGCGCCTCACCCGCGCGAAGCATCGCAGCTCTTTCGGATCTGCGGCCCCGGCGAGCATCGCGGGGCCCCTTCGCGATGCTGCATCGCGAACCACCGACAATTTTGGCGATTTTCCCTCAGACTTCGACCCTTCGCCCTCCGCGGCTCCAAGTCTGAGGGGGGTCATTTGTTGGTGCCAAAAATGTGGCCCGAAAGGAAGGAACGAAAAAGACAGCCGGCGTGCTGCCTCGCGATGCACAGCCGCAAAGCCCAGCCGCGAACCACCCCCGCGAAGCGCCCCGACCCTCGCGGCCTCGCGTAGCTCCGGAGGCGGTAATTCTCCGCGAACCCATTTGACGTTCGCGAGCCGCCGTGAAGCACCATAGGCGGTAATTCTCCGCGAACGCATTTGACGTTCGCGAGCCGCCACGAAGCACCACAGGCAGTAATGCTCCGCGAACCCATTTGACGATCGCGAGCCGCGGCGAACCGCCGAAGGCGGCGCGCGAGCCCTGCTTCGCAGCGCCCCTTCCCTATAAATACTGGAATCCCCCTGAGTCCCGGGGATGGAGAATCCGACCTTTCAGCTTCTCCTCCCCCGAATCGCGAAGCACTCTTTGCCCCGGAAATCATGAGCTCCGTGAGGTATTTCTACTTCCCGAGACGACTCTGCTTTGTCTCGTTTTGAGCCCCTCTTCCGAGAGGGATGCCCTTCGCGAAGCTCAAGGGCGTTCGCGAAGGAAGGGGATTCCCAAGGGAACCCGGGCAGCCGCGGAGCGTTTATGCTTCGCGAAACACCCAACCCAAGCTAGTAATCCCTATGCCAAGGCAGGATAACTATGCATCGCGAAGCACATTGCTTCGCAGGACCCTGCTTCGCGAGGCACCCCTTTCTCGCGAGGTAGTGCTCCGCGAACACTGTTCTACTTCAAGAAGCACCTTCCACTCACACCTATGCCCCATGCTAAGGCCAAGGCACTCCACTTCGCGAAGCACACTCCTCTGCTTAGCGATTCCTCTTCCCGTGCGACCCTCCAGGTCTGTACGATGTGATTTCAAAGTCCCATGGACAATACCACCTGTAGCGTTGCTTCGCCTAATGCTTCTTCGCATAGGCACGCTATCGGCTATCGCTTCTTCACATAGCCACGCTAATGTGGACCCCTCGATGGTTCGTCCCACGACCCCCCTTTACCATGGATTTACCGGTACCTTCCCTTCCCCAAGGACCAGAGGGTACCGGTTATGTAAGTCCTAGGGGTGTGGAGTGAACCCACCTCGTCCGAGCTGCAGGAAGTTAAACTGCCAAGCACCACGTCCTTAACACATGATGTTAAACTGTGATCCGACCTCATGCCCCTCGTGAAGGGTCCCCCCCAACTCGAACATTTTTTACACCACTCGTCTCCACGGGAATGGAACTCTTCCTCACATGGAATGAGATCCTCCTTGTCGGAGTGGCGTATGTTCGTAGGAGAAGGGCGACCCCAGTTCCCCAACGGATGGCTGCACCCCTGCATCTCCGTACTTCCACACTACCAAAGTCGGTGGAGGGGGTGATATGGGACAAGGTACCTCCCATCATTGGACCAAGGCCCATCTTTCTCGTGCTTTGTCGCACCCTAGGCCGCCCTTGCGTAAGTCCCAACACCAACCATTTCTAGGCACCTTCTGCCTAATAGTCCTACCTATCTGACTCTAAACTATAGTAATCCCTATGTTCCAAACATAGGATGCCTCTTCCATTAAACAAGAGATGTCTTGTGCGCCAAGCATAAGATGTCTAATGCCATGATCACAGTGGCATAACATCAAGAGCGTTGGAATCCATCCAAACATTCCATCACTCCACCTCACGCATTGCGTGTCCTTCGTTTGGATCGTCATTCCACTTCTATGTCTGGAGGGACCCCCTAACAGTATGGATGCTCGACCAATGGTCTGCCTGCTGTCCTGGGCCAACGTCCCGAAGGATTGATCGACAAAACTTGTGACATGGTCCCGTGTTTCGAACATGGTCAACGGTCGACCCTCATTTGTTGTCCTCATTTCTGGCTAACGTGATATGGATGCTGCGTTGTGAACATGGTCAGCAGTAATCCTCCATCACCACGCCAATCTCACGACGTTCTGAATATTGGTCATGTGATTCACATTTTTCAACTCCCTTTGTTGGGATAGATTCCAATGCCCTTGGCATTATCCCGCTTGTGCACTAGTGCATAGGTGAAGGCCTCAACCCATCAGTGAGTTGGGATGCCCTCATGGCCAGACATGAGGAAGACATTATGGGAAACTTCCTAGCATAAGCCACACCCACCATTGTCACTCCATAGCGGCACCTGGGCCTCCATCCTAGAGTAAGTCCCAACACCATGGGCCGCTCAACGCGTAAGCCCCTCTTCGCTTCTCACGGACGCACCCGTTGCGACGTGATCGTCGGGACCTTGCAACCTCTTGTTTCTTACACCGAGCATGACTCACATGGGATTAGAGTGAGCACCGACCCTGACCCCGAACATCCCACCGGAACTACGGGGTCTTTGATTCATGTCAACGCATGGTACGTAGGAAGCCTCCACGAGGTTCAAGCCCACCCGTCGTTCTTCCACGTTGGGTCTCATTCCCGTCCAGCATGACGTTAAACTGCGCATTCCCTTCCGAACTACGAGGTCTTTGATCCATGTCAAGGCATGGTATGTAGGAAGCCTCTATGAGGTTCAAGCCCACCATTAGTGGACCCACGGGTCTACTCTCACGTCGGTACGCTGACGATCCCCATCGGGCCAAGGTCCACCTTCACGTCAACTTATCGACGTCGTCCCGAACTACGCGGACTTTGATTCCCAGCCACGGGGATACGTAGGAAGCCTCATCAAGGCTCAAGCCCAACTTCACTGTCGTCCCTGCGATGGTCCCACTTCACTCTCCTTCCACTCCATTCATCAACCTACCGACCGTTCCGATTCTCGCCCGGATCGTCCTATCCTGGTGAGACCATGTCGGCACACTCTTCTTCACTGTCGCCCACGGGCTGGCCCCGGTATCGATATCCCTTCAAGGAGGATCCTTCAATCCGATCTATCCTAGCTAATGCTCTGGTTGGGTTGACCCGTCTCTGCTGGACGTTAAACCTGCGACATACCCTGTGTTGAGCACGGGAAGCTGAGGAAAACCTCAGATATGTGTCTACGACATATAATTCCCCGCTCTCGATGTGGGATGCCTCGGGCTTCCACGCCCTCGAGAAGCCTTGTGGTCAAGGATAACAGACAGACATGCCAGGTACCCCAGCATCCAGACACGCTACTGATGCCTCAACGTGACTACTCCCCTGACTGAAGGTTGCTGCCCTGACTGGAACCTTTGGAATGTCCCGACAGAAGCAGTGTAATTAACCGGCGTCCATGGAAACATGGTACTGGGAAGGGTTTCACGAACTACGTATTAAATCTATAAGGGAGACCCGGACTAGGTGACGAGTCCTGAGGAGGAATCCACAGGAGGAAGAACCGACATCCCATCATCCCGATCAAGGAGAAAATGTCCCTGAATAAGGAGAGAATGTCGCCCGCCTTTGGAAAGCAGGAATGCGGGGCAACAGAAGCGCCGCGCGTCCTCCCCCACGGACGGACAGGCGCGCACCCCGGCGAAAGCGTCAGAAACAATGTACAAGTTTCGTTATATTGTTTTACAATTTTATTTTTAATTATAAATGATGGGGTATGATTATCACCTCCCCCATACTTATATCTTCATGTTTTAATATTGATATATCCCTTTTATCTCTCATTAATTCCTCCCTTTTACACCTGTTACCATGCCAAAATTCCGTAAGTAATTTCTCTCTCCTCATTTACATTAAAGCAATTCTTTTGTATGACGTATCTAAATTCAATTAAATTTGTTGGGACATGTATCTATATGAACCCCTAATGGTAAATTTCATGTACATATGATGAGACACCCATTTATTTGTCATCAAAATTTTTTATGCATTCTTATTTCATGTCGTCAAGCCGGAGAAATTGAATCGTGTTTTTCCAAGCCAAGATCGTTGTGTAGTGAATACCTTACCCATGTCTCTATCAAGGTATTATCCTTTATGCACATATACATTTTTAATGGTACTTTCATGTATTTATTCCACATTCCTTAATCATGGAATAACTTATGATGTTGATTTCTTCCATGTTATATGATCCATGTGTCACACTTATGCATGAAATGAAATGATTAAGAAGGGTGTTCCCTAATAGCACTCCATTTCATTTGTTAAAGTATAGTATCATGATATGTCATGTGTAATGGTTGTTTACTCATGATAATTCAAGTGAAACGAGGGCTTAATCCTACTTCATGTGCAATTTGGGATTTCTCATTCTCCATGTGCAATGAGCCTTGGCTAATGTTAATTCTATGTTAAGTGTTATTGCCACATCTCCAAGTTATGATTATCATGCTTTATCATTCCTTCATCTTCATGTTTCTCTTTTTCTCCATTGATATTACTATTTTCTAACATTTATTGTATTACACATTTTATTCTTTGTTTATTCCCTTACTAGGCATTATTGCACACCCCTTTTTATGCATTCCCTCTGGTTATCCCAAGCAATGCTAAGTACAAGGGAATGAAGAGGTCTTGTAAATGATGATTTCTATAAAGATTTTGTGATTCATGTTTTATGTTGTTATGTAATGTTTCTAATACCCAAAGACACTACACCTATCTATCTTCTATGTTGTATCTTGTGATGATTTTATGTAATAAATTAGTTTTATGTGTGTAATAAAAATCATGGTTGTTATAGTAGGTAACAGAGGAGAGGTTTATTTATTTTTGGCATTATGATTAGAAAACCCTAGTGAATCCTTAGATAATAGACTAAGTAGAAAACATCCCTATGTTTTGGTTATTATTTAGTAAGTGGTTTATCAAAGAAATAAATCCCTTTCTGGATACGAGGAGGTAGAGGCGGCTCTGGCACTGATATACCTAGGAGTAAATACTCCGACAAGGAGTTTCGGGCTTGAACCGGGGTATCCTGGTACACAACAAAGGTCCCTACTGCACTCTTGGTGATGACTCACCTACGGGATATGCTTTGGTAAATTTAAAAGATCAGAATGAAAAATTATTATGGAAATAAAAGAGAAAAATGAAACTATGAATACATGTTAGAAAGTTGATCATGGATAAAATATATTGGAGCCTATAAATTAATATGTTAAGGAAACAAATGTAATTTATAAGTTATCCCATTAATGTCTCTAGATTTCCCTTTAGGGGTTTAACTATTTAAGATACTAATCCCTATGTATATATTGGATAGAGTAGAATGAGAATCAAAAAGTGAAAGGTAGGGTTGTCGACCATAGTTATACACATTCTTTTATATCCCAAATGTGTAGAACAGTCCCAACACCAGAACAAATCATGGAAGTGAAGATGTCGATGAGTATAGAAAATGTTGAAATCATTGTATCCCATTAATATAACTCCTCCCTTGTCATAATTTGTGGATTGAACATCCTGGTGAACCTCTTCATACTCCCTCAGGTGGAATTTGATGCAATTCTAAGCATTGATTGGCTTTCCTTATATAGATCCAACATAAATTTCCGTGAGAGGGAATTCACTCTTTATGTGGAGAATCGACCACTGATTCAATACAAGTTCAAGGAGGAATATGATTATTCTTTAGCTCTATCTTCTCAAGCGCGAATATTATTTCCCGATGAGAACATGTATCTAGATCAGATGATTGAGTCTAGGGATGCAACCATCCTTGAAGACTTTCCTATTGTGAGGGAATTTGCTGAAGTGTTTCCTGAGGAATTTTCTGGTCTTCCTCTTATAATAGAAGTTTAATTCTCAATTAATCTTATACCTGTGGAATTTATAATATCCAAGACTCCATATAGATGTGTTGTAGTGGAGCTTGAGGAGCTAGAGATACAACTACAACAGAATCTGGATAAAGGGTTTATAAGGACAAGTGTTTCAACAAGGGGTGCTCCAATCCTCTTATTCTAGAAGAATGATGGGTCAAAGAATCTTTGAGTCAATTATCATAAACATAACAAAATAATGATAAAGAACAAGTACCATCTCCCATGAATTAGAGACTTGTTTGACCACCAGTGTGGATCACCATACTTCTCCAAGGTAAATTTTCATTTGGAATATTATTAAGTAAGGATAAATAAGGAAGATAACTCCAAGATTTCTTTTCATACAAGATATGGGAACTATGAATTCATAGTAATGCCTTTCGGACTCACTAATGCTCCAGAAATCTTCCATGACTTGATGAATATAGTCTTTAGAGATGACCTCAACAAATTTGTGGTAGTCTTTATAGATGATATTCTAATATACTCCAAAACCAAGGAGGATCATGAGGAGTAGCTAAGAATTGTACTAGAGACCTCGCAAATAGATCATCTCTAAGAAAAGTGCAACAAGTTTGAGTTCTGGTTTATCAATGTATCATTCTTGGGCCATATCTTCTCAAGAAACGGGATATCTGTGGATCCCTCTAAGATTTATGCAATAGAGTTATGGTTGAGACCAACATTTGTAATAGATATCCATTGCTTTTTGGGGTTACCTGGATATTATCGCTGATTTTTGAGAAATTTCTCATGATTTTCATACCCTCTTACCATGCTAACTCAGAAGGGAGTCAAGTTTTCTTGTAATGATGAATGTGAAGAAATATTCAAGGATTTAAAAAGGATTATTATCACTATACTAGTGCTCACATTACCCACAAGTAGATAAATATTTGTTGTATTCAGTGAAGCTGCGAAGAAGGGACTGGGCTGTGCATTGATGCAAAATGAAAGATTCATTGCCTATGTTTCAAGGCAATTGATAGTTCATAAGAAGAATTATCCAATACATAATATGGAGTAGGATGCGGTGATCGTCGCTTTAAAAAGTTGGCTGAAATATCTCTTTGGGGAGACGTGTGAGATAGATACGAACCACGAATGCCTCAAATATATATACTCACATTGAAAGAGTCAATCATGCAATAGAAAAGCTTGTTAGATCTAATGAAAGACTATTATTGCTCAATCCATTACCACCCTAGGAAAGTAAACAAGGTGGGAGATGCTCTAACTAAAAAGGACATAGCTGTTCTATCATTGATGTGAATTGAGAAGGATCCAATCTTCATATATTTGATTAATATATACATGAGAATAACAAAAAAGGGATCATTCTCAATCCTTTAACAAATTATTTCTCATTCGCATCTTTTGGAATAATTAAAGGATGCTGAAAATGATGATGTTGGAATTCAAAATAAATTTGAAGCTATCAGAAACGAAAATCCCTTAGAGTTCAATGTCAATGAAGAAGGAATTGTTAGATTTGGGAAAAGACTACGTGTTCCATCATGTCTAGAGCTGAAGAAGGAACTTTTGGATGATGCACACAGTTAAAATTTATCTATTCACCCAGGAAACACAAAGATGTATTGAGATCTACGAGAACATTATTGGTGGGATAACATGAAGAAGGATATTGCTGAGTATACATAAAATTGCCCGGTGTGTCAGAAAGTCAAGGCTGAGAGGCAGAAGTCTAAGGGGATGACGCAAATATTACACATACCATCATAGAAATTGGAGAACATCACCATAGACTTTGTCACCAGACATCTGAATTCATCCAAAGCAAAAAATGTTATCGAGGTTGTTGTGGATCATTTTACAAAGGCCGCACACTTCCTTTCTATTTGGGATGATTTATCTTTTGATCAACTGAAACAGATATATATCAAGTAAGTAGTAAGGATACATAGAGTACCACTATCTATTGTATTTCATAGAGATCCTAGATTCGCCTCTATGTTTTGGGAGAGTCTCCAACATGATTTGGATACTGAGCTGAACTTCAGTATGTCTTATCATCCTCAAACTGAAGGCCAATCTTAGTGGACTATCCAAAAACTTGAGGAAATGTTGAGAGAATTCTCAAAGGACTTTAATGGAGGATGGGGTCAACACCTTCCACTGGTTGAATTCTCCTATAATAACATTTTCCACTAGAGCATCTGAATGGAACCATATGAATCCCTTTATGGTAAAAGGTGCAGAACACCGGCGTGTTAGGATAATGTCGTTGAGCATAAGATGCTAGGACCTTAAATGGTCGAATAAATGGTGGAGAAGGTGAAAACCATTCTCCTACATATCAAGGTAGCCCAAAGTCCACAAAAGAGTTATGTGGATAACCATTGATGAGACCATGAGTTAAATGTTGGAGACATGGCCTTTCTACCTATAACTCTGTGGAATAAATTCCTGATGTTTGGAAAGAGAGGGTAGTTGAGTCCTAAGTACATTAGCCCCTTCTATATTCTTGATCGTGTCAGGGATATTTCCTATCAACTAGCACTTCCCCCTACCATGGCCAAATTACATGATGTATTTCATGTATCCCTCTTTAGAAAGTACATACAAGACATTTCTCATGTAATATATTCATAGTTAGTATAGTTAGAGGATGATCTTTCTTTCGAGTACCAACCGGTGAAGATCTTATATCATAGAGAAAACATTCTATGAAATAAGACAATCTCCCTCATCTAGGTGTTTTGGTGAAACAATAATATTGAAGAAGAGATGTTGGAATCTGGACAACTGATGAAGAAAAGTTACCCACATCTATTCTAGTGTGGGAAAAAGAAATATCGAGGGCGAAATTTCATAAAGGGGGAAGATTTTAATGACCCAAAAATTCATTAATAAAAACTCCTCTTAGTCAATTTAAATGTCATATTATGATTAGGTAAAACATATGAACATATTTTGTTTTATGATTTTGATTTTAAAATACCGTAAAAAACTTCGACCATTGCTAATATAGCCATTGATCATTGATCAAATGATTAGTATAAATATTGGGCTTTAACAAATCAAATTTACGTAAACAAAGGAACCAATGGCCTCATCTAGTATACTTCCCCCATAAAAAGACCACTTTTCAGAGCTTGGAAAAGAGTTGGGGTCATTGGGAATCCCTCTTGATCATGCCCAAGCCGAGATTGAATACGTTAAGATTGATCGGAACTGCCTTTGGGGGATGTGGAAGTTGATAGAGATTACCACTCAAGTAATGTTTTCTAAGCCACCACAAGAGTCTGTCACCATCACACACCTTACCCATTGGTCTTATGTGGGTGTTATTAGGGGTTATATAAAAACACCCAACTATTATGATTATTTACATTATGTTTTTATATAACAAGAATAAAATTTCATTTTATTATTGTTAATTTGTAAATAGTTTTTAAAGCACAAATAGTATTTTTAGTAAATATTCTACTAAGAAATATATTTTGATGAATTAAAGGATTACTTAATTAAATAATATTTTAATAAGATATTATTATTATTATTAAATTACTTTTTATTAAATATAAATGTTCGTATAATTTTATGTATGGAATTGTAATTTTTATAAAGGCTTGAAATAAGTTTTTGTCAAAACCCATAAATTTTTTATAAATGTCAGTTTTTATTTTACATATAAAAATTCAAGGATTTAGAAAATTATTTAGATAAAATAAATATTATTTTTTGAATTAGGACATTGAAATTATCCAACAGTGAAATTTACGTAATTTTTTGAGGCAATTGAATTTTTGAGAAAAATTTAAATACCATTTAAATATATAATGTGTTTTATGACATCATAATGACCCAAAAGTGATGTAATAAAATACTATTAACATTATTTTCATAAAATATATGTTTTTCCATTACTATAATGTGATTTTAGGTTCTTTTTGATTTATTTTACAATAATTTAGTGGACCCTTCAAGACATATAAAACATTTTATATTTTTAAATTGATTTCTTTGAGAGTGTGACTCAGATATACATAAGAAACCCTATTATATTAAGTAGTTCTGTAATTTTCCTTATAAAATATTGTTTTCCACTCCCCTTTTTTCAATAACCATAGGCAGAAACCATTGGATTGTATGAGGATTTTATTAGTTTAATGTGTGGTGTCCCAAACATAAATAATAATGAATTCCCTCTCCTTTCCTATATAAAACCACCAAAGATCCCACTTCCACTTCACTCAAATAATTTTGAGTTCCTCCAACCTCTGATTTCCACACACTATAATCCTTATAAGGCACCCCTAGCTCTATATAATTCACTCTCAAGCCCCTCCCATGCCTTTGTAATGACACTGCCAAGTAAGGGATTCTCACATTCCTTATTTATGTCCAAGTTTACTTATATTGTTATTCCCTTTTATTTTCAATTATAAATATTAGGGTATGATTTCGCACCTCTCCCATACTTCCATCTTCATGTTTTAATAATTACAAATCCCCTTTATCTCTCATTAATTCCACCCATGCACACCCATTACCATGACGAAATTATGTAAGAAAGTTATCTCTCCTCTTTTATATTCAAGAATTTTTTTTGTATTATGTATCTAAATTCCATTACTTTTGTTGGGAAATGTATCTATATAACCCACATATTTTACATTTAATTTACATATGTTGAGACACCCATTTCTCTCTCATCTACCATTTTTATGAATTCGTAGGTCACGCCGATATGCTACCGAAATTGCACCGCATTTTTCCATGCCAAGAACACTGTGAAGTAAATACCATACCCATGTATCTATCAAGGGTATTCACCTTTATACACACATACATATTTAATGGTACTTTCAAGTATTTATTCAACATTATTATTCATGGAATAACTTATGACGTTGATTGATTCCATGTTATATGATCCATGTGGAACACTTATGTATGAAATGAAATGATTAAGAAGAGTGCACCATAATTGTGCTCCAATGAATTGGGTAAAGTATAGTATCGGGATTCGTCATGTGAAATGGGTGTTTACTCATTCTAATTCAATTGAAACATGGGTTTACATGTGCTTCATGTGCAATGAGGGTTTACTCATGCTTCATGTTAAATGAGCCTTGTCCCATGATAATTCTTTGTTAAGTGTTGTTGTCACATATCCATGTTTTGATTATCATGCTTTATCATGCCTTTATGTTCATGTTTCACTTGGGATCCATTGATATTAATATGTTATAAAATGTATTGTATTCCTCATGTTATTCCATGATTATTCCCTTACTGGGGTTTATAGCTCATCCTTTTTTTATGAATGTCCTTAGGTTATCCCATACAATGCTATGTACAAGAGAATGTAGTGGTCATGTAAAGGATGTTTTTAATAGAGATATCATGTTTCATGTTTTAATTAATAATGTAATGTTCCTAATCCACAGAGACACTATACCCCTAGATCTTCTATGTAGTATCAAGTGAATAATTCATTTAATAATTTAGGATTAAGTGTGTAATAAAAATCACGGTTTTTATAGTCGGTGAGGGAAGTCCACTTCAAAAAGTGGTTTGAATATTTCTTGAATTTCCCTTTAGGGAATCTTATAGAGGTAGAGGAGGAACAAATGGTTCTACCAATGAGTCCCCCACATGTCCGAGGGGATCTTAGTGCATCAAGGATGATTATTACTGGAGAACCATAAAAGTCATCCAGTGGAATCTATGGGGGTATATTGTCAAAACTGAGACATAAGTAGTGGTTAGTATATTTGGGTTAATCTCATTACTCAATGACAGATAGATTTTTCTGGTCATTGATGAACACATGGGTGCATGAAAAAGAACAGTTATCATGGTATCCATATTTTTTGTGCTGCAGCGCATCAACCATGGGATCTACTGTTGGAAAAACAGTACAAGGATCTGTGGAACATTAGAGAATGGAAGAATCCACAACACGTATGTGGAAAACTCCCAAATCATTATTGCTGGATAGCAGTACACATGAGGGTCTACGAATATCTGAACCCCATTTCCCCACTGTGGAAGACCTTTTCCCGTCCATTCCGAATGTATTGGGAAGTTACCCGACTAATCATACTTCCCTGGTGGCATTGAACAATGTCTCGAGGGTGGAAAAAATTAATTTCCATCCATTCTCATTACCAACAAGATAACTCACCAATGAATTAACATTAACTAAGGAGTGTATACTATATATATTATCCTTTTGAAGTGGAGTTTTGGTGGCAATGGGAGATCTCAAGCATATCTATAATCATAATCTCTATATCTATTTTCATGGAAAGTTCAGTGCATGCATAGGTTTACCCCAAAAGTTTTTTTGGGAGTGATCCATGTGGATCAATAATGTGCGATGATGAAACTTTGGCTCATGTTCACACTAGAGGATGTGAAAATGCAGAATGAGTTGCCTCCACCTACTTCCACCTACAGGCTAATCAAGGAGTACACAAAAAAGTCAGGATAAAGATTACCTAGAAGAGATACTAATGCAATGAAATACACATGTTTATGACAGGGTGCCCTCTCAACCCATAGATTATTTTCATACAATGGAAAGAACATGTCGTGGTGGAAGGTATGATACACATTGCGGCGGCAGAGTTGCAGCTGTAGAAAGGCTAGTAATTCTGAGACCAGAACCATGTGGAGGTAGAAGGAAAGAGATATAAACAAAACCATCGGTACCAACTGATTAGAACTAGGAGGAAGGGAGGCCATCAAGAGGATTCCACAGTATACCTACTCAAGCTCCTCAGAAGCAGTTACATGGTGTGGACATAGCTGATGATTAAATCTCTTTGAAGGCTGGGGAAACCTAGGATGATAACAAGAAATTCCTTAGTCCTTTTGAGATGTGTGATCAATTCAACCAAATCGGATCTAACCTTTTGAGAATCATCTATGCCATGTCGGGATTTCTAGTTTTTCTTAACGAGTGGGAGAAATATTTGGATGAGGTTGAAAACATGTACACTCTTAAGGAACCCCACATCCAAGGAAGGATTTTTTTATGGAAAAACTAAAATAAAATTCTCCACCACAACTACCTACTGCAGAGCTGTTGGAGTCCTTTACTATTCCTGAGGGATCAAAAAAGACAGGGTGAGAAGATACCAACAAAGGGATTCCTCCAAAGGAAGGAATGGTTATGATATTAAACCTGGAATCATTCATTGAAATTCTCAAGGTAAACTATAATACATTCCTTTTCGTTATGATCTTACTCACGTCACCCTATTCCTCATGTGAAATTTTTTTATAGCCGAGCCTTCCACAGAAAACCCATTCCCTTGTAGAAATGGCCATAGAGGGACAAGCTCCATGGCTTACATCGAGAACATTTGTGGGCACAGGGCCCAGAAAGATTGTGGAAAATGGTGTGTCCATTCCAAATTCTTTTGAGTTCCCAACTATATACGAGGGCCACTCTAAGGGAATCCAATGGTAATGACCCTGGGGAGTGATAAAATATTCATCATTATTATGTTTTCTTCCTTTTAGAGTCATGACTATTTTCCCTCAAGCTAGTTCAAATGACATTGTCTTTGTCCGAGCAGTTCTTCAAGAAGTGAGTGTGCTGCTAGTGAAGATGGGAAGGGGTCTCAGAGCTCATGGAATTCCATCAATTATGTAATCAGATGATTCATCTAACTAGACCATGAAGATCATAGTTATGGGTATAAACACTGGTCTTGTGGAACCAAAACTTATCAGGGTGGGATCCATCGATGATGATCAGCCACATGATATAGAACCCATACCTTCTGATAAGATCCTTGAAGAGGATCCCTCTACCAAACTTCAAGAGGACGTCCCAGAATTCGAACCCTCTAGCCCAAAGGATTTGGATGAGGCCAATTCTGATGTCCATGATAGTCGGTCAGTCCATCACCGGACAAGGAACCTAATCAAGTACTTCATGGATATCGTCCCGCAATAAGAATAAATAATCCAGATAGGAAACTTTGTTATTAGTTTAATGACCTATGCATTAGAGGGGTGGTTTCAGGGAGTCATTATATTCTATTATGGGATTACCTGGATGGAAAGGAATATGATAAAGATTATGGTTTTAGTGTTTTCTAGAAATTAAGGAAGTCTATAAACATTTAAAATATTCATGAGGGTGAACAGATGATCCAAAAAATATAAACACAGATGGAAGAGAGCACTTTTTTAATCAACATCCAAATAGAACACACATCCCTATTACAGGTCTAGTTAACATAAGTTGAAGAGTTGTTGAGGAAAACATCTCCGTATATCACTGATTAATAAGTAGAGAATGATCGAGTATTTATCATTGTGTATGGACATCTCCCTATGACCAATGAGAATGGAAGAGAGCTTATGCGGCGAAAAAAAATCTATGGTGTCACATGCCAGAATGTGGTGGAACTGAGGTTCTCCATTAAAGATACTAATCCATAGGGGTTGTCTTATATGAACATAAAATCACATTGCATGCTTTCATACATATTTAGACTTCATGTATGAAAATAATTTTACTTTAGTCACTGTTTCTCAATCATATCCATTAAATAACTAATAATCAATCCGTAAGATCATGTGGGGCAAATCCCCTATGAGAAACAAGGTACGACCACATAATAGGCCATCTTGGTTATTAGATAATTTTCCAATCATCGAATACATGTGGTATGATTGGAAACCTTGAGCTTTCGAACTTTGAGAGAAGATTTATGACTAGAGAATAGGATTATCAGAACAACCAAATCACGTTTCCCAATGCATTCTATTTCATGAACCAGATAACTCTTGGGGAATTGAAATCATTTCGAACAAGGGGGAATGAATATTGTGAATCACTATAGAAAAAATTAGGAATAAAGTGAGGATGAAATGATGATAGAGGATAACTACAAAATTTATTCATGTCACAGTATCCATATCTTGTTTGACAAAAACAAGACCAAACAAATGAAGGTCAACCATTGACCATATTCAAGGCATGGGAAAAACAAGAAGTGTCATTCAGTGTCCACTAGAATGTTGGCCCAGGATGGTGGGTGAGACAAAATGGCATGGGGAATAGCTGTTAGTGGGTTCCCTCATACGTGAAAGAGGATGAGGTTCTAGATAAAGGGGACATGTGAAGCATGGTGATGTAGTGATGGGATTTCAAATGGATTCCAACGCTGTGGAAATTATGACATTGTGACAAAATCGCATTTTTGTAAGCATATCAATCTAAACCGAGTTCAAACCTACTCTCAGATAGGATCTCCCTTATGAGAACCTAGAATATATTGTAGTTTTACATCATAAAAATGAAGATGATATTCACATAATTGAATGTAATATGATGAGGATTATGTATGGAATATTTCAACATTGTATGACTAGGATGTTGCACATAGTTTAAGGTCATACTTCCTGGACCACCATCATCATTTTAATGTCATGTTAGTTGGGCTAGGGGATCTTAGTTTAGGGTCATAGAGTAGGAATGCAATTTGGGTAAAAGGGATAGAAGGGTTAATGAACCCATAGATGGGCCCAAATATAACCTGTTCGAGCATCGCTACATATCCCATAAAAATGGGAATCAATCCAAACATAGTTATCAAGGGCTCATTCAGTTTTTCATCATATATGAAGAATGTTACAATGTAGTTTAATCTCATACAACTAGATAATATACATCCAAATGAGGAATATGTTACATGGTACATAACCTGACATGTAGAAGGATAGAGGAGGCTCATGCCACACCACACATTCTCAAAGGGGGACCTAGGAAAAAAGGGCCAAATGGGGTTTCACATTCTCTTGATCGAATCCATGTATAATATATTTGGATTTTAATACGTATCCCACAAGGGAAGGAATCAATCTATATGTAGTTATTGAATGATAGTGTGATTAGAGACTGACACTGGTGGGGTAAATCCTCTTTGATAGTTAGGAGGTTGTATAATTCTGCATTCATCACGGGGAATCCTAAACATGTTCGGGGTATGGTTGTAGTTTAACGTCATGCTTTGATGAATATGAAAAAAGGAAAAAAATATTTATTTGTTACCAAACATCAATGATATTGGAATCACTACATATAATACAAGGCCATGAATCATGCCATACATTGTTCTTGGGGTCGGGGAGGTCTGACCCATGCACATGAAGAAGTGACAATAGATACTTATTTTTTATCCTTTTGGTGTGGTGTGGGTATATATATATATCTTGATAATCAGTCATAGGATAAAGAGTCTGAGAATCTCTATATGAATCAATCCATATGTGTGTCATGACAAGTGGCATGGTTGATGACCAGTAACAAAGGTAATTTCCTCTCGAGTGAGAACACCACAATGTGGTGGTGTTTCCCGTGTTGTGTCTAGGATGATGGTGTCAAAGTTTAAGGTCACATGACATGACTGGCCAATGAATTTTAACATCGTACAATAATGAGTTAATAGTTTAATGTCATGAGGGATGAGGCATCGTAGATTAACTTCATATCACATGGATGATGATATATCTTAGTTTGAGATCATACAAATTAGACCATAAGGTTGGGAAACTTTCATATGTGTGTATAACCCTACCAAAAATATTAAGCCCATGTGAACCATGATCACTATGGGAAACAAGGAGTGGTATTTGGATTTACCCATCACATGAGAATGAACAAAATAGGAATGGAAGTGCAAGGTGGGAGAATTAAACCATACTATTATTCCTACTTGACATGTGTGAATGCACAAAGGGACAACACCATGGGCGTGGAAAATCAACAAGGACATGAAAATGAAAAAATATGTGAATCACAGTGCCCTATATTTGGGGTGAAATGGGGACGGAATAATGACAAAGGATAATAGATGAACATATTCGAAACATAGTATCCATATAATTTGGCCGAAAATGGGAATCAACAAATTGAGGGTCGGCTACTAACTATATTCAAAACGTGGGGGAATATTGTCTCAAGATTTCATTCAAGAACATCTAGTATGTTGTCCCATCATTGAAGGAGATCTATAAGAATGATCATACATGAAATTTGGGGTCCCCTAAGATATGCAATATCTGAAGGCCCTAATAAAGGGACACATAAAACCTGGAGGTTGAATGAGAGAATGTACATGTAGAGTCCAATGCTCTAGGTCTTGCCCCACTGCACATTCAAGCATGTCAGTTTGGACCATTTTTAGGCAGAACCAATCATTCCATCAAGGATAAGGTTCCTAAGGGAACTACGAGTTGATTAAAGGTTGTGCCACTCAGACCTGGAGCTCCTAGTTTATTGTCAATGAGTGTGGAACATATGTGCCAAGTTTAATGACATGCTTGTGGGATAAACTCATGTAGTGTAACGTCATGCACTGAGGAAAAATACATCACGCATTTTATCATTATATGGCTAGGAAATGAGGGAAATATAGGGTTTGGTAAACAAATGAAACGTGAATGAGAACAAAAGTAGTCTACTCCACACCCCACACATCCTCAATAGGAAACCCTACCCTAGAGGGGCCAAAAATGTCAAATTGGTGACTCTACAGCTCAGCCCAGAGAAAAGGTGTCTAAACATATGTATGTATCATTCATGGGTAGTAATCAAGTCATAATTATTTTTTCAAGGTAGGTATGGAAAGATGCCAATTCCAAAGGGGGAGATATCCACTAAAATGATGACAATCAAGGATGTTATGTAGTTTAATGTTATTAGATCTTTAATAGTAAAGATATTATTTTAAGGTCATAGAATCAGACCATGAGAGTGAGATTACTATGGAAGAGAAATGTAACATAATGTCATGAAGAATCCAAACCTGAACGAGGACAAAAATGTTCACTTCACATAATGAATTCCTAGGAGAAAATGTGCAAAGTTTAAGATCGTGAGGTTTAGACAATGGGGTGTGAATGTTTTCTAGGAAAGAATAAACCTTATCAAGAACCCATAAGATCATGTGATCCATCCTCGGTGGGGGGAAAAAGGGGTGGATAATATCTTTACAAAACATAGAATCACATAATTGTGGAATGAAGGGGTGGAGTCGAGGGATTCCCCATGACACTCGTATTCCTACTCAATTGGTAAAGGAACATAGACAGATTACACTGAGATTATTGATGTTACATATGGACATAAGGATTTGAGAATGAATGTGAATCATGAGACCACCATTTAGGAAACAAAGGGATTGGCGTGATGATAGAGGATAACTGCTGAACATGTTCAAAACACATTATCCATATCGTGTGTCCTATGTTGGGAACAAACAACTAAGGATCAGCCACTTACCATATTCGAAATGTGGATGGACCCTATCTCAACATGACATTCAATATCCTCTAGGATGTTGGCCTAGAATGGTAGGTGATACTTACGGATGGGAATCTATTCAATTTGGGGGTCCTTTTGGATGTGAATGATGATGTATACCCAAAAAAAGGGCACACAAAGCATGGTAGTAGAATAAAAAAATTTCCATGAAGAACCCAAAAATCTTAGTCCCATTCCATAGTGCATCTAAGCATGCTAATGAGTAAAACCAGATGGAGCAATCCGATTAGGTGTAGGTGACTTGATATGATGATTGGAGGAAAGAGGAATTACAAGTGGATAAACCTAAGGATAGACCATAATAAAAATTTGCATGCATTCCTTTGTATCCATAGAGGAAAATAATCAATCCATACATAGTTTTGAAATCTCATTATATTAATTTTATGCGGTAAGGAGGTATGTTGCAACATTGTTTATTGTCTTATGGCTAGGAAATACGAGGAAATAATGCCCAAAAGGGGATGCACATTGCGTGGTAAAATAAAACCAATGTTAATGATGAAAAATAAGTCCACACCATGCCACACACTTCTAAGAGAGGACTCAGGAAAATGGGTCATGTGAAGGGGAATACGATTGAGAATCGTACAGTTTAATGTCATGTGGTACGGATGAAGTAGTTTAAGATTATGTGGGATGGATAAGATCTTAGTTTAAGGTCGTAGAACATGGACCAAAAAGGACATGTCATGGAACCTGGGCCAGACCAGATAACTAAATGTCTGGCCATTCCTATGTATCCCATGAGGGAAATAATCAAGGCTTACATAGTTCTGAAAGGTTCCGCAGTTGAACATCATATGGTGAGATCGTTTGATGTGAGAGTTTTCTCATAGGGGTTCATTGTGAGGTTTTTATATCCCCAACATTAATTATGATAATGGAAGTCCACATCACACCATGTAAATTCCAAGAGAGAACCCTAGTCCTGATGCCAGAATAAGACAACATGATTTATGGTACATGAGGATGAACCCAATGAGAAAATGATTGGATATTCCTATGTATCCTGTGAGAGTATAAATGAAGCCATATATAGTTATAAAAATCCATTCAGGTTTTCTTATTTAGGTGAGGATGTAACATGTGAATATTTTAACATCATGTGGGAAAGTGATGCTGGGAAGTTTTATGTTTTATAGCCCGAACGAGAGAAAAGGGGAGGCCCCTATAGAGAAAGTACACTGTTCGGATATTGTAAACCCGATGTGAATGAGGATTTGATAATCCCTCATCATAGCAGATAATCGTAGGACTCTTAGGTCGTGGGGATGAAATAATGAAAAAGTTGTGTTTCATGGGATGGACATGAATGTCAATGGTTCTATCTTTTTTACATATCTTATAAGGGTAGGAATCAATCCACACATAGTTATCAAACTCCATGAAATTTAATTTCATGCAGTAAACATGTATATGAGAACTACTCTTAGGGAAGGTACATAGAGCAGTAGTTGTAACCCCAACATGGATGATAAAAAAATAAATCCACACCACTCCATATAATTATGGGGGGATTAAGAAAATAATTTTCTCCCTCTCAAGATAATGATTACGAGGCCTCGCACATTTTATCGTTGTGGGACCTGGACAAGAATAAAATTTTACATCATGAAGGATGTGGTAGTTTATCATAATGTAGTAAAATTGTACTAGGTGGTTTTATGTCTTATAGCTAAAATGATGTTGGGAAATTCTCATGAGAAGTCCTACTTCAGGAATTTGGAATTGGGGGGAGTATTAACTCACTCACTGTCCATGGGAACTAAAGAGTATCCACCTTTGGGATAAACCTTATGAATAATTTATGGTTCCTCGCATTTGCGAAACATCTTTTGTGGATTCCTTCCGAGTATCACCTTGTAAGAAGGAGAGGAGACAAACATTTTTATTGAATTCTTTGGCTATCTTGTTTTGGTGGCTCTCTAGATTGTACAAGGCCTAGAGACTGTTCTCATCAAGGGACATCAGTTCACCCGGATGGACTTCTACATATTTTTATAACATCTGATGATCATAAAAACCATACGGAGTGACAGTAACTGTATATTTATGGGCATTAATTCCTATCTCCCATACACCATGAAATGTGGGGTCACCTAGGTGAATTTTAAAGTTATCGTATGGTAAGCCCAGAGAGCATCAGTGGTCTTGTTCTTCCATATATTCCTATTCTGATCAACCATCCTATGAAAAATGATAGAGAGGGTCTTTTGAATTCCCCAATCGACCCATATTATTGCGCCTGACCAAAATAAGTTTGGTTAGACTAGATATTGTACTTGGAGAATAATTTCTTATGCTCGACCAATCTAAAATGGGTGTTGTTATCAATGATAATGGCATGAGGTACTCTGAAATCGTGGATGATGATGGAGCTCATGAACTTGACGGTAGAATGGTCCATGACTTCCTTGAGTAGTATCGCTTCTTCCCAATTGGAAACTAATTCTATGGTCGTCTTGATAAACATGAAATAGATTGTTATTTCTAGTGGGAATGTTCCCATGACATCGAGTCCCCATAATGATAATGAATTACAGTAATTGGTAGTATTGAGAGGCTTCGGCAGTCGACACACAATGTTGGAATGGATCTAAAACACATTAAAACTCTTGGAGAACATGATACAGTCATGGACTATGGTGGTAACAAAGTATCACATTCATCAGATCTGACGGGAGATCTTCGACATGGACTGCTGATATCTATATGAACCAGCATGGAGTTCCTACATAACCTAGGGAATCTCATCTCCTCCAATGTAGTGGATAACAAATCCATAAAATCCATGTTTGAATAGTATTTAATCAAGTATGGGACTAGTCTGGATGTTGAAATCTACTTCACTACCATGGATTCTATAATGTTTGGATCTTTCTATCAAGAGATGTCCATGTTGGAGATACTCAATAAAATGAATCGTTCAATCGGGGGAATCTTATTCTATGGTAGGGGGATTTGGTGGTCCTGATTTGTAGGAATCCATAGAAATATGTCTTACCTACTAGATATAATCATCCTCCAAACCGATGGGACCGATGACCCTTCAATGAACCATGTGGATAATTA
Organism: Viscum album; assembly: GCA_963277665.1. Lineage (NCBI taxonomy): Eukaryota > Viridiplantae > Streptophyta > Magnoliopsida > Santalales > Viscaceae > Viscum > Viscum album. The sequence continues at coordinate 78,163,521 of OY728139.1, forward strand.
TATCATCCTGATCAGCCTCTATGAGATAATAAGAATGGCTATCCAAGTCATCAGCACAACCATTTTGTGACCGAGGGACATGAGTGACTACTAGTAGAGAAGGTAACAAGGCCATCGGCTGGTGAGTGAAATCTAAGAGGGGAACAAGTTTCGACTTCATAATTACATAATCACCATTGATCTGCTCGACAACCATCGCAGTGTACTCTTTCACATATAATTTGGGAACATCAATCTTGAGGGCCAACACTAGACCAATTATGAGGGTTTTAAACTCCTCCACATTGTTGGTGAAGACTTCAGAAAACAATAATTAGTAGGGAAAGAAAACATGTGTAGGCATGATAAGGATGATACCGAGACCTACTCTATTGAGTTTGGTGTCATTGATCCTTCTTATGGTCTGACTTTGGGAAGAACCATTGATGTGAATCAGCCTATAAGATATGGTCCATTAAACTGATAGAATGGACCCATTTTTAATGTCATCATCCAAAGACTGCTCTATGAGGGATCTATGTGTAGAAAGAAATTATACCACTTCCTGGACCATCATAGATTTATGCCGAATGAACTCGACGTTGAACTGATAAAGGATTTCTACCCACCGAGCTAGATTCCCATTCAACAGAGGGAGGTTCAAAATATATTTTAGTTGATAAAAATGAGACACCAGGTGTATCTCATGATTCTACAAATAATGTTGCAACTTCTTCACTATGAATACTTGCACGATGCATCTCTCCTTGATATAGTTATATCTAGTCTCGGTATTGAGGAGCATACTACTAAGATTGTATAAACTATAATATGTACCTTTATTTCTCTTTTTGGAGATAAGGGTGCCGATATATCCTTCCAGGGAGGTTACATAAAGGACCGGTGAGTTTCTACAGATGGGTGGAATTAGAACTGAAGGGTATAGAAGATACTTCTTAATATCCTCAAAAGTGGTTTGGGATTATTCATCCAACTAGAAGATGGAAACGTTACTCATGATTCTAGAAAATTACTTACATTTTTCATCCATGTTCATAATGAATTGGAATATGTAGATTATGTTTCCTTGAAAGCCGCAGAGCACTCGCACATTGCTCATCGGTGGCATCTAAATGATATCCTTAATCTTCTCTAAATCGATCTAAATTCCAATGTATCAGACAATTAATCTGATAAAATTATTATATTAATCCCCAAAGGAACACATCAAAGGATTTATCAATAAATGATGGGAGAAGAGTAAGCCAGACATCTTATCATGATCTTTGAGATGGTCTTGATGCCGATGGTATTTGGCCCCCAAATGATTCATATAGCATTCCTCTAGTTTCCCGAGAGTTGGCTGGAATATGCAGTTCCTAACACACTAATATAATTATCCTATATTCTCTTGATTGAAAGGCATTACGTACTAATGTAAGGAACCTTTAGGAGCTATGAAGGTAGTGGAATATTCACCTTCAAGGTCCATTCAAATCTGATTGTATATGTATTGTCCATCCATAATGGACAGGGTCAATAATTCAAAGGTGGCACTGATCAATAGCTATATCACAGGAGGGGTGAATTCATCCTTCATAAATTTACGATTGAGGTCCCATAAGTCAATGTAGAATCTAAAATATTTGTTCTTCTTCATGACATGAACAATATTGGTAACCCCCCTGTTGCATTGTACTTCCTTGCTAAAGTTATCTTTGTAAATATTATCAACCTTGACCTTGACCGTGGAATTGTGAGAAAGGTGCCTCTTTCCAGGAGGTTGTTTAATCCTACAGTGACTTATCCGAAGATCAAGGTGTTGTATGGGGACCTAAGGAACTACTTCTGGAATTTTATCATAACTCCAGACAAATATATCCAGATTCTACTGTAGGAAATCCACACACTGGCTGCTACTCTTCAATGTGAATATATGCACGGATCAATGTTGGTCTCATGTATGCATCGCTATTGAGATTCACCTAGATCAAATCATCAACAGTGGTGGAGACACCGTCCTAAAACATATGAGGGGAATATTCCAAATCCTCTTTCTCATCCACGTCGAGAGGATCTTTGGCAAGAGGCACATATTCTAAATTAGCTGACCCTGACAGAATTATAGTGTCAGCCTAAGCAGTTGTAGAATAATCATTACAAGACTCTTTTAGCGCTAAAACCTTGGAAACAATGGTTTCCGATCTGATTCTATCAGGGCATCGACCCATGGGGCCATAATTGATAATATAAAAGAAGTAAATGTGTATTGGCATGAGCCTGTTCTACTTATCCAGATGAAGTATGAAAGTATGGAATATTTTAATTTCCATGGAGAAAACATATCGATACCTAACAGGGGTATGGGGCTCAGGTATCATGTGATTCTGATTTGTGTAGGTGTAAGAATTGATCTTATGATACTCCTTGTTCCTTGGAATGCACTTCTCACTCTTTCCAGGGAGAATAAATTATGGTCCTATGTCTAGGGTAGTGGCCTCTAAAAGGTTAATCTAAAGGATGAAGGCATCATCAAGGTCTAACGACGAGTCAGCCATAGTGGTAGTGGGGTCTAAATTATTAGCTTAAACCTACTATTACTTTCTCTTGTAATAGTCAGAATCTATGTAGGGGTCTTCTCAGGAGGCAAAGAGAGATGTATCACCCTGGAGTACACCAACCTGACCAATAAGGGTGTTCTTGAGGCACTGGTGATACGAGGGGAGAACTATTGAATGAATATGTAGCAGGGTTTTATGCATCATTTCATTGTAGGTGGTGTATTTTGAAATGAACAAGAACATAGAGGTGGCTATCAGGCCACCAAATTGGGCATTTTGGTAGATATTTCTGAGCAATGTATGTTCTATACTATCATAACCTTGAATCTTTAGGTCATAGGTACTCAGATCTACTTTTGTTAGAACTAGTTTTCGGAGCATCTGGGTCGGGATACGATTGATCCCAAAACCTGTGTCAACAAGACACTAGAGGATTTTCATTCCATTAAACTAGCTGGTGATATACAGCGGTTGTATGTTCCTCAGAATGAGATAACCTTCATATTCCATAGATAATGAGATGATGACCTAAAACTATCCATCCTCAACTTCCTCATCGTGAAATGCATCTGCAGCCTCTACATTTGTTTCATTCTAGAGGGGGATTTTTAGATCCTCAACAATGGAATCACACATATCATATGACATGAGAGCACCTTGATGATCGAGTGCTTCACATAAATGATTGATTTGTTCTTAGGCACATCATACTTCCATCCCATGGGAACATTTTTTCTTGAAGTATATTGATATGTTGCAGGAGGTATGATGGGTACTTCTTTTAGAATCATTGGATTCAGGATGGTTCTGGTTATATCATATTTCTCACTGGTGGAACCATGAAAATTGAATTCCAACTAATTACTATATGACTGAGGTTTGTCGACAGCTAGACACGGCTAGTCATAGCATAGTCACAGAGGCTCTCCCAGATCAAGATGCACCAATAGGAATGGTAGTGATCACAACAAGATAAGGTGAGTGGGTTGTACCTATTGTTTCTTAACCTATGCATGATGTCTGGTTATAGTGGCATGCATGGCTTGGATAGAGGTACTGGATGGTGCATAATGATTGTTCGCATACACATGGTTCTATCGACGATTGTGCCATCTAGGAACATTAAGTGTGGTTGTATGGCATTCCACGTCATATGAAACCACGTAAGGGTCCACCAGCCTGTCTGGCTTACTAAGACATACTCTTGATCGTCAAATAAATAATCTACCATTACATGGATAATTCTAAGTGTAATTTACATATCCATGGGCATGAAGTCACCGATCAAGAAGTATGACTTTGACACCAATAGAGTACTATGGTTTCCATTGCACTGTCTATGCCTTCTCTTCTAAGAGGTGGAAGACTGAGAAGCAGACATAGAAGTAAATGTGGGAGGAGACTAATCATCTTCAAAAGGATTCGGAAGATTTAGATGGGCAAGGATGATACTGTGAGTGCGAGCGGCTTCTTGTGAGACATACAGTCTGCATAGTTCTGAGACCCATAATTGGAGACCTTCTAAAATTCACTATAGCTATCACTATCTGTCTTTGAGGAATCTCATGCCACCTGTGCCGGGGCCAAACCCAATATGACTATGTTATTTTCGACTTAGTCATGAATCCAATCCTTGAATGTGTACCACTACATGGGGGTATGTCCATAGAAATTATGATAGGAGTAATAGTTGGGTCAATCAGTGAAATCCTCCTCTTGAGGTCTCTAGCGTTCTAGGAACTACAACATTCCTTGATCCAAGTCAGTATAAATAGACAGAAACTTGATATCCATCAAATGAGTAGACCTAGTTTTTCCTATTCAGAAATAGGACTCTTAATGCCTAGCCCTAATGAGGGGATGGATTCTGATGAGGAGGTGGAACATGATTATCTCACAAGGGTGGTAGTAGTTGATGGGGTGGTTCTAGTCAATTCAATTGCTAGAGATGCTGACCTGGAGGCTGGTCCATAGGCTATAGTCTTGGACCATGCTACAGAGGAGGCTCAGTTGCTAACATATCCCGAGTTCTGAGGGCTTCAACATGTGCAACATCATCTTCTTCATCCTTGGACGTTCTTCATGCAGTTGTGGTGGGAGGAAATGCATGTTCATTTTTGGACTCCTACTTGGAATTTCTAGGTGTTGAGCCTTATCAAAGAAGTCCCAACATCCACTAGGGAAATTTTGGGTGATGAGGGAGGGAAAAAATTCAGTCTTTATGTTTCCCATGCACATTTTTTTGCAGCATCTGTTGTGTATGTGGCATTTTGAGTGAATATGTGAGGGATTTCTAAAATGCGACGAAGACTATGACTCCCTCATCTGGCCTTTTTATGTTCTTGAAGAGGCAAAAAATACTAGTATTCCTAGTTGTGGAGCAAAACTGATACAAGAAATGCTTGTGTAGATCCTCCCAACCAAATATGGACCTGACGGGTAAATAGTTGTACTAGAAAAATGTAGGCAATTCTAGTATGTGTATGAAGTATTAAATCATAGAAGCTTCCTACTAAACTAGAGTTCAAATCACGGGTCCACACCTAGAGATTAAGTGACCAAGGTGCTACAGCGGGTCTCCTATCCCTTTAAAGTGGGAGAATGTAGGATTTCTAAAAGTTGGGGGCACATGAATGTTGTCTACCCAATCTATATATGGACTGATGTCAAGAAGATCTTCTACTTGTTGTATCACAAGAGCATCAATTCAAGTAATTAGAGTAGCCAACAGATCCACGAGAGGGGTATTCCTATCTTGGTTGGGATTCTAAACAACTAGTAGGTTGTTGTTTTCTTTAACATGATAAGCAGACCCTGGGAATTGGGGATCAGTTGGTGGATCAACCCTAGGAACTGGAAGAGGACTAACCCATGGGTTAGTAGGAGGAATAATATTAAAAGCAGTAAGATGGCAGTTCTCACGATGTTTCTGAGGGTTTGATGATGTATATCATGGCCACTTTCTATAGGCTCTAAACTCTACCCTATCTGGATGGGCGTGGATGGTAGGATAAATAGGATGAATCTCACCGAGAAGAACCTATTTCTTCCCCTACCTTCCCAGTGGAGGGTGGATGGGATCATACCAGTGATCACCATAATATGGACTTCACTCTATAACACACTGGGCAAGGATCTCATCAATGACCTTTTTCTATTCTACGAGCTATTGATGAAACACAACTTTTTTCGAGATCATCTTCTATCTTCGCTATAGATCCAGATATTTCAGATGGCTTAGCGATCCCAGGGGTCCTTTTTTAATCTTGTTGGGGTCCCAAGAAGAATGTAACAACTCATTGGGAACAATGAAGCCAATAAAGTGTCTTTGCGTGCGAGTGACAATGAAAGGTGGTCTAATAGGGCTAGTACTACCACATGGGATAGGTTTTCTTCAATCATCTATATATGGGAAACCTTCTTGCTATGATCAAACCCATTTACCAAGACATAACCTAGAGGAATATCCTCTACATCACCTGGAAGATCGATTTGAATTCAGATTATTCTAAAATAGAGAGCTTCATATAACACCCAGTCGTAGATCTGAATGTATGAGGAGTCCTAAACAATAATCCTAAAATGCAATGTAATGATTCATAAAAATCATTGATGAAGGATCCAGTGATATCCGGATGATGTAGGGTGCTAAGTGATCGGAATTGTATGCATGTCATCCATGCGACAGTACTGGTTGATATCATCATAATTCTCCCAGTACATCAGATAAACTAACTGATGATAAAAAATTTGGAAATGCATCAACTATAGATTCTGGAGGAATCATGTGACTTAGTCCTGGTTGAGGAATTCTGAAGCATTGATGTCTTGTTTAGAAAGTAGCTAGAACATATCGAGGAAGTGGTTTACTGTGAGGATATCCAAAAAGCTTCTCCATTCAGAAGTGAGGTATCGAATCAGTTTTCCCCATTCCTCGACAAGCGGTGACCTTGAGAATGGTAGTGGTATTTATACAAAAAATTGTTGTGAGAGACTGGATGATGGAGAGAATTGTGCCTGAGCTGAGAATCCCTTTCATACTAGGCTATCTCTCACCGATGGTACTTAGAGAATCACCACATCCATGCCGAATAGGGTATAAACGTCTTCTGGTATAAGTGTGGTGATCATTGATGGTGGATATGGCTAGTGTTCATATTCATCCAAACCCTAGAAAAACTCCCCACGATGTCATGTTGCAGTTGAGAGTGAGTCTGGTGATAGTGGAGAAGACTACATAGAAATACCCTTCAAGGATTCCAAATCATCATCCTCTTACATATACCTATTGAGGGATTCTGGGATCTGGTACATCCCTCTTTTCGGGAGATTGAAGATGATATGATGGGTTCCAGTAGCATTCCCTGATACATAGGATTTGGGTGATGACTCTTACATTGATTCACATTCCATTTCAGAATCTAAAAAGTTTATTGGGTTGACTATGATCTTTCATTTCTTAGGCTTGTTCTAGAAATAGTGGTGATTTTCCCTCCTTCCTCAAGATATTTCTTGATGTTAAGGGATATATTCAATATTGAGAGGACCGTTGTATTGATTGTCATTGAAGCGAGGAAGACCACCACCTTGATGAGCCAGGGTCCGAGGTGAAACAAGGAATATGTTTAATGGAACATGGGGAGGGCCTCCATGTATGTTTCCTGGTGTGAAGGGAGGACGTCCATAGTAGGGAGAACATGAGTAGGGAGGGCCTCTACAAGAGTGTGTGAGAACATGAGGGAAACATCCATACTGGGAGTTTCTGGTGGCCCGAGGATGGCCATCTTACTGGTTAAATAGAACATGGGGAGGACATTACTGTCAACTGTCGACGATGTGGGAAGGGACTCCTTTAAAGCCATTGATGACATGAGGAGGATCTTCACATTGAAAACCAGAAATATGGGGAAGACCAACATACATGGGATCATGGGAATGGGAAGGAACTTCGTTCTATGTTTCAATAATGTGGGTAATGCTTTTTTTTGGACTGGGGTTGGTGGAATGGAGAGGACATCCACGATGAGCGTGGGATGTGGGGGAGTACCTTGGTGAAAATATTCATTGCCAAATGTTATCCCGTGATCACTAATGCTCACACTAGTGACCAGATGAGTTTTCCCAGCCTTACCATGTGGTGGTTGGGCTCTCGATCTTGACTGGGAATAGAAGTTCCCCTAATATCAAAAAATTGGGAAATGATTGTGTGAGTCGGTGGTGGCGTGGGACTCTAATGTTGTAGAAAACAACCCCCCCCCCCCCCTTACACGCATTTTCCTAAGCCTATTCCAGGCGTTGATGTAGGGTTGGATGTATGGGGTCCAGTTGAGTAGGGTTTTAAACCAACTCCTGCTCATCCTTGGGAACCGGATGGAGGAATTAACGTAGCCTGTTGGGAGCCCTCCTTGTTGAATCCCTGGTTGATGTCTAAGATGGAATGGCTCAAACATCCATCAATTCATTAGTGTAAGGGAGTAAATCATAGTATCATTAGGAGAAGACTCTCCCAAAATGGTTAGATTTCAATGTGGTGAGCAGTGGCTCCCTACACCATCAATGGGGGTGGCAGTGATGTTGAGGAAGAGAATTCTATATATCTATGTGGTCCATATCCCTCATTGTGATGACCCCATAATCCAAAAATTGTCAAATGGGAGTATCAATCACCCAATTCATGATGTTCTTGGAGGGTGAGACAGGGTGTGGGAACCCAACTGAAGTTGTTGTTGAAGTTATTGTCCTGGAGGTGGAGCCTTGCAGTGTTGTTGTATTGGCATTTCACCTTCCCATGAATCTTCAAACTAGAGGTTACAGGAATCCTATGGCACCCGCACGGGTTCTGGAAATGCATGATGATTTATCCATCATAACATATTTTAGTAAAACAATTCCCAATGCCACGACATTTTTTAGCCTTACACAGTTGGAGAGAAATATCAACCCTAACGATGCCATAGACTGCAATTCCCATGATCAATAGCCCCAAATTTATATGAGTTCCAAGCGATGCCCACTATTTTCTAGGTGGTACCTGACATTAGATATATGAATATGGTGGCATGCTCATCTACTGAAATCTATAGAATTACTAATTCTCTTAATTAGAGGAGAACTAGTTAACGTCGGGTTCACAATTTCAATTTATGATTCTTTTTGATAGGGTGCGCTACTCTATGTCATCTTTTCGACGCTCGTTGGAGATTAAATTGTACCCCCTCATTCCCTCTTTTCAAAGGAGAGTGGAATCCATCACCTCTTATGTGACATTTTTCCCTCGGTCAAACTGGGATGATGGGATATTGGTTCCACCATCCATGCATTCCTCCGCATAACTCATCGAATAGTTCAGGTCTCCCTTATAGATTAAGACAATTTTCATGAAATTAAATCCAGGTGCCATCTCATTGTGGATTCAAGCTAATCACATGTCTTCTGTTGGGAAATTCTAAGCTGTCAAGTTAGGGAAGTGACCTTTGGTCAGGAGAGTAGTCACGCTGATTCATCTGCGAATATATGGATGCTGAAAAATTAGAACAACTGTATTCTACCACCTCAGAGGGATTGTCAAGGGCGTAGAACCATGAGTCTTCCCATGGAGATCATTCTATATCATTTTCTAGATGCATGTCTCCGAGGTTTTCGTTGGATTCCCATGTTTAAAAGGGGTTACTCCATGAGTTTACTTTCTAGCCGAGATGGACTGGGCTAATCAAAAAATTAATGATTGGGGATTGGATAGGTATATCCCAAGGTGGGAGCACCCAAAGGTTTATCGTATGGGTGGATACAAATGCCCAATGAGGGAGGACTACAGATGGAGTGTCCACAAAGGGGAAGGTTTCACACCATGAAGGATGATATGAGCACTTGAAAAGGAAAATCAAAGAGGGTGGTCCCCAATAAATTGGTGGGGGACACCATGGATTACCATTGGTTGGGATTGAACCTCAGGGATGCTTCTTACATACACTTTGTAGAATACATGAATCAAAACCCATGTAGTTCAAAGTGGTGATTTGAGGCTCACACATGGTTAACAACCCTTTTCAAGAGGGGAACTCATGTTTGGATGATATGGATTGTGTGGGGCTTATGCATGGATGAATTCCAGGGTTCATCAAAGTATAATTGGATGAATGGGGACTATAGAGGTTTAGTTACATAAATTAATGGAATGATGCTACTAGGATGTTGTGGCCCAGGTAAGAATGATGGTGGTTGATGGTGGGTTGGATGAAGTGGATTGTATGAATGGGTTGAAATCTGGGTGAAGATGATGGTGGTTTTGGGCTTTACCCTTAGGGAGGCTTCCAAAATATGCTAGTTGATGGGAATAAATGTAAACAATTTTTGGTGTGGTGATGCAACACCTAAGGAGGTGCCACATTAAGATGGATTCATGTATGTGGATTCGAAGGATGTAGAACATCCGGGTCGAGGCATGATCATATCGAAAGAAAATAGATCAAGGGAGAGACCATGATGGGACATGGGTGATGGGATTGAACCATAGAGAGTATTTCTATATATCCTTGTTGATGGGAATCCAAGCCCATATAGTTTATTATGGGTCATAAAAACAACATGTACATAATTTACAATGACCGAGAGACATGCTAGGTCTTTCACATGGTTAGCATTCCATCAAAAAAGGGACACTATGGGTTGTAGGTGTATAATGAAGTAGGTATTCATATACATGGTTAGTAGAAAAAAAAAATGGGGCATGTGGTTGGTTTTTACACAAATTACAATGATTCTTTGAGATGACGGGGGATTACGCATGGTTAGTGGAAAAAACAGATGGATAAAAATACCCCAGGGAGGTGGATCTGGGAGATCTATCCCAAAAATGTGATATGTTACATTAGTATGGTACATCTGATTAATGGAGAACCATATTATACCAATGGATGGGGTTGAACATCATTGGGTATTCATATGTTCCCTTTGTATAATATAGGGATTAAAAACCAAGTAGTTCATAATGAGAAATGGGCCTGTAATTTAAAATCATGCCGGATAAATGTGAACTGACATGAAGTGGTCGGGGTAGATGGATATCAAGCTTAAACATTAGGGAGGATTAATACATACCCTATGGAAGATAGGGATCAATGTTCATGTAGTTCTAGAAAAAAAAAGGGAATGATTCTTACATGTGGTTAGTGGCATATGGACATAATGGGTCTTATACATTATGATCGCATAATTATTCACTATTCAATTCCACCCTTACACCTCTGTTTTAAACTAGATTTGTAATGAATATTTTAAATATAATAATAAATTGAACTTCATTTTTTCAATTAATTAATGTTTATCACTGTTAAGAAGTTCAATTAACTTGTTTTTATATTTTCATTGAAGGTGGAGGGGATTTGTAGGCCCCAAAGATGATCTAGAAGAAAAATGGGCCAAACTGCATGGAATCCCATGGACCTATGTCCACTATTTTGTTCAATAAGAGGCTTCTGTGATTCAGAATGGGCTGAAAAATTATGGTCCACTCCAAAACATTTTGGGTTACAACTTTTATCAAGGACCCTAATAACACTTCCTCCATATGTTTTCCCTTCCAAACCATTCTATCAAGGGACATAAATCTTTCCAAATTGAAAGTTTTGTTATGGAATTTTGACGATATCATTAAATCTAGTTGTCTTATGTCCTCCAACATCGACTGGGAGATATTCAACAGACCGCTAGAAACTCTTATCTTTTGGTCAAATCATTATACGGATTTCTACTATTCCAAAACCGAGACACAAGTGGTATCTCAAAAATAGGGAGCTTAAAACCATGTCCCACATTGGATATAAAAAGGCACCATGGGAACCTAATTTTTTACTTCATCCAAGAAGAAAATCCAATCCATTTTGGAGTCCTATAAGGGAATCCTTTTCATCCTAGATGTTTTGGAGGCCGTTATCCCCTAAGGGGGGTCATGAATGAAGAAGGAGTTCCAACAGAGTTTCCTCCTCCTCCCGATGTCGAGATAAACAGTGAGAGATCATTGTGAGGGAGATACACAATTGAAGAGGAAGTTCCGGAAAATAATTCTCTAAAGGTTTTGTGTATATTTTGGTTTCTAATTGTTATTTTATATGTATCTTCAATAGTTTTCTTACATTTAATTGAAACACTTATTATTTCATAACCGATATGTGTGTAATTTTAAGTCTGTGACTTGTGTTGCTCTGATTGGACAACATATTCTTCTACTTCATTCCTAAAAATTTGATATTTTATCATTCCTTGAAAAACCTTAATACATTATTAGGGTCTGGAACACGACTATATGATTTTTCTGTCAAATTTTAGTCATATTTGCATCATTTTAGGGGTTGTGGGAACCCATGATCTTGGTTAACCCTCAATCAATGTATTGCACAATAAACCTAATAATAAATTAAGAACCATGAACATTACAAGTGGTGTAGTAACATAGAAATGATCACATAATTATCATATACATTCAAAATCAACTTCTTTCTCAACTATTTTAAATCTATATGTTAATTTAGTTCCATAAAAATGTTTTCAAAATCCCCCACCCCTTTAGTACTTCTTATTAAAAACTTACACTCTAAACCCACCAGCGCTCCTTAATAGATCACCTAGGATCTTAATTAAAATATATACGAACCTTAAAATCATAATCAATTTGATGTTTCACGACAATGCATTCAAGTTATTGTGAAAATTTTGCGGAACTCTAATGTTTTTAAGTGCGTGTTTCTGATAATATTTTTTCTAAATTTTACGAATATTTATTTGTTTTATCTTATTCAATTACCTATATTTTTGTGTTCTGGTATATTTATTGTGTAGGTTTTGCATATGATATGTTCTAATCTCGGAGATTTACCACATTTTGAACCCGAACAAGATAGGATCTTACATCTATGACCCCGAGACACACAAGAGAACCCATTGAAGGAAGACGCACAAGACAAAAACATTCTTCTTGATACTTCTTCTTCATCTTCTAGAACCTACATCAAAAGTAAAATAAAATTAATTAACATGGATGAAAAAAATTAAACACTAAAATAACTAACTTCACCTAATGTTGATATCCAACTAGAATATATTCCAATGCAAGGCGAGGAAAAACAATTTGAATTAAAATCTATTCTAGTTGACTTATTGACTAGATTTCATGGACTCACAGGATAAGATCCACATAAACATTTAAAATAATTTAATACTATGTGTACAAAATTATAACATTCAAATGTGGATGAAGAAAATTTAATGCTTAGGGAATTTCCATTTTCATTAGAAGAGACTGTGAAATATTGGATTTATTATGTTAATTCACCAATAACAGTTTGGGCCGACATGAAATGAATTTTTCTTGAAAAATATTCCCCATCCTCTCAAACTACAACAATAACAAACAAAGTATGTGGTATAAGAAAATCTCAAGAGATAAAACTTGCTGAATATTGGGAAAGATTTAAAAGATTATGTTAATGTTGACCACCCAACCTAATAAGTGATCAAATTTTAATTCAGTATTTTTATGAAGGTTTAATTCGAATTGATCGTGACATGACTGATGCTGTTGTAAGTGGTAAACTAGTGTATAAAGCTGCAATTGCACCAAGGAAACTGGTTGAGAAGAGGGAACCGAACACTCAACAATTTGGTACAAATTCCAGTGTACCCATACATGGTGTCCATGAGGTGAAATGTATTGAATTTGAGAAGAAGGTGGACATAATGATTGAAGAGGTAAGTACCCTTCTACGACAACTCACTCTATACCAAAGGAACTCTCAATATCCTCCTCCCATACATTGTAAAATACACTCTTCTAACACCCATTATTTTGATGAATTACCCCAATTGAGAGAAACATCTTAGAGTTGTGAGGAAATCGTCCGAGGTCGCCTCTATAACCAACCATTTAGGCAAGAACCATACTATCCATCTAACTCTGGGTGGAATGAAAACCATGCTTATAGGTAGTGGGTATAAAACCAGCCTCATCAACCATAGAACCAACAAGGGTATAGTATTCATCCACCAACACCACCTTGAAATCCTCTACCACCCTAAAAGCCTCTACAACAACCCCATAAAAAACCTGAGCCTAGCCTAAAAGATATGATGAATCAAATGGCTGCCAACTATCTCAAATTCCAACAAACCACCCAAGAATCCATACAAGACCTAAAAACCCAATTAAGAAAACTAGTTAACTCAGTGGGTGAAATTCAAAGACACGGGTTGGGTAAACTACCATCTCAACCCTTAGTCATCCCTGGAGACAAAGTAAATGTTAGGTCCATCAACCTTAGGAGTGGAACAAAACACTAAAATCAAATGAATCCTCCAATAGAGTCACTCCGTTTTGAGGAAACCTCCATCCCAACCATTAAAAATGATTCCAATGTTGAAAAACCATGTCTGAGAGAAGAGATTCCAAGGAAGAGAGTGTTTCTGTTGATGAGAACATAGACCAACCTTTCCTCTTCCATTTCCCTAAAGGGACACCCATCCTAGAAAACAAAAGGAAACTGAACTCGATAAGAAAATTTTAGAGACTATCAAAAAAGTGTAGGTTAACATCCCATTGATTGATGTTGTGATGAAAATTCCAAGATACTCATTGTTTCAGAAGGAGATGTGTACAAAAAGAAGGCGACATCATGGAGATGAGAAGGTAAGCTTGGGTAGAAATGTTTCAACATTGATAGAACATTCACTGGATACCAAATGAAATGATCTTGGAACCATCACGATTCCATTCACCATGGGTAGTATTCATTTTCTAATGAAATGCCTAATTTAGGTGCTTCTATAACTGTGATTCCTCACTCCATTTACTATTAATTATAGGTTGGAGAACTAAGTCCCACTAGAATAGTCATTAAGCTATAAAATCGGAGTACAACACACCCTTCTGGTGTGTTAGAGGATGTTCTTGTGAGGGTAAAACTTTTAATTTTTCTTGCTGATTTTTATGTTCATAAAATAGAGGATGATAAGAAGAATGGACATGACCTGATTATATTGGGGAGAAACTTCTTGAAAAATATCAAAACCATAATTAATGACCACAATGGTACATTATCTATGAATTTTGGTGGTAACATAGTTGAATTCAATATCCTTGATGCCATGAAGCACCCCTTAAAAGAACATTCATCTCTCTCTACTAATTTTATGAATGTACTCCCTTCCCTTGAAAAAATTTCATTACATTCCCTTGATCCCCTTTTTGAGTATTCATCATTGATAGAAATTCTATTAAATGAATCATGCATTGATTATTGTAGGGCTGTATAAAAGTGACATGTATGTTCATTAATTGATAATTTCTTGAACATTGAGGATCCAATGACCATCGATGATACTGATAAGATAGTAAAATATCATTCCTCTATTAAGGATGATACCATTGTGATGTTAGATGAGATTAATGACCTCTCACTTTCAAACACACTCCCATCAATCAAAATTCCACCTAAATTTTAACATAAACAACTACCTCAATATTTAAAATATCCATATCATGAAAAAGGACACAAGTTTCCCATCATCATTACTAGTTCACTCCCCCCTGAGCATGAATTTCCACTTCTTGAACTTTTGAGGGAGTATAAACAATCTTTGGGATGGAAACTTACTGAAATTCCTGGTATTATCACATCAATTTGCACACATCATATTTTATTAAATGATGAGGCTTAATCAGTGAAGCTGGAACTACATCGACTAAACAAAATCCTTATAGAAGTTGTGAAAAAGGAGGTAACAAAATTATTGGCTTCTGGAATAATTTAACCCATAATTGACATCAAATGGGTTAGTCCCATTCAATTATTTCCTAAAAAAACTAGCTTTACAGTAATAAAAATGAAAATAGTGCATTGGTTCAAACTCGTGTGAAAAATAGTTGTCCTCTCAGTGTAGACTATCTCAGAATAAACCAACACACTAGGAAGGACCGTTTCCATTTTAAATTCATTGACCAAATGCTAGTGAGGATAGAAGGTAAGTCCCACTACTACTTCCTTGATAGGTATTCTGGACACTTTCATATCCATATTTCCCCCCCCAGGATCAAGAAAAGGCAACCTCCACATCCACCTTTTTCACATTTACATATATGAGGATGCCATTTTTTCTGTACAATTCTCCTGGTAATTTCCAGGGAAGCATGGTTTTTATTTTTTTCAGATTACCTAGATAATTTCATGGATGTTTTCAAGGATTATTTAAGTATTTATGGATCCCCTTTGGATGAATGTTTACATAGTTGTGGTGTAGTCCTACTTTTCTATATTGAAAAGAATGTTTTATTAAATTTTGAAAATTCCATTTCATGGTGTGAAAATGTATAATTTTGGGGTATGTCATTTCTGGGGATGTTATCCAAGTAGATAAAACAATGGTGGATGTAATTTCTTCCTTACTATTCCCCAATAATGTACGGGTTGTGCGGTATTTCATAGGTCATTCTATATTTTACCATCTTTTCATTTGAGAATTTAGTAAAATTTCTCCCCCCTCTCTTGATTTCTCGAAAAAGAAAAAGAAAATTTTATTGATAAATAATGTGAGTAATCATTTAATAAGTTAAAATAGATTCTCACGTCACCCCCTGTAATCCAACCACCTTAGTGGGAGTTACTATGTGAGATCATGTGTGATGCCTCTAGAAATTTAGTTGGGGTAGTCTTATCACAAAGGGTCTATCAAGCTCCATATGTCATTGACTTTGCCTCATGTACTTTGGAAACTACAAAAGAAAACTACACCACAACTAAAAAAGTGTTTCTTTCCATTGTGTTTATCTTGGACAAAATTTAGGTCATACCTTTTGGAGTCCAAAGATGTTTTGTTCTAAGACCATGCATCCCTCTGGTATCTCCTTAAGAAACTGGAAGCGAAGACACATCCCAACCACTGGATTCTCCTCATTAAAAAGATAATGTAGAAATTAGAGATAAAAAAGGAGTAGATAAAGTGGTGGATGACCATACCAGTAAGATTCCCCCATCCTAAGACATATAATCATCTCCCTATATTCCAATAAATGATATGTTTCCTGATGAGAAATTGCACCGAGTGAAATATGTTATTACTTGGTATGCTAAAACTGTATATTATTTGGTAACATCTTACATTCCAACCGATTTCTATAAAAACCAAGACATTCGTCTAAAATATTAGTCTCGTTGGTACATATTTCATGACTCCCACCTATGGATCACCTGTACTGATCAAGCCCATAGGCATTGTGTTCCTAATAGTGAGTTTGAGTCTGTCTTTAGATACTACCACACTCTTGCTTTTGGGGGTCACTTTGGTCCCCAATGGACTGCACACAAGGTCCTTGATTTTGGTCTCTTTGGCCAACACATTTTCTGTATACCCATGATTTTTTTAAATATAGTCCTTGATGTCAAATAATTGGAAATGTATCTAAAATAATTTAAATTCGACAACAACCATTGATCTTTCATGAATGTTTTGATGTTTGGGGCATTGAAATTTGGGTTTATTTCACAATTCCATTGGCAACCTATACATTCTTATGGAGGTTAATTATGTGTCAAAATGGTTATAGGCCTGATCCATAATTATAGATGATTCCAAAACATCTGTGGAAATTTTGAGAACTTGGATCTTTTGTAGGTTTTATTTACCTAGGATCATCATTAGTGACTAGGGTTCTCATTTCTATTAACGAACAATGCAATCACTTTTGCGTCAGTATGGGGTCAGTCATAGAGTGTCTACTGCAAATCACCCAAAGACAAATGGTCTATCTGAGGTATAAAATAGAGAGGTAAACGGATTAATTAAAAAATTTCTCAACCCAACAGAAAAGATTGGAGTCTTTATCTTGATAATTAAATATGGGCCTACCATACTTCGTTCAAAATTTCTATTGGAATGTCACACTATCAGCATTTTATTTGAAAGATTTGTTACTTTCCTATTGATATTGAGCACATATAATGAAATTAAAATCTTTTTACTGTATTTTATCAATGGAAGTTGTATATTAAGGAGCTGGATGAAATGATAATAGTTGCATATTAAAACTACATGATTTATAAGAAGATAACCATGGCAGCCCATGCCAGTCTTATAATTCTTTTTTAGTTCCACATTGGGCAGAAGGTCCTCCTTTATAATTCAAGGAAGAAGTTGAATCCATATAAGCTTTATTCCTAGTAGTTTATCCCACACACTATTATTAATGTATCTCTATTTAGGATTGTTCAGGTTCAAAATGAAGAAACCAAGAAAACCTTTACAAGAAATGGGTAGTGGCTGAAGCACTTCCACGAAGACCTTTCGTAGTTCTCGATGGAGGAACTCAATGTTCAAGAAGAAACATATGAGTGCAACATTCCAGGTTTTATCCTTCCTTCTCACATTCTCAATTATTTCATTGAGGAAACTACACATTATAGGTGGGGGGATAAATTCCGCATTCCATTAGGATTATCATATTCCTTTTTCTTTCTTCTCTTTTTTTCCCTTTTTATGGTACTTTTACTTCCCCCCTTATGGTCACCAAATCGTGGATGTTACTACAAATTCCTGTCGAAATTTTTGATTCCATATTGATTTAACTTTTGATGAAAAACCTATCTCTATTATGGATTGAATGTTTGTATAAATTTAACATCCAAGAGTGATTTTTAGTTAATTTGTTTTCTATCAATGATATAAATGATTGTATAACAGTGAAACGTTTGAGATGATTGATTCCCCTTGTGTGAGTAGTTTTAGGGAAAACTATGTCACTAATATATCCACAACGCTTTTCACAATACAACAATGTGTGAATATTTCATACTTAATAGAAGATAAATATATGTTAGGTTAATATTTTTCATCTTTAAATGATATTTTACATGCGTTTGATCCTTATCTAATCTATTTCATTACTATATCGGATTGAACTATTAGTGTGTACCTAATTTCTGACATTTGTACACCCTCAAAAAAATTTCGGTTGTTACTTGGGAATGTCAACAACACTCCTCAATCTTTTATCTTGTTATAACTATTACAATTAGTGTCATGAGGAGATCAAACAAGGGTTGAGACATGAGTTTGAGATTTGTTCTAAATGCAACATGTAAAAAACAATAATAATAAATTAGGGGTGTGATGAAATGTGAAACATATAAGGATATCTAGGTTGGGAGCTTATGGTTTGAATTTCAGGAATGCTTAAGTGAGTGGGTCTTGAAATATGATGAAAAAGGATGTAGGGCAGGATTGTTGGAAGAAAACATTTAAAGCTAAATAATATTAATATAACCTATATTTATTGGATAGAATGTGGAAATAATAGAATAGAATGGATTTAAAATACACACATGGAGAGTTAGTGGAATGGTTGAATTTTTAATTCTTTACACAATTTTGTTTCATGAATCTCTTTGAATTTTATTGTGATATAATTTATGAGACAACTTTTTCCATTTTTCACTAGAAAGAACTCCTTACTGTGTTTTGTGCAATGATCACATTACATTAATGAATTATGATTTCCTAATTTGTTAAATCTTCATGATGTTCGGAATATATACATGAATCCTTTTTTAATATGTTACTTTTCCTAGGAATGAAAATGTTTAGGTGTGGGGGTGTGACCGCATAGCGATTCACTATTCAATTCCACTCTTACACCGCTGTTTCAAAGTAGTTTTGTAATGAACATTACAAATATAAAAATAAATTGAAATTAATTTTTTTATTCAATGAATTAATGTATATCACTGTATAAAATGGAATTTATATGTCTTTTGAAAATTTCATTGAAGGGGGAGGTGATTTGGAGGCCTCGAAGATGATCTAGAAGATAAATGGGAAAAACTGGAAGGCATCCAACGAACATCTGTCCAATGTTTTGATCATTAAGTGCATTATTGTGCATCCAAATGTGCTGAAACATTGTGGTTATCTCCATATCATCATAGGCTACAACTCGTATCAAAGAACTAAAGCCCAATTCTATCATTTGGTGGCCAGCCGGACCATTCGATCCAGGGGACAGAATCTGCCCGAATTCAGAAGATTGTATCTATATTTTGAACATATCACCCAATCCATTTGTCTTATAGACACCCAATTAGACAGGGCTATGGAACAGAGGCTGACCAATAACTCTTATCTTTTTTTCAAGTCGTGCTATAAATTTCTACTATTTCAAAACTGAGACACAATTGGTATCTCAAAAATAGGGTTCTCAAAAACATCTCCCACATTGACTATAAAAAGTCACAATGTGAACCTTATTTTAAGTTCGTCCAAGAAACAATGGTCTTCCATTTTGGAGTCCTAGAGGAGTCTCCTACTCATCCTATATGTTTTGGGGGCCCCTATGATCATTGAGGGATCATGAATGGAGAAGGAGTTCCACCTGAGTTTCCTCCTCCTTCCTAGTTTGAGATAACAAGTGGGAGTTCCTTACGAGGGAGCTACATGGTTGAAGATGGAGTTCTGGCACATAATTCTCTACTGGTTTGGTGTATATTGTGGTTTGTAATTTTTCTTTCATATGTATCTTAACTAGTTTTTATTCATTTAATTGTAACACTTCTTATTTCATAAGCGATCGGTGTGTAATTTTAAGTGTCCGACATGTGTTGTTCTGATTGGACAACATAAGACTTCTCTTCATTACCATACATTTGAGATTTCAGAGTTCCATGAAAAAACATAATTAATTCTTAGGGTTTTTAATTCAACTACATGATTTTTATGTCATGTTTTAGTCCTATTTTCATCTTTTTAGGGGTTGTGGGTACCCATGATCGTGGTTAACCCTAAATCAAAGGATTACAACAAAACCCTAAAAATCAATTTAGAACAAGGTACTTTTCAAGTGGTTTAGTAACTTAGAAATTATCATATACTTATTATATATTTTACAAATCCACTTCTTTCTCAACTATTTAATCTGTTTAAATCAATTTAGTCTCATAAAAATGTTTTCCATATCACTCCCCCAATTTAGTACTTCTTATTAAAAACGTGCACTCAAAACCCACCAATTATCCTTTGGTGATTACCTAGGATCTACCCTAGACTATAAATCAACATTAAAATCATAATCAGTTTAAGGTGTCATGACAACACATTCACATGCTTTGAAGCCCAAATAATTTTGTGGCTTTCGCATGGTTTGTAGCCCAAAGAGGGTGTGATGTTCGTTTCTTTCTCTAAGACCATGTTAGTAATTCCCTATGCGAGAAACAAGAGATAGTAGTGGACTTGTAACACCCCAAGGTTCTACGGTACGTTTCTCTTTGAGTAACGCGATAGCGTGTATTGTACGCAACATCGAGTTCTAACACACACCACAACCAATCAAACTAGCCGTTATGAATAGTATACCTACTTTTTGAAATTATATATATTTTATATTTCAAAGTGGAATTCATTTTTGGTTTCGGAATATTGAAATTATCCTAAGATGAATTTTTGGTATTTTTCTGAGAACTTCCAATTTTTATGAATAGTGAAAAATACTTAAAAACAACTTTTTTAATCAAAATAATTTATAATGAAAAATTATATTATTTAGTGGTTTTAATGTGTATTTAGAATATATTTTTACCATTTTATCCAATGGTATTCATTATAATTAATTTCACTTTGAAATTGGACCTAAACAATTGTCAATCTTTTGGTATATATTGTTTCTTAAAAACACTCTATTTATTGTAACAGTGGGAATTAATTATAAAATTAATTAATGAAACTTATCTGTTTAGAATTTTCTAAAATAGACGTCATTTTTGAATTCAGAAGATCAATTATAGCTTATGGTGAAATTTTGGCATTGTTCTGAAAAACTTCAATTTTTGATGAATAGTGAAACTACTAAGTGGTAGTTAAAAAAACTAAATTTTTCATAAAACTTAATTTTACCACTTCTGTGAATGGAATTTCGAAAATCTAAGAGACACGGTTAATATCAAGAAGTAAAATGTGGTTTAATGAGATGAAAATAATTTTTGGTGAATAGTAACTTTTTACTTTTTTTTAACGACGGTTAAAAGTAAATAGGGTAATTATGGGTCAAAATGATATTAATATTACCCTAAAACATGTCTTAATTATATTGGACAAATGTACCTCGACCAAAAACAGCCTTAGGAATAAAATATTATCATTTAGCTCCACTAGGATTAGATTAGGACATTTATTATTATTTAATTCAAAGAAGAGTTAAAAGAGTTAAAATCAAAGTTTATTTACTTAAACATTTTTCATATAGGGTTATACATAAGATCACTACTGGAAAATAGACCTATACCCACGGTTTTGGGAAAAACCGTGGGTATAGGGGTGCTCTATACCCACGGTTTAAGAAAACCGTGGGTATATGCATAGTGGGGGAACCTATACCCACGGTTCTGGAAAACCGTGGGTATTGGTCACCTATACCCACGGTTTTTCTAAAACCGTGGGGATAGAGTGAATTTCGAAGGCCTATACCCACGGTTTTGTAAAACCGTGGGTATAGGTATTTATTTCAAGGCCTATCCCCACGGTTTTTGAAAAACCGTGGGGATAATTTTTTTTTTATAAGGACTATACCCACGGTTTTGTAAAACCGTGGGGATAGCCTATGGCGGCAAAAAAAAAAAGACGCGGGAAAATAGAAAAAATTTGGCGGGAAAATTTATACCCACAATTTGAATTAATATATATATAAGATGATAGAAATTTATAAGCAAATTAAATTTGCAGCTTGGTTGGTTAGTGTGTTCTGTTTGTATGGTGGAGGTCTCCGTTTCGAATCCCTTCGGTTGAATGTTTTTAATATACAGCGCGTAATTTATATTAATATAAGTATTATAATATATATTTTAAAAACAATTGTGAAGTGCGGCTCAGTTGGTTTGGATAGGCGCTCCTCCGCGATTCCTTAAGGTGACGCGGGTTCGAATCCCGCCGATTTCTTTTAAAAATTAAATACTTTATATTAATATAAATATCTTAATATATGCATATATAACAGAGTAATTGAATGGCTTAGTTGGTGTAGTTTCTGCGGGATTTCACGCAGCGAAGCGCGGGGCTGGGTTCGATACCCAGCGGCCGAATTTTTTTGAATATTAATTCCCCACGGTTCTCAAACCGTGGGGTCAATGCTTTGCCAGCGTGGCCATGCAATTGCCACGCTGTCTCAAATCTATCCCCACGGTTTCTCTAAACCGTGGGTATAGGGTGACCCCCCTATCCCGACGCCGTTCCAGCCCACGGTTCCCAAAACCGTGGGTATAGGCTATACCCACGGTTTTGGGGGCTATACCCACGGTTTTGAACCGTGGGTATAGGGCAATTTTCCAGTAGTGAGATAAATATGATTTTAAATATTCATTAGAAAGATAATAAGATTTTATACATAATGATATTTTATTTATAATTTTTATACTTTAAATATTATATTTTATTTATGATACAATGATGATGCAGTAATTACCATAATAGTGACAAATTAAAATAATTGATATTATAAATACCAAAATAAAAATAATTTGAGACTTTTTATGAATTAAACTAATTTTATAAGTTAATATGACATGTTAGGAATTATTTAATTAAATGTTTTCGAAGTAATCATTCTGTTATGAGTTTCAAAAAAATCAACTATTGAATAGTGTCAAAATTGACATAAAACAGTTTTTTAAAAAAATATTATATTATTAATTGATATTAAATTCATAAAAATTTAAGGTTTGTCCAAGAGACATATATCATGATATCTGTATCATTAATGGACCACTTGGGGGTCAGTTGGATGTATATAGTGAGTTTATTAACTATATAATATAAAAATACAAAGTGACATGGTAAATGTCAAACTAATTAACTAAGAGTTAAAACTAAAAGATAAGGTTAATATATTAACCCAAACCTGTCTAAATTCTATCGATTGAATGGTTTTAGACCTATACCCACATTAACCTTTGAATAATCAACTTTCGAACAATTAGAAACCGAATATGAATTTATTATAAATTAATATTTCTAGCTTTTCCAAAGGTGCCCCTCACCCCTCTTATAAAAGGGCACTCCACCTTCTCATTACTTCACACCATAAAAGCCTTTTGGTTCGGCCAAACTCTACCCAAATACTCTCCCAACTTCCCTTAATACAACCTAGAGGACTTATTTTTATTAGAAAGCCAACCTAAGGATCCCTTTTGATCAAATCAAAAGGAAGAACTCGAAGAAGAGGTAATGATTTCACCACCCTTTTCCAAGTTCCTTTCTTCTTCCACTTCTTCTTCCTTTGTTGTTACCATTCTAAAATAATAACTCCAGTATCATATATATACTATGATTTTATTATAAATATGGTACAACCATATTCAGTATTCTATCCATCCTTTGAATAACATGTCACCATACGTGCGTACGTACGGCTTACCGTCTCCACGTCGTGGTGTAATTGTTATTCAATAAATTATTATTTGGATGGGTATAATAATGATGTGTAATTAATGTAAATAATAAATGTAACATGATAATTATTCTTTATATATGATATTCCATCTAATTATATATTATTTTAATATCAAAAGAATGATATTGTCGCTCGTGCGTACATACGGACTACCGTCTCCACGAACGTGATGAGATTCACTCTCCATCATATCCATTCAAGTATAATTCTCATTTGATGATTAATAATAGTATCTAAGAACATGATATAATCCTGGATATTATTAATATACAACCTATCCATGACAAACATGGCTTACATAACAAAACATAAAAAAGAAAATGAGTAAGTTAACACCCGAAACAATAATAATACTAAGATATTATTAACAAATAACTGTTAAAAGATCATATATGATATCATATTAATATATATGATTCTTTTATAATTTAATAACAATTATTTCACCATTATACAGGAGGTTAAACTACCCTCAACCAAGGAAAAGTTCAAGGTAAGGGTTATTTCACAATCTCTTCATTATCCGAGGTTGTTTATACGTAATAATCTACTGGGATCTCTTTATCATCCACATCCATGTTTCATAAAAATGTATTTAAAAACATTTTTACTATTTAAAACAATATGGGTTAAAGTCATTTATACCCTGGTTTGACTTTTTATAAGAGTTTTATAAAGGAATCGTTCCGTCGTTTTCCAAACAAGGTGTTTTTATCCTTTTCGACAGAATTAAGGTAAGAATGTTTTTTTAACTTATACGGCGGGTGCGGTTATTTTCCACAGTTATAAAATCGTCGAAGATTCCCTTACAAGATTATAAGAATATTTTCAAAGAAAATGTTTTAATTTATAAATATATTACTCTTAAATGATTTCAAAATAGGAATAGATATTTCTCTAAAAAGAGTTTTGATTTCATCTATGTCAACATCCTTTGATGGATTTTACGCTTATTTGAAGTTGATTTATTATGATAAAAAACATCAATATTTTATTGAAGGTTTTGTGATATGGTTGACTATGGATGTGTTATTTTTATACCATTCATGGTTTATGGATGATGTATTTACATTTCGTATGCTAGTTTTAATACGAATGTTTATGTTATGTTTAAACCTATTCATATGGGAATGCATTGGACTTAATATGTGACGGGTGGAGCCCGTTATAGCTCCTCGATGCATCGCTAGGTATCATGAGACAAACTAGTGTCTTGGCACAAGGCCTTGGAAAAATATTATTTGTAGTCTAGTCACGAGGCCTTGGCTATGTGGTTATGATAGTCTGGCATTATGCATTACATCATTATGAAAGTGGTTATTGATATTGCATGTGATTATTTGATTAGTAGAATATACATGTGAATAAGTAAATGACATTATTTCATTTTAATTTTTCCATACTATGTTGAAGTTCAAGTTTAAAAGGCTTTTGTTTTAGTTATACATTACCTTAAATGTTTATGCTTATTTTTGAAAGTTTCCTCTATATTGTTATACTTACTGGGCATTTGAGCTCACCCCTTTTATATGTTTTATTTTTCACAGGATGTGAAGAAGTAAGTTATGAATGACTTCCAGGGATAGTATGTGGGGATATGAGGGTGGAATATGGAGACTATGTTGTTGTAGTAGTTTTTCACTTTACGATGTAATACTTTATGAATATATATCTAGTGTTTCCAAGGCTACTAAACCAATCGGTCTTTCGAGATTTGATCTTTCTTGTGATCATACCAATGTAATATAATAATGCACCGACTCTGGGTAACTAGGGTCGGGGCATTAAATTTGGTATCAGAGGAAGTTTAGTACAAACTTTGGAATCTAGATTTAGATAAACTCTGATTAGATCACGCAGACCTAAGTGAACATTAAGGATTAGTATAGAAGAATATCCTTGAATTTTGGTATTGTAGAGATTTTGTGAGTTTTCCAAACAATACAACCTTGTCTAGATACGAGCAGGTAGATGCGGATCTGGCACATATGTACCTAGGGGTAAAACCCGAAAACACTACATTGAGCTAGACTCGAACGGGAACTGGTGCACGACAACGGGACTTGCTGCACTCTTGGTTACGACACTCCCAGGGGATATACTTATAAGAACTCTAATTTTCTTTACAAATCATTATGAAGGGTTTATGAGTATATACTTCCTCAAAGAAATCATTTTTATGATTATGGATTATATCCATAAATAGTTCAATTTATGTTAAGTGTTTTATAAGTATGAGATTATGTATTTTGATTTATAAACTGATCTAGTTCATGACATTGTTTAGAAATGGCACTTAGTGGAAGAAATGGAAACCGTATCAATGCATGCACTCCATGTAGTGATTGCCTTGCTGCTCAAGATAAATATAGTGGATCTGGTGATGCAACTGGTGCCGATCAGCTAATCACCATACTGGGACAACTCACTCAGGTTATTAATAATAACCATACCCGTATGGAGCACCCTGATCCGCAGCGTGGAGGATCAATGTTAGATCGATTAATGAGGCAACAACCACCAACTTTCAATAAGAGTACAAATCCCTTAGTAGCTGAGAAATGGATAAATTCCCTAGAGAAAATATTTCAGGCTTTGGGGAGTAGTGAAAGGGAAAAAGTTATCATGTCAGTTTACCGACTCATTGGAGATGCTGATCAATGGTGTTAATTGATTCAAAACACGAAGGAAGATGATGAAGTATCAAATACGGAATGGAGGGAGTTGAAAGATCTATTTTTAGAAAAGTACTTTACTTGCGACCATCGAGCAGATATAGAAAGGCAATTTCTGAGTCTGAGAAAAAAGGAGGATGAGAATGTCACAAAGTATGAGGCTAACTTTACAAGGTTAGCAAGGTATGCTGGAGATTATATACGTAACCCAAGAAGTAAGATTGATCGTTTCTTTGATGGGTTAAAACCATTTCTCCATCGAGCATTAGTCTCACAATCCTTATCATCGTGCGAAGACATTGTCTCATGTGCTATCAAGATCGAAAAGGAATTCTCTAAGTCTTATGACATTAAAGTAAAGAAAGAGAAGAAGAGACCTGCTGATCAATCTGGGAATGGAAATAATGGGAAGAAGGGAAAGGTTGAATATCCATCTTGTGGTAATGTGGTAAGAAATACCCCAGTACTTGCTTGAAGGGAGCGAGAGTCTGTTACAAGTGTGGTGAAAATGGCCACCAAGCTCGTGATTGCAAGGGGAAGAAGGAAGCTACCAATGTTCAGTGCTACATTTGCAGGGAGATGGGGCATTATGCAAATGAATGTCCTAAGCTTCAGAAGAACTTACCTCAGAAAAGGCCAAGGGATCAAGGCCAAGATTATGATATCACTACTACTGAGGTAGAAGCTCTGAAAGACGTGGTGGAAGGTAATTTAATGGTTTCCTCATGTTTAGAAAATGCATTATTCAATTATGGATCATTACATGGTTTCATATCTTCCCAGTTTGCTAAGAAAATTAGATATTTCCAATTTTATTTAACAAGGGAGTTGTCAGTTAAAACTCCTAAGGGAAGTATCATTGCAACAAAGTTTTGTGAGTCAGTCCCCAATAGAGCACATAAATGTTCTTTATCTGCTGATCTCATCGTCATAACTATGATTGAGTTTGATATAATCCTCGGTACGGTCTGGATTTCGGACAATGATGCAAAGATTTATTGAAAGAAGAAAGAGGTTATGATTCTTGGTGATGATGATAAGGAACAACTTATCTTTAGAGCAGAATCGTCACCGCCTAATTCTTATCTAGATCCACCCCCAGTAGCTCAACTAAATTCAATTATTGAGGAGGAAGAGAATAAAATGACTATGGGTGAGGAAAGGAATGTTCAAATAGAGGATGTACCTGTTGTGAAAGAATATGTAGATGTATTTCCACAAGATTTACCTGGACATCCTCCAGAATGAGAAGTTGAGTTTTCCATTGATTTAATTCATGAATCAAGGCGTATATCGAAGACCCCTTATAGAATGTCCACAGTAGAATTAGTTGAACTAAAAAACAACTAGAGTAATTGAGTAATAAGGGATTTATTCGCCCTAGTGTTTCTCCATGGGGAGCCCCTGTTCTTTTTGTTAAAAAGAAAGATGGATCTATGAGGTTATGTATCTACTATAGGGAGATCAATGATATAACAATAAAGAACAAGTATCCCCTACCTCGCATTGATGATTAATTTGACCAACTGCATGGAGCTCAATAATTTTCAAAGATTGACCTTCGATCTGGATACCATCAATTGTGTGTGAAGAAGGAAGACATTCCAATGACAGCATTTCGAACCAGGTACGGGCATTATGAGTTTACTGTAATGCCTTTTGGATTGACTAATGCACCCTCTGTATTCATGGATCTGATGAATAGAGTTTTCAAGGAGTATCTCGATGAATTTTTGGTGGTATTTATTGATGATATCTTGGTATACTCCAAAAGCTACGAAGATCATGAAAATCACTTGCGCATTATTCTGAGGACTCTGAGAAGACATGAATTATATGGGAAGTTTAGCAAGTGTGAATTCTGGCTTCAGGAGATTTCTTTTCTTGGCCATATTGTCTCTAAAGATGGAATCTCTGTTGATCCTTCTAAGACCAAGGAAATCCATGAATGGCCAGCACCTACGAGTATAACTGAGGTACATAGTTTTATTGGTTTAGTAGGTTATTATCGACATTTCGTCCCGAATTTTGCTCGATTGGCTAACCCATTAACGAATCTCACACGTAAAGGGGTTAAATTTTTTT
Source organism: Viscum album (assembly GCA_963277665.1). Taxonomy (NCBI): domain Eukaryota; kingdom Viridiplantae; phylum Streptophyta; class Magnoliopsida; order Santalales; family Viscaceae; genus Viscum; species Viscum album. The sequence goes on from OY728139.1 coordinate 78,192,293, forward strand.
GGACAAAAGAGTGTGAAGAATTTTTTGAAGAACTATAGAGAAGATTAGTCAATTCTCCTATATTGACTTTACCGTCGGGGAATGATGGGTTCGTTATTTATATTGATGCATCGAAGAAAGGACTTGGTTGTGTCCTTATGACGAATGATAGAGTTATTGCCTCTGCATCACGACAGTTGAAAATTCATGAACAAAACTATCCTACTCATGATCTCTAGTTAGCAGCTGTGATCTTTGCTTTGAAGATATGGAGGCACTACCTCTATGGTGAAAAATGTGAGATTTATACTGATCACAAGAGTTTGAAGTATATTTTCTCACAAAAAGAACTCAACATGAGGCAATTGAGATGGCTTGAATTGATCAAGGATTATGATTGTACGATATAATACCACCCGGGGAAAGCAAACAAGGTGTCAGATGCTTTGAGAAGAAAAGACCATGGAGTTTTGAACGTGATGAGAATTGAAAGGGATCCAATTTTCGTGGATCTGGTGAAGATGGACATGGGAATTACCAGGGAAGGTGAAACATCAATGATTTTTCAAATGGTTGCCAAACCATCTTTACTAGAAAGGATTAAGAGTTCTTAGACTGATGATGAAGAATATCAAAAGAAGATTAAATATGTGAATGATGGGAGATTGAGAGACTTTGTGTATGAAGATGGAATTTTGAAATTCGGAAAGAGACTTTGTGTTCCCGATATACCTGATCTAAAAAGGGAATTTCTAGATGATGCTAATAGTTCCAATTTCTCTATACACCTTGTGAGCACCAAAATGTATAGAGATTTGAAGGAACATTTTTGGTGGGACAACATGAAAAGGGAGATTGCTGATTTTGTGTCAAGATGTATGGTTTGTCAACAAGTGAAAGCTAGAAGGCAACAGCCTGGAGGAGTCATGCAACCTCTTCCCATACCGGAGAGGAAATGGGACAATATTATGATGGACTTTGTCATGGGACTACCAAAGACTCCTAGAAGGAACGATGAAATATGGGTTATTGTTGATCGTCTTTCCAAGTCAGCACATTTTCTTGCTATAAGAGAAGATCTACCCCTGGAACGTCTAGAAAGACTATATATTAATGAAGTTGTGATACTTCATGGAGTACCCCTATCGATTGTCTCTGATCGTGATCCCCGTTTTACTTCAAGGTTCTGGAAAAGTCTTCAAAAATCCTTGGATACTGAACTTCATTTGAGCACAGCTTACCACCCTCAAACGGATGGACAATCAGAACGAACTATTCAATCCTTAGAAGACATGTTGATATCTTGATCACTTGACTTTTAGGGTATGTGGGATCAATATTTACCTATGGTAGAATTTTCATATAACAATAGCTTCCATTCGAGTATTCAGATGGCACCATATGAAGCGTTATACAGAAAGAGATGTCGTACACCAACCTGTTGGGATGACGTTGGTGAATGAAAACTTGTAGGCCCATAACTGGTGGAGGAAACGATGGAAAAGGTGAAGGTAATCCAAAGTCACATCAAAACAGCTCAAAGTAGGTAGAAGAGCTATGCCGATAATCGAAGGAAGGATTTGGAATTTCAAGTCGGTGGTCATGTTTTCCTGAAGGTATCTCCATGGAAGGGAGTTATACGTTTTGGTAAGAAAGGTAAATTGAGTCCCAAGTACATCGAACCTTTCGAAATTCTATAATGAATTGGGGCTGTAGCTTACCGATTGGCAATGCTTCCAAGTCTCTCCAAAGTTCACGATGTGTTCCACGTATCTCTATTCAGGAAATACATGCTTGACCAAACGCATGTACTCACATATGAGGAATTGGAACTGGAACCCGATCTGTCTTATTGCGAAGATCCCGTCACGATTCTTGATATGAGAGAACAAGTACTAAGAAACCAGACAACGCGTCTGGTAAAAGTTTTGTGGAGAAACCATAAGATGGAAGAGGCAACGTGGGAACCCGAGGAACTTATGATGAAGAACCACCCGAGTCTTTTCATGCGGTAGTATTCTAGAAATTTCGAGGACGAAATTATTTGAAGGAGGGGAGAATGTAACACCCCAAGCTTCTATGGTACGTTTCTCTTTGAGTAATGCGATAGCGTGTATTGTACGCAACATTGAGTTCTAACACACACCACAACCAATCAAACTAGCCGTTATGAATAGTATAACTACTTTTTGAAATTATATATATTTTAGATTTCAAAATGGACTTCATTTTTGGTTTTGGAATATCGAAAATATCCTAAGATGAATTTTTGGTATTTTCTGAGAACTTCCAATTTTTATGAATAGTGAAAAATACTTAAAAAAACTTTTATAATAAAAATAATTTATAGTGATAAATTATATTAATGAGTGGTTTTAAAGTATATTTAGAATATATTTTTACCATTTTATCCAATGGTGTTCTTTAGAATTAATTTTACTTTGAAATTGGACCAAAACAATTGTCAATCGTTTGGAATATATTGTTTCTTAAAAACATGCTATTTGTTGTAACAGCGGAAATTAATTATAAAATTAATTAATGCAAAAAATATGTTTGAATTTTTTATAATAGACATCATTTTTGAATTTGAAATATCAATTATAGCTTAGGGTGAAATTTTGGCATTGTTCTGAAAAAATTCAATTTTTTATGAATAGTGAAACTACTAGGTGGTAGTTAAAAAAACTGAATTTTTCATAAAACTTAATTTTACCGCTTCTGTGAATGGAATTTCGAAAATCCGAGAGACACAGTTAATATCAAGAAGTAAAATGTGGTTCAATGAGATGAAAATAATTTTTGGTGAATAGTAACTTTTTACTTTTATTTACCACGGTTAAAAGTAAATAAGGTAATTAAGGGTAAAAATGATATTAATATTACCCTAACACATGTCCTAATTCTATTGGACAAGTGTATCTCGACCAAAAACAACCTTAGGAATAAAATATTATCATTTATATCCACTTGGATTAGATTACGACATTTATTATTATTTAATTCAAAGAAGAGTTAAAAGAGTTAAAATCAAAGTTTATTTACTTATACATTTTTAATATAGGGTTATACATACGATAAATTCTATTGTAAATATTAATTAGAACTCTAATAAGATTTCATACATAATGATATTTTATTTATAATTTTTAGACTTTAAATAATTTAATTTATTTATAACACAATAATGATGCAGTAATTACCATAATAGTGAAAAATTAAAATAATTGATATTATAAATACCCAAATAAATATAATTTGAGACCTTTTATGAATTAAACTAATTTTATAATTTAATATGGCATTTTAGGAATGATTTAATGAAATTTGTTCGAAGTAATCATTCTGTTATAAGTTTCACAAAAATCAACTATTGAATAGTGTCAAAATTGACATAAAAGAGTTTTTAAAACAAATATTATATTATTAATTGATAGTAAATTTCTAAAAATCTAAGGATCAGCCAAGAGACTTATATATTTATAGTTGTATCATTAATGGACCATTTGGGGGTCGGTTGGATGTATATAGTAAGTTTATTAACTATATAATATAAAAATACAAAGTGACATGGTAAATGTAAAACTAACTAACTAAGAGTTAAAACTAAAAGATAAGGTTTATATACTAACCCAAACCAATATAAATTCTATTGGTTGAATGGTTTTAGACCTATACCCACCTTAACCTTTTAATAATAAACTTTTGAGCCATTAAAAATCGAATATGAATTTATTATAAATTAATATTTCTAGCTTTTCCATAGGTACCCCTCACCCCTCTTATTAAAGGGAACTCCCCCTTCTCATTACATCACACCTTCAAAGCCTTTTGGTTAGGCCAAAATCTACTCAAATACTCTCCCAACATCCCTAACTACAACCTAGAGGCCATAGTTTGATTAGAAAGCCAACCTAAGGATCCCTTTTGATCAAATCAAACGGAAGAACCCGAAGAAGATGTAATGATTTCACCACCCTTTTCCAAGTTCCTTTCTTCTTCCACTTCTTCTTCCATTGTTGTTACCATTCTAAAATAATAACTCCAGTATCATATATATACTGTGATGTTATTATAAATATGGTAAAACCATATTAAGTATTCTATCCATCCTTTGAATAACATGTCACCATACGTGCGTACGTACGGCTTACCGTCTCCACGTCTTGGTGTAATTGTTATTCGATAAATTATTATTTTGATGGGTATAATAATGATTTGTAATTCATTTAAACAATAAATGTAACACGATAATGATTCTGTATATATGATATTCCATCCAATTATATATTATTTTAATATCAAAAGAATGATATTGTCGCTCGTGCGTACGTACGGACTACCGTCTCCATGAACGTGATGAGATTCATTCTCCATCATATCCATTCAAGTATAATTTTTATTTGATGATTAATAATAGTATCTAAGGACTTGATATCATTCTGGATATGATTAATATACAAACTATCCATGACAAACATGACTTATGTAACAAACCTTATAAAATAAAATTAGTAAGTTAACACCCGAAACAATAATAATACTAAGATATTATTAACAAATCACTGTTAAAAGATCATATATGATATCATGTTAATATATATGATTCTTGTATAATTTAATAACAATTATTTCACCATTATACAGGAGGTTAACCTACCCTCAACCAAGGAAAAGTGCAAGGTAAGGGTTATTTCACAATCTCTTCATTATCCGAGGTTGTTTATACGTAATAATCTACTAGGATATCTTTATCATCCACATCCATGTTTCGTAAAAATGTATTTCAAAAAATTTATACTATTTAAAAGAATGTGGGTTAAATTCATTTATACCCTTGTTTGAATTTTTATAAGAGTTTTATAAAGGAATCTTTTCGTCGTTTTCCAAACAAGGTGCTTTTTAACCTTTTCGACAGAATTAAGGTAAGAATGTTTTTTTAACTTATACGGCAGGTGCGGTTATTTTCCGCCGTTATAAAATCGTCGAAGCATCCCTTACAAGCTTAGAAGAATATTTTCAAAGAAAATGTTTTATTTTATAAATATATGACTCTTAAATGATTTCAAAATAGAAAGATATATTTCTCTAAAAAGAGTTTTGATTTCATCTATGTCAATATCCTTTGATGGATTTTATGCTTATTTGAAGTTGATTTATTATGATACAAAACTTCTATATTTTATTGAAGGTTTTGTGATATGTTTGACTGTGGATGTGTTATTTTTATACCATTCATGGTTTATGGATGAAGTATTTACATTTCGTATGCTAGTTTTAATACGAATGTTTATGTTATGTTTAAACCTTTTTGTAACACCCGAGACTTTTATGTTATATAAATCATCAAAGGAATATTTTTCTACACAACACTTGCTTGGCTTTCTTTACAAGAAATCTCGACCTTCCTCGATAGCTTGCGTCGTACGCAATACCGAGTTTCACTAAACAACGATATGCTATTAAAATATTATTAAAACTAGGCGTTATGAATAGTAATAACCAATTTTTGAAATTTTATAAATTTTATTTTTCAAAATGGAGTTCATTTTTGGATTCGGAATATCGAAATAGCCTAGGGTGAAATTTTGGTATTTTTCTGAAAACTTTCAATTTTTGATGAATAGTGAAACCACTAAGTGGTAGTTAAAAAACTGAATTTTTCATAAAACTTAATTTTACCGCTTCTGTGAGTGGAATTTAAAAAATCCGAGAGACACAGTTGATTTCAGTAACTAAAATGTGGTTCAATGAGATGAAAATAATTTTTTGGTGAATAATAACTTTTTACTTTTTTTTACCACGGTTAAAAGTAAATAGGGTAATTAAGGGTAAAGAAGAAATTATTATTACCCTAACACATGTCCTAATTCTATTTGAAAAAATGTAATTCGACCGAAAACAAACTTAGGAATAAAATATGACCATTTAGGCCCACTTGGATTAGATTAGGACATTTATTATTAATTTATTTAAAGAAGGGTTAAAATAGTTAAAATCAAAGTTTAATAAGTAAATAATTTTTAATATGGGGTTATACATAAGATAAATTCGACTATAAATATTCATTAGAAAGATAAAAATATTTCCTACATAATGGTATTTTATTTGTAAATGTTAGACATTAAATAAGTTAATTTATTTATGACACAAAGATGATGCAGTAATTATCTTATTAATGAAATATTGACATAATTAATGTTATAAACATCAAAATAAATGTAATTTGAGACTTTTTATGAATTCTACTAATTTTATAGGTTAATATGACATGTTATTATTGATTTAAGTAACTTTTTTTGAACTAATAATTCTGTTATGATTTTCACAAAAGTCAATTACTAAATAGTGTCAAAATTGACATAAAATAGTTTTTAAAACAAATATTATATTAGTAATTGTTATTTTATTCCTAAAAATATAAGGTTCGGCCAAATGACTTAGATAAGGTTATATATATTAATAATAAAAAACTTGGGGTTCGTTTGGCTGCTTATAGTAAGTTTATTAACCTTATAGTATAAGAACACAAGAAGACACGGTAAAATTAAACTTATTTAACTTATTGTTAAATCTAAATGATAAGGTTAAAATAGGAACCTAAACTTGTCTAAATTCTATTGGATGAGATGATTTCGACCCATCCCCACCTTATATTCGAAATATATCAATTTGGATCTATTTAAAACCGAACTTGACTTTATAATAAAATAATAGTTTTAGTTATTCCAAAGGTGCCCCTCTCCTCCCTTATAAAAGGACACCTCCTCCCCCTCTTCCTCACACCACTTTGAGCCTTCCAGCTCGGCCAACCCCTTCCACTTTCTCCTCTCCACTTACCTAGAGACATTCTAGAGGTCCTGGTCTTCTTCAAAGACCAATTTCAGTTCCCTAAAAGAAGGTCTCAAAGAAGCACTTCAAAGAAGAGGAGGTTCGGACACGTACAAAGTATATCGGACCTAAGGTAAAGAAAATATCGCAATCTAAATTTTTATCCGAGATTGTTTATACTTTGGTATTTACTGGGGTGTATTTTATCTTTCACATCCATGTTTCATCAATATGTAATATTATTTCCATCCACCTACAATTATTTAAATCCAATTTTACCCTTCGGTGAGTTTTTAGTAAAAGATATGAAAGGAATCTTTTGCCGTTTTTCGTACGAGGTACTTTTTGACTTTTCCGACGAAAGTACAAGAAGAATGTTTATTTACTTATACAGCATGAATGGATTTTTAAAACATTATTTCCAGTAAGCTTCCTTTACAAGTTTTCAAGTTTATTTTTAATCAACTTCTTTTAGTTTATAATTTTATGACATGTTAAGAAAGGAAAAGTGTTTTTGAAGTAGAAAGGATATTTTCCTCAAGAATGGAGTTCAAGTGTTTTATCAAAATTGTTTTCCATCTAAGATAATATAGGGTTCTATTTCTATATCTATTATTACATTGATTTGATTATGTTGTGATGGAATTATTTTTATGAATTCCTTTATTTTTTATGAATTGTTTTATGATGTCATGTTGTTTAAGAATCCCATTTTTATTACATGGGTTATACAATGATGTATGATTTATGATTTTATGGAACACATAAGAATGGTATCATTATGAGATGGGTGGGACCTATATCTCCCTCCAATGCATTGGGTAAAGATTTTATATCTCATGAGATAGACATGGCTGGAACGGTAGGTTATACTGGTTCAGTGAAACAGGACTGAAACGAGAGTGACTCGGTTCAGAAAGGGACTTTTTCCACCAAGATAGTCTTGGCAATGAGTCTTGACTAAAAAGAAATGATTCTCTATGATTATGTGTGTATTCCACAAAGTTTCATGTTTTATGTTATGATTATTGTAATTACATTTCACTGCCATGATTTATCCCATGTTATGAAATTATGATCTCTTTTGTAGGTTAAGATTTCCAAAAGTTATGTGCTTATGTATATGATGTGATTGATATTTCTTTTGATTACCCTTACTAAGCATTTGAGCTCACCCTTTTGTATGTTTTCTTTCCCCAGTTCAGGAAGAAGGTTATTAAGTTAGATATGCCAAAAGGGACTATAGATATGATGAAATAAATGGGAGACAGTGTAGATGCTTTATGAACCAGTTGTTTATGTTTCCCAGTTTCTAAAGACACTATACCTATACGGTCTTTTCGTGGTTTTGTTATATGTTGTAATAAGTATGCTTCAATTTTGAAGTATTAACAATGTATGTAAAGTATGGGTCATTATAGTTGGTATCAGAGGAAAGGTATAGTCAACCTTTAGAAACTAGGATGTGAAAGCCTTAGTAAGAACCCTAAGGATAAGTATAAGCATAGAACAAAATATTAGTGTTTTATAAATGGCCATGAATAACCTAGGATAAGACCTTAAGTGTGAAATTTTATTCTTGATTATGTGGTTTTCCTATTATAATTAGTGTTGCTCACACTATTCTTCTTGGTTTTAGTCAATGGCTGGAACCCGAAGGAACCATGTTAATGCGGAATGCGACGGGCAATGCAATGATTGTCCCCCTGAGCAACCAAACGTTATGGGAGCTGGAATGAAAAATCTTGTAGCCATTCTCACACAACTTTCTCAAGCTATGAATCATGCAGGACTTCCAAACGAGCAATGGAAGGAGCAACATTCTGTTGAATCCTTCATGAGGCAGCGTCCACCTTCTTTCAGCAGGTCTACTGATCCATTAGTTGCTGAACAATGGATTAGTACTACTGAAAATATATTTTCAGTTCTTCAATGTTCTAAACATGATAAAGTCATCCTAGCAGTGTATCGTTTGGAAGGAGATGTTGATCAATGGTGGAATCTTATTAAGAATATGCGGCAAAGGGATGAAATTGAGTCCATGGAATGGGACGAGTTCAAGAACTTATTTTTAAATAAGTACTTCCCTCGTATTCTCCAAACAAAGATGGAGAAAGAGTTTCTTGAACTGAAGCAAAAGGATGATGAATCTATTAGTACCTATGAAGAAAATTTTACAAGACTTACAAGGTACGCTTCTGGTATTATTATCCAACCTGAGAGTAAGATCGATCGATTATTTAGTGGCTTAAAACCAAGTCTTCGAAGGGTGTTAGCCATAATGGACTTCAATAGCTATGAGGAAATCATTCTATGTGCTCTCAAAGTCGATATGGAGATTGGAGTAACCCATCAGTCATATGGGTTTGATAAGAAGAGGAAAATTGAATTCAAAGGAAAATCTAAAGAGCACACTGAAAAGAAGATGAGCTTTCCCTTATGCTCAAAGTGTGGAATGAAACATGGAGGGAGTTGTCTTAAATGGACAAGTAAATGTTTCAAATGTGGAAAGGAAGGTCATCGGGCATTTGAATGCCACGATGATGGGAAGAAGATGTCTAATGATGCAAACAAAGGAAGGGATACTCAAAATGAACCTACTACACTTAAATGTTTAAAGTGCAAGGAGATGGGGCATTATGCTAATAAATTCCCTAATCCAAGGGTTGATGATGATGGTCGACGTCAACAAACTCTTAAGGCTAAAGACAAAGGAAAGTCACATGCAATTTCTATCAGCGATGTGGAGTACGATAACGATGTGGTGAAAGGTACACTTACCATCCACTCTAAAGTAGCAATTGTTTTATTTGATTCTGGATCCACCCACTCCTTTATTTCTGAAAAAATTTCTAAGGGTATCACTGTATTACCTCAACAATTAGATGTTGAGTTAGCTGTGACAACACCTAATGGCACAACAGTCACATCAAAAGTATATAATTCTCCTCCGATCGAAGTTTGTGGGAAAGTGCTTCCTGCAAATCTTGTGATCCTTCCTATAGTGGAGTTTGATGTGATTCTTGGCATGGATTGGCTTTCATTATATGGAGCTCATATCAATTTCCAAAGAAGGGAAGTCACATTTCATATTCCAGATCAATCTATGATCGTCTATCAATGCAAGGATGAACATAACATTCAAGTGGAAATTTCTTCTATCTTATGGGTCTTGATTCCACTAAATGAAGGTTATTTATCTCAAATGGTTGGTGAGAAACTCACGATTAAGAATATGCCCATTGTAAGGGAGTTTGATGATGTCTTTCCGGAGGAATTACCGGGACTTCCACCAAATCATGAAGTTGAGTTCTCAATAGAACTCGTACCGGGTGCTTTGCCTATTTCAAAGACACCTTATAGAATGGCCCCAATTGAGTTGCAGGAATTAAAGAAGAAACTCCAAGATAATCTTGATAAGGGATTCATACGCCCTAGTGCGTCACCTTGGGGAGCACCTGATCGATTTTTCAAGAAGAAAGATGGATCAATGAGTCTGTGCATTGATTATCGAGAACTTAAGAAGATCACTATCAAGAAAAAATATCATCTCCCGCGCATTGATGACCTATTTGACCAACTACGCAGAGCTCAATACTTTTACAAGATTGATCTTCGTTCAGGGTATCACAAATTAAGGGTCAAAAGGGAGGATATACCAAAGACGGCTTTCCGTACAAGGTATGAACACTAGGAATTTATAGTGATGCCATTTGGTCTTACTAATGCCCCTGCTATCTTCATGTATCTAATGAATAGATTCTTTAGAGACTATCTTGATCAATTTATGGTAGTCTTTATAGACGATATTCTTGTCTATTCAAAGAGCAAGGAAGAGAATAAAGATCACTTGAGAATTATATTGAAGACCCTGAGAAAGGAGAAGCTTTATGCCAAATTTACCAAGTGTGAATTTTGGCTTCAAAAAGTTTCATTTTTGGGTCACATAATCTCAAAAGAGGGGATATCTGTGGATCCAGCAAAAACAGAGGTTATCGAAAGATGGTCGAGACCAACAACAGTAACTGAGATCCGATGTTTTCTTGGTTTGGCTGGATATTATTGACGTTTTGTGAAATATTTTTCACGATTATCTAATCCACTCACCAAGTTGACTCGGAAAGGAGTTAAGTTTGTCTGGATGGAGGAATGTGAAGAGAATTTCAAGGAGTTGAAAAGAAGGTTATCCAGTGCACCTGTGCTCACACTGCCTTGTAGTGGAGAAAGGTTTGTGATCTATAGTGATGCATCCAAGAAGGGATTGGGGTGTGTTCTTATGCAAAATGATATGGTGATAGATTATGCCTAACGATAGTTGAAAATCCATGAGCAAAATTACCCAACACATGATTTGGAGTTAGCTGTGGTAATCTTTGCATTAAAGATTTGGAGGCATTACCTTTATGGTGAAAGGTGTGATATTTATACTGATCATAAAAGTTTAAAGTATATTTTCACACAAAATGAGCTGAATATGCGTCAAAGAAGATGGTTGGAGCTGATTAAGGATTACGACTGCTCAATCCATTACCACCCTAGGAAAGAAAACAAGGTGGCAGATGCATTAAGTCGACAAGACCATGCTAGTTTATCCATGATGAGGATCACAAAAGATCCAATATTTAGGGATTTACAAAGGATGGAACATGTAATTATAATGTAAGGGGAAAAATCTTATCTTTGTCAAATGAATGTTCAACCATCTATACATGTGAAGATTAAAGAGGCACAAAAAGAAGATGTCGAGTTACAATAGAAGGTGAGAAATATTCCTGAATTCAACCTTGATTGTGATGGGATAATAAAGTTCAGGAATCGGGTTTGTGTTCCTCCCATCCCAGAATTAAAGAAGGAGCTACTGGATGAGGCTCATAGTTCATCATTCTCTATTCATCCTGGAAGTACGAAGATGTATAAGGACCTGAAAGAGTACTTCTGGTGGAATGGCATGAAAAGAGATGTTGCTGAATATGTCTCTCGATGCTTGGTTTGTCAACAAGTTAAAGCTGAGAGACAGAAGTCTAAGGGGATGTTACAACCATTACCCATACCCGAATGGAAATGGGAAGACATCACTATGGTCTTTGTCACAAGACTTCCTAAAACATCCAAAGGCAATAATGCTATCTGGGTCATAGTTGATCGTCTTACAAAGTCTGCACACTTCATTGCTATTAGAGAGGATTTCTCTCTGGATCAGCTTTCCAGGATATATGTAAAGGAAGTGGTAAGGTTGCATGGAGTACCACTTTCTATTATATCTGATCGGGATCCGAGATTTACCTCGATGTTCTGGAGAAGTCTTCAGCATACTCTGGATACAGAGTTGAGTTTCAGCACTACTTATCATCCTCAGACAGATGGTCAGTCTGAGAGAACAATTCAAACCCTAGAAGATATGTTGAGATCTTGCTCTATGGATTTCAAAGGTGGTTGGGATCAACACCTACCTTTGGTGGATTTTTCTTATAATAATAGCTTTCAATCCAGTATTCATATGGATCCTTATGAATATCTCTATGGAAAGAAATGCAGGACTCTAACTTGCTGGGATGAATTTGGGGAAAGAAAGCTATTATGACCTGATCTCGTTGATGAAATGGCAGAAATGGTCAGATCTATTCAACAACACATAAGAGCAGCTCAGAGTCGACAGAAAAGTTATGCCGACAACCGAAGAAAATACCTAGAGTTTGAAGTGGGTAATAAAGTGTTCTTACGAATATCTCCCTGGAAGAGGGTAATGAGATTTGGAACGAAGGGGAAGTTGAGCCGTAGATATATCGGTCCTTTCAAAATACTGGATTGTGTTGGGAAGGTAGCTTACCAATTGGCGCTTCCACCAAATCTCTCTCAATTTCACGATGTGTTCCATGTATCTCTCCTGAGAAAGTACATACCTGATCCTTCACATGTACTCAGCTCAGAAGTTGTACCGCTGGAGCAAGATCTTTCTTATGAAGAACAACCGATAGAGATTCTGGATCGTAGCGAAAAATTCCTACGAAACAAGACCACTCGATTGGTGAAAGTTTTATGGAGGAACCACCAATTAGAAGAAGCTACATGGGAACTTGAGGATATGATGAGGGAGAGGTATCCTCATCTGTTTGTTACAAAGTGACGAATTTCGAGGGCGAAATTCATTTTAAGAGGGGTAGAATGTAACACCTGAGACTTTTATGTTATATAAATCATCAAAGGAATCTTTTTCTACACAACACTTGCTTGGCTTGCTTTACACGAAATCGCGACCTTCCTCGATAGCTTGCGTCGTACGCAATACCGAGTTTCACTAAACAACGATATGCTATTAAAATATTATTAAAACTACCCGTTATGAATAGTAATAACCACTTTTTGATATTTTATAAATTTTATTTTTCAAAATGGACATAATTTTTGGATTCGGAATATCGAAATTAGCCTAGGGTGAAATTTTGGTGTTTTTCTGAAACTTTCAATTTTTGATGAATAGTGAAACCACTAAGTGGTAGTTAAAAAACTGAATTTTTTATAAAACATAATTTTACAGCTTCTGTGAGTGGTATTTCAAAAATCTGAGAGACACGGTTGATGTCAGTAAGTAAAATGTGGTTCAATGAGATGAAGATAATTTTTTGGTGAATAGTAACTTTTTACTTTTTTTTACCACGGTTAAAAGTAAATAGGGTAATTAAGGGTAAAGATGAATTTATTATTACCCTAACACATGTCCTAATTATATTGGACAAGTGTAATTCGACCAAAAAAAAAACTTAGGAATAAAATATGACCATTTAGGCCCACTTGGATTAGATTAGGACATTTATTATTAATTTATTTAAAGAAGGGTTAAAATAGTTAAAATCAAAGTTTAATAAGTAAATAATATATAATATGGGGTTATACATAAGATAAATTCGACTATAAATATTCATTAGAAAGAAAAAAATATTTCCTAAATAATGGTATTTTATTTGTAATTTTTAGACATTAAATAATTTAATTTATTTATGACACAAAGATGATGCAGTAATTATCTTATTGATGAAATATGGACATAATTAATGTTATAAACACCAAAATAAATGTAATTTGAGACTTTTTATGAATTCCACTAATTTTATAGGTTAATATGACATGTTAGTATTAATTCAATTAACTTGGTTAGAACTAATAATTCTGTTATGATTTTCACAAAAATCAATTACTAAATAGTGTCAAAATTGACATAAAATAGTTTTTAAAACAACTATTATATTAGTAATTGTTAATTTATTCCTAAAAATCTAAGGTTCATCCAAATGACTTAGATAAGGTTATATATATTAATAATAAATAACTTGGGGTTCGTTTGGCTGCTTGTAGTAAGTGTATTAACCTTATAGTATAAGAACACAAGAAGACACGGTAAAAGTAAACTTATTTAACTTAATGTTAAATCTAAATGATAAGGTTAAAATAGGAACCTAAACTAGTCTAAATTCTATTGGATGAGATGATTTCGACCCATCCCCACATTATCTTCAAAATATATCAATTTGGAGCTATTTAAAACCTAACTTGACTTTATAATAAAATAATAGTTTTAGTTATTCCAAAGGTGCCCCTCTCCTCCCTTATAAAAGGACACCTCCTCCCCCTCTTCCTCACACCACTTTGAGCCTTCCAGCTCGGCCAAACCCTACCACTTTCTCCTCTCCACTTCCCTAGAGACATCCTAGAGGTCTTGGTCTTCTTAAAAGACAAATTTCAGTGCCCTAAAGGAAGGTCTCAAAGAAGCACTTCAAAGAAGAGGAGGTTCGGACAGGTACAAAGCATATCAGACCTTAGGTAAGGAAAATATCGCAATCTCAATTTTTATCCGAGATTTTTTATACTTTGGTATTTACTGGGGTGTATTTTATCATCCACATCCATGTTTCATCAATATGTAATATTATTTCCATCCACCTACAATGATTTAAATCCAATTTTACCCTTCGGTGAGTTTTTAATAAAATATATGAAAGGAATCTTTTGTCGTTTTTCGTACGAGGTACTTTTTGACTTTTCCGACGAAAGTACAAGAAGAATGTTTTTTTTACTTATACAGCATGAATTTATTTTTAAAAAATTATTTCCAAGAAGCTTAATTAACAAGTTTTCATGTTTATTTTTAATCAACTTATTTTAGTTTATAATTTTATGACATGTTAAGAAAGGAAAAGTGTTTTTGAAGTAGAAAGGGTATTTTCCTCAAGAATGGAGTTCAAGTGTTTTATCAAAATTATTTTCCATCTATGATAATATAGGGTTCTATTTCTATCCCTATTATTACATTGATTTGATTATATTGTGATTGAATTATTTTTATGAATTCCTTTATCTTATATGAATTGTTTTATGATGTCATGTTGTTTAAGAATCCCATTTTTGTTACATGGGTTATGCAATGATGTATGATTTATGAATTTGTGGCACACATAAGAATGGTATCATTATGAGATGGGTGGGACCTATATCTCTCTCCAATGAATTGGGTTAAGATTTTATATATCATGAGATAGACATGGATGGAATGGTAGGTTATACCGGTTCAGTGAATCAGGACTGAAACGAGAGTGACTCGGTTCAGAAAGGGACTTTGTCCACTAAGATAGTTTTGTCAATGAGTCTTGACTAACAATAAATGATTCTCTATGATTATGTGTGTATGCCACAAAGTTTCATGTTTTATGTTATGATTATTGTAATTACATTCCATTGCCATGATTTATCCCATGTTATGAAATTATGATCTCTTTTGCAGGTTAAGATTTTCAAAAGTTATGTGCTTATGTATATGATGTGATTGATATTTCTTTTGATTACCCTTACTGAGCATTTGAGCTCACCCTTTTGTATGTTTTCTTTCCCCAGGTCAGGAAGAAGGTTATTAAGTAAGATATGCCAAAAGGGACTATAGATATGATGAAATAAATGGGAGACAGTGTAGACGCTTTATGAACCAATTGTTTATGTTTCCCAGTTTCTAAAGACACTATACCTATACGGTCCTTTCGTGGTTTTGTTATATGTTGTAATAAGTATGCTTCAATTTTGAAGTATTAACAATGTATGCAAATTATGGGTCGTTATACTTTTCATATGGGAATGCATTGGACTTAATATGTGACGGGTGGAGCCCACTATAGCTCCTCGATGAATCGGTAGGTCTCATGAGACAAACTAGTGTCTTAGAAAAAGGCCTTGGAAAAATATTATTTGTAGTCTTGGCACGAGGCCTTGGCTATGTGGTTATGATAGTCTGACATTATGCATTCCGTAATTATGAAAGTGGTTATTGATATTTCATTTGATTATTCGATTAGTAGAATATCCTTGTGAATAAGTAAATGGCATTATTTCATTTTACATTTTCCATACTATGTTGAAGTTCAAGTTTAAAAGGATTTTGTTTTAGTTATACATTTCCTTAAATGTTTATGCTTATTTTTGAAAGTTTTCGCTATATTGTTATCCTTACTGGAAATTTGAGCTCAACCCTTTTCTATGTTTTATTTTTCCCAGGATGTGAAGAAGTAAGTTATGAATGACCTGTAGGGATAGTATGTGGGGATATGAGTGTGGAATATGGAGACTATGTTGTTGTAGTAGTTTTTCACTTTATGATGTAATACTCACTACTGGAAATATGACTTTTCCCAATGGTTTTGGCCAAACCGTTGGTATAGTTTATTAATTTGGACCTATACCAATGGTTTGGCCACAACCGTCGGTATAGGTCACTTATATGGACCTATACCAACGGTTTTGGACAAACCGTTGGGATAGGTCCATTATAGAGACCCTATACCAACAATTTGCCCAGAACCGTTCGTATAGGTCCAAAAATCAGAGGACCTATACCAACGGTTCCTAAAACCGTTGGTATAGGTCCTTTCATTTTTTATCGAATATTCTTACCGAGAACATTATATAAATCAAAATTTAAAATAATTATAACAATACATATATATATTTATGAAATTATGTTCACAAAAGTCATGTTAGGTTAGTGGTTAAGTCATTCAATTATAAACTACAGGTCCTGCGATCAAATCCTGCCAGATGTTTTTTTTTGAAATACATATAGAAAGAGTTTTTAGAACCGTTGGTATAGATTTTCATTTTACTTATACCAACGTTTTTCAAAACCGTTGCTATAGGTCTATACCAACAGTTTTCCCAAAACCGTTGGTGTAGACCTATTATCACGGCTTACTTGCCAACGGTCCTCCAAACCGTTGGTATAGCCTATACCAACGGTTTGGGGGCCTATACCAACGGTTCCAAACCGTTGGTATAGGGTATTTTTCCAATAGCGACTTTATGAATATATCTACTATTTCCAAGGCTATTAAACCAATCGGTCTTTCGAGATTTGATATTTCTTGTGATCATGCCAATGTAATGTAATAATGCACCGACTCTGGGTAACTGGGGTCGGGGCATTACATGCCTAATATTTGTGTTGTGAAATATACGACCGCAAAGGATGGTGATTACTATGACTTACTTTATTATGGAATCCTGAGGTGGGTAACCCGATGTACAAGGAGGATATGTCCATAATATAGGGAACACACTGTCAAAGTGTGTATGGTATTACGTAATGACTTCTTGAGGTGGACATGGAGAAAAAGACAAGAGGGAATGACATGGTGGGAGGCCTCTAATGATCAATCTATAAAGATTCATCCTAGGCCTATCACACATGTGGTCATTACAGATTAATGTCATGTCTTTTGTATTAGGGGTGATTTAAAAATTAAAATCCTACCACTAGAATGATGAGGACTCTCTCCTCACACCATGTACATAGATAACTTGTAACAACCCACATATTGGGGAGGGAAGGAACAAACAATGCCACACTGCAATGAGGTGTAGCAGTGGTCAATTTAGGGGTCCATGTTCGTGTGGCTATGTAAAGAAGCAATTAGAATTAGTGGGTTTATGTGAATATGTTGGGACCACATTGTGTATGAAGATTTTATTTGTTGTCAATAGTTGTCAATGCTGGTCAAAATGAAGAAGGAGATGGAGAAGAAATCCAAAGGTAATGGAGATCGGCTGAAGTGAGGATTCCTGGAGAATTATTATGCAATCATAGCATTGGATGTCATGTTTGGGAAACTCTCCATGAAGGCAATTCTGATGATTGTTGAAGTGATCCTAAGTTTAAAGAACTTGTGTCAAAGGTGACTCATTTTTTACAACAATGAAGAATATTGAGGTATCATCCATCTAAGGATGATTGAAGAAGAATGAGGATTTGAAGAATACCATACAATTCTTCATGATTGCATGAAATCCATGAAAGAGCATCCTTGGATAATATAATCAAATTATTTGCATGATCTGTGGAATGATAGTTGAAGAAGAAGAGAGAATGTGGAAAGGCTTGGAATTCTGAGACAACCATTCCTTTCACGTTAAATCAAACCATACGATTCTTTGCGTATATGTATTTCACAAATATCATAAGTCAGGTGGACATGTGATGCAATCTTTATGATAGAAAGGGGGATAAATGAGGGTGCTAGTCATATACATTTTTTATTGGAATGAGTGATGCTGTTGGAAGATAGGGAAGTTTTAGTACTTTCCATTGTAATTATGAAAATGCTAAATCTAGTCTATCAAAGGATATATATCACGATAGTGGAGTTCGCGATAAAAGCTAAAGAATGATTATGTGAAGTTGTGAAGAATGAAATGAAAAAGAAATGGACAGTCTGGAGGTGGTACAAAAGCACAGTTTAAGGTGACTCCGTTTTCTAGTGTTTGCCAAAATTTAGGCCCTGAAAATCGGATGATGAGGAAATGTGTTTTTGACAATTAATGTTGCACACAACATTAAAGATGTTTTAGATTTTTGCGTGCAAGGAATTTTTCATGGTCAGAACATTGAAAAATAGTAAAGGCATAGAGTGCGTGGAAATTTGGGCAAGTTGTGAGAAGAAATAAGGTGGTGCAGGAAATAGTAGCGGGATGCGCGAAATATCAACAGGATGCGCAGAATTACAGCAGGATGCGAGAAATATCAGAAGGATGCATGAAAAATAATGGTTTCACGAAATATTAGCATGGTGCGTGAAATAGAGGAATGGAGTTTTTTGCACAAGAGGTGTTTTGAGATCAGAAGCTTGAAAATTGGCAAAGGCATGAGGTGCGTGAGAAATTGGATCATTGCGCGGAATCTGATGTCACATGAAAGGCTAGGTTTGCGCACAATATGGAACGTGGTGTGGAATTTTGCATGTAATTGGTGCTTCATGCTTAGAATGACGAAAAATGGAAAAGTCATGAGGTGCACGAAAAATCTAGGTGGCGCGCGAAAATAAAAGTTCGGATAATTAAAGAAGTGAGGGACATTTTTACGCACTGGAAGGATTTTTACGTGCTGGAATGGGTTTTACGCGTAGGGTCAAAAATGCCTATAAATATGAGGTGACCCCCTCTCATTTGTAGAGACTTGACACTTAAAAAAATCCCAAGCTCTAACACATGAAAAAATTTATGCATAGAGTATAGCGCGAAAAGAAGAAGTGTTACACGAAAAAGGAAGTACTGATCGAAAAAGGGATGTTCTTTGTGAAAAAGAAGAGTTGCACGAAAAGGGTTTTTCGCGCCAAGGGGTGTTTTTACATGCAAGGTTTTAATTTTACGCGTAAGCCACCTATAAGGGTGCACTAAAAATATAGGGGCCCCACAGGCATTCAATTGGTGCACAACACTGTCGAAGAATCTTTGCGAAGAAGAAAGAACTGTGAACCATTCGGTTTCATGATGAGAATTTGAACCGAACTCACATGACTAGTGTTTATCACCCTCATTGTACATTGTGAAGTAAAGAAGAACGTGATGTGCAACTGAACTCACATCTAAAAACACTAAGAATGTAGTATACCGACACACTTACGTGTTTGTATTGATAACTGAAGAAAGAGATTAAGACATTGCAGTACCATTCTATATTCTACTGTGTCAAAGAAAAAGGAGAGAAGAAGAAGAATAAAAGAGTATTACCATTTTAATGCTGACAATTGTTCAGGGCAGTTAGATTTAGATGATGCCAATTGAATTAATCTTCACTGCCTAATTAATCACATTGGTATATGTGATTCTAGTCAAGAAGATTGAAGAAGTTTTAGTGCAGTTGTTTATTGCACTAAGAAGAAGAAAGAAAGAGTCTAGTGCAGTTGGTGTTGCACTAGAAAAGGAAGAGAAGGAAAGAAGGAAGAATTTATTTCCTACTGATTTGAAAGTAATAATGTGAAGAGCACTAAATATGCCCAAGAGCATAACCTACCTTATCAAGAAGGAAGAAGACTGTCTCCATGGGTAGTTTAAAGAACCAACTAGAGGCTGCAAGTTGGACTAGGCCATCACTAGTATAGGGAAAAAGATTGTTTCTCACCCCCCTCCATAGTGTAGGGAATCACACTGGCTAGAGGATTGTTTTCCTAGCCACTCCATTGTAAAATAATATCACATTATAATGGATACTCCATGCACTATTCTTACCCATGCATGGACAGGATGTAGCTACTCTTATTGAGTTGTGAACCTTGTAAAAATATTGTGTGTATATTTTTACTACATTCTATTATTGTATATGATAGGGAAAAGAGAATAAGAGAATCCAGATCCTAATAGGTCAAGAGGTACATGGATAAAAGTTGTAATTGGTTTAAAAATTCCCCAAAACTGATTCACCCCCCTCTATATGTTAGGAATATCCCAAACTGATCATCTCAGAATAAGCATAATGCATGTAAATGCAACCGTGGAACACTACTTGAGGGACATTGAAATTAATTCTTACGATATTGGAGGGTTGAACATGATAGGGGTTCCCAAATCAGAAGGCATCATTAAGAGGGACTTTATTATTCTCTAGTTCATTGCAAATAGTAGAGGCTTCATGAATGAATGTGAATCACAAATAATGGAGAAAAGGATCTCTATGAAGGGAAGAGATTCATGAAGCCTGATTACCCAACCTAGGTATGGAATCTACATGTTATGGAAGGGTTCATTGAAAGGTTAAATACTCTATGAATTACCGAGTTAAAAAATTGGACTCCTACCTTTTCAATGTTCATAGGGATTCATAAAGGCCATACCAACTCAAAACTGAGGGAAATGAGAAGAAATGGAAACATGGATCGAAGTTCCCAACTTCTTTAAGGGATTCATTTTATTTATTGTTCATAGAGAAATGGGTGCTTAATGAATCAAAAGCTCATATATTGAAAGGGTAGCATAATGGTGGTTATGGGGGTGGGTGTAGAACTACTATTTATAGGAAAATGGATTTCATGATGCTCACAATGCTCACCATGAAGAAAAGGCAATGTCGCGATGTGGAAAGGCTCTGTCAAACAACGTCATACTTGTAGATCCTTCTATCACTACTCTATGGTGATCGTAGAAGACTATGTTCTTTCAGCTTCATGTTTTCTATAATGATGAGGGAATTTGTGATAGAGATTTAAGAGGCAAGCACCTTTTTATGATTTCGGACCCCATAAAGATCCATTGTTATCCCAAACAGTGTGGACCTTCTATTATAGTTGGTGTCCTAGAACCAAATACTTAAAACTTTATGATAATCTAGTATTCATGTATTTGAATATTAATAAATAACGTATCACCCCTTGATTGTTATTTTGTGTGAAAATGCATGTGAAAACGTCTTACAGATAGTGTTTGTACTAGTGTAACGCCCCAACCCCAGTTACCCAGAGTCGGTGCATTATTATCTAACATTGTCATGATCACAAAAGATCAAGTCTCAAAAGACCAATTAGTTTAGTAGCCTTGGAAACACTAGATACATTCATAAATGTTACATTACATCATAATGTTAAAAACTAAAATAACATAGTCTCCATAGTCCACACTAATATCTCCTTCAGACTATCCCTACAGGTCTTTCATAAAATATTTCTTCATATTCTAGGAAAAATAAAACATAGAAATGGGTGAGCTCAGATGCTCAGTAAGGATAAAAATATAGCGGAAAATTTTATAAATAAACAAAAACATTTAAGGAAATGTATAACTAAAACAAAAGCCTTTTAAACTTGAAATTTATCATAATATGGAAAAAGTAAAATGAAATAATTCCATTTATTTATTCACATGGATATCCTACTAGTCGAATAATAAATTCAATATCAATAACCACTTTCATAATGATGGAATGCATAATGCTATACTATCATAACCACATAGTCAAGGCCTTGTGCCAAGACTATAAATAAGATTTTGTCAAGGCCTTGTGAAAAGACACTAGTTTGTCTCATGAGACCTACCGATGCATCGAGGAGCTATATCGGAATCTACCTGTCGCATACTAAGTCCAACGCATTTATTATATCAAATGGTTTAAACATATCATAAACCATAACATAATCATATCACATAAAACCTGCATAACGTAAACATAACATTTCCACATTTCAATCACAAGATATCAAAACAACACATTGATAAAACCATTTTCAATACCAAAATAAACGAAAATTAAAACATGGTATTTATTTTTTATTTTAAAAAAAGTTATGCCTTGTAGAGGAAGTCGAAACTCAAATAATGGTCACCGTGGTGGAGAAGTCAATATTGCTGCATACGTAAGACAAAAACATTCCCTTTTGTAATTCAGTAAAATGCTTCGTATAAAAAGATTACTTTTGAATAAAAGTAAAGGTAAAATGGGTTTATAAATAGTATAAATGAATGTTCTGTATAAAACAAAATATGCCTCAATGAAATGAGATTGAGACGAAGTCCCTTACCTCGTGTCCGACATGGCTCGATAGTTCTTTAATCTTTTGAATAATAAACTAGAGTTAATTTCCACATTCTTAAAAACCTTTTCAAGTTCATTATTTCTTTTATATCACATATTACCATGTTATGAACATTATGTAATTATTTAAGTTAATAACGGTCGTTTTTTTAATCTTTGGTACTTTAGTAAAAAATAAACATCTTATAATTACAAGTTGTTCATGTGAAAAAATATCCATTATATAGAGAATTATATTCATGATATAGTTATAATATATATAATATATATCCAGTATATAAATTTATTTATAATATTACATAACATTTAGAGGTAAGAAATGAAATGCACCATTCATGGAGACGGTAAGCCGTACGTACGCATGAACACTACTTCCATTTCTATTTCATATTTAATGGAATGAAATCATAATTATATAAAGTTATATTATTATTCCAGTATAATATCATATATAAAATCATAAATTCCATCCTTTATACAACCAACATATGGAATTAACGAATCAAATCACTTTGAGGGGGCGGTAGTCTGCACTTCCTAAAATGAAGATATCACATTTACCCATAATGTAAACAATAAAGGTATGCAATAAATCAAAGATACTGAATAATAATGAAAACCAAAACATAATATATATCATATATAAATAGAGTGACATCATAATGGCCACCATGAGAGGTGTTAAAAGAAAATTGAACTATCATCGTTTCGTGAGGCAGTAGTTCGCCACCCACAGAAACAGTATGTTATTTAACCATTAGATGTAGGTGTGTGTAATTTTAAATCAAATACATCTCATAAAAACATACTAGTATATTTAAGATACTGGTTTTGTTACAATATATAGGAATAAAAAGAGTTTAGGGGTTGGAGAAGCAAAATAAAATAAAAGAAAACATGTGAAGACATTACCTTTAAATCGGGTAACTCCTCTTGGTTTGAACCAAAAGGGTTTCTTGAAGAGATTTATGCCTAAGGTAAGGCTTATATGATGAAGAGAGGGATGTATAGAGATAATATGAGAATATTTGGGCTGAGCCAATGTCTTGATAGATGTGGGTAAGGTGCTAGAGGTGGGGGCCTTTTATAAGAGGACAGGAGGGGCACTTTTGGAAAGTGAAGAAATGTTACTTTATTTTATAATGAGTTTCGGATTTTAGAGGTCCCAAAATTATATATTTCTAGGATAAGGTGATAAGGGTTCTAAATATACTCATACAATATGTTTTTTACAAGTTTATGTCTTATATTTTATATTATCTATTCATTATACTTAAATCGTTAATTAATGAGGTAATCGATGCATCATCATGGTGTCATAAAAAATTTAAATTATTTAATGTCCTAAAAGTATAAAACAATACCATGATGAAGGAAATAATTTTATAATTCCAATGGATTCTTATAGTCAAAAAGATAACTTGTATATCCCCATGTAATAATTGTTTTAGTAAAACAATACATGTTTGTGACATTTTTATTTTTACTTTAAATAAAAGGTATTAATGTCATTATCTTACCCAAGTGTCTCCATGGGGTCCCCCAAATTGACCCATGGATTTTCTTGGTCGGCCATGAGTAATCCAATAAGATTAGGACATGTTTCAAGGTAATTTTATATTATTATAACATTATTTTTACTTTAAATTACTCTAATTACCTCTAATCGCGGTTAATAAAACTAAAAAGTTACTATTCACCGAAAAAATATTTTCATCCCATTGAACCAAATTTTACTTCCAAATTACAACCATATTTTTTGTAATTTTGAAATTAAATACATAGAAGTGGTAAAATTTCATTTAAACAAAAAATCAGTTTTTTAACTACAACATAATGGTTTCACTATTCATAAAAAATTGATGTTTTTCAGAAAAAATACCAAAAATTCACCCTAAGATATATTTGATATTCCAAATTCAATGTTGATGTCTATTTTACCAATTTCAAAACATATAAGTTTCATTAATTAATTTTATAATTATTTCCCGTTGTCAAAACAAATAGTGTGTTTTTAAGAAAAAATATCAATCAAGTGATTGACAATTGTTTATGTCTAATCTCAAAGTGAAATTAATTATGATGACCACCATTGGATAAAATGATAAAAATATATTCTAATTATACTTTAAAACAACTCAATAGTATAATTTATCACTATAAATTATTTTGATTAAAAAAGTTGTTTTTTAGTATTTTTCACTATTCCTCAAAAATTGGATGTTCTCAGAAAAATACCAAAACATCAACAAAGGATAATTTCGATATTCCGAATCCCAAAATGAACTCCATTTTAAAATTTATATAATTTTAAAAAGTGGGTATTACTATTCATAACGGCTACTTTGATTGGCCGCGGTGTGTTAGAATCTCGAACTTTCATATAATGCAAGCTATTTCATTATTGAAAGAGAAGCGTACCATGGAAGCTTGAGGTGTTAAATTCTCCCCTTCTTCAATAAATTGTGTCCTCGCAATTTAAAATTGTTCTTTGAAAATAAAAGGTTGAAAATAGAAAATACCTTTGTGGAAAACCCACATCGGAAATAAGGTTAATAAAATTTAGCCTCAATAAGAGAGAAAGGGAAATTAAAAAGTCACTACCAAATTATGATCTTGATTAAGAGAAAATTGGTGGAAATTGGAGATATATAATTGGAGGAAAAACGTAAATATTTTTAGGGAGTGATTGAGGTCATCAATCAAAAGCAAGTGTAAAATTGAGGGCCTCAATGCCTTCAATCTATGTTAATTTAAAATATCATCAGTTCAACAAAACATAAGGTATTAAGATAATTTTTTTTTGATTTAATATCCATTTCCTAAAGTTTAAGAATTAATTTATTCATAGAATAATAGATAGTTATATATATATATTCTTGACAAGTGTAGTTTCAACATTAAACTAATTTCTACCACAAACTCATCTTTTACTCAAAAATATTATAGAACTCAAAAATATTATATT
The DNA here is from genome assembly GCA_963277665.1 of Viscum album. Taxonomy (NCBI): domain Eukaryota; kingdom Viridiplantae; phylum Streptophyta; class Magnoliopsida; order Santalales; family Viscaceae; genus Viscum; species Viscum album. The sequence continues at coordinate 78,217,900 of OY728139.1, forward strand.
TATCCTAATCGTACAAGGATAAAAATATTAACACATACCATTTAGATTAGGAAAACTATTTTGTAATAAACAGGGACTTCCAGTAGGCTAGTGGTAGGTAATAAAGGCCTTTCGTACCATGCTTGTGGGTTCAATTCCTACAGCTTTGTCCGACGCGACGGGTTATCCCCCGAACTGCAGGTATTCCTTTTCCTAAAACTATAGTATTATAATAATCCAAAAATAATCTTCCGGAATGTTTTAACCTTAAACAATACTATCCAAAGTTAAACATAATACATTCCATCCTTTATAGTTATCCAAAATACCTCTGTACAGACTTTCTCTATAAGGTCTCTAAATTCCAAAATCAATTCATCAGATTCCCCAAACAAAGTAATGTTTCTCTTATTGTCACATACTAAAAATATGATTACCATTATCATATTAAAACCTTAATGAAATCAACAAGTACTACAGTACAATACTTATATATATCACATTATTCTTATAACCATAATATACTTCTTGAGTCCAAAAACACAAATACAATAATTATTCCACTTCAACTATAGTAACAACATAAGATTGGACTTGCTACCTTGGCCTTTTCTGAGGTAAGTTTCCTTGGCGCTTAGGGAATGCATTTTCATAATGGCCTATTTTTCTAAAATTGTAGCGTTCAACATTGAAAACCTCTTTCTTTCCCTTTCAATCACAAGCTTGGTGACCATTTTTTCCAGATTTATAACAAACTCCCATTCCTTTTAGGCTTGTACCAGGGTGATTCTTCCCACAATTATCGCATAATGGAAAATCCTTCATTCCCGTTTTCCCTTTATCTGTCTCTTGTTCCACTGTTTTCTTCTTCTTTTTATTTAATAATTGTCATATGATTTAAATAATTCATTTTCTATCTTGATAGAACATGAGACCATATCTTCGTACGTTGAGAAAGAATGTGATACTAATGCTCGACAGAGAAATGGTTTTAAACCATCAAATAAACAATTAATCTTACTTATTTGGTTATGTATATAATATACAGCACGCCTCGCTAACCTTGTAAAGTTTGACTCATACTTTGCGAAATTCTCATCCTCATTTTGCCTCAAACTCAGAAATTTCTTTTCCATATCTGCTTGATGGTCACGATGAATGTAATTTTTTTAAGAAAAGCTCTTTGAACTCTCTCAATTCCATACTAGATACTTCTTCATCTTCCTTTGTATTTTGAATCAATGACCACAATTGATCAGCATCTCCAGTGAGGCAGTAAACTCCGATGAAAACATTTTCCCTTTCACTACTCCCCAAGGCATGGAATATTTTCTCTAAGGAATTTATCTATTGCTCAGCTACTAAGGGATTTTTACTCCCATTGAATGTTGTTTTTTGATGCCTCATGAAGCGGTATAACATTGATCCTCCAAATTGCGGATCAGGGTGCTCCATACGAGTAAGGTTATTAATCATAACCCGGGTGATTTGTCCCAGTATGGTGATAACCTGATCAGCACCAGTTGTATCACCAGCTCCATTATAATTATCTTGAGTAGGAGGGAAATCCCTACATGGAGTGCGTGCATTGATACGGTTTTCATTCCTTCCACTAGGCTCCATTTTTAAACAATGACATTAACTAGATCAGTTTATGAATCAAAATACATAATTCCATACTTGTAAAACACTTAACACAAATTGAATAGTTTATGGATATAATCCACAATCATAAAAATGTTTTCGTTGAGGAATTATATACTCATAAACCCTTCATAATGGTTTGTAAAGAAAATGAGAATTATCCTAATAATATCCCCCGGGAGTGTCGTAACCAAGAGTGCAGCAAGGCATGTTCTTCTACACCAGTTCCCGTTCGAGTCTAGTTCAAAGTGGTGTTTTTAGGTTTTACCCCTAGGTACATTTGTGCCAGAGCCGCCTCTACCTTCTCATATCCAGATAGGGATTTATTTCTCAGAAAACTCACAAAATCTCTATAATACCAAAATTTTAGGAAGTTCTTATATACTAATCCTCAAAGTCTATCTTAGGGATATGTGATCTAATCAGAGTTTATCTAAATCTAGATTCCATGGTTAGTACTAAATTGCCTCTGATACCAACTGTAACACCCCGACCCCAGTTACCCAGAGTCGGTGCATTATTACGTAACATTGGAAAGATCACAAAAGATCAAGTCCTGAAATACCGATTAGTTTAGTAGCCTTGGAAGCACTAGATACATTCATTAATGTTACATTACATCATAAAGTAAAGAAACTACAGTAACATAGCCTCCAAAGTCCACACTCATATCCCCTTTAGGCAATCCCTATAGGTCAGTCGTAAAATATTTCTTCACATCCTGGGAAAAATAAAACATAGAAAGGGGTGAGCTCAGATGCTCAGTAAGGATAACAATATAGCGTAAACATTCATAAATAAACATAAACTTTTAAGGCAATGTATAAATAAAAAAAGCATTTTAAACTTGAACTTCAGCATAATATGGAAAAAGTAAAATGAAATAATTCCATTTACTTATTCACATTGATACTCTACTAGTCGAATAATCACATACAATAGCAATAACCACTTTTATAATGATAGAATGTATAATGCCACACTATCATAACCACATATTCAAGGCCTTATGCCAAAACTAAAAATAATATTTTTCCAAGGCCTTGTGCCGAGACACTAGTTTGTCTCTTGAGACCTACCGATGCATCGAGGAGCTATAACAGGCTCCAACCGTCACATACTTTGTCCAATGCATTCCTTATATGAAATGGTTTAAACATATCATAAACCATAACATAATCGTATCACATAAAACATGCATAAATGAAACATAACACTTACACATTTAAATTAGAATATATCAATACAACAAATTGATAAAATCATTTCCAATAGTAAAATAAAAGAAAATTAAATTATGGTAATTATTTTTCAGTTTAAATAAAGTTATGGCATGTAGAGGAAGCCGAAACTCAAATAATGGTCACGGCGGTAGAGAAGTCGTTGTCGCCACATACGTAAGAAAAAAACGTTCCCTTTTTTCATTTATTAAAATGCTTCATATAAAAATATTCCTTTTGAATAAAAGTAAAGGTCAAATGGTTTTATACACCATATAAAAGATTGTTGTGTATAAAACAAAATATGCCTCAATGAAAGGGGATTGAGACGAAGTCCCTTACCTCGTGTCCAACTTGAATCGATCGTTCTTTAATCTCTGGAATATTAAACTAGAGTTAATTTACACTTTATTAAGAACCATTTTCTATTTCATTATTCTTTTTATATCACTTATTACCATGTTATGAACATTATTTAATTATTTAAGTTTATAACGGTTGTTTTGTCGATCTTTGGTACTTCAATCAAAAATAAACTTCTTATAATTACAAGTTGTTAGTGTGGTAAAATATCCATTATATACAGAATTATATTCATGATGTAGATATCATATATGTAATATATATCCAGTATATACATGCATTTATAATATTACATAACATTTAGAGGTACGAAATGAAATGCACCGTTCATGGAGACGGTATGCCGTACGTACGTATTAACGCTACTTTCATTTACATTTCATATTTAATGGAATGAAATCATAATTATGTAAAGTTATATTATAATTCCAGTATAATATCATATATAACATCATAAAATCTATCGTTTATGCATCCCACATATGGAATTAAAGGATCAAATCACTTTGAGGGGACGGTAGTTCGCACTTCCTAAAATGAAGATATCGCGTTTACCCATAATGGAAACCATAAAGGTATGCCATAAATGAAAAATAAAGAATAATAATTAAAACATAAAAATAATATATATCATATATAAATATAGTTACATCTTAATGGCTACCATGAGAGGCGTTAAAAGAAGGTTGGAAAATCATCGTTTCGTGAGGCAGTAATTCGCCACCCACAGAAAAATTGTGTTCTTTAACCATTAGACGAAGGTGTTTGTAATTGTAAATAAAATAAATCTCATAACAACATCCTAGTATATTTTAGGTACTGTTTTAGTTACAAAATATAGGAATAAAAAGAGTTTAGGGGGTTGGAGAAGCAAAATAAATCAAAAGAACACAAGTAAAGACATTACCTTTAAATCTGATAACTCCTCTTGGTTTGAAACAAAAAAGTTTATTGAAGAGCTTTATGCCTACAGTAAGGCTTCTATGATGAAGATAGGGATTTGGAGAGATAAAATGAGCAGATTTTTTCCGAGCCAATAGCTTGAGAGGTGTGGGTATGGTGGTAGAGGTGGGGGCCTTTTATAAGAGGAGAGGAGGGGAACTTTTGGAAAGTCAAGATATGTTACTTTATTATATAATGATTTTCGAATTTTAAAGGTCCCAAAATTATATATAAAGAGGATAAGGTGATAAGGGTTCTAAATATACTCATATAATTTGTTTCTGACAAGTTTAATGCTTATATTTTACATTATCTTTCCATTTTATTTAAATCGTTAATTAATGAGGTAATCGCTGCATCATCATGGTTTCATAAAATATTTAAATTATTTAATGTCTAAAAATAATAAAACAAATTACCATGATGTAGGAAATCGTTTTATATTTTAAATGGATATTTATAGTCTAAACGATAACTTGTATAACCCCATGTAAAAATTGTTTTAGTAAAACAATACATGTTTGGGACATTTTTATTTTTAATTTAAATAAAAGGTATTAATGTCACTATCATACCCATGTGGCTCCATGAGGACCCAAAAATTTACCCATGGATTCTCTTGGTCGGCCATGAGTTATCCAATAAGAGTATGACTTTTTTCAAGGTAATTTCATATTATTATAAGATTATTTTTTCTTTAAATTATTCTAATTACCTCTAATTGCGGTTAATAAAACTCAAAAGTTACTATTCCCCAAAAATTATTTTCATCCCATTGAACCATATTTTAGTTCCTAATTACAAACATGTATGTCATATTTATGAAATTAAATTCACAGAAGTGGTAAAATTTCATTTAAACAAAAATCTGTTTTTTAACTACCACATAATGGTTTCACTATTCATCAAAAATTGTAGTTTTTCAGAAAAATACCAAAAATTCACCCTAAGCTATATTTTATATTCCAAATTAAAATATGATGTCAATTTTACCAAATTCAAAACATATAAGTTTCGTTACTTAATTTTATAATTAATTCCTATTGTCAAAACAAATAGCATATTTTTAAGAAAGAATATCAATCAAAAGATTAACAATTGTTTATGTCCAATTTCAAAGTGAAATTATTTCTAATGAACACCATTGGATAGAATGGTAAAAATATAATCTAATTATAATTTAAACCCACTAAATATTATAATTTATCACTATAAATTTTTTTGATTAAAAAAGTTGTTTTTAAGTATTTTTCACTATTCATCAAAAATTGGATGTTCTCAGAAAAATACCAACAATTCAACATAGGCTAATTTCGATATTCCAAATCCAAAAATGAAGCCCATTTTAAAATTTATATAATTTCAAAAAGTGGGTATTACTATTCATAATGGCTACTTTTATTGGTCACGATTTGTTAGAATCTCGAACTTGCATACAATGCAAGCTATTTCATTGTTGAAAGAGAAGTGTACCGTGGAAACTTGGGGTGTTACAAATGGGTCATAGTAGATCCCTGCTACAATGAGAAACTAGTAGTCCCATAACTCTTTTCTTGAATATATGTTATATGTATGGAAGATGTTATATGAGGGACAAAAAATATATAGGCTATTTGGGGTGATGACCCAAAAAACATTGAGGCACCTTCTCATGGTGTAAGACCTTGGTAATATATTGGAAGATATTATGAGAATGAGACCCTCTAGTAGGATATAAAAATTTCATTGTTCCATTGGATGTTTCTATCTGCGGATGTGTGTATTGGTCCTTATACTTTTATATTATTATTAATGGGTATTACAACTCACACACTTAGAAGTATTGATGAAAACTGCGATGACACACTGTTTGCAGTAAGGTAGGATATGTTGAGTGTGTCATGAGTAATAATAAATTAATAGATAATGAGAGAAAGGATTTGTCCCTTATGTTCTATAAATAAATTTTATATATTAGGTACTTTAATGGAATTTATATATCCTAAATAAAACTATGTCCATGTTGAGTAATGAGCAATTTCAATTCTGAGAGGTCAAAGAAAGAGTAATCGAGCACATGGATTGATGACACTATTATGGAACCCGCTTGATTTAAGATATTGAGATAAAGGGATTACATTACATGGTATGAATTTGTATGAGGTGACATGTCATTTTGGCATTATATTTCTTCTCTATGGGTGCCTTGGCATGTTTCTAGACGATAACCTTGGACATTTGGTAGGTTATGCCTAATGCCACTAAGAATGGGGCCTATAGGTTGACACACTATGTGTATCCATGTAGCCTAGTTAAAAATTATTTTAACAAGGTTAATAATTTTTTTTCTAGATTGTGGTTTAAAAATTATTGATGGATACATGATATCATTTATTTTGACACTAGTTATTCTAGTGAATATATTATTAGTGAAATAAAATATTTGTTAATGAATAAATTACTTATATTTATTTAATATGTAAGTATTCATTATTCCATGTCTAATAAATGTGGTGGAGGAACTAAAGAAAAATACGAAAAAAATACACACCATGTACATCAATATACACATTGTTTAGTATTTTTGGGGATTTGTGAAAAATAATATTATTTATTTAATTAATTAAAATTATGTGTAATCCAATCATTTCATGTCAGGTGATAATAATAAAAATCAAATGTTATTATTAGACATGGTGTCTTACAAAGAATTAAATATAATGAATAAATCCCATTGGTTAATTAATTCATTTTAATATTATATGTAATATAAATCCCAATTACATTATTCCCAATAGGCATAGCCATTCTCTGTGGTTGTGCACAACAGACCTGGAGAATGATCTTAAGCCAAGAGATAATTCCTTCCATACAAGAACACTCTAAAGTTACGATGGAGATCCTCCTCCACTATATCAAGGAGAGAAATTTGGAAACAACACTCAAGGAGATTAAAGGTGGACATCGCAAGTGAAAGGTCTCCCACACTAGAACATGGATATCCCTTCGGAGATGTCTATAGATACATCGAGCACGTTTGGATCAATTCTAGAGGAAGCCTATAATTGAAATCTATGATGAAATGATGGATCACATTGGATCGTGACAAGAAGCATCAATGGTGAGATAATTCCATAAAGATAATTATTATCATTAAATTAAATTAAATATAAACAACATATAATTATCCTATCTATGGTTTTCAGACTTTCATAATTCCTTTTCATTCTCCATTTTATTCCAATGATCTGGCATTTTATCATCATGAAGGATCTCAGATAAATCATTGTTATTGGTAAAATTTACATTGGGAACACCCATCCACGCGCATTGGTTGCACCTGGAACCTACAAGTGGTATCAAAGCGATCATATCATTGAATAAGATTATTAAGTTTTTTCTTTGATGATTTAAACATTTAATAATTTAGTTATTTCAATTCTTGTTTATCATTTAATAAATCTGAATATCTTGATATGTTCCCCCTCTTTTGTTTCTCATTCAACATACAGAAATGATATTCTCATTTAATTTTGATTGAAAAAAATAGAGGATCTCAACAGAGGTTCTGAAGGTTCTTGGTCATACAACACACAAACACATGGCGTGTATTCGGCCTTACAAGCCATGTAGTCATGGTTCAATTCATCAGGACTGGTCTGCCAAACCAATCCATGTGTCTGATTTTATCTATATCTTTATGACTCTGTCTATTTACTAGTAATATGTGGAATATCGTTTCTTGATTATACTCCATGAGGCCCAATGGACATGGTTTGTTGTCACTTCGGGTTAGGGTTGAACCATGAACCCCATAAACAGCTTTCTCGACTAGAGATCATGTAATGCAGATACTACTTGTCGTGTGGCCCACTGGACATGATGCGTACTCCAAATATTTCCAAATTACAACTGCATGCTGACTCCCATGCATGAACTTTGAGTGGACGGTGAACGATTGTACACACTATGTAGTAGGAACTAAATTCAATGTACTCATCCAAATTATGAATATTAATTAAATTTTATTATTAAATTATACAATCCCTTAATACTTGTACCATGGTGTGGGCATAAAAGTTTGGGCATAACATGAGATAGGTGTTTTATAAATATGTTTTTAATTTATCATCTGTGTAATGTTCATTTCTACTCATTAGGTAGTTAAGAATGGGAATTCACCGGGTTTCCAACAAGGTACAAATAACATACAAAGATTATTTTAAATTAATTTATTTGTTTAAAATTATGATAGATTGTAGTCTCAATGAAATTCAGAAAAGGGTTTGAGATAAATTGATTGATTAATTAATGAGAATAATTAATTTATTCAAGAGTGATTACCTTAAAAATAATGATTAAATAACTGAATGATAGTTTTATTTATGTATAAATATCATTTCATTTATGGATGATTATGATATAGACCAAAACCGTTGTATATGGATGGTTTCTATTAATTTATTTATTTATATTAAATTTTCTGGTTTGTGAGCCTTCTCTTCATTAATATGTAGGGCCTATGTGCCCACGGTTTTTTAATGTAAAACTCCATTTTACCCTTAACCTGCATGTGAGATAAAATCATACACAATGAAAGGAGCTCCCATGCTAGTGGAGGTGGCTATAGTTAGGAGCTGAGGCGAAACCAATCCATGGAGATACAAAGGTGGATAGGTGGAAAGCTGTAAACGCGAACCCAAGAGGTTCAAGGTGTTTATTACCTAGTTCTTGGGTTAGTTTATCAATAGATAAATAAAATATCCATTAGAATGATCTCATGATCATTCGATTTAATTTTTTTGTCAGTTTCATTGTTTATTTATTTTGGGTGGGTTGTCATGATCACACAATTAATTAGTCAAACAAGTATGCAAGAAGGAACTAAAATAATACCCTCTTATGCATAAATATTATCTTAGACATGGTTAATCAGTTCATTATATTCTAATTAATATTAACAAGCATTTAATAAAGATAATAATATATAAATTTACGTATAATGATAAAATCCCTCAAGGAAATATTAATTCGGTATATCCTTTTGTAATCTTTGTTAGAATCAACCCATAGTTCATAGTTCTTGACCAACCCGAATTGGGGTACTTTAAATTATCAGGGAATTCTAATTTGAGATTTTGGGTTTACTTGAATTGGTTCACATCAAGGGTTGACTACCACAGTAGGACTTGGTGTGACGAAGAGGAAATCATAGAGGAAATCCAAAAAAAGGATTTCCAGATTGTGGAGTCTACTCAGCTAATCAAGGAGATGTGAGTTAATGCAGTTGAAATATGGAATTCCTAACTAAAACCTTTCATGATTCTTGACCAACCCTAGTTTGGGTAATGCAAGGGGAAATATAGATCCTTTCTAAGAGAATATTAAGGGAAAAAATATTACAATGTCAATGGTGAGTGATATTGGATTTCAATAAAATAGTGGGAGACTAATAAGTTTTAATTTATTTGTTTGTATCGGTTTTATAATGATAATGTAATAAATATTTTATCATCTTAATTTAAAAAAATTATTAGAAAAATGACATCAAACATATCATCGTACACCATAATCGAGAAGGAAAACATTCTCACCATCACCAATTTCATGAAGTGGCAGAGACGTTTACGCGTCATCATTCGCCCCGAGAGGAATGTGTATGTGCTGGAGGATCCTTTTCCAATTATTCATAGAAACAAGGCTACTAACGAGGAAGTATCTCTTTATATAAACCATTTGGATGATTCCATGGATTTCTAATGTTTCATGCTACCGTCCATGTCTAATGAGATCTTGAAGCATCATGAAAACATGGATGTGTATAGTAGGATGTCTCAACTTTAGTATCACTATTAAGATATGGCGAGACCTGAGAGATATGAGATCTCCAATGATTTTTTAACAACTATTATTTGAGAGCCATCACCAGATGGGCCTCATGTATTCATGCTAATTAGCTATATGTACTTCCTGGAAATCATAGGGATTAAGTTTTCATATGATTTCTGTACAGATCTCATCCTATAATTAATTTTAGAAACCTTCTCAAGATCTTTTTTCAACTATAACACGAGGAACACCGTGAAGAGTGTATCAGAACACCTAACCATGATTCTCCTTGTAGATAAGAACATGGGGTGTGAAAAACCCACATTCATTATGGTGAATAATAAATGTAAGGACAATGAAAATGAACCAAGTATTTAAAAATGGTCTAAATCCCTCGATCTCATACCTCCAATAAGGAGATGATCCAGATGCAGAGAAAATAATTTGAGGTAGTTTTTTTTGCATGTGGAAATCAAGGCCATTGAAAGATGAACTCCACCATGATGTGTAGGGACACTAAAGGTGTGTTTTGTTATGAAGTGTCATATTTACATTTCTAAATATTGAGTATTAGATATAGAATGTGGGGATCACATCTATATTGAAATGAAGGAACCAAGTAGATTTAGAAATATTATTAAAGGAGATGTGGGTCTTTGAGATGCCAATGGAACGAGGCCGGATGTGTTGTCTATTGGCGATTACCATCTCTCTTTTCTAACTCAGTTTCTTTTAGTTTTACATAATTGTTAATATGTACCTAGTATTACCAAAAACATAATTTCTATATCATGTTTGGATATAGTTTGATTTATATTCATGTTTGGAAATAATGGTATTTTCTTTTATAAGAACAACATATGTTATGGTACTGAGCATTTAAATAATGGTTTTTAGGTATTAAATTATGATAACCAAGTGTTGGAAATCTATAACGAAACAAACCCACATGACTAAAACAACACCAAGTTGTTGTATCAATGTATCATTCATGTAAATGAGAATCTATTGACAAAGCTCTGCGAAGATGGTTATTTATACTATACTAGGCTAAAACCACTTGATAGGTGTCACACATGTTTATAAATGAAAATGGTCAAGCCGCATTTCGGTGAACATGGTGAAAGGGCCACCATACTTCTAGTATTGGTACACATGGATGTGTGTGGACCATTTTCATTAGGAGTTAGAGGTGGATATTAATACTTCATTACTTTTACTAATTATTGGAGTATATAGGGATATATCTACTCAGTGAGGTATAAGTCAGAGTACTTGGATATATTTATGGAATTCATGAATGAGGTAGATAATTAGCTTGGTAAGAAGATTATGAAGCTTTGATTGGATTGAGGTGGAGAATATCAGAACCAACATTTCATCGAGCATTTACAGGAGTTTGGGATTCTATCTCAACACACTCCCCCTTATACACTATTGTGGAATGGTGTTACTGAATTGAGGAACTACACATTTTTTAACATGGTATGGTGGATGATGAGTGATATAGATCTTCATATATCCTTTTGGGGATATTCATTACAAAATACAACATACATATTAAAACGAGTACCAACTAATATGGAAAATGTAATTTCCATCGAGTAATGGAGTTCATAGAAACCCATTTTGTCGCACACATGTGTATGGGGACGTGAGGCACTTTTTAAGGCCTTCTCAGTCGAAAATCTAGAACCACGGGGAATGAGGTGTGTAATTTTTGGTTATCCCAAGGAAACGAAGGGATATTACCTATATAACTCCTCAGATAAGAAAGTGTTTTTCTCCAGAGAATTCATGTTTCTTGAAAGGGATCACATCCTCAAAAAGGATAGTGGGAGAAATATTTACTTCGAAGAAGTAGACGCTCAAGATACAAAAGAGTTGGTATAGGAACATGTTCCACAGGTCCCTGTGATAGAGGTTACTGAAAAAAAGTACTATATAGGAGAAAAAGAGTGGTATGGGAACTAGATAGATTTGGTTTCCTAGTCACTGAGAATGGTGAATCATTATTGTTGGAAAATGATGAATCTCTCTCCCACGAGGAAGCATTAAAGATATTAGAAGCTACAAGATGGAAAGAATATATGAAATTAGAGATGGATTCCATTTATCGGAACATGTTTGGGTTCTGATCAATGAGCTAGATGAGGTAATTCCTGTTGGATGAAAATTGGTCTTCAAGCAACAGATGGACATGTAAATTCAAGTTATCTCCTATAAAGCAAGGCTAGTGGCTAAAGGATTCAAACAACATCATGGAATTTAATATGATGAATCATTATTACTAGTTTCTATGTTAAAATCAATAAGAATCATACTTTCAATATCAACTTACCATGACAACATGATTTGGCTGATGGATATCAAAACAATATTCCTTAATGGGAAACTTTTAAAAGATGTCTATATGACACAACCAAAAGGGTTAGTGACACCAGGTGAAGCCAAATCGGTTTGAAAGTTGTAGAAATCATGTTATGGATCAAAACAATCATCTAGGGCATGGATCATTATATTTGATGAAGGCATAATGTAATTTGGTTTCAATAAGAACAAAAGTGATCCATGTGTTTAGGAGAAGTTTAATGGGAATGCGGTCATTATCCTAGTAGTATATGAGGATGGCATATTACTTATTAGAAATGATGTACCAGTCTTAAATTCATTTAAGGACTAGTTGAAAAAGTGGTTCTTCATGATGGAATTAGGTGAATCTTCATATATTCTAGGGATCAGGATCATTCGTAAAAGATCCATGAGGTTTCTTGGACTTTGTCCAGGTACATACATTGACTGGATACTAAATAGATTTTGTATGGAACAATCTAATAAGGGATTTGTTCCAATGTCACATGGCATACTTCTTTCCAGGAGAATGTGTCCTCAAACCCGATGAGGTAATGATATGATGAGTAAGATCACATACACTTCAACAATAGGATAAATCATGTATGCCTTGTTATGTATCTGACTTGATGTTGCCTATGCACTAAACATGGTGACCAGATATCAAGAAGATCCAGTCGAATAACATTGGACTATTGTTAAGACTGTGTTTAACTATCTACGAAGAAATAAGGATATGTTCCTAGTGTATGGAGGATAAAATGAGCTTGTCATCAGAGGGTATGTTGATTCTTGTTTTTAGACAGATCAGAATGATCTGAAGTCGAAATCAGGATAAGTTTTCTATCTCAATGGAGGAGATGTGAGATGGAAGATTTCAAGAAGCCAGTTGTCGTTGATTCTATAATGGATTCTGAATATAAATTGGCTTCTGATGTATCCAAGGAATACAACTGGATTCAAAACATTTTTCAGGATCTTGATGTGGTGCCTAATAGTAGAGACCCTATCACATTGTATTGTGATATTACTGCATTTGTGGGTCTTGAAAAAAAACCAAGGTCACATCAATGGACAAAGAACATTCTCAGAAAGTATCAACACTTGTGGTATTTCTATAAAAGGTGTGAATTTTTAGTGAGAAAAGTGTCCACAAAATAGAATGTGGAGGACCCCATGACTAAATGTCGATCTCAGTAGAAGAATGAATATCATGTGAGATCTAGAAGGTTAATGGTTGTTAATAGTTGGATCCAGTCCAACTGTATGTCTATTGGAGTTGGTGGCCTAGAACAAACTACTTTTTACTTTATGATAAACTTGTATTTATCGATTTTAATATTAATAAAAACCTATCAAATCATTATTATAATTCTGCATCAAAATACATGTGATAAAGTCCTAAGGATTGATGTTTCACAAAAGGGTCATAGGGGATCCCTTCTATGAAGAGAACCTTAAAGGGTCATAATACTATTATTAAATATATATTCTATGGCTAGAAGATGTTATTTGAGGGAAAAACATAATATTGGACATTATGGGTGAAGACTTATAAATCATTGAGGCACCGTTTCATGGTCTACGCCCATGATAATATTGAGAATGATATTATGATAACAATACCCTCCAGTAGAAAATACTCATTTTATAGTGTCATTGGATGTTCCTATCTACAGATGTGTGTATTGGCCCTTAGAATTTAATATTGTTATTAATCAGTATTAGATCTCACACACTTAGATGTATTGATGAAAACTATAGGGACACACTTTTCGTAATGAGGTAGGATATTCTATGTGCGTCACAAGTAATTATGCATTAATAGATAATGTACGAAAGGATTTTTCCCTTATGGTCCAAAATAGAAGTTAATATCTCAGTCACTTTGATGGAATTGATATAGCCTAAATAAATCATTGACCATGGTAAGGAATGGGAATGATCAATTCCATGAGTTCAAAGAAAGAGTAATCAAGTGCATGGGTTGATGACACTAGCATGAAACCCTCTTGATTCGAGATATTGACGAAGATGTATTACGTTGCACTATAAAAGTTCATATGAGGTGACACATCATTACGTCATTAACTTCATTCCCTATGGGTTCCTTGGTGTGTTTATAGATGATAACCTTTGAATTTAGTCATGCTCCGCCTAATGCCTCTATGAATGAGGCTTAAAGGGTCATACACTAAGTGTATGCATGTATCTTAGTTAAATTTTCATTAAAGAAGTTAAATATAGAATATTCCTGATAGTGGTTTAATAATTATTCCAGGATGCCTAGTCTTATTTACTTCGACACTAGTTATTCAAGATAATATATTGTGGGTGAAATAATATATTTATTAGCAAATAATGTTGTGATATTTATTTAAGAAATAAATATCCATTATTAAAGATCTAATAAATGTGGTGGAGGAAAAAATATAAATGGAAAAAACAAAAGTACACGCCGTATATATTAATATACACACCTTGTAGTTTTTATGCGGATTTGTAAATAATAATATTATTATTTATTAAATTAAATAATATTTGGTGTAATTAGCTGGGAACATGTCATGTGATAATAATAATAGTCAAATGTTATTATTATAGATGGGGTATTACTATGAATTAAGTGAAATGAAGAATGGACTTTGGGTAATTAATTCCTTTTATTATTCTATGTAATATAAATCCCAATTACATTATTCTAATTAGACCTATCGTTTATATGTAGTTGTGCTCAATGGATCTAGATAATGCTCTCAATCCAATATCGAATTTGTCTCCTCCATGAATTCCCTCAATTTACGAGAGAGATCCTCCTCTACTAGATCTAGCAGAGCACATTAGAATCAGCTCTGATGTCGATCAAAGGGGGACATCAAAAGAAAAGATTCTTCCACACCCGCACATGGATATACCTTTAGCGATGTCTAGAGATACATGGAGCCCTTGTGGATCACCTCTAGATAAATCCTACACTTGGATTCTACGACAAAAAAATGAATAACATTTGATCATGATCGGAAGAATTGATAGAGAGAGAATCCCATCAAGGTTATTCTTGTGTTTTAATTAAATTCATTATAACCAACATATGAATATCCTCTATATGGTTCTCAGACGCCCCTCTATTTTTCATTCTTCACTTTATTCTGAAGATCTCGAGTTTTTTTCACCGTAACAGATCTTGGATTGATCGTCGTTAAATGTAATATAAATATTGGGTACACCCTTCCACGTGCTTCCTCAAGGACCAGAACCTACACCTACCATGATCCATTTTTTTCATAGATTTCAGCACCAAAAGTTTCCTCCATTTCCTTTATTATAGTGAAATAGATCTGATTATAGATAATACATCACTTTAATTTAAAATATATTAATTTCAATATAGGTCATTCTCTATGGAATCTTGCCAATATTAATGTAACTAAAAATAATTAATACCAAGGAATACTGAGGTGTTTTATTGAAAATAGATTTTCATCTAGAAAAAACTAAGTCAATAGATTATTTTGATCTTCTTTTGAGTCAATATATTTGAAAGGTACATAATATTAGATCTATATATTTTACATAATCTCAGTTTAAAATTCATCTTTTAGAAACATCTATTTAATAAATCAGGTCTTATATTTCATTATTGTTAATAAGTATTTCAAATATCAGTAGGCTTTATGAATAATAATTTTAGTTTTAATGATATACAGTTCAAATTTATAAATGAAATACAAAACACCCATAATTTATTTTTTAGTTTTGGAATATTTAAGCTACGAGACATTCAATAACATTATAGAATTGAATATGATAGATTTTTTGTTTATTACATCTTCATATGAACAATACCAACAACAAAGTTGCTTTCATCACACATTATTTAAAAAAAATTACTCCAATCAAGTGGTGTGATGGGAAGTGATGAGATGAACTACTTATTTAATATGTTAAAATCTTCTAGATAACGTTCATCAAATTTAAACATTTAAACTTTTATAAAATGGATCACAATGGTCTTTTAATATATGACATATTCATGTTAAAAATTCTCTAAAACTAAATATTTCTAATTTGTGTCCCCATTTATTTTATCAATATTGGTGGTGGAAGAGATCAGTTTAATTTGGGACTCATCTACATAAATTTCACCCCTCATGATTTTTTATCAATTTCTATCCATTATATCCACATGAATTGTAATTTCATATATTTTAAACTAAATTTCATTCTTTAAATAAATCCAATACATTTTAAAAAAATTCGAAAATATCAAAAAATATATTTACATTAATTAAAAAGTAATATATGAACACATAAATGATTTTTTTACCATATCCATGAAATTGTCCAACAAATATCATTGAATAGTGTTGGGTGATCCACCTAATCAAAATGGAATTTAATTGTATGAACATCATCTATAAGAACAAGTATTTTTTATCTTCTATTGGTCATAAGGATAAATATGAACTTGGTTATACTAGAAATATCCATCTAGAGAGAAAAATGAGATTTTTATCCAACCCTTTCAATCACTTGATCAATAAATTAATATAAGAAATGGTATTTCCTTGGGGAATTGTTATAATTTATATATTCCACAAAAAATATCCAATTAGTTATTATTATGAATTAAATTTAATAATTCATTTAATTTTTAATGAAAATAATTACTTCTTTCCTAAACACCACATATAAGGGACTCACCCTTCCACTTGAAGAAATATGATAGATTACACATGCGTCAAGATATTTTATTATCTCCACATTGAAAAATTCATACCTATTAGGTGGAGTCTCTTCAGTAATATATATATGGCCATAAATTATCCTCCATTAAAAATTTATACTTGAAAAATGTAGGTATTATCTTCTTGTTGTTATATATGCTCTAAAAAAATTGGACTTAAGACTTCTTAAAACATAAAGAAACATTTATTATTTTTTATCTTCGAATATTTCTGAGTGAGTGATAAGAAATGTATATTTTACATTGAAATATATATTTTTATTATTGGCATATAATATATACAATTATAAACTAAGTGACTTCTCCAAATATTGTTTCATGATGATCTTGTCCAGATCCAATTCATTGCGATGGTATTACTCTGAATTCCTTTCACAGATCCCTTCATCCTCAATTATTTATTAGTAAAATGTTTTGAATGATCATCATTATTCCCATTGAACTCATATAGTATAGTTTTTTCATTATTATTTTAAGTATTAAACTGAATTATATTCCATGAAACAGTCACATCAACTGAAAAATAGTCACCCTATATATATTGATTCTTTCGAACTAAGAATAAATTCAATATCACCTTGTCTTCTCCAACATTAGAAATTATTTTTCTTCAAAGTAAATAAATCAAATAACCAAATATTTCTAGAAATTTTATTATAAATATAAAATACATTTCATTATCACTTCCCAAGACTAACATTATGAAATTGGTTGAATGGATCAATTTTAGTGAGTATCTTCCAAAAGTCCAATTCTAATATTGTGGGATTGTTCTGTCCTATTATAATCTCAATATAAACTATTAGTGTAATAAATATGGAAGTAGCTCCCAATTCCAAAAAAACTGAATATTAATTTACTATAATTTGCAAAAATAATCGTAATGCTCTAAGGGTCCTTCAGTTTTCGAAATACCATTCACTTGATAATGACCAAAAACATATTGAGACTCAAATTTCCAATATCAGTGATGTGACCAAAAATGACCCCATAGATTCCCAAATATTTCATTATGAATTGGGGGAATAGAAAATAAATATGGGAACAAATTCAAAGAGTTATAATTAGTAAATAGAGAAAATTGAAATGCAGTTATCTCTTTCCCACATAGTGCCTCATTCTATTTAAGGCCACTGCTTCCTATAGAGACACAAAAAAAACATTTTAATTTTTTTATGAGAAGATGTAATACCAAACCACCCACAAACAAAAATTATTTTTAGTTTGAGGCTATAATATCATTCCCCTAGAAAATGGAATTCATTTTCAGTGAAAGGAGATGTATTTTTTTTGGATTTCATAGTTTTCAGTATACTATTATGATAACCAACTATTTTTGGGAAGGGATCATTCACATTACTTATAAATGCATGGTCCTATCACTAGATGTATAAAAACATAGAAGGTAAATACTTATAATGGATATGCTGGATAATACTAAGAGATACACTTTCTATATGAAATCTTCTTACGAAGTAAAACAATCAGAAAATAGGCATCATAAATAGATCAGTGGCTAAGATCCCTTGCCCCAAAAGGGATATCCTTCTTGAGTAAAATAACCCACCTAGTCATCTAAAAAGAGAACCAAGTTTCATTTTTGTCTAAACCTTCTCATGTATTCATTCATTTTTTAATAACCCCTTCATTACACCCCATCACACATTGTGAGAATACAGAACAAGAAAATGACCATAAAACCAAACTTTCATTTCCGATGTCCAGAAACCTATGGTCATGTGTAGCTTTTGACCAAAGTTTCTATAAACAATGGATATATGAAAATTTATATCTATAGTTATATGAATCTATAGTAGTATGTTTTGTAGTAAAAACCAATAAAACATTGGAAATTGGTGGGAAAGGGCTACTTCCATGGTTTAGTAAACTGTGGCCATATCCACCTAAGTCCATGATTTAGACCATCATTATTTCCACTTATATCAATGGTTTTAACCGTGGAAATAGCCACCTATTGAAACAATTTAATACATGGTTATATCCACGCAAATATATAGTTTAAACTATGTCTATATGAACCTAAGGCCATGGATTAAACTGTGGTTATAGCTTGCTAAGGGCACAGTTTAAAATCACTGTAATTGGTGTCTATATCATTATTTTGGAACCATGGATATATATTTTTTAAAAATGATTAATAATTATAAATATATTAAGTATATTTAAATTATTATGTATATATACAAATGTATATATATACTAGAGTTCAGTGAAGTGGTAAAATTTTGGTATGATTATAGAAGAGGTCGGAGGATCAAACCCTATTAGTGGCATTTATTTTTCTAAGGATACAACCATGTTTTTATATTGTGGTTGTAACCACCTAATTCTAGGGTTTCAATCCATGGAAATATCCACATAAGGCCACATTTTCAAACCATTTCAATATCCTCCTAACGCCATGGTTTGAAAATATTTCCTTATATACCTAAGTCGATGGTTTAAACTATAATCATAGCCTCTTATTGACACATTTTAAAATGTTAAATTCCCACATAAGGCCATGTTTTGAACTATGGATATAAATTTGACCATATTCAATGGATATGATAGCCATGGTTCAAATAATATATGGAAATATGATATATACATTCTTTTTAGCCAATTTCCACAGTTTTAGAGTGTGGATTTTGGATTTTTTTTATTTTTTATGGTACCTAGAATGGATTATTTTAAGAATTTTCACACATCCTCTCTCACAACACCCCTTTCATGTTGAATTTGACATAATATTGGGCCCTTCAAGAACACTCAAAATAACTCCTTGTGACCAGTACCAATACCAAGTAATTCCAACACTAAGACCTCCACAATAGCCACCAGATTCATTTGTCCTATAGGTGAAACACATAAGTGTGTACCTATCACAATCATGAATTATGATTGTAAATGATTTACAACATTTAGACTACCTAATTTTTAGGATAATCAAAATTCTTAAAATCATGAATTCATGTTGTAGTGAGGATCCAACCCATAATGGTTGTAGTGAGAAATTTATTTGGTCATAGGAGGGACCTATACTTCTTAAAACGTGATGTGAATCTATTGTTATCCGTGAATATATGATATATGTAACATCATTAGTTGGTTTTAGAAATATTCAATAAATCTATAATGGTTAAAACATATGTTTCTTCCTGAAAACTTCATTATAGCCTCTCCCGTATCCAACTATAGACAAATACATAAAGGAGGATCCCAAATTGGGTATTTCCCTAGAAATTCATCCATGTTAATATATTTTACATTCATTTCATATCTTATACCTCATCCACAAGCAGATGAGACAGAATGATCAGCACGATTTTCCTATTTAGGTATAAGTACCCTCTTATGAATGATTGTCTAAGGTGGTGATCTTATTCTATCTCTTATTTATCATAACATGAATGAATCATGTGGGATTAGAAAATAGTAGTGATCATGAAATAAGCACAATCAAAAATCTTAAATTGGACTTCAACTAGAATAAATCCTCATACCTTGTTACTATACTCTCAATGGTCGATATTCCCTACTAGATACTCATTTGGAGTGCTATATACCTAATGATGTAACCAATGTTCCTCCATTTTAGATATAATCCTAATATTTTTAGATCTATATGGGCTTCGATTCCCATATATATGGGATATTTAAGAAGCCTCTATGAGGTTCAAACCCAATACCTCCATTCTATCACAATCGTTGTTTGGCTATAATCCTTGTAAGATTGTTCCCCCACCTTGGAGGTTATATTACTTACAGATATTATTTATTAGATCATCACTTGCACATACTCCTTGATAGAGTTGTCTTCATAGGCCCACATTCTATGGAATGTAAATGCATTGCAGTTGGACAAAATTCCTTAAATGGTAATCTGAAAAGTGCTTCCCAAGAGTAGATACCACAAAAAAAATTTCTAGTAACCTTTTCCCCAGATTTTCTTTCTTTATAAAATTAAACTTCATGGTTTGGTCCTTATCACATAACCCTAAATGGAATGGTGTGTCCCATTAAGTAGAAGTAAAAAACATGCGTTCTGATTCATGTCATAAGAATATGTATGAATCCCTTCTCATGGGGTCAATCATTACATCAAAACATCAACTACCTACCTAGTTGAAAAAAATAGCGGAGCACCCAATTATTAGGATTTAAGTTTCAATACTTTAAAATTAATTATGATCATGTAAATAATGAGATTATATGTGGGAAATCTAGTACATACTTAAATATCCCCCAATGGAGAACCTCACGTACCAAAAAATGGTTCCATTGATGGAGAACCTTGGACTTATACAGATGGTTCATTGAAAATGAATATATAATTGATTGAAGATGTGATGGGTGGAATTAAAAATATTAGTTTATATAAATGACTAAAAAAATAACTTATATATAAAAGATATTTAGGAAGTTGGGATCAGTTCCCCGAATAAGGGATTATTATCCCAAAACCCATCCTCTCAAAAAACTAAAATACAGGTTCATCATTAGAAAAATGAATAGTTATATCCTTCCAATAGAATGTAGGTCCATTTTTATCGATTTAGGAACCTTTTTATTTTTATATTTTAACAAATAATTCAAATTCGAAACAAACTCGAAATAATGTTTAAAAAATGGTGAAATATATGTGAAACCATCATTAACTAGAACAATCATGTCACCAACATGTAAGTAAATTTTTTCTCATATATATTTATGATAAAAATTTCTCAGCATGGATCATTGAAATATACCAATCAGTATGTTCTTGTATACTTTTCATGCATCATTAATATGTTTATTCATTTTTTTTGTTTACTCCTACCAGAAACTATCACTATAAATTAGTAAAAGGAAAAATAAAATCGTTACTTCAACCAAAATTGATCACATGATTTTTTATACATGTAAGATTCTCGTATATCTATAGGATTTCATCACCCACATATCATATCCAACGTTGAGTATCAAAAGTGTTGATTTGGGATCACTACTAGAAAATTTAATCCCCACCATATAGGCCTTGCAAAAATCTCAATACGGATAAATCCCAAATAACCATCCACCTAATCATGGAATGTGGAAAAGATGAAAATGAAACATGATTCCATTTCGAATTGTTTCAGGATCCTCTCCAAAAAATGAAATAACAAGACCCTCCCATATCTAAGGGAGGAAGACATAAGGTTCAATAATGGAGTGATCAACATGGAACATAAGTTCCCCTGAAGGGATCCTTCAGGTATTCTTAATCTCTAAGTACACACAACACCAAATCCTTAAAATGATGAGGATTTCTCCCCTAGGCCATGGCTCAATCCACTCAATCTTGGGTTCTTGGGATGACCCAACATGGGTAGGAAAAAGTCCACTAGGACAATGAAAATCACCTTGTTCCCACAATTTCTTTTTTCAAATATATGGAGTATATGTCTGAGATGGAATATATCTCTTCCCACACCCAGGAAGTCTTCTAGTATAATCATGAAGCACCCTAAGAGGATCTTATACACATATGATGATTAACAAGGGTCAAATTATTTCAAACCTATGCAAGACCCCACTATAATATTTTAGTTGGAATGGAGAGTAAGAGGAGAAATATATCCCTTCTTAAACAATGGAATGTGAATATATTATTGTTCCATCCATAGAGGTCACTCTATGTTTACTAGTAGTAATGAAAGGCTTGGTGTCCACCCATTTCTACATTCTTATAGACTACCAAGACAAAATGATTGTAGTAGTAGTGGTTAAAGATTGGGCACGAAACCCTATCCCTATAATTGGGGTGACTCATTATTATAATGAAAATCTCACCAACAAGCATACACATACTTCATTTCTCTTTAAGAAGGTTCGTCGAAACATTGCCATTATAAATATACAATATGACCGAGAAATCAAATTCATTCCAACATGAGATTATTTTTCCATTTCAACATACAATCTAGTGTATTAATATATCCTAGATAAAACCCCAAAATCAAATCAACATATTCTATAAACATCATGAGAGTTTATTAAGATTACTCCCATATATGAAATTCACTAAAAAACATGAGACTATGACTGATAATTCAGAACATTTAAGAAGAAATATCACCAAAGGTGATTGTAAATTTAGAGGTAGACCTGTGGACCTAAAATACATAATACTAGTGTTCTTGATGGAAAAAACATTTATCAATAGAGACCCAAGATTTTTACAACTTGTAAAAAAATCATTAAATTAGAAGATTTAGTTTTGAATATCCTACCACCACATTAATAAAAGTAATTATGGATGTCCTCCCCTGAGTATTATCTATTAATGTCTAATATTTACCCACACTATGATTGAACATGATATTATTACTCTCAATGAGTACTATGTAAACCCTCCTCAGGTTGAGATGATTAAATGGGAATAATGTTCTCCCCTTTCCAAAGTCTACCTTGAATGACCTCCCCAAGGCATATACCCATATATCCCATATTATGGATGAAATCTAATATATAATGGCATCCCTCCCAATGATAGGGATTGTTGTAAAGTTCCTATCAATAGATAAATTTCATTGTTACAAAAATGTCATCTCGTTGCCAAATAAATTGGGATAAAAACTTCATATCATGAAGAAATTAGAAATATAAGTCTATCCTTACATGTTCACATGTCCATAAAAAGTTATATTCTTTCTCATTGACATGATATACTTAGTAAGAATACATTCTCTAAACCACCCTTGGATCATCTATCTTATAACATGGTTGATTAGATTCCTACTGATCCAATTGTTTACAATAAGGAAGCTAGGATGTTCCCACTTTAGTCAGGTCAATTTGAGTAGTCTCTTGAGATATAATAATATAATTTGTCACTCATGAAGAAAAACAATATCAAGAATAATATACTAGTCACTTTATGGCCCAAAACTATTCCACATTATGATATTTCGTATATTTGGTCATTGAGATGCATGTATAAAATTGATCAGAATCAATAGATGAAACTATATAATTTAAAAAAATTTCATTCTTTATAAGGATTTAAATATAATTTCAAGAAAATAGAATAAATCCTTCAACATATTAACTCAAATTCCAATTCAGCTATGTGATGCTCAAAATTGGAAGTGAATCATTACCGAATTCTTCATGAATTCCTTCATGAATTTTAAATGATATGTTAACAGATCACTGATTCCTCATCCAATATACATATTATAGGGTGGGGTGAGCAATGGGAACTGCATTACACTTATCTCAACGTCTAAAAAACACCAGTAAATGTGGATTTGTACAATATCAGTGCTCTATGATGAATCTATACTATAGGATCTACCTACAATATATTGAATACACATACGAGTTGGTAAATAATAAATTTTAAGGGCTTCAGGCTCAGTGAGAGTAAGCCATAAAAGACTCTTGTGTAACACAATTGAAAATATTGAGTGGGCCTCTCACGTGAGAAAATATAAATATTAGTTGATATTGATGTTTTCAAAAATAATTTTATCTTGTGAAAATCATATGTTCCTCCCAAATCATTATTGAATAAAGGATTTCATGATCATAAATGATGTTGTGATATTCACATATACAATTATATAGGACAAGACACAACTTATAGGGATGGGGGAATTTTTTCCATAATAAACTCTTTCAAAATCTACAAATACTTTGGGAATTGATATAAAAGTATATTAGGGGAAACTCCATCCCATGGTCCTAGGGTTATTTTTATCCCAATCACCCCCATTGAAGTTATTTTTATCATCATTATGAGGTGTTTCAAAAATTGGGTCCCCATAAAATGATTAATTTATCTCCCCATCATGGATAGGGTTAGTGTGTATAGAAAATATGTCAGAAAATTCTCTCCATGTTTCCTTTTACATGAAGACATATAGAAAACCATCAGAATAAAGGATGAGGCCCCAAATATTCTATAAAAAGAAGTGGTTATCCAAGTGTGTCATCATATATGAAGATCAAAGATTCTCAAACAAGAATCCTGAAAGAAATCGATCCCACCATTGTCCTTTTTATGACATGATTATGTTAATGACTTACGCATGAGTAAAAATGATTATCACTTACCCTAAAAATACAATAGGTAACTTTAGTGGGATGTTTCTATCTGAAATTTGTTCCACAACTATATTGACATGAAAATTTTTAAAACCATAATCCAAAGGATTGAAAAAAATTATAGACTCCTACATATTACCTGCTACCACCCCTTGACATGCTAAATCCAATGATAAGGTCAAGGGTATATCTATATCTCATCCCAAACATGATGAAGTTCAACTGATGATAGATGAAGAAATATTTTTTCAATATTTAATTAAGAATAAGGAGTTAAAGATATTAAATTATTAACTTCTCATAATAAATATCCCTAATGGGTATGTTTTTCATGTATAGCCACTTCATACAATCCCAATTGACATCAATCTAGACAATGAGCCTATCATTCTAACAATTGTAGGAACTAATAATTTTCTCAACCTTGGGACTAGAGAACTATTTTTTTGAACCTAATGATAGTGATATATATAGAGTTTCCACTAATAACAAAACTACTAAACCCATTTAAGGATGATTGTCAATAGTTGACCCCTATATTTTTCAACCACAAGTACAAGTAGATCAACCACATCAGGACCTACTCATTGATTCCACCATTCATGTTTATATTCAACCAACTATCCCTTATATCTCATTGAAATTATTGAGTCATTGCCATTTTTATGCAAAGATATAGAAGGACATCACACACCAATGTATCTAGAGAGAAAACATTTCTTGAATGAGTAGTTATGAATATTATTCCACATAACATCGTAAATCCTATGTTCCCAACATTTAATAATTCATGTGATCCAGAACAACATCTTACACACTTTGTGTTCCACTAATATCCTATTATTAGAACCCATGAATAGTAAAAAGTAGAAAAACTAAGGTTCTTCAAGAAACCATGGAATAATCATACTTTGCTTCATAAATATTTTTACAGTCATGGTCATTCAATGGATGTGAATATCTCTATCCATCGTTACTCTATTAATTTGTCTCAATTATATAAAATTAGAATGATTAATTATCTCCTAAATTTTAAACTATGAGAGAATAAGAGAGTATCAAATTTCAAATCTATGTAGAATGTCATCACATACTGTATAACTTATAGCTTCCCCAGTTTGATTTATTTCCATATAAATAGATATTCTCTGAGAAGGGATGTAGACACTTCTCCTTTCATTTAAATATACATCTGGGTTTTGAGCCTTGGATGTATCTCCAAAAAGATTGAAAGACTATATTTTTTAACCAAAGTAGACCGTTGACAGATCTCCATAACCCATGCTAATAGAATATGTAAATTTGAAACTATGACCATTAATCGTAAGGAATCTACAAACTAGCTCCACATCGAAAACTACACCATATCCTATGACACCTCCTCCCACGAAGTGATAACAAAAACATCCCATTACGGATGAGGAAAAGTAGATAGAAAAAATAAATTTATGGGACAAAAAAGGATTATTCCTTTAAAGATGAACATGTTTTTGGATTCTTTATAGCACCCATAAAAACCCAATTGATGAAATTTATAGAGCATAAGAGTCCTAATTGGGCTGGCCTTGATGAACATCCAAACTATTACTCGTTTCTCCAAATTATGGGTCACACCATCAATGATTTAATTATTAAGCAAAGCCATAAAATTATTGGTTATTTCCTGTGGGTAAAATTTGGAAATACACCTATAAAAGTGTCTTGTGTTTCCACCACTATCTCATAGAAAGATAGTTAGTGGATGAAAACCACAATCAATGGTAAAAAAATATTCAATGATTGTATGACCAGAAATATGATCAATAGAAGTCATCCTATCATTAAGGCATTGTTAAACCAACTTAACATTCCCCAATCACCTCCCATATGGGGAATTAAGTCTCTTCATCGCTAAAATCCCCTAATATACAATAATCCAATAAAAAATAGAAGAAATACAATCCATGAAGATGAAGATGAATTTATAATGAGGCCAAAGTCAGTATTGACTTTCTTAGACTTCAGGTTTCCAGTCATGAGGGAATAGAAAATACCCCATAAAATAGAATCCACATCAGGTGAACAATTACCCTTTTATTCATTAATTTAATTCATCTAATAGACCAATTTTTCTAATATTTACCATGTTTTGAACCATAGTTGAGAACCAAAGGTATATAAATGAGGATTTGAGGTGATTAGGGAATGCTCTATCATGTATGAAGCTAATATTCTCTATACATATATTTAATATCTATTTATCATTTTGAATCTCTATGGAGACACTTTCAGTGACCAAAAAGATATCACAATGTCGCACCCACATTTACTAAGAATAATTGAGACGTGATTGTTTTGGATGACCAAATAGAGGGTTGAAACCATCTATTCAACCAAATCTAGTATACAGGCCAAGTCAGAATATGACATATGTGAAAATAGCATGCTCAATCCCTAAAAAAATGTTTTGATCATCCTTGAAAAGAACATCATCCCCCAATTAAATTTCTATGGTGAAACTTTATAATGGAAAATATAAACTTTTCGTCATAATTATAACATATTGAAGAAATTGGCCCTCCATTCAGCCAGGTTGTCCATCCTACATTCTCTCTACTTATCAAAAGAACTCCATGAATCCCTTACAGAGGTGTTAATAATACCTTAACAGATTAAATATTAATTAAAGACTTATGAAATGTAAAATGTATATACATATACCTTAAAATGTTATATGATCATATCATTCATAAATATGTACAAGGATTTCATTATACAAGGACACATCAAACCCTTTTATGTGTATGGATGGATATATGATATTGACATTCAATGAGATTTTATTCATAATGGGTTAGGATTCAACCTCATTCCATTTTTAAAACATCATCAAATGAATTATAGTGAATCATATTGTCTCTATCCACCTCGACAATCCAAGGATATGAAAACAGTAAAAAGAATACCCAATGTATAATTAATATTACAAATCAATTTAGGGTCCTTATATTTTATTATCTATTTTTTCCATTCAATATTATACCACATTAAACATAATTCATTGAAGGTCATTGTATGATCAACATGTGGTGATCCATTAATATTACTCCATACTTTTAAACTACTATATCAATGGATTTCATTGATATTTTCATGGTGTAAATATTTGTTTTAGTCTTTCACATCATAATATATAGAAATAAGATTTTACCAAGGGAAGGGAAATAACCCATTAACTATGAAATTTCTTGGGTTACTTCATAAAATGGTCTTCAAATGAACTCTTCTATACCATTTATATATTTTAGTTGGGGACCTATTTTTTATATAAGCCAAATAAAAATTATGAGTTTATATATGGATATATGTTCATAAAATCAGAATATAACAATTTCAATAAATTATTAAAACAATATTGGAGATGCACATGACCTCTATAATAAAGGAAACACCCCAATTCAATATCACCTATTTTTCCACTAATCTCTGAAATGCCTCTACATCCTTAGTTGATTCATAAGAATCTATTATTTCATTTTTAGGTAATGAGAATACCCCCACTCCATCATCAAGATATCAAAATGTCAATTCTTCTCAAATGTCTCATGATTCCTCTTCATCACCCATTCCATCTATGATAGGTTTGGAGAAAGAAGTGGAATAAGAAAAGGAACACCTCAGATATTCTAATACAAAATTCAAGGAAGGAATCTCAACTAGTATTGAAGAAATATAGAAGATACATCTGAGTACAGAGGAAGATCACTGATCCTCAATTATTAGTTCAAATTTGTCCACTGATGGAAAATAAAAAGTTTACTATTTTCTAAAACAATATCCTGGTTTTTATACCTGTAATTACAATGAAATACCATTCCATGACAACAATATGGCTACCCAATACCTTAGTCTATCAGAAGATCACTACGAGATAATGCAAGGAACTAGGAGAACACAACCAACTGAAGACACAAAAGACAATGATGAATTTGATAAAATCAACAATTCTAACATAATTTCGTATGTATTGTAACTAAAATGGCTATCCAATATTTTCTTAGTAAAAAAATAAAATTGAGAAGTTAATGGTTTTCTTCACCTATAGAGATCCAAATGGCCCTCTCCAAAAGAATATTTCCAATTTTTGACTATAATACTAATGATCAATACAATGGTAGTTTATTAAGATATCGTTTTTTGGATGGGTATTCAAGATAATGTGAAATATTGATGGAACAAAATGATAATGGACACAATTAAATAATATCATCTAAATGAATATACCATTATAAAGTGATACCGTTTGTTTTGAATAAAATTTCTTCTACATAACAACATTCCATCCAAAAAATATTAACACCCATCTTTAGAATGTCCATTGAATTGGATAGTGTAATGTTGGTGGTGAAATCATAGAAGATCTCTAATCATATACATTATCTTCTTATTTTTTAGTATGATATGATAACATAGTTAAAAAACGAATCCATTGTAGTATTATTTCAATGTTACAACATAAAAGTTTCTTGTCATGTTGGTACGCCATCAAAGAATTGATGTTGTCCTTGAGAAGAAAGGAAATACTCACCATGTCTCATCCTCAAAACCAAAATTATTTGAGATTACCATAGGGAATGATAGACTAAATATGATTATATTTGTTGAATCTATAATGAAAATATCTGGCTTTCACCAATGTAATGAAGAAAAGATCTGGTTGTTAATGGACCGATATCATAAATGAAGGATTTGGTAAAATCAAGAAATATCTCTTTATTACAACAGTGTTGAAACCCCCTTTCAAAGGAATGTCACTAAATTGGTAAGTGACATCCTTGGAGCTGCCAATGGAAACATTCATTATGATTAAAAGGAAATTTATAGTGAGAAATACCTATTTTATCTTCGTAGATCCATGATCAAAACAAAAAATATATATTTAGAATTTAAGGGGTTTTTCAAAAAAAATGTAAATTAATTGAGACACTACTAACAACATCATAAGACCCATTTGGTCTCTCACAAAAAACTACTCAAATATATTCTCAAATTCCCCATACTGAGTTAGAACTTGTAATGGTGGGAAATCATATTTCAGAAGTTCCAAATTCATTTTGTACCACATAAGGTGATAAAAGGATATACATATAGAATATTTCCAATTAGATTATCCTTCTATAGATACATTTACATTGAATACTAAATTCCTGATGAGTATATACTCTCTATAAAAGGTGTCCCTCTAACATGGGTTGTGTATTTTGATGATGCTTCTAGAATTAAATCATAAATAAAATAGACATAACCACTTTTAATAAAGTCAGGTTAAGAGAAATTTCTATCATTCTATCAAAGGAAAATTTACATTACTTATTCTTTTTGCAAGATAGATAAACCAACAATGAGGTTGAGTACCAAGACCTCATTTCAAGAATGGAAAAAAATTGAAAATAATAGTGACCTACATGAAGTTCAAGGATGATTTAAAGTCAGCAATAAAGTATATCAGTGGTGATTATTCCATGAGAAAAGAATAAATGATCCCCAATATTTATTTTTCCCACGGATTAATTTTATAATTCCTCTAATAAAAATCATTAACTCACATCCCACACTCATACAAATCCTAGGAAGATGTTTTATATAATGTATCAATCGGTTTGGAATATCAAAATTAAGAAAAAATAGACAACATCAATATACACCATAGAATTGTATCACCATTATATCATGACAATATGGAATGTGACAATGAGGTAAATTCTATAATTAAACTAGAAGACCCTATAAATGGTTTGATAATTCCCACATTAGAGTACCCTCAAAATAGATTTCATCAACTGAATAGTGAAGTAAAAGAGAAAATGTAATGATTTTCAGTAAAAATTATCTTTTATGATATCCTGAATCAATAGAGGGTCCCTTATAAATATATCATGAATTGAGTCCCGACTCAATTTAATTAATGGATTAGAGATTTTTTTCAATTTGTGAGAAGTACATGATGGCCCTTGTGGTTCCCATCATTCATATATCATAATTTCAAATAAAATCAAAAAAATTGGGTATATTTGACCAACAATGATGTAGGATTTCAAAATTTCAATTGATGCATTCACTACATCCATGATCACACCAACATAATCTATCAACATCCAGAGTTGTTTCACACATCCAAATACTTCTGGAAATTTTTCTTACAGGGTTGGATATTGTGTGGCCATACCCTTTTGCTACAACTAAGTAGTGCAATTTCATCCTTACTGGTATCGACTTCTTTTATGAATGGGACAAGGTAACACTTCTCATAGAAGTCAAGAAAAATCTAATCATAAATTTCGTGAAGTCCAATAATATCGCATGACTTTGGGTACCCTAGAAAATAATGATGGAAAACAAAACCAATTTCTTCTTTTCAGGATTAAATAGCCTATACAATGAGAATAACATTTATTCTTAACATTCATTTCACTATAATACAATAATGAACATAAAAATAGAGGCTTTTATCATGAAAATATTGAACATACAATAAAATATTGCACATGAAGAAAAAAATTACTCACCTCATAAACATCTAAATTTCTTTTTAGATCACCATAATAAAAATCATACTACCAAACAAGCAACTATGTGTTCACCTGTATACATGACACAAGAGGTCCTAGGAATTAAATTAATTTTCCTTCACTTGAAATTGGAATTTGTAATTAGTTATTAGTAGAAGAACAATCTCAAAATAAAAAATATAATTTGGATACTTTATTCATGAACTTGTAAACAAATATTTATCAAATAATCATGTGATAAATTATTTATTACACTGAAAGGAACATTGATCCATAAAACATTTAATAAAATTATTCATTAGTATTAAGAATAATATTATTAGGAGTAATTAAATATAAATAAAATTTAATTGATATTAGATTAAACATATATTTTATGACCTTGTAGGATTCCATCACAATGGAATTTTGTTGGATTTCCTAAAGTATAATATTATTATCTAGAAATGGGTCAAAGAACAAAAGGGAAATAAATTTATGTCACCATGTTGAAAACAACATATGAATTCCCATTTTATAATATAATACCTTTTTCAAAATATATCAACAAGAAATATACACATTTGTTTCATTAAACTTTATGATTGATATGTATTTCTTTATCTATTTAAAATAAAAACATCAATACAACATGGACATGGAAATCGATTTAATGCTTCTATTCCAATCCAATGTTCCGGACATTACCTTCCATAAATATAGATGGTACAAATCCTTCTTTAAATTATCCCTTAATAACTTGTGAATTGTGATGCACCCAATGTACTCTACATCACTAAAATATATGGTGTCATGGTTTTGGTTAGAAAATCTATGTGCTCATTTCATGGAATACATTTCTAATAATCTCAAAGTCTAAGGACCTTTACACACACTCATATGTGAATATCGTTGACATTCAAATATGAGGAAATCTAATAGGTGGGTATATTATTATATTATTCCTTCATAGATATTACCATGTGTTGACTTCATTAGAAGAAGCCCCATCAACTTAGGAGTACTCACACCTATAATTTTTTGGTATATTATTAAAATCTCTCATTATATAAAATACCAAGTGTGGACTTCAATAGAGGAAGCCTCGTCCACTTAGGAGTACTCACACCTATAATTATATATATTGTACCCTATCATAACACCTTATTCGACCACAAAACATCAAGTTTATCATCATAGAGGGGAACTACTATGACCTTATCAATATGAAAGACCCCCTAAGAAATCATTACACTCAATTCATATAGAATATTGAAAATATATAAATATATGTTATATTAATATTATATTTTTTGAATATACATGTATTCAAGGTCCAATCAGTTGATTCTAGAAGCCTATCTCCATAAATCTACCACTTGTAGAAGAGCCAAATACCTATAAAATTCAATTTTCAAGAAGTAAAATTATTGTCAGGTTTCTATTGAATTCAATAATTAGAAAATGGGTCTATAATGTTATCTTATATGGAAATTATTGTCTCTATAACTTCACCTCTCAAAGAAAAATCCCTCAATAAATGATATGTTTAACGAATGTGTTGAATGTACCAAGGTGTGCAGTGGAAGATGATGGGATACGGATTTAAAAAAATTCACAAGTTTTCAATATAACTACAAAATCAACAATGAAACACACCCCTGGATAATTTCTGAGGATCATGTGTGAATAATTGTTTTCACAAAAATCCATAAATACATAGTTTGATCTAAATCCATGCATTAGTGTTCTATTCTTCCCTCACATATGTTACTTAATGAATCTGAACTTAAATTACACTAGACCATCAATAAACAATTGAATAAATCAACTTGAGTTTCAATCATATAATTATTGGTGCTATCATGGAGATATGAATACACTTTGAATATATCAAACATCACTACATCAATATTGTTGTGATATTTGGGGGGAGATCTCAATCTAATCACTTTGGTTAAGAGCTTTCCACTCTTGGAAGAGGGATAGGAGAGATAGTCTCTCAATAATTCATAGTGAATAGTCATCAAGTGATATCCTCCCACTTGTTATATATAATGAGTTATGTTGTTTCCTTGAAAAGGCTTCCAAGCCCCTGAATATCTAATACTCAATTTATAAACGATGAATAAAATATTATAACTGACTGAATGAGTGATAAATATCATTCATATATTTATTACATACATTTAATATAATAATTATATTAAATTTTAAATGATATTAAATAACATGACTCTTCGTTCCATTAAATATTAAATGAACTAGGAATATTAACCTAAAAATAGATCATATAATATTTTCCATGTGTTGACTTTAGAACATGTAAATATATTTAATATATAAATTTATTACTATTTTTTTTAAAATTCAATCATAAAAATTTAACTATTCTTTAGAGATTGTACTTATTTAGAGAACTCTCAGTCCCCAATGGTGGGTCACCCCATGTACTTACATTATATTCATCAGAATAGGGTATACTATTGAATATGCAATTGTGGACGACCATATATGCTCTAGAATCGATAGTAGTGAATAATATTCATAGTGAAAGAGAAGAATATAGAAACCCATCGTGGACCCTAAAGAGATCAAGATTACTCATAGAAATGAAAACAGTACTACAAACACACACTATGAAATATAATATCTTTTTCTTTAGATATCTCATAAATTATGATGAACAGTAGAGTCATTGTCCATTATTTCATTATTATTAAGTGAACTATTTGGATATATTTCCCTTTAAATACATTGGACAATGATTTATTATAGTACTACCATAATAATCAACTAGGGATGGAATATTTCTTCCTTAACATATAAGTTAAAAAATCAATCTTGATCATTAAACCATGGAATACCACTAATGATGCACCCAATACAAGATACCATTACTGGAATTTATTTTTGTGTTTTTTTCAATAACGAATTTTTTGTACTAATGTAACACAATGATAATTATCTCACATCAAGAGAACAATACACATGTATGCAGATAAGAAAAATAAATTACAACTGAAACACAGATTGTTTCTTTTGGCGGTTCTATCTCATGATGTAATATACTAAAGATAACCATGTGAAAATATCACGAGGGGAACTCAAAATTATTATGAGCCCGTAACACCTAATAGTAAGAAATTAACATTATACAGTCAGTATGATGTTTCTATAACATTTTATATATGTTCATGATTAGTTTCATCATATCACTTGATTCTCATTATAGACTATGAATTTCTATAACCTATTGAATTGATAAATAATCTATAGAAAATAACATTTATATTTTCGATTCAAAAATATATACAATGTAATGGTATATGTACATCAAACAAAAGTCATTGTAAACATTTTATGGTAATAAAATAATATTAATATTGTTGGGTTTATAGAACACAATTTTGATACACTCTAGCATTTATTAGGGACAAATATCTAACAATCCTTGTTATCTCTCATGGGATTAAGAACTTTTTTCTGCTAAGCCGTGGATTTAGTTTTAGGGTCTTCAAGGTTTCCACTTTATGATAATATTTTTGTCTACAACATTACATCCTTGAGTAAGACTTCTCAAGATATGTAATCTCCAATTGTATACCTTTTTACCAATGTTTAATCATGACAACCTCTATAGCACCATTAAAACAATTATCTAAATTTTAATACATTACATATTATGTGAGATTTTGAGAAATATTAAAAAAGGTTTTGTAATCTTCACTATTATTTAGAATCCATAGAAGTTTGAACTGACTAAGTCTTTATTGATATAAAAATCACTAGTTGAATGAGCTTCTATTTCTCATTAACTTACCTTAACTATGATATTAGTTCCCATTTAT
Organism: Viscum album; assembly: GCA_963277665.1. Taxonomy (NCBI): domain Eukaryota; kingdom Viridiplantae; phylum Streptophyta; class Magnoliopsida; order Santalales; family Viscaceae; genus Viscum; species Viscum album. The sequence goes on from OY728139.1 coordinate 78,253,409, forward strand.
TCAAGGAATACGAGTTTGTGTCCCCTGAAAACTAGTATCTATTTCTCTCAACATAAAAGATACATATCCTTTATAATTTTTCAAGAACAACCAGATAGTCTTGACCACATCATTTTTAGTTCTCTTATATATAACAAATATTTTACTACATAAATTATATGTTGAATATTAAATTTATTTTACATATCATAGCATACATGATTAATCCATTTCATAAGCACATGGAATTGAACTCAATACAACATTATTTTCATTTACACATGTATGACTTTTTAAACAATTTATATCAAGTGAGATTTTTAATAATTATCTATTTAATAGTTCCAAATTTAATTTTTAATATCTTATCAAATTATGTCGATTGAAGTAAGATATAAAATTTTTAGATCTAACATAATGGATTTTGTTCCCTAGAATATTGGTTGCTAATTTTTGTCAATCACTTGATTTTTTTCCTTTTTGATTAGAATTTACTAACTATAATACCAATATATGTTTTCAATATGTTTCCAAAAATATTTCGCTTCAAAACTCTCCCAATATCTTATGGTAGGCACATAGAAAATATTCATTCATAATAAATATTATATTACCTTTTTACATTAATACAAAACTATATTTTAGTAACTTTCACCAATTATTGGCATACTATGGTGTCACCATACACCTCTAGTTCTGAAATGTAGAAACCTTCCATGATTGGTGGTCATAAAAACAAATGCTCAATAAAATAATCGTTGTTAGTAGTTATGATATGTAAAAGTATAATGGATTAACACATAATGACTTATTGTTACTAATCGATCATTATTGGTACCTTTATTATACCATCCATGTATGGTCTCACAAGAAAAGATAAAACAATATTCCAAATAATTAGCTCATGTACGTTGATAAAAGGAATTTATTATAGAATTTTAATTGATCCTGAAAATTTTAGATAAATTCCATATACAACATAGTCATCAGAACAATTATCCTTAACGACTAATTTTTTACCTATCGTGGTGAATAAAAACCATGAAAATTGTTCTATCCTTCCTACACAGTGTGTATCTTTCGAACACTCTGCTTTCACATGCTCTTCTGGAATTTTTTCTTATTTCAAAATTTTCCACATCTATATCATTGACTTAACTATAGTCAATATTTCTCCCACTATATCAAATATATATGTTCATACTTTTAGAAAAATATATTCCATTACTTAAATATAAATTTTATATCATAGGTATTTCTATAACATCCTATGTATCTTTCAGATAAATAATTTTGATTCACATTAAGATTTTATTGATGAATGTTTGTTTATAACCAATCAATCATCTTGTATCGATACATATTATCTTATTACATAATGGATTTCCATCATACTATAACCTATATAATATCTATTTTTCAGAATATTTGTAATTTTCTTATAGGATAATGCTATTATTTTTGACGAATTTCTTGAAATATAAAAGTATCTAAAATGCAGGAGTTTTAACCATGAATACTCCATGACGTTCATTACAACTACTATTTCTATAAAGAAATGTGCACTTAGGAGTTACATCATGAAATATTTTTATTTTTATTGTTAACATATAAGAGCCACCATTGAACCTAATAATTAGAATCTTAGGTTTTATATGGATATGTTAATGTGATTTTATGAATTACTCCTTAATAAATTATATTGATCGATGAAGGCCTCGTTAAGATATTTCTCAACACACCAACATAAAGAAACTCATATGTTCTAACCATTAATATATAATAATTCACTTTTACATTCTTCAATAATCACTTGAAGGAATCTAATGAAACATATTTACCACAAGCTTACCCATGGAATAGTTCATGCTTTCTAGATGAACTTATTATAAATTATTTATGATGTACCATTATTTATAAATGTTTTTTATCCCAACAAACTATTTATATATTTAAATAGTACCTAAGGTGTTTAGATACACTGATTATAAATACCAAAATGGTTTTATATTTTACATCCACTTTGAGTGTTACTTTAAAAATAATTATCTTTCCAAAAATAGGTATATAAATATTAAATTTCATATTCATCATGTGTTGCCTATGATTCTTGTGTTACTAAACTATTTGTTGAGTATTAGACGTCATAAAAAACATTCATTCCCAAAAATTTTAATGTCTTTTTATTTTGAAAAGTCATGTGAGATGATTGTTTGATGATATATGACAAAAGTTTATTTGGAATATAAAAACATGTAATTATAGAAGTTGTGTGCTTCTCACCACTGACTTTGGAAACTAACTTTATCACCCTCTTAGAGAAAAAACCTCAATATTTTAACATTCTTATACATGGTTACTACATTTAAGTACTCATATTTTATTTGAAAATTGTATTTAATACCAAATAAGTATAATAGAAACACCACATAAAATGGATGAATATTCCTAAAGGAGAAACATTTAATTAATTCATTGATTCAATTCATTTTTTTAAACTTTTGTATATTTTATTTCAGGATAAGTGATTCAAATAAACCCATTATTATTACCATTTATTTTTAAATAAGTTCTTAAGGTGACTTTTGGGTCACAATATCCATAGGTCATATCTTCTTTTTTTTAAACTTGTTAACCACTTAATATAAATATTAAACATTCTTTTATGTTCTTATTGTTTTGAGAACCATACCTTGAAATTAAAAAATATTTTTCTCCATATTCATTGTTTTGTAATCGTAAATGAATCTAGATTTAACTTATGAAAATGTAATTATAATGGGATTCATTAAAAGATTGTGATCTATATTTCAATTTACACAAATATAGTATAATCATCACCTATTCAAATATGAATTTAATTTTCTCCCCACAATTCTCTAAGAGATGACACAACATGAATATCATCTATTTCTTTATGTAGTATCGAAATCTCAAATTAGTTGATGATGATAACATTTTGACATAAAAATAATATGAAAAACACATGATTCTATTGTAACCATTTTTCTCCCCCCGCCTCCTAAGGGGGACAATGGGTATAGAGGATCACCTTTAATTTACTATATCAATTTATTGTGTGAAATAACTTACACTAATATTGGAAACTAATTATGGTTTTATATTCTCTTCCTAAAATATTATCATAATAAAATTTTGGTAATAGCTTCCATTTTCAAAAAAAATATTTACGATTACTACTTTTGTCTTGATTACCCATTTATAACATATTGATTAATTAATTAAATCCATAAATTTATCCCAATATTTTTAAATCTCTATTAAACCTCTTTACTAGAATTATATTTCTCAGTTACGTGATTATTTTAGTTGGAAGATCCTAAAGTCTCTCCCCCACATTATATAACCTTAGGATAAACTACTACTCAGAGATTTCAAGTTAATAATTTTCATGGAATAATTAATTAACAAAAGACTCCATGATATATTAAGTGAATTCGTAGATTTTGAATGCAATTTTCTACAGAATGCTGGCCTCTAATTTTGAAAAGATATAGCTTATACTACTTATTTTCTCCTAAATATAGTAAAGTACAATCATAACTCTCATAAAAACTCCTTGTTAGTATGAGGTGCCCTCAAATTTTGTGGACAAACACCCCATACACCATGTTTTGTTAAATTCAAATTATGGAAAGATTTTATGACATAAATTTCAATGATGGTTTTATTATTACATGAAAACATGAAATCAATTTCTATAATAGATTCATGTAATATGTGATATCACTTGACACTAATCCTGAGATAAACTGAAAACATTCATTAGGTAACTAATTTTTTTTTTGAATTATTGTTGATTATTTTAAGTTATCACACAAAAAAACTACACAAACATAAATTTAAAAAAAAATACCAAAATTGAATAAGATAACATGATAAAGAACCAATTTAAATGGTTGATCCAATGATTGTATAATGAATCAAACTATGTCCTTGGGGTAACTCTTTAAATATAATTTCTTACAACTGGAGTTGCAGTGATCAACTATCTAATGTTTGAACATCTCGTATTGTGTGATGCTGGATATCAGTGAAATGTTTGTCATTACTCGTCCTCATCGAAATGCAGCAATACTCTCAAATAGGTCATGGGGTATTAATAATGTAGAATATAGATAAAAATTTTCACATTGGAATATAGGATATTTTTCATATAAACTGGCAAATATGACACACAAATCATCATTAAATAAAATATATAAACATGCAATAAAATAAATAAATAAACAAGCACCATACATGCATTGGTTGTTCTACAATTCATGATAAATCAATATTGAATTATCTTGTGTATATAAATTAAATGCATAAACCAAAATTATACTTTAATGAAATTATTTTCTCGAAAGATATTTTAATTAATTATTAATGAACTCTTATTTTTAATTAGAATATTTATCGCTTTTGGTACCATAATATTATAATATTATATTATAATATTTAACTTATTTTGAAATATTAATTATTAAACTAATTTTGTTTTAATTTAATATATTCCAAAAATTAATCTTATATATATTCATATAGATACATATATATAAACATTCATTCCCAAGCCATGGGGAGCCTAGATTGGGTTAGATAGGATGGGTAGATTCCACCCTGGATCATTCTGGACCAGGATGAAGTAGTCCTATCCCATTCTTGGTTTGGATTCTTAGGCAAGGGTTTATATCACGTTGTCCAGTAAGCATGTTGGGTGTAACTGACCGAATGAGTTTTCATGTGACTATTTGTGGAGGTACTCAGTGATGGCCATATGGGGTTGGGAAAATGTCAATGTTAAGGGTCAGACCACAGATGGTTTTTTATATGTGGGGTTATTATTATTATTTTTATAGAAAAGGGATCATGTTAGAAATATTTTTATAAATGGGACTTAAGATGCAGGGACCATGTTCACACATCTTGGGTGTAGATAGATGCATGAACGTGGTTCACGCATCCAGCATAGATGCAATAAAGGATGTGTGAACCGCATTCACGCATCTCTCTGCGCCAAAGATGCGAGAATGGGGTTGAAAAATCTTTGGCTCAATGGATGATTTGTGAATGGGGTTCACACATCCATCGAAGATGGGATGAACAATTTGAGAACCCTGTTCACACATCTCACCAAGATAGCCAATAAATGTGTCCCGCCAAATTCATTTTTCTCCTCTGGATTTCTCTATGAAGCCCTGCAAAATTTATTTCTCAACAAACTATTTTTAAGAATGTAAAATTACAATTTAAATTTTTATTTGTTTAGTTGTGTTTATTTATTTCATTCTTATGATTTATTTATTTAATTTTTTATATGTATAAATTAGATTTTGTGTGTATGATTTATTTATTTCATATGTATTAATGTCTAAATTAGTGAATTTTGTATAATTTTATTTTTGAATGATTTTTATGTTGTATGAATTCGTGTTAAATGGTTAGGAAAATTAATATATTATTTCTAAAATGTTTTATGAATTTATATTGAATGTTTATGAAAATTAAATACATTATAAAATATTTTATTTTCAAAGTAATATTAATTTAAATTATAATATTTTATACACTAGTTATATAATTTTTGAATAATATAATATTAACTTGTATCATATTTAAATTTACTAAAAAAATATATTGAAAACTATTTTAGTTAATGGAATAAAAATAATTTTTTATAAATAATAATTATAAATTATATTAGTTATAATAAAATTTATTAAATAAAAAATAGATATAGATATTTAATATGTATTTCATCTAGTAATAGATATAATCAGAATACCCAAAAACATGGAACGTTGTGTGATGGCTGATCATGAGATGACCGACCAATGTATAATTGAAATTACACGTCTTATTTTGTGAGTGGGGTTATTTAATTTGTAATCATTGCATTTATTTTCTTGTATTGATGACCTTCGAGTCATCTCTGACATAGTATGTAAGGAACTGAGTGTCCGATTAAAAAAAGTTTTATTTTTCATAACCTTGACCCCTCACATGCTTGTGAGTAAATTTTTAATTAAAAGGAAATCAGCAAGAGGCGTACCCGAAGAGGCATTTGAGAACAAGCGTTTGATAGGAGGCATTACTGTTTGAAAGGAGACTCACGGTTGCTAAAATATTTGATAATAGAGACTCCATAAGTCTACCCATATATTTTGGTTATTTTATCAAATAATTATAAACTAACCATAAGATTCATGATCAAGTCATGATTATCTATTCAGAAGTAATTAAAATATATAATGTCATATTAAATTTTCATCAGTAATAATTCCACTATCACTATACCTCAATATTGAAAAATAAATACATAAAAAGTCTCTAGATAATTTAAACTATTCAAAACCAATTTAAATAGTGTGAAATATTGATGATGTATATAATGTTTTATAAATTATTTTTTTATTTGTAATAATGAATTTGAAAATATATTGCAATGGAGATACCATTTATATGGAGCATGGAGTTTTCAATAGTGTGCCACATGTCAGAGTGGTAAATATTTACGGTGGTATGACATTGGATGAAGTACGCAATAAGATTCATAATCAGTTAATAATGAGGGTCGATCAATACATTTATTCAATCAAATATCTACATCTACAACCTCATGAACATTTGTGGCACACCGAGTACCCTTTGGTTGATGATGACATTTGGATGGATACATGTTTTTTATTTAGATAGTAGTGTGTCAATGGTTTTATGGAGTTGTATGTGGTTATTTATGATATAGACGTGGTGCAATTGACTAATAAAAAACTGTGTATTGTGAGATATGTAGATGTTTGTCCTTCATATGAGTCTTTTTCATTGCCTCTATCTCATATGACTCTAGTAATATAAGAAACTCATGAAGAAGATGATCAAAATTTGGAAGGAAATGTAGATAACATCCCTCTGTGTAATGATATAGTGAATGAAAGTTTATCTGAGGAAGAATAATCTAGGGATCCATCAGGAAATGATGTGGGTGGGGGTGATGTGGGGAATGAACCTATGAGGTTCCATTGAGATATTTGGGTGATGTTGATGTGGGGAAGGAACCTTCTAAGGTTCTTTTTGGAGACATGAATCCATGACATCCACCGGTTAGTGGTAATCATCCTTCAGGAATTGAGTTCCTTAGTTGATGTAATATCTCATCAACAATATTTTGATTGTGATTTCATTACACCAGCTTCTAAATTCCCTAGAATTATAGTGAAAATGTCTACATCAAATGATAATACCATCTTTTCCAGATAGCATTTTGAAAGTAAACTGGCCAGGAAAAATGTGATAAAACAGTACAACATTTAGCAACATTTCACATTTTTGGTTGATGAGTCAAAGAAGTCAAAAATATCATTCGTTGTGAAAAATATGGACCAGAATGTATATTTTTATTAAGGTCAATAGTTGTTAAATGTTTTTCATGTTGGACGTCATCCAAATTAGAAGGACCACACACTTTTGTGCATCCATGTTTGTCACAGGATCAATCTTCTCTTGATTCAGAGTTTATATCAAATGTTATATTTGTGATGATGTGAACATGTCAATATTTTCTTGTTTCCCTTATTTATGAATGAAATAAATAGTTTTATAACTATAAGATATCGAACACCAATGCATTGAGTGAAAAACAATAGTAAATTGTAAAAGTTTATGGTGATTGGGATAAATCTTATGCTCTGTTGCCACAACATATGAAATAGTGGTCTCTCAAAAATCGGATTGTTTATCAGTTTGTCACTGTTGATAATGTATACCCCATTCACTGAGTTTATCAAACAATGGTGAAGTTCAATAATATTTTTTGGGCATTCAGGCCTTGCATTCATGCCTTTCCCAATTTTAAACAATTTATTCAGGTCGAAGGAACATTCTAGTATGGAAAGTATTCATGTGTTCTAATCATGTTTTTCCACATAGGATTGTAATCGTGCTACTCGGGAGCTTACTTTTTCTATTGTTGAAAAGGATAATTTTGAATGATGGAGATGGTTTTGGAATGAGTACATGTTCATGTCACAAAAAAACATGGGTGTTTGTTTGATATCTGATCACCATCGAGAAATTATAGGGAAGGTGTCATGTGATGGGTTTTTCTGGAATGAGAGGAATTCAGAGATGATGAAATAAAGAAGATGATCCTCAAATTGGGTATGTTTTTCTAAACATATGTTTTTTAAAAACAACTGATCTCTATTTTAATACCTTATTCTTTTATGGATTCAGGATATGAGTCCCAAAAATAATGGTTTGATTGACTCATTGAGGATATCCTAACTTCTAATGAAGATATGTATGAATATATGATGCAGATTTCAAAGGAAAATGGTCATTATCATATGATAGTGGTAGAAGATATGGCCATATGACCACTAATATATTGGAGTGAATAAATATCATCTTCAAGGGTGTTCAAAAAATCCCAATCACAGGGTTATTACAAGTGACATTTTATATATGTGTTCAGTACCTTTTTGATCTGTCCCAAAAGGCCTATTAGATGATGGAAAACAGAATGCATTTTATGCTACATTTCCAAAGTGATATTGATCAGATACTGAATGAGAATTCAAGATGGACAATTCTTGCCTTTAATAGAGAAACAATGAGATTTTAGGTAAGACTTTGCTACGAATGGGCTACATGCACTAGTGGTCGAGTGTTTGTAGTGATGTTAGATACCATTTACTGGGATTGCATCAACTTTCAAGAATTTAGATATCCTTGTGCACATGTAGTCATAGATTGTTCTTTGGTAAATATATCCTGGGAACCATTTTTTAACCCATTGTATCACTTGAGCACAAGGTTAACTATTATAGTGTATATTGGATGTATGTTGGTGACTTTCAATCTATCTCATTGAATGCTGATCAACTGACTCTCATCCCATATATTGACAGGATTCATAATTTGGTTTTGTTTTCATTTATGATTTTTTTAGTGTTTATAATTTTTTAAATTATTGGCTTTATACGACTTGGTTGTGTCTCTGAGGAAGACCAAAATAAAGTAGAATAAAAAAATGAAATGGATTGGCCTCAGTAACAAGGAGGGAGATTATGATGTGATATTTTTCAGACAAAAGGACATAATTGTAAGAGATATCCCCACGTGGAATGAAATATCTCCACATATCTTCATCCATGATTGATTTTGTGTATTGTACCAGGAATATTTATATTTTGTTTTTGTGTGTGGAAGTTTCAGTATTGAATCCTTTTTTTGACTTTATTCATTTATGACATGTTTCAATTTTGGTATGTCTCATTTTTTGATTCAAAAATAAAAAAATTTCTGATACTAAAACTATTAAAAAATTATCAAAGAATGAAAGTGAATATATTATTCTCAAACATATAATAAATACACAAATCCACCAATAAAAATTATGTTATAAATCAAAAAAATTTACACAATTATTTTTCATTTTCTTGTTGTTGATATTTTTAAAAAAAAGTTAAATTTTTTTGTTTATTTCACTATAAAAACATAACAATGATATAAATTGTACAGATTACAGGTTTTCAATTTCACTAATCCCTGAATACTCACGTATCACAACTACATTTATTGGGATGTCATGTGCCTCTATTTATTGTACGCATATCTCACTATTTCCATCATACCGCACCACCTCCCACTATCATCCCTCGTCTTCATCACACTAGATTCTATGGCATTACGAAGTGTAATGTCCCCGTTCTCGATCATCAGACATTTCTATGCTTATAGATAGATGGAGTCCAAAGTCACATATAGTACATTTTAGAGAGGGGGAGATGACTAATACCCTATAGGATGTGGCCATTATGTTGGGCCTCTCTATCGATGGTGCGTCTCTGACTGGCCAAGTCGGAGCAAATTTGGAGGATCTTGTTCCTAGATTACTGGGAATATAGGTCCCTGATGAAGTGAGTACCATCGTCAGTGGTACAGTACGCATTCCGTTGTTCGAACAACACTTCACATAGGTAATAGAGGATGCTGATGAGATCACCGTGCTACAATTTTCACGTGCATATATTTTGAGGATGATCGGTGGAATGCTTTTTTTTCACTCCACTACTTTTCTAAATTTGATGAATTTACCTTTTTTAGAGGATTTGGACGAGGGAGGACAGTATAGATGGTGGTCTACTTGTCTATCATATAAAAACAAGGAGCTATATAGTTCTTGGAACATTGATAAGATGCAGATCACATGATGTGTGGTTCTTCTCTAGATGTGGGTATGTGAGTAAATCCCTCGTTTAGCTCCACATGCTCGTGCACCATTTCCAGCAGATATTGTAGAAGAGGCTCTACGTGGATGTTGGTATGTTATTAATTCCTTATAGTGTCTAAATTAATTTATAAAATTCTATTTTTATATTTAAATATAACTATATTTTCTACTAGTGGAGTCAGGCACATCGACATTCACATTCCCCTAGACACGATGTCCACGCCTACAGACTTATATTGGACAACATTCAACAACACTATATAAGTGATTATTATTTATATTGTTAAATTTTTATTATTTATTATACATGTATACATTTATTAATGGATTATTTATTTTTTCATTCATATTTTATGAATTCCATATACAGATGCTATTATCCAAAGACTTCCAATGTACTATATGGCGGTGCTTGCTATCAGCTCGTGAAAGGTTCAATTGGTTCAGTTTCGTATAGTCAAGTGGCGTCAGACTGATAGTTTTATGTGGATGTTTGGATTCTTTCAGCCTATTCCTGACCTGTCTAGTCAGTTAGATTCACTGCATTCCTTGAAGATGTTAGGGATGATAGATTTTTATTAGAGGAGATACCATGACATATATATTGATTTATGGGATAGAATATAGGAGTCCCAGTTGTGAGGGGTAAGGACAATACCTTTCATATGGTGGATCATATATATTACACATCTTATTACTACAAGTCCCTAGTAAGATTTATGACACATCGTAGATGAGGCTTTCATGAGCTAGTATAAATTGTTCCTTCTACTATTCAAAAGAATTTTTATTCATATTACTTAACAGGTGAATTTTTTTCCATGATGTTTGTATCTTTCATCTACTTCACGTGTCTAATCTAGTAGAGATCACCATATTTGAACCTATATATTTTCACACCATTATATAAAAGTTGCTTCCTTCGATTGATGAGATTTATCATGACATTTTCTTTGATCCACCACATGTTGAGGAGGCTGAAGAGCATGTTGAGACTCATATAGATGTAATAGAGGGTGACAACCCAATTATTGATCTTGTTGTTCCATATGGGGAGGATGTTCAGCTTGATCCATTAGATACAGTTGTTCTATAGGAGGAGGGAGTAAAACATGATAAGTTATATACTTTTTCACCTTCTCACGCTCATCCACTGGTATATACAGATGTTGACTAGGATGAGATAGACTCATTATTACAGACATCTAGAACACAACATCCATCTTCTTTCTATGTTGATGAGAGTTCTAGATATCCTCTACTATTCATAGATGTAGGATAGGGTATAGACAATGAGACTGTACATCGACATCTTGTCACACATGTGGATGGGGATGTGGCTGGTAATGATGATGTGCAGCGTACGCTAGAGCGCAGACATGGATGGACATGATGTGGATGAATCCAGTGTACACCTGGATGTGCGTCAGAGGATCATCCATTCCATAGGTATTTATTAAGTTCATTTTTTATTTACGATACATTATGTAAGTGCATTACTATTATCATTTATAGAGTTATACAACTTTAATAAGTGTATTACTATTATAAAATTATCTTCCAAAATTAATAATTTCTATTTTATATTCATTAATAAATTTTACTAATCTAGATGAAATGATCCCTGAACATCATTAAATCTTGAAAAATATTATTGATCTCAATGATTTGAATACAAAGATCATGGAACATGATTATATGTTTAAAAAAATTAAGTAGCATGAAGAATAATTTCAATGAATAATGGATAATTTTGAAGAGTATATTATTAGGATCGAAAATTATAAAACCCACAATTTGAGATGTAAGGAATTATATGTTCATTTGGCCAATTCTGAGAAGATGCATTTTTAGAAATTATAAAATGACCAATGTACTACTGGTACACAATCTTCACTGGAGGATTTTACTGTTAAAATACCCCCATCATGGAACAAAATTATGGACATTATGAAAACGATTGATGTTGTATTCTTCCAAAAAAAAATTAAACAATACTTAAGATGGTTAAGAAGGTGTTATCATATACAATAATAAGTATTGAATAAGATCATCATTGGTGACGCTATATAATTTTTCAAAACTGATGTTTATGAGTGTTTCCCATGAGTGGAGGTAAATGAAGAAATAGTAAATTACTTCCAAAATTAGTATATCAATTAGAATTAGACCAAATTACAATAAAATAATAATGAAGATTATGTTATTGAAATATCAATGTTTTTCTAAATCTCTCTTCTTATATTGAAAAAAACTAATATAAAGGGGGTCTAATTTAATTAATCAAATAAATAAGAAAATTTTGCCTCTATAAAATTGATCTTTTTTTTAGTTAACCGTTCTATAGGATATGTGAATGGGGGTTCCTGAATCCTTTAGAAACTTTATATAGGATGCACGAACCTTGTTCACTCATCCTAGTGATGGTAAATGCAAGAATAGGGTTCAGCATCCTTTATCGCATCTATGCTGGATGCGTGAACCCCGTTTATGCATCTGACCATGCCAATGTTGCATGAATGAGGTTCACACACCTTGAGACCCATTTTTAGAAATATTTCTATCCATGCCCGTTTTCTATAAAAAAAATAAAAAAAACACATATATTAAAGAAACCCAACCACAAAATTGGATCTCGAGATAGTCGATGCACACCGGTGGCCTAGATATAGTTCTCATTAACGACAAGATTGAGGTGGCAAATCTGCCACATTGGGTGACGACATGCAATGGTCGGGCAGTGGGGCAGTACTAGAGGCCAATAGTATTAATATTCTACTATTGGAGGGCTATTCAACATGACATGAGAAAACTGGAAAGCCGACATAGGTTGTTGTGGCACATAATGTCATAGGTTATATAACAAGATCTGACCTGATTTGGATGTTATCATTGAGCCGTACACCACATGAAGAGGGGACAGAAAATAGATCGTGATGATTTCAGATTGATGATGCATGGTTGTGCCTTGCAGTTTTTACATAGAGGTTAGAGAGGGCTTTACTTATGGATCTTTATGGAGACAAAGGAGGCCCTGGGTATGTGGGACACATAGGAGGCACTAGTGTGGTACTATGGATGGTGGGATGGGAGTGCAGGAGTATGGTCCTCATGATTTTTTATTAAGAAAAATATGGATTGTAATGGAATCCAGCAAAATAATCATTTTTTCTAGGTCTTATTGTTGACCAACTAAATCTAGTAGGACTACTAAGTTTAGGCTTTTGAATTTTTTTTCTATTTTAATTTCTGACAGCCGACCAACCCTTTTAATCATTTTTATTTAAAAAATAATAATTTTATGCTATTTTATTATTATATTAACAATTTTTTAAAAACAATGAAATTTATTCCCTTATAGAGAACACCATTACAGCAACCAGAATCCATTGAGATTACTCAGGTTCACTTGAATCCATAATCGAGGATGAACATCAAGCTCAAATTATATATATATATATATATTTATGTCTATGTGTGTGTTTTTTTTTTCTTATTCATATTCAAAAACTTTAATACATATTCAGAACATTGGATGTACACAAACTAATCCCCTGATTTCAATTAGAAATGGTTTCTACAGTGTTTAGATGAGAAAAATTCCCTCTAAAAATTTTAATTTAATATTAATTTTCTCCTAGATTAAAAATGTCTCATGTCACTCTAATACCAATTAAAGGTATTGGGGTGTGAATCATAATTTGACGGGTTGGGGATTTATAATTCTTAACTAGAAATATACATTACTAAATCATAATTGTAACATCCCAGGTAAATAAAGAATAAAGAATTTTCATATTTATTAATATTTACGAATTAAATATTAATTTTAATTAAAAGGGGTTTCTATGTTCGATAGCGTACTCGGTACGCAACAATGAGTTTCTTTGAAAACTTACGTTGCACACAAGTAATAAAATAATATTATTTTAAATGTTAGTTAACGAGTAGCCGTTGTACTGGCGGCAATGGATAGAAATAACTAAAATATGATTATATATGTTTTTAAATGTTTTTACATTTACCTAATAAAAGGTAAAGGCTTAAAATACGGAAAGAGTTCAATTTTAGGCATTTATACCCTAATTTTCACGAAAGGGCCACTTATCACCTTTTGAAGGAGAACCGTCATTAAATATAGTTTTGATCGATCTTATAAATTCTATTAGACCAAATATAACTCTTCTTTAGAATCGGGACATCAAAATTTACTTTGTGGAAATTTTTGGTACCTTTCTGATAAAGTTCATTTTTTTTATGAATAGTGTAAAGTGTTGTATTTTAATTCAAAACCTATTTTTAATCTAATTTTTAATGTGATTAGATTATCTTTTGAATTGTTTTTAAAGTGAAATTAGAAAATAGTTTTACCATTAAATCCAATAGTGGTCGTTGGAATTAATTTCACTTTGAAATCAGACTTAAACTAGTGTCAATCTTTTGATACTTATTGTTTCATAAAAACATGCTATTTGCTCTGACAGCGGGAATTAATTATTAAATTAATTAATGTGACTTATATGCTTTGAATTTTTTAAAATGGACTTCATTTTTGAATTCGGAATATCAAATATAGCTTAGGGTGAAGTTTTGGTAATTTTCTAAAAAACTTCAATTTTTGATGAATAGTGAAACCACTAAGTGGTACTTATAAAGACTGATTTTCCGTTTAAATGAAATTTTGTCATCATTGTGTTTTGAATTTCAAAAATATGACATACATGGTTGTCATTAAGAAGTAAAATGTGGTTCAATGAGATTATAATAATTTCTTGGTGAATAGTAACTTATTAAGTTCTTAATCACGATTAGTGGTAATTAGTGTAGTTTAAGGTATAAATAATTCTTTAATAATATGAAATGACCTAGAAACATGTCCCAACCTTATTTTTTGTGTCATTTCCGACCAAGACAATCCATGGGTCAACTTGGGGACCCCATGGACCCACTTTAGTTGGAAAATGACATTAATATATTTTTATTTAATGTTAAAGTGAAAATGACACTAACATAAATTGTTTTACTAAAATAATTTTTAAGTGGGGTTATACAAGTCAAAAGTTTTATTATAAATATTCATTGGAAATATAGAAATATTTCCTACATCATAGTATTTTTTTTATAATTTTTAGACATTAAATATATTAAATTATTTATGACATAATAATGATGCAGCGATGACATCATTATTTGACGATTTAAATAAAATGGAAAGATAATGTGAAATCTATGAACTAAACATGTCCAAAACTTATTTGATGAGTGGATTTCGAACCCGTATCATCTTATCCACGAATTATATCAATGTGGGACATTTTAAAACCGAAACACATTTTCAAATAAAGTAATATTTCTTTACTTTCCAAAAGTGACCCTCCTCTCCTCTTATAAAAGGCCCCCACCTCTACCTCATTTCACACACTCCTCAAGCCTTTGTCTCGGCCAACCCCTGCCCATTTACTCTCTTCACATCCCTCTCCTAATCCTAGAGAATTCCCTTTCAGCAGAATCCTTTCAAAGGAAGCCTTTAGGCTCAAATCAAAAGGAGTTACACTTTTAAAGGTAATTCATTCTCTCTTGTTCATTTGTTTTATTTTGCTTCTCCAACCCTATAAAATCTTTTTATTTACTTCTTTTGTAACAAAACCAGTATCTGGAATATACTAGGATGCTGTTATAAGATTTATTCGAGCTACACTCTCACACAACTACATCAAATGGTTAAAGAACATACGGTTTCCGTGGATGGTGAAATTCTGCCTCCCGAAACGATGATTGTTCAATACTCATTTAACACCTTCAAAGGTGGCCATTATGATGTCACTATTTTTATATATGATATATAATATTTTTATTTTTTCTTTAATCTTCTGTATTTTTCATTTTGGGCATACCTTTATGGTTTCCATTATGGGTAAACACGATATCTTCATTTAAGGAAGTGCGGACTACAGCCCCCTCAAAGTGATGTGATTCGTTAATGCCATATGTGGGACGTGTAAAGGATTGATTTAAAGTTATTATATATTATGTTATACTGGAATTATAATATACCTCTATATCATTATTATTTCTTTCCATTAAAGTATGAGATAGAAATGAAAGTAGCGTTCATGCGTACGTACGGCTTACTGTCTCCATGAACGATGCATTTCATTTCTTATCCCAAAATGTAATGTACAATTAAAAGTACATGTATATAATGGATATATATAATTAATAGTATATCTAAATGATGAATATAATTCTGGAATTAAAATATAAATACCTCTCATTTAGTTTTATTTCCATTAATATGACAAAGAAATGAAAGTAGCGTTCATGCGTACGTACGACTTACCGTCTCCATGAACGGTGCATTTAATTTCTTACCTCTAAATGATTATGTAATATTATAAATACATGTATATTCTGGATATATATGATAGATATTATATCCAAATCGGGAATTTCATTCTGGATATAAAGAACCTGTGACCACACGAACAACATGTAATTGTAAGAAGTCCACTTTCGACTTAAGAACCAAATATTGACAAAACAAGAATTATTAACTTAAATGGTTACATAATGTTTATAACATGGCAATAAGTTATATAAAAGGAATAATGAACTTTTAAAAGGTTATTAATCAAGTATAAATTAACTCAAGTTTATTATTCAGGACGTTAAAGAACGATTGAGTCAAGTCGGACCCGAGGTAAGGGACTTCGTCTCAATCTCCTTTCATTGTGGCATATTTCGTTTTATACACAACTTTATTTTATACGGTGTATAAACCCCTGTGAATTTTAATTTTATACAAAAGTAATCTTTTTCTACGAAGCGTTTTACTAAATGACAAAAAGGAATGTTTTTTTTATTGTACGCAGTGACAACAACCTTTTCCGCCGCCGCGAGTATTATTTGTTCTATGGCTTTCTCAACAAGCCGTAATGTTTTTAGAATAAAATAAATACCATATACTCTTTTATGTATTTTGGTATTTAAAATGGTTTTGAAAAAGGATTCTATTATGTCAATATATTTATGATATATTGTGATTAAAATGTGGAAATGCTATCATTCCTTTATATTGGTTTTATGTTTTATGATTTTATATTGGTACTTGGACATTTTAATGGGTGGTTACGTTATAAACCATATGACGGGTGGTGTCGTGAATACCAGGACGGGTGGTTACGTTATAACCTCCAATGCATTGGGTATGGAAGTCGGCCGTATGGCTATTCCATTAAGTATGTATGGAAATTGGCCGTATGGGTATTCCATTAAGTGATATGTGTGGAAGTAGACCGTATGGTTATTCCACTTAAGTATGTTTATGTCCCAAGTTACCTTTATATATTCTATGTGTTCTTTATATGGGTTTTATGGTAATCCTTTGGTTACAAAAAAGTAAGTAATGATACTTTATTCATTGAAGAGTTTTTACTACTTCATGAAGGTGAAGGTATTACTTTGATAGAGTATATATGGTTTACTTGATGTTTGAAAAAACTAATAGTTTTCATTCTTTCTGTATCCCTTACTGAGCTTTTTATGCTCACCCCAAGTTTTTTTGAAATGTTTTTCACAGGACTTAATTTAGAATAAGGTCAAGGATGGGATCAAGGGAATGTCATGCTATATAAAACATGGAACTAGACACGTTTCTTTTTAAGAGTTTTTTTTATATTGGAAACATTGTAGAAGTGACTACTTTGTAATCTTTTGAGATGTAATAGTTATGTTCTAATTCTCTAAAACTCTAAACCTGAAAAGATCCTCAATGTGAATTATTCTTTTAATTCAATATTAAGTAAGGTTTAAGGCCGGGGCCTTATAGTTGGTATCAAAGGTCGGTTTAGACAACTTTAAGAGTTAGAAAAGTGTTAAATTATAATATGATTGAAATGATATAGCATTTGTGGATTACCATGTTGCTTCGCCTAAGATATTTCTGTGTTCAGAATGGTTTTCCGTAGAGGAAAAAAAGCAGCTATGGTGGGACGACATCAGGAGGAAGACAACCTTCCAAATCAGCAACCTGAGATGGTCGGAATCGGAACTGAACAGTTTGTTGCAGTGATGGCACAGTTGACTCAGGCTATAAATGGTGGTGGTATCCATGCACGAGATCAGCCAGATCAACCGCAGAGGAAAATGTCAGTGGTGGAACATTTCATGAGGCAACATCCCCCATCATTCAGAGGATCATCTGACCCAGTGCAAGCTGAAGGGTGGATTAAAGCACTGGAGAAGATTTTTGATGTCATGGGGTGTTCAGAACATCAAAAGGTTAGTCTTTTTGTTTACCGTTTTGAAGGTGAAGCTGATCAGTGGTGGTCGATGGTGAAAAATATAAGGGATAGTGATGAGATTGAGGATCTTCACTAGAACGAATTCAAAGGTATGTTTCTTGAGAAATATTTTCCTAAGGTGGTTTGTCTTAGGATGGAAAAACAGTTCCTAGAATTGAGGCATGAGGATGATTCAGTGGCTGCTTATGAAGAAAAGTTCACTCGATTGGCAAGGTATGCTCCAAACTTCATACGAGATCTTGATAGTAAAATAAACCATTTTTACTCAGGGTTAAAGCCAAAGTATCGAAGGGATTTAGCTTCTCGTGAGTTCAAAAGTTATGAAAAACTTGTTCGTTGTGCGGAGAAGGTGGAAATGGAGTTTGCCGATGATCAGGTGTTCTATGAAAAACAACAGAATAAGAGGTCTAGTTGGCAGGCAAAGGGGAAGAATTCATCAAAGAAGCAAGGAGGTAAGAAAACCAAATATCCATCCTGTGAGAAGTGTGGTAAAATGCATCCTGGAGAATGTTTATCCAAGTCTGGTAAGTGCTTTCGGTGTGGTAAGTCTGGTCATATTGCTCGTAACTGTAAGGAAGATGATCAAGCAGGAAATGGAAAGCCAACGGTAAGATGTTTTAAGTGTAATGAAATGGGTCATTATGCAAACGAGTGTCCAACGAAGAACTCAACTGGGGGAATGCAGCCAGACTACAAGCAGAAAGGGGTGGCGAAATCCTTTGCAACAACTTCAACAGATGTTGGGCCATCGAATGAACTGGTATCAGCTCTAGGGAGCTCAGTATTTTTCGAAGATTGACTTGAGGTCGGGGTACCATCAGTTGAAAGTAAAAGAAGTAGACGTTCTGAAGACTGCGTTCCCTACTAGATATGGCCATTATGAATTTGTAGGTATGCCTTTTGGGTTAACCAATGCACCTGCTGTATTCATGGACCTTATGAATAAAATTTTCCATGAGTTCTTGGATAAGTTTGTGCTTGTGTTTTGAGGTTTGGGAAGAGGTTATGTGTGCCTTGTGATTCACAGTTGAAGAGAGAGTTGTTATGTGAAGCTCATAGTTCTCCGTTTTCAGTTCATCCTGGCAGTACTAAGATATATAGAGATATGCGGGAGTATTACTGGTGGGATTGAATGAAAAGAGATATTGCTGATTTTACTGTGAAGTGTTTGACATGTCAACAGGTTAAAGCAGAGCGGCAGTTACCGAAAGAGATGCTTCAGCCTTTACCAGTGCCAGAGTGGAAATGGGAAAACATATCCATGGACTTTGTTGTGGGATTACCGAGGACATCTCGAGGTAATAATGCAATCTGGGTTATTGTTGATCGCTTGACCAAATCTGCTCATTTCCTTTCTATATGAGATACTTTCTCTCTAGATCAAATTTCCTGTTTGTATCTTAATGAGATAGTCAGGTTACATGGAGTTCCTCTCTCCATTGTATCTGATCGTGATCCCAGGTTCACTTCTAACTTTTGGAAAGTCCTTCAGAAGTCGTTGGGTACTGAATTAAATTTTAGTACAGCTTTTCATCCTCAATCAGATGGGCAGTCAGAACGAACAATCATGACATTGGAGGATATGCTACGAGCTTGTTCTATGTATTATCAGGGAAGTTGGGACCAACATCAATCTTTGGTTTAATTTTCATATAATAACAGTTTTCATTCCAGTATACAGATGGCACCATTTCAGGCATTATATGGGAAGCGGTGTCGAACTCCAACTTTCTAGGATGAAGTGGGTGAAAGGAAGTTGATGGGACCAAAATTGGTAGAAGATATGGCAGAAAAAGTTCTGCTGATTCAGAAACACATGAGAACAGCTCAGAGCAGGCAGAAGAGTTATGTAGATAACCGGAGGAAGGATCTATCTTTCGAGGTAGGTGATCATGTTTTTCTCAAGGTTTCTCCTTGGAAAAGTGTGATGAGATTTAGTAAGAAAGGAAAGCTGAGTCCAAGGTTTATTGGACCATATGAAATTCTGGAGAGAGTTGGATCAGTTGCATACCGGGTGGCTTTACCTCCGAGTTTAACTCAGGTACACAATGTTTTTCATGTTTCAATGTTGAGGAAGTATATGCCAGATCCATCTCATGTATTGAGTCCAGAGGTAGTTCAGCTGGAAAAGAACCTATCTTCTGAGGAACAACCGGTCCAGATTCTTGAGCACAGGGAGCAGGTGTTACGGAATAAGGTGATTCATCAGGTAAAGGTTTTTTGGAAAAACCATGTGATTGAAGAGGCAACGTGGGAATCTGAAAATGCTATGAGGGATAAATACCCCCACTTATTTTGATAAGTGAATAAAATTGCGAGGACGCAATTTCCAAAAGGGGGGAAGGATGTAACATCCCAGGTAAATAAAGAATAAAGAATTTTCATATTTATTAATATTTACGAATTAAATATTAATTTTAATTAAAAGGGGTTTCTATGTTCGATAGCGTACTCGGTACGCAACAATGAGTTTCTTTGAAAACTTACGTTGCACACAAGTAATAAAATAATATTATTTTAAATGTTAGTTAACGAGTAGCCGTTGTACTGGCGGGAATGTATAGAAATAACTAAAATATGATTATATATGTTTTTAAATGTTTTTACATTTACCTAATAAAAGGTAAAGGCTTAAAATACGGAAAGAGTTCAATTTTAGGCATTTATACCCTAATTTTCACGAAAGGTCCACTTATCACCTTTTGACGGAGAACCGTCATTAAATATAGTTTTGATCGATCTTATAAATTCTATTAGACCAAATATAACTCTTCTTTAGAATCGGGACATCAAAATTTACTTTGTGGAAATTTTTGGTACCTTTCTGATAAAGTTCATTTTTTTAATGAATAGTGTAAAGTGTTGTATTTTAATTCAAAACCTCTTTTTAATCTAATTTTTAATGTGATTAGATTATAATTTGAATTGGTTTTAAAGTGAAATTAAAAAATATTTTTACCATTAAATCCAATAGTGGTCGTTGGAATTAATTTCACTTTGAAATCGGACTTAAACTAGTGTCAATCTTTTGATACTTATTGTTTCATAAAAACACGCTATTTGCTCTGACAGCGGGAATTAATTATTAAATTAATTAATGTGACTTATATGCTTTGAATTTTTTAAAATGGACTTCATTTTTGAATTCGGAATATCAAATATAGCTTAGGGTGAAGTTTTGGTAATTTTCTAAAAAACTTCAATTTTGGATGAATAGTGAAACCACTAAGTGGTACTTATAAAAACTGATTTTCCGTTTAAATGAAATTTTGTCATCATTGTGTTTTGAATTTCAAAAATCCGACATACATGGTTGTCATTAAGAAGTAAAATGTGGTTCAATGAGATTATAATAATTTCTTGGTGAATAGTAACTTATTAAGTTCTTAATCGCGATTAGTGGTAATTAGTGTAGTTTAAGGTATAAATAATTTTTTTATAATATGAAATGACCTAGACACATGTCCCAACCTTATATTTTGTGTCATGTCCGACCAAGACAATCCATTGGTCAACTTGGGGACCCCATGGACCCACTTTAGTTGGAAAATGACATTAATATATTTTTATTTAATGTTAAAGTGAAAATGACACTAACATAAATTGTTTTACTAAAATAATTTTTAAGTGGGGTTATACAAGTCCAAATTTTTATTATAAATATTCATTGGAAATATAAAATGATTTCCTACATCATAGTATTTTTTTTATAATTTTTAGACATTAAATAAATTAAATTATTTATGACATAATAATGATGCAGCGATGACATCATTATTTGACGATTTAAATAAAATGGAAAGATAATGTGAAATCTATGAACTACACATGTCCAAAACTTATTTGATGAGTGTATTTCGAACCCTTATCATCTTATCCACGAATTATATCAATGTGGGACCTTTTAAAACCGAAATACATTTTCAAATAAAGTAATATTTCTTTACTTTCCAAAAGTGACCCTCCTCTCCTCTTATAAAAGGCCCCCACCTCTACCTCATTTCACACACTCCTCAAGCCTTTGTATCGGCCAACCCCTGCCCATTTACTCTCTTCACATCCATCTCCTCATCCTAGAGAATTCCCTTTCAGCAGAATCCTTTCAAAGGAAGCCTTTAGGCTCAAATCAAAAGGAGTTACACTTTTAAAGGTAATTCATTCTCTCTTGTTCATTTGTTTTATTTTGCTTCTCCAACCCTATAAAATCTTTTTATTTACTTATTTTGTAACAACACCAGTATCTTGAATATACTAGGATGTTGTTATAAGATTTATTCGAGCTACACTCTCACACAACTACATCAAATGGTTAAAGAACATACGGTTTCCGTGGATGGTGAAATTCTGCCTCCCGAAACGATGATTGTTCAATACTCATTTAACACCTTCAAAGGTGGCCATTATGATGTCACTATTTTTATATATGTTATATAATATGTTTATTTTTTCTTTAATCTTCTGTATTTTTCATTTTGGGCATACCTTTATGGTTTCCATTATGGGTAAACACGATATCTTTATTTAAGAAAGTGCGGACTACCGCCCCCTCAAAGTGATGTGATTCGTTAATGCCATATGTGGGATGTGTAAAGGATGGATTTAAAGTTATTATATATGATGTTATACTGGAATTATAATATACCTCTATATCATTATTATTTCTTTCCATTAAAGTATGAGATAGAAATGAAAGTAGCGTTCATGCGTACGTACGGCTTACTGTCTCCATGAACGATGCATTTCATTTCTTATCCCAAAATGTAATGTACTATTAAAAGTACATGTATATAATGGATATATATAATGAATAGTATATCTAAATGATGAATATAATTCTGGAATTAAAATATACATACCTCTCATTTAGTTTTAATTCCATTAATACGACAAAGAAATGAAAGTAGCGTTCATGCGTACGTACGGCTTACCGTCTCCATGAACGGTGCATTTAATTTCTTACCTCTAAATGATTATGTAATATTATAAATACATGTATATGCTGGATATATATGATACATATTATATCCAAATCGGGAATTTCATTCTGGATATAAAGAACCTGTGACCACACGAACAACATGTAATTGTAAGAAGTCCACTTTCGACTTAAGAACCAAATATTGACAAAACAAGAATTATTAACTTAAATGGTTACATAATGTTTATAACATGGCAATAAGTGATATAAAAGGAATAATGAACTTTTAAAAGGTTATTAATCAAGTATAAATTAACTCAAGTTTATTATTCAGGATGTTAAAGAA
Source organism: Viscum album (assembly GCA_963277665.1). NCBI lineage: Eukaryota > Viridiplantae > Streptophyta > Magnoliopsida > Santalales > Viscaceae > Viscum > Viscum album. Next base: position 78,277,195 of record OY728139.1, read on the forward strand.
CGATTGAGTCAAGTCGGACCCGAGGTAAGGGACTTCGTCTCAATCTCCTTTCATTGAGGCATATTTCGTTTTATACACAACTTTCTTTTATACGGTGTATAAACCCATTTGAATTTTACTTTTATACAAAAGTAATCTTTTTCTACGAAGCGTTTTACTGAATGACAAAAAGGAATGTTTTTTTTATTGTACGCAGTGACAACAACCTTTTCCGCCGCCGCAAGTATTATTTGGTCTTTGGCTTTCTCAACAAGACGTAATGTTTTTAGAATAAAATAAATACCATATACTCTTTTATGTATTTTGGTATTGAAAATGGTTTTGAAAAAGGATTCTATTATGTCAATAAATTTATGATATATTGTGATTGAAATGTGGAAATGTTATCATTCCTTTATATTGGTTTTATGTTTTATGATTTTATATTGGTACTTGGACATTTTAATGGGTGGTTACGTTATAAACCATATGACGGGTGGTGTCGTGAATACCAGGACGGGTGGTTACGTTATAACCTCCAATGCATTGGGTATGGAAGTCGGACGTATGGCTATTCCATTAAGTATGTATGGAAATTGGCCGTATGGCTATTCCATTAAGTGATATGTGTGGAAGTCGACCATATGGTTATTCCACTTCAGTATGTTTATGTCCCAAGTTACCTTTATATATTCTATGTGTTATTTATATGGGTTTTATGGTAATCCTTTGGTTACAAAAAGGTAAGTAATGATACTTTATTCAGTGAAGAGTTTTTACTACTTCATGAAGGTGAAGGTATTACTTTGATAGAGTATATATGGTTTACTTGATGTTTGAAAAAAACTAATAGTTTTCATTCTTTCTGTATCCCTTACTGAGCTTTTTATGCTCACCCCAAGTTTTTTTGAAATGTTTTTCACAGGACTTAATTTGGAATAAGGTCAAGGATGGGATCAAGGGAATGTCATGCTATATAAAACATGGAACTAGACACGTTTCTTTTTAAGAGTTTTTTTTTATATTTGAAACATAGTAGAAGTGACTACTTTGTAATCTTTTGAGATGTAATAGTTATGTTCTAATTCTCTAAAACTCTAAACCTGAAAAGATCCTCAATGTGAATTATTATTTTAATTCAATATTAAGTAAGGTTTAAGGCCGGGGCCTTATAATAATGGGATTTGAGATACCCCAGTTAATGACCAAGGATCACATGTAATAAATTTTAGGAAAAAAATAAACCATAATTACCATGTTGATCTGATGCCACACATTCATCATCTCTTTTTCACCGCTTATCAGTTCATAAAAAATCCAATGTTTAATTCCTCTAGATCGTCCAACCATGATTTAAAAAAAATATGTGGGAGAATTTATCACCAAGGTTTAGGTGAAATCATGATGATCTAACAATGCATTAAACATACCAATAGTCACTACATCAACATTATTGAAATGCACGAGGGAGATATCTATTCGATAACATGGATCAATAGAACATTTTTCTCTAGAAATATAGATAGGATAGATATGCCCTCAAGAACTCATGGTGAATAATCATCATGTGAGATCCTGTCTCTCATCCAATATATAGTGAGTTATGAAATTATAGGGAAGAGGCCCCCTAACCAATGAATATTTAGTACACACTATATAAACTATAAATGATATATTATGGATGACTGAATGATTCATAAATATCATTTACATATCTATCACTTTTAATATAATATATATATTATTTTATAATATCCACTCATTAACTTGACTCGTCATTCCCAAAAATATTAAATTAACCTTAAATATTAAAATGAGGTTCATTCATATAATATTTTTCATGTATTTACTTAAATACATGTAAAGACGTTTTATATATAAATTCATTACAATTATTTTAAACTTAAATAATATGAATGGAGTTATTCCATAGTGATTTTACATCTTCATATGAATCCCAAGCCCCAATGGTGGGGCCCGTCATCTCCTAAATTCCAACTCATCATAATTAAGAATACTTTTGAATATGATGTTGTGTGTGGCCCTCTAAAACCTTATATAGAAAGAAGTGAACATTATTCACATGAAAAGATACAAATCAATAATCTCATCATAGCCCTAAATAGAGAAGGAATATTAATAGAAACTAATAACCTCTTATGAACAGGCACCATGTAATATAATCCCTTTTTCATGAGGCATATTATAATGCAGGAGAAACACTTGTGGCATCATCCTTTATTTATTTATTATTTTTTCATTCAAATGGATTGATTTACTTTTTACTAATATGTCCAAAGATTTATGAATAGTCTACCATCCTCATCCAAAAATATTGAGACACTACATCCACAACTCAGAAGTGAAAAATTCTATCTTCATAATTCAACCACTATCATGCCACCAAGGATGAACCCAACACAAGCTACAACCCCACAAAATCATTGACATGGTTATTCATTGCACCAAAGTACATGATCAAATATAACACATTGATAGTGATATCAATTCAGAAGACAATTACAGACGTCTATAAATAAGAATAACCAATGACACCTAAAACATGTGGTGTTCCTATAGTAAGGTCTTTCCTCATGATTTTAGTTTATAAAGATCAATAAGTGTGATCTTCATGATAAGTAGTCTCATTTCCAAGTAGACTCATCACATGATAGTAAAGAATCAAATGTTTCCAATTATTATCATGTATCTACACCATAGAACATATAATTATTATTTGTTTCATAGTATCTCATGGTTCTCATTATATATTGGGAACTTCTATAACATTTTGATATGAAACAAAATCTATGGAAATTACTATTTAAATAGTGGAAACAAAAATATATATACTATAATGGTATGTGTACATCGTGAATAACTCATTGTACACATGATATGGAAATAATAAAATAATAATATTTCTAGGACTAGGTCACCCACATTTACAATATATGCTTCATCTGTTGATGTGAAATTGTCTCAATGGTAAGAGTCATCATAGTTGTCTTATAACAATAGAGTTTGATTGGATCATTACTATTAGGTACCATATCATGCTCTTCGACGAAGTTGTGTTTCCATAGTTCTTATTTATATACCATAGAAGACACAATATAGTCATATTGTGCTATATAATATGAAACAAAAACCTACTTTGATCTATTTCATCTTGCAACACCTCCCTTCAATGTAAAGATGTATCATGTCTACAATTTCATATCATATTGATCTTTTTTATAAAATAGAATATATATATCCTCTGATGATTATTTCCTTATATCCTCCATATAATAGGAACATATCATTATCCTCATATACTTAAGTATAATCATGACTCCCATCTAATTATAGTCCTTATGACCAACTTCATAAAATCATACCACACTAAGAGAATATAAAATATATATCCGAGTACATAGAATATCATACATGACAAACCCAATATATGGTGAGCATATAATACTTATTATTATTTTTCATTACTCATGTGTTTAAGGAAACATATTCCTAGAAATATGAATTCCATGTGACGTTGGGTACAATCCCCTCATGGATTGTTCTGTAGTAAATCTCCGTAGTATCTTTTCAATATATGTATGTTGACATAGTCTAAGTTGTATCTTCTATATAACATTTTGAATCTTGATCCCATCAATATATTCTTCTTCATCTATGTCCTCCATGGATATTCATTTATTAAACATTGTTTTAATATACTGTAAGACTGGTATCTCATTTTTTATAAGTAATATTTTATTGACATGAAGAATTATGAAAATGACCACACTTATAGTAATAAATTATATACACATGGCACAAATTCATTCATTATGAAACCAAATTCAATTATGGACTCATTAAAATTAATACTATATGATTTGGATTCTTGATTAATTCCATATATGCCTCTTTTCAGTTTAGAATGTTTATTGTCATCATTTGGAGTCGCAGACCCTTAAGGTTGCGTAAAATTGACACATTCCTGATGTTTTCCATTATGGAATGATATTTTATATCCATTTTAAAATATCATAGTAATATATATTCATTAGAAGTAGGCATATTATTTATTTTTAACAGAAACTATTGAAAAATTTTCTCCTTAGTTAACGGCATGATGTTGTTTAATCATTTATGCAACCATTCAGGCCCTATAAGTACTAACATTTCCATCTAAATCAACTTTTTCATAAATATATATTTATAACCAATGGTATTAACAACCACTAGAGTATCTAACAAAATTATTTTTTGGTTTTGGAACTTCGAATCCATATTATAAGTAATGACTTCATTTCATTTGGAATATTATATTCCAATTACTACTATTTTTAGGTTAGAAGATCATTATTATCAACTAAAAATGAGTTACTATCCATATTTATTAAAGAACCTACCATTATAGTTATCTAAATTCCCGTTTACTCCTATAATATTTTCATATCGCTGACATATATTCTTCTTCCATAAGGTATTTTGAAATTAATTATTATACAACACATTTTTATCTTGAGCCTAGGGATAATCAAATTTTATATACTCTCCCTATCTTATTTATAGATGTGATCCCCCCATGAAATAAGTTAGGTATTGAAACTCTAACCATTTATACGTGGGTATGTATAGTTAAAATATTGTCTTATCCTCATCGTATCTTAATTAGTCACACTTTGTACCTCAATATGCATATTTTTTAACCTCAAGATGGCTCAATGAATTCTTAACTACCCTAAAAATTTTATTTTGATAACATGGATTTTATTTAACACAAATTCTCATATGGAATATGTTTAATTGTAACTTGGTTTAGTATGTGTGTTTATTTTCATAACGTGTATCCCCAAAAGGATAAGGAAGGTATGCATGACATATCATTCATATCACCATGTATAACATTGTGAGGTTCCTCATTTTCCTAACACCATTCCATCGACGTTTATATGTGGGAGTGAGTGGAGGTAAATTCCCAGACACTTGTTAGTAATCCAAAATGTATTGATTATGATATTATCCTCCACAGTCTGAGAAGAGTTTCTTAATATTATTACCAATCTAGTTCACAAATTCATTCTTATATTCCTTGATCTTGTCAATTGGATCTAACAAATAAAAAATTAATAGAAATATCAATTTATACAAAAATAATCTATAAAATTTATGACATATTAGTTCCCACCCATTTATTCAAAAATAAATTTTCTACACATAACAGTATAAACTAATAAATTAACCTCTTTGGACCTTTAGTCTTTCCAACTAAATAGGTATTTAGTCATTTCCCCTGGTAATAAAACAAGACATGCCCAAAGTGTTTTAAATTCATGAGAATATAAATATTTATATATGTTAAATAAAACTAACTATTTTTCATTTACATTATCTTGCTTGTGATTCCAATGATGGGTGTGGTATGAGACATGAATAATCGTTTGGATATTATTTTCCATTACTTGGTTTGTATATTCTAACACATAAAGACTGTTATTTAAATTTTCCATACCATAATAATTAGTGTATTTTTTAAAATAAAAACATTTCATACCAAAACAGAAAAAAATATCCTTGTGATGTTTTTATATAGATATATAGATATTTGTATCATATAGAATGTAATAACAACATTTTAAAAACAACATCATTCATTTTGGAATTGTGAGGTGGTAGATTTTAATAGTTATATTAGAATGTTTTGATCCATTGTTTTCTCATTGATTTACCTCATATCAAAAAATATCTATAAATATATATATATGGTTCCATTATTTAAATACATTTGAGTGCCCCAAAAGTAGTATCTAATTCCCAATCTGTAGAAATAGATAAATATATCTTGATCACAAAAATAGAAGAAGTGTCCCATTGATTCTTATCAAGGGTTCCATTTTTCTTATAGTTTCCATTCATTCCTTGTGTAAAATAAAAATCATCATTATCCTATGATTTCCCCTTCATATTTATATTAATGGAATGGCATGAAGAATCATTAGGCTTAAATATATTCACGTTCTTTAATTTATATTTACTATAAGGAAGTATTTTTTTTCATAACCATAAGATATACAGAGAAAAGAAGAGTGTGTAGATACGAGAGGTACTTCTCAATGTTGATCATGCTAAAATTTAGAATAATGTTGGAGAAGCTATGAGGGAGAGAATAAAAATGTGATATATGTGTAGTTCATCCAAGAGTTTATACCCAATATCTTCTTGGAATCGCATATTTCCAAGGATCTTGGATTTGTGAGGATCAACTGGAACACCATTTTCAAGAATAGTATGAAAAATTTATTTCTAATTATTTAATTTACCTTGTCTTTCTCTCTCCTTGTAATGACTAAAGAGGTTCTCCTGTGCTCTTTAAACAACCATGTTTTTGTGAGACATAAAGTGTCCTCCAGACATGGATGATATCATCATAAAAAGTGTGTAGACTACATCATTAATATGGTATTCATATACAAGGAACTCTTTATCAATATCCTCCTTGGAAGGACTTTCAGTTGTTGAGAATTATATTAGCTAATGTTTCAATTCCTGGGGTAACACAACCTAAAGGCATCTGAACCATTCATGGAAGTCACTACCAATGAGGATATGTTTTTTCTATAATATTTATAGTAAGGATAGTCTGGATTATAAACTTTGCATTTATTCTAAAATTTAATAGAATAGATTATTAGTACTTTTCTTGAGGACAATATATATGGAAAATAATAATAATAAAATTATTATTAAATACTCTACTATTTAATCATGTCTAAATATCCCTCACCATTGGACTCATAATTTCGAGTTTCTTGGAAATTCTTGTGGAAAGGATCCATATTCCCCATCACATTAACCAAACAAGGGTTGTACATACTACTTTTAGTTATTTAGGTAGAAATGTATTTTCCAAATACAAGCTTAAAACTCCTTTATCTGTTGAGGAGATTAAAAAATCTAGAAATACTAAATTGGATTTCTTCGACACATGACATAAGATTAATTCTATTATATCAAGGGTTACTCCTCTAGATTTAAAATGGTATATTCAACCAAAAACTATAATAAGAACTCGCCTTATAAAATTTCCCTAGAAAGGGTTGGTTAAACACATGGTTCTATTGGTTTCATTACAAATAATTTAATTGATGGATAACTATGGCATAATATTTATTTGAAAGATATTATTAATTATATGAAAAATTAACAATTTTAATATTGTTCTCGAATTGATAATATTAATTAAACATTACATTAGTGATTAACCACGTTTCATAAAACATATACACATAAACCAAACATTTACATTTCATCCTAGAACATTAATGCATTTATTAATTTTATCATGGTCATGAATCCATTATGTAAATAATGGATTAAACATAAATAACATATAAATAATTATTTTGATCATGAACTTACCAAATGATAGATTTATCTGGAATAAAATAAATCCACCATTGATCTTGGGGAAATAAATCGTTGTTTCATCCATGAAATGAGTTACATCATCCCAACAGTCCACCTATGTAATAAATAGGCTATAATCACATTGGATCTAACTTGAATGCCCTATTTTCTCCTTGGGATAGATAATTTGGTACAACGTTTTAAGACTCATTCATAGGTGGGGGGTACCAAAGGATTGGTTTAGTGGATTACATTAAAAACCGTAGACAAGAAGGTACTACGTAATAATGGGGGGAGGGATGACATGCATGCCACCATTTTAATTTAATAAATAATAATTTGATACTTGTGTAAAAAATTAAATTAAATTAAGATAACACATACACAGATCTTGGTCATGATCATAAACAGTCAAACAGAAGCAAAAAATTAAAAAATGTAAAACTAATTAATTTACATTTCATATTCTTTATTTATTATTATAATAAAAAAACTTGTGTTAGATAATTAATTAGAAAATTTTATTTCATATTATAACCATTTTAATTTTCATTGAGACACTCATCTTTAAAAACATTCATGGAAAATAAATGGTAGAACCAATAATCAAACATTATTATGATAAATTATAATTATTTAAAAAATTGTTAAATTTTCAAACAAAATAGGTACCAATCTATATAATAATGTATTTATACTCAACTTATTAATTGAACCTAATTTATTTTTTATTTTATTGGGATACTGAAAAACATGTACTCATGAGATACACGCCTTGTGTGTTGATTTATGTGATCATAGGATACTTGCCTAAGGATTTTGCATGTATATCAGATGGACTACATGGCATGTGGTATAAAACTAAATACAATGTATCTATCTTTTAATGTGTCTATGAATCCCCATAAAGGACTTGTCCTGATGATCAGATGTGAGACCACACAACAACTTTAATTTAGCTACACACCATGTATCTTGCATATCGTTTGTACATTTAAATCAACGAGGAATATGGATTGTATTTAGAAAATTAAAATTATTGGAATATATATAATGTGTTCAAGCTAATTGTAGTATACACTATTAATGCTCCATGATTTTAGTCTCACATGATGACAATTGGGTATTTGATAACATGATTTAAGAAAATTTCACCACAAAAACCTGGAGACTACACTGCATATATATGAGCTAAAGTCCCTATAATCCGACATGTCATGTTCCAAGTTGGCCCTCTCTACACACAATGTGTAATAATTGAACAATTGTAATTACTTCATGACGTATCATGACTCCAACAACATGGATTGGTATCATGCACCTTGGTATGTGGAATATAATCCAAATTCACACTGTGTACTCCAATGCTATCCATCCCAAATCCTCAACAATTCCCAAATGTAACCTCCTGTCATTCATTATCGGTTATTAGTACATTAGACAAATGAAACAATAATAAAGGATGTTTATAAATTTATAAAACATGATAATTAAAATAAGATTAATGAATGAATAATTATGGGAATTAAAATCAAACCACTATTCCACATATAGATCAATAATCAAGTAAATAATTATAAATATGAAACATGAATATTCCAACACCACATAATGGTTCGGAGAAAATTGAAAGTGATTTTGGGGGTGATAAATAAAAAAATTATTTTATATAGAGTTTACTAAAAATAAAATAGAGTTTCATTCCTTTAAAATTTATAATCAATTTATTTACGTCTAAGTAAAATAATTACATCATATTATGATCCATTCTCTAATGATGTTTTTGATATTTCAAAATACCCTTTTGATATTACCTTCATTACACAATAACAATCCATGTGTATAATTCATCTAGATCCACACATGTTCCATTAATTTTCAAATGATTCCAATTTATTTCCATGTTATATAATTTTTAATCAATCAACTTGAATTGTTCAAATTCATCACTCTAAGATCCCATAAGTATGATATACTTCTTCTCATTCTTGAGAGGATATGCAAAAATTTTCCGAGGCTAGTCTGTTGTGTGTAACAATACTAATATATTTATTTTATATTAACCCTAAAAAAGACAAAACCATATATTTATATAGACCAGGTATATGTTAAAATTTATTTATTCCAACAATTAAATATATATATAGTTTAATTGATATCAACTAAAACTCTTAGTCTATGAACCTCTAGGATTCATTTTCATTGGAAATAGGTGGGAATGCCTAAATTAAAAAATTATTGTATATAAATGGGTCAACCTCCTATGTGAAAGAACTGAATGATATAAAAATTAAAAAAATATATGAATGTTGTGTAATATAATTTCTTCATCACAATATCGCATCAAAAAGGTTTCACATCTGTGTCATCAACCAATGTTCTTGATACATAATTATTTGACTATCTAAAATAAAAATTTTATTTCTCCATGGTGATGAAACAAAATAAGATGGTTCTATTCTAAAAAGGTATGATATATTAAATTATATAAATATAGAAAGGAAAAATCCTTTCTTGACATAACCATTAATGACATGTTATTCGTGATGTGCCCAAGGTACCCAATTTCCCGTAAACATATGAAATTAGGGTTCTCATGAGTAAATCAATGTTCACAAGTCATGAAATGCATCATTTAAAATATTAAAGACTTTGGAATATTATAAACACTTATAGATAGGAATAATTGATAACACTAAATCACAATGATTTCCATTTTAAATAAATGTTCTCATTATCTCCTTTATTGAAAAATACCCCCTGTGAAATTTATGAAAATATTTCCCATCTACTTATGAGTTCCCACAACAGATAGTATATATAATATACTCCATATAATAGTAATTTATCTAACTGTATAACTATATTTAGTAATACCATCACAAATCATCATGGTTCTCGTTATAAGAGGAATTTTTTATAAACTTATCAATGATATAGATACCCTATGAAGTTATAACATTGAATTAATAATAAAAAAGAACACTATGTAATAATATGTTTTATAAAAAATTAATTGACCAAATATACATGTAATCAAATTAAAATCAATTGGTTTTAGAATATAGACCCTAACACTAACCAATTACAATCTCGACCATAGTAGAAAATACCATTATCATCATACACCTTGACAGTATCATAGTGGAAGCTTCTTTTCGAACATGGTCTATTATAATTCATGACATACCTCACCCATATCAGTATCCCAAATTTTAGATCCTTGATATTTTGTCTTACTATATACCTACCTCATGAGGATACAATTCATGAGTATGATATAACAAAAAACATATCTTTTTTGTGATAAAAAATATGGTGGTGTAAGCTGCAAAAAACCCTTTATTATAATTCATAGTATAAATATGAAATCTTATTATCTTATATTTTTTCTCATAGAGATCATGAAATATGCGGGATTAGAGATTTTGTGAGACTATTTTAGTTCAGATATTAATAAAAAATAATAATTTCAAAATTATAATCAAAATACATTCATTTATATAGACTAACTCTGGTTTTATGGTGATTGAAATACCTATACCCATCTGTGAGCCTTGACTGAAGAATAAAAAATGATTTTAACTCTAGTTTCAGTATCTATGATCAATAATTTTATTTCTTAGTAAGGTGATTTGGAATATCTTGAGGTCACCTTTCATATAATTTCATACTATCGTGAGATGTTGATGAAAATAAATGTAATAAATGTAACAGAATGTCACCAATTTGTCATTCATTTATAAAAAATAAGACAAAATAGTAACCCCAAAAACCAAAGTCTCAAATTAATTATTTGGAAACAAATAAAATCTCTATAATAATCACTAACCAATTTTTTTTTTAAAAAAATGACATAACACTTGATGAGAAGCATTGAGGGGCTTCTCAAGATTGACTCTTAGGTCATCTTTTCCCTATGCTAATGAGTGTGTTTTCTTATCATATATATCTAGTTCATGGTTTTTTCATATGGAATCCAAATCATTGATTAATTATTAAAACTATTCCTATACTATGACTATAGGAGCCTCATATTCTCATAGCTCTACATTATGTACACAAATCAGAACATAGATTGTGATTCCTATCCAACTAAATAGCCTATCTACATAGAATAATATTTCAATGATTATATATAATGGATAAAAATATATTAGTGGATGATATGGATTCATGGTCCACCCTACCCCCCAAAGATATTATAGATTTATGGATAGGGATATGAAAATTCCCGCAATAAAAGCTACATGTTATAAAGACAAGGTTGATTTGACAAAATTGTCCATGCTATCAACAATATTCTCTAAAGGAGTATCTGTGATGATAGTGAATACATGGTGCCAAGTCCATTTTTACATGTACTAATTCTCAATAAAACTGTTAGGATACAAACCCATCCCACATGCTTCTATAGGTATATAATCTGGAATCATATTCACTATGTATGGACCTAATTCTCCAAGTGAAACATTTATATGAAAGACCTATATTACTACTTATCATTTAATTTCACGGACTGAGTCAGTAAGATGGAAGTCTATAGATTGTATTCCCATCTACGTTTTCTAAAAAAACATTTTTTTCATAAAAAATAGTGTTGGATAATGATTTTGTTTCTATACCACAACCTATATGAGGGGAAATTTAAAAAAAAGACCCCTAAAATTCATGGAATGTTTAGACATCTGATTTTCTATCTTAGAAACAAGATTAAAAACACCATAGATGACGAACTAGGGAATTATATTTTTTAATTAACTCCTCAAACTAGTTTCCTCGATTTTCCATATATATAGTACTCCATCCATATTTTAGAATAATCCCACCACAATTAAGTTGTATAATTAGTGTATCAAAAAATGATTCCCATGATAAAATCCCCATTTATTGGTATTCAACAAAGCTGATAGTGGATTTATTACGTGATTCACTATTAAAAATTGTATTGGGTAAGAAAATATCTTTTTAGAGACATAAAAACTTTCATGTGAACCTATAAGGGTGGTAAGGTTCATAAATTATTGAGTAATATATTCAAGACGTCTGAATCCCATCTTGATATGAGATGATACAACATGGTTAATCCAAATTTCCCCAAACATTTTCTATCAGTACTTTAAAAATGTTCCTTGTTATAAAATAATGAAAAGTTCAGGGGTTCCCTCAGTAGCTCAATAGTTTTGTCAACAACTAGGGATATTGGGAGGAAAACAGTAATGTGGAATATTTTTGGTCTAAAAATATAATTAAGGATGATCATGGTATATTGATACTCATAATATTGAAAATTTTCTACTATCCAGCTATATTAAAATTTTAATGGAACATTGAGGTGATACATAACCCTTTCCTCTTATATATGTACCAAAAATTTCTATATATGATCTATAGTGGGTACTTATATGGTGACAGGTTGTCTCCTCACCATCATGACCACCATCATCAATGTTCATGACCTAACAACAGAGTAACAATAATGGTATGAGAAGAAGCATCTATTGAAAAACAAGGAATACTGGTCTTATAGACTATCGTCTGAAGGTATAACTCATTGGGTCTTGTAACACCATGAAGTGTCTTGTCCCACCTCATGGTTGTACTAGTATGATACTATATCAGGTTATTGATTTGGATTATTCCTAGTATGTAGAACCTTTTTCCATATCATGCTACACTGTATGAAGAGCCTTATTGTGTCAGTAAATGGGATAAGCGGATAAATATAAAGGAAATGGACCAATAAATCTTCTTCTATAGTCAATATGTATTTTTCTAGGGAATGAAACTTCCCATCATCCTCCCATATGTTACCCATTAAAAGAAACACATCATACATGTTACAAAGGATGGTAATGCCCCCTATATAATTATTATTCCATATGTTAATCCTAACATCGTCATATTTTTGGTGAATGTTGTCGGTACTCAAACACCAATGACTACTCTATTTGGGAAACATCCCAACTTTTGGAAAAATAGAAAATTGGAAAATATATTACTATTGGGGTAAATATTCAACCTCAAAATATTCATAAATTCTATGCAATTATGATTAACCCAAAAATCATAGTCTTATTCATCGAAGATACTCCTTCTAGATTGCGAGATTCATTTTTTGGTCCACCACCAAAGGAATCACCATGTTAATGATTAAAAATCGATGGTTCATCTTAAATAGTTGATTAGATGAATTTTCCATGATTATTCATATCTTTTTTGAATTTATAAAAAAATAATCAATATGAATAATTTCCATTGACTTGATTAAGAAATAACGTGGCCCTCTATATATATGTTCACATGAGTACAATTAAAGGACATATCGAACCAAGAAAAACGATGGTTTTTATAAGATAGTAAGATCAGAATTTCATCTTATATCCTGAAGTCATATAGAGGTATTCTATCATAAAATGAATAATCTCAAAACTCTTGTTAATGAAAATTATTCAATATTCCTTCATGATGAATAATAAGGTTTCTAGGGTCATCATCAAAATTATCATTAATAATATATCTCCCATCAATAAAGGTCATTAAACTAGATATGTGCCCCATATTCTGACCCATCATCCGACCAAACAAAAAAATAGAATATGTTATGTTTGGTGTAATCGAGGGAAATGGTTTCCAAATTATTAGTCAATTAAATTTTTTTTATGTATTGAATTGTATATTGATTGTTTGGTTTAATATTTGTTCAATAAATATTTAATATGACTTTGTGAATTATCATATAGTATAAGGAACTTATTCTTTCGGGAAACACAATATTTTGTTCGTTGATATACCATTTTGTGGGTGACAATGCTTCAATATGTGGAATAGTTCCATCCCAAATGGAAGTCACTATGTGAGATGGTATGGAAGTCAAGAGGTTAGAAATTAGACACAACAAACTCATCACTTCATGAGAAATGAGTTCAGCCTGAAGATTTTTATAGGTGTAATCCCTTCTCTAGGGCCACATGCACACCCCAAAGCATTGAACTAGGTTAAAATATTACATATAATATTCTAATATTTGTGATTATTGGACCCCATTCATGAAGGAGAGATTATTATACCTAAAATGATAATATAGATTCTCAAATAGATCATTATAAATTTTAGAATCCAGAATAATGATTCCAAAAATGATTCAAAGAGTTAAAATTATATATTTCACATAAATATAAATAATCTAGATCCTTCCCACATAGAGCCTCATGATATGTGGGGCTACAAAATTACATCATGTACTTTTAAATGATTTTAAATTTTGGTATAAAAACGTAATTTCTCACTCCATACAAAAATCTAATTTGTAGTGAGGGATAGTTATATGACACCCGTGATAAAATAAAATTATTTATAGGTTCAAATGATGGATGTATTTCCAACTTCATCACACTGGGTATGCTATGTCGTTGGTTTTCCATTTAGGGAAAATGGTTATTCTCGTATCCCTTTAAATACATGGTTTTCTCAAAATAATTCATCACACATAGAGTGAACATATGGATAGCGAAAAGGCTATAGGTGAGTAAGAGAGTGACTTTCATTAACTAGTTCACTTTCCACATACAAAAAAATGTATGATGAATGGGTAAATCGATCATCGGTTAAGACCCATCACCCACAAAGGGATATAATTTTGAGAAAAATAACACAGAGGGTTATACAAAAAGGGAAAATCTATTCATTCACAATAGAATCCATCATGAGAACAAATCACATTCTGTAGAAGAACCCCTTCATGGTACACTATGACTCAGTGTTATATTAGTATGTGTAAGGGTGAATCCATAGGGTATTTTACCCTTTCGAACATACATCCATATTTTTTGGATTCATTTCATACCATATTTTCTCTTTAACAAACTATAAAAATGGTTTCTTCTAACTGATACCTATAATTAAGAATTCTATTCTAAATACCTCCCCTATAACCACAAAATCAATCCATCCGTGAGGAGATACGAATTTCAATGTCCCTATTGCAATCATGTATTCCCATGTTAAAGGAAGTACCACATTTTTCCTACATAATATGAAAATTCTTCAATATGTCACAACTATTCCTTCCTATGGTGACAATGATCCCAACCTCAATAGTGGTGGTGGGAGATTTCTTAGTCTGTAATGTTATATTTGTTACCAAAAAATTTAAGAGAATTAGACATTATTTATAAGGACTCAGCCTTAAAACATTACTTAATCTTGAATTTTAAACAAGAACATACATTATTTCACATTGATGATCTTATTGAGTTACGAGTTCTAGAGAATTAAGATACCTTACCTACATGACATAGCACAATCATACAAGAGGATTCTACTAAAAACATTTTCCATTTTTTTCTAAATATAAAACATTAAAACATAAAGCATGATTCTATGAAAACACCCAATTTCAAATATCTTGAATCACTTATTTCTCTTTCCCATAATTATATCCTTTGAAAAACCTTTTAACAACATAGGATGAGTATAAAACTCAATAAAGAGTATAAATATAATGTGTTAGTCAAGTGATAACATAAAAACCATAAAAACCCATAATCATAAAAACACATATGCATAAAAACTCATGTATTTACCTTAAGAAATATTTACCATATCACACTAACATTCACCCATACACATGGAATAACATTTTGGTCAACAGTAATCTCTAGAGTACACAATGGATTGGAGAGCTATAATGGGGCACACCCATCATATCTTGAGCTATAATGGGCTCAACCCAAAATTTATTGAGCTATAAAGGGAATAAACTCTACATAAATAATTTCCGAGGAAAATATCATGGTAATAAAGTATCTGGAAATCTAGAGAAACTACTCATTCAATACAAATAAAAAACCATCATTTTGAAATTTATTAAAGAGAGTTTTAAAAGGATTTTAAAAGGAATGTCCTTCAAAATATTATTGGAGTGATAATTAATATAATTGAAAGGATATGTGTAAACACGGTAACTACAAATAATAAAACTCAATATTATCAAAATTCATCACACCATTAATCTTAATACCACTTAATGAATAAAGAAAAAGGTAAACCCAAAGAATGGAAATTGGGTTATGAATTCCCATACCTCAGGTTATTAATACTTAAAATGTGTTTAAACATCCTATATAATGGTTAAAATAGTGTTATTATTATCATATAGAAACATATACATATTTATAATATCTTAAACAGCCATTTCATTACATCATTTCACAATTTATTTGATAGAATTTTGTTCCTTGCATTGTTTTGGGGGGTTTCTTTATATGTTTCCATGATTTGTTAATGATTGATATTCTAGTCGATTGGAAGTGAAACTCCTGAATTTGAATGTAATGGTATTTACATATTTCCAGTACCATAATTTATACAATTTATCTTCTTGATGTTTTATATGAGGATGATTCATAAGTTAAAACATTAATGATGTTCCTTTAAATATTTTTAGAGGTTCCTTGATAATAAAGACCTCATTTTTGTATTAAAAATTTATTCCATGAGTAAAAGAGAATTACAGAACCAAGGATGAGAGAAAATACATATATTATAACTTTTTTTAACCATAAAAATGGTTTTCAAACCATGCTTGAAATAATTAATGCAAATTGAAATCACATCGACCATGATGTCGGTAATTTGACACATCACGGAAAATTTTTTCATCATTAAATAAGTGGGAAAGGAGAAGAAAAATGATGATGAATTTTCGATGAATATTATGACATCTGTAATATACATGATTTTTGGAACTTTCATTCCTCTTTGTTAAGAGTTGATGACGAATGAATAAGAAAATAAAAGAACTCAAAATAGAAGAATAATTGAGAAATCCCTTACAAAGTGGCGTTATAAAATATTTACAAGAGAGGGGATAGGGATCAAAAATCCATAAATGAATAATAATACATAATAGATCATGAATAATAACGAAATATGAACATGTTATGGAAACATGAATGTAATACCACATAAATGAGAACATGAATGGAATAAGAATGAAATTGAGAATTTTCTTACCTTGAAGAGTAACTCCATGTACATGATGATTGGGACTTTAGGGCCTGAGGAAACCCTGGGAGGACTACTAGGGAGGTAAGGAGGCCAAAGATTCATTAAGGAAGAAAATGGAATGTTGTTAATGAAGGAATGTGTTTGTGTTTGTAGTAAAAGTGAGGGAATATTTTAATTATTTCCAAGAGACACCTCATTAATGAAATTTGCAAAACCATGGGCTTGTCCATGGAATTTTCCCATGGTATTTACCCTAGGTATTAGCCCCTTGGGACACCTCACATCTTAGTTTACTATATATATAATTGGACCGGATTTATGACATCATTATTACATCATTAATTATTTCATTAACACACCGAAAATCTGAACTATATCGTAACTATTCATTGAGAAAACAATTATTTATGATAAATCCCAAAAATTTACCCTAACCATTTTTTTGACTTGTAGAATTAAAAAACGAATTCCATTTTTTGAATTTTTTTCTAAATATCATAAATTTAATTCTTAAATAAAAGCATACATAATTCGAAAATAAACAATTTTTAAACTATAACTACTTTTATATCACATTGAAAAATTATTTAAGATGTTATTATTTTAAATACTTATGTAAATATAAAAATATAAAAATATAATTATCATTAGGGTCATATTTCTATTCATATTACTATTCATAAGGGCATGTTACTATTCACCAAAAAAACAAGTTGGTTCCATCAGACTCTAAATAACTTTCTGAACACAATTATAGATGATAATTTCTTGAAATTTAAAACATAAAAACTGCAAAATTATGATTAAAGGAAAGTTAAACATATCTAGTCAAAATAATGTTTCATAAAATTCATTTATTTTTTTTTCAACCATGGGGTGTTACATTATACACACCCTCTAGAAATTCCATCCTATAAATTTTATTTACTTATTAAACAAGCTAGGTACCTTTACTTCACAACATTTTTAGACTCCCATGTTGCCTCTTAAACCATGTAGTTTCTCCACAAATCCTTTACCTAGGGGGTTACCTTATTCTGCAACACTTTTTCCCATCGATGAAGAGTCTTAAATGGTTTCTCCTCTTATGAAATGATCTCTTTCAGCTGAATTACTTCTGGGCTCATGACATGTGATAAATCAGTCACACACTTCCTCGACATAGAAACATGAAAAACATTGTGTACCGTAAGAAAACTCGGAGGCAAAGTTACATGGTATGAAACTGTTCCAAATATCTCCATGATTTCCAAAGGACTGATGAACCACAGACTAAACTTCCCTTTCTTACTAAAACGCAACACACTTTTTGAAGGAGATATTTTAAGGAAAACATGGTCACCTACCTCGAAAGATAAGTCTTTACTTCTAATATCCACATAACTTTTCTGCCTGCTTTGAGCTGAACACATGTGCTGCTAGATAATCTTCACATTCCAAGCCACTTCCTCTACTAATTCAGTCCCATTAACAATCTTCAACCGACTTCATCCCAAAACAATGGAGTCTGACACCGCTTCCATTATAACGCCTAGAAAGGAGTCATCTGTATAGTGGAATGGAAACTATTATTATAAGAAAACATAACTAATGAAGGATTTTGATACAAAATTCCCTAATAGTCCATTGAACAAGCTCAAAGTATATCCTCCCATGTTTGAATCGATTGTTCAGACTTCCCATCTGACTGAAAATGAAATGTTTTTCAGAAATTTAATTATGTGCCCAACAACTTCTAAAGCCCCATCCAAAAGTTATAAGTAAACTAGGGATATCAGTCAAATACAATAGAAAGAGGAACTCCATATTGCCTGAAAATATCTTTGAGGTACAGTCGAGAAAGATGATCAAAATACATTGTAGCTCAAATACAAAAAAATGCATATTTTGACAGCCGATCAATAATAACCCAAATCACATTGTTAAATCAAGAAGTCTTTGGTAGTCCCACAATGATGTCCATTGATTCATTCTCCCATTTCCAATCTTTCAATAGAAAAGGCGGAGCCATCCCCTTCGGTAACTACTGATCTAATTTAACATGTTGACATGTCAAACATTTCATGGTAAATTTTGCAATATCCCATTCTCATTCCATCCCACCAATAATACATTTGAAGGTCTCTGTACATCATAATATTTCCAATATGAACTAAAAATGGAGAACTATGAGCTTCACACAACAAATCATTCTTCACTCGGAATCACAAGGAACACACCACCTTTATCCAAATCATAAAACACAATCTCTATCAATTTTAAATTTTTGCAGCTTACCCATTTTAAACATTTATACCCTTTTCTATAACTCGTGATCTTCCTTATGCACTTTCATAATTCTTTCTAATTACATTGACTGCACAGAAACATGAAACGAAAAGGATTTATTCCTTACATAGACAACTTTTAAGACAAAAACCATCAAATCATTAATCAGGGGATCACTTTCCATACGTAACAAGGTTAATGATGAATGATGTTTTTGACTGAATCCATCTTCCACGTTGTTTTATTTTTCTAGATGGTAATTGATTGTGAAATAATAATATTTTACTAGTTCATTCCATATTCTATGCCTCGTGTTTAATTATTTCTGAGTCAAAATATACTTCATACTTTTATGGGCATTATATAATTTAAATTAGGCTTTGTAGAAATGATGTCTCCAATTTTTCAAAGAAAAAACCATAGCTTCCAATTCTGAATCATGTGTGGGATAATTTAACTCATTGGGTTTATGTTTTCATGATGAATAAGAAATTACCTGATCATTCGACATCAAAACACAACCAAGTACCTTCAACAAAGCATCATTGTAGATGACTAACTCACTATTTCGGGAAGGCAAGGCCCAAACTGGAGCATTCAACAATATCTTTTTTAGTATTTGAAAAACAAACATCACAGTCTTCTGTACAAACAAATTTATCCCATTTTTTTGTTAACATAATCAGTGTTATAAATAATTGTGCAATTTTATCAAAAAACCATTTGTAATGATCTACTAATCCATGAAAACTACAAATATCTGTAACATTTATAGGTTTTGGACATTCATCAACCACTTTTGTTTTGTAAGGATCAACTGTTATTCCGTCCTTATTCATAATGTTCCCAAGAAAAGAAATTTTTTTCAACCAAAAATCAAACATTATAGATTTTACATACAGTTTCTTTTCTTTTAATTTTTGAAATTCGACCCGTATTGTTTTTCATGCTCCTCTTTACTTCTAGAATATACCATATTTCATTAGTAAACACAACCAAAAACTGATCCAAGAACTCATTAAATATTCTATTCATTACATCGATGAATAGATCAGGTCAATTTTTTAAACTAAAAGGCATAACTACAAATTAATAATGACCATATCTATTATGGAACATTGTCTTTGGGATGTGATCGTACCATGATTCACTATTTTATTCCACCCTGACACCGCTGTTTTAAACTTGTTTTGTAATGAATATTACAAATATAATAACAAATTGAACTTACTGTTTGATTCAATGAGATAATTTTTATTACTATTTAATAGGGCTATATTACTTGTTTATGTGTTTATATTATAGGAGGAGGTGATTCGGAGAGCCCATGATGGAAATCAAGCAAAACAGGCCAAACGACACAAGGGACCAAGCATTTATGTAGACATAAATATATACTGTGGACACTTCGTGAACTCAATTGGTCTAAAAATTGGTTTATGAATGTAAAATTGTGTGGGATAAATTTCTATAGAATACAATAGAGCCCAATTCTCCCATTTAAAGGCCCATAATAGGCCCACAATGTGAAACAATTCTGGGTGAGCCAGATTTGATGACCCTTCTGTATTTGGGCCAAACCTCGGGCCTCGAGGATCCAATTGGTCTAATGCTACCTCCCATGGACAGATAACTTGATGGCCCACCTCTCCACCGAATTTAAAGCCATTTGAACGTGTTTTGGTCAGTCAACCAGCTGAATAAAGATGGAGTAAAAAGTATGCCCGGAATAGTGACCTAGTCTCTTATGCACTTGACTTTTTTTGTGGAAAGTGTGATGTGTATATCCATAAAAACACCTCTCACCCCCATTATCTCAATTTTCAAGACCAGGGGTGAAGGTGATTCGAATTGGAAAGCTTCTTTCATTTATTTTAGTTCCCTTTCTCCCTCATGTATTTCAATGTTTCTTAGTGATCAACTGGTGGGGTGTCCATTGTTGTAATCCTGAGCTCTACATTTATAATCTTCGTAAGGTGATTTAATTTCCAGGTTTTTTGTCTATTGTTATTAATTTTTACCTTATGAAGTTGTGTTTATTCTATTATGATTAAATATAAATCAAAGGAACAAGAATCCTCATGCTTCCATGCATAACCCAAATCTTGTGATGATTTGAGTGTGTTTGCCTCTTTTCTCACCTCTTCTCTTTCATGAGATTGCTTTTGAACTGACTTGTTTGATGATATCCAGAAGTTATAACTCATTAATATTCATGTTTTCGTATTGAGATCAATTTGATAAAGACCCAAATCTGGACATCTCATCACGTTGTTTATGTGAGGCCTTGATTTAGTTCGGTTCTTACATCGACATAGTTTAATTGATTATGAGCGGTCTCCAATAATCAATAACGCTGATCGATCAAATTCTAGGTGGTAACCTAGTAAAAAATCACATTATACTGGTTTAAGTGGGTATAAAATCAAGAAATCAATGATCCTTCCCATTCCTTTGAGAGCGATGACAGATTGAGCATCAAGGGACACTTACTCGGGTTGATCACGATTTATCCAACCGGTTTCTCTCACTTAGTAGTATAATTTCAATTGCTATTTTAAAATCATAGAAACCCCAACCACTTAATTTAATTTTAATTTTTTAACTTAATCAGAACCTTCTTTTGAAATTAGTGCTCTAAGATTCCGTCGAGAGACGACCTAGGGTTCCTGCTATACTGCAGAAATTCTAGTAAAAAAACTTAACCACTAATTTGACGTGCTCGACAACATGATCAAATTTTGGCACCGCTGTCGGGGATCCAAGATAATTTCTTTCATTTTATTTATATATTTTACTTCTTAATCAGTAATCTATTCACTACCTCCCCATTTGATTGTTTTTGTTTTATTTTGGTTTTGTTTTTGTGTGTTCTCTCTCTCTCTCTCTCTCTTCTTCTTCTTTTTCTCTATCTCTATAATTCTGTATTATAACATTCTATTTTATATACTACATTCATTTCATATGTTTTTTAATTTTATTCACCTTCCATAAAACAAAAAACAACTTTATGAAAACAATAAATCAATCAAATTGGGCATTATTGTTGCATAACAAGATCTGGAAAAGAAACACTACTCGAATTTGACCCTGAAATTGAAAAGTCACTCCACTCAAAAATCTGGTCATATAGAGTAGGACCATAAAGTAACACTAATGATCCCCATTTTGAACCTCAAGTGGTCTTAAACCAATCAAAAATTGATCCAAATCAAGCCCCAGAGATCATGGCTGCAAATAACCGAACATTAAAAGAAATGACCACCCCGGATGTGGAGTAACAAACTGCGTACATCCAATATCCTGAGGAAGCATCCAATTTTGAGCTAAGATCAGGCCTCATCCACCTCCTTCCAAAATTCCATGGTCATCCCAGTGAGGACCCTCACAAACATCTAAAGAAGTTTCACATAGTGTGCTCCACCATGAGACCCAAAAGTGCGTCTGAGGACCTCATTAAGTTTAGGGTCTTCCCTTTATCCCTTGATGGTGTAGCCAAAAATTGTCTATACTATCTGCCTACCACAATTGGGGTCTGGAATGACCTTAAATGACTCTTTCTAGAGAATATTTTCCCTACCTCCCAAACTGCATCAATTAGGAATGAAATTTGTGGCATTAGGCAGTTATAAGGAGAGACACATCATTAATACTAGGAGAGATTCAAAAGACTTTGTTCAAGTTGCCCCCACCACCGGATTAGTGAACAACTTTTAATTCAATACTTCTATGAGTGACTTATCCCCATGGATCTTGGAATGATTTATGTTGCAGATGGTGGTTCCCTAGTTGATAAAACTCCTTCCGCCGCTCGTGACTTAATAGCCAACATGGCTCAAAATGCACAACAATTTGGTACACAAGTTATTGCACCAACCGGAGGAGTTCATGAGGTAATTCATTCATCCCTAGAATAAAATGTAGATAATAAACTTGATGAGATTCATACCATTCTAAGGCAATTAGCTCATGAACAAGGTAACTCACACTCTCCTCTCGTTCCATTACATTGTGGTATTTGTTCTGATAATACTCATTTTTCTGACCAGTGCCCACAACTTCACGATACATTTGAGTCTTGTGTTGCAGTGTTCCCTGGGCATCCATTCCAACAAGCACTACCATTCAAGCAATAACCATTCAGGCCAAATCCAAACCCCAAGTGGCAAGAACACCACAATACCGACAAGGAGGAAACTCAAGCAACCCCAATTAGAACTGGTATCAACAAGGTCAAGGTATGAAACCTTCTTATCCTTCAACATCTCAAAACAATCCTCCACCTCCCAAGTCTGAACCAAGACTTGAGGATATGGTGATGTAAATGGAAACCCAAAACATACAATTCCAAAAAACAACACTATTAGCTATTCAATACCTACGAACCCAAGTGCGGAAATTGGAAAACACCATCGGTGAGCTTAAGATTCAAGGTTCTGGACAACTACCATCCCAACCCATTTCCAATCCAAAGGAAAAAGGTAATGTATGTGCAGTTACACTTCGTAGTGATAAAGAAGTTTCTTCTTCTACTGATTCTTCATAGCAGGTATGTCCCCCTCATGAAAACTCTCTTTCCCAACCCTCAAAAATTTCATGTAAAGAAAAAAAGACAAAAATGGTAATCGAATTGTCATTGATGATTCAAATGAACAATCCATTCCTCTTCCATTCCCTCAAAGACTCTCTAAATCTAAGAAGAATTTCGATAGTGAGATTGATAATGAAATAATGGATACATTTAAAAAACTTCATGTTAACATTCCTGTATTGGATGCAGTTAAGATAATCCCTCAATATGCCAAATTTTTTAAAGAGATTTGAACTCATAGAAGGAGGTTGAAGGGGAATGAGAGAGTCAACCTGGGAAGGAATGTCTCATCCTTGATTCAACCAGCAATGCCAACCAAAATCAAGGATCCAGATACATTCAAGATACTGTGTACCATAGGGGAGACCTTCTTGTCTGATGCTATGCTAGATTTAGGTGCTTCTATTAATGTAATGACTCACTCCATGTATACTACTTTACTGGTTGGAGATATTCAACCAACATGCATTGTTGTGAAACATTCCAACCGAAGCACAACACACCCATCAAGAGTGGTCGAGGATGTCCTCGTAAAAGTTATGAATCTCATCTTTCCTACAGACTTTCACATTCTTGAGATGGAAGATACCCGAACCCAAGGACATGACCCTCTCATACTTGGGAGGGCATTCCTCAAAACATCAAAGACGATCATCAACCATCACAATGGTACGTTGTCCATGGAGTTTGGTGGAGAAAAGGTCAGTTTTAACATCCTTGAGGCTATGAAACACCCCGTTGAAGAGCACTCCACTCTTCCTATCTATTCTATGGAGGTGCTCTCTAATGAAAAACACACAAAAAATTCTATCCTTGACCCATCCTCTGATTTAATTTCCTTTTATTCACCCATGGATGATTTGAGTTTTGGTTCTTATTATGAATGTTGTGTGGGTTAAGAAAAATGTAAATTTTGTGCTTTAATTGATTAGTGTGTTTATTCTGAGGTACCCATGACTATCGATGATTTTGCAAATCTCATTTCAATAGATTCTATTTCCTTTGAGAATAAACATGAGCAGATAGATAGTTTCATGGACCTCAATCCCCCTAAATCCACACCCTCAATACAAAAACTCTCGGTGTTGGAATTAAAACCACTTCCATCAAATTTAAAATATGCTTATCTTGAGGATATTGACCAATTGCCCGTCATTATTGCTAATAACCTCTCTCCACAATAGGAATTGAAACTGCTAAAACTTTTGAGAGTGTAAAAAGGAAATAGGATGGACATTGGCTGATATTCATGGGATTAGCCTGTCTATTTTTATCACCATATACTTTTGAATGATGAGGCTATGCCCGTAAGGCAGGATCAATGCCAGTTGAATCCCACTCTCCTTGAAGTGGTAAAATTGGATGTCAGTAAATTACTTACTATAGGGATCATTTATTCTATATCTGATAGTAAATGGGTTAGCCCAGTGAAAATTGTTCCTAAAAACATAGGAATAATAGTTGTGTCAAATGAAAGGAATGAATTGGTTCCAAAACGTGTGAAAAATAGTTGGCGAGTCTATATTGACTACCACCGACTGAATCAAGCCATGCGGAAGGAACAATTTCCACTACCTTTCATTGAACAAATGTTAGAACGATTGGCTGGTAAGTCCCATTATTGTTTCCTTGATGGCTATTCGGGTTATTTCCAAATCCATATAGCCCCTGTGGATCAAGAAAAGACCACATTTACCTATCCATTTGGCACATTTGCATATAGAAGGATGCCATTTGGTCTATGTAATGCTCCTGGTACTTTTCAGCGATGTATGTTTAGTATTTTTTTCTGAGTACCTTGAGAGTTGTATGGATGTATTTATGGTTGATTTCACAGTTTATGGTTCTCTTTTGGTGATTTTTTGGGAAACCTAGGTTCTGTCCTCCGCCGCTGCATTGAAAAAGAACTTGTTTTAAATTATGAAAAATGTCATTTCATGTTTGAGCGGGAGGAAGTTCTTGGTCATATCATTTCAAATAATGTAATTCAAGTTGATAAATCTAAAATTGAATTAATTTTCTCCCTTCCGTTCCCAAAATGTGTTTGTGACATGCGGTCTTTCTTGGGTCATGCTTTTTTTTATCGCTGATTCATTAAAGACTTTAGTAAGATCGCACATCCCTTATCTCGGTTATTACAAAAGGATTCTGAATTTGTTTTTGATAAAAATTGTGAGGATGCTTTCAATTCACTAAAAATGAGTCTCACATCACCTCCCATAATCCAACCACCAAGGTGGGATCTCCCCTTCGAGCTTATGTGTGATTCCTCTAACTTTGTAGTTGGGGCAGTTTTATCACAAAGGGTTGAGAAGTCTCCTCACGTCATTGCATATGCCTCGCGTACCCTTGACCCTACCCAGGTAAACTACACCACCACATAAAAATAACTCCTTTTTATTGTGTTTGCCTTGGAAAAATTCCGTTCATATCTTCTCGGGTCAAAAGTGATTGTGTTCTCTGATCATGCTGCCCTTTGTTTCCTCCTAAAGAAACCTGAAGCCAATCCCTATCTCATTCGATGGATTCTCCTCCTCCAAGAAGTTTGACCTTGAGATTAGAGATAAGATAGGGGTGGAGAATCTGATAGCTGACCACATTAGTAGGATTTACCCACCATTAGACCATCATGTTGACTCACCCATACCCATTGGAGAATTATTCCCTCATGAGAACCTTTGTGATGTTGTGGACCTTAACCCCTGGTATGCAGACATTTTGAATTTTCTAGCAACATCTAGGGTCCCCACTGATTTTATCATTTCACAATACCAAAGACTTAAGAATGATTCTCGTTGGTACATTTGGGATGACCGATACTTGTGGAGAATTTTTAGTGACCAAGTAGTTCATCGGTGTGTCCCTGACCATGAGTTCACCTCTGTTTTGACCTTTTCCCACAGCTTGGCATGTTGGGGCCACTTTGGCTCTCAACGTAATGCTCGAA
The DNA here is from genome assembly GCA_963277665.1 of Viscum album. NCBI lineage: Eukaryota > Viridiplantae > Streptophyta > Magnoliopsida > Santalales > Viscaceae > Viscum > Viscum album. The sequence goes on from OY728139.1 coordinate 78,304,389, forward strand.
AGGTCATTGACTCAGGATTATATTGGCCAACATTATATAGAGATGCCCATAGGTTTTGTAAATCATGTACTCCATGTCAATTCACAAGGAATATCTCCAAGTGGAATGAAATGCCCCAAAAGCCCATGTTATTCTGTGAAATCTTCGATGCATGGGGCATTGACTTAATGGGGCCTTTTCCAAATTCCTTTGGCTTTGTGTACATATTACTAGCTATTGAATAGGTTTTTAAATGGGTGGAAGAAAAGGATACTAGGACCGATGACTCTCGAGTGGTTATTGATTTTGTGAGGTCCTAGATTTTCAGTAGGTTTGGTCTACGAAGATTCATCATTAGTGATCAAGGTTCACATTTTTGCAATCGTAACATGAAAAACATGCTTCTTAAGTTTGTGGTTTTTCATAAAGTCTCCACTTCATATCATCCCCATACTAATGGACAAGTAGAAATTTCATATCAGGAAGTTAACCGAATCTTGGAGAAAACAGTACAACCCAATAGGAAAGATTGGAGTTTGCGCTTGGAGGATGCACTTTGGGCATACCGTACTTCTTTTAAAACCCCGATCAGAATGTTACCATATATGAATGTGTTTGGAAATTCTTGTCACCTCCCGGTTGTGGTAGAATACTGTGCATATTTTGCCGTTAAGAAATGTAATATGAATCTCTCATATGCAGGTTACCATAAAAATTGCAGATTCAAGAGTTGGATGAAATTTGGTGTGATTCATATGATAACTCTCGAATCTACAAAGAAAGGAAAAAGGTAATACATGATGGGATGATTCATCAGAGGAAGTTTCATATTGGTTAGAAGGTCCTCAGGTACAATTCCAGGCTTAAGCTCTACCCAGGTATGTTTCGTTCCTGGTGGTTCGGTCCTTATACTATTACTAATGTTTACCCTTTTGGTGGAATACCGGTTTTTCATGAACAGAGTGGAAGAAGTCTTACCATCAATGGGCAGCGACTTAAACACCTCTATGAGGATTTTCCAAAGAATTCGGTGGAGGAAATCCACCTTCTCGACGCATCATACCAATAAAACACACCAGGTTTTATCCTTCCTTCTCCCATTCTCAATTATTTCAGTGAGGACACTGCACATTTTAGGTGTGGGGGATGGATACATTCCTGGTATAGTTATGAATTTTCATCGTTTTCTCATTTTATTTCTATTTTTGGCCTTCTTTATGGTATTTTCATTTTCTTCCCCATCAACAATTTTGATGTTCCATGATTTGGCGACCATAAAGGGGGGAATGTAAAAATACCATAACGAAGGCTAAAAAGAATTTTTGTATGAATTTTACATCAGGGGGTGATTTTTGGTGAATTTGTTTTTGTTCAATGATATAAATGGTCGTATCTATGTGAAAACTTTGAGATGATTGATGCCCATTGTGTGACTTGTTTTTGGGAAAACTGTGTCACTAATATATCCACAAATATTTTCACCAAACCACAAAGTGTGATTATTTCGTACTTAATATAAGGTAAATATATGTTGGGTTAATATTTTTCAACATTAAATTATATTTCCATACGTTCGTTCTTTATTAGATCTGTTTCATTACTGTACCAGATTGACCTATGCATGTATACCTAATGTCTGACTATTGTACGCCCTAAAAAAATTTGTTGTGTCTTGGGTAGGTCAAAAACAACTCCTCCTCAACCATTGATCTTGTTATAACTATTGGAATTTGTGTCGTGAGGAGATCAAACAAGGTTTGAGAGATGACTGTGAGATTTGATCCAAATGAAACTTCAAAAAAAATAAATGTGGGGAGTGATGAAATGTTCAATATATGGGTATATCTAGGTCGGGAGATTATGGTTTGAATTTTGGGAATGCTTAAGTGAGTGGGTCTTGAAATATGATTGCAAAGGATGTATGGTAGGTTCGGTGGATGATATCATTTAAGATGAATTTTTTTGAAATAAAATATATTTATTGGATAGAAAGTGGAAAGAATTGCATGGAATGGTTTTAACACACACACATGGATAGTTAGTGTCATGGTTGACTTCTAAATTCCTTGCTCAATTTAGTATCATGAATCTTTTTGAATTTCACTATGATATGATTTATGAGACATCATGGTTTTGGGAATATATTTATGCATCATTTTATTTGGATATGTGAATTTTCCCAGGAGTGAAAATGTTTAGGTATGGGGGTGTGATCGTACCACGATTCACTGTTGTATTCCACCCTTACATCGCTGTTTTAAACTTGTTTTGTAATTAATATTACAAATATAATAATAAACTGAACATACAATTTTATTCAATGAGATAATATCTATTACTATTTAATAGTTAAATCTTACTTGTTTAAGTGTTTATATTATAGGAGTAGGTGATTTGGAGAGCCCACGATGGAAATCAAGCAAAACGGGCCAAACTGAGCAAGGGCCCAAGAATTTATGTGGACATAAATATATTTTGTGGATACTCCGTGCATTAAATTGGGCTAAAAATTGGTATATGAATGTAACATTGTGTGGGATACATTTCTCTAGAAGACCATGGATCCCAATTCTCCCATTTAAAGGCCCATAATAGGCACACAATGTTAAACAATTCTGGGAGATCCAGATTTGATGACCCTTGTGGATTTGGGCCATACCATGGGCCTCAGAGATCCAATTGGGATGATTCCAACTCCCATGGACAGATAACTTGATGGAAAACCTCTCCACCGAATTTAAGTCATTTGAACGTGTTTTGGTCAGTCAACCAGCCCGATAAAGATGGAGTAAAAAGTCTGCCCTGAATAGTGACCTAGTCTCTTAGGCACTTGACTTCTTTTGTGGAAAGTGTGATGTGTATGTCCATAAAAACACCTATTACACCCATTATCTCATGTTTCACGACGAAGAGTGAAGGTGAGTCGAATTGGATAGCTTCTTTCATTTATTTTAGTTCCCTTCTCCCTCATGTACTTCTATGTTTATTAGTGATCAACTTAGGGGGTGTTCATTGTTGTAACCCCAAGCTCTACATTTGCAATCATCGTAAGGTGATTTAATTTCCAGGTTTGTTGTCTATTGTTTTTAATTTTTACCTTATGAATTTGTGTTTATTCTGGTATGATTAAATATAAATCAAAGGAACAAAAATTCTCGTGCTTCCATGGATAACCCATATCTTGTGATGATTTGAGTGCATTTGCCTCTTTTCTCACCTCTTATCTTTCATGAGTTTGCTTTTGAATTGACTTGTTTGATGATATCCAGAAGTTATAAGCCATGAATATGCATGTTTTTGTATTGAGATCAATTTTGATAAAGGCTGAGATCTGGACATATCATCACGTTTTGATGTGATTCCTTGATTGAGTTTGGTTCTTACATCAGCATAGTTTTAATGATTATGAGCGGTCATTAATAATCAATAACGTTGATCGATCAAATTCTAGGTGGTAACCTAGTATGAAATCACATACTACTTGTTTAAGTTTGTATAAAATCAATTAATCAATGATCCTTCTCATTCCCTTGAGAGTGATGACAGATTGAGCATCAAGGGACACTTACCCTGGTTGATCACGACTTCTCCAACCAGTTTCTCTCACTTAGTAGTATAGTTTCAATTGCTATTTTAAAATCATATAACCCCCAACCACATAATATAATTTTAATTTTGTTAACTTAATCAGAAACATCTTTTAAAATTAGTGATCTAAGGATCTGTCGAGAGACGACCTAGTGTTCCTGCTATACTGTATAAATTCTAGTAAAAAAACATAACCTATAGTTTGACGCACTCGACAACACGATTAGGATGCCTTCATCCTTTACATTCAACTGATTGTACCCCGACCTCAGGTCAACCTTTTAAATACACTACACTCCATGTAGAAGATCAAGAAAATCAACTATATGAGGAAATTGATACTTATTTTTTATAGTAATGTTACTCAAGGCTCTATAATCGATGAAAATTATCATTTAACCATATTTTTTTCTTATCAAACAAGATAGGAGCACCCCATGGTGAAGTGATGGATCAGATGAAGACGTTAACTAATAATTATTGCAACTACTTTTTTAATTCCAAAAGTTCCATTTGGTCCATTCAATAAGGATGGTTTGGAATAATCTTAGCATTAGGAACTAAGTCAATAGTAAACTCAACCTCTCGATTAGGAATAACACCAAGAAAATCATCAGGAAAAACATCTAGGGAATCATTTACCACAGGTACATCATTAATATGGATAGTTCCGCTATCTTCTAAAATATGCACTAGAAAATGTTCATTTCCATCTTTTATCAGTTTCTTAGCATCCTGATATGTTATTAATGGTATGGGTTCATTCTTGTACACAAACTAAGATTATTTCTGAAAGACTAGTTCTTTTTCTATTCAATCTATATTATCATGATAAAAAGAAAGCCAGTCCATACATAGAATAACATCAAACTCTACTATAGGAAAACACAAGGATTGCAGGTAGATTCTTTCCTTAGACAAATATGTGCAGATTCATATAATTTCATTTTTCCATAATATTTCGTATAGTTTTTTTACCCTGAGATATAGCTTCATTTCATGTTGTTGATTTCCCAATTTTTCTAAAAATTTCTCAAAAATGAATGAATGTGTAGACCCTGAGTCAAACAACACATTTTTTGAAATCTATAAAAATAAGCAATGTACCTGATACCACCTCATTGGATGGCTTAACATTTGCTGAAGTCGATGAAAAATATTTTACCAAACACTTCTGCTTCCAATCTTGCGGATTCCTGACTTGAGTAACTAGCTTAGGAAAAACATTAGAAAAATAACACAACTCATTACAGTTAAATCATCTCACCATCGACTTCTCATTAGTTTTCAGATCATTTTCCTTTTAGTAATGAGACTTGTTTCCAAACATCCCACATCGGTAGCATTTACCAGAATTAATAAGACATTCACCAGGATGCCTTTTTCCAGACTTTTCACAAGAAGGGAAATTCATTTTCTTACCTCTAGACTTCTTTGACGATTTCTTACCCATTACCTGAGAACATGATCACATCTTATTATTATCATGACGATGAAATATTTTTAGAAAACTCCATATCAACTATTTCAGCACAAAGAAAAATCTTCTCATTGATTTGAAACTCTCGTGAGGCCAAAGCTATTCGTAAAAACAGATCCAAACCAGAATAAAAATCTATTAATTTTACTTTCAAAATCTTGAGTAAAATCTGGTATATATCTAGGTGGTCTCGTAAAATTGGCTTCATATGATGCCACAATACCATCATATTTTTACTTCAGTTCCAATAATTTTTTCCTTATTCCGAGTCGAAAAGGTTTGGGGAAATATTTTTCCAGAACGTGACTCTTAAAATCATACCATTACAAACTATCAAGATCATCTCTTTCTCTCATATTATTAACCATAGACCACCATTTATCGGGTTCACCTTCCAAATGATAAATTTCTAGTATTATCATTTGTCATTCTGAACATCCCATGACATCAATTATCTTCTCTATAGCATTGATCTATCCTTCGGCTATCACTGGATACGCGGTTCCAATGAATGATGGAGTTTGTTGCCTAATAAAATGCTCCACAAAAGACATGTTTCTTCATGGTTTATCATGTTCCACTCAAACATGGATACCACCACCATTTATCTCATGAGTCAACTGAGGCGTTTCTATCACAAATATCTCAGTTACGATTCCCACAATTTTGGGTTGTATATTCAGATAGAATTTAGCCTCTTGGTGCCTTCCTACTTCAACTTCACTATTTACTCTATAGACAACCATTCTGAAAAAAAATAACTTAGATGGAGCAACATGGTAATCCCAAAATTCTATAACATTTCAAATTAATCATAGAGTAAAAATCACTTATGGTATTTTTTAAATATCATCCCAACCCCTAAAGATATCTAAACCATCCTTTGATCCCGACTATAAGGACCCGACCGTAAAAATTACTTAATAATTAATTTTAAACAAGAAAATATATTATTACACATTGAGGATCTTTTTGAGTTTATAGTTATATAGAATTAGGATACCTTAAAAACATAACATACCACAATCATACAAGAGGATACAACTAAAAATAGTTTCCATTTTCTTTCAAAATATAAAACATTAAAATATAAAGAAATATTTCTTTGACAACACTCCATATAATGTATATTGAATCTCTTATTTATCTTACCCATCCTTATATCCTGTGATTTTTTTTTAAAACATGGGATGAGTATAAAACTCAGTAAGGGATGTAAAGATAGAAAGATTTAGTCAGAAGATAACATAAAAACCAATAAAGCCCACAATCATAAAAATTCATATGCATAAAAACAACATTTAGTTTCCTTGTGACATATTTCCCATATCTATTTTACATTCACCATTAAAAAAGGAATAACCCTTTGGTCATCTTCTATCTCCAGAGTACCCCATGCATCAGAGAGTCGTAATGGGGCTCACCTGTCATATCTTGAGCTATAATGGGCCCAATCTAGAATATCTTGAACTATAAAGAGGCTGAACCCAACATAAATGATGTCCAAGGAACATATCATGGTAATAATGTATCTTGGAATTAGGTGAAACTAATCATTCCATACACATAAAAAAACAATCCTTTTGAAATTTATTAAAGAGAGTTTAAAAATGATTTTAAAAAGAATGTCCTTTAAAATATAATTGGAGTGAGAATTAAAAAAATTGAAATGATATGTGTGTAAACTATAACTACACATAATAAATCATAATATTAACAAATCACACCAATAATTTTAATACCACAAAATTAAGAAAAAATAATGCTAACCCAAAGAATGGAAATTGAGTTAAGAATTCCCTTACCTCAGGTTCTTCTTAATTCAAATGTGTTTAAACATCCTATATAATTGTTAAAAGAGTGTTATTAATATCTTATTGAAATATATCCATCTTTATAATGTCTTAAATTACCATCTCATTACATCATTTCACCCATTATTTGTTAGTATTTTGTTCCTTGCATTGTTTTTGGGTTTTTTCCTTACATGTTTTCCATGATTGGTTAATGATGGATATCCTTGTCGATTGGAAGTGAAAAACAAGAATTTGAATAGAAAGTTATTTTCATAATTATAGTAACATAATTTATACCATTTATCATCTTGAGGTTTTAAATGAGGATGATTCATATGTTAAAACATTAAGGATGTTCGTTTAGATTATTTTTGGGGTTCTTTGATAATAATGACCTCATTTTGTCTTATAAATTAAATCCATGTGTAAAAAATAATTCCATAACAATGGATGATAAATAATAACTATGTTATAACCTATTTCGACCTTAAAAATGGTTTCTTTACCTGACTTGAAATAATTAATGCAAATTGAAATCACATCATCCATGATGTCGGTAATTCGACACATCACAGAAAATGTTTTTATTCCTTGAATAAGTGGGAGATGAGAAGAAGAATGATGATGAATTTTCCATGAACATGAAAAAATAAAAAATATATATTATTTCAAGAGATTTAATGCCTTGTGGGTAAGAGGATATGATGAATGAATAAGAAAATGAATGAACTCAAAATTCAACAATATTTGAGAAATCCCTTACAAAAATTTGTCTGCCTAACGGCTATGAAACATGGTTTTAGAAAACATTAAAAAGAGAAATTAGAAGGTTCAACCCTCAAAAAATGAATAATAAAACATAATAGATCAAATATAAGAATTAAATGAGAACATGTTATGGAAAATTTAATGTTATACCACAAAAAAAGAGAGCTTGAATGGAAAAAGCAAGAAATTGAGAATTATCTTACCTTGCGGAGTAACTCCAAGAACAAGATGGTTGGGACCTTGCATGCTTGAGGAAACCTTGTGAGGACTACTAGGGAGGTATGTATGATAGATAACTATTTAGGAATAATTTGGAATGATGTTAATGAATGAATGGGTAGGTATTTATAGAACAAATGAGGAAATATTTTAATAATATCCAAAGGACAACCCATTAGTGGTATTAACAAAATGATGGTCTTCCCCATGGTATTTTTCCAAGGAATTAAACACTTGGTACACCTCACATCTTTTTTTACTACACACAAGCTGAACGGATTAATTACATCATTAATGATGTCATTAACACACTGAAACTCAAAACTGTATTTTTACTATTCGCCAAAAAACAACTCTTTCAAAAAAATTCGAAAACATTACCCTACCCAGTTTTTGACCTGTAGAATTAAAAAACGAAGTCCATATTTTTAAAATAATTTTCTTAATATAATTAATTTAATTTTTAAATTTAATTATACTTAATTCAAAAATAATCATTTTTAAAACTATAAATGCTATTATATCACATTGAAAAATTTACCAGGATGTTATTATCATAAAGCATTATGTAAAGAAAATAAATATATAATTTACTATCCATTAGGGTTATATTACTATTCATATTATTATTCATAAGGGAATGTTACTTTTCACCAAAAAAAATTTGGTTCAGTCAGATTCTAAATAACATACTGAACACAATTGTAGATGAATGTTTTTCAAAATTCAAAACATAGAAGCTACAAAATTATTTTTAAAAATAGTTATAAATATCTTCTTAAAACAATGTTTCAGGAATTTGATTTATTTTTTCAAAAAATATTGTGTTGTTACATTATTTGCGCAGAAAATTGATATGTAATCCTCATGGTGGGGTTTAGAAAAAGAAAACAATTTGAGTATGGGCGAATCACATTTTTATTCCTAACAACCCCATTGTATCCCTGTCCTCCTCAACGAGTAAATGAGTATAAAACTAGTTATCCCTCCCTGATTAATCCATTATACTTTCTTTAAGGATTTCATATTACTCCCACATTCTGTATCCCCAACCTCAACCTCTAATTGATGATGAATATGGATAAACCTAGGACTGCAATATAGGTATGAGTCCCTTTCTAGGAAATTTTAGGTGACATGGTGATCTTAAACTTCCTCTTAATTCTCAGAATGGGAATGAATCACATGTAAAAACAGAGTTGTAGTTATTGTGACACTAGCATGATAAAAAATCTTAAATGGTCCTTCCTCAAGGTGTAAGATATAAAATATGTCAGCATTTTCTAAAAGGTAAATATTCCCCATGGTATACATGATAGGAGTTTCATATTACTAATGAAGTAACCAACGGGCCTCCTCAATATGTGTTTAACCCAAATTCGCTAAACTGTGTGGGATATAATTTTAAACTCAATGGGATGCATATGAATCCTCCCTAAGTTTCAAACCCAAAAGCTACAGTCATTCACTACAGATACAAGGATATTTTCCCAGTATTATTATACCACCAATCATGATGCTATATTCCATTAAAGCATTCTTTCCATATCCTTATAGAGACCAACTCCTGGGAAGAGTTATCTTCAAAGGGATACATTCTCTGCATGTTCATCCAAAATGTTATTATCATTTTAAATTCCCATAAGAACTATTTATTGTAACCATTCACATAGAAAACCATTATACATGAAACTATAATTTATCATATATTCATTTACAAAGTACCCTAAAATGTTAGAAAAAGTCACATTACGTTTAAATGGAGTATATAGGGGTTGATTAATTTAACATGGAATTTAATTTAACACTTCTCATGGACCTGATCCAAAAATAAAAACGCCAAACACCTTCCAGGATGGAAATAATCCACATAGTATCCAATTACGAAGATTTAAATCATTATCCCATAAAATAAATCATGAATATGTAAACAATAATATGAAACGATGAACATCAGATACATATATATGGTTCCCTCAATGGATAAATATGGAAAAAAATGGTTCCATTGTTATATAACATGTGATTAAAAAATATTATTACTTTCACATGTATATATGATTGATATTGTATGTAAAGGGTTCATAGACTTATATTTGGTTATTTAAAGGATTTGTGAATATGAATTAAATCAATAAGAAACTACCAAAGAAGTAAATTATTACCTATAAAATGTTTTGATGAGCCCTTTTCCCACCCTCTAGAATAATGTGATTTTGTAACCATCATTGGAAAACAAATCATGGTGATTTACTCCATTTGGAAGGAAGGTATATTTTTATATATATGAGATCCATTACCTTTTTCTAGTTTTTTGAATAAACACCATTATAAGCTGATATGAAAATAAAAAAATTAAAGTATTCCAACCGCATTTTATTGAAATTATATTCGTCATTAACATTATATATGATGGAATATTGTATAGTGGTTTCATAAAGGGAATATCAACTCTACTCTTCTAGAAAATTTTAATGTTCCTTTTGAAAAAATTATCTCAATGATTGTAAAGTTCACTAACTATTCTAGGAAGTAGACATGGGGGATCGTAAACTTTGATATCATTGTATGCTAGATTATGATTCACTCTTCGATAATTTGTTTCTATTAATTTCTAATTTATCATTGTGATTTATTCTTTTTTATTTTTCTCTTTATGTCACAAAATAATTTTTCAACTCATATCATGTATATTCACATTATTTTATAGATTTATCTTATCGTAATAATATAAGGCCCCATCCTTAAACCTTACTTAAAATTGAATTAAATGAATAATTCACATTGAGGATATTTCAGGTTTAGAGTTTTAGAGAATTAGGACATAACTATTACATCTCAAAAGATTACAAAGTAGTCTCTTCTACTAAATTTACATAAAATAAAAAACTCTTAAAAAGAAACATGTCTAGTTTCATGTTTTAGGTAGCATCACATTCCCTTGATCCCATCCTTGACCCTATTCCACGCTAAGTCCTGTGAAAAACATTTCAAAAACTTGGGATGAGCATAAAAACTCAGTAAGGTATACACAAAGAATAAAAAATGTTAGTTTATCAAAACAAAAAGTAAACCATGTATACTTTATCAAAGTAATACTTTTCACCTTTATGAAGTAGTAAAAACTCTTCCCTGAATAAAATATCATTACATACCTTTTTGTAACCAAAGGATTACCATAAAACCCATATAAATAACACATAACATATATAAAGGTAACTTGGGACGTAAACATACTTAAGTGGAATAACCATACGGTCGACTCCCACACATATCACTTAATGGAATAGCCATACGGCCAATTTCCATACATACTTAATGGAATAGCCATACGGACGACTTCCATACCCAATGCATTGGAGGTTATAACGTAACCACACGTCCTGGTATTCACGGCACCACCCGTCATAATGTCCAAGTACCATTATTTCACATAAAACATGGAAAATATAAACATTTCAATAACAATATTTCATTTGCAATCACAATAAATAATTCCCAAATATTGAATTAATCAATCCGTTTTCAAAAACCATTTAAAAGGGATTTTTGAATCAAAGTGTCCCATACCACTTTGAAGCATTTAATGGAATTATAATTTTAAAACATTAATGTCCATATAAATAAATACTGAAAACCATTTTGAAAACATGGAAATTAAAGATAAAGATTTAGAATAATAAATCTTTAAAACATTTAAAATGATATTTTTGTTAAAGAGTTTTTAACAAAATGAGAGACTCTTGGATACAAATAATAGCGGAATAACATTTAATCCAAACTTTATAATATCATGAGAATAAAAGGATTCATGATATAATATGTCAAAGGACAGTATACACACCATATAATAGTGAATTGGTGCATAACAACAATGAAGTCTCAAAAGAAATGTAAAATGAGATGAAATCCATTATAAAGAAGGTATCCTTAAATTAAGGATAAATCAATCTCATAATTATGTGTGAAATATATAAATACACCCAATATAAGTGGATATTAAGTGTAAAACAATCAAAGGTTATTCACACATATTCAAAGGATAACATATTCAATAAGTATATGTTGAACCCAAAGAAATCGAAATTGGGTTAAGAAGTTCCCTTGACAGCCTAACGGTGTCACATCAAAATGAGTTGATGAGAGATAAAACGTGTATCTCATCACTTTGACATAAAATTTACATCAATAAGGATATATGAGAACAATTCCCAACATAATAATATTTAAATTAAAAGACCCAACAAAAGAAGTCTTTTAAAAAAAAGAAGGGTGAAAGGTTCCCTTACCGACTTGGGTATCTTTGGAAACATACGACCCGTGAAAGAAGGACAATACATCATTGATGTAAATACTCATAAATGAAGGAATATTACACAATGTGTAAAATAATGGTCATTACATACACCAATCAATGGAAAATGTGGCAAATGTAGCATAAATCTCAAGGGAATAAAAGTGAGATGAAAAATCACTTATGAAAACTCGGCAGCCTAATGGCGCCACTGAAAACTTCCAAAAATGGATTGATGAGATAAAATAGGGTATCTCATCACATTAAAACAAAATTTACAGAAAGAGGAATATGAAATAACATCCCCCATCATAACAAATAGGAGCTTAAAAGAAGTGACATAAAGGGGAGTACTTAAAAAGAAAGAGAGAGGTTAGATCTCTTATGAAAATTCGGCAGCCTAACGGCGCCACTCAAAACTTCCAAAATGGATTGATGAGAGAGAATAGGGTCTCTAATCACATGAACATAAAAATTAAAGTAAATTTAATATATAATAACATCCCAATAACAAGAAATATGATCTTTAGAGGGAATGACATAAAAGAGTGTACGTAAAAAGAAAGAGAGGAGTAAGATCCCTTACCTCGGGTCCGACTTGACTCGATCGTTCTTTAATATCCTGAATAATAAACTTGAGTTAATTTCTACTTCCTTAAGAACCTTTTTCAAGTTCATTATTTCTTTTATATCACTTATTACCATTTCATAAACATTATGTAATCATTTAAGTTAATAATATTTGTTTTGCCGATATTTGGTTCTTAAGTCGAAAGTGGACTTCTTACAATTACATGTTGTTCGTGTGGACAAATGTTTATTATATCCAGAATTGTATTCATGATTTAGATGTCATATATGTCATTTATATCCATTACATTCATGCATTTATAACATTACATAATCATTTAGAGGTAAGAAATGAAATGCACCGTTCATGGAGACGGTAAGCCGTACGTACGCATGAACGCTACTTTCATTTCTATTTCGTATTTTATAGAATGGAATAATAATGATATAAAGGTATATTATAATTAAATTATAATAACATATATAATATCATATTTCCATCCTTTATACGTCCCACATATGGTATTTGACGAATCAAATCACTTTGAGGGGGCGGTAGTCCGCACTTCCTTAAATGAAGATATCGCGTTTACCCATAATGGAAACCATAAAGGTATTACCAAAATGAAAAAAAAACAGATGCTTAAGGAAAACATAAACATATTATATATCATATATAAAAATAGTGACATCATAATGGCCACCTTTGAAGGTGTTAAATGAGTATTGAACAATCATCGTTTCGGGAGGTAGAATTTCGCCATCCACGGAAAATATATGATCTTTAACCATTTGATGTAGTTGTGTGAGAGTGTAGCTCGAATAAATCTTATAACAACATCCTATTATATTGAAGATACTGGTGTTGTTACAAAAGAAGTAAATAAAAAGAGTTTAGGGGGTTGGAGAAGCAAAATAAAACAAATGAACATGAGAGAATGAATTACCTTTAAAAGTGTAACTCCTTTTGATTTGAGCCTAAAGGCTTATTTTGAAAGGATTATGCCCAAAGGGAATCCTCTAAGACGAGGAGAGGTATGTGGAGAGAGTAAATGGGCTGGTTTTGGCCGAGCCAAAGGCTTGAGGAGTGTGTGAAATGAGGTAGAGGTGGGGGCCTTTTATAAGAGGAGAGGAGGGGCACTTTTGGAATGTAAAGAAATATTACTTTATTTGAAAATGTGTTTCGGTTTTAAAAGGTACCACATTGATATAATTCGTGGATAAGGTGATAAGGGTTCGAAATTCACCCATAAAATAAGTTTTGGACATGTGTAGTTCATAGATTTTACATTATCTTTCCATTTTATTTAAATCGTCAAATAATGATGTCATCGCTGCATCATTATTATGTCATAAATAATTTAATTTATTTAATGTATAAAAATTATTAAACAATTACTATGATTTAGTACATCTTTGAATCTTTCCAATAAATATTTATAATAAAAAATATGACTTTTATAACCCCATTAAAAAATTGTTTTAGTAAAACATATCATGTTTGTGCCATTTTTTACATTAACATTAAATAAAAGGTATTTATGTCATTTTCCAACCAAAGTGTCTCCATGGGGTCCCCAAGTTGACCCATGTCTTTTCTTGGTCGGCCATGACACATCCAATAAGGGTAGGACATGTTTCAAGGTATTTTCATTTTATTATAATATCATTTTTGCCTTAAATTGCACTAATTACCTCTAATCGCGATTAAAAACTTAATAAGTTACTATTCACCAAAAAAATATTTTTATCTCATTGAACCACATTTTACTTCTTAATGACAACCATGTATGTTGGATTTTTGAAATTCAAAACACATAAGTGGTAAAATTTCATTTAAACGAAAAATCAGTTTAATATAAGTACCACTTAGTGGTTTCACTATTCATCAAAAATTGAAGTTTTTCAGAAAAATACCAAAAATTCACCCTAAGGTATATTTGATATTCCGAATTCAAAAATCAAGTCCATTTTAAAAAATTCTCAACATATAATTTGCATTAATTAATTTAATAATTAATTCCCGCTGTCAGAGCAAATAGCGTGTTTTTTATGAAACAATAAGTATCAAAAGATTGACACTAGTTTAAGTCCGATTTCAAAGTGAAATTAATTCTAACGACAACTATTGGATTTAATGTAACACCCCAGGTAAATAAAGAATATGACATTTCATATTTATCCATATTTTTGAATAAAATATTTAAATAACTTTAAAGGGGACGCTATGCTCGATGGCGTACCCAACACGCAACAACGAGTTTCTTGGGAATCTTACGTTGCACTCTAATAATAAAATAATATTATTTTAAATGGTAGTTAACATGTAGCCGTTGTAATGGCGGGAATGGATAGAAATAACTAAAATATGATTATATATGTTTTTAAATGTTTTTACATTTATCCAATAAAAGATAATGGCTTAAAATACGAAAAGAATTCAATTTTAGGCGTATATGCCCTAGTTTTCACTAAAGGTTCACTTATCACCTTTTGATGGCGAACCGTCATTAAATATAGTTTTGATCACTCTTATACATTCTTTTGGACCAAATAAAACTCTTATTAAGAATCGGGACATCAAAATTTACTTTGTGTAAATTTTTGGTATCTTTCCGATAAAGTTAATTTTTTTTAATGAATAGTTTAAAATGTTGTATTTTAATTCAAAACCACTTTTTAATCTAATTTATTTATATGATTAGATTATATTTTGAATTGGATTTAAAGTGAAATTAGAAAATATTTTTACCATTAAACCCAATAGTGTTCGTTGGAATCAATTTCACTTTGAAATCAGACTTAAACCAGTGTCAATCTTTTGATACTTATTGTTTCATAAAACATGCTATTTGTCATGACAGCGGGAATTAATTATTAGATTAATTAATGTGACTTATATGTTTTTAATTTTGTAAAACGGACTTCATTTTTGAATTCTGAATATCAAATATAGCTTAGGGTGAATTTTTGTAATTTTTCTGAAAAACTTCAATTTTTGATGAATAGTGAAACCACTAAGTGGTACTTATAAAAACTGATTTTCCGTTTAAATGAAATTTTGCCATCATTGTGTTTTGATTTTCAAAAATCCGACATAAATGGTTTTTATTAAGAAGTAAAATGTGGTTCAATGAGATTAAAATAATTTTTTGGTGAATAGTAACTTATTAAGTTTTTAATCGCGATTAGTGGTAATTAGTGTTGTTTAAGGTAAAAATAATGCTTTAATAAAATGAGATGAGCTTGACACATGTCTTACCCTCATTGGTTATATCATGGCCGACCAAGACAAGCCATGGGTCAACTTGGGGACCTCATGTATCCACTTTGGTTGGGAAATGACATAAATAACATTTTATTTAATGTAAAAGTAAAATTGACACAAACATGATATGTTTTACGAAAACAATTTTTAAGTGGGGTTATACAAGTCATATTTTTGATTATAAATATTCATTGGAAAGATAAAAAGATTTACTAAATCATAGTATTTGTTTTATAATTTTTAGACATTAAATAAATTAAATATTTATGACATAATAATGATGCAGCGATGACATCATTATTTGACGATTTAAATAAAATGGAAAGATAAAGTAAAATCTATGAACTACACATGTCCAAAAGTTATTGGATGATTGGATTTCAAAGCCTTATCACCTTATCCATGAATTATATCAATGTGGGACCTTTTGAAACCGAAACACATTTTCAAATAAAGTAATATTTCTTTACTTTCCAAAAGTGCCCCTCCTCTCCTCTTATAAAAGGCCCCCACCTCTACCTCATTTAACAAACTCCTCAAGCCTTTGGCTCGGCCAACCCATGCCCATTTACTCTATACACATACCTCTACTCATCCTAGAGGATTCCCTTTGGGCAGAAGCCTTTCAAAGGAAGCCTTTAGGCTCCAATCAAAAGGAGTTACACTTTTAAAGGTAATTCATTCTCTCATGTTCATTTGTTTTATTTTGCTTCTCCAACCCCCTAAACTCTTTTTATTTACTTCTTTTGTAACAACACCAGTATCTTCAATATACTAGGATGTTGTTATAATATTTATTCGAGCTACACTCTCACACAACTACATCAAATGGTTAAAAAACATACGGTTTCCGTGGATGGTGAAATTCTGCCTCCCGAAACGATGATTGTTCAATACTCATTTAACACATTCAAAGGTGGCCATTATGATGTCACTATTTTTATATATGATATATAATATGTTTATTTTTTATTTATTCTTCTGTATTTTTCATTTTTGTCTTACCTTTATGGCTTCCATTATGGGTATACGCGATATCTTCATTTAAGGAAGTGCGGACTACCGCCCCCTCAAAGTGATTTGATTCATTAAATACCATATGTGGGATGTATAAAGGATGGATTTAATGTTATTATATATGATGTTATACTGGAACTATTATATACCTATATATCATTATTTTTTCTATCCATTGAAATATGAAATAGAAATGAAAGTAGCGTTCATGCGTACGTACGGCTTACCGTCTCCATGAACGGTGCATTTCATTTCTTATCCCCAAATGTAATGTACTATTATAAGTACATGTATATAATGGATATATATGATGAATGATACATCTAAATTATGAATATAATTCTGTAATTAAAATATACATACCTCTCATTTAGTTTTAATTCCATTAATATGACAAAGAAATGAAAGTAGCGTTCATGCGTACGTACGGCTTACCGTCTCCATGAACGGTGCATTTCATTTATTACCTATAAATGATTATGTAATATTATAAATACATGAATATGCTGGATATATATGATATATATGATATCCAAATCAGGAATTTCATTCTGGATATAATGAACCTTTGACCACACGAACAACATGTAATTGTAAGAAGTCCACATTCGACTTAAGAACCAAATATCGGCAAAACAAATATTATTAACTTAAATGATTACATAATGTTTATGACATGGTAATAAGTGGTATAAAAGTAATAATGAACTTGAAAAAGGTTCTTAAGGAATTAGAAATTAACTCAAGTTTATTATTCAGGAGATTAAAGAACGATCGAGTCAAGTCGGACCCGAGGTAAGGGATCCTACACCTCTCTTTCTTTTTAAGTACACTCTTTTATGTCATTCCTTTTAAAGATAATCTTTATTATTGGGATGTTATTTTATATTAATCTTACTTTAATTTTTATGTTCATGTGATGAGAGACCCTATTCTCTCTCATCAATCCATTTTGGATGTTTTGAGTGGCGCCGTTAGGCTGCCGAACTTTCGTAAGAGATCTAACCTCTCTCTTTCTTTTTAAGTACTCTCCTTTATGTCACTTCTTTTAGGCTCCTCTTTTTAATGTTGGGGGATTTTATTTTATATTACTCTTGCTGTACATTTTATTGTAATGTTATGAGATACCCTATTTGATCTCATCAATCCATATTCGGAAGTTGTATGTGGCGCCGTTAGGCTGCCGAGTTTTCGTAAGGGATTTTTCATCTCACTTTTATTCCCGTGAGATTTATGCTACATTTACCACAAATTCCATTGAGTGGTGTATTTACTGCCCATTATTCTACTCTTTGTGTAATATACTTTCGTTTATGAGTATTTACATCAATGATCTATTGTCCTTCTTTCATGGGGTGTATGTTTTGAAAGATACCCAAGTCGGTAAGGGAACCTTTCACCCTCCTCTTTTTTAAAAGACTTCTTCTGTTGGGTCTTTTAATTTACAAATTGTTATGTTGGGATATTTTCTCATATATCCTTATTGATGTAAATCTTATGTCCAAGTGATGAGATACACTTTTTATCTCTCATCAAATCATTTTTATGTGATGCCGTTAGGCTATCAAGGGAACTTTTTAACCCAATTTCGATTTCTTTGGGTTCAACATGTAGTCATTGAATATGTCATCCATTGAATATGTGTGAATGACCTTTTATTGTTTTACACTTAATATCCACTTATATTGGGTGTATTTATATTTTTCACACATATTTTTGAGATTGATTTGTCCTTAATTTAAGGATACCTTCTTTATAAGGGATTTCATCCCATTTGACATTTCTATTGAGGGTTCATTGTTGTTATGCACCAATTCACTCTTATATGGTGAATATACTGTCCTTTGTAGTATTATATCATGAATCCTTTTATTCTCATGATGTTATAAAGTTCTGACTAAATGTTATTCCTCGATTATTGTATTCAAGTGTCTCTAATTTTGGTAAAACCCCTTTAACCAAAATATCGTTTTAAATGTTTTAATTATTTGTTCTTATTAATATCCATGTTTTCAAAATGGTTTTAAGGATTTATTTATATGGATATTAATGTTTTAAAGTTTTAATATTCAAGGTGGTATGGGACACTTTGATTCAAAAATCTCTTTATTAAATGTTTTAAATGGTTTTGAAAATGGTTTTTAATGGATTCGTTATTTCAATATCCTAAAATGTTATATTGTGATTGAAATGTGGAAATGTTATGTTTCCTTTATTCATGTTTTATGTGATACGATTATGTTATGGTTCTTGGGCATTGTTATGAAGAACGGGTGGTTCCGTGATAAACTAAGGGCGGGTGAGCCCGATATAGCTCTCCAATGCATTGGGTAACGCGAAGGAGTGAAACGTTTAGGTTTCTCCGAAGAGATTTAGGGAATATACCGTGATGGGTATTCCAAACGTAACCAAGAGGGTTGCTCCCCACGTAATAATGTTATGAATGCCTCAAGTTACCTTTAGGTCTTATGTTTTCTATGATTTATTCATGGTTTGATGAGGTATGTTAAAGTGCCTATGTTTTATGGGTAAAGTATGATTTCATTCTTATGTATATATGAACTCATGTTTCCTTTCCATATTTTTATAACCCTTACTGAGTTTTTTATGCTCATCCCATGTTTTTGAAGTGTTTTTCACAGGTCAAGGGAAAGGTACATGATGTGATGATAGTGTCAAGGATGTTTCAAGAAAGAATCCGTGTTATATTTTAAATATGTTTCCGTTGATGGGAAGAATGAATAATGTCTTTTATGTAACCACTTTGTTTAAATGTGGAATGTAATGCAAGTTTCATGATCTAATTCTCTAAAACTCTAAACCTGAAAAGATCCTCAATGTGTAATCTTGTAATAACTCAAGATTAAGTAAGGTTTAAGGCTGGGGCCTTATATTTAATGGTAAAAATATTTTTTAATTTCACTTTAAAACCAATTCAAAAGATAATCTAATCATATAAAAAAATTAGATTAAAAATAGGTTTTGAATTAAAAAACAACATTTTACACTATTCATAAAAAAAATGAACTTTATCGGAAAAATGCCAAAAATTCACACAAAGTAAAATTTGATGTTCTGATTCTAAAGAAGAGTTTTATTTGGTCCAAATGAATGTATAAGAGTGATCAAAACTATTTTTAATGACAGTTCGCCATCAAAAGGCGATTAGTGAACCTTTAGTAAAAATTAGGGTATAAAAGCCTAAAATTGAATTCTTTCTGTATTTTAAGCCTTTGGATAAATGTAAAAACATTTAAAAAACATATATAATCATATTTTAGTTATTTATATCTATTCCCTCCAATACGACGTCTACATGTTAACTACCATTTAAAATAATATTATTTTACTATTAGAGTGCAACGTAAGATTCCCAAGAAACTCGTTGTTGCGTATTGGGTACACCATCGAGCATAGCATCCCCTTTAAAGTAATATTAATATTTGATTCAAAAATATGGATAAATATAAAGATTTCATATTATTTATTTACTTGGGGTGTTACATCCTTCCCACCTTTTGGGAATTGCGTCCTCGCAATTTTAAAATTGGGCTTGGAAACATCCTTGAAAGTCCCACATCAGAAGAAGAGTCGGTAAAACAATCACTTTAAAATAAAGAAAGATAAGTACAAAGGTCACCCGAGTTAACCCATACTAGGATTCCAAGTATGAAAACATGGACATGGATGAGAAAACATAGGGTCATGTTCTGATGGAGAGTGATAAAAAACATGTTTAGGAGAAAGTTAACCATGAGAAAATCACAAACTTGTGATGGGTTAAACAGTATTCGATTACCTAGTAGGAAAAGTTAATAGACAACATTTTTGTTTTAAGTTACTTTTTATTGAGGAATTTATTCATAAGGAAACATAATCACTTATCATGTTGACTCTCAACTTTTATTATATTCCTTACACAAACTCATATTTTCTCCAAAAGGCGAGTATTTAGGAAGACTTGTTTACATTAAGAGTACTATAATCAACTTCTAGAGAATTACCTAACCCAAAAAAGAGAACTACATACTTCCCAGGTCTTTAGACTTTAACCAAAACCAAAACCCACAAGATTAGTACAAGATCAGATAACCCAGAAAAGGATAACCCATTAGAAAGAAAATCTATTCTTAATCTCCAAAATTTGTCCAACAAAACCCAAAGTTCAACGAGGACCATCCGATAAGCAATTTGTCCATAAAATTCCTCAAAGTAAACCAATCTAAGATTGAAACCCAAACATTTTAAGAATTTAGTCACATAGTCTTCCAAGTTAAATCGTAACATTTATCTCAAAAAAAAATCAGTTTCTCTTAATTTCTCGCATTGAAAAGTAATTATCCTAATCACATATCCTCCATGATAGGTTAATCATTTTCATAAATAACCCAAAATAAAATTACTCTTAATTCATAAAATCATATAACTAAAAAGAACTAGTCAAACTAACCAGGGACTTCACGTAGTCCAGTGGTAGGCGATAAATACCAGTCGCACTTTGGTTGTGGGTTCGATTCCCGCAGCTTTGTCAGACGCAGCAGGTTGTCACACGGTCTGCGTGTTGTCCTTTTTCCAAAACTATATAATTCTTAAAACAATCCCCAAAATGAGAAAAAATCTTCAAAGATGATCATAACATATTTTAACCTCAAGTTTATCTCATGCCTTTCATTTTCCATCATAACATATAGTAACCCATAATTACCTCAAAAGTAAGGATCATATAAACCCAAATGGTTCTTTATAACTATGTCCACAAAAGAAAAGATAACTATTCCAGGAATAAAATTTGCCTATATTAAACATCAGGGTTACACATAATATAAAAAGTCTTCTAATGTAACCCCATCATCAAAAGAGACTTAATACTCTTAAGAATTTCACCATAACTCTTGAAGCCCTTATATGTTGACATATTACTCATTCAACATTCTTCATGATCCATTAACCATTACTTTCCAACTTATTCCGAAATACCTCTTTCCTACAAACAAAATCATGAATCATATCCTAAGATTCCAAAATAGGAAAACAATAGTCATGAAATAATACATACCTTTGATTGGTCATTGTCAGTTTCTTCATCCTCAATTGGAATGACATTAGGTATTGGTAAACGAGTATTTGTATGATCTTGGTGATCCCATTCATGAAAATTCTTAATGGGACATGTGTTTGCATAATGACCATGCACACCCCATTTAAAACATTCAATTGATCCCTTAGAAAGAACTTCTTTCCCTTTCCTCGAGTCAACTGGATGCTTCCTTTTTCCACGGAAGGTTATTTCTTTATGACCTTCATTTCCACATCTATAGCACATTTCTGTCCCTTTGAAACACTTTCCTAGGTGTTTCTTTCCACATCTTTGACACATAGGTTTTTGAACACAGTTACCTTTATGATTATTACCTGTAGTTCCGTAGGGATTTGTTTCTCACATATATGATGCCTTATAGAAATCACCAAGGTTTAGGTGGTCAATCATAACTCCAGATAGTTGGTTGAGGATAAACACAAGAGTTCTCATTATAGCTCCCATATCATTCAGTTGCTCGCTCAGAAAATTGTCGCAGTTTCCTTCACATCCACCGTTACCTTGGTTCCTGTTGATCCATCCATTTACTAAAACCAAAAAGTGTCAGTGTGAGTATAACAACAAAACCATCATGTACTAATGAGGAAGATAAAACCTAAGATATTCTTACTCATTCACTTTATCTAAAACTATGACTCTGTCTGAAATCCTAACCATTATGGTAATGTCACTTATGCTTAAAGAATACCCTAACCTCTAATGTCATATAAACCGGCCTTTGATACCAACTATAAGGCCCCAGCCTTAAGCCTTACTTAAAATTGAATTAAATGAATAATTCACATTGAGGATCTTTTCAGGTTTAGAGTTTTAGAGAATTAGGACATAACTTTTACATCTCAAAAGATTACAAAGTAGTCTCTTCTACTAAATTTCCATAAAATAAAAAACTCTTAAAAAGAAACATGTCTAGTTTCATGTTTTAGGTAGCATGACTTTCCCTTAATCCCATCCTTGACCCTATTACATGCTAAGTCCTGTGAAAAACATTTCAAAAACTTGGGATGAGCATAAAAACTCAGTAAGGGATACACAAAGAATAAAAAATGTTAGTTTATCAAAAAAAAAGTAAACCATGTATACTTTATGAAAGTAATACTTTTTACCTTTATGAAGTAGTAAAAACTCTTCCCTGAATAAAATATCATTACTTACCTTTTTGTAACCAAAGGATTACGATAAAACCCATATAAAGAACACATAACATATATAAAGGTATCTTGGGACGTAAACATACTCAAGTGGAATAACCATACGGTCGACTCCCACACATATCACTTAATGGAATAGCCATACGGCCAATTTCCATACATACTTAATGGAATAGCCATACAGCCGACTTCCATACCCAATGCATTGGAGGTTATAACGTAACCACCCATCTTGGTATTCACGGCACCACCCGTCATAATGTCCAAGTACCATTATTACACATAAAATAGGGAAAATAAAAACATTTCAATAACAATATTTCATTTGCAATCACAATAAATAATTCCCAGATATTGAATTAATCAATCCGTTTTCAAAAACCATTTAAAAGAGATTTTTGAATCAAAGTGTACCATACCACTTTGAAGGTTTTAATGGAAATATAATTTTAAAACATTAATGTCCATATAAATAAATACTGAAAACCATTTTGAAAACATGGACATTAAAGATAAATATTTAGAATAATAAATCTTTAAAACATTTAAAATGATATTTTTGTTAAAGAGGTTTTAACAAAATGAGAGACTCTTTGATACAAATAACAACGGAATAACATTTAATCCGAACTTTATAATATCATGAGAATAAAAGGATTCATGATATAATATGTCAAAGGACATTATACACACCATATAAGAGTGAATTGGTGCATAACAACAATGAAGTCTCAAAAGAAATGTAAAATGAGATGAAATCCATTATAAAGAAGGTATCCTTAAATTAAGGATAAATCAATCTCATAATTATGTGTGAAAAATATAAATACACCCAATATAAGTGGATATTAAGTGTAAAAAAATCAAAGGTTATTCACACATATTCAAAGGATGACATATTCAATAACTACATGTTGAACCCAAAGAAATCGAAATTGGGTTAAGAAGTTCCCTTGACAGCCTAACGGTGTCACATCAAAATGAGCTGATGAGAGATAAAAAGTGTATCTTATCACTTGGACATAAAATTTACATCAATAAGGATATATTAGAACAAATCCCAACATAATAATATGTAAATTAAAAGACCCAACAAAAGAAGTCTTTTAAAAAAGGAGGGTGAAAGGTTCCCTTACCGACTTGGGTATCTTTCGAAACATACGACCCGTGAAAGAAGGACAATACATCATTGATGTAAATACTCATAAATGAAGGAATATTACACAATGAGTAAAATAATGGTCAGTACATACACCAATCAAAGGAAATTGTGGCAAATGTAGCATAAATCTCATGGGAATAAAAGTGAGATGAAAAATCACTTATGAAAACTCGGCAGCCTAATGGAGCCACTTAAAACATCCAAAAATGGATTGATGAGATCAAATAGGTTATCTCATCACATTACAACAAAATATACAGAAATAGGAATATGAAATAACATCCTCCATCATAACAAATAGTAGCTTAAAAGAATTGACATAAAGGGGAGTAGTTAAAAAGAAAGAGAGAGGTTAGATCTCTTACGAAAATTCGGCAGCCTAACGGCGCCACTCAAAACTTCCAAAATGGATTGATGAGAGAGAATAGGGTCTCTCATCACATGAACATAAAAATTACAGTAATTTTAATATATGATAACATCCCAATAACAAGAAATATGATCTTTAGATGGAATGACATAAAAGAGTGTACGTAAAAAGAAAGAGAGGAGTAAGATCCCTTACCTCGGGTCCGACTTGACTCGATCGTTCTTTAATCTCCTGAATAATAAACTTGAGTTAATTTATACTTCCTTAAGAACCTTTTTCAATTTAATTATTACTTTTATATCACTTATTACCATGTCATAAACATTATGTAATCATTTAAGTTAATAATATTTGTTTTGCCGATATTTGGTTCTTAAGTCGAAAGTGGACTTCTTACAATTACATTTTGTTCGTGTGGCCAAATGTTTATTATATCCAGAATTGTATTCATGATGTATATATCATATATGTCATATATATCCAATACATTAATGCATTTATAACATTACATAATCATTTAGAGGTAAGAAATGAAATGCACCGTTCATGGAGACGGTAAGCCGTACGTACGCATGAACGCTACTTTCATTTCTATTTCATATTTTATAGAATGGAATAATAATGATATAAAGGTATATTATATTTACATTATAATATCACATATAATATCATAGTTCCATTCTTTATACGTCCCACATATGGTATTTAACGAATCAAATCACTTTGAGGGGGCGGTTGTCCGCACTTCCTTAAATGAAGATATCGCGTTTACCCATAATGGAAACCATAAAGGTATGCCCAAAATGAAAAAAAACAGAAGCTTAAAAAAAACATAAACATATTATATATCATATATAAAAATAGTGACATCATAATGGCCACCTTTGAAGGTGTTAAATGAGTATTGAACAATCATCATTTTGGGAGGCAGAATTTCGCCATCCACGAAAACCGTATGTTCTTTAACCATTTGATGTAGTTGTGTGAGAGTGTAGCTCGAATAAATATTATAACAACATCCTAGTATATTGAAGATATTGGGTTTTACAAAATAAGTAAATAAAAAGAGTTTAGGGGGTTGGAGAAGCAAAATAAAACAAATGAACATGAGATAATGAATTACCTTTAAAAGTGTAACTCCTTTTGATTTGAGCCTAAAGGCTTCTTTTGAAAGGATTCTGCCCAAAGTGAATCTTCTAGGATGAGGATAGGGATGTGGAGAGAGTAAATGGGCAGGGTTTGGCCGAGACAAAGGCTTGAGGAGTGTGTGAAATGAGGTAGAGGTGGGGGCCTTTTATAAGAGGAGAGGAGGGGCACTTTTGGAAAGTAAAGAAATATTACTTTATTTGAAAATGTGTTTCGGTTTTAAAAGGTCCCACATTGATATAATTCGTGTATAAGGTGATAAGGGTTCGAAATACACCCATAAAAAAAGTTTTGGACATGTGTAGTTCATAGATTTTACATTATCTTTCCATTTTATTTAAATCATCAAATAATGATGTCATCGCTGCATCATTATTATGTCATAAATTATTTACTTTATTTAATGTATAAAAATTATAAAAAAATTACTATGATGTAGGAAATCTTCTTATCTTTTCAATGAATATTTATAAAAAAAAATATGACTTGTATAACCCCATTAAAAAATTATTTTAGTAAAACATATCATGTTTGTGCCATTTTTTACATTAACATTAAATAAAAGGTATTTATGTCATTTTCCAACCAAAGTGGCTCCATGGGGTCCCCAAGTTGACCCATGGCTTTTCGTGGTCGGCCAGGACACATCCAATAAGGGTAGGACATGTGTCAAGGTATTTTCATTTTATTATAATATCATTTTTTCCTTAAATTGCACTAATTACCTCTAATCGCGATTAAAAACTTAATAAGTTACTATTCACCAAAAAAATATTTCTATCTCATTGAACCACATTTTACTTATTAATGAAAACCATGTATGTCAGCTTTTTGAAATTCAAAACACAGAAGTGGTAAAATTTCATTTAAACGAAAAATCAGTTTAATATAAGTACCACTTAGTGATTTCACTATTCATCAAAAATTGAAGTTTTTCAGAAAAATACCAAAAATTCACCCTAAGATATATTTGATATTCTGAATTCAAAAATGAAGCAAATTTTACAAAATTCACAACATATAAGTTTCATTAATTAATTTAATAATTAATTTCCGCTGTCAGAGCAAATAGCGTGTTTTTTATGAAACAATAAGTATCAAAAGATTGACACTAGTTTAAGTCTGATTTCAAAGTAAAATTAATTCCAACGACCACTATTGGATTTAATGGTAAAAATATTTTCTAATTTCACTTTAAAACCAATTCAAAATATAATCTAATTATATAAATAAATTAGATTAAAAAGAGGTTTTGAATTAAAAAACAACATTTTACACTATTCATTAAAAAAATGAACTTTATCGGAAAAATACCAAAAATTCACACAAAGTAAAATTTGATGTCCCGATTCTAAAGAAGAGTTTTATTTAGTCCAAATGAATGTATAAGAGTGATCAAAACTATTTTAATGATAGTTCTCCATCAAAAGCCGATAAGTGAACCTTTAGTGAAAATTAGGGTATAAAAGTATAAAATTGAATTCTTTTCATATTTTAAGCCTTTGGATAAATGTAAAAACATTTAAAAAACATATATAATCATATTTTAGTTATTTATATCCATTCCCGCCAATACAACGTCTACATGTTAACTACCATTTAAAATAATATTATTTTATTATTAGAGTGCAACGTAAGATTCCCAAGAAACTCGTTGTTGCGTATTGGGTACGCCATTGAGCATAGCATCCCCTTTAATGTAATATTAATATTTGATTCACAAATATGGATAAATATAAAGATGTCATATTTTTTATTTACTTGGGGTGTTACAAATATAGCATATTATTCATATATTACTTTAACAGTTTTCCTCTTTGAGTAATAATTTCCAAAGAACACTCTATTTTATTTTCTCAGTGGTGCATGAAAATGTTTCCATATATTTTACTATATTTTTCCTTTCAGGATTTAAAACTATAATTAATTATCTAAATATTATGTCATGTTTCTCTTATATAAGATAATAAATTATTCATAAATTTATTTTTTTCTTAGGAAGAAGTCTTTTTTCTTTAATTTATACACTCGTATCTCTCTTAGTTCTCAAAATATCTTCTATATCACGTAATAAATTTTTACGGATCTAGAACCATCATTCCCATTTCTTTCTTGGTTGTTTTGGGATAGATAACTTGATAGTTTACCTCTTTGAAATTCACATTTTTTCTATCTTATTAAAATATAATTTCACTTTGTAAGATTAATTATGGTGATCATCCATGTTAAATCATAATTGTTACAATAAGGACCATTCCTTTTAAAATTTCTTTCAAAGTGGCCATTTAACTATCTCCATATTCCTGATTAGGAGAAACATCTGGAGATAAAATTTAAAAATTTATGTATTAGAAAACACTTTTTCAATACATAACATAATAATTGAGTTAATCCATTTATCACTTTCTATTATATACAAGACCATTATTTTTTATTTGAAAACTTTATATTTTTGCATTCAAATCGTACATTCTTGTCACTTCGTTTGTAGAAATTAGTTATGGGGGAATTTTTGGTATTAATATTTTAATATCCCCAATACCTTATAAGAATTATCTTGATCTCTATATAAAAACATAGATAGTTTTTTTAGGTATATAGTTATCTATATAGGGAAGAATATGCTTCTAAGATTATCTTAAATATCATCCAAGGTGTTATATAAATAAATTTCATGATGAAACAACCATTGTTTAACTTTATACTTAATATAGTAGGGGAATAATATCATATTTATCTCATATTCATTCACTATATTGAATGGGATGTATTTTATTGTGGAAAATAAATTATTTAGTAAATACAATTCATCCTCTAAAGTAAATACGTTGACGATTTTACTATCTTATTACTAAGGGTTTCATATCTCATATATCCATTAATTTCTGGTTAATGTGATACAAGAGTGGTTTCCAAACATTCTATGAACATTTGACACCCAATGTCATGGTAGAAATTGATTACTCTAGATAATTTAGTTATTAAAATGTTACTCATCTATAATTTGATGATTAAAATATATATTTTAATTATCTATTTCATATAATTTATTTTCTTTAAATATTTACAAGTACTATTCAATTTCAAGAATCATAGGTAGAAGGTCTACACAAAAACATATCGTGCCTATGTATCTGAAAAATCACATGATTAAATCTTAGGAAAATTTATAATTTAGATAAAAATAATAATTTTGAACCAATTTAAGTAAATTTAAACTATTTAATATTTTTGTATATATGTACTATAATCTTAATATGTGTATTTTCCTTGAAATCCACAAAAAAATCCCAATGTGGTTTATGATTTACTATATAGTGGTAAGTACACAACATCTCTAAAAGTGTATATGGGTTTTTAGAACATTACAAAAAGCCAACCCAAACCCAACCCACAAGGATGATAAGTTAAATTTTCTAATTAATTCAATAACTTTTTACATATAACATAAAGTGTTAGTTTGTTTATGATATTTGTAACAAACAAAAAAATAACATTGATAGTTTTTTAGATAATAAGACGATCACGTGAGAAATGATTTAATGGTTTTGTAAATAAAATGATTAAATGGTGGTTTATTGGGATTTTTTTGTTTATTCATATTAATTATGCATTAATTTTATATTCTTACCCATAACACACACTCTATATTTAATTTTTTTCCTCAATTTACTCTTATTTTTCTTAGTGGAATTGCATTTCACCGTAATGTTGATTATTCTAACAGCACTAGAAGAATTGAAATGTCTATTTATATTATTAGTTCATGTGTTTCCCTATTAGTAAACTACAGTACATTTGATGTCTATGTCCTTACATCATGATTATATGATTGGATTTCAAATCCCATTCCTTCACCCTTTCACTATGATCATCTACGAGTTGATCATGATAAAAAAGAATTAAATACAAAAGTATATATTTGGATTTAATTTTTTTCTGAATTTATCTAAAGTTAAGAAAAATACCTCACTTAGACTACACAAGTTGTTTATCCATGCATAATATTCATACAAAATAAAAAAAATGAGAAAAACAAGCTTCTATAATGAGGATTGTTAGTGTATCTTCAATCAATTTTGAAGCTCGAAATTATCTTTCTCAAACCATATGATTCTATAAAACCAAACTAAAACTCTAATCAATATAAAATCTGAATGTATTATTAATTACATACTTATTCTCACTAATTATGATCATTTGGCATTAATTTTATGTATCAATACTATTCGTTGTGGATATTACTTTTATTTTATTCGGGGAATATCCAATAAAATTTCCCATGTGGTTTATCTTCATTAAATAAAGGATTGGGTGAAATGTTTCCATTTGATCAAGGATTTCCTATATTAGCTAGGAATTATTATATAAATATTCTATTGGTTCCCATAATATATGGATGTACTCCTCCTGGAATATCCATTGAGCAATGACCATAATGCATGGTCTCCCTTACACATTAAGTGTTTGTAGTGTATTTATAATGAATTGGGGTTATATGAATTCCTAAAGTGAACTTATGAGACTCCACATATATAATTGTAGTTAATTATGAATTTATATCCTTAAGAGTATGTTGGGGAAAATAATATTTTTAGGAAAATTATTTTTTTTCATAGACATATAATCTTATGTTTTGGTATTCTGAGATGTGTTAGAGTGCATGTTTAAGCTACATTGATACTCTTCATTGCATTATTATGTAGAAATTGTAATGTCCCAACCCCAGTTACCCAGATTCAGTGCATTATTTTAATACATTAGCATGATTACAAGGAATAAAGTCCTGAAGAACCGATCATTTTAGCAGTCTTGGAAAACAGATTACATAAATGAATGTTATATTACACATTATAACATACAAAACATCATAAATAATCCTTTATGAATGCCATTATTCCCTTGTGTTAACCTCTCATATCAATCATAATACACTTCTTGGAATCCTAGGAAAAATAAAACATAAAAAGGTGTGAGCTCAAATGCTCAATAAGGGTAAGCAATACATCATAAAATGACATAAATATTAAGCATGGTGAATAATTTATACCACATGCCTTAAACAATAATAAACATGAATAATTTTATTGAAAGAATATGAATTGATTAAATAATGCCATAATGAAACATAATCATTGGTATTCTACTAGTCGAATGACCAAATGAACCATCTATATTATTTCCATAATTAGGGAATGTATAATGCCAGACATTCTAAAACATTTTGTCAAGGCCTCGGCCATGAAGTATAGAAATGATTAAGGCCTCGGCCAAAACCATAAATCCAAATGGGAAAAGGCCTCAGCCAATTCCACGTCTAGTTGTCTCATGAGACATACCAATGCATCGAGAAGCTATAGCGGGCTCCACCCATCACTTACTATTTCTAATACATTACTCATATGAAAATGTTGAAACATAACATAAACATTTTTTAAATAAATAGGATACTAAATGTCAATACTTTAACCATAAACCATGAACAGTATAAAAATAACACATTCACAGTCAAACATATCACAAAACCTTATATACAATATAGAAGTTTTGTATCATAATAAATCAACTTCAAAACAATTTTAAAATCCATTAATGAATTTCACATAGATGGAAATTATTTGTAAAACTATTTTATTGAAATATCCCTTTTCATGAAAACATTTAAAAGTCACACAATTTAGGAAGGAAGACATTTAAATAAATTTTTTAATCAAAGTGTCTCATACCAATTTGAAACTTTTTAAAGTAATTATCATTTTAAAATATTCATGTCTATTTAAATAAATCCTTAAAACCATTTTTCAATCATGGAAATTAATGAGAATGGTTTAGAAGAATAAATCTTTAAAACATTTAAAATGATGTTGACATAGATGAAATCAAAACTACTTGAGAGAAATATCTTTATTTTTAAATAATTTAAAATTAAAATAATTATAAAAGAAAATTTTAACTTTCAAAATAATGATATAATATTGTAAGGGAAACATTGACTATTTTATAATGGAAAAAAATAGCCGCACCCGCTATATAAGTTAAAAAAAGTCATTCTTACCTTAATTTTGTCGAAAAGGTTAAAAAGGAACTTGTTTGGAAAATGACGGAAATATTACTTTATAAACATATTATAAAAGGTCAAAAAAGGGTATAAATTACTTAAACCCATAGTCTGTAAAATAGTAAGAATGATTTGAAATACATTTTTAAGAATCATGGATGTGGATGATAAAGAGGTCCTAGTAGATAATTACGTATAAACAACCTCGGATACTGATGAGATCGTGAAATAAACCCTTACCTTGTACTTTTAAATGGTTTATGGAAGGTTCACATCATTTATAATGTTGAATTTTGTTTATTTAATTATACAATAATTATATACATTAATATGATATCATATATGATCTTTTAACATTGATTTGTTAATTATATCTTAGTATTAATGTCGTTACGGGTGTTAACAGATTCATTTTATTTTATATTCATTGTTATGTGAGCCATATTTGTTATGGATGGGATGTATCTTATTCATATACAGAATGATATCAGGTCTCTAAAAATTATTTTTAATCATCAAATGAAAATTACCCTTGAATGGATACGATGGGGAATGAATCTCATAGCGTTTGTAGAGACGGAAGTCCGTATGTACGCACGGGCGACAATATCATTATTTTGATATTAAAATAGTATATAATTGGATGGTATATCATATATAAAGAATAATTATCATTTTATATTTATTATTTACATCAATTACACATCATTATCAAACCCATCCATCTAATAATGTTTTGAATATCAATTACACCACGACGTGGAGACGGTAAGCCGTACATACGCACATATGGTGACATGTCACTCAAAGGATTAATGGAATACTGAATATGTTTGTACCATATTTATAATAACATAATAGTATTTATAAGATACTGGAGTTATTATTTTAGAATATAAATAACAAAGAAATAATAAGTGGAAGAAGAAAGGAACTTGAAAGAGGGTGGTGAAAACATTACCTCTTCTTTGGGTTCTTCCTTTTGATTTGATCAAAAGGGCTCCATAGGTTGGCTTCATAAAGAAACTAAGGCCCATATGTTGAATTTAGGTATGTTGAGAGGATATTTGGGCAGGGTTTGGTCGAACAAAAAGGCTTTGAAGGTATGAATAATTGGTTATAAGTGGTGTCTTTTTATAAGGGGGAGGAGGGGCTCTTTAGAAAAAACTCAAAGTATTAACTTATAATATATTTCTATTCGGTTCATAATGGCTCAAAAGTAGATTATTAAAATTATAAGGTGGGGATATGTTGAAAATAACTCAACCAATAGGGTTTAGACAGGTTTGGGTCACTTTATTAACCTTATCTTTTAGTTTTTACTCTTAGTTAATTAGTTTGACATTTACCTTGTCACTTTGTATTTTTCTATTATATGGTTAATAAACATACTATATACTTTCAAGAGGCCCCCAAGTTGTCAATTATTGATACAGATATCATTATATAAGTCCTTTGGCCGAACCTTATATTTTTAGGAATAGAATATCAATTAATAACATATTATTTGTTTTAAAAACTCATTTATGTCAATTTTAACACTATTGAATAATTTTTTTAAAGTCTTAAAAATGTTATTATTTCGAACCAAATTCATTTTAGCAATCATAACATGTAATATTAACCAATAAAATTCGTTTATTTCATCAAAACGTTCAAATTATATTTATTTTAACATTTATAATACCAATTTTTTGATTCATTCATTAATAAGAAAAATACTGTATCATTATTGTGTCATAAATAAATTTAATTATTAAATGTCTAAAATTTATAAATAAAATACGATTATGTAGAAATTGTTTTTCCACTTATAATTAATATTTATAGTCGAAAATATAATATATATAACCCTATGTACATATTGTGTTGCTAAAAGATATATGCTTATGCCATTTTTGTATTTACTTTAACTTATTTAATATAAAGTGTCATTATCACATACAAGTGGCTCCATGGGGTCCCAAAATAGACCCAAAGTTACCCATGTTCGGACATGTATCAACCAATAGGGTTAGGATACGTTTTAGGATAATTTAATATTATTATATTATTGTTTTTTTCCTTATTTACCAGATTTACCCTTTAACCATAGTAAATAAAATATTTACCAAAGTAATTATTCAAAATGTCTAAAAATAAGAGTTACATATTTACACAATTTTGGAATCCTGATTTCAAATATATAATCCATTTTTCCAAATTCAAAACATATTATTGGCAGAAATTAATTTAAAATTAATTCCCACTGTCAAAATAAAAAGTGTGTTTTTAAGAAACAATAACTATTAAAAGATTAAAACTTGTTTATGTCCGGTTTAAATGTGAATTTATGTCCAATGACCAATATTGGGTTTAATGGTAAAAAATGTTCTAAATATACTTTATAACCACTCATGTTCATAATTTATCACTATTAATTATTTTAATTAAAAAAGTTGTTTTTAATTAATATTTAGTAATTTTCACTATTTATCAAAATATGAAAGTTATCAGAAAAGTACCAAAAATTCACCCTAAGCTAATTTTGATATTCCTAATCCAAAAATTAAGTCCATTTTGTGAGATAAATTGTATAAAAGTTCAAAAAGTTGGTATTACTATTCATAACGGCTAGTTTTCTTGGTTGTGGTGTGTGTTAGAACTCGAAGTTAAGTACAACACATGATACTGTATTATTCAAAGAGAAGCGTACCATGGAAGCTTGGGGTGTTACAAAAATAATCTTACGTATTGATATGAATTTAATTACTATGGACATATACATTAAATTTCACATGAATAACATGGTTTTGGTAATGTTACCTCAACCATCTATATTTTGGGATTCCTAAACTAGAAAATTGAAACACAGAGGGAACTACCTTTAGTACATATTCCATGTTATCCACTTATTCATTGTTACATATAAAAAATATTAATTATTGGAATATGAATTAACTACATAGTGGAAATGAGACTTTAATTGTTTCCCTCAGACAATATTGGAGTTTTCATAGTCTATGTAAGTTAACACAACATTCATTTATTTACACATATAGCCTAGTGTTGATGATTTTTGGGTACCAACGTACTCTGAATTTCAGATGTTTTACTGCATTATACTTGACAAAATATTCTTCTATTCTCCACAATAATACATTTGAATCCATTTATGATTAGGTTTCATAGTATCTCTATACAAATTTATTAACACCTTGTTAGGTCATGATAATTTACTAAATAGGTATAAAAATATGTACTACACCAATATAATTATTATTAGGTAAATGGTTTCTTTAATTTTATGCAACACTATCTATCATCCACTTACCCATACACAACTCATTATGTTTCATCAAAATATTAAAAAAATATAGTCATTCATCCGTCAAACATCAGGATTTAAATAGTAACATAAATAAATGAAAAAAATCATATATAAGATAAAATAATATATTATTCAAAAATTTATAAAAATTATACAACCTAATGAAAATATATAAAAATAAAATAAAAATACAAACACCAAACATGAAAAATAAAATAAAATTATATATATATATATAGAATCAGTGTATATTTGTTAAATAATTGGGTATTTTAATAATTATGAATGAGTTCATAAAAATTAATTGTAATATTTAATAAAAATATTTCATATTGGAATATAAATTTGAGGAGATAATATTTATATTTTATGGAATGTAAATAAAGAATTTTATTTAATGGATTAATTTATGTAATATTCACAAATTTTTATCACAGGTCCAAATATAAGATTTATTTATTTTTTTATTTATTTCATATTTTTCCAATATTGATGAATATAGTTTTAAAATATTAATTATTTACTGGAAATTTTACATAATATATTATAAATAAATTTCATACCATTTATATTTAGATATAAATTTTTGGTGTGACATAATAGTTAGTTTCATCCATATCAGATATTGATTAGTTTTTAGTTATATATTTAATAATAAAAGTTAATTATTATTCATATATATTAGGTGTTTTTATTGTGTTGAAATTAATGTTAAACTTGAGTATGGATCTACTGATAGGGATATTATTTGTTGCATCAAATTATCTTAAGGACATTGGTATTTATTTATTATATTTGTAAATATAAATAACATTTATTCTTGGGTAATGATCAAAAATCATTATTTATTCGTAGTTTTATAAATCAATATACTTTGAACATATTAATTCATTTGAAATTTTAATATATAAAATTAAATACATAGAATCTTGCAAAATTTTGGACAAAACATTTTATATTATAATAATTGTATATATAATAACATGGTGGAATTATTAGAAAACCCATAAAATTAGTAGTGTAAAATTTCTCGAAAAGAAGACACTAGTAATTAAATAGATCATTCAATTGGGGAAGGGTAAAACCCAATTATTTTTCAATATATTTCTCTTAGAATAATTTTATTCCCTTTGTATTTTTTAAACAAAATATTTTTTAAAAAAACCACTATGTACTATTGAAATAATTACATAGTAATTACTCACACATGGTGAGAGGAAAAAATTGTTGTCCAACCAGCAGCCTCCTAGGGAAATCTTAGTAACCCATCTATCATTATTACTTACACAGGATCCCTACCAAAGGTTTTTTTTAATATTTTTAGTTATTCTTCCATGGGGATCCATTATTTTATACCCCATTTACTGTCTTGGGCCTTTTCCCCCATCTCAACAAAATTTCAATACATTGAATGAATGAATATACTATTAAAATATTAATATTAAATTTGATAGGTATCACCTTTACAATTGATTTAGGGGTGTGAAAAAGTCTAAAAATTTATTTTTTTAATTGATAAAATTAAAATATTTTTTATCAATTATTTTGAATTGAAAAAAAAAGAATATAAAAAGGGATGTTTTTATATAAAATTATATTTATTCATGGAATAATTTTTATATAAAAAATTTAAAATAATAACTATTTAAAAATATTTTAACAGAGAATTTAGATTATATATTCATAAAATTAATTTATCATTATGTTAATGGTTTTTACTAGTGAAGGAATTGGAGTAAATTCAGATTTATGGTTAAAAAATCATTTTTTTAAAATAATATTTGTTGAGAATTGCATGTATATTTTGAAATAAATTTATTAAGTATATTGGAATATAATTTTCTAAAATTGGATTCATATTTTGAAATAATATTTATTGAATATTAAATGACGATACATAAATTTTTTCATTATGAATTATTATCGAGGTAAGAAATCATTACTCTAGTAAAGGATAAAAGGGTTAATGAGGGGTTAAACTAAAGTAAGAAGGGCTAAAATGGCCAAAAAACTTCTATAAAATTTATTAGATTAATATATATAAATTATATATCATCCTAAATTAAACATATATCCACTTTTTTCAATCTCCATTTGGAGTGACTATATTATATATAATATTCTTAATAATTACATGTGCTCCATTACCATATTATTTTAAATATAACCTTTTATCACCACTTTTTTCACAAATTAATATATTTTAGTCATGATATATCTACCCAAATATTCTCCAAACATCCATATCCAAGACCCAAAGGTTCTGGCCTTCCCAAAATTTCAATCCAAAAAATCCATAATGTTCTTTTAAAAGAGAGATACCTGAAGAAGATGTATATGTTCATACTCAACTTTTTAATGTTTATTTATTTTTAATACTACTAAATATGTTCGATAACCATATAAAAATAAATACATATTTATATTTACTATATTTACATATTTTAATTTTAATTATATGAGAATTTTAAATATCATTCCCAACCATTAGAAAATGATTACTTTTCTCGTACATACATGTGATGTAAAACCGTCATGAAGCGATGTAATTCATTTCATATTTCATATTAACATAACTAATAATAATCAGATTTTTAATGAATATATATCATATATATTATTTATTTATTATTCTAGAAATATTATATATTTCATCGCCTTTATTCATTTCATCCATCCGAAAGTGGAAACATGATTAATTTGTACGTAGAGACTTCCATCTCCACAAAGTGATGTAATTAATTTTTCCTCGTCATTATATATAAATTATTATAAAACCATATATAATGAATAAATATTATCCATATATAAATATTAATATTTTTGATATGATTTATACTTGAATAAACCATCTTACTGAAACTTTCATAGAAAATGGGCCATTTTTAATCTGAAGGATAATTTTAATGAAGAATCATTAAATTAAGGATGAATAAAAATTATAACATAATGATACATTATAAGGACCCACCCTTAGAGAATAATTAACTTGAGTTATTTCAAGAATACAAATTGAGAATATTTTCAAGTTTAGAGTATTATAGAATTAGATAATAAATCATGAATTACATTCCACATTTAAAAAATGTGGTTACATAAAAGATATTATTAATTTTATCCCGTCAACGGAAACATAATTAAAATAAATCATGGATTCTTTCTTGACACTACATTGACACTATCATCATATCATGTAGCATTCCCTTGACCTGTGAAAAACATTTCAAAAACATGGGATGAGCATAAAAATCTCAGTAAGGGATATTGAAATACGGAAAGGAAACACTAGTACATGTATACATAAGAATCGATGATGTCATACATTACTCATAAAACATAAGCACGTTAAGATACCTCGTGAAATAAAAAGATTTCTGAATAACTCAAAGAGAACATAAGACATAAAGGTAACTTGAGGCATTCATAACATTCTTACCTTGAGAGTAACAATCATGGTTACGTTTGGAATACCCATCACAGTACATTCCCTAAATCTCTTCAGAGAAACCTTAACGTTTAACCCCTTCACGTTACCCAATGTATTGGAGAGCTATCACGGGATCACCCTCCCTTAGTTTACCACAGAACCACCCGTTTTCATAAAAAATGACCAAGAACCATAACATAATCATAGCACATAACTTAAGAATAAAGGAAATATAACATTCCCACATTATAATAACAATATAAAATTTTAATATATATAAATAATGAATCCATTCTAAAAACACTTTTCAAAACCATTTAAAACATTTAATAAATATATTTTTGAATCAAAGTGTCCCATACCACTTTGAAGATTTTAACATTTTAAACAATTAATATCCATATAAATAAATCCCTAAAACCATTTTTAAAACATGTATATTAATGAGAAATATTTATAAGAATAAATCATTAAAAAATTTAAAACGATATTTTAGTTAAAGGGTTTTTAACAAAATGAGAGACACTTGAATACAATAATTAAGGAATAAAATTTAATCAGAACATTATAATATCATGAGAATAAAGGGATTCATGATATAATATTCCAAAGGACAATATATACACAATTTAAGATTGAATTGGTGCATAACAACAATGAAGTCTCAATAAAAATGTAAAATGAGATGAAATCCCCTATAAAGAAGGTATCCTTAAATTAAGGATAAATCAATCTCATAATTATGTGTGACAAATATAAATACACCAAATATAAGTGGATATTAAGTGTAAAACAATCAAAGGACATTCACAAATATTCAAAGGATGAAATATTTAATAACTACATGTTGAACCCAAAGAAATCGAAATTGGGTTAAGAAGTTCCCTTGGTAAAATTCGACAGCCCAATGGCGTCACTTTAAAATTCATAAAATTAGTTGATGAGAGAGAAAATGGTATATCATCACTTGGATATAAATTTTACATCAATAAGGATATATAAGAACATATCCCAACATAAAAAGATGTAAATTAAAAGGCATAACAAAATAAGTCTTTTAAAAAGAGGAGGGTGAAAGGTTCCCTTACCGATTTGGGTAACTTTCGAAACGTACACCCCATCAAAGAAGGATTGTACAACATTGACGTAAATACTCATAAACGAAAGTATATTACACAAATAGTAGAATAATGGGAAGTAAATATACCACTAAAAGGAAATGGTGGAAAATTTAGTATAAATCTCACGGGAATAAAAGTGAGATGAAAAACCCCTTACGAAAACTCGACAGCCTAACGACACCACTTAAAACTTCAAAAAAAATGGATTGATGAAATCAAATAGGGTATTTCATCATTTAAACATAGCAAGAACAGTAATATGAATATAAAAGAGCATCCCCCAACTAAGAAAGGGGATCTAAAAAGAAACGACATAAAATTGAGTACTTAAAAAGAAAGAGATAGGTAGGATCCCTTACCTCAAGTCTGACTTGTCTTGTTCATTTCTTTATATTCCTTATAATCGGGTACCTCCTATTGGATAAAACCAAAAGGGTTTCTTTAAGATCTTTCTTCCAAAGGTAAGGCTCCTAGGATGAAGAGAGGTATGTGTAGAGTTAAAATGAGAAGAGTTTGGTCGAGCCAAAGGCTTGAGATGTGTGGGTAAGGGGGTAGAGGTGGGGGCCTTTTATAAGAGGGAGGAGGGGCACTCTTGGAATGTCTTGAAAGGTTACTTTATTATAAAATTATTTTCGAATATTAAAGGTCCCACAATAATATATTTCTAGGATTAGGTGATAATGTTTATAAATCCACCCATCCAATAGGTTTTTGACAAGTGTAAGTCTTAGATTTTATGTTATCTTCTCATTTTATTTAAATCATTTATTAATGAGGTAATCGTTGCATCATCATGGTGTCATAAATAAATTAATTTATTTAATGTCTAAAATTTTTAAAAAAAATACTATGATGTATTAAATCTTTTAATATTTATAATGGATATTTATAGTAAAAAATATGACTTGTATAACCCCATGTAAAAATTGTTTTAGTAAAATGATACATGTTTGTGACATTTTTATTTTAACTTTAAATAGAAAGTTAATAATGTCATTTTCCTACCAAAGTGGATGCATTGGGTCCCCAAGATGACCCATGGATTGTCTTTTTCTACCATGACTCATCCAATAAGGTTAGGACATTTTTCAATGTCATTTCATATTATTATAACATTATCATTACCTTAAATTACACTAATTATCTTTAATCGCAATTAATAAAACGTAAAAGTTACTATTCACCAAAAAATTATTTTAATCCCATTGAACCAAATTTTAAATCCTAATTAAAACCATATATGTTGAATTTTTGAAATTCAAATCACAGAAGTGGTAATGTTTCATTTAAATGAAAAATCAGTTTTTTAACTACCACTTAGTGGTTTCACTATTCAACAAAAATTGAAATTTTTCAGAAAAATACCAAGAATTCACCCTTAGCTATATTTGATATTCTGAATTCAAAAATGTTGTCTATTTTAAAAAAGTCAAAACATAAAACTTTCATTAATTAATTTAATAATTAATTCCTGATGTCAAAACAAATAGCGTGTTTTTAAGAAACAATATCTATTAAAAGATTGACACTAGTTTAAGTCTAATTTCAAAATGAAATTAATTCCAATGACCACCATTGGATTAAATGGTAAAAATATATTCTAATTTCACTTTAAAACCAATTCAAAAGATTATATAATCATATAAATAAATTATATTAGAAATAGGTTTTGAATTAAAATACATAAATTTTCACTAAAACCGATCTTTATCATAAAAATAACAAAAATTTACACAAAGTAATTTTTGATTTCTAGATTCTAAATAAGGACTTTATTTTTTCAAATATAACATATAAAATCTTCAAAAGTATATTTAAAAAGGGTTCTCCATCAAAAGGCGGTTAATCGACCTTTTAAAGAATATTAAAAGATTTATGCTTAAAATTGGATTCGTTCGCATTTTAAGCCTCTAACATTTATTGGAAAAAAGTAAAAATATTTGACAAACATATATAATCATTTTTTAGTTAGTTCTGTTCATTATCCTCATTACAACGGCTAGGCGTTAACTACCATTTAAAATAATATTATTTTATTATTAGAGTACAACGTAGGATTTCAAAGAAACTCATTGTTGCGTTATGGGTACGCCATCGAGCATAGCGCTCCCATTAAATTAATATTAACATTTTTTCACAAATATGGATAAATATGAAAAATTAATATTGTTTATTTACCTGGGATGTTACATACATTATAAATTATGTATTAATATGGATACAAGATATATTTATAATAAATTTATATTTCTGATTTTGGTTTTTTAATGTGCATAATAGAAGGCTAGACTTGTGGTAGGAGTTTTTGTTTCAATGTCATTTCATATCAGAATTTTATATGTTAATCTTATATTAAGATTAATTATATAATCCTTATATTATAAAACAAAATATATTTTATTATAATATTTTTATTTTTTTCATGATTTAATTCATTATCATCTCTTTGGTACTAAAATGATTAATTTCATTTTGGAAAATATTACCTTATTTCAAATTTGGTTGATAAACCATGAAATCCATGTCCATATTCATTTAATTGATTTTTTGAATGTTATATTATACGGTAAAATTATTATTTAAAGTTATTTTATACCATATTCTACTTACATTCCAATTATTTAAAATTATTTTTTTCATCTTCTAAATGATATAATTTTATAGTTTTTACAAAAAGAGTGAATGAAATATTTATTTTAATTTTTAATGAATTACTGATTTTATAACCAAAATTAATATTATTTTTCATATATATTAATTTATGATATTCTATGGTTATTTTAAAGTAAATATTTTATCAATATTCTAGAATTTTATTTAATGAGACCAAAGGAAAAGTATATTTGTTCATTTTTTCAATGATCTGTTCAGAAAGACTTTTAATTAAACTTTTCATCTATCTCAAAATACATTGATGTCTCTTATGATTTATTAGGGATATAATATAATTATATAAAACATGTTCTTTACTAAGATAGTATATGATTATTTGATGATGAAATGTTTGTGAAACGCATTTCGTTTCTAGGTGTTTTATTATGAAGAAATAATGAATGCATTTATGATCTTGTAGTATAAATATGCATAGTTTCCCTTATTTGTGATGTTGATACATTAAATCACTGAAATTCATTGGGTAATGATTTATATATCATAGTAAAATATGTACTAGAATACAGAGTGAACCCAATTCAGTATGTGACTATATCTACAATGATAGACATGTTAGTAAACCTAGACTAAGAAAATGATGTAATGAGGAGTGAACCTAATATAAAAGGGAACTTTGTACACTATGGTAGGCATCTAATTAAACATTTAAAAATTAATT
Organism: Viscum album; assembly: GCA_963277665.1. Classification (NCBI taxonomy): domain Eukaryota; kingdom Viridiplantae; phylum Streptophyta; class Magnoliopsida; order Santalales; family Viscaceae; genus Viscum; species Viscum album. The sequence continues at coordinate 78,347,542 of OY728139.1, forward strand.
GATTTTATATTATAATAATTGTAAAATAAATCCTATTACATGTTATTATACTTATGATATACTCTCATAGCTCATGATTGATTAAATATGATTCCTAACTCTTATGACTAAATTTTTTTGAAATTATAATGATTTATATCATGAAAAATTATTTATGATGTTTCACTGATTTTGGATGAAATTTATATTTTTTGATCATTGTATAATGGAAAAATACTTATCTTATTATTTCATATCATCAACTATTGATATCTTTCACGATTAACCTTCTTGAGCATCAGGCTCAACATTTATTATGTTTCGACTCTACATAGGTTGTTAATAATGGTATTATGTATGAAATTTCATATAATGGTACTTTAAGATAAAAAAATATGGAAAATTTTAAATACAATTCATAAAATAAATTTCTAATACTTATAGTCTTCAAAATCACTATACCAATAAAGTCCTTAGATATATACTATTAATAAATCTATTGAATATTTGTCTAGAATGTTTATTTTTTTTATTTTCTGTTTAGGTATCTTCAATTGGTATCAGATGATATTTGAGTCATTTTTAGATATTATTTTATAAATAATATGAGGATAGAAATTTAATAAACAAATTATAGATTTAATATAATATATTATAAGCCTAAATGTTTCATTGTTTGATAATGATGTGTAATAATTTTTGACATTTTAGGAATTATTTTCATGATTATATGACTTCATAGTCTAATTATTTTATCTATATTCTAATGCATTGATTTATGGTTTTAGTAAATTTTTTAAAGCATGAGGAATCATGTTATTAATGAATTTGGTAGTAAATGTAAAGTTTTTTATCTTGATAAACTAAATTATATGAGATGTGGAATGAAAAATCTTATATTTTTACTCACAAAACTCTCTCAATCCATAAATCATGGTGATCTTCCCAATGATCAGTGGAGGTTCCAATTCATTATTGAGTCTTTCATGTGTAAATATCCTCCTTCATCCAATTAGTTCCCTTATCCACTATTTTTTTAGAAATTTTTACGCCCCACTAAAAATAAAATTTCTATTCCCAAGTGAAAAAATCAAGAAAATGTTCTCTTAGTGGTTTATCAACCAGTGGAATTAGATAATTACATGTGGAATAATATTAATAATATTATTCAATTAAAATAAATCAACTCCATGTAATGGGATGAGTTTAGCAGGGTATTTTTTAGAAACCAATTTATATAAACACCTTTCATGAAAAAAGAAAGGTAATTCCTTGAGCTTAAGAAGATGTATTATAAATATATTTATATTTATGGGGAAAATTATATGTCATGAGAGTAATACTTTTGGTTTTATCATTATATTTGAATGAGAAATATATTGGTTCTCTAGTTATATAAAACCATTTCTCTAAAAGGCACTACATATAAGGGTATTTAAGACATTTAATTTTTTTATGTTCCCTCATGGAAAAAATAGCGAGTGTATATTACAATAATTATCACTGTTTTGATAATAATTGAAATGTATAGTTTTGATGAAAAAAAAAACACATGGGTGAATGAAAATGAATCTTCTTTTACTCCAAAGGTGTTGAAATAAACCCATGGGAATTTTCTCTAATATACTAGTTAATGATTAATTTGAAGAAAGGAGGGCCCTTGATCATGTAAATATCAAAGAGATATAAATAGGACTACTGATAAAAATATTAATGAGAAAGAAATGTTTAAGGTACTAAACACACACTAATTCTAAAACAACATGTAGTCTGTGATTTATACAACCTGGAGACCAGATCCAAGGGTTAATGATAAAAATAAATATAAAAATATTTATAAGAAAATTAATAATGGGGAATATAATGTGATCACTACCATTATTGTTTTTATGAGAAATAAGTAGTTAATGTTTCACTTATCATCCAATCTATATCAAAACATTTCTTATTTGAATCCGGTTTAACCTAAACTTTTATAATTTAGGAATTTTACAAGGATATCATATCACCACCTCAATGACTAGATTCATAATTATTGATTAAAACACATATTGGTATGATAATATCATCACATGTCTATAGCTCATCACTAATATAAGTGAAGGGTAATGTTCATCTAAAATTTGTTTTTATTCTCAATCTAATTGAATTTGATGTTTTCTTAGGCATTGATTGGACATCACTATATATATCCCATAACTATTATAGAGGAAGGTATGTCACCTTGGATATTATGAATCTACCTAAGATCATATTTTGATTATATATTGAATATGATCTAATAATGATAATTAATTACTTTGTGTGGGTCTTATTTGAAATTCATGTGAGTTATTTAAATCAACCGGTTATGTAGAAACTCAACATTGATGGTATTATTATTTATTTAGAATATTATGATGTATTTCTTGTTAACTTTTCTAGTCTTCCTTCAAAATTGATGTTTATTTTTCAATAGTACTCATTCCCTGAGCTAGACCAATTTCAATGGATCTATATAGAATTTCCCGGATTAAATTTATTTAATAGAAGAAGAAAATTGAAAATAATAACGATAACAGATTCAAGAATCCTTATTCATTATTATGGGGTGTATCTATTCTTTTATTAAATATGATGGTCAAATGTGTATTTACAATTATTTTTGAGATCATAACAATATAAAAATCGTAAAAAATAACCTTTTCCCCATATTTATGACGTATTTGATGAAGGACATGGATCTCAGTACGTTTCTAAGACTGATAACAATTATGGATATCACCAATTCATGTTTTAAATAATAAATATACCAAAGAAAACAATTCATATGAGGTATCTTCATTATGAATTTATAGTGATTCCATTTGGATGTACCAATTACCCTACTCAATTCATGGATTTAATTAATAGATTCATTATAGATTACCTTTATGAGATTGTGGTAGTATTTACATGTGATATTATTATATTTTATAAGATAAAAGATGATCATGAAGATCATTTGAATATTGTGTTGAGGAACCTGATAAAGACAAACCTCTATTCCAAAATTTTCAAGAGTAACTTTTGAATAAAATAAGTTCCAAAATCAGTTTGTAAAATCTAATGTGAGGGTATATCAGTGAATCCTTTGAAGACAAAAGTAATTGAGATATTTTCCAGACCAACCATGATGACTGAGCTCTATAGATTTAATTATTCGGATTGACTCAATAGTTACTTTTTTTTGTGAAATTATTCATGACTACCTAATCCCAAAACCATGATAACATAAAAGGCATGAAAGTTAATTTGGATAGTTGTATTGGAAAAAAAATTAAAATAACTAAAGAGAATATTTGTTAGTTCAATTGTGTTAACACTAACCCCTGATAGTGAATGGTTTGTTATCTATAGTGAATAATCATTGTTTTTAATGGGATACTTCATCATGTAAAATTATATGGAAATTTTAAATTCCTCATTAAAATTTAAAATTCATGAAAAGACATACCAGTTCATGATTTAGAGTTGGAAAATATAATTTTTGGATTGAAAATATAGAGGAATTGTCATTATGGTGAGAATTTATATATTTGTACAAATTTTGAAATACTAACATATATATTCACATATAAATATTTAAATATGTTCTAATGAAGATAGTTATAGTTTGTCATTGATTATGTAGACTCAATATAATACCACCATGGGAACACAAAAGAGGTGGTTCATTTCATAATTCATGAGAAAAATATTATTTCAACCTTGATGAAAATTAAAAGTGATCTAGTACTTTTTAATTTTAAGAATATGGATTGTGAAATCATGATGAATGGGGATATATCATGCCTTTCTCAAATTATTATTCAATCATCCATCCTAATAATTATTAATGTGGAAAAATGGAAGATGTGGAACTATTGTAGACATTGATAAATGATCATTCATTAAAGAAAGTTTTTGATGGAATGATAAAGTTCATGAATATATTGTGTTCCCCATAAATACTATATTTTAATTGGTTATCATATAAAACTCATTTTTCATCATTCTATATTCGTCATTAAAGTTAAAAAAGATATATAAATATCTAAATGAGTATTTAGGATGGGGAAACATGAAAAGGGATATTATAGAGTATATATCTCAATGCCTGTTATGTAAATAAGATATTCAAAATAATAGATTTTTTTAAGTGGGTATTATAATAATTACACATACTATATTGGATATTAGAAACCATCACTATGGATTTTATCACTTGAAGGACATAATTCTATGTTTTAGTTCATCATCATACAAAGGTAGAAATTTTCAATGTAATAAAAATATATTTATGTCAATAACATATTTATATGATATAAATTAGATATATTTCAATGTATCATGAAGTACACCAATATTTTTTTTCTGATCAATATATGATATTTACCTCAATTTTTTATAGAAGTATTCATTAATATTTGAATTAATATTTTAGATTTAACTCATCATATTATCGATAGATAGACGATCACTCTAAAAGGACCATTAAAACCCTATAAGATATATTGAGAGTGTATTATTTTTATTTTAATGGTATTTCAGACCCATACTATTATCTATTTGAGTTTTTTTACAATAATTTCTCTTACTTTGTAATTCAGATGACTCTTTTTGAATCGCTCTATGGATTGTATTGAATAACACTAATATTTTTGGATGATGATGGAGAATGAATTCTATTGGTTTTTATACTTAGTATTAATTATAATACAAATTTATATCCATTTTTGTGTCACATAATGAATTCATAGAGTTAATATAAAAGTTATTTCGACAGTCTTTGGTGATATCTAAAATTTTATATTAGTGAAAATGCATTTCTACAAATATATCATTTTCATATTTCTATGAGATTAGGATAGAAGGGTAATATAATTCATAGATATTTTAGTGCCATAAAATTTATTGATTATATTAGGATTTATTCTTATCAATTGTCACCTCCACTAAATCACTATCTGGTACATGATGTGTTCCATGTATCACTCTAAAGGAAGAATAAAAATTGTATGTAGTTAAATAAATGGTCATAATAGTATATTATGATATATGTTGTAGAAAAATGCAGGATATTTTTAATTAATGTGATGTAGAATAATACAACTATACATGTCAATGTTTTGTGGTGATATTATAATTTTTTGTAAGCTATGTGGGGAATCGAGGATGTGTTGATACAGAAGTATCCTTATTTGATTGCATTAGAGTGATATAATTTCTAGAGAAAAATTATAAAAAATTGTGTAGAATGTAACACCATAATATTTGATGATATATTTTTCTTTAAATAAGTTTTATATCTTCGATATTTTTCTTTACATGAAAAACTGATTTTAAATGAACAACATTGTACTATTGAAAAAAGAATAAAAATGTGATAGGTATCACCAAAAAACTGGATTGGGGAGTTTGAATTGAAAAACTAAATTATGAAAAAATATTATTTAAACACATATAAATTGATTCATTGGTCACTAATTAGATAAAAATAAAACTTAAAGTATTTAATGGAAAAAAGTGATATTTTTTCTGAAAAACTGTTTTTTTGCACAATTTTTATCCCACAATAATTTTTTTTAATTTTTATTTACAATTTATTTTAATGATACTAGTATAAAATATATTAATTAAAATAATTTATCATTAATTTAATGTTTTTTACTAGTAAATGATTTTGGGTAAATTTCTTTCATATTTCACAATGCGTTGTTTTTTGTAAAAAAAAATTTCATTGAGTTTTGTGAACATATTTAAAAATTAAATTTTTCCACAAATTGTAAATAAATTTTACCATATTTATTCCATATTTTTAATAGTTATTTCAATAGTTTTTAATGATAAAAAATAAATTTTTATCATTATGAATAGTAAGCATGGAAAAAATTCATTCCCACTGTAAAGGTTAATAGGGTTAAAGAGGGGTTATACTAAAAAATTATGGGTTATAAAAACAAAAAAAACTATATAAATACTATTTTTGTAACTTATTTTGATACAATTTTAGAGTAAGTTATAAATTTATCCAATTTGGAACCAACTTCCGAAGATAGTAACTTTATTATATATTAATATTATTATTAAATACAGGTGTACTTCTCGACACCCATGTAAAAGTAAACATCCTCTCATATATTCTCTACACAACATTATAGAATTTTCACAAATACGATTTATATAAATATTTTCCCAAAACATTTATCCATGACCATGAGAAAATGTTATTCCTAAAATACCCAACCATGAAGCAATGAAATTATTTCCAATGGAGAATACCTGATGAAGAGATATATGTCATTAATTATATTTTTCATGTTTATTTATTCGTAAAATATATTAAAATGTCCTATAACCATATTAAAATGATTAAATAATTATATTTAATATATTTTTATATTTTATGTTAATTTTATATCATTTTTCTACCTCCTTCCCATCTATTGGAAAATAATAACGTTGCTCCTTTTTATGTCTAGACTACCACCTCCACAAAGTGTTGTGGTATGTTTTAAATTTTATCCACATATGAATTGTAATAAATTTTTATGTAATAAATTAATTGGAAATTTATGATAATATAATTTCTATTTAATGTCTAAATATTATTTACCATTCTTTATTTCATCCATCAAAATTTTGAAACATCACATGTGTGTTCGAACAAACAACCGTCTCTAAGAAGTTTTGTCTTTCATCTCTCATCACCAAATTATATGAAACGTTATAAAATATTATATAATGAATAATTATAAGATTTATGATATGAATAATATTATTTAGGAGACTAAACTATTACCAAGGTGTAGGGATCGGAACCCTCGAATACAAACATGCTTAAAAAACAGGCCAATTTTCACTCAAATGTTCATCTTAATGAATAAGCCTTTATTAAAGTGCAATTAAAATGAATATAGGAATGATAAATGATATTTTATCTATGAATATTGTTATAGAATATATTTAAATTAAATATATATATTTTATATAGGAATCTTTATCACATAAAAGTAGAGATTAGACTTGAGGAATGGCATTATGTTACAATCTCATTTTGTTATAGAATTATCTATGTTAATAATACATTTAGGGAAATTATATAATAATAATACATTTAAACACATATATATTCTTATAATCTCATAATTTTTTATTTTTTTTATTTTTTTCTATTCATTCTTCTCTATTTGGTAGATAAAACTACTAATAATTGTTTTTCAAGAACAAACGACCCTATTTCCTCATTAGTTGATGAACTTTTATTCAAAGAAAAAATAATTAAAATTTTTTTCTACATTTTTATTTTCATTGCTAAAATTTTTATTTAATATAATTTTCAACCATATAATTCTTCATTTACAATTTTTTAAAAGTAAACAACTTGAAGTTTTATGAATGATTAACATTTCTATATTTTACCAAATATGTTAAAAGAATATTTAATTTAATGTTTACAGCGTGAATAGATTCTCCCATAATCCTGAACAATATTTTCATTGAACAATAATTTAAAATATAACATTTTTAGATTCAATAATATTATTTTTATTAATATTATCGAGTTTTTGTTTTAATTATATTAAAGGGAAGTGATATTTTCTTATATTTTCAAAACAAATCAACTGATCTTTTGAAGTTATTTTTAAAATATTTTAATATTAATTGATGTTTATTTTTACTCACTAAGGATATGATATAATGATAGCATAAATATTTATTTGATAGATTCCTTATGATTATATGATGATGAATTTAATATGCAACCCATTTCTTTTCCATGGGTTTGGATATTTTAAATTGAGTACTATTTTATAATATTATGGAACACATATGATTTGTTTTACTTATATGATTAGTGTGTCCATCAAATATCTCCACTACATTGGGTAAATATTTGTCACTCATTATATATTATGGACTCGAATGGGTAGTGAACATAGTTTAGTATAAGACTCTATCCACTATGATAGTCTCGGTAGTTAATCATGACTATGTAAATGATGGAATTAGAGTGAACCCAATCTAATATAAGACATTTTACATTATTATAATATTTGAATTGAACCGTGAATTGGGATATTATATTCTATTCTTACAAATATTCCACAAATCTAATGACATGATCTTATGTTTTTGATATTCTCTCATTGATTTTGCCTGACTAATGAAGACTCCATCATCTTATGACTCATTAAATTTGAAATGTGACCCATGATTTATGAACTATGATTTATTGGATATAAAATTTATAAGTCATGATCATTATCTTATAATATAATTATTATATTAAACATAAATATGATCATTGATTGAGATCTCCCATGTTTACCATTATTGGTCATATAATCTCACCCTTTCTAATGTTTCTATTCTCCCATAGTTATGAGGAGAGTTATTAAGTAATAAATTTACATTAATAGAATTATGTGTGAATAACATTGTGAGAGATATTGAATATCAATTATGATATAACATGATCATGTATGTTGTCTTGAAATACATTAAGAATTTATTTCCCTCAAGCATATTCTATTGTAAATGTATTGAAAATTCTTATAGAATGATGAAATAATTATGTATGATATGATTGGGTTACCTCTGTAAATTACATTACTGTTTAGTGTCCTTTGATTATAATGTAAATGTCTAGTAGAAAATGAATATACCTAATAATATTAGGTATTTATATATATTACCTTTTATATATATGGTAGAATATGAGTGGCCTTAATAAAATTAGGTGATTATATATAATGTAAATTTTGTCCCACATGTAGGCAGTTGACTCTAATAGGATTAATGACCCGAGGAACATAGTTGGGATAATGCATATAATGTACTGTAATAATTATTTTTAAACTCAACAATCCATTTAAAATTATATTTTTGGCATTATTATCTCAAAATAGTGAAACAATTATTTTAACACTTACCTCTTCTACCACATCAGATAAAATTTAATGTATACATAGAATACCAAAACTATCCAAGTGAATAGTTTACACATTAAATTACATAAAATTATCAGTGTTTATAAGAAACTATAAATTTAGTAAAATATGGATTTTATACGAGCAATATATGTGGTTTTAAAAATCATTATCAATTCAGTGGTGTTAAATTCAATAAAACAACTTATTTAATACATGATAAACATGATACTCACCAGATAAACAATTATTTTGCATAATAAATTTCATTTCATAAAACATTTATGTAAAATTATTATTATAAAGGTATAATTTAAATGTATTTAAATTGTCAAACTAATTGAAAAACATAATAATTTTTTCAACCTGGAATAAATATTTAATGTCCTGAAAAAACTCCTTGAATTTCTAGTTACTAAAGTTCTTCAAATATTATATTAGTAATCTTACAAGAAGAATAATAAATAATCATTGGATGATTTCCATATCATATTTGTATATATATATATATCTAAATTTATAATGTAGAAGATGCATATGGTTTTTTATAATATGATATATAAATTTAATATACATTATTAAATGTATGAGAGGTATTATCTTTCAATAGAATCATTTAAATGTCACTTAATCTAAATAAAAGTGTGTTTTATATATGTTATAAATTTTAATTTTTATATAAATTATTTTGAGTGGGTATATATTTTATTCAAATATTTTTTCTATAAATATTAAAATAATTTATTATGAAATATAACATCATTGGGTTTTAAAATCCATAAAAAAACTTATTAATATAGTTAGTTAATAAGGACCGGGAAGGATTAATCTCAAGTTCCATAATGATGGCAGAAAAAAATGATAACAGTTTCGGATAGTGGAAAATGGGTAATGGGCATAGAGGTTCTAATAATATTTATTTACAACTAAAATGGGTTTCAAATAAGAAACAAATAATGTTTTTATTGAAAAAAATATTTACATTATAGATTAAATTACCCAAAATAACTTAATAAATGTAAAACAATTTAACTAATAGTCCATTACAGGTATTAATTTTATAGAAACAAGTTATATTATTTTCATGTCTACTGGATACCAACGATAAATTATATATTTTTTTGAATTTGAATAGAAAATTAATATAAATGTAGCATTTTTTTGGAGGTTTGAAATTGATAAGTATGTGGAAATAATGAATTGATTATTTAGGATAAGAGGTATTGATTTAGAAATTTTGATAATATCTAATAGATATTTTTTTCTGTATACTTTTAATAAATAAGATGAGTTAATTTATGTAATTATAAATAATGTTATAATGAAAAAATATTTGATAAAAGCCCTTGGTTATTTTTATTATATAGTTTTAAAAATATTACTATAATGAAGATAAATATCTAAGAGTAATTTTAATGACATTAAAATAAAATAATTTATCCATTTTTTAAGTATTAAATGATTTTTATATCATAATATTTTTTTATGGTTTTTCTCAATTTATTAATTAAATATGATATATTAAATCATAAAATATATGGGTTTAAATTTTTCATATCATTTAAATAAAAATATGAGATATGATTATGGTATAATGTTTTTGAGACTATGAAATAATATATCTAGAGTAATATATTTTACAAAGAGATTTATTGTTTTAAATATTGAGAATAGAAAAATTAATATTGAAAAAAATATTGATGAAATAATGATATAAAAAATACTAGTTTAATCCAATGTGAGCATCAATAGATAAAATAATTTATGTACTTGAAGAATTATTTTAAATATATAGGGTAAAACAATGTTTTTAATGTAACTAGTTTCATCGAGAGTTATTGATAATGATATTAAATGGTGTTTTTAATAATATAAGGTTTAAATGTTATGTATGTTTACAAAATAAAATAATATATCAAAATATTGGATATTATAAAGTAAAATTATATGAATAAATTTCTAAAACTGTTTAATATATGAATTAAGGATCATTATCACACAATTATCTAAATATATTTTCATCAAATATGTGATTTCAGAAAGATATTTTAGTGGGAGTGTTTTTGTATCATTATAATGACCCACAAATTATATACATTAATATTAAATGAATTTTAATGATTATTCATTACTTAATATTACAAATCCATGATTGGAATACATAGGTTTAATTTCTTTAGAAACTGTGAAAAATAAAAAACTGGTTCATTAGACTTATTCATTGTCTCTTACTTATTTCGTCATAACTAAAACTATTTTTGATCTATATTACATAACATGTTTCTTTAAGACAAAGGAAAAATAAATATATAAAATTGTGAGCTCTAATGCTCAGTAAGGGTAAAAAAGAGAGATACCAATCATATCATAACTATAAGATAGAAGAACATAACATTTGAAAATCTTATCCTATATATGAAAGATCATGATATCATGACATGAGATAGATCCTGAATGATTATATGAATAAAAAAAGTACTTCCAAAATTCCTAACATAAGACATGAAGTTTTATTTCATACAAAGAATCATAAAAAATCATTTCATATTTGTCAAGTCGCATTTCCAAGACCATCATGGTGGACAAAATCCATTACCGAACCAATTTTACACCTCATTGCAGCCCTATATTACTAAATCAAGATCATTTATCATTCCATCCATGTCTATATCATGGGATGTAAATCATTACCCAATTCATTTGAGGGAGATTTATGTCCCAAAGATATCATAATTAAATCATTCATATATGTGCTACAATAACATAAATAATTCATCATAACTGTAGGAATAAAATGGGTTCTTTTAAACAACATTCCACCATTACATAATCCTTGTAAAAAATATTTATTTCATAAAACTAATTCCATCATAAAAACAATAAAATAATATGAACAATAAGGATACTATACTTGATACATAAACATATAGAATAGTTCCATATTATATAAATAAAAATTTTGATATGACATTACAAATTAATTCATGAGGAAAATATACATTCCTGTTCAGAAATATTTACATTTCTCAAAATTCCATAAAATTTTAAAAGAAAATAATTTATCTGATAATAATCTGTAAATTATATAAAGGAATATTCATGTAAATAAGGTTTTATTAAGATGTAAAAATTCATTCATGTTGTATAAGTTAAAAAACATTCTCCTCGTACTTTTTGTAGAAATGTCAAAAAGTACCTTGTATCATATAATAACAAATAATTCTATACATACCATTAAAAAAATTCATCAATGGGTAAATTTGAGATTAAAAAATTATATAATAATATAAATAGTATTATATATTTAGAAAACATGTATGTTGATGATAAATATACCCCAGTAAATACTTATGTATAAAAAATCTCAGATTGTAATGAGATTTTGAAATTGTCTATTACCTTTTAGGTCTGATTTCATTTATATATATCCAAAAACCTTTATAATGATTCAAATATTGTCATTTACTTATTTCAGAATCATAGTCATTTTTATGATATCGAATATGACCATATAATCATCTATTTTATAATGACATTTCATTATTACTTATTATTCTTGTATTAACTACTTCATATTCGTATGCATGTTTTGTCAAATAAGACAGGGTTCCCCTTTATAGGTCATAGATATATCATTCAAAAATGATATTAAAATTATATATATCATATTTATTCATTCTATGTATTTATTTTATAGTGATTTAATAATTATCATTTAGAATTAATCACATCGCATCGTGGAGAAGATAGGTCGTACGTACAGACAAGCGACGATATCATTCTTATAATTATTGAATGGTGTTGAATTGAATGATTAATAATATTTCATAATCAATATCATGTTATAATAGTACTATATGGTTTTATATTTCCCCCATTTACCCATCCAATTAATGTGGTGGTGAAAATGGGTTACACCACGATGTGGAGATAGTAAGCTTTGTGTACGCAGGTGTGGTGATTTCTTTTTTTGTGTGGGATGGATAGAAAGTGGAATATTGTTCATCAATAATCATAATAAAATATCATTACATAATTGATACTTTAATTATCACTTTATAATGAAAAAACACATGTAAATGAAGTAAAATAAGAAATAAGTTTGAAATAATCGTTATAAGAGATTACATCTTCCTCGATGTGCTTCCTCTAAATCTCCTCTTAGAGAACTAGAGTTTGTCTTTAAAGAAGACAAGAAAATAAATAATTTCACTAAAGATGTTAATAATTCAAAATGGTATGGATGGATGAGATTTAAGTCTTAATCTGATTTGAAGAGGTGAGGGAGGAGGTAACCTTTTATAATTGATGTTAGGGGCACTTTTGGGATCTCCAAAAAAAATAATTTATAATTTAATAAAACCCCATCCAAAAACATTAAAAGTTTCTCAATTTAGAATATGTGATGATATTTTGTTGTAATATAATTTAAAAATAGATTTCCGATATATTTTTCTTTTAATTTTGACCTTATAATTTTAATTAACACTTACTTATTCTATTTAATTTTTAAATAGGGTAACAAGTATTTAAATATTAAAAAGGGGAAATATTTAGTTATTTGGTGTAAATTAGACCATAAATAAATACTTTATATAATTTTAGACCAATGAATAAAAAATATATATTTTAATGAAATGTTTATTGATTTTTAAATAATTTCATAAAACATTATTTTGTTAGACAATCAATAGTGTCAATTTTGACATAATTATATTCATTGGTTTTTATTAATATTAATATAATAAGTTAACATCTATCCAAATTTATTAATATATAACTAATATTTCATGATCATCTTTAAAATTCATTATACATATTAATTAGCAATAATGTTTTTAATATAATTTTTTTAATAACATATATTTGTTATATCTATTAATAAAATAATTACTATATCAATTTGGTTTAATTAATTAGTATAATAAATTAGTATAATTAATTTTTGAATAAAAATTAAAAATAAAATTATATGATGATGATAAACCTAATATATTCTAAAATAATTTTTTAGTCGAATGTTTCTTCTAGAAAATCAAAAAAATTATATTTATTAAATTTTTAATGTGACATCTTTAACACAACATTAAATAAAATAATATATATTATCTTCAACAAGGATCCAAATGGTCACTAACTCTACCCGTGGATGGTTATGGTCATGATATACTCTACCACTAAGATTGGGTCAAGATTTTAGGTCTCTGTATTTTTGTAATCATTTAAAAAAAATATTTTACTCATTTTTCATCACCTAATTAGTTTTTACATCATCATAGTATAAGTCTTTGAGATACTTATTTATTTCCAATAAAATTGAAATAAATTACATGGAAAAATAAATAAATTGTTTCTTTCAAATTATTATTTTTAATTGAATTTATCTTCTATATAACATTATTTTAAAAATGATTGAGATATTAAAATTTTAGTGAGACTTATTTTGTAATGGACCAGACCTCTCCAGTCCATTCCTTTGTGAAAATGTGGTGTTTGAGGTGTCCCAGGGGATCGAGGTGGCTTGGCGGTGCATTTGGGTGGCCTTTTTAAGGAAAACTGGAAGTCTAGTAGCTTTCGCATGGTTGGCACACGGTTTGTTAGACCGTGCAGCCAAGCCATGCGTAGCAGGCCTTGATGGTAGTAGAGATCGCACGGGAGGCACACAGTTTTTCTAAACTGTTCCGCCAAACCGTACGAGCTGAGTGGCTAAGGCAGTGGTGACCGCACGGTTAGTGCACGGTTTGTCTAACCGTGTGACTAGACCGTGCGGGCACTTAAAGTTAGATCCTAAATTTTAGGATCTTGACCGTTTTGCTTTTATCTTGCTCGTTTAAGCCCCTAATCAGCCATAACTCGGGATTACCCTTCCTTCGAGTGGGAAGAACCTCTCCCAAGCGTTTCAGAGGTGATCTGAAGGATTCTCTTCACAAATCGAAGCCGTTTTCTTGAGGGATGTGATCGTTATTTCTTTATTTCTTAGATCTACTTAGATCTACTCCTCCTCTTCTCTAGGGATCTTAGATATACACCCGTTATGGGTAGATCTAAGTGTGTGTATGTCGTTTATGATGAGATTTGGTCTTCTTTGTGTTAGGAGAGGATATCTAAGTAGGATTCGTGGAGAATTGTCCCGGTTTCTTGGGTGTTCATCGACCGTTGTGGTTTCCTCGAAAACCACTGATGTAGGGGATTTGTGGCTTCTCTAATTGTTATGTGCAATCGTAGAGTTAGCATGATTTAGCCCTTTGGATCATAATGGAATTTACCTAATAAAATACATGAACTGGATTAAAAGAATTGGATTGATCGCATGTTGTTTCTTTGAACTGCGATAACGGTTTGCCTCCTGATTTCTAGATAGTGTGATATATATGCCTTTCTTGTTACCATGTTGCTCTTGTTGAAATTGATAAATAACGTAAAGCTGGAATTAATTGATAACTAATTGGCTAAAAATAAGGATGCATGAAATAGAATCTAGTTCTGGTGGTAATTTGATGTTGATTAAGTTGGCATAATAAGCATGTTTTATCCTTGTGATAGCTCACTATTTTGGTTCATTATATTGTAACCAACGAATTGAATATGTTAATTCAAGTGGGGATTAAAGAACTTGTTGTTGATAAATGATAATTCTTGATAGGGTTCTGAATTATCCTCTTTCTTGTAAGGCCAAATGCCTTGTGCATGGGATCCATGAGTGCTCATTATGTATGAAGCCTGGATGCCTTGTTACAGGGGCAAGAGCCCATTTGATGTAATGTGTTGTTTTCCTGCTACTTTTGTTGTGCTGTGACCTTGGAGGGGTGTTGTGATATCTTCTGCTATGATTTGACCCTGGGAGGGTGTTGTGATATGTGAAGGCAGGGAGGCCTTGTGGTTGTGGCAGCAAACGACGCCTATAGTGGTGAGATGCATCTGTTTATGCATGTGGGTGTCAGGGAGGACACATGTGATGATGGAATGGGATGGATGTGGTTGTTGGATGTGTGGTGAAATTGATTGATTGTTTACCTGTTTCACTTTTCCCTACTGCTCAAGGAAGTTGGTTTTTCTTACCCTTCTTCCGAAGGAGGCGAAGACGCGCGGGGTATCCCACGTGCTTTCCGTGTTTAGCCTCTCGAGGGAGAGTGTGCCTACACTCTTTCTATAGGCGGAAAAGACTTGACAGGTAGTATATCTACTCACCTTGTTGATCCCCCTTGTGTTTAGTTTCATATGATGCTTTTCTAGAATGCCTGGGAATATGGGAAAGTAATTCTGAAATGAATGTTTGATTAAATGTTGATAATTCACGGGGATGGAGATTCTGTAATTTAATGGTGATGTTTTAACTTTTAAAGGAACGGTTGATTTTGAATGTGATGCCAAGAATGTTGATGTGGGTTGTTCATGGTTAATTAATGTGTAAAGACATAATTAACATAAAGTGGAATCGATGAAAAAGTGATTGAAGTAAACTAATGAAGTTCTTTAATTGGTTGTGTGCTTATAGGATACCTAGTATTAGAAATAGCAGCCTGGAGTCCGAGAGACGTTAGCTACAGTTGAGGATAAGACTAGGTTATTCCCATAGTGTAGTTGTGAGTTATATATATACTATACTTTTTGTGTTTCTATATGTTACTACACCCTGTCAGTAAGGGAAACTGACACCCCGGAGATTCTGAGACCTAGTGGGTGTCTTCCCCAACATTCCGGTGAGAGGATGAATGGATGACTACCCCCTTTGGCCCCGATGTCTTATCCTGGTAGTTACTAGTGTTAGAAGGCACATTGGTTAGTTTTCCCCATATATTTGTGTAGAGGGCTGTAATGGCCTGTGGTTATTTCACACACATATATTCTGGATATGGTATCCTATGGACTACTATAGGTGTAATGTGTATAGGCTGTGATGGCTTGAGGATCCTTACTCGGTTTATGGGATGTAATGGCTTCAGGTATAATACCCGACGTATGACACATGTTATGCGAGCATTGGTGGATCCCAAAAACTACTTGGTTAGATTTGGTTGTGAGGATGGTGCAGTGCATAGCCCGGGTATCTGCGGGCAAGAATTTGTGGTTCATGGGGTGCAGATTGTGGAACTTAGCCCACGTTTAAACAGGAAAGCCTTTGGAGAGAGATGCACAGGATGTATGTCATTGGGTAAAAGCGGAAAACCAGTGGGGAAGTAGTAGCGGGGTACCCTTGATATCCTTTTCAATATGATATATTCTTGTATGCGTTACTTGGTGAAGTGGCCATGGTGAGGTTGGGAACATAGTATACCTGCTTAGGGGACATGTTAGATTCGCTGTTGTTCACTGTGCTTTAGCATGATTTCTTTACATATGCATGAGAGTCTTCGGGGAGGATCCTACTAAGTATCTGGTTATACTCATCCTATGTATATATAAACTGTTTGTCAGGTCACTTAGAGTAGGTTGGAGATTAGGCTGGTTACTACTAGCTGTGGTTGCAGGATCTGTTCGGGCTTGTGGTCACTGATGGTTTTCTTTCTTTTGGGTACTTTCAGTTTTCCACTTTCAGTTTTAGTACTTTTTCATGACATTACATATTCACTTGGTTTTTCTTTTAAACTTTAGTTCTGAGATGGAGTTGGTTGGTGTCTATCTTATCTCCCTCTTCCGCATGTGTTCTCTTAGAGGGTAATGTCTCCCATTTGTGTGTTTATCATACCCTCGGTTCTAGTCACCAACCCGGGGCCTACTGGAGGCGGGACTCGAGGGACATTATCTCCCTTCTCACATTGTCGGCTCAGGAGGGGTACACTTTGTGGGGAGGGGGTAATGATAGGGTGGTATCATAGGGAGATTGAGGGATAGAATGGAGATTGGAGTTAGGCACATGTGAGGTTGCCTGGGTTGGTAGGGAAACAGTGTCATTCATGTTTAGCAAGTGAGGTAAACACTGGAGACCAGCTAAGACATAGGCATTTAGGGCCCCATATGATCTGATGTACAAACCATTATGTTTACAATTGCTACTAAATAGGGTGATACTGGTTGCACGGTAGAGACCTTGGAAAGGATCACACATCATTCTTATTTGTGCCTGTGTTAGAATGGGTAGACCTTGAGATAGGTTAACCTAAAATGAATGGATGAAAACAATTAATTATTTAATGTTGAGTCTTCAATATTCTAGGAATAGGATCTCTAATTGTTTGTTATTTTGCAGGTATGGCTCCTGGTCGACGTCCTCATCAAGGTTACGTAGAATATGTCCAGCAGGCTGTTCCAGCAGGTCACCGCAGAGTAGTGGTTGACGACGACAACACATGGAGGACGACACTCCAAGAGTTTCAGCTCCAGAGTCTGCAGAAGTATGAGGTCTCCATTTCAAATGCAGTCACGGAAGACTGGTTGGAGGAGGTCGAGAGAGGCTTTAGTTCGATCTGTGCTCGGAAGGAGCACTGGGTGTCCTCGTTTGTGACGATTCTACGTGGAGCAGTATGGTAGTGGTGGTTCTTGTTCCTCGGGGATCGTGAGGAGTCATCGATCTCATGGGAAGAGTTTCGAGACAAGTTTAGAGTTGAGTTCCTTTCCTCGAATGCGAAGGCGTCTAGTCTCCATGAGCTTCTTAACCTTCGATAGGGGAGGTCCAGTGTTCGAGTGTTTGGAATCCGTTTCAGGAACCTTCTATGATATGCTTCGGACCTATTACCAGATGAAGAGGCCAGGGCGAGGCATTTCGAGGAGGCTTTGAGTCCAGAGATCCAGCGCCAGGTCACCCAATTTATGCTGAATACATATCTTGAGGTGCTGGCGAGGGAAGAGGTTATTGAGAGGACTGTGGCCAGGACCGGATCGTCATGAGAGGGGAATCTTCATGATTCCTTACGAAGCAAGTTTGTGGTCCAGGGTTCCCAATTTTCAAGGCAGAAGAGTTTCCATTCAGCTGGGGGTAGGTCCCACCCCTTCGCATCTCGTTTCTTCGGAGCCGGAAACTCTCAGACATATGAAAAGGGATCATGAACTTGTTTTTATTGTGGTGGTTGTGTCCATCAGTAGTGGGAGTGCCAGACCTTTCAGAGCAGTCATTGTGTGCCGGGTGCTCTGATCCAGGTTCCTTTGTTGAGGCAGTTTCTGCTGAGGCAGCAGCAGCAAGTTTCATCAGCATTAGATCAGCAGAGGGTAGATGGGACGGGCAGAGGATAGCCTCGTGATGCTCCCCGTCCTCAGAAAGTAGAGCGCGGATGTGGTGGTGATCTTCATCAGGGTTAGAGAGGGCATGGAGGAGGTCGTGGTCAGCTTCATTCTCTAGCGTTACCAGCACCCGACGATCCGGATGTCGTTCGAGGAACCCATTGCTTGTTTTCTACCTTGGTGTATGCCTTGTTTGATTCAGGAGAGACACACTCCTTCATATCACCTACCTTTATCCATGTTTTGGGACTTGAGGTAGAGAGGATTCCAGTTCCCTTGGTATTTACTATGCCAGTTGGAGGTCGAGCTAGCATGTTTGAAGTATGTAGAGACTTTGATCTAGTGTTGGGGAAACACATCTCTTGGGGAGATTTCCTATGTTTGTAGATAAAACCATATGATGTCATCCTCAGCATGGATTGGTTGTATTCTTTTCAGGCTATCGTGAATTTCTATATGAAGAAGTTCATATTCATCGGTGCGGATGGAGAGCAGGTGGTGTTTGTTGGTGAGCGAGATCCTCGGATGGTTCATAGGCACGTTCCATCCTTATCATCCATGGCGGATGAGATGATGCTGAGTTCATCAGAGGTTCAGCAGTTGGTGTTTCCTAGGGTTGTGGATCAGTACCCTGATGTCTTTCCAGAAGAGGCCGTAGCATTACCCCCTCGATGAGAGATCGAGTTTGGGATCGAGCTACAGCCAGGAGCAACTCCTATATCTATGACTCTGTATTGGATGGACCCTTCTGAGTTACGAGAGCTACGTATACAGCTTGATGTCCTGTTTCAGTGCGGTTTTTTTCATCCAAGTGTGTCACCATGGGGTGCACCAGTTCTGTTTGTAATGAAGGCTTCCAGCAGTTTGCGGTTGTGTGTCGATTATCGTTGCTTAAACAAAGTGACAATAAAGAACCACTATCCTCTTCTGTGGATTAATGATTTATTTGATCAACTGAATGGCGCAAGTTGGTTCTCAAATATCGAATTACGGTCAGGATATCATCAGATTCATGTGAAGGATGAATATTTCTCGAAGAATGCTTTCCATTGCCTTCATGGGAATTATGAGTTCATTTTAATGCCGTTTGGTGTGATGAATGCTCCAGTTGTATTGATGGGATTTATGAATGATGTGTTCCGCGAGTTCCTGGACAATTTCCTGGTAGTTTTCATCGACGAAATCCTTGTGTACTCTATGTCTGAAGAGGAGCATGCAGAGCATCTGCGAGCTGTTTTGGGAGTTCTTCGTCGACATCAGTTGTTCGGGAAGTTTGCGAAGTGTGATTTTTGGGCTTGAGATGTTCATTTCATGGGGCATGTGGTGTCACAACTGGGAGTTGTTGTGGAACCAGCAAAGATAGAACCAGTTGTGTCTTAGGCATCCCCCAAGACAGTGTCAGAGGTGCGATGTTTCCTTGGTCTCACAGGCTGTTAGAGGAGGTTCGTGGCTAATTTATCACGAGTTGTGCCTCCTCTAACAGCTTTTACCAGGATGGATCATGCCTTCGTATGGACTGATCAGTGTTAGGCATCCTTCGAGTATCTAATTAAGAAGTTACTAAGTGCTCTAGTCCTTTTTCTTCCAGCTGAAGGAGTCCAGTTTGATGTCTTCGACGATGCCTCGCATCTGGGGCTAGGCTGTGTTCTCATGCAGTGAAGGTCAGTTGTTTCTTATGGGTCTCGGCAGTTATGCCCCGATGAATGCAACTATGCCACCCACGATCATGGGTTGGCATTCTTAGTGTTTTCTCTGAAGTTGTGGAGATATTACCTCATTGGTGAATGCTTTGTAATTTTCACTGATCATTAGAGTTTGAGGTATGTTTTCTCCCAGCGTGACTTGAACATGCGGTAGCATCGATGGGTAGAGTTATTACAGGAATACGACTTTGAAATATCGTATACACCTTGAAAAGTGAATGTTGTAGCGGATGCGCTGATCCGAAAGTCACGTAGTGATGCTGTGCGTAATTCTGATGATTTCTGGAGAGTAATGGAATAATTTTTAGCCTTACATCTTGATATAGAAGAAATTGGAGGTAGAGGTTGTCCTTTCCAGATGACGATGCAGTCATCCCTGATACAGAAGGTGGAAGAGTCCCAGTTGGGGGATCATGAGGTGGAGGTCTGGAGAGACCGAGTCATTTGTGGTGAGGCCCCTGATGGTTGGTATGAGGAGGAACAACACAGAGTGTTGTATCATGGAAGGCTTTTTGTTCCCTTGGAGATGAGCGAGATAGTTCTTAGAGACTTCCATAATTCACCTTTAGTAGTACATCCTGGTGTGATGAAGATGTATAGATCCTTGAGGAGTCAGTTTTGGTGGCCTTGGTTGAAGCATGTAGTTGCAGAGTTTGTGTCTTGATGTTTAGCCTGCCAGAAGGTGAAGGTCGATCACCGTTTTCCTGGTGGAATTCTCCATCCATTAGATATTCCTCAATGGAAGTGGGAGTACATATCAATAGACTTTGTTATAGGTTTACCTCTAGCTCTGGGAGGACATGATTCTATTTGGGTGGTAGTGGAGCGTTTAACATAATCGGCCCACTTTATAGCGATCAAGGAGTCGAGCTTAGTGGAAGTTTTGTCGATGTAGTATCTGGAGGAGGTGGTGAGACTTCATGGAGTCTCGAGGATGACCATTTCTGATTGAGATCCTCGTTTTACCTCCAGGGTGTAGAGAGGTCTCCAAAATTCTTTGGGTTTTCAACTATGCCTTAGCACTGGTTTTCATCCTCAAACAGATGGTCAAACAGAGTGAACTATCCAGACTCATGAAGACATGTTGCGCTCTTGTGTTCATGATTTTGGAGGTTCATGGATGAGGCACTTACCCTTGGTGGAGTTCTCTTATAATAATATTTTTCACTCAACCATCGGTATGGCGCCGTTTGAATCCTTGTATCTCCGACCTTGCCATTCTCCGTTGTGCTGGACTAGGGTCAGAGAGTCAACAAATCTCGGACCGGAACTAGTGCAGAATACAAAAGAGATGGTTCAGGTGATTCATGAGAGGATGAAGGTAGCGCAAGATCATCATAAATCCTATGCCAATCAAAGGAGGAGACCCTTAAAGTTTAATTTGGGGATCATGTGTTTCTGATGGTGACTCCCCGTCGTGGGCAGTGAAGGTTTGGTCGTGGGATTAAGCTTTATCTCCGATTTGTTGGGCCTTTCGAGGTATTAGATCATGTTGGAGTTGTGGCATATCGAGTGCACTCCCACCATTTATGAGTCAGATACATGATGTTTTACATGTATTGCAGGTATGTCGTTATCTTCATAAAGACTCTCACATCATCGACTGGGGACAGATCGATGTCGATGATGACGCCACCTTTGAGGAGTGAACTGTGGAGATCCAAGACCGCAAGGAGAAAGTGTTGCGTGGACGTTCCATCCCCTTAGTTCGTGTCTTGTGGCCACACGGTGGCATGGAGGAGAGTACCTGGGAACGTGTGTCACATATACATGCCCAATACCCAGAGCTGTTTGAAGTTTAACTCTTTTTATGTATCATTTGAACTTATGTGACTGTGGAACTTGCATGTTTATGAGATTTCATCCTTTGTTGCTTTGGTGGCGTGATCTCTTTTGATAGGTATCACGATGGGTGGTTGTTCAGAACCTGTTTCGTTTTCTCTTTTGGTGGGTTTTGGATTCTGGAGAATGAGAATGTTTTGAGAGGTATCTGATGTAATGGCTCGGACCTCTCTGTTGCATTCCTTTGTGGAAATGTGGTGTTAGAGGTGTCCCAGGGGATCAAGGCGGCTTGCAGTTGCATTTGGGTGTCCTTTTAAATAATACTAGAAGTCCTATAGCTTTCCCATGGTTGGCGCACGGTTTGTTAAACCGTGTGGCCAAGCCATGCGTAGCTGGCCTTGATGGCAGTAGAGATTGCACGGGAGGTGCAAGGTTTGTCTAAACCGTGCCTCCAAACCGTGCGAGCCGAGTGGCTAAGGTAGTGGTGACCACACAGTTAGTGCATGGTTTTTCTAACCGTGTGACTAGGCCGTGCGAGCACTTAATGTTAGATCCTAAATTTTAGGATCTAGACCGTTTATCCTTTATCATTCTCGTTTAAGCCCCTAATCGGCCATAACTCGGGATTACCCTTCCTTGGAGGTGGAAGAACCTCTCCCAAGAATTTTGGAGGTGATCTGAAGGCTTCTCTTCATGAATCAAGGCCGGTTTCTTGAGGTATGTGATTGTTCTTTCTTGATTTCTTAGATCTACTTAGATCTACACATCCTCTTCTCTCAGGATCTTAGATATATGCCCATTATGGGTAGATCTAAGTGTGTGGATGTCGTTTATGATGTGATTTTTTCTTGGATGTGTTAGGAGAGGATATCTAAGGAGTATTCGTGGAGATTCGGCCCAGTTTCTTGGGTGTTCATTGACCGTTGTGGTGTCATCGAAAACCATTAAGGTAGGGGATTTGTGGCTTCTATAACTGTTATGTGCAATCATAGAGTTAGAATGATTTATCCCTTTGGATCACAATGTAATTTACCTAATTAAATACATGAACCGGATTAAAATAATTGGCTTGATCGCATGTTGTTTCTTTGTACCGCGATAACGGTTTGCCTCTTGATTTACTAGATAGTGTGATATATATGCATTTCTTATTAGCATGTTGCTCTTGTGGAAATTGATAAAGAATGTAAAGATGGAATTAATTGATAATTAATTGGATAAAAATAAAGTGGCATGAAAAAGAATCTGGTTCTGGTGGTAATGTGATATTGATTAAGATGGAATAGTTAGCATTTTTAGTCCTTGTGATAGCTCAATGTTTTGGTTCATTATGTTGGAACCAAAAAATTGAATTTGTTAATTCAATAGGGAATTAAAGAACATGTTGTTGATAAATGATAATGCTTGATAGGGTTCGGAGTTACCCTCATTTTTGTAAGGCTGAATGCCTTGTTCTTGGGAGCCGTGAGTGCTCATTATGTATGAAGGTTGGATGCCTTGTTACAAGGCCAAGATCCCATTTGATGTAATGTGTTGTTTTCCTACTGCTTGTGTTGTGTTGTGACCCTGGAAGGGTTTTGTGATATCTTGTTTTGTGATGTGAGCCTGGGAAGGTGTTGTGATATGTTGAGGTAGAGAGGGCTTGTGGTTGTGGCAGCGGACGACGCCTAGAGTGGTGAGATGCATCGGTTTATGCAAGTGGGTGTCGGGGAGGACACAAGTGACGATGGAATGGGATGGATGTGTTTGTTGGATGTCTGGTGACTTTGATTGATTTTTTTCCTTTTTTACTTTTCCCCACTGCTCAAGGAAGATGGTTTTTCATACCCTTCTTCTGAAGGAGGCGAAGACGCGCGGGGTATGCCACGTGCTTTCCGTGTTTAGCCTCTTGAGGGAGAATGGGCCTACGCTCTTGCTATAGGCAGAAAAGACTCGACGGGTAGTATATCTAATCACCGCGTTGAGCCCCCTTGTGTTTAGTATCATAGGATGCCTTTCTACAATTACTGGGAATATGGTAAATTAATTCTGAAATGAATGTTTGATTAAATTTTGATAATCCACAGGGATGGAGATGCTGAAATTTAATGGTGATGCTGTAACTTTCAAAGGAACGATTGATTTTGAATGTGATGGCAGGAAAGTTAATGTGGGTTGTTCATGGTTGAATAATGTGCAAATACATAATTAATGTACATTGGAATTGATGAAAAAGGGATTTATGTAACCTAATGAAGTTCTTTAATTGGTTGTGTGCTTATAGGAAACCTAGTCTTAGAAATAACAGCCCGGAGTCCGAGAGACGTTAGCTGTAGTTGAGGCTAAGACTAGGTTTTGCCCATAGTATGGTTGTGAGTTATATATATACTATACTTTTTGTATTTCTGTATGCTAATCCACCCTGTTAGTAAGGGAAACTGACTCCCCGGGGAGTCTGATCCCTGGGGGGGTGTTTTCCCCATCATTCTGGTGGGAGGATGAATGACTGACTACCCCCTTTGGAAATGCTCTCTTCTCTTGGTAGTTACTGGTGCTGGAAGGCACATTGGTTAGTTTTCCCCATATATGTGTGTAGAGGGTTGTAATGGCTTGTGGTTATTTCACACACATATATTCTGGATATAGTATCCTATGGGCTACTATAGGTGTAATGTGTATAGGCTGTGATGGCTTGAGGATCCTTACATGGTGTATGGGAAGTAATGTCTTGAGGTATAATACCCGACATATGATACATGTTATGCGAGTTTTGGTGGATCCTAGAAACTACCTGGTTACTTTTGGTTGTGAGGATGGTGTGGTTCTTAGCCTAGGTGTTTGCGGGCAAGCCTTTGTGGTGCACGGGGTGCAGATTGTGGTGCTTAGCCAAAGTTTATACGGGAAAGCCTTTGGAGAGAGATGCACATGATGTATGTTGTTGGGAAAAAGAGGCAAACCGGTGGAGCAATTAGTAGTGGGGTACCCTTGATATCCTTTTCTATATGATATATTCTTGTATTCATTACTTTGTGAGAGTATCCATGGTGAGGTTGGGAACATAGGATACCTGCTTAGGGGACGAGTTAGTTTCACTGTTGATCACTGTTCTTTAGCATGCTTTCTTTACTTTTTCATGAGAGGCTTCGAGGAGGATCCTACTGAGTATACTTTTATACCCACCCTACGTATATATAAATAGGTTTTCAGGTCACTTGGAGAAGGTTGGAGATCAGGCTAGTTACTACTAGCTTGTGGTTGCAGGAGCAGTTCGGGCTTGTGGTCACTACTGGTTTTTCATTCTTTTGGGTACTTGCAGTTTCCCCTTTCAGTTGTAGTACTTTTGCATGACATTACATATGAACTTGGGTTTTCTTTTATACTTTAGTTATGAGTTGGATTTGTTCAGTGTCTATCTTATCTCTCTCTTCCTCTTGTGTTCTCTTAGAGGGTAATGCCTCCCATTTGTGTGTTTATCATACCCTCGGTGCTTGTCGCCAACCCGGGGCCTACTGGAGGCCAGACTCGGGGGTCATTATCTCCCTTCTCACATTGTCATCTCAGGAGGGGTACACTTTGTGGGGAGGAGGTCGTGACATATTTAACTTTACTTTAAATAAAAAAATTAAATGTTTTAATCCCATCCAAGTGTATTCTAAAGGAAACCATTTTGATAAAAGAATAATTTCGGTTGAAATAAACTCATCCAATGATATTAAGACAAATTCTAGGGTAATTTTAAAATACTGTTCTTACCCTTAATTACCCTTTTACCATATTAATAATAATTACTGAAGTTACTATTCATAATGCCCAAAAATAAAATAAATCTATTTAAATAATTAAGACTTAATTATTCCAAATATAGTATCCATATTTCAAAACTCAAAAAATAGAAGTTATATTAATTAATTTGAAATTAATCCCATTTTCAGAATGGGAGAAGTAGTTTTAAAAGTTAAAACATTATGAAAGATAGAAATGTTTTTAATTCTGAATTTCATGAAAAATTAACAATAATGACATATATTATATTTAATGATATAAATATATTTTATTTATACATTTAAACCATTAAATATTATAATTTAACCATATAAATTATTTCTATGAAAAAAATTGTTTTTAACTAAAACTAAGTGTATTTTTACTATTCATCAACATTTAAAAGTTAATTGAAAAATATTACAATTTCATCCAAAGTAAATTTTTATATCCCGAATCTAAAGAACATGATTATTTTATCATATAAAATTATTAATGCATCATAATATTAATTTAAAAGTTCTTCTTTATAAAATGTGGAAAATTACCCTTTTGAAAAATATAGGTTCTTATACATCTACTACAATTTCTTCATACCCTATGAAAAAAATATCTATTTGATTGATTATATATAATATTTTATTAAGTATATACAATATTTATTTAATTAATTTGGTTTACTAATAATAATTAAATCATTTTATTAATACAAAAATAAAAAAATATGTAATTAATTTTAATGTTTTATAAATAACTTTTAGTGAATGAAATCCCCATACATTTTCATAAGATAGTTATATTTATTACTGAAAAACTAATGGATAGGTTAATTTGGTCATTTTATACAAAGGGCATCTTGCATTTTTTTAAATCACGATTACATACAATGCAAAATATTAATGATTTATAATTATTCATATAAAATAAAAATATCCTGGTATTACATTATACCACTCATAAACAGAATTACACCCTCAGAATTCATTACTTGGATACAAAAAAATGAGGATATATATCTCTAATTATATCATCATGTTCCAAAATATCTTCCTCAAATTGGAGGTTTATGCCCAAAACGTTAACCAAGTGAGTAGTCTAGTTTCATATAATATTTTCGCTATGATCCAAAAACTATTTTTGTGTTTCTTCATTAGAAATAATATGCTCTAGCAGAATGAATTATGAGTTCAATGCAAGTGAAAGGTCATTTATGTACGTTCTTAGGAGAGATAAATGGAAGAAATCATGAAGTTGAGAGAGATTCCGTAGAATATCTAATCGGTAAACTAGATTCCTGACATGATCTATAATTTCAAAAGGACTGATATACCTAGGGATCAACTTTACCTTCTTTTTAAATCACATTACTCTCTTCTAGAGATATATTCATAGAAACACCTTGTCACCAACAACAAACTCTAGGTCTTTTCTTCTTTTTTTAGCATATCCTTCTTATGTATTAGGAGATTCTCTTAGGTGTTGTTGAAAATATTTGACCTTTTATACAATTTCATCAACCAGATATGTTCCTAATAGGTGTCTTTAACTAACGCCGTCCCATCATGTTAGAGTTCATCACTTCCTACCATAGAGCTCTTCATAATATGTGATCATAATTCTATATTGAAATCTATTTTTGTAATAAAATTCCACCAAAGGTTGGTGTTGATCCCAACAAACATTGAAATCCATTAAGCAGGCTTTCAACATGTCCTCTAGAGTTCAAATTGTTCTCTCCGACTGAACGTATATATGAGGATGATAAGAAGTACTGAAATAAAAACATCTATGCAGATACTTTTGATAGCTTCACCACAACATCGATGTAAACCTCAAATACAGATCAGATATAATTTATTGTGGTAATCCATGAAATAATAACACTTATTTTACATACATTCTACCAAGTTGATCAAGCGAGAAATCCTCTATAAGAGTAATGAAGTGTTCTGACTTTATAATGAAATAAACTATAACCCATATAGCAGTATGACAATTTGATGTTTTGGAATGTCTGAAGACAAAGACCATAATGATGTATTCTAATTTCCATTCTAGTATAGTTAATGGATGTAACATCCCCTTATACTTTTTTCTCTTAACCATAACTTACTAAAAAATCACAGTAATGAGAGACATAATCAAAAATATCTCTTTTCATGCCATCCCATCAGAAATACTATTTCATCTTCCTATAAATCTTTGTTCTTACCAGATTAATAGAGAATTTAGAACTATGGGCCTCATCCAATAGCTAATTCTTTAATTCTAGAATGGGAGGAAAACAATCCTGGCTCATGAACCTTATTATTCCATCATAATCAATATTGAATTCATAAACACTTATCACTGTCTTTTGTATCTCTACATATTCATTATGTTCTTCCTTATCTTCACTTGTATATATGTTTTAGCATTCAAATGAGAAAGTTAATCTTTATCCTCTTCCTTTAAAATTTCAAGATCCAACCATTGGAAATCCATAAATATTGGATCTTTTGTGATCCTCATCATTGATACGCTAGCATTGTCCTTTTGACTCAAAGTATATGCCACCATGTTCTCTTTCCCAGGGTGATAATATATTGAAAAGTCATAATAATTAATCTACTCTAACCATCTTCTTTAACACATATTTATTTCCTTTTTTGTGAAAATATAACATTAAATTTCATGATCAGCTAAAATATCACACCTTTCATCATAAATATAATGCCTCTATATATTCAGTGCAAAAATACCACAACTTAATCCAAATCATGAGTTGGGTAATTTTTATCAGGGATATTCAATTTTCATGAGGCATAATATATCACCATATCATTTTGCATGAGAAAACTTTTCAACCCCTTTTTGGATACATCACTATAGATCGTAAACATTTCTCTACTAAAAGGAGGTGTGAGAACTGGTGCATTGGATAACCTTCATTTTAGATCATTGAAATTCTCTGGACATTCTTCCATCCAGATGGGCATACCTCCTTTCTGATTCAATATGGTGATTGGATTATATTATCATGAAAAATAATTCATAAAACATTAATAATATCCATCAAAACCATGAAATCTTCAGATCTTAGTTACCATTGTTGATATCTGTAAACTTTTAATATCTTCTATTTTTGATGGATTTATAGATAACCCCTATCTAGAGATTATGTGATCCAAAAATGAAACTTTCTGAAGCCAAAATTCTCACATGGTTATGTTTTCGTAATGATTATATTTCTCAGGGTCTTCATTACAATTCTTATGTGATCTTCATGTTCATCCTTGATCATCAAATATACATGAATTTCATTTTTAATGACTACCACAAAATGATAAAGACAGTCTATGAAGACTATATTCATTAGATTCAAGAAGATAATATGAGAATTATCAAGACCAAAAGGAATCAGGAATAAATTATAGTGTCTATATATTTCTTGGTATGAAAAATTTGGTATATTCTCTTTATTAACCCTTAATTAATGATACAATGAATAAAGAAAAATCATCAAAGATTATTGATCCCTGCATAGTTGGTTGATTAATTCATCAATGAAGGGAAGTGGAAATTTTTTTATATTGATCTTGCTAATTTCATGATAATCAATACTGATTTTCATTATTCCATATTTATTCTTAACAAATAGAACATGTTCTCACCAAGGTGACATGGTAGGGAATATGGATCCCTTATCAATATTATTTTGGGGTTTCTTCTTCAACTTCTAAAACTCAATTAGGGCCATTCAATAACATTTCTTTTAAATAGGCATAGCACATAGTATGGGTTATATTGAAAACTAAACCTCAAAATTTGGTGGAGGACCACTAAATTATATTGGAAATACATCAAAAAAATCACGTATAATAGTTGTATTCTAAATTTTGAGTTTCTCCCAAACCATTTGTGATATATAGACCTCATTTATATGTAACAAGACCCATAATATGAAATAAATTTTATCTGGAAGGTCATATTCAACCTTTCATTGATAGATAATCAGTGATTGATCCAGAATATAAAATGTGACTTCCCTTCCATAAAAAATAATACGAGCTGTATATAGAAATTCTAATCCAAGCTATGAATCACATAAAATCTCACTATTGGAAGGATCACATGATTTACAGGAAACACATTCCAAAAAATATCAACTAGAGAATAATTATTAACATTGGTTGTGACCATTATTCCATTAGGTGTTGTCACAACTAACTCAACAACCAATTCTTGAAGTAATAAAATGATACAGTTATAAAATTATTTAGAAATAAAATACTGGGTGGATCTAGATTCAAATTAAACATTTTCTCCATTATATTGTATGTAATTTGTACCTTTCACCACTTATTTATCATACTCCACATCACCGATAGTGATCTCTTGTTTTTTAATGTCAAAGCACAATATATAAAGTAAAAAGGTTACAAGAGACGAAAAGATGAGATTTTTTTACAATCTCTGTCGAAAAGATAAGATAAATCAGCTGGAAGAGTGTCAAACCAAGTCATGCTTTGATGCACTCCTTTGTTAGCAAGGGCATCAGCAACAACATTTGCTTCATGGTAGGAATGAGTAGCAATGTAATCTATCCCATGGAGAGTCTTCAAGCAATTCATCGAGCGTGTAGTGAGAGTCCAGGCCAGATGAATGATGCCATTCCAGATGGCATGAATGATGGTGGTAGAATCACTTTCAATCCAATGCTTTCTCCATCCTTTTGGAAGTGAAAACTCAACAGCGTGAATGACTCCAAGCATTTCCGCCTCCAGAAAATGAGTGGGTTTATATTGTGATCTCTTGTGTCTAGCCTTTGTCTCTGGCCTTAAGAGTTTTCTTGAGTCGTTCATCAACATTAACCATTAGATTAGGCAATTGATTGGCATAATGCCACAATTCCTTACAATTGTAACATTGATGTTTCTATGGTAATTTTTGTGTAACCTTTTCCATATTCACATCATTAGACATTATTTTCTCATAACATCAATATTCCACTACCTGACGACCTTTTCTTCTACACTTGAAACATTTTATAGTGCCTTTAATAGAATATCCCCCATATTTTTTCCACACATTTATCATAAGGGAGAACATAACTTATTTTCATTGTGGTCTTTATATTTTCCCTTGAATTCAATTTTTCTCTTCTTATCAAACCCATACTATTGATGGGTTACTCTAATCTCCATATCAAACTTTGGATAACATCCAAAAATTTCTTCGTAGCTATTGGAGACCTTTATGGATAACTTCTTTTAGAGAATTGGTTTTAGGCAAAAAAAGAATCGATCAATTTTTATATCAGGATGGATAATAATTCTAGAAGAATACATTATAGGTCTTTTAAAATTTTCTTCAATGTTGTTAATAGATTCATCAACGTTTTCATATGTCCAAGGAAATCCTTCTCCATATTTTTTCAATGTATATGATGAATGTTCTCGTTGAAAAATTAGATTATGAATTCATCCCATTCGATGGATTGAATTTCATCAAATTTCCTTGTATTATTGATAAGGTTCAAATATATATCAGCTTATACTTCTAAACGATAGACTGTGAATATGGATTTTTCATTTTCAAACACTGGAAAACCAATAATATCTTTTAAGTGGTACTGATCCATTGTACATCCACTAATAGATCAGAATACATGCTGAATGAAGGTGGACACTGCCTCATAAAGGAATCAATTGAATTTTGTTCCCCACTTTTCTCATTTGGAAGTCAAGAATTATTTATAGCATGGTAATGTTGTCTGAGGCTTGCTTCAATATTTTTCATTCAGTCTCTTGTAATATTTTGTTGCTCAGGAGAATAATAATTTCATTTCCAATCGTATTCAGCATTAACAAGGCTCCTTTGGGTTTTCTCCATTGTGTAACATCCCAGGTAAATGGAGAATACGAAATATTTCATATTTATTAATATTTCTTAATTAAATATTAATTTTACTTTAAAATACTTTCTATGTTCGATAGCGTTCCCGATAAGCAACAATGAGATTCTTTGAAATCTTACGTGGCACACTAATAACATAATATTATTATTGGTAGTTAACACCTAGTCGTTGTATAGTAGGGAATGAAAAAAACTAACTACAATATTATTATAAAAGATTGTTAAATGTATTTACATTATCCAATAAAAAGTTAGAGGCTTAAAATGTGAATGAATCTAATTTTAAGCATAATTTACATTAAAAGGCTGATTTATCGCCTTTTAATGGCGAACCCTTTTTAAAAATATTTTTGGTCACTTTAATAAATTATATATGACCAAATAAAATCCTTTTTTATAATTGGGACCTCAAAATTTAGTTTGTGTATATTTTTGGAATTTTTCTGATAGACTTCATTTTTTAAAGAATGGTGAAAAATATTGTATTTTAATTAAAAACTCTGTTTTAATCTAATTTATTTATATAGCTATATTATCTTTTTAATTTGTTTTAAAGTGTAAATAAAATATATTTTTACCATTTAATACAATTATGGTCATTGGAATTAATTTCACTTTAAAAATTGGACATAAACAAGTATCGATCTTTTGATAGTTATTGTTGCTTAAAAACACGCAATTTGTTTTGATAACAGGAATTAATTTTATAATTAATTAATGCCACTTATATGATTTGAATTTGGAAAAATTGACATGATTTTTGAATTCAAAATATTAAAAAAACAGAATTTTTCATTTAAATAAATTTTATCGCATCTATGAATTGAATTTAGAAAATCTGAAATAAATTTTTGTTGTCAAGAAGTAAAATTTCGTTCAATAAGTTGAAAATAATTTTTGGTCAATAGTAACTTTTGACTTTTATTTAACACGGTTAAAGGTAAATAGGGTAATTAAAGGTAAAACGAATATTATAATAATTCAAAATTACTTTAAAACTTGTCCTAAACTTTTTGTTGAGTCATGGCCGACCATGGAAATCTTTGGGTCGATTTTGAGAGCCCATGTAGCCACTTATAAATGATAATGAAACATTAGATTAATTAATTTAATATAAAGGAAAAAATGACATAAACAAAAATATTTTAGTAAATTAATTTTTATATTGTGTTATTTAAATTATATTTTCAACTATAAATATTCATTGGAATGGTACATATATTTAATACATCATTGTATTTTTTTTATAATTTTTAGTCATCATATAAATTAAATTATTTTTGACACAATAATGATGTAGTATTTACCTCATTAATAAACAATTTAAATAAAAAAGATTATAAATATTAAAATAGCATCCAAAACCTGTCCAATTCATATTGTATGATATTATTTAGACTATGAGACATTTTATATTCTACATTAATGATATTTGGACCATTATAAACCGAATATCAATATATAATAAAATAATTTTTTCACACTTTCCAAAAGAGCCCCTCCTCCCACTTATAGAAAGAGACCACTTCTAACCAATTCATCAAACCTCTCAAACCATTTGGATCGTCCAAACTCTTCGAAATTTATCTCCCTAAATCTCTATTCTCTTCCTAGAATCCTTAACTTAGGCATAAGGCACTTCAAGAAGTCCTTTGGTTCAAACCAAAGGGAGTTACCCAAATTAAGGGTAAAAATTTCTCTTAAATTGTTTTCTATTATTTTAATTCTCCAACCCATAAAATATTTTTATTCATTTATTTTGTCACGAAACATGTATCCTAAATATACTATTATGTTTTTATGAGACGGATTAAAACTACACTTACACACACCTCCATCTAATTGGATGAAGAACATAATGATTCTGTGAATGGAAAACTAACGCCTCATGAAACGATGATCGTTCAAGTATCTCCAACCGCCTCACATGGTGGCCATTATGATGGAACTGTATTTATATATGATATATTTTATGTTTATGTTTCCTTTCTGCTTCTATAATTTCAATTTATAGCACGCCTTTATGATTTCCATTATGGGTAAACACGATAATCTCATTAGAGGATGTGCGGACTACTGCCCCCTCAAAGTGATATGGCTCGTTAATTACATATGTGGGACATATAAAGGATGGAGTTAATGATATTATATATGATATAATACTTTAATTATAATATAACTATGCATAATTATGTTTTATTCCCATTAAAATAAGAAATATAAATGAAAGTAGCGTTCATGTGTACGTACGGTTTACCGTCTCCATGAACAATGCATTTCATTTCTTACCTACAAATGTTATTTAATTTTATAAATACATGTATATAATAGATATATATGATATATATGATATAAATATAATTAATATCATTTTGTATATAATGAACCATTCACCACTTGAACAGCATGTGATTATAAGACGTCCATTTTTGACTCAGGTACCAAATATCGACAAAATGGATGTTATTAACTTAAATGATTATGTAATGTTTATAACAAGGTAATAAGTGATATAAAAGGAATAATAAACTTGAAAAGGGTTATTAAGCAAGTATAAATTAACTTTAGTTTATTATTCATGAGATTAAAGAATGATTGTGTCAAGTCGGACACAAGGTAAGGGATTTTCTTATCTCACTTTCAATTCCGTGAGATTTCCATTATTCACCACTAATTTATTGAATGTGGTGTATTTTGTACAACCATTTGATATATATTATCATTATTCTATTTATATTCATGTTATTATGTGAATAATTTGGTGTTTATTAACTTTTGGTCATACGACTCAGTTGATTACAACATGGTAAAGGGTTTCATCTCACTTTTTATTCCCGTGAGATTAATGATATATTTGACACTATTTCATTTTGTGTGGTTAATGTACGACACATGATTGTACACTTTATGTAATATAATTTCATTTATGTGTATTTACATCTTCATTTTATGATCCTTCTTTCACGTGGCGTATGTTTTGTAAATTACCAAATCGGTAAGGGAACCATTCACCCTCCTCTATATAAAAGACTTATTTTTATTATGTATTTTAATTTACATATTATTATGATGGGATATGTTATTATATATACTTATTGATGTCAAATTTATATCCAAGTGATTAGATCCCATTTTTATCTCATCAACTCATTTTATTAATTTTAATGTGACCTCGTTAGGCTATCAAATATTTACAAGGGAACCTCTTAACACAATTTCAAATCTTCGGGTTCAACTTGTACTTATTGAATATGTCATCCAATGAATATGTGTGAATGACCTATAATTATTTTAGACCTAATATCCACTTATATAGGGTGTATTTATATTTTTCAAATGTAATTATGTGACTGATTTACCCTTAATTTAAGGATACCATCTTTATAAGGGATTTCATCTCAATTTACATTTCTATTGAGACTTCATTGTTGTTATGCCCCAAATCACTCTTATATGGTGTATATAATGTACTTTGACATATTATATCATGAATAACTTTATTCTCATGATATTATAAAGTTCTAATTAAATTTTATTCCTCAATTATTTGTATTCAAGTGTCTCTATATTTGTTAAAAAACTCTTTAAATAAAATATTGTTTTAAATGTTTTAATGATTTATTCTTGTAAATGTTTCTTATTAATGTCAATGTCTTCAAAATTGGTTTTAGGATTTATTTATATGGACATTCATGTTTCAAATGATAATTCATTTAAAATATTCAAAGTGGTATGGGACACTTTTAATTCAAAAATTTCTTTTTAAATGGTTTTGAAAATTATTTGATAAAACATTGTTTATTCAATATCTTGATTTGATGTACTGGAATGTGGAAATGTTATCTTTACATTATACATGTGTTATGGTTTTTGGGAATTGTTTACATATATTGGTGTTTCTGTGATAAACCTAGGGTGGGTTAGCCCGAGATAGCTCTCCAATGTATTGGGTAATGTGACGGAGTTAAACATGATGTTTATATTGAGAGATTTAGAAAATATACCATGATGGGTATTCCAAGTATAACTCCCTATGTATCTGTGATATCTACAATTTATGTTTGATATGGATTCTAGAAGAGACCTTTATGATTTATTATTTTTGTGTGTTATCCATAAATCTTATGTTTTCGTAACTTATGTAATGATTGAAAAATATTATTTCATTTATTTATATTTATTGATGGGCTAATGTTTCCCTGCCTTATTTTATAAACCTCACTAAGATTTTTATGCTCATCCCAAGTTTTATTGAAATGTTTTCCACATGACATAATGATGAATAGGGTCATGGATTGGGATCACAGAAAAGTCATGATGTATAAAACATAGAACTAGACATGTTTCTTTTTAGTATTTTTTATTTTATGAAAAAATGGATACTGAGTAGTAGTGTCTACTTGTAATATTCAAGTTGTAATGTAATAGTTATGGCCTAATTATCTAGAACTATAAACCTGAAAATATACTCAATATGAATCATTCATTTAATTCAAGATTATGTAATGTTTAAGGCCATGTCCCTATAGTTGGTATCCAAGGCCAGTTTATATAACATTAGAGGTTAGGGTACAATTTAAGCATAAGTTACATTACGAAAACGGTTTGGATTTTAGAAAGAGTTGTAGTTATTTTTATAAAGTGAACGAGTTTAAGAAAACATGAATAAGTATAT
This sequence comes from Viscum album, assembly GCA_963277665.1. Classification (NCBI taxonomy): domain Eukaryota; kingdom Viridiplantae; phylum Streptophyta; class Magnoliopsida; order Santalales; family Viscaceae; genus Viscum; species Viscum album. The sequence goes on from OY728139.1 coordinate 78,384,408, forward strand.
CTTAAAGTTTACCCTCCTCATAAGATATTATATGATGCTTTTATAGATATAATCACACTGACCCTTTTGGTTTTAGTAAATGGATGGATCTAGCAGGAACCAAAGAAACAGTAGATGTGAAAAAAACTATGAAAGTTTTCTGAACGAGCGGCTGAATGATATTGGATCTGAAATGAAAACTCTTGTTTTTATTCTCAACCAACTATCTGGAGTCATGATTAACCACCTGAACATTAGTGATTTTTATAAGACATCATACATGTGAGGAAAAAATCCCTATAGATGTTCAGGTAATAATAATAAAGGTAAGTATGTTCAAAAACCCATGTGTCAAATATGTGGAATGAAACAAATATATAAATGTTTAAAAGGTACTGAAAGATGCTACAGATGTGGAAATGAAGGTCATAAAGCAAGAACCTTACATGGAAAAAGGAAGCATATAGTTGACTCTAGGAAAGAGAAATAAGTCCTTTACGAGGGATCACATGAATGTTTCAAAAAATTTGTGCATGGTCATTATGAAAACACATGTCCTACAAAAAAATTTTGGGAATGGGATCACTAGGATCAAAAAAATATTTGTTTACCAATACCTAATGCCATTCTGACTGAGGATAAAGAAACTGACAATGACCAATAAAAGGTATGGATTATTTTTTAACATATGTTTTCCAATTTTTGAAATCATAGGATATGATTCGTGATTTTTTTGTAGGAATGAAGTATTTTAGAATAAGTTGGAAAGTAATGGTTAATGGATCATGATGAATGATGAATGAGTAAGAAGTCAACATATAAGGTATTAAAGAGTTATGGTAGAATTTAGGATGGTGAAATTATTAAATATATTAAGGCTCTTCTGATGATGCGATTACATTAGAAGACTTTTTATAGTATGTGTAACATTTATGCTTGATATATGAAAATTTTGTTCAGGGAATAATTATCTTCTCTTTTGTGGATATTGTTATAAAGAAACATTTGGGTTTATATGATCCTTGAATTTTTGGTAATTAACGGTAAATACATTTTTGGATGCAAAACAAAAGTTAATAGATAACCTTTGTGGTTAAAATATGTTATGGTTATTTTTTTATGAATTTATCTCTTTTTGGGAATGTTATAAAATTAAGTAGTTTTTTAAAAGGGACAACATGCAAACCGTGTGACAACCCATCGCATTGGACGAAGCTGTGGGAATCGAACCCACAACCAAAGGGCGACTGGTATTTATCAAATACCACTGGACTACGTGAAGTACCTGGTTAGTATGACTAATTCATTTTAGTTAGATGATATTATGAATCATGAATAAGTTTATTTTGGGTTATCTATGGAAAGGATTAAACTATCATGGAGGATATGTGATTATGTTAATTACTTTTCAGTATGAGACTTTTAGAGTAACTGATGTTATTTGGAGATAAATGTCAAGATCTACCTTGGAATACTATGTGATTGAATCCTTCAGATATTTGGGTTTCAATCTTAGTTTGGATTAATTTGAATAATTTTAAGGATAACTGTTTATTTAATGGTATTTCTTGAACCCTGTGTTCTTTTTGTTGAATTTTAGAGATTAATAGTAGTATTTTTTTATTAATGATTATCCTTTTGGTGATTATCTGATCTTTTACTAACAATTTTGGTTTTGGTTGTTGTCTAAATACAAGGTAAATAGATAGTTCTCCTTTTGTGGATTATGTGATTCTCTAGAAGATAATTCTTGTGCTTTTGATGTGACCAAGTCTATTTTTAATGCTCATTATTTAAGGAAATGATTATTTTTGGTAGAAACTTATTTAGAGATGATAATCTACTTGAAGGTAAGTATATTTCCTTATGTTTTGATTCTATGGAGAAGATGAATTCCTCAAAATTATGAAAAGAAACGTAAAACAAAAAAGTTTTTTGTTTACGTTTCATACTAGGTAATCAAACACATTTTACACACTTCATAAGTTTGTGATTTTTTGGTGGTTAACTTTCTCATAAACATGTTTTCTATCACTCTCAATCAGAACATGATGGTCTGTTTTCCCCTCCATATCCATGTTTTCAAGTAATAATAGTATATGTTGTCTCTGGTAACCATTGTACATCTCTTATGTTATTTTAATGTGATAGTTTTATTGACTCTTTTTTTTCGATGTGGGGTTTTAAATAAAGTTCCTGAGAATAATTTTAAAATTGCAAGGACGCAATTCTAAAAATGGGGGAAGGATGAAACATCCCAGGTAAATGAAGAATAAGACATATTTCATATTTTTTTTTAATATTTGTGAATTAAATATTAATTTTACTTTTAAAGGGTTTCTATTTTGGATAGTGTACCTAATACGCAACAACGGTTTTCTTTGAAATCTTACGTGGCACACTAATAATATAATATTATTATTGGTAATTTAATCCTAGCTGTTTTATTGGAAGGAAAGAACAAAAAAAATTATAATATTATTATACAATATTGTTGAATGTATTTGCATTATCCAATAAGAAGTTAGAGGCTCAAAATGTGAATGAATCTAATTTTAAGCATAATTTACATTAAAAGGCCGATTTATCACCTCTTAATGGAGAAACATTTTTATATCTTTTTATGGTCACATTAATATATTCTATATGACCAAATAAAATCTGTATTTAGAATTGGGACCTCAAAATTTACTTTGTGTAAATTTTTGGAATTTTTCCGATAAAGTTCATTTTTAAATGAATAGTGAAAAATATTGTATTTTATTCAAAATTGTGTTTTAATCTAATTTATATATATAGTAATATTATCATTTTAATTGGTTTTAAATTGTAATTAAAATATATTTTTACCATTTAATCCAATAACGGTCATTTGAATTAATTTCACTTTAAAAATTGGACATAAACAGGTATCAATCTTTTGATAGATATTGTTTCATAAAAACAAGCTTTTTGTTTTGATAACATGAATTAATTTTAAAATTAACTAATGCCAATTATATGTTTTGAATTTTTCAAAATATACATCATTTTTGAATTCGTAATATCAAATATTTCTTAGGGTGAATTTTTGGTATTTTTCTGAAAAACATCAATTTTTGATGAAAAGTGAAACCACTTAGTGGTAGAGAAAAAAACTGACTTTTTCATTTAAATGAAATTTTACCGTGTCATTGAATTGAATTTAGAAAATTTGATATATATTTTTTTCATCAATAAATAAAATGTTGTTCAATAAGATGAAAACAATTTTTGGTGAATAGTAACTTTTGACTTTTATTTTCCACGGTTAAAGGTAAATAGGGTAATTCAAGGTAAAAAGAATATTATAATAATTCAAAATTACCTTAAAAATTGTCTTAACCTTATTGGTTGAGTCATGGCTGACCATGGGCATCTATGGGTCGATTTTGGGACCCCATTTAGAATCTTAGAAATGATAATGACACTTTAGATTAATTAATTTAATGTAAAGGCAAAAATGTCATAAACAAAAATCTTTTAGTAAATTAATTTTCATATGGTGTTATATAAATTATATTTTAGAAAATAAATATTTATTGTCAATATAAAAATATTTCCTACATCATTTTATTTTTTTATAATTTTTAGACATCACATAAATTAAATTATTTATGACAGAATAATGATGTAATATTTACCTCATTAATAAAAGATTTAAATTAATAAGATTATAAATATTAAAATAAAATTCAAAACAAGTACAATTCTTATTAGATGATTTTATTTCAATGATGAGTCATCTTATATTAGAATTTCATTATTTTTGGACCTTTATAAATCGAATATCATTATATAATAAAATAATGTTTTCACAATTTCCAAAAGAGCCCCTCCTCCCCCTTATAAAAGGAGACCAATTCTAACCAATTCCACACAAATCTCAATCCATTTGGATAATCCAAACTCTACCCAATTAATCTCCTGACATACCTCTACTCCTCTTATAATCCTTACCTTAGGCAGAAGGAACTTCAAAAAGTCCATTGGTTCAAACAAAAGGGAGTTACCAAAATTAAAGGTAACAATTTCTCTTAAATTATTTTCTTTTATTTTACTTCTCCAACCCCTAAACTCTTTAAATTACTTTACTTTGTAACAAAAACAGTATCCTAAATATACAAGTATGTTTTTAGGAGAATTATTATAACTACACTTACACACACCTCCATCTAATGGATGAAGAACATAATGTTTCTAGGGATGGAAAACTAACGCCTCACGAAATGATGAATGTTCATGTTTCTCCAAACGCCTATCATGGTGGCCATTATGATGGAACTATATTTATATATGATATATATTATATTTATTTTTTACTTTATGCTTCTGTAATTTTCATTTATAGAATGCCTTTATGGTTTCCATTATGGGTAAACACGATAATCTCATTAGAGGAAGTGCAGACTACCGCCCCCTCAAAGTGATAAGACTCGTTAATTCCATATGTGGGACATGTAAAGGATGGATTTAATGATTTTATATATGATATTATACTTTAATTATAATATAACTATGTATCATTATTTTTTAATTCCATTAAAATATGAAATAGAAATGAAATCAGTGTTCATGCGTACATACGGCTTACCATCTCCATGAATGGTGCATTTCATTTCTTACCTCAAAATGTTATGTACTATTATAAATACTTGTAAATAAAATATATATATGATATATATGATATCCAAATCATTAATATCATTCTGTATATAATTAACCATTGACCACATGAATAACATGTGATTATAAGAAGTCTATTTTTGACTCAAGTACCAAATATCGACAAAATGGACATTATTAACTTAAATGATTACATAATGATTATAACATTATAATAAGTGTTGTAAAAGTAATAATAAACTTAAAAAAGGTTCTTAAGAATGTATCAATTAACTTTAGTTTATTATTCATGAGATTAAAGAATGATCGAGTCAAGTCGGACACAAGGTAAGAGATTTTGTTATCTCACTCTCAATTCTGTGAGATTTCCATTGTTCCCCACTAATTTATTCAATGTGGTGTATTGTGTTATGAAATTTGATATATATTATCATGATTATATTAATATTCATGTTATTCTGTGAATAATTTGGTGGTTATTAAATTTTTTTCATACGACTCACTTGATTTCAACATGGTAAAGGGTTTCATATCACTTTTTATTCCCGTGAGATTCATGTTATATTTTCCACTATTTCCTTTTGTGTGGTGTATGTACTACCCATGATTGTACTATTTATGTAATATACTTTCATTTATGATTATTTAAATTTTCATTGTATTATCCTTCTTTCATGTGGCGTATGTTTTTTATATTACCAAATTATTAAGGGAACCATTCACCCTCCTCTTTATAAAATACTTCTTTTTGTTATGTCTTTTAATTTAGATTTTTTTTTATGGGATAGGTTCTTATATATACTTATTGATGTAAAATTTATATCCAAATGGTGATATTCCCTTATTTATATCATTAACTCATTTTCTGAATTTTAAAGTGACGTCGTTAGGCGGTCAAATGTTTACAAGAGAACCTCTTAACCCAATTTTAATTCTTCGGGTTCAACTTGTACTTCTTGAATATGTAATCCAATGAATCTATGTGAATGACCTCTAATTTTTTTACAAATAATATCCACTTATATTGGGTTTATTTATATTTGTAACACATAATTATGTGATTGATTTATCCGTAATTTAAGGATACCATCTTTATAAGGGATTTCTTCTCAAATTACATTTCCATTGAGACTTCATTGTTTTTATGCACCAAGTCACTCTTATATGGTGTATATAATATAATTTGACATATTATATCATTAATCCATTTATTCTCATTATATTATAAAGTTATGATTATATTTTATTCCTCAGTTATTTGTATTCAAGTGTCTTTATTTTTGTTAAAAAAACACTTTAACTAAAATATCGTTTTAAATGTTTTAATGATTTATTCTTATGAATGATCCTCATTAATGTCCATGTTTTAAAAATGGGGTTTAGGTTTTATTTATATGGAAATTAATGTTTTCAAATGATAATTCATTTAAAAGCTTCAAAGTGTTATGGGACACTTTGATTCAAAAATATAATTTTAAATGGTTTTGAAAATGATTTGATAAAACATTGTTTATTTCAATATATTGATTTGATGTATTTGAATGTGGAAATTTTATCTTTACATTATACATGTGTTATTGTTATTGGGCATTGATTATGTATATGGGTGGTTCTGTGATAAACCGAGGGCAGGTGAGCCCGAGATAGCTCTCCAATGCTTTGGGTAACGTGATGGTGGTAAATATGATGTTTCTCCTAAGAGATTTGGGGAATATACCATGATGGGTGTTCCAAGTGTAACTCTCTATATATTTGTGATATATACAATTTAAGTTTGATATGTATGCTATAGGTAACATTTATTATTTATTATTTGTGTATGTTATTCATAAATCTTATGATTTTGTAAGTTTTGTAATGATTGAAAAATATAGTTTCATTGATTTGTATTTATTGATTGGCTAATGTTTTTCTTCCTTATTTTATAAACCTTAATTTTTTTTATGCTCATGCCATGTTTTTTTGAAATTTTTTCCACAGGACGTAAAGATGAATAGGGTCATGGATTGGGATCATGGAAAAGACATGTTCTCTAATACATGGAACTAGAAATGTTTCTTTTTAAGAGTTTTAATTTTTTTGAAACAAATGGATATGGAGTAAAAGTGTCTACTTATAATATTCAAGTTGTAATGTAATAGTTATGGAATAATTCTCTAAAAACATAAACTTGAAAATATCCTCAATGTGAATTATTCATTTAATTTAAGATTATGTAATGTTTAAGGACGGGTCCTTATATATTGACTAGTAGCAAGAATCATAGTGTGAGAAACACTAATCATAATGGGAAAACCACATAATCAAGAATAAAATTTCAATTTAGGAAACTTTAGGTTTATCCTTGGTTATTAATGATCATTTATAAAACAACATGATTTTATCCTATACATCGACATATCATTTGGGTTATTACTATGGTTTTCTCATCCATGTTTCCAGAGGATAAATATACCTTTCATTTAATTCAAACTACAAAGACCTATAATTTACATTCATTAATATTACATCAAATTTTAATAATATTCATTAAAAAATATAAAAAATACATGATAGGACTGTATAGTTAATATGTCTTTTAAAACATTGAATCATAAACAACTTGTTCATATGACATCTTCATTTTTTCCTACATATTTTGATACATCTAGACCCATTTTTGACATATCTCACTTAATTATTTTCTTCATTTCCTCCTGAAAATAAACACAATTCAGGGTGAGCTCATATTCTCAATAAGGTTAAACAACAGAGATATCAATCATATCATAATGATAATACATAAGAAGATAACATTTGAAAATCATATCCGACATATGAAAGATCGTGGCATGATGCCATGTGATAAATCATGAAATTCGTATGAATCGATGAATGTAATCCCAAAATTTATAACATAAGACATGAAGATTTATGGAATAAAAAAATCATATAAAATCATTTCAAATTATTTAATTCTCATTTCAAAGAGCATCATAGCTGACGATGTTCATTACTAAACTGATTCTATGCCTCTTTCGATCCCTATATTACTAAACCGAGATCTGTTCCTATTCCATCCATGTCAATCCCATGTGAGATAAGTCATTACCCAATGCATTGGGGGGAGATATAGGTCCCACCAATCTCATAGTGAAATAATTTTTACTTATTTCATTATAACATAAATTATTCATCATAACTTAATGAATAAAATGGGTTCCTTTAAATATCATTCAACCATAACGTAATCTATGAAAACAAATGGATTTCATAAATATAATTCCATAATAAACACAATAAAATAATAGGAACAATAAGTATATAATACATGAAACATATCCACATTAAATAATTCCATCTTAGAAGTAGAAAAATTTTATATAACAATTGAAATTATTATATAAGTAAAATATCGTTTCTTCTTCCAAAAACTTTTCTTTTTCAAAATGATGTGCAATTATAAAAGAAAATATTATATTTAAAAATAAACAAGAAATATTGTAGAGTAATGTTCATAAAAATAATTTTTTATGAAGACATAAAAATTTGTTCATGTCATATAATTTTGTAAAGCATTATCATCGTACTTTTTTTAGAATAGTCAAAAAGTACCTTTTATCGAATAACAACAAAAGATTCATTTCATAACATTTAATTAAAATTAACTAATGGGTAAATTTTTAATTTGATAACTATAGAAGAATATAAATAATATTACATATTTAGGAAATAAGGATATGTATGAAAAACATACCCCAGAAAATACTTATGTATAAATAATCTCAAATAATAACGAGATTGTAAAATTGTCCCTTACTTTTAGGTCTGATTTTTTTTGTATGTATCCTAAACTCATGTATAATTATTTAAATAATGTTATTGAATTATTTGATAATTATATTCATTTTTATAATATCATATATTATTATATTATCATCTATTTCATAATATCATTTCATTTTAATTGTTATTCGGGTATTAACTGCTTCATTTTCTTATAAAAGTTTTATCAAATAAGTTCTAATATCTTTCATGTGTCATATTTATATAATTAAACAATGATATTAACCTTATATATATATATATATCATATTTTAACATTATATAAATTTATATAATAATACTTTAATGACGATCATGTAGAGTGAATCACATCGCATCGTGAAGATGATAGGTCGTAGGTACGCACAATAAAATATATCATTCCCATAATTGTTGAATGGTGTTGAAGTGAATGGTGTGTTATATATCAGACAAAATATAATGTTTTATTAATTGTATATATTTATTTTTTCCCTCATTATACCCATCCAATTACGGTGTTTGTGAAATACCTATTACACCACAATGTGGAGATGTTATGTTGTATGTATGCACGCGTGGTTGTTTCATTTTTCCTAGGATGTATAGAAAGTGGAATACTGTTGTTAGAAAATCATAATAACATCTCAATATATTATTGATATTGTATTTATCACATTATATTAAACAGATCATAGAGATTATGTATAAGACAAAATACATTTGAGAGAATTGGTAGAGCAGATTAACTCTTCTTCGACGTGATTCATATAAATCTTTTCTTAGAGCACTAGATTTGGTCTTTGAAGAATAATAAAACTTATATAATTTTACTAAGAATATTGATAATGAAATAGGGTAGATGATGACTAATAATTAAGGCTCAAAGTGAATTAAATAGGTAAGGGATGAGGTTTTCATTTTATAAATGACGTGAGGGACACTTTTGAGATCTCTAAAAATATTAATTTATAATAAAATAAAAACCCATCCAAAAACATTTAAAATGTCCCCATTTAAAATATGATATTATATATGGTTTTAATATCATCAAATAATATATTTTAGACACGTTTTTTCTAAAAATTTAAAGATTATCAATTTTATTAATACATCATTATTCTATTTGGGTTATAACTAGGGTAACATATATTTAAATATTAAAAGGGTGAAATATTTACTAATTTGATGTCAATTAAACCATAAATAAATACCTAACAAAATTTTAGAACATAAAATTATTATAATATATTTTTATAAATTTTTTTGCGAACATTAAATAATTTAATAATACATTATATTGATAGAAAATCAAAATTATTAATTTTGACAATATTAAATTCATTGATTTTTTATAATATTATGATATCTAGTTATCTGCGAACCAACTATTTTATTACATTACTAAGATGCAATGGTCATCTATAAAAATCAATATAAATATTAATTATCCTATATAATATTTATTTTAATAATTTTTACAATATTTAGTTGCAATCTATATTAACAATATAATTACAATATCAATTTTTTGTAATTATTTAACATAATATTTTTTTTACAAAAAACAAAAATATAAAATAATATGATAAATATAAATATAATATGTTTGGGAATAATTTTTTAGTCCATTTTATCTTATATAAAATCTGATATTTAAATTATATAATTATTAAATTATGAATGTGAAAACTTTAACATCACTTTAAATAAAATAATATATGTGTCATAATCTCTTATTTAAGGCTCCAAATGGTCAATAACATTACCCTTGGATGATTATGGTCGAGATGTACTTGAATAATAAGATTAAATGAAGTGTTTGGGTATTTTTATGTTTATTATCCTTTTAATAAAAATTATTTTATGGATTTCTTATAACTTAATCAATTTTTATATCATCGATGTATAATTCTTGAAGTTAATTATTTATTTCCTAAAAAATAAAAATAAATTACCTAGATAATTAAATTCGTATTAAATTTGAAATTAATATTAATAATCAAATTCATCTTCTATATTAACTTATATAAAAAATGATTCACTTATTAAACAATGAGTGAGATGTATTTATCTTTTCATGATACTATAAATTAAATTTGTTAATCTTGTCCAAGTGGCTTCCAAAGGACACACTTTCTACACAAGCATGATTTAGGTACAAATACAATCAATCAATTATATTAATACAAGTTTTAGAGAAATATAATAACAGTATTGGTTTACTTAATTACCTTTTACCATATTAATATAAATTATTGAAGTTACTATTCCTAATCCATGAAAATAAAACAAATAAATTAACATAATTTGGATAAAATGATTTAAAATATGAAATCTATTTTTCAAAATGAAAAACACAGAAGTTGTTTAATATATTTTAAGATTAATCCCATTGTCAGAAAGAGAGAACATGTTTTAATATATTAAACACTTCTTAAGATTGAAATGTTTTTACATCTGAATTTAATGTAAAATAAATCCTTATGAAAAACAATATATTGAATGATAAAAATATAATATATTGTTTCTTTAAAACCATTATATACTTTAATTTATAAATATATATTATTTCTATGAAAAAATATGATTTTAATAAAAACAAATTGCATTTTTACTATTCATCAAAATTTAATAGTTATTAGAAAAAAATCACCAAAAATAAATTTTTATTTCTCATTACCATAGACCATGTTTATTTTTTCATATAAATATTAATAAATTCTCATAATATAAATTAAATAGTGGTTCTCAGTTAAATGGAAGAAAATTCCCCTTTTGGAAAATATAGGTTTTTATACATCAAATATGTTTTATTCTTACCCGATGAAAAAAGTATATATTGGAAAAATATCATCAATATTTTATAAGTATATAACATACATATATAATTAATTTTGTTTACAAATATTAATTCAATGAATTTATTATTAAAAAAATAATTTATATAACTGATTTGAAATTTTGATAAATAATTGTTAATGAATGACTTCACCATACATTTTCATATGTTAGCTATATTTATTCCTACTAACATAAATATTATGTTAAAATGGTCATTTTATACTAAGTGAGTCTTGTGGATCAATTAATTTAATAATTGTGTGCTCTGTAAGCTACATAATAATTAAAATTATTTAATGAAAATAATAATATCTGGGTGTTACATTCATATAGATATTTGGTGATGTAATGGGTGGTACATATTTGGGTATCAAGTGTTACAAATAAATCTATCTTGTTTTAATACATCTAGTAAAAAAATTGTAATTCCACTATATTTTTTAGAATGTTATGATTTTGATAATTATGCATATTTTTCTGTATTTTTTTAAACTATATTTATACAAATATATCTTATTAGGAAATTATATTTCCACTTATTCATTCATTCATTGGTTATGCACATAGAATAAAGAGTGGAATGATAATTATTAAATTAGTATTAAAACTCTATGTTCACCTTGATTAATGATTGAAATATAAAGGTGTATGTTATGATGTAATTTTATGATTCATGGAAGCAATTGATTGTAATAATATACAACGTTAACTCATGAGAAATAAATAATAATTTGGGTCTTTGACTAAACATCAATGTATAATATATAAAATGGCATAAATTATGAAATAAATATAATTGGGCTACATATTTCTTAGAATTTTTGAACACATTGGGTTAACCAGTTAACCCTAATAAAAATACAATATATTGATATCTTTCATACACTAGGAATATGAATTGGCTAATCTGGGTGTGATTGACTATGTTTTTTAACTTTTTGTAGGTATTTCTTATGCAAAATGAGATTTTTTTCCTATATTATGATTATAGAATTTAAGAACACTATTAAGGATAATGATATTTTATTTATATATATATAAGTGACATGTCATGCATTTTGTATTGATCTAGTTTGTATATTATAAGAAATATCATACATTATTACATTATTATACTTGGTTTGTGTGTTTCATAGTATTTTCCAATAAATAATGCTAACATGTTACGCCCCATTTAAAATTTCATATGTTAATACCATTCATAAACTATGAATAATAATGGTCTAATATGGGGATAATTATGTTTCTGATCATTTGGTTAGTTTTTCATATAATAGATGATATTTTTTCTACAATATTATGAGTATGAAATTAGAGCTCTCAATTATGAAATAATTATAAGGATTATGTCTATATATAATTAGAATTTTATACACATATTTATTTAGGTGAGTAACATCATATGTAACAAATGGGACCCATAGGGACTATAGTCCCCATAGGCACATTTCCCCCCCCCCCAAATTACCCACCCACATGCTCAAATGGACTATTAAAAAATGATTTTACTCAAAATCCAAAACACATACATTCAATATTCTTTTCAGTCACATTCATACACCTTGGAAAAATCGTTGGAGGTCTCTCATCCTAATCACTACTACAGGACAAACCTCTTTAATGGTGCGTTTTTAATTAGTAAGGATCCATAAAATAATAGTGCATGTTGTTGAAATGGGTACAATAATATGGGTTTTTATCATTTAAAAAATATATGGTGTTATATTCACCCTCCCAAAGAACATCATCCTCATATTGGTCCCCAAACCTCATCCTAGGTAGTGCCATTGTACCTTTATATGCAATCCGAATATGAAACCAATGTAACAATTGGGCCCTGTGGAAACACAATTTGGCTTGATAACACATTATGTACATTCCCTAGGGGACACCCACATACATAAAAGTGTTATCAAACTAATGAAAATCCCCACATGTCATCACATGTTTTTTTCATTTTTTTTCTCACTCTCAGACACTCTTTGAAAACACCCATGAGGTCTCCCATCATGATTTTTACTCATGAAAAAAATAATTTAACTTTTTAGTTCAAATAAATTATGCCCCAGAAAATAAAGTTTCACCTTGTGGACATTGGTAGTAAAATTTATTCTTTTAAACCTCTAGCTTTCTGGGGTGCTACATGTGATGTATTCATTAATAGGATTAAATGTAATACATTATATTCTTCAATATTATTTTTTATTTACTCATACATAATAAAATATACTAGTAAACCATTATAATATTGACATAATTTTGGCCTCCCTTTTCAACTATATATATTTATTAAAATTTATAAATGACTATCCAAGATATATGTGATACATTTATTTGGAAAAAAGGAATGAAAATACATGTATCTGATGAATATCGCATCAAATATCTTTACATATTGAGTAGCATTGACCCTTTTCTATGGGTCTCTCCATGCATAAAATTATGGATCATAAATACATATTTTTTAAATAATGAATAGAATCATAGAGTCACACATAATAGATTTGTGGATTTAGATTTATTTTTTAAATTTTTTTTATAAAAAACATATTTGGTAATTTGATAACATAACTAAAATTAGTTTTGGATGTTATTAATTTTTTTGAAATATGATTTAAATGGTTAAAACATATGAACTAATATAAAGAGACATATTTATAATGTCGTGGAGGATTTAGTGCATGTGTAAAATTGATGTTATTATGAAAAATATCATATAACGTTGTTATCATTTTAGGTTAATCGATTCCCACATAGGTCATGTGACATGACCTTTGAAATGGGTGTTTTCCACATTATAAATGTTGAAAATATTTTATATTTCACACCACCATTTCATTTATTATACATTAAATAATAAAAATATTCTATTACACAATATGTAAAAATATATCAAAAATTTCTTAAATATTATATAAATTTTTTAAATATTAAATCATTCATTAATGATAAGTTGAATTTTCAAAATTTTGTATATTATTTATTTTACAACACGAATCTTTATGGAAACCATAATATTACTATGAAAGAATTGTAGAATAACATTGTAGGATATTAACATAATCTAAGTCCATACAAGTAGGTTTAGATGATTTATAAATCGGATACAGAACTCGTTATTGGTTTTGAATCATAATATAGAGATTCTAGGAGTCTATGATGATTCTGTAGAATCCTACATAGAAATGTTGTAGATGATTCACCTTTATAGGAATACATTTATAGATATAATTCCCTTGATATTCATTAATGTATCTTCCTTAATAGTGGTAGCGAAGGTCTAAATTCTATAAATAGTGGATTGGTTATTAAATTTTATGAATTTAATTAATTTTCACCATAGTATAATACCAAGGAGATATGTTTTACGGGCTTTTTTAGATACGTTATGATAATTGTTTCCACTCTGAAACCACATTGTTGATAGTTAGTGGAATTAATGTAAGTATAATATCTAATTGAAATAGAGTTAGTTTGAATATTAATTTATAGTGTTTTATTTAAAGAGATGTTTTATGGATATATTTTAGATGATTTAAAGGATCTTTTTGATAAGGATGTTTAGGTAGTAAGGGACCAATATGATTATTCCAGATTCTGGTAAATAATAAAATTAATCTTCCTTTATTATAAGACAACTATACCTTTTGGGGTTAGGTTGTTCATATAGGACACCCCACTTGGTGTTATATGGTGGTTAATGGGGTCTTATTGGATCCTACAAATGTATGGTAGCCTTGACCAACGCCCATTTAATCGGGGTGCATTTTTAATATTTTTTTATTTTCTTATAACAGACCTTTAGGTATTTCCAATCCATGTTTGTTGAGATAGGAGGAGAGATTCTATTTAATACTCGTCTTCCCCACACATTAACCCCATTGATACATGGAATTTTTCATCTATTCTTCTAGTAAGTATAACTCATTTTTCTTTATCCTATATCATTCCTCTCACTATATGGAAAACAGAATGGGCACCCTAAATCATAAAACCCTAATCTGAAAACCACACGTCCATAAGTGATAACAAACTAACACTAATATCATAGATCTGATCATTAATTTGTAACATTAGAACAATATAAAATAAATCATATCCCAAAGTAAATAGTAATTTAGTAGTCTTGATAAAAAAGATACATACTTAATATTCACATTACAATTTGAAAACATGAGTTACAAAACATGTTTTCTTTGAAAATTCCATTATTCCCCTTATAATATACCTATATATTGATAACAAAACACTTACTAGAATATTAGGGAAAATAAAACATCACAATTAGGTGATATAATATTCATTCTAAGGGTATTCATACAGAATATGTTTTCATGATTATGTAAATATAAACAACAGGGAATTGTAAATAACTAGAACACATGCAATTTAAATAAAAAAGTGATCATAATATTATAAAAATAAATAATGGTCAAATAAACTATATAAAAATCAAATGATCTCAACACATATCCAAGGATATTATAACAATTTGAATAATCACATTAAAATGAATAACAAATTTTATACCAATTGAATGAATATTTATAGGAATATGAAAACTACCATCTATTCCTCATCCTATACATCTGGAAATGCCTTCATTTCATTATGACACGATATCAACACAAAAGGGTAAGGAATCGACCAAAACTAGAGATAGGTTATCTAAAGAGGTCTAACAACACATTTATGGTATATAAAGGTCCCCACCTTTCCAATCATAAGTCCGATTAATTCCATAAATGAATAACTAATAAAACTAAATCAATTATCCTCAATGATAAATAACAGTCTATATTGAAAGAACTACCATAGATATTGTTAATGATTTCCTCTATAAAAATGATCACAAAACATCCAAGGAAATACAGTGTGTGGTTTCATTAGAGTATATCTTAATCATAAGATTCAATAAAGGTTATTGAAATAGTTTAAATTATTTATAGGGCTCAGAGGAATGATTCTTGAGGAATACCATTTCCAATTTAAAAATCAATTTTTTAAAATCATTGTACTATGAATGTATTAATACAAATTTCCTTGATAATAACTATTTGAAAATTTATAGTAATCATTAAATCCTTTAGTAATCATGAAAAAAGGAAATTATGTTCATGTTTTATAAGATAAACAACATTATAATTACACTTTCATTAAAAGTAAAAAATTTCCAAATTCAAAAAATGATTAAAAGATTATGTAAAAACCATTTTGTAAATAGGTAAAACATGGTTAAAATGTATTTAATAAATCAATTTTGGATATTAAAAATAATCGAAAAAATTATTATCCAAATAAATCTACATAATAAATTATTCCCCCAATATAAATGTAGTGAAATCTCAAATAATGATGATAATGTCAATTAAAATATTACCAATTATGTATATTTTGAATCGTATGACCCACGAAATAAATAAATTATTATATATCCATAAATATCCTGAATAAAAATATATTCCTGACATAATTTATAAAAAGGGTAGTATATGTAATACAAAAAAGAAATAAGTGGTGAATATCTTATATGTCTCATATAAGTAAAAGTTTGAGGAGAAAAACTAACCTCATGTACAATTTTATTTGAACTAGTTTTAACTACATGTATAATAAATATTTATTTTTTAATTTATTTAAAAAGTATAATATTATATGAAATTCCACATTTGACTTACTTATAATCATTTATCACATATTTATTAACATTAATTGGTTAAAATCAATGTTTTGGGTAAACTCCTCTTCATTTTCATGTATGTTTTGGTTCGGTAGATTCATTATTTAAACATGATCATGTATAAATAATAACCATAAATTTATTATTGAAATAAATATCATATATATTTATTATATATTTATTTTTATTAACACATTAAATTTGTACGTATGAAAATGAATTTAACCATTCATATAGATGATATGTCATATGTATAGATGAATATTGTTTTCACTTTTCAATATATGGAATGAAACAAAATTAAATAAAAATTTAACGTAATTGAATTATTATTATGTCATAAAAATCATATATATTAATAAAAACCATCAGTGTTATCATCCAATAATAAGTTAAATGAAAAAAAATCACATCACTTCGTGGAGGTGGTAGTCCCGAAGTGCACACAAGCAACATTATTTTTTCTTAAAGGATCAGAAGGTAAGATGGTAGAAATGATATTATAATTGTAGAAGTATAATTATGTTATAAATATAATATATAAAAATTAAACCAAAAGTTATCACATCATTAAAATAAGGTAATGAAAAATGAATTGTATAGCTACATGGAGACTATAAGTTGTACGTATGCACGAGAAATAATTTCACCTCCCATTTGATGGGAAATATGTTAGATAAAGGTGGGTAATAAATCATGAAAATATTTCATTTTTATAGTATAACTATGTAACCATTTATAGATAAATTTAATATATTTAGATGGGGTAATAGAATAAGTAAAAAATGAATGTGATCAGTTATAGTGATTGAATCTTCTTTGGATGAACTAATTTGGATATCCTCTTAAGGATCCTAGGTTTCATAAACTATGATGAATGAAACCTATAAAATGATTTTATGGAATATTATATGGGAAATGGGAATTGTTTGGTAAATTTATATAACATAATGTGGTGTAATAGTGAGGGAGGAGGTATCCTTTTATAATTGAGATGAGGAGCGCTTTTGAAATTTATTAAAAAACTGATATATAATTAGACTATTCTATATCCAAATGATTTTAAATGTTCTTAAATTCATCGTAACAGTGTCTAGTGTTGATATAAAATCTTCCAATTAAATTTAGTGATTTATTTTTATCGTATTTATACCTATACTTTTTATTAACCCCTTGGTTAACCTATCTTGACATCAACCACAACAACAACGTTTCAATTTTTAAAGGGTTATAATTTTACATATAAGGTAACTATTTACAAATAATGGATTATTTATGGAAGTACAGACCATATCACATCCTAATATTCAACAATCATGGATGTTTAATTTTTTAATATGTTAATAATATATTATTTTGATAAAGTATTAATAATGTCAATATTGACATATTTCATTTAATTTCACTTCAAATATATAATTGAAAATTTGGATTTTTAATTTCAAACATTTACATATAACTAGAATGTGACATAGACTTAAAAATATGTTAGGCACATAAACTCATTAAAATTATATCACTTTTAATATTTTACAAATCAGTTATTCAATTTTTCAGTTAATTATGTGAATTCCAAATAAACGTTTCACAACAATTTTAGTTAATTATAATTTTTTTTAAAAAATATAAATAAATTAATATCACAAAAATAATTGAATTAATATCAAAATATACATTTTTGGTCAACCATATCATGATTTTTCCCTATTTGGTCACATAAATTATATTGAAAACAAAGGGAGTGACATTTTTTAACTATGAATGTTTTTAATAATACATAAGTCATTTTCTTGCAAGATTCTCCACTAAAAAATAAATTCTATAATTAAGGACTTAAATATTTAATTTAATACATCCAATATGAACTATTAGGTAAAATTTGGGCCTTGTCACTTAGTTTAATACTAGAATAACCCAATTTACCCATTACCGAGGTGATATATTTTATCACATTTACTATCCACAATGAAAAAAAATATTACAGACATATTTAGCAAATTTAAATCAAAAAATTAAAAAATAAAAATTATTTCATCATATCAAATATCAATAATTAGAAGAAATAAATTTCAAATATACTCCTCAAAACTCGACAAAAACCTTCTTTTAGAAAATACAGATTTTAAGAATAAAAGTAGATTTATTCTTATCACATGCATAGTAAAAATTGTATATATTATTTGAATATAATTATTGAATATATAATAAATAAATTTAATTAAAATACTATAACAATATTGATTAATTTAATTTATTGATATAATCCCATGTTTCACACATAAAAATATTTTTTCATAAAATTCCTGTTTTACGTGTAAAAATGATGTTATAAACAATTTAATCATATAATTGATTCTGATGAAAATAATTTTATTATTAAAATTATATTAAAATTTATTTTCTATTAATTATTTTAAAAAATATAATGAAACATTGAAAATGTTTGAAAAAAATATAGTTTTAAATAAAAATAGAATTTTTCACTATTCACTGGAAAATGATACTTTTTTATAAAAATTATATAATTTCACCCTAATAATTTATTGGTACGATGATTTATAAATTATATTGTTTTCATAAAATTAAATTAACCAATTCTGAAGAAATAAATTATAATATTATATTACAAAAATCAATAAATAACACTTTTGAAGGAAATATATTTTTAAAGCATAAAAAACTATTCTGAATATTGAGTTCTTATTTTAAAAGATTAATCATTTATTTTTCATTATGTTGGTAAATTATATATTTTCAATAATTATGTTAATAATAATATTACCTATAAATTTTAGTTCTATAATATAATGACCATATTTTAAAAATAATATTTTGTTGGTTTGTAGGCTTAGTGTTTCATTTTTTATGCTATCATACAAATTGGAATTTTAAAATATTTAGGTGTAAAATTATTCCCCTTTTTAAATCAATTTATACCTAGTAATTTGAAATTTGTTTTTTTAAACAAAATTTGACATTCCAAAATTCCATTTCATGAAAACTCACACCAAAAACGGTGTTAATAAAAATTCATCGTATAAAAAGTTAAAATTCAGTATAAAAGATAACTTGGATAACACATAATAGGTTTAAAAATAGTATAAAATAAGTGAAAAGTTATGATATATACATATAAGAAATATTAATATGAAAATAATATGGTGAATTTAGAGATACCATTGATCATAATAAGAAAATGTTCATGATAAATATAACACCTAAAAACCCATAAATCTATGATGGGTGAAAAGACCATCTATTCCTTGGAAATGTTTATAATAGGATAAATTTATTTCAATGTTATTTTCCTATAGATAAGTAAATATACATAGTTGAATAGTAATATTTCATACTTTAACCAATTTTTTCCATATTATCGTATTTTTCTCTAAATGAGTATGATTTTTTGTGCATCAAACACTAAAACTAACTTTTAACCAATCGCAGAACCCACAAAAGGAAAAAAGTTATTCCTCCTATCATTAATAAAACCAAAAAAGTTTCCACAATGTAATATAATACTAGAAATGAACTAACCTTCCTATAGATAAATAATACCTTAATAAGTAAAATTAAATAACAGAACAAAAATTTTAACATAGATCATTCCACAATTAAATGATACAATATATCAGAAAATGTCAATAATAAAAATAAAAATAATGTTTTAACATCAATATTTATCTCCTGCCCTTCGGTTTACATATAAAAAAACATAATATAATTCTTCCCAAATAATCATTTATGTTGAACATAAAAGTTATATATAAATCAAGCCAATAGAATTCCTCTCAAAATAACACTAATTATAAAATTAAAAATTTCAAAAAAATATTTATCAACTAAATATTTATCAATAAAATCAAATAAGTATAAAACATTTGAAACTAATAATGAAATCGCATAGGAATGTGGTAGGCCTTGCACTCATATTTCCCCATGGTTGTGGGTTCAAGCCCTGTTGTCTTTCCAGATGTGATGGGTTGTCACCCGGTATGTGATGATATCTTTTTAAAAAAATATAATATTCTCAATAATATGATGAAAATTCTGAAAAAATAACACTACTCTTCAAATAATTTTTTTAACCACTATGGTTTTAAATATGATATACACAAAAATATGTACACAAACTGTTATTCTAATAATCTATAAAAATTTGAACCTAAAAATCATATTAAACATAATGGTTATGACTAAATTTAATTCTATATCTGAAAAATATAAACTTGTTATTCCCAAAATATATTTTTAATAGTATTAGGGAGTATATTAAATGGTTGTATTCCCATGGATTTCTCCCAAAATACAAATAATGTTATTAAACTCACATGATGTAAACCTTCAACAACAGTATATATACCATCAAAATTATAATCAATCCTACCATGAATATTTAGGTTTATCCCAATATCAAACACATATTATGGGTTATCACTCCCTCAGTCATGTGCTTCAATTAAATATTACCTCATCACGAAATTAAATTTATTGTTTTTCA
The DNA here is from genome assembly GCA_963277665.1 of Viscum album. Lineage (NCBI taxonomy): Eukaryota > Viridiplantae > Streptophyta > Magnoliopsida > Santalales > Viscaceae > Viscum > Viscum album. The sequence goes on from OY728139.1 coordinate 78,405,839, forward strand.
GTACTAGTAAATATAAATATTAAAATCCTAAAATACTATTGAGGAGAAATGATTGTAAGTTTCACAATTCCTTTAAACATAATACCATCAATAAAATTATTAAACCACACAAAAACTAACCCCATTCCCTTCAAAAAACTAATAGCATATAAACTTCTTTGTTCTAGTGTGTAAACATTATTTTATACAATTGACTGAGATAATTATCATGATCCACTCATATAATACATTGAATTACCTTGCCATATGTTACCCTATTCCAATTATATTCATATAGAAAAGTATTCTCATCCATTTGAGATATTCATTTAGGACTTTCTTTCCCCATTTTTGATAAAATCGATATTGATTCTCTATCCCACCATAATCATTTCCACATGAACTAATATAAAACTAAATATTCATCTTTTCGATGAATATAGATATTCACCGAATTATATATTTCTAAATTGATAATTAAATAGTACATTAGTAATAATCACACTATATTTCACTCTAATCATAATACAATTTGGTTTCATACAATTTCCAAATCATCCCCCACATTAAGTGTCAACCATATTCCTCCTTATTCTAGCTAGTGACTAAAACCAACAGTAAAAATATATGTATAAAAATACAATAATAATAGTTTTCTATCAAATAATCATGAATTTTTTTCCATAGGTTCTTTAAAACATGACACCTTATTATAATGATATGATTCTTTAGGTTTAAGATTGGGTTTCATCATCACTACCAAATCTATATGATATTATCACATACATAGAATTACCCTAAAAATGATTTATAGGGTTATATTCCTTAACATTTTTTTTCTAAATCTAGTTCCCTTGATTTTTACAAAACATTCCACGATACCAACTGTAAAGACCCCAAACATAGTTTCCAATATCTGATGGTTATATTGATACATTAGAACTATATACAAGAAATAGTATCATGAAAAAAATAATAGTTTAGTAGTCGTAGTGAACTATATACCTATTTGAAATTCACAATACATTTTAAAAAAAATTAAATAGACAAAATGTTTTCTTTCAGAATTTTATTATTCCCCTTTGCATGTCCCTATTTACGAATCATAAAACTCTTCCTTATATCCTAGGGAAATTAAATATAAGAAATGGGTGATATCAAATGATCATTAAGGGAATTTATTTAGAGTCCCAAAGCTTGATGTACATATACAATACATTACTTTAGCAGAATACTTAATACATAACAAAAAAAGACAGACAAGGACCATAATAGTTTAGTGTCTTTGGAAACATGGAACGTAATCTTTTAATCATGGTGAAAGATCTTCAATATCTCCCATAAAGATCTTCCTCTTTTTTTCTTACCTAAAACCTTTCTTTATATCCTGGGGAAAAGAAAAAATAAAAATGGTGAGCTCAAATTCTCAGTAAGGGTAAGCATGGATAAAATAAAACATACCATATACACTTGAACTTAAAAACATGAACATAATGTTTAAACATCAAAATCTTGAGAAATGACATAAAACATGGAAGTGCGTAAGGCATAGATCATAAAGAAACATTAACAATGATAAAATAGCATGGGAATAAAACATGTAATTGTGGAAACCATTAAACACATGATATGATTTCCATAGTAGCCAAGGAATTGCTGCCAAGACCATCTTAGTGGACAAAGTCCCTTTCTGAATCGAGTTCACTCCTCGTTCCAGTCCTATATTACTGAACCGGTTTAACATACCGTTCCATCCATGTCTATCTCATGAGATATAAATCTTTACTCAATGCATTGGAGGGAGATATAGGTCCTACCCATCTCATAGTGAAATCATTCTTACTTGTGCCACAAAATAAACATACATCATTCATAATATCCCAATGAATAAAATGGGTTTCATAAACATCATCCCATCATCACAAAATCCATATAAAAGAAATGGATATCATTTCATAATAAGAAAATTGAAACGATTTCAATCATGGAGACATTACACTTGAAACATACACATATGAAATAATTTCATCTTACATGGAAAATGGTTTTGATAAAACACTTGTAATGAATTTTTGAAGAAAATATCCTTTCTTCTAAAAAATAAATTTCTTTTCAAAAAACATCATGAAATTTTAAAACAATGAGATTTTTTTGAAAATAGTCATGAAATATTTTGCAGGAATCTTCACGAAAATAAGGCTTTATAAAACCGTAAAAATCCGTTCGTGCTGTATAAGTTAAAAAAAACATTCTTTTCGTACTTTTGTCGGAAAAGTCAAAAAGTACCTCATAACATAAACAAAAGAAAAATTCCTTACATACCATGTAGTAAAAGTCAAAAATGTGTAAAAAGGAATTTAAAAAAACATGAAAAGACTTTTAGAAAACATGGACATGGACGATTGCAATAACCCCAGTAAATACTTACGAATAAGCAATCTCGGATAAAAAATGATATTTTGCAACATTATCTCTTACCTTAGGTCCGATATGCTTCGTACGTATTCCGAACCTCCTGTATAATGATTTAAATAATGTTATTGACTTATTATAGAATCATATTAATTGTTATGATATCATATAGGGTTCACTTATGACTTTATATTACCCTTTCTTTTGTAAATTCCATGTTAAAGAGCGTTTTGGGTAAAATCGTTTCATTTGTCGTCCGTGTTTTGACTTGTAATTATTCATATGATTACTTAGATCATGATTACATACATCCAGAATGTAAAACATGATTTATATATAATATATATTCAGAATATAAATATATATAATAGATCGATAAATGGAAAGAAATACCCTGTTCGTGGAGACGGTAGGTCGTACGTACACATGAACGTTGTTTTCGTTTCCTCATTGAATTGAATGGAATTAATTGGATGACATACATATATATATATATACATAAATCTAGTGTCATAATTATGTCATATATTTCAGGATTACTTATTATATATACTTTATAATCATTTATGAATGGTTAATCATTGAGAATGAATCTCATCGTGTCGTGGAGAGGGTATTCCGTACGTACGCACGAGCGATGATATCGTTCCCATGATCGTGGAATTTTATTGGAGTGTATGTATACTATTACAGAATCAATATATCTTTAAAATAATCATATATAGTTATTATTTAAATCATTATACCCATCCAAATAAGGTGGTGGTGGAAAATAGATTACACCACGGCGTGGAGACGGTATTCCGTACGTACACACGCGCGGTGATTCTTTTTTCCATAGGACAGATAGATAGTGAAATAGGGTTGATTCATACATATAATAACATATCAGAATATGAGTGATACTTATGTTTTTACTTCATAATGAATCAACCTAAGAAGAAGAAGTGTAAGAAGAAATAATGGTGAAAGAATCGGTAATAGAAATTACCTCTTCTTTGAAGCGCCTCTTTGAGACCTCCTCTTAGGGCACTAAAATTGTTCTTTTAAGACGATCAGGACCTCTAGGATGTTTCTAGGGAAGTGGGGAAGAGAATTGGGCATGGTTTGGCCGAGATTGAAAGCTCAATGTGGTGTGTGGAAGAGAGGGAGGAGGTTCCCTTTTATAAGGGAGGAGAGGGGAAGCTTTGGAATTCTTAAAAATATTAATTTATAATAAATCTAAACTCACTTAAAAACCTCCAAAAATGACTCATATTCAAATTTTAGATGATCTAGGGTTGTAATATCATCAACCAATAAAATTTAGACATGTTTAGATCTTATTTTAAACCGTATCATTTTGATTTATCCTTATTTAATCTATTTAAGTTTATTTGTGGTAATAAAATTCTAAATTTTAAATTATAACAAATAATTACTTATTTGTTGTGAATTTTCCAAAATTGTTTCCCTTATAACATTATAGACAAAATAAATTTAAATTTATAATTTTTAAATATTTTTATGATTTTTAAACAATCTTATAATATGTTATTTTTATAAAATAACAATAGTGTCAATTTTGACACTATTCATTTATTTGAATTTAAATAAAATATATAAAGAAGATATGTTCAAACTAAAAGCTTTAATAGATTCATAAAATTTCATGTGTATATATAAAATTAGTGGATCACATTAAATAGTTCATATAATATTTATTTTATTATTTTTAAAACCATTTATTTATTTTATCTCTTAATAAAATAATTACTACAACATTTTTGTATAATTATTTAATATACTGATTTTTTGCATAAAAATTAATACTAAAATCCTATGATGAAGATAAATATATTACCTTTCACAATAATACTTTTACTTGAATTTATCATCTTAAAATCACAATATGTAAATTATTATATTTATTAAATTATGAAGGTGACAACTTTGGCATCATTTGAAATAAAATAATATAAGTGTCATAATAACTTTTCTAAGGCTCCAAACGGTTATATATTAGGTAATTGTATGATTAAGGTGTATATATACACTAACAATAAGTTTTGGTCAGGTATTTGGGCCTTTTAAATGGTATTATTATTTCAATAAAAACTATATTACATATTTCCCACTTAATAAATAATTTCTGTATCATTAATGTATCACCATTAATGACAATTATTTAATCCCTAAAAATACTAAATAAATAAACATGATGTAGATAGTTTTATTATATTTCTGGAGACTATTCATGTTCGAAGTTTTATTTTGTTTATCACTAAATTGAAATTATTATACTTATAAGATTTAAGAGAGTGACATGTTGTAACTTTCTTTGGTTTTAATAATAATTAAATTAATTTCATGGTCAAAAGTCTATAAAATGAATCTAATCCGACCTTTAGGTTATATGGGTCTACTTTTAGCCATCCAGTAGAATTTTGGCATGTGATAGGGTAATTTTATAATATTATATTTACCCTTAATTACCCGATTTACCTTTAACTGTGGTAAATAAAATTTACCGTAGTTACAATTCATAATTTCCAAAAAATAAAAAGTAGCTTATTAACATAATTTTGATCCACTGATTCCAAATATGGAATCCATTTTTCCAAATTCAATACACAAAAGTTTCAGAAATTAAATCAAAATTAATCTCGTTGTCGAAAGAAAACGGGTTTTTCTTTAAAACATTGCAAAATATTGAATTGATTTAACCTACGAATTTAATGTAAAATCAATGACAATGAAATACATTATTTTAAATGGTAAAAATATATTCTATTTATACATGAAAACCATTCAATATTATAATTTAACTATATAAATTATTTTGATGAAAAAAGTTGTTTTTAATTAAAATATAGCGTGTTTTTACTATTCATCAAAATATGAAAGTAAGCAGAATAATATGAAAAAGTTATCCAAAGTAAATTTTTATTTCTTGATTCCAAATAAAAATTTTATTTTGTCAAATTGAACTTCTAAACATGTCAAAAAATTGAATTAATGTGGGTGTGTCATCAAAAGGCGGCAAAACAGCATTTTTTAAAAAATACTTATTTTACCCGAAAATTTTATTTTGTTCTTATAACATGTTATAGAAAATGTGTAAGATGAATAGTAATGTTATAAAATTCAAAATTTAGTTAATAATATTCATAAAGTCTAGTTCATAATAATATTATAATAATATATCATTGTTTCGTAAAACCCAGTATTGCGTACAACACACGCTATCGAAGAAGGTCGTGATTGCATGTAATACAAGGCAAGTCAAGGATGCGTGTTGTGAAAGCTCCTTTTGGTGTAGCATACAACACAAGACATTAATTAAAAATAATACTTTTCATAAAATCTCAGGGTGTTACATTCTACCCCCCTTAAAATGAATTTCTCCCTCAAAATTCGTCGGGTTTATAAATGGTTTACTACTCGAAAGTTTTTTTTAATAGAAACCCACATCGTAAAAAGGAATACCAAAATTTGGCTTTAAAAACTAAATTATGAAATGTAACAGTTACCCAAATTAACTTATCACTGGGTTTCCACGTAGGAGAACATAGGTGAAAATATGGATATGGAAGAAAAATCTAACCATTAAGTTCTGATGGAGAGTGGTAGAGAACATTGCTATGAAAAAGCCAACAAACACAAAGCCATAAATTTTTGATGACCTAAGGTACCATCTGATTCATCAGATATAAGATCACTAGGACACCATTTTTTGGTTTTCAAGATCATTTCCCTAAAGTTGATGAATTAAAAGAAATACTTGCATGATTTTGGTACAATCTCACCGTTGTTCGTGAATAGAACAATTTCAACTTCATCCTTTAAAGAAATGAAGTTGAATTTGTTATTCATGATGTGTTAGCAGATCATGTGATAGAATGATGGGTCATTCCATATCTTTTAAACAAAAGGTTAGCATAAGTTATAAGTCCATCTTAGGGTTAGATTAATCGTATATGGTTCCGAAAATGAACTTATTGTTGGAACCAGGTTCTTCAAAGCATGATTTGGTGTATGGTTTGTGTTTGTTGTCAATCCTCAGTGGAAGTTTAGGGTGTGAACCAACAAAGCGATCATACCGTTCAGGAAGAAAACAGTAGTGAAGGTGGCGCTGTTTCCCAGTGTTTGCCAAATTTTTGGGCCTGAAAATCCGTAAATAAAGAAAAGTGTTTTTGGCAAAGATACTTGCGCGCCGAGCTCTTGGAGGATGAAAGACTTGCGCGCCATATGTTTTTGAGGATCAGAACATCACAATTTGGCTAAGGAAAGAAAGTCGCGCAAGTGTTGGTTGGGTCGCGCAAGTAACTTGCGCGACAGAGGATCTGGAGACAGGACTTGCGCGTCGTCGAGGGACTTGCGCGCCGCCGCGCAGGGGGTCCAGTTTGCCTATAAATACTGGACCACCCCTCCTCATTTCCAACGGAGTTCAAGGCCGAGAGATTGTTCGAGCTCTCGTCGCGCAGGTGGTTGAGTCGCGCAGGTGGTTGTTTTGTCGCGCAAGTAGAGCTTGCGCGCCGGTGTTTGGCTGTTCTCCCAAGGCAGTTTGGAAGAGTAAGGAAGTGGATCGCGCAAGTATTTTGTTCAAGAAGGCAGTGTCGCGCAGGTACTTTAGTGACACTTGCGCGCCAGTTTAGACTTGCGCGCCTGAGACTTGCGCGCCGCCGGGAGACTTGCGCGCCAGTCTTGAAAAGGAGTCCTAGACACTATTGAAGCACGCCTGCCTTGCTGGAGCTGCACGAAAGCCGATAAACTACTCGGTTCATTCGAGGAAAAGTGATATTATTCTTCTGGTGAGAATCGGACTTCAATAGAGCATCTACATTCAACAAAGGATGCACTCTTATGCAAATGAAGAACAGACCTACACGTCTATAAACTGAGTGGGACTTCACCAACGGCAGTGAGCCAGGGGGAGTCAACGGGAGTGACCTGAGGGATGCAGTGAGTTATCCCTGAACTATTGTAAAGGCAGTGAGCCTGGGACAGAGTGTCTGTACCCGAACTTTTGTATCCACAGCTAGTGAAGAATAGTGGATTTAGGTACGACCAGCAACCTGTCGGCGTATGCTCCTTGGACGTAGCCCTTAGTGGTGAACCAAGTAAAAATGACTGTGTCTTCTCTGTGCATGTGAATGTTTTCATTTTGATCATAATCATCATACAGGTTCAACAAGTTCCTACCAACGTGGGAACAAGATCCATCAAATTAAAAGAAAAAGTGGTCACCCTGATTCACCCCTCCCCTCTCAGGGTGTCCCGGGGTCCTTCACTTATACTTCATATATCATACCGCTTAATAAAATAAAAATAGTTTCTACTAACCAGGGACTTCATATAGGCTAGTGGTAGGCGATAAAGGCCAGTCGCACTTCGGTTGTGGGTTTGATTCCCACAGCCTTGTCTGATGCGATGCGATGTCGCTCGTCCTGCAGGTTGTCCTTTTTCTAAAACTATATTACTATAACATCCCATAAATAATATCGAAAAATGTTCTATCATTAAACAATACTAACTTATGTCCAACATAATCCATTCCAATATTTAAGCTTATCTAAAATACTTCTGTCCAAGATCATAGTATAAAGAAAATGATTACTTGAAATGTCACCAACCATGCATGTGAATACCATCATTTATCCCCCATATATCTTGTTGGTCAAATTCCAATCATGTGAATACCTTAATTATGTATTCTATTGAAAAATGAATACCCATTAAACCTTGGTGAAAATATGAATGCTGTCAAAAGTTAACTATTCCCACATATCAAACCATGATATAACCTTCTCCTTATATCAGTCATGAGCTCATGAATACTGTTAAACATTTCATTTTCTCATTTTCCCTTCATTATGCGCATATCATCTTTTTTTCCAAAAATATCTCAATCACTTTCCATGGTTACCGGTACCATAAAATTATTGAAAACCATAATAGACCAATACATAAATATTCCAATATTCCATGATACTATATACAACATTATTTTGGAATCCCATTACATAAACACTTAATCATTCCACCACATCATTGTCATATTAAAAATCACCAAAAGTGATCGCATGTGACTTCCCTTTGTCCTTTGCCTTAAGTGGTTGCTCATGTCGATCATCACTAACCCGTGAATTAGAGAATTTATTAGCATAATTCCCCATTTCCTTGCACTTGGAGCATTGAAGTGTTGGTGGTGAAGTCTATTCTTTATTCACATCATCAGAAACCCTTTTTCCATTACTTTAACACTCAGCTGCTCGATGACATTCTTTTCCACACATAAAACATTTTCTAGTCCCTTTAAGGCAATCTCCTCCATGCTTCTTTCCACACATTGAGCATAAGGAAACATTCATCTTCTTTTCACCATTATTCTGAGATTTTTCCTTGAACTCCATCTTTCATTTCTTGTCAAAACTATGAGATTGCTAAGTAACACCAACTTCCATTTCTACCTTGATAGCACAACACACAATTTCTTCATAGCTACTAAAGTCTCTTATAGTTAATTCCCTTCGAAGATTTGGTTTTAAGCCACTGAAGAATTGATAAACTTTACTTTCTGGTTGGATGATAAATCCAGATGCATACCATGCAAGCCTTGTAAAATTCGCTTCGTATACACCAACAGATTCATCATCGTTTTGCTTTAGTTCAAGAAACTCATTCTCCATGTTTGTTCGAAGAATACATGGGAAGTACTTAATGAAAAATAAGTTCTTGAACTCGTCCCATTCCATGGACTCAATTTCATCTCTTGGCCCCGTATTCTTGATAAGATTCCACCATTGATCAGCTTTCACTTCCAAACGATATATTGCTAAGATGAATTTATCATGTTCCGAACATTGAAGAACTTAAAATATCTTTTCAGTGGAACTGATCCATTGTTCAGCAACAAGTGGATCAGAAGACCCACAGAAAGAAGGTGGATGTTGCCTAATGAAGGACTCAATAGAATATTGTTCCCTTCTCTGCTCATTTGAAAGTCCAGAATGATTCATAGCTCGTGTATGTATAACAATAATATTTTGTACTCCATCTCCCATAACATTTGTTTGTTCAGGAGGAAAATCATTGCATTGTCCATTGCATTGATCAAAACGGTTCCTTCGGGTTCCAGCCATCGTCTAAAACCCAAAAATAATAGTTTGAGAGGCAAAAATCATGCTAGGGAAAACAACATAATAAAGGGGGAGTACCTTAAATACCTAACATCTTAGGTTTAATTCTAAGATCGTTACCATAATTATAGGACTATAACCTATACGTATACTAATCCTTAGGGACATCTCTAGACATAACTTAGAAATATCTCTAGGGATTTCACTAAAGTTTTCACATCCTAGTTTCCAATGGTTGACTAAACCTTTCCTCTGATACAAACTGTAGACACCCGAAGCCTGACGTACATGGACATTACATTATTTAGAGGAATACATAATACATAACAAAAACAGACACACAAGGACCGTAATAGTTTATTGTCTTTGGAAACATGGAACATAATCTTCTAATCAAGGTGAAAGATCTTTAACATCTCCCATAAAGATCTTCCCTTTTTTTTTCTTACCTAAAACCATTCTTTATATCCTGGGGAAAAGAAAAAATAAAAAGGGTGAGCTCAAATGCTCAGTAAGGGTATGCATGGATAAAATAAAACATACCATATACATTTGAACATAAAAACTTGAACATAATGTTTAAACATAAAAATCTTGAGAAATGACATAAAACATAGAAGTACGTAAGGAATAGATCGTAAAGAAACATTAAGAATGATAAAATAGCATGGGAATAAAACATGTAATTATGGAAACCATTAAACACATGATATGCTTTCCATAGTAGCCAAGTCATTGCTGCCAAGACCATCTTAGTGGACAAAGTCCCTTTCTGAATCGAGTTCACTCCTCGTTCCAGTCCTGTATTACTGAACCGGTTTAACTTGTCGTTCCAGCCATGTCTATCTCATGAGATATAAATCTTTACCCAATGCATTGGAAGGAGATAAACTTCCCACCCATCTCATAATGAAATCATTCTTACTTATTCCACAAAATAAACATACATCATTCATAATAACCCAACGAATAAAATGGGTTTCATAAACATCATTCCATCATCACATAATCCATATAAAAGAAATGGATATCATTTCATAATAAGAAAATTGAAACCATGTCATTCATGGAGACATTACACCTGAATCATACCCATATGAAATAATTTCATCTTAGATGGAAAATGGTTTTGATAAAACACTTGTAATGAATTTTTGAGGAAAATATCCTTTCTTCTTCAAAATCAATTTCTTTTCACAAAACGCCATGAAATTTTAAAAGAAATATATTTTGTTGAAAATAGTCATGAAATCTTTTGGAGGAATATTCATGAAAATAATCCTTTATAAAACCGTAAAAATATGTTCGTTTTGTATAAATTAAAAAAACATTCTTTTCGTACTTTTGCCGGAAAAGTCAAAAAGTACCTCATAACGTAAACAAAAGAAAGATTCCTTACATACCATGTTGTAAAAGTAATAATGGGTAAAAAGGAATTTAAACATACATGAAAAAACTTTTATAAAACATGGACATGGACGATTGCAATAACCCCAGTAAATACTTACGAATAAGCAATCTCGGATAAAAAATGAGATTTTGCAACATTATCCCTTACCTTAGGTCCGATATGCTTTGTACGTATTCCCAACCTCCTGTATAATGATTTAAATAATGTTATTGACTTTTTACAGAATCATATTAATTGTTATGATATCATATAGGGTTCACTTATGACTTTATATTACCCGTTCTTTTGTAAATTCCATGTTAAAGAGCGTTTTGGGTAAAATCGTTTCATTTGTCATTCGTGTTTTGACTTGAAATTATTCATATGAATACTTAGATCATGATTACTTACATCCAGAATGTAAAACATGATTTATATATAATATATAATCAGAATATACATATATATAATAGATCGATAAATGGAAAGAAATACACAGTTCATGGAGACGGTAGGTCGTACGTATGTATGAACCTTGTTTTCGTTTCCTAATTGAATTGAATGGAATTAATTGGATGACATATATATATATATATAAATAAATCTAGTATCTTTATTATGTAATATATTTCATGATTACTTATTATATATAATTTATAATCATTTATGAATGGTTAATCATTGAGAATGAATCTCATCGCGTTGTGGAGACGGTATTCCGTGCGTTCGGACGAGCGATGACATCGTTCCCATGATCGTGGAATTTTATTGGAGTGTATGTATACTATTACAGAATGAATATCACTTTACAATAATCATATATAGTTATTATTTACACCATTATACCCATCCATGTAAGGTGGTTGTGGAAAATAGATTACACCACGGCGTGGAGACGGTATTCCGTACGTACGCACGCGCGGTGATTTCGTTTTCCGTAGGATAGATAGATGGTGAAATAGGGTTGTTTCATACTTATAATAACATATCAGTATATGAGTGATACTGATGTTATTACTTCATAATGAAACAACCTAATAAGAATAAGTGGAAGAAGAAATAAAGGTGAAAGAACCAGTAATGGAAATTACCTCTTCTTTGAAGCGCCTCTTTGATACCTCCTCTTAGGGCACTAAAATTGGTCTTTGAAGAAGACCAGGACATCTAGGATGTTTCTAGGGAAGTGGATAAGGAAATGGGTCAGGGTTTGGCCGAGCATGAAGGCTCAAAGAGGAATGTGGAAGAGAGGGAGGAGGTTCCCTTTTATAAGGGAGGAGAGGGGCACCTTTGGAATTCTTAAAAATATTAATTTATAATAAATCTAACACCACTTAAAAACCTCCAAAAATGACTTATATTCAAAGATTATATGAGATAGGGTTGTAATCGCATCAACAAATCAAATTTATAAATGTTTGGATCTTATTTTAAACCTTATAATATTGATTTATCCTTATTTAATCTATTTAAGTATATTTGTGGTAATAAAATTCTAAATTTTAAATTATAACAAATAATTACTTATTTTTTTTAATTTTCCATAATTTTTTAATTTATAAAATTAAAGACCATATAAATTTAAATTTATAATTCTTAAATATTTTTGTGATTTTTAAACAATTTTATAATATATTATTTTTATAAAATAAAAATAGTGTCACTTTTCACACTATTCATTTATTTGAATTTAAATAAAATATATTAAGAAGATATGTTCAAAATAAAAGCTTTAATAGATTCATAAAAGGTCATATGTAACTATAAAATTAGTGGATCACGTTAAATAGTTTATATAATATTTATTTTATTATTTTTAAAACCATTTATTTGGATTATCTCTTAATAAAATAATTACTACAACATTTTTGTATAATTATTTAATATACTGATTTGTTGTATAAAAATTAAAAATAAAATCCTATGATGAAGATATATCTATTAACTTTCACAATAATACTTTAACTCGAATTTATCATCTTAAAATCAAAATATTTAAATTTTTATATTTATTAAATTATGAAGGTGACAACTTTGGCATCATTTAAACTTAAATAATATAAGTGTCATAATCACTTTTATAAGGCTCTAAACGGTTATATATTAGTTAATTGGATGATTAAGTTGTATATATACACCACCAATAAGTTTTGGTCAGGTTTTTGGGCCTTTTAATGGTTATTATTATTTCAATAAAAACTATATTACTTATTTCCCAGTTAATAAATAATTTCTGTATCATTAATGTATCACCATTAATGACAATTATTTAATCCCTAAAAATTATAAATAAATTATCATGATGTATATAATTTAATTAGATTTCTGGAGACTATTCATGTTCGATTTTTTATGATTTTTATCACTAAATTAAAATTATTATACTTATAAGATTTAATAGAGTGACATGTTGTCACTTTCTTTGGTTTTAATAATAATTTAATTATTTTCATGTTCAAAAGTCCATAAAATGAATATAATCTGACCCGTAGGTTATATGGGTATACTTTTATCCATCCAATAGAATTTTGTCATGTGTTAGGGTAATTTTATAATATTATATTTACCCTTAATTACCCGATTTACCTTTAACTATGGTAAATAAAATTTACCGTAGTTAGTATTCATAATTCCCAAAAAAAAGTAGCTTATTAACATAATTTGGACCCACTGATTCCAAATATGAAATCAATTTTTCCAAATTCAATACACAAAAGTTGCAGAAATTAAATCAAAATTAATCTCATTGTCGAAAGAAAACGGGTTTTTCTTTAAAACATTGAAAAATATTGAATTGATTTAACCTACGAATTTAATGTAAAATCAATGTGAATGACATACATTATTTTAAACGGTAAAAATATATTCTATTTATACTTTAAAACCATTCAATATTATAATTTAACCATATAAATTATTGCGATGAAAAAAGTTATTTTTAATTAAAATATAGCGTGTTTTTACTATTCATCAAAATATGAAAGTTACCAGAATAATATGAAAAATTTATCCAAAGTAAATTTTTATTTCTTGATTCCAAAGAAGAATTTTATTTTTTTCAAATTGAACTTATAAACATGTAAAAAACTAGATTTAATGTGGGTACGCCATCAAAGGGCGGTAAAACTACATTTTTTTAAAAATACTTATTTTACCCGAAAAATATATTTTGTTCTTATACCATGTTCTAGAAAATGTGTAAGATGAATAGTAATGTTATAAAATAAAAAATTTAGTTAATACTATTCATAATGGCTAGTTCAAAATAATATTATAATAATATATCTTTGTTTAGTAAAACCCAATATTACGTACAACACACGCTATCGAGGAAGGTCGCGATTGCATGTAATGCAAGGCAAGTCAGGGATGCGTGTTGTGCAAGCTCCTTTTGGTGTAGCATACAACACAAGACATTAATTAAAAATAATACTTTTCATAAAATCTCGGGGTGTAACAATTTATAAAATAGAATTTATCATGAATAAATAAGTATAGTCAATATGGAAAGGTAAATAGCTTTATCCCATTCCATTTAAATAATAATTTGATCATAAATTTACGCAAACAAAAGATGATCAAATAACCCATATAAATAGTTATAGGAGATTGAAAATTGAAAAATTATATTCTACATAATTGAATAATAAAATACACATAATTAATTTATTCTATAATGATGGAATGAATATTATCAGGCTTATGTAACTTACCATTGAGGCTTCAACCATGAATCTTGAAAATACCATCAAGAACTCATACCTAGTCATCTACAAAAATAGGAATGATCGTGTCTAAACCCAAGTTAGATTGTCTCATGAGGCCCATTGATTAATAAAGGGACTATAGCGGCCCCTTCCCTCACTTACTACGTCCAATGAATTCTTTATATAAATAAATAATAAAACCGAACAAACATACTATAATAAGTAATAACATCCCATTGAGGAAGAACCATCTGAAAGAATCTTAATAATTTCTTAAATAAAACTGATCATAAACCATATGAACAATTATGGTGGATTGAGTAATTATATTATATCATCAACATAAGACTCGAGAAACGATATTTTTATAGATTTAACTATTTTAAAAAATTATTCGAATGATTTTTAATGAAAATATTTCATCCACATTGAAAATAAATTTTTAGAATATAAAAACAACACAAGTTATAAAGAATCAATTTTGATTGAGAGGAACCCTTTAAAAATGTAAATTAATCATCAAAAAATAGATGCTTCATAATAAAGGGAGATTAAATTTATGAAATATAATTTAAAAATAATTATTTTAATAATTTCAATGTTAGTCAAAAATTGCATTTTATAGAAAATGTCATGATGATTCTGTTAAATCAATTTTTATAAAAATTATAGACATGGGTAAGAATGTCATTAATAAATAATTGGTGGATTGTAAAAAAATTATTTAATAAAATATAAAAAATATTGATATGGAAGAAAATATTCTCCCAATGTAAATATAAACAACATTGAATAATGATGAGAATGTGAACTAAATAATTACAACATGGATATCATTGAATTGTAAGCCCCGTGAAAGAAATAAATTAAAATTAATCATTAAATTACATGAATAAAAGGATATTCATGATAAAATATAACAATTATGATGAATATAAACCATAAAAATTAAATAAGTAATGAATACGTTATATTTCTCACAGAAGTAAAAGTGAGACAGGGAACCCTTACCATTAGCCTTACTTCCCTTGTTTGATTTCAAACATCATTTATAGTAAATATAGATTCATTACACTTGTATTTCTAATCAGTAATATTTTATATTATATATATGAATTAATTGTATCCTTTTAGCGCCTGTTTGTTAACAATTCATTGTTAAAATCAATGTTTTGGGTAAAAATCAATTCCTTTTACTGTATGTTCTTGTTTGGTATTTTAAAGATTTATAAATTGATAAAGTTTTAATAATCTCAATAAATTTAAAAAGGAAACAAAAATAATATATATTCATTATATATTTATATTTATTAATAAATAAAACTTAGATATTGAAAAATGAACTACACCATTCATAGACATAGTAGGTCATACGTACACATGAATTCTTTTTTCACATTATAACAGATAGAATAAAAGAATGGTAAATAATAGTTAACCTTCATAAAAATATTATCATGTAAAATAAATCATATATATTAATTATACCTATCCTTATTACCTTTCAATTAAAATAGTAGCGATAAATGAATGACACCTCTACCTGGAGGTGGAAGTCCACATATACGCGTGAGTGACAGTATCATTACTAAATTTTTTAGATGTTAAGAAGGAATATATGATATTATAATTACAAAAGTATAATTATATTACAAATATAATATATAAAAATTAAACACATTATTATTTTGATCTATAAATGATGGTGGATAAAAATTAGTTGTATCTCTATGCGGAGAAGGCAAGTCACACGTACGCACAGACAATACATTCAATTCCCAATTTGATATGAAAGAGGTGGTATAATGGTTTTTTAAATATAATTATAATATTAAATTATATATTGCTTAATTTTTTTACCATTTAATGATAAATATTAAATATTTATAGTAGGAAAAATATGAAGTTAAAAAAGTGATGAGTTAGAGCAATTACATCTTGATTGGATGAACACTTTTTTATTTACTCTTATGGATACCAATATTGATATATTCGGATATAAATAATATATAATGTGGTTAATGGAGTTTATAATTTAACTAATAATGGTTTGGATGAGATAGATTACTCAATTTAGTGTTAATAAGTGAGGTACGTAATTCACTTTTATAATTATGATGAAGGGAACTTTCAAAATTTATTAAAAAAAGTAAATATAAAATGAATATTGTTTAAAAAAATTCTTCCAAATGGTTATGAATTAGAATAAAAAATTTCTTCTATTTAAAAATTATAACTAAATTTGGACAATTTTCTATATTATTTTAATCTTTATGTTCTCGATTAACACACTTATTACATATTTTTGCATTAATTGTTGTAAAGTGTCTTCACTCTTAAGGGGTTAAATTTTAATATATAAGGTAACTATTGTCACAAAAAATGGAAATGGAGATAAACTTTTATGACATATATAATAATAATTTTCAAGTATCATGAATATTATATTTATGAAATAATTTAATAAAATATTATATAGAAAAATTATCATTATAGTGAATTTTGACAATATTAAATTTTTTTGACCCAAAAAATTTTAATAAAAAATTAATTTTGAATATAATTTACGAAACAAATTCTGTAAAAAAAATTTATAAAGTTAATCTTAAAATTTATATCATTAAAATTAAATAACTGTTTGTATTTTTAACACCATTTATTTTATTTTTCAGTTAATATAAAAAATATGGTATTAGCATTGAAAATGAATTTAATGAAATTATATAATTTATAAAAAATTTAAATTAATTTATTTCATGAAATTAATTTCATTAACCTATTAATTGAAATTTACGTTATTTAATATCGTTTTTTAATCTATTTGGAGACATAATATATATTAAAAAAAGAGATTTTCATTTCATCACTGTATTTGATTTCAATAATATAGAAGTCATTTTCATGGGAAAATTGTCATAAAATAAATCTTTCTAGATCCTAAGATGATAAATTATTAATTCCATTAATCCAATAAGAATTAAAATGATTAATTATGGAATTTTCAATTTATTTTAACCTATAATAACCTGATTTAACCTTTATCGACGAGATACATTTTACCACGTTTCATCTTCAAATTAACCAAAAATAAAAGAGGAATTTATAAAATATATAAAATATACTAATTCTAAAAGAAAAAAATAATTTTATCAAATTGAATATCTATATGTTTAGGAAATAAATTTTAAAAAGTGCGAAAAATGTGACAAAAATGGTCATTTAAAAAATGAATCTTTTATGAATAAAATTAGACATATTCTTATCAGATGAATAATAAATTATATATATGAATTTAAATTTTTTTCAATAATATAAAATATATAAATAATATTTAATTGATTCAGTAATAGTGGTTACTTTTATTTGTTTTTATCAAAAAAATTTCATTTTAAAAGATATTTTTATTCATAAAAATGTATTTTTTGTATAAAACCTTTTATATACAAAATTTAAACATAAAATTGATTATAATGATCATATTTATATTATTCATAATTTTATAGAACTCAATTTCAATTTAAACCAATTTAAAGTAAAATTTAATTTTTGAAATGGTTAATCAAAAATATTGTTTTCAATAAAAATTGATATTTTCACTATTCACTATGAAATGAATGTATTTAGGAAATTTTGAATATTTACCCCTAAAAAATTTGACACATTTATTTAAATTTTTTTATTTTCATAAATACAAAAGTATTGAATTTATAGATATTAATAATAATAATTTATCAAAATAGTAAACAATAAATATTTTTGAAGAAAATGTATTTCAGTAGCATAAATTATTTTTACTGAAAGTTGTATACAAATTTCTGAGAAAATTTTATATTCTTTTTAATTATATTTGTATTTATTATTTATTTATTAATTAATTTAATCAAATTTATACCATATAATTTTTCAACAATTTTATAATAACCAAATTTTAAAAAATAATGCTTTGGGGATCATTTAGGTCAGGTGTTGTGTGTTGTATACGATATTGATCATAATATTGGCTACCAAAATCATAGTCTTAAATCAACTGCAGTCCCTAATCTTTAAACTATTGAACCTATTCTATAGTGGTAAAATAAATTAATGGGGAATTAATTTTCCTTCATATATAAAGAAATTATTTCAGGTAATGAAAAACCCATTTAATAAAACTAAATAGATTAAAACAATTATAGTGAAAAGCCATTGAGTTATAAAAAACCCAACAATGTATATAATATAAAAAATGTATAATGTGAATCAATATCCCTATAACCAAACCCCTCATTGTATATCACCACCATGGATCTATGAATAATCACCAGTGGAGATTATTTTTATCATTTTTCAAGTATTAAAACTTGTGACATCAATAAATACACCAAAATACATTACTAGGGGTGAAAATTAATATTATATGATATTAATTAGACTCTAAAAAAATAATGAGTAAACTCAAAATACCTGAAGAATAATAGGTTTTTAAAATATTAACATAAATATTAAATTAAATCCTTGTAAAATAATAAAAAATTACTATATTTGATATTAATGTAATGGTTAAATATTAAAAAACATTAAGTTTGTCCATAAAAAATCAACAAACAATCTACCAAATTTATATCATAAACATAGTCCAATAAAATAACACATATCAATATTCTTCAACTTATAATTATATATTGAAGATATCTTAACATTATTATATAATTGGTATTTTTATAACCAAAAAATTGGGCATGAGAAATCACAGGTTTCAGACCCCTCTAGTTTGAGATATCCAAAACCTCGATCATAAGGTTTATATGATTCCAAAATGATTTTATATATATGATAATAGAAGTTTTTTGACCATCTATATATGGTTTGAAATATCACATATATTATGTAGAAACCATATAATCACATGCTGAGTAATACAAAACACTATTTCATTGATTATTCATAACCCAAAAGTTTAATAATAATAATTGAAATAGAAAATCATCTATAAAGATTTATTCAAAATTAAATAAAAGTACATATTCTATTATAGGAATTTATAAATCCAATATGTGTTTAAAATAATTCCAATGCCATTTATCAAAATCACACAATTTGATAAACTCATAATATAATGATCAAAATCACTCTAGATTTAAAAATAAATATTTAGTAGAATAATCATTCAAACCCTATAATTATTTGTTCTCCAAAAGTCTTGTATGACTAATTAATATTTTAAAATCCATCAAAAAATTAAATCAAGATTAATGTAACACATGAATGGATTAGAAACACCAACTTAGTTATGCATTCATCGGAATTTCCATGAAATCTTAATTTCAAGATCCTTATAGTGTGAAGTGCCAAACCTCATTGCCAAATGACCTCCATAATATTTATTTTCTAGTTATAATTGTATAATCATCTACATAGGACATCTAATAAGGCTCCATTTCATTTTAAATGACCATATTAAATTATGGAATGACTAATGTCATTAGACATGGTACCTAATAAACATCATGATTAAAATATTATGGAATTTAGAGGGGAAATTCTCCCATGACAATATATAATGACACTTTTGAACTCTCTAATTTCATGATTTATAAGAATATGAGGTCATAAGAGAATTGTTTATTGAGTGTAATGACACCATGTGTTATATATAGATGGGGGTACAAAAAAATTTTAATCAATTTTTAATTCAAAAAATTTGAGAAAAAAACAATTCAAGTTTTTATATAATGATACATTTTTAATAACCTTTGAATAATGTGTGTGATATATTTCATAACATAAAGATTGATTACCATGACCACTCTAGGAATCTTATAACCACTATAGCTTCACCATACATTTATAACAATATAAATCTGGTGATTGATAAATTTTGGAAGAAAAGTTACAATTTTTATGGGTAGTGAAAAAATATTTGGGGCACATTCAATTTTATAATTTTTTATATCCCCATACTCTGCTCTCTACCATACCTCTATATTAATTCAAAATGAAAATTCCACTTATCAATTACTATTCCCTACATATATTCAATTAATTTAATAAAATTAATACTCTTAGGTCCTTGGTATGGTAGTAGTCAATCTAGTGGGATGTTAATAGTCCACTTTGAATTATTAATACAAATTTTAATTTATCAGAGTTATATAACAGTGTGAAAATTTACAGAAAAGATAAAATAGATATCAAAAGGTATATTTATAGAGGTTCAGATGACCATGATCATATTCCTCAATTAAATCTATTATACTCTATGAGGTGACTAGTATGCACAATTTCCCCACATTTTACAGGGAGTGGTAACCCAATTACCCATAATTACTACTGTATATTTTTCAAACCTGGTGATATAACCCATGACATGTGATAGAGTCCAAAAAAAATTCCTTTTTTTCTGGGAGGAATAAATAGGACATTCTTTTAAATGATAGAAATAATCCAATTATAACTTTTGGAATATAAAAGATTAAACTATGACTTTAGAGAAGAATAAGGTGATTATATAAAATAAAATGGATAAATAATTAAAAAAATTGAAAAAACATAAGAGAATATGATGAATAAATTTAGTGAAGCTCGTATTTTTGGATCACATCATTGGAAGAATATGAATGTGATGAATATCATCGGCGATCACCGTAAAAGAATAATATTTAAATATTTTCCATGAACAATTTGAGAGTATCATGAAAATCTATTATTTTATCCTATATGAATTAATCATATGCACTGCAACATATGTTTTATCCATGAAGCAATCTATTGAAACATTAAAACAAATACCTACAAGATCATGTTTATGTCTAACCTAACTAGGAAAATTATTTGTCAATAATACTAAAATAATATGAATGTTACCATAATTTTTTGATATCACAATGAAAAAAATAAAGTCAAAATAATATTTATTCATGAAATAGTTAATGTAATAATTGATATATTTAATAATAATAATTATTAAAAAATCACAATTATCAAATATTAAAATAATAAAATAATTTGGCACCTTAAATTTATATTAGAATGCTGTGAAAAATAGAGCATCATATAAATAAAATCTTCTTGAGAATTTTCAACTGAGATAAATCTATAATTATTTTTTAAACCAAGTTTTATTTATATTTTAACATGAAATATTAAAAAATTTAGAACAAAAATGTAATTAGAAAATTTTAATTAAATATAATAATAAAAATTATAGAATTTTTTAAACTGACTTTATGTTTAAAAGTTTGTGGAATTTAGAGTTGATTTTCCCCCATTCTAATATAAAATGACTGTGTGTAACTCATAAATTCCAAGATTCATAAGAATAGGAGGTTATATGAGAATGGTTTATTGATTGGGATGACCCCACGTTCTATATTGGCATAAGGGTTCATATATTGTAAATAACATTTTATTACCCTTAATATGAGAACATCAAGATTCCAGTTTTTATAATATAGAACATGTTAAATATATTTTAATAACTTTTAATGAATGTAAGAAGTATTTAAAAAGACATACCATGATAAACATGACAACTCTTGTAATATCTGTTCAATATTTCCACAACATGACTTCATCATAGTGGAAATCGTGGGATTGATAAAAATTGAGAATAAGATAATTTATATGCATGGTGAAAAAAATATTGGGGACACATTCGACTTTATAATTAGTAACCTCTCCATCCCATGCAATCATTCATACCTCCCTCTTAATTCCATTTCAATATTCCACTTATCAATTCTCATTCCTTCAACTTATTCAATTAATTTTATCCACATTTATACCACCTAATCACACAATTCTCAAACCCATAATTAATTCCAAAAAAAATAGTTACTAAAGATTTGGCTTTCATCATTCAATTAATTTAAACACAATTATTAGTCCAAGCATCCATCTTATTAAATTAATTTATTACCCTCTAAATAGTAGGAAAATAATTAATACTCAATGGTAATAACTCATTTTCAATTATTCCCACATTATAGGCCATGAAATAATTATTTATACTAATTATCATAAATTAATTATTCAACCATCATTATTAATTAACTCTAAATAATTATGAGGACCCATAATATATATTTAAATTAAATTATAAACATTTAGTTACACTCCATTAAACCAACAAATTAATAAATAAAATTATGTTGTAAGAAAATTAATTTAAACACCCTATCCCATATTTCTTCATGTAAATTTACATTTTTTGTAACACCCAACCCAAAGTTATATATATTTCCCATAATATATTATATTGGTTGTCATATAATTTCATAAGAAATTCAATGAAATACATATCACATTCCAACTACATTGATTTTTAATCTATACTTTTAGATATTTCTATAAATATATCCTCAACTATGATGCATGGAATACCTTATAAATTACCACATATCATGGAGGTAATTCAAAATGATATGAAACTTTCTTAATCCTTTAATCAACGTCATATAGACCCATAAACCATGGCTCGAGCTTAGATTTCATACAATGTATTTAGAGTCCTAAATAAGTAATCACATCTTAAAAGAAATTTCCCCCTATATTAGATTCCAAAGATCCCTATCAATGAAAAATATATGAATTTTTTCTATTTTGGATTATGACCAATCATTTCCAAATAAAATTAATCATGTAAGTTATCTAATATGCCAAACATTGTTATATAATTATACTTTAGAAATATTAAAACAATATAAGGATGATTGGAAAGGTCTTCTATAAAAACCTCTAATGGCCATACTGATCGAGGATTGATAATAATTATTATTGAAAAATTCTGACAAATAAAAATAGAATTCCCAAAATATAAAAAAAATCATGAATTCATGATCAATACATATCTTCAAAAATTTTAATGATTCACTCTACCAACATATCCATATACGGATAATAGTCCCAAAATAAAATCAACTGTGTATATTGGTAATTATAAACACCCCCAAGAATCATGATGTAAAGTGGGAGTCTATAATGGATTAGCATAGGAATTTCATGAATCCCAAAAATCTCTTTAAGGTATAATTTTTCCTTTTCCACAATGAAATTCACCTAAAAATACAGATGAAATGAGATATTTTTTGGGGTAGTACTACCAAATCCCAAATATCCTCATGATATAATTGTGACCTTAGTAGAACTGTTATGAATTATATATAAATGTCATATAATTTCCATGTTGGTATTAGTATGGGTTTTAATAAAAATTGGTAAATAATGTTCCTACATTAATCATAAATAAACAAAACATTAGGAAACATATTCGATGTTATATTTTTCCTCTAACTAATCCTCCAAAATATATACATGATATCAATGTTTGTATTCTTAATTCCTAGATGCACTACCAAATTAAATTGATGGAATATGTCATCAGTTTATCCTTAAAAGGAATAAGAATACTCATTAGATATTTATATAAAATAGTAATTTATTATTATAGCATACATCCATTGAGGATCACCCTAATGTAATAGTTTTCTCACACCCCCTTATACATAGGGTATGATAACTATTACTCCATAAATTACGCTAATGACATATAATACACATTCATATTCGGAAAAACAACACATCTCTTTATTTTATTTATCTCCAAACATATATCATTTAATATATCAATTATCTTCCACCATTCTTCAAACTATTTAGTATCTTGAGTTTGAATTTTCCTACTATAATAATCATCTAAAAAATTAAATTTATTATTGGTATATGAATCATGAGAGTCAATGGATTTAAGATACTTCACCCACCTACATATTCTAAAAAGTGATCACATTATTATAACATTTTAATCAAAATATTATATAAAATATTCATCCAAGACATAATGTCTCTATATACTCAATTAATGAACTAATGTATCCGATTAAAAATCATATTTGTTATAATTTTTTAAATTTTAGTTCATATGTCTTGATATCTATTCTTTGACGACCCTTAATTGTACATTAGCATGAAAAAATATGCATTGTAATAATTATAATATACATCACACCCACAACCTTTCTAAGGTAGAATAAGTATTTGGGATTATGTAAGCATTATTTTATGATCTCCATTGAATTTTTGAAACATCTCATTCCAATAAAACCTAACTCTCATAAGAGGCTAAGGCATCATTATGGAAGAATATTTTTATAATCCTCTGATGAACTCCAAAAACTACAAACATATTCCATTAAACATATGTATTTCAAGGACATTATAAGGAATATCCCCAACAAATTATGTCTCTTACCTGTTCAACATCAAAAGATAATTCTTTTTCTTAAACAACATGTCCTAGTAATTTTAAATCCTAAATCAAAAAATAAAATTTTAAAAATATTGAATACAACTCTTATTAAAATACAATTTTCAAAACAAACATTTAGATTTGTTTTAATTTTATTTTGATGTTAAATAAATCAATATGATATCCATGAAAACCAACGTGATATTATTCCAAAGAGTTTTCTATAATTTTATTTTTCAAGGAAATAAGTGATAAATATTGGGTTTTTATGAGGTAATGATTTTTTTTAATTTTAATTATTTTTTTACCTAATGTAAATTATGGAGGAGTTCATGTTAGTTTAGGGGGTGTTAGGGGCTTATTCGAAGCCTAGAGGCAGATTTTTTGAGAAAACAATCTAGGCTACATGGTTAGTAGAAACCTAGTGACCCTTTTTGTGAGGTTAGTAGTAACCATATGAGGAGGACAATGGGATGTAAGAGACCCCACATTTTGAGGAAATCGTGCATCTATGGGTGAATTCATGTGTCAATAACTTTGTATGTTTTATCATAGGAATGCAATATTGTTTTTTCAGGGTTTTTCAATCATGTGCATAAACTGTGAAAGGAACCCATTATAAATAGAGGGGTTCATGGTTGTCCAATCGTATGTCCAACCATGCGATAATGCAATGCACTATAAATTTTAAAAGGTAAATGATGATTTTCCTCTCTTTCATTTTATTTTTAAAGCCCCATTCTTGTTTTTTATTCAAACAAACATCCCCATGTTGGTAACTTCATTTTGATGAAAAATATGAGGATTTTCTCCCATTTCTATATCAATAATAAGTTTCAACCATAATTTGTATTGTTGGATCTAAATCGATAATTATTCATTCAACTTGTGTATTTTCTCGTATAACTTAATATTTGTAGAGTTATTTTGGAGAAATCTAATTTTAATTGTTTCAAGAAGTTTCATCCCTTACTCAAATTTCATCCTATCATGACCAAATCAATTGTTGATATTGGAAATGTTTTCTACTATAGACCTTATGTATGTAGTCTATATAATTCGCTAAATATTTTATGTTTTATAAGACATGTTTCTATTATGTTTCCTGATGGAATTTCCAACAATTTCCATTAAATTAATTTAATGTCTTGATATTTTTTTTGGGAACCTAATTGGTTTTCCACTAGTAACTTTATAATGGTTGGAGGTTTTCATCCCCAATATAGGCCAAACATGGTGTGTGCCTTTGAATTCCCATATTTTATACCACCATATTGGGTGCATGTGAGCTATCCACATTTTTGGTAACCTTGTTAAAATTAATTATAATTTAATTATATGAATTGAATTTATATGATAAGATTATTTAATCATTTTCCGTGTGATTACAATACATTTTTTGATTAAATTTTTTGATTTTAAATTGTGGATATGAGTTATAAAAACTAATGTGATGTGAATGTTTATGAAATGATGATTGGATTGATGTGATAAATTAAAATAGTAGTAGATTCCTTGTATGAGATCCTTTGTTCCTCATTCTATATGATTCCATGTATATTATTACTCCATTGATCTTATTTACGTTAGTGGATACCACAGACCTAGAAAATTATTGGATCCAGATTTCATAGGACCCCATAGTACATACTACCCATTGGATCATTTTTCATGGACTCATAGTGGACATGATCTATTGAAACAATCCTCGGAATCCACCTTTATATTTTCTGATTTTCCATTGACATTTTCTTAGGACTTGTCGAGGATTCCTTGTTCTTCTATACCTTTAACCTAGCCATTTTTTGTTATAACACTTGATTACACATTGATGCCAATGTAGAAGACCTACTGGATTACATGGAGTGACCATTAAGTATTTTGATTCTAGATTACACAACATAGGATGATGTGGATATTTTAATACCCTTATTAATATCCCTCGTAAAGGTATTTGTTATAGTTGTTACAATAGATTATTATGACATATGATTATGTAAACATTATTTTTGGCCATTATTTTGGGAACTTTATTGTTGTTCATTGAATGGAGAATACCAATTTATAGTTATCAATTTTCTCATTTGAATATCTTTTGTACTAATGTAATATGTTTTATATATATTGGAAAATATTACTATATATAGTACACATATTGGTCTTCTTATAGACACTATAGGTTGTTCCCTATTAGGTGTTATCAGAATCCCAGTTCCACCATTTGGTACTCAGACAGACATCATGGATGCATGTAGGTAGCAGGGTATGAACCCACAAGACAATTCTTTATTTTATCATCATTTAGGAGAAAGGGAGTACAAGACACATATCCTCTCATGATTCTAGCTACGAAAGTTAATTTTTGTACCTTTTTATTCTATTGATACAATAATTATATGATATTCTCGTATAACTATATTTATTATTTATGGTGACATGAAATGGTTATCATATTGTACATGATTGATACTCTCTTATTTACTGTACAATCTTCTCAATTTTTTTCTTTTTCCATTGATTTATATTTTTCTTCAGATATTAACTAATATGTTTATACCATGACACTGCACTCTAGAATGTGGACATAGTATCTCCACAAACCTAGAATAGTCCTTTGATGCTATTTAGAAAACCCTGGAATATGAGGAGGTGTGCTTGAGACCATGTAACCCATCATTTCAGTGCACTATTTTGCGACACCTGGGTTTGGATGTTTCAAAGTGATATTTGATACTTTTTTCTCTGTATTTACCGTTTTTTGGAAATAGAC
Organism: Viscum album; assembly: GCA_963277665.1. Lineage (NCBI taxonomy): Eukaryota > Viridiplantae > Streptophyta > Magnoliopsida > Santalales > Viscaceae > Viscum > Viscum album. The sequence goes on from OY728139.1 coordinate 78,433,440, forward strand.
AGTAGATTAAGAAGGTATTGGAATTTTTAAATGAGCTGTTCATGGGAGTTTCTGACCCATGTACAAGAAAAGGCTAAATTTTCTGTAAAGGTAATTTCAATTTTTTCTATTTTGGTTATTGCGTTTGATTTGAATCCATCGGTGGGTGATGAACATTAATTTTGATTCTATTATTTATATGATTGATGGTTTTATTTTATCATGGCCATATTAGATGAGGGAATTATATATCATGCTTAATTTTAGCCACCTTTTAGTATTCACATTCCATAAATAATGAGATACCAAATTGAATGCATTCCATGATTATCTAAAATTATTATGTATTCCATGAGTGATATTCATATTGTCTGATAGACACTTAATGTTGGAAATTTTGAAAAATAGTTCATACTTAGTGTTCCTGAAGTAACCTAAATAGTTTTTTCTTTTCTAGTCTATAACAAACACCCAAATAAGCCAATAATGGCATGTTGAGACATGGGCCATTAGATACATAGACTGCAATGTAATACAGATTATATTAAGAAAAAAACTACAAATCAATTTATAATTTTGGTGTCCCCTTATAAAACGAAAGTGGTGGCCAATTTGATTAATCCCATTAAATTGAATTTTGAGATAAATATGAATTTAAAATGACATAAATAGTAAAATAGTGAAATTAAACTATACCTGAATTTAGAGTGGGATGTAGTTGGTGTCTCTAGAACATTTTATAGTTGTTTCATTATACCCAGTTCTTCATTTAGGTGCTACAAGAGCAGTTTGGATTGTCTATATGATGGATTCTACCTATAATATTCTTTTATATCATTGAATTTTTTACTTCTTGATATTTTATTAGTCATGTGTATGGCATTTTATAGACATTCCACCGCAATGAAATCCATCCAAACTCTCAGGGGTTGCGAATATCATGCTCTATTGGTGGTGTGATAAGGTCTACATGTGCATCCTCTAATATTCTTAACTGAGAATCCCCAAATATAATTGGATATGGGTGTTGAGGTAAAGTTATGTGAGAGTTTAATAAATATTATTTTGACCGTTCAAGGAGCAGTGTACCCAAACTTGACTATGTTAGAGCTTAAACATATGTTATAGTAGTAGCTTACTCTCACATTTTAAGGGGATGGAAAACCATTGGTTTCTGAGATATGGAATGAAATTGTGTTTTCGATCATTGAGAAACATGAGATACCTCCTGGGAGGAGATTGAATCTCATGACGTAAATTCTTTAGGTAAAAATTATTATCTTGGGGGATGTTTTGAACAATGATGATATATTCTGTGATATAGTTTGGATGGATGTTAAATCTAGGTTCTAAGTCTACTCTCTTTTTGAGACCCTATGAGATAAAAGGCCAGTGATTCTATGTGCTTGTAGAAGGGTGCAGTGAATGGTTTGGATTATTCGGCGTGATTTACCAAGCTTCAACATTATGCGTTGATTTATCTGGTTACTGAACCATTTTGGGAGAGATTCATAGAAAAAAGTATTTATCATGGCATTCAATCATAGTTAAAAAAATTCAATTGAATACTATTACTATGATAGTTATCCATGTTCTTACTACTGAGCGAAACCAAACAGATTCTAGGGGTGCAGAGTGTGTAAATTACACTTCTTGAGCTAGTAGTTCGGCTTCTAGTTCTATGAAGCATCTCTTTATGGATTCTCATTAGATGAATACCCATTAGTATATGATTATTGTTAATTTTTTCTTCTTTATTTATTTTGAAAGATGGGGACATTTCATAAAGCAATGTGATGGAGACCTGGTAGAGCATTGACCATGCTGTGGGATGGTTTGTGTACTTTTTTTTAAGACCATCCTTATAAAAATAAGTGGAAGGGGATCACCACTGATTCCTAGTAAAATAGAGGGATTTACAACTCCCCATAAATATGAGTGTTTGAGTATATCTAATCTTTCAGGATAAGGCAATTTTTGTGGAAGAGGAATCCATGTACTATTTGTACGTAGACAGTAGAGTTGGATTACTACATATCGTGAGGTTGTTTCATAGGGTTGTGGTTCGGGCCAGATATTTTCCATATCTTATACACCAGAGGACTATAGAATTGAACCATCTATGGTTATAGTTATAATAATAATATCATCTATGCTAGTATCTACTCATTCCGATATAGGTTCATCACATAGTTTCATATCGGTACCTATTATAAAGATTCATGGGATCATTATTCTATTTTTTTAATGGAATTGTAATCTTGGATACTACATTTCGTATCTGAATGGAGGGTATATTACAATGTATGAAGTTCCACATTGATATTGGTGTGTTTCGCATCGTATGTGATCTTTTTTTCTCAAGATAATGAGTTTTGACTTCATACATAGGACTTACAGGCTCGTTTTTTATCAGCACCATATAGATTTCAATCACTGGAGGGTTACCCTCACAACACGAGAGGGTGGAGTTTTCATTAAAATCAGGGAACTGGATATAGATACAAGCTAAGATGTACCCAAGAATTTTGTGATGGGTGGAATGATAAAACATATTTCTATTTTATTTCTTGATGACCAGTCATCGTGCTAGTTGGAATTTCCAATAGTGGTTGATTGTTTTAGGGACATTTTCTTGAGCAACATTTTTCATTATTCTTATGATAGAGTAGAAAAGTTATTTGATAACCTTTTGTAAGGAGTTTCACCAGTATCATTTCATACATACATGATTGATACTATAGAGTATAAAGACATCAAGATACCACTATAGGACTTGGACGAAAATAGAAATTTACAACCTATAAATTCATCGTTGGGTTTTATGGTCCTTTTTTTTAAAAAAAGGCAGATGTTACCCTTAGTATTAGTGTGGATTACCAAAAGTATAACAATTTAAAGTTTAATAATGGATCTCATTTTCCCCAAATAGATGATATGTTTGACTAGCACCATGGATCATTGGTTTTCTTGATGATTGAATAGACGTCTGGTTATCACAAGGTATGTGTTTTATCAGCATACATGCCTTATATTCCTTTTTGTTGCTGGTATAGCTTTTATGAGTATTTGGTTATGCCATTCTGCCTCATGAGTATTCCAACTATTTTTATGGAACTGGTGAACCGAGTTTTCCATCCTTATCTAGATTCATTTTCAGTGGAATTCAATGATGATCTCTTTGTGTATTCTCACATTTGTCATGATGTTCCAAAAATCATAAGATCATTTTGTATACAATAAGAGAGAATCAATTATAAGATAATATAACAAATAGACACATTTGTGTGGGAAAGGTTCACTTCGAAAGTCATATTATCTCAGAGATAGGAGTATCAGTTATCCCTTAGAAGGTGAGAGCTATATTATTTTCGGAGTAATCTAGGAACAACATTGACAAATATAGTTTTTTAGTGCTAGAATGATATTAAAGGAGGTTAAAAATACAATTCTTAGGCATATAATCACCTATTATTGGCTTGACATAGATTTTTGTGAAGTTCCTATGGTTAGATATTTATGTGATATCCATTCAAGATATGAGCAGGTGACTAAATTCAGTGTCGAATCTAATTATACTAGATCTAGGAAGTAGATTCACTGTGTACTATGATTCATCATATATTAAGGTAGTATTAGTTTTGATTCAAGGGAACAAATTCACGGCATATGGGTCTCAATATTTGAGTTCACACCAGAAGAATATCCCATCCCATGATATTGATTTATCAACTATTGTACATGCCTTGAGTGGTTAGGGGAATTATTTATTGGGACAGTGCTTTGTTTTGTACACAGAACACAAATACTCAGGTATATATTTACAAAGTGTGACTTCAATATGAGGAGATGAAGGTCAGTTGAATACATATAGTATTTTGACATAGAGATTTCATATATTACTTTAATGGGATATTTAGTTTCTGATATACTATGAAAGAGGACTTAGATACATGCACTTCCAGAAGATTGTAGTGAGTTGTATCTTTTGGCCTTTTTTCTGACATGCACTGTGGGGCACATGAAAATTAGTGAAAAAATATTCTATCATATGTAGTGGTGACATCCAAAATTATATATAGAGTAAGGATGTTTTAGTTATAGTATTTATAGATTATATACCAATGGAAGAGTGTGGAAGGTGATGAACCACCTCCTAGTTGGACTATGGGAGAGGATGAGATTATAAAAACTCATTCCTGTGTTTGTTTTCCAATGGATATACATAAGAACCTAATGTGGGAGTTTAATTCCCATGTTTGTGATGTACATCCCAGTTTCAATAAGATATATAATGATTGAAAACGTAGGTATTAGTGACCAATTATGAATCATGAGTTATCTAGTTTTATTATAAGGTGTTCAACCATTCTATAGGTGATGGTGGAAAACTAGAGACCTGTTATACCTTTATAACATTTACATATTACGTAGTGTAAATGGAAAGGGAATTGTGAATGATTTTGTGACCAAAATATTGAGGTCATGTAGAGGAAGTCATGTTCAATGGATTTTTTTGGGCATTATCACAATGTTTGGTCATTTTCTAACAATTAGAGAGACCTTATTAGTAAATGATATTAGTAAATTATATACCCTTCTAATAGTTCACCATCACGAGGTTCCTCATAATATATTATCAGATATAGATTTCCTACCTACATCTTCATTATGGTGGATATTATATAGGTTTTTGGGAACAGAATCTCTTTTGAGGATAGAATTCTACCATCATACTGATGGCTAGTTAAAGTTCATCATTCAGGTGCTAGAGGACATGATTAGAACATGTTTCCTTGATTGTGGGGGGTCCTGGGATAGGCATATACCCCTAGTTGACTTATCCTATAATAATAACTATATAAAAAATATATAGATGATCCCTTATGAGGCTTTGTATGGTATACTAGGGTGATCAACCCAATTCGAGTTAGAGGTGGGTGATCATTTCTTATACCATGTCTCAATCAAGATACTTTGAAGTAGAGCGAGTTGATTTAAAAACTGATGGCTACAGACAAATGAAGTAGAAAAACTAAACCCAATCACATTTGATTTCCTATAAAGATTGAGGTTAGGTTTTCAGGTTTTTTACGTATCTCACAAAGGATGTCACATAAAAAGACTAGGAAAAAGGGTATGATTTTGCAATGATATGTTGGGATGTTCATGTTTGTGAAGAGACTTGGGATGGTACCCTCTCAGTTGCAGTTACCTAAGAGGTACTGAGGCTCAAAAAATGTCATAGATATGTCCGAGCTACACCATTATCACTTAGACCCATCTCATAATCTACACCTAGATGATGTTGAGATACAGTTTGATTCATCCTTCGGTGATCATTCTATTTGTATTATTGACATGATCATGATGCATCTCAAAGGATGTACAGTTTATCTAGTATGATTTCTAGTAGAATAGGTGTTTATATGAAAATATATGATAGCAAGAGGCAGATGTACGTGATAAATGGATGGAGTTATAATGAGGTTATTCTTGACCACCATTAGAAGGGATGTTTTGGGGTTTTATTTCTTTAAGGGTAATTTTAAGATCTTGAATTGCCTTATGAGGCATGGATATTTTCATTTTAGTTTATATTATTGTTTTTTTTTAAAAAAAAATTGCCTGAGGATGTCTAATGTGTTTCAAGTGGTGTCTAATGCTTGTTCAAAGCCTGAGGAATGAAATATTAAGAAAAACATCTGGAGCACATGGTTAAAAGAAACTTTGTGCCCATGCCACACCATTAAGAGTAACTATGTGGGGATGGATAAGCAGTTTTCGAAGGATGCACAATTTCAGGAAAATGTGTATCATTTGGAACATTCAAAAGCAGGTAGCTCTATATTGTTTAGCATACGTGTGAGGCATAATTTCCACATGGCTATTCATACCATTCCCTTGAATCAGTTGAAGTTCCCCTTGAGACAGAGAATGGATCATGGTTGTCACGTGGTTTGGAAAAACATGCATCCAAATCATAAAACCCATAATTTAAATGGGAAATTATGATTTTCCCCCAAATAGATTTTATATTGAAACTGTCCTTCCTATTTTATTCATATAAGACATCATCATATTAGGATCTCCCATTTGAATCTATATCTTGGGATTTTCTCATGTTTCTCCTTCTAGACTCAGATTCAAACACCATTTGTCTCATTAGATCCATTCCAATTAGTTCTTCATTCCCCTTCTCTCATTCTATATTGGAATTATTATAGAATGAGTCATTTTAGTGAAATAAAATTTTCCCTATTTGTAGTATTTTTTCTATTCTTCATTTTTCATCCGATATAGACCGAATTATTGGTTGATATTGGATGAGTGTTCTACTGCATACCAACGATATGGGGTCTATATCTTCCCCTCATAGTTTTTTGTTTTATAAGTAATGTTCCCACATTTCCACATGTCATAATTTCTAGTGATTCGCCTAAAATTATGTGAATTTATAGATATAATAGTTTAGGACCTATTTATGTTTTCAAATACTTCTACTGTGATGGTTATAGGTTTCCATCCACAATCTATGAAACCAATATGGAATTTCATTGTAATATAGCTTTTTCATAACACATTATTTTTTGTGTGTGATATATCCAATGGTTTTAGAGCCTTAATAAATTTAATTAGAGATAAATGATTTTAATTGATTTGGTATGTGAATTTAGTTTTCTCATTTTCCATGAGAATACATAGGGTTTTTCATTAATTATATTGAATGTAAAATGTGGAAATGAGTAATAAGTACTCATGGGATGTGACTTTTTATGAAAATATTAATTGATTAACATAATGAATCGAAATGTTAGTGGATTCATTGGATGATCTCCTTATATACTAATTGCATGGGATTCCATTGAAATTTCTACACCATGTGTCTTATTAATGGCAGTTGATACCTTGTACCTACTTATTCCATGGATCCTAATTCTGTTGGATTCCTTGGAACTTAATACTAAATGGATCTAGCTTTCGTGGAACCACATTGGACGTTCTCTGTTGACATTCCTAATTGACACCACCTACATCTTTATCGATTTTCCATGGAGATGCTCTGGGGACTCACTGATGTTTCCATGGTCATATGTACCTTAGATCTAGCCCTTCGTGGTATAACACATGATTACACATGGACTCTATTGTGGATGTTATAGTAGAATTCACTACATTAACATTATGGATTTTGATACTAATGTACCCAATATAGGTTAATGCGAGTATTTTGATATGAATTATTATAACATTGGTTTGGGTATAAGTTTATAGTTGTTTGGCCTATACAGTTATCACAAATATTTTATTATGCTTGATAGATGACCCTTGTTTTGTGAAGATGATTTTTTAACATGTTAGACATTATCACTTTATAGTTGTCACTTTCTCATTGGTAATTTGTCTTATACTAATGTTATACCTATTTTATATATTCCGTAGTATTTATATTTATATTACATTGATTGGACTTATTATAGATAGTGGTGTTGGTGGCATAGAGATTGTTATCTCAAACCCTATTTAGGTGGTCTGGGGAAAGGAAGAGACTTTGCAGATATATGTAGTGACCAAGTGAAACACCCACTCTATGATGATTAATTTTATCATTTTTTATGAGGGGAACCCATGATAAATCCATTATTTTGATTCTAAATTAGATACTTCCAATTTTTGTATTTTTCATGTGATAAATGTGTAGTGTTGGATATTCATATATCTCATTTTCTACATTATAGATACATGACCTAATAATCGAGTTGTACATGATTCCATATGACATATTTGTTGTATGGTCTTCTAGATATTTCTCTTCTGTCAGTGATTTATATTATCATTCAACTATTTACTAATATCTTAAAAAAATTATATTACACTCCATCACAAGGGAATATGCTCCCCAAATACTCACTCTAGGACCACACCGATAGTCAGAATTCTATGGCATGTGGGAAGGTGTTCTTGTGGTCATGTGACACACCAGCTTAGCGCACAATTTAGTGGAACCAAGTTTATGATGTAACATAGTGGTGTGAGAGGTTTTCATATCTAGAGTTACTATTTTGGAAAAATCTATAGAATATTATACATGTATTGTAATTTTTTAATGAGATGTACTTGGGAGTAACAAACCCACTAAAAGAAAGATTCCAAATAACATGGAATGTAAATTGTTTTTTATTTAGACTATTATAAATTATTTAATTCAAACATGGGGTGATTATATTTAATTGTGATGTAATTATTTATATTATTGATGATTTTATTTTATCATGGACCGATAAGATGAGGGTATGCCGTCTCAAGCTTCAGTTCTGGAACCTATCAGAATTCACATTCCACTCATTATGTAATGTCATATAGGATGCATTACTTGAATGAATTATATTATTATTTATGAATTATGTGATATAAATTTTGTTTGATAAATGTTTTATGTAAAAAATTTAGAAACATAATTGGTACATAGTGGTACTTCCATAACCTAATATTGTTTTCCAGTATAGGATACAACAAAAACCTTTCACAGCCCATTATGGAATGTTGAGTCAGGCACCATTGGTTGAATGGACTAGAATGTGTTGTGGTTTGGATTACGTGTATAAAAAACATAGTTTAGAAAGAGTATGGGCCCTTATTTATTGGATGCGGTGACCCATTTGGTTCATCCATTTAATGATAATTGTGATATGAATATAAAGTGAAAATGAATTAAATTTTTAAATAGAGAACATCACCAAACAACATTTTAGAGTTGGAATTAGGCAATGTTTGTAGTAAATTTTATTATTGTTACATTTTAGCCACTTCTAGAATTAGCAGAAGGTAAAGGATAGTGTCATGTTTATAGTAAGGATTAATCCGATCCAATGCTTTTTTATCTCTAAATTGGTGGCTACTCAATCATTTTTGAGGCATATGTTTGGTATTGTGGAGATATTCCACAATATTAACATCATTACCTGAACTAGGAATGTATCAATGAACATTATATAGTTGTGGTTGGGTATGGGATTTTATTGGATCCCCCAGTAGTTCTAGTGGAGGAACTATAAATTTTACTAAAAATGAGTGTTCTGCTATAATTCTGCATGATCTTTATAGGCTTCATGCGGACTGTTTTAGGAGCACTATATCCTCTCTTGACTATTGAAAAGCTAAAATGTGTGATCTAGTACCAGAATATTCCCACGGTTTTGTGGATGGTGGACCATGGGGTTATAGGGTATGGCTTCATACTATATGTTTTAAATTCGTGCATCTGGAGTCACCTACTGAGAGGAGAGAGAGTCTCTTGAAAAATATGATTTGGGGAGAAACTATGCCCTGGTGGGATATTTTGAACCAGGATGATATGCTATGAGATACATTTTAGTGGTATTTCAAATACAATTTCTATGAATAATTTTTTCATATGTCTCTAAGAGGGGAAAGGGTCTGTGAGTTTATGAGACTCTAGTAGGGAGTAATGGTAATTATGCATTATATGGAACTCTTAATTATGGTTTGGTGTTTTTCACTGATTTATCATGAAGATGAGCTACTGAGGGAGAGATGCTTAATGGAAGGTCCTAATCATTTAATTCGATTATAGATCAAAGTTTTTTAGTTGACTAAAATTACAGATATAGCAATTCCTGCTCTTATTACTAATCCAAATGTGTGGGAATATTGGGGTGCAGAGAATCGTAGTTCAACCTCTAAACCAAGTGGATTAGATTCTAGTGTAAGGGGGCACCATTTTTAGGATTCTTATATGGGGAATAAAAGTCATGTTTTGAGTTTTAGAAGTTCTGTCTTCTATCATTAGTGTGGGAGATGATGATAGATGATAAATTAATGTGGTCACGACCCAGTTGAGTACCACGCATGCTGTAGGATGGGCCAAGTATAGTATTATTGTAGGAAGTTACCTAAAACTATTAGTTGATGGTGTTCAACTCCTAATAAAGTATTATGAGAAGTATTTGTAACTTTGAGTTAGGCTAGGAGATAGAGTAGTATTTTTTGTTCAATTTAATCAAGTTTTCATGGTCAAGGTAGCCATGCCCTAGTGGAACCTAGACAACAGAGTGGGATTTCATCAGTTATTAAGGTTGTTTCAATGGTTTCTGGATCATTCCATATATATTCTGTATGTTCTATACATGAGTCTCAGAGTGCTGATTTATCATTGAGATCCATGTGGACATAAAAATACTAGATAAATATCTTAAAAATAGTTTATACAAAACTAAAATCTGACATGATTATAATCTTCAAATAAAGGTTCAATATAAAAGGGAAATTCAAACACTATATGATATAATATGGTTATGTTTAATCAATTTTAAATTAATGGGATTAACATTTTCCTCTAGTTCAGTTCTCTTATAATTATTCTTTACACTCTAATATTTAAACTGAACCATATGAGTCTCTCTATGAAAATAGATGAAGGACTCAATCATGATGTGATTAATTCAAAGAGAGGAAGATATTGGGACCATGTATTATTCATGAAATTATAGAGAAGGTTCATATGATTCAAGAAAATATTAAAGAAGCCCAAATTAGTTAGAAGATATATGATGATAATCAAGGACAATATTTAGAGTTTGAAGATAGTGAAAAAGTATTCATACAAATATCCCATAGGAAGATATTAATGTGATTTGTTTATAAGGGTGATTTGATCTCTAGATACATTAGTACCTCAGCATTAAATAATTAATTATAGACTCCAGCTATCTATTTAGGGCTTCCATATAACCTCTTATAGGTGAATGACATGTAAAATGTATCAATTTTTAGAAATTATATATAATTTTCATCACATGTAAATAACTCATAGACTTTGTAATTTGAGCATGATCCCTCTTACGGGGAACAATCGATGGATTGTTTTTATCAAAGAGATCATATTATCCAAAACAACCACACACTTGGTTGAATTTTGGTGGAAAATCATATGTACCTCTGAATACATGTGGAAACCAGATGATTTAATAATACTAAATTACCTTCATTTTTCTTATGGGTACTAAAATTTTAAGGGTAAATTTCATTTTAGTGGTGAATAAAGTTACCACCCAAACATATACATCTGGATTTATTTTCAATAAATGTACCTTATTTTTCATAGAATATCATATTAGGAAGAATATTTATTTATTTCATTAAGTTATAAATTTTCATGCAAAATGAAATAAATTTCAAGATAACTAAATAAAACATAATTGAAAATTAAAAAAGCAATAAAACTATAGGAAAATAAAAAATGAAAAATATTGAAATGCTTCTCATCTCAATCTCCCTTGAGGATCATACCACCAATAATAAAAATGGAAATAATATAACAAGTTAGAAGAATGATAAACATATTTTTAAAAGAAATGATAATACGGGAATAATAATTTTCATGATTTTTATGGTTATATATTGGAATGTAATATAACAATTATATATATATATATATATATATATATATTTATTGGGATTATATGATGATTGAGATTATGTGGAATTTAGGATCATATGGTCATTGAAACCATCATTAGGTATAAGAATATTTATGAACATATATTATATGTTTATTATATGTAGTATTCAATTAAAATGTGACAATTATAATTTATCAGTTCAGTTGGCTGGTATAATTAGAAAAAACTAAATTATAAAACATTTATTAAAAGGGGAATATGATTTTATTTAGTTGGGGTCTACCAAATGGGACCCATTTTCATGATCCTAGAAATGAGGTCACACCACAATAATTGATCTTAGAACGAGATGAAGTTGAACTTCAACAATTATGAATTTTGAAAAATCATCTATTGAAGAAATTTATGATCATTAAACCACTATAAAACAATGTTTTCTTAATCACCACACAATATTTCCACAATATCTTATCATACCCTATTTTCCTATATAGAGGTATTGAAGGGTTTTTTATATTTATTTTAAGATCATATAAACATGTAATTATTAAAAAATTGAAGTATATTTTAACTATATTTATTTTCATTAGTAGATGTATTTTTAGATATTTAAAATTTTTTATAATATATATTTAAACAAGGAATTTAATTAAATGAAAATTTTTCTTTTTACTAAATATATGTTGATAAAATTAATTTATGTCTTCATAGGAAAATAAACTATTTTTTAAAAATTAAAAAAAATCACTAATGTTAAAAAATATATTTTTAAAACAAATGTTTTATTTTATGAAATGTAAATTTTCAACATAGTTAAATATAAAATTAATCATTACAACTTTAATGAATTTTATTGAATATATATAAATATATTAACCATTATCTTAGGATTTGATGAAATCAGTGAATAAATAAATTTTCTTTTTAACACTTAAAAATATATTTTTGTAAATAAATTTTTTAAAATATGCGTTCATAAATTTAAATAATTTTTTATCACTTCTAGAAATTAAATAAAATAAATTTGATTTCATATTTTAAATAATACTTTATAAATTAATTTATGGTGTAAATATACATTTCTTACATAAAAATAACTTAAGTTAATAAAAAAATATATTTATACAATAAATGTAAAATGAGGTTAAATTGTAAAATTGTGGAGTAATGTCCTGAAATATCAAAAATAATATCTATAAATGTGTGTATAAGGGAATTATTAACCTCCCCTTATCCTATATATATTATCTTTACTTCTGGGATAATCTTTTCATGAGATATTAAAGTCCTTATTTGTAAAAGAATGGGTGTTCATGAAAATACCATTTATGCTCACCTATAAAAGGACCCCAAATCTACCCACCTTAAAGTGCATCATTGCATAAATTTTAAATTGAATACATGCCCAAATATTATACCTAATGATCCTATCACATATTTTGAACCTCTATTTACAAGAAGTGTTCCCAAATCCTTTATTTCTAAGAGCCTCTCTAAAGACGATTCATGTCCTTAATTGGTTTTATTTTGTCCATATTCATTCCTCTTTATCATTTTCATCAACCTATTATTAAATATTATTTTTAAATTTAGAAAAAAACATTATAATAAATTATTTTTAGATAAATATGATATTATACCTCAAAATTTACATGTTCTTATTCATTCATTCATTCATTATAATACGTTTTTTGGTTGGTTACACCACATACATGGATGATTCTATAATGGTAATTTCATGTATTATTTATAAAACTAAAATAATTGAAATATAATTTAATAATACTGAATTTATGATTTTATAATAATATAATAATTTTAATATATATATATATATATTTATATTAATTGAAAAACTATTTTCTTTTAATTGAATCTAAATTCGAGAAATGGATATTTTAATGGCTCTTTATGAACTGACACCATAACATCCATAATACTACCATTATAACTCATAATTATATTAAAATCACCTATGTATAAAACATTTTTATTTTTTAGCTTATCACATGAGGATGGTTCTAGGACATAAAATTCCAGACTAAATCTATAACATGAAATAATACACAGTTTACACCAAAATATCAATTTTTACTGAACATGATTAGTAAAATGGTAATATTAAATTATAATTGAATGGTATTAAGATAAATATATAATTTATCTAAGATATTGATGAATAATAAACCAAAAATATATTGTGTAGGTTTTTAGTGTGAATCTAATCAAACATAAATCCAATATAAGGGTTTTATTGACTCATTTTTACTTCATTGTGTCATAATATTTATTCATCAGCTATATTTTTATAATTCTACTGTATTTTTAATTTTCTATATTTAATATGATATTTTATGTTTTTTATCATGAAAAATTAAATTTCAATATAAAAATGATCATCTTTGATGGATATATTTCTCTACAAAAATATGCGATTGTTTCAAATAATTTGTAGAAAATATGTAACCTATTTCTAATATATAATTATTATAAATATTCCTAATAATGTTTTATTTTATTTATTTTATATAAAAATACGTTTTATTTTCTTTACTCTTTATATATATCTTTATTTTTTTACAAAAGGAACATTAATAACTCATTCAACAATGTGGGTTTTATTTAAAATGCCATAAAACCATTAAAAATGTATTTCTTTTCCATTTCTAACATTAATAACTTCCAATATCCATTTAATTACTTAAACATGATTTATACATTGTTATATTATTTGGCATTAAATTAAAATATTGTTTTAAAATTTGTTTTTTACCTTCTCCAAAAAATATTTTAAAGATGACTTGTAAATTATTTTTTTATAACATTAATAATGGTATACGAAAACTAATTTAGGATTTGACATAAATTTTTCTATATATATCAAATTGATCTATGATGTATGTATATATATTTCATGATTCACATAAATTCATTTATGATATAATTCTTCTGGTTTAATGATTTTTTTTGAATAAACTGCATAAATTATTTATTTCACCATATGAGATACTGTTTGAAATTGTTTTGTAACACATCTTCTTTCCATGGGATCCCATAAAAATATGAGTGATTATATTATCATATAACACAAATGTACATATTATCACCATGAAAATCATATGTATGAAATAAAACTCCAATGAATTAGGTAAATCACAATATCTCATGGTATTTTCATGGGACAACAGTAGTGATCATTGATCCATTATAGGATGAAAGTAGTCAAGAATAATCCACTATGTTATGGAAAACATGTTGTGATGCATAATACACGATGTTATGATGGTCTTGGTGATTAACATTAACACATGATAGGATTTATATGCTTATATTTATTCAAAATTGTAATATAATGTCCCGTGGATAATTAATATTATCCCAAGTATCCACATTGTTAATACAATATATATGTTATCATTTTATGATGATCATTTTGAGGTTATATATCCATAAAATAGAACATATTTAAAATTATTATGATTCCATGTTATTTTTAATTGGGTATTTCTCCCAAATTCATATTTTATCCCATGCATACGATCTGGTCGTATATGACTCATGGATCTGTTTTCCCTTATAATGTGTTCGAACTAGCTTCTTCTTATATTATACATATCACCCATGAAATTAAATTCATGAAAATTTTTTATAGGAAGTCATGTATTTTGATGTTTGTGTCAGATATTGAATAAATAATGAATCATAACCCATTTTTTAGCTATTCTCCCAATACAATAAGCCTTTGGGTTCATGGATTGTGTGTTTATTTGTTATATATGAAGTTAAAATTGAAGAGATGATGTAAAATATAATAATATTATTCTCATGTCAACATTTTTGGTATCAAAGTGATGATTATTTAGATTTTTTATTAAGATAATAAGTATAAGAAATATAAAATTTCAAACAACATATGATAAATTAAAATTGCTATAGGTTGAAGTGATTATTTTACAATGTAGTAAATATTATGATTGATTAATCAAATTAAAATTATTCTAAAAAATAATATCAAATTATATAATGGTTTCAAGATCATGTTATCTCATTTGGATTTAGTAAATGGTTTGAATTAGTAGGAATTGTGTTAAAAAAGAGTGTGATGAAAAATGTTTTGATTTTCCCAAAGTGAAAATAAATGGGATGGGAGATCGTGTATAGACCTCCATCAAAACAATTTCTCAGGTTAAGAATAATAACCTAAATCACATAAAAACCAAAAAATATATGATCTATTAGAAAAATATAAACTAATTTATACATATTTTTCATCCATCAATTAAGGGATCTTAATATCATCTTATCACTAGAAAATGGATCACCATTAAAAAAAATCTTATTCAATGTTCTAAACAAGAAAGGGTGTGATTTTTTGTATATTAGTTAGATATTTAATCTCGTCAATTGTGGAATTTCACTACTTAAATAAGGAAACATGATATAATCAACTCCTTTGAGTTGAAAGAGTTTAAGAAAATATTTTCCCCCAAAATAGTTTCCTTCAACTCTCCAATATAAAATGGAGTTATAATTCTTTGAGTTATAGCCAAGGGTTGATGAATCAATTTGTTAATATTAAGAAAACTCTATGAGGCACCCAAGTAATATCCCAGATTTTATGATTGATCCAAAATGAAACATTGATTGTTTCTTTTTTTCTAAAAGAAATTCCTCAAAAGGCATTGGATATAAGGGTATTTTGGGGTTATGAAGGAATTGTTCAATGTGAACCTATGGTGGAAATAGATATCACTGAATATCATTAATCTCAAGGAATTTCAGATAATAAAATGAAAATGGAATTTTATGGAAACATTAAATATAAATCACATATATGAAATAAAATTCATCAACCTTTATGCTAAAAATGCTAAAAAAGTCAATGGGTAAAATTCCTCAAAGGATCGTGATGATATTAAACATTTGGTAAATAGGGACATCAATCACACAATTAATGAAGAAATATAAATATTTCAGCTAATAAATGGATGAAAAAATTTCCTAACTACTAAACCTCCCACACATTAGTACTTAAAATGAAATTATTTGGGGAATTATGGAAATAAATTCCCCAATCCAAGTGCTAATGAGGATAATATATATCGAAAAACATTAAGTCCATGGGAGAAAGGAATACCCTATTTAATCAAATATTTTGATTCGTATTGTGATATTGGAATGGTTAAAAGTATAATTATTCTCTACTCTTGATCTATGACTGTCTTATTTGATTCGTGATATTTTCATTATTACATATAAGGCATGTTTATTAATAATTTTGATCAGACCCCTCAAATATTATATGTTC
Organism: Viscum album; assembly: GCA_963277665.1. Lineage (NCBI taxonomy): Eukaryota > Viridiplantae > Streptophyta > Magnoliopsida > Santalales > Viscaceae > Viscum > Viscum album. The sequence continues at coordinate 78,450,150 of OY728139.1, forward strand.
AAATATTAATGAAAACATGTGTTGATGTGATGATTCCATTAATGGTATATAACTATTACCAAGTTGATGTTTGTGTGTATATACTCCCTACAGACATATTTCAGCTTCCCCTTGTAAAATTTAATTTAATTTTGTGAATTGATTGGCTCTCCAAATATATAGGCCATAAAAATTATCTTAATATGTAGATTTCATTTCATATCTAAAATAATACTATGATTACTCTAGTTTTCCATGTATTGTTTTTAGATATTTTATGGATTATTTTTCAGAATAAGATAAGAGAGAGTGTGCGATTTTGAGACCTAGTGTTTCCAGAATAAACGTTAGAAATAAATTAAATATATTAATTTTTATGTATGCATGATTTTTATAAAAATTTGGAATAAAATATAAATAGGGGCCTGAATCTGAAATCCCATGGAATCATTAAGTTCAGAATATGAGTTTTACCATAGGAATCAAATAACCATTATCGCCATGGTACATTTTAGCATAAGTCAGCCATAATGTAATACAAATAATTTAATTAACTAAAAATTATTTTATTTATCTATACATGTATAAAACATAATTACCTTATAATAATATAGTTTTGATGGAATCCTATGGTTAGTGGCATGCCCCTTGATTTGTTTGAGAACCCATGGAGAGAGTGGTGTAGGGTCTCTCTATGATGAACATAAACCAAATCAAATATCAATGATCGATGTGCAATTAGACTGGGGATCATAACAATGATAATGCTATATGATTGTTAATCATCGCTGATCGGTCCATCTCATGTTATGATTTATTTCATTATATTCATTAACCTTTTTAAATTTCTACTATGAACTCAAATGAACTGACCAACAAATTAATTCAATGATCGGCCATTTTGCGGGATAGGTTATGAGTATGGATATTTTTTTGGGAAATTACCTATGATATTCAGGATTGTCTCTTCATTTTTCATTAAATATGAAATAAATTGATGTCGAGACAAACATTGACAATCTAATATTCCACATGATTGTTCTGTTTTTCAATTCGTCTCCAACTGTTTTCCTATCTCAAGTATTCTACATTGAACCATAGTTGGACCTCAACTGGGTAAATCAATAATTTTGGACCCATTTCTTAGTGAAATGATTAGATATTGTAGATTATGGATCAAAATGATAAGATCATAGTGCGATGATGGAATCCGAAATGGAAGGTGATTGGTTGATTCCAATTTATTGTGTTCTTGGAAGGTGATGGATGATGACACATGCCTGTGATTTCTGAAAAACATGAAGGGTTTGATGTTGTTGATCGATGATTACATGAATCATTTGGGCATGACTATTAATTTTCTAGAGAGGAACATTTTTGAATAGAGGGATAGATGAGAGGATTAATATACCTGATCCAGATCTCCGATTTTGAAAAATCCTATGACACATGAAATCAAATCCAGGATTACATGGATTATGGGAACATTTTAGTAGAAGCTAGTGCTTTAAGAGGAGTTTGGTATCACACAGAATGTGACCTTTTCACATGGCCAGTGGTCACATTTTCATAGCTTTGTGTGAATATTAATGGATAAATAGACACATATTGATGTAAACATCCATGGTCATAAGGTGTACCGTTACAAGGACACGACCATTCCATGAATACATGGGATAATCCTTGTGTTGGGACATGGTAAAAAGTACTTAGGAAAGGTTATGATATTTACTTTAACACAGACATGGGAATGATCCATTTTAAATGGGCAGGACCTAGGGACAAGGGGACACACCATGTACAAATAGTATACATAATTTATTCCTTATAAGCTACCTTAGAGACCTTATCCTATGCATCTTGGACAAGTTTCATTAAGAGTTAATTTTCAAAATTCATTCCTTGAGGGTTACTATGTAATTTCTTCCTATGTATTGGATATGTGTCCCTACAGTAAGAATTATTGGATATAATTGTTAGAATCTATTCTACATGCAAAGAGTGAGACCATCTATAATCTTATTTACCTATGTAGAGTTCTTGGTATCATCCTCACCAACATTAGGTGGGCGTTGATCCTTAACTTAGAGGGTTAATCAATATTAGAATTTTTCAATACCCCATGAAATTAGTATTGATCCTCAACAATCTATCGTATCACTTAGATCAACTAGTTTATACCGCTAATGGTGAGAACTGATGAGCATATACTCTTTTACTAACATCAACTATGATATTTGAATCATGGAGTGTGTTTTCAAGAAAATTTATTTGTAAATTCTTCGAGAAGGAATCCTTAGATGATATTATTTTTGTAAATTAACCTTCATATTTTGTGTATTTGTTAATTATATCTATATATTCATGTTATAGTAGGAATTTTATTCATATAACCATGTAGGTATGACTTTTAAACTTCTTTTAATGCTTTTTGGTTTGGGGGTTTCACAACTCTATTGTTATACTCCCCCAATAATAGCCTTTTATCATATGTGTTGTGTCTTTTCAAGACGGTAAAACTTATAATAGATCCCCCAAGAGACAAGAACTTGATTGTTCTTAGAGGGATTGGATAGATTGATGTTGGTTTGTATGTTATATTTACAGCATTCTCCCTCATTGCATTCAGTTTGTACATGTTATCCTACTCTTTTTAGTGGGCATATTTGTGGCCCTATTTACATTCCATTAATTCTTTTCATAATTTTGTTTTGGGATTTGATATTTGAATTAATGGTTTTTAGTTGTTTTTACATTATAGTATAGTATAGGCTTTGAGACATGTGTGTTTCTAAAGGCCATTAGGCTAATTCCTTCCATGCTACTGATATTCCAACTCGACACTAGTTTCTAACCCCTAGAATATTGGAAGCGGGATGGGTGAGTCGCAGCACGGGCCCCCTTGTGAAAGGTCATGATATAGTTTTATCAAAGTTCACAGTTCAACAATAGGACTGATGTATGTGAGATTTATTAAAGGAAAATATTGTTATTTATTTTGAGTTGGGATTTTAGGCAAGAGACTTTAGTGTTGGTACAATTGCTAAAATATCCATAAAAAATGACTCTTATCTCCTTATTTTTGACTCTGTACATGAGAACACTAGTTTTAGGGAAAATAATAGTATATAAATCATATAGGAATGGGTTTTGGTTCCCATTTACTTCATGAGTCAAATCTATTGATATACTCATTAGCCACGGTTTATATTTTTTATTTCATGATTCCTATGCGATGTATTCCTTCTATAATTTAACATCATGATCACCTGGATAACCCTCTTAGTGACGAACCATAAATAAAGTAACTAGTTGTATAGATATTACATACCAGTGGTGGACCATCTAAACCACCACATGTAGAACATCATATGGTACATGTGGTGCTAGCATATGAGGTGCACAAGTTGAGAAAACATCACGGGTTTCAACGACAGTGACCCCTTAGGTTTCAAGGTGAGCAATACCCACATGTGATTGATGACTATATTGTGGTGGTGACATAGGTCTTCCGTCCATTCAAGACACTAAGAGATCATATAGTGGGCCTAGCAGTGATCCATCTTCCTGGAACAATAGTTATATGTTGGGGTTTGGTGACATAGTAATTTGAAAAGGTGACATTATCATGGTTTGAGTTTGAGAAATGTTTTTGATAATATTTATCTGTAGTTATTTTGAAAAATGTACATTAACAAGAGTGTATTCAGCTTCATTGGGGATGTATGATTGTAGTTGATTGTTTTTCAATGTTTAGCATCTTCTAAAGCTACTAGATGGATATGATTCAGGATCGGTTATTTTAGGCTCAGACCTTCAAGTGAGGAATTAATAAGGACATCCAAGTTAGCATTACACCTATATAGAAAATATATCTATTTTGGGTAGGTGGGTTTAGTAATTGTGGGAAGGATTTTCCTATCACAGAAAACATAGATAGTGGTTTCCAACAGTGGGGATGTAGTGGAATATTCCTTAGTAAAAGGGACCTTACACTAGTCTCCGGATCCTAGATATGTGAAGAATTTAAGTGGAGTTCATAGGATAAAGGTTATGTGGTTAGGGGGCCAAATAATGGGTCTAGTCTTCACAGGGAGAGGCTGTGCTACTAGTTTGATAGATAGAGATATTTTGTGTTAGAATTTAGGACCCATTGTATGACTGATAGTGATATTGTAGATGGACCACTATAAAAGAAGAAACGGAAGGAGAAGGTTGGTCCACAGGGTGGCGAACATGGTGCAGGAGCTAGTACATTTTAACTTTTTACCACCACCACACCCAAGGAGACCACACCATACTCAATGTAATAGAGGATAGGGGTAGAGATAGCTTCATGTGGTCAATACATTTGATAGAGAGACTCTGGGAATGATACGAGGTATGATCTAAATTTTTTACCTTTGCTAAAGTATTGATATATATTTGTTATAGTCCTTCCTTTATAACCACATATCTAGTTTGAGGTTTATAGATTTCAGTTTCTCCCATGGATTAGCCCTTGCAATTAGAGACTCCCACAGGAGATGACTCAGTGATCACTCAATTGTGCTGATTGTGTGACTAAACTCGTCGATATGACCATTCCTATTTTGGTCTCTTTATAGTAAGAATTATTCCTTATAAAATCTTCTTACATATGATATGACCATCTAATGCTCATGCATGGATTGAATATTTTTGATAGAGGATGAAGTCATTGTGTAGTGATGGGACTGAATTCTCCTTTGTGGGTGAAATGGAAACCCAAGAAGCCTAGGATGGACTCATTCATTGGAGGGTGCATCTAATTGTTCATCTATTGTCTAGCATTACCCTTGGTGCAGTGGATGTTATGTGTTTTCTTGTTCCCTATAATGGTGGAAGAGTATTAATATGTATTTAATGAGGATGTTTCAGAATTACCTACTAATAAACTAAAATAATTTTTCATTAATTGATACCCCATATTGGAAATAATATATATAATATAATATCGGATGGATCTAGATGAGATTATTGATCTGATGGTTCATTTGTAGGACTTTCTAATGTAGGGATTCATTAGAACCAATTTCTCGAAATAGAAAGCCCCAATTTAGTTCACTAATAAGGCAGAATAAGGCTAGAAGTTTTATATAAACTATTGACACTTAGACAAGGTGACTATGATAAATATGTTGCCCCTATAAAAGATTGAGGACCTCTTCAATATGTTAGGAGGGGAATGATGGTTCTCAAAAGGTTAAACTCGAGTTGAGTTATCACCCGTTTCCATTAAAGAATGAGGATATGATAAAGATGGAATCAAGATGTCTCTTTTTTTATTATATGTACATGGTGATTCAATTTTGTGTGATGAATTCCACAATAGTGTTCATGGGACTCATGAACCGAATATTTCATCGCATCATAGACTACATCATGGTAGTCATTATCAATGATATCCTTTCGCACTCACATACATTGAGGAGCATTCTAGACAGTTGAGGATTGTTTTGGACAAACACTAATAACACTTGTATTACAATAATCTCTCAAAGTTATGGTTGTAGATATTAGAGTCCTCTTTCCAAGATATATTATCTCAATTGATGGTTGGTAGTGGACCTTGTGTTTGTTGATGTAATGTTATCTGGGGGGATACCCAGGAGCATGACAAAGATATGGAGCCTCCTTTGGATGAATGGCTATTAATGGATATTCCTATCTTTTTCCTATTAGATATACTACCCCATGATGGATTTAAAACAAATTGGGTGTCCTTTAATATGGATTGAGAGGATACATCATTATTTTCAAGAGTTTAAGCATAAATTAATGAGCACACACATATTGATATTACGTGGTGAGGGTGTCGAGATCGTAGTGTTCAATGATACATTAGGAACTGGTACTCATTGTGTTCTAATGTAGATGATAGTGGTTGTTCCCTATGATTCTCATAAATTAAGACCACATGAGAATAACTACATGATTTTCAATTATGATATATTATTTGTGGCCTTCTTAATATGGATGTAGCAACACTATCAGATGGGTGAGTGGTTCATCATCCATTCTAATCACAATATTGTCAAGTATATCTCCACTCATAAGGTTATTAAATTGATATAGAGGTGATGGATAAAGTTTATCCTTGATTATGATATAGAAATTCTCTATACTCTTGGGAATGGGAACTTGGTAGCAGTTTCTCTCACCATGCGGTCTTGTTTGGAGTTTCTAAACAGGGATTCCATGTAGATGGAATTGTTGCTGTTATCATTTAGGATAGACCTAAAGAATATTATCTCTAGTAGATGCTAGTTACCCCTCCAAATTTACATTATGTTGGGGAGGTACAACTTTGAGATACTGACTGTGATACCCTAATAACATAGTTATCCACTGGACTTGTTCCTGGTAGATTTTCTAATAGTGGAGAGAATATAGTTCTTTTTAGAGGATTATTTATGGTCCCAATGATGCTATAAGAGGAGGTTCTATGATATTTTCATTCATATCTTTCTATATTACATACATGTGTGGAAGAGACCAAATAGAACCTTAGATGTTAGTTTTGGTGGCTAAGGATTAAGAAGGGAGTTGCAGAGTTTGTCTCTATATGCCTACATTTTTAGTAAGTGAAGGCTATTCACAATGTTCTAGCCGGTTTAACTCAGGCCCTTGAAGCACTAGAGTGGATGTGGGGTGGGATATAAATTGAAACTGTGATGGCCTTACCATATATACCTAGGAGATACGATTACCTTTTTTATCATATAATTACTCACTTAGTGGGAGAACGACCTAGATATTAAATATGGGAGTTAAGTAGAGTGCTTAAGATCCCTCTACAAGTAGGGTATAGTCTGACTCCATGGAGTTACATTGATTATAATTTATGAAAAATTATTATCATTTCACATATCAGTTATGGAGGGGATTGTATGATGTGTTTTAGACTCACTTATGCTTTAGAACAACATTTCACCCACAAAATGACGGTCAGACTAATCAGAGCATTCTAGTTCAAGAAGACATGCTATGTAACACCCCGAGATTTTATGAAAAATATTCTCTTAATTTCATTAATGTCTTGTGTTTTATGCTACACTAAGATTATCTTGCGCTATACGCAACACCGTATTATCTTGTAGTATATGCAACACTATTCTTGGCTCATATTACACACAATTTCAAGTTCGTTTGATAGAAGTTATTCTACACAACATTGAGTGTGTGTATATATATATATATATATATTCAATTTATAAATAAAATATGGTTGGATTCTGTTATACGCAACAACAAAGGAGTCGTGCACTACACACAACCCTGACTTGGCTTGCATTACACGCAATCGCGACCTTCCCTGATAGTGTGTGTTGTACGCAATGTCAGGTTTTACTAAACAACAATATATTATTATAATATTGTTATGAACTAGCCGTTATGAATATTATTAACTAAAATTTTAATTTTATAACATTATTATTTATCTTACACATTTTCTAGAACATGGTATAAGAACAAAATAAATTTTTCGGGTAAAATAAGTATTTTTCAAAAAATAAAGTTTTGCCGCCTTTTGATGGCGCACCCACTTTAAATATAGTTTTTGACATGTTTATAAGTTTCATTTGACAAAATAAAATTATTCTTTGGAATCAATAAATAAAAATTTACTTTGGATAAATTTATTATTTTATTCTGATGACTTTCATATTTTAATGAATAGTAAAAACACTCTATATTTTAATTAAAAACAACTTTTTTCATCGTAATATCTTATGTGGTTAAATTATAATATTTAATGGTTTTAAAGTATAAATATAATACATTTTTACCATTTAATATAATGTATGTCATTATCATTGATTTTACCTTGAATTCGTAGGTTAAATCAATTCAATCTTTTGCAATGTTTTAAAGAAAAACCTGTTTTCTTTCGACAATGAGATTAATTTTAATTTAATTTCTGCAACTTTTTTGTATTGAATTTGGAAAAATGGATTCCATATTTGGAATCAGTGGGTCCAAATTATGTTAATAAGCTACTTTTTATTTTTGGGCATTGTGAATAGTAACTACGGTAAATTTTATTTACTATAGTTAAAGGTAAATCGGGTAATTAAGGGTAAATATAAGATTATAAAATTACCATAACACTTGGAAAAACCCTATTGGATGACTAAAAGTAGACCCATATCACCTAAGGGTCATTTTAAATTCATTTAATGGACTTTGTTTCCATGAAAATAATTTAATTATTATTAAAACCAAAGAAAGTGACAACATGTCACTCTCTTAAATACTATAAGTATAATAATTTTAAGTTAGTGATAATCTTAATGAAACTTCAAAAATTAATAGTCTACAGAAAGATAAGAAATTTATCTACATCATGAGAATTTATTTAGAATTTTTTGGGATTAAATAATTATCATTAATTATGACACAATAGTGATGCAGAAATTATTTATCTAGTGAAAAATCAAGAATATAGTTTTTATTAAAATAATAGTGACCATAAAAGGCACAAAACCCTGACCAAAACTTATTGGTCATGTAAATATAAACTATAATCATCCAATGGTAGAATATTTGACCATTTGGAGTCTTATGCAAGCAATTATGACATTTATATTATTTTATTTTAAATGATGCCAAAGTTTTCACCTTTATAATTTAATAAATATAAAAATATAAAAATTGTTATTTTAAGATGATAAATTAGAGTAAAAGTATTATTGTGAAATTTAATAGATTTATCTTCATCATAGGATTTTATTTTAAATTTTTATGCAACAAATCAGTATATTAAATAATTATACAAAAATGTTGTAGTAACTATTTTATTAAGAGATAAACCAAATAAATGGTTTTAAAAATAATAAAATAAATATTATATGAACAATTTAATGTGATCAACTAATTTTATAGATACATATGAACTTTTATGAATCTATTAAAGCTTCTAGTTCGAACATATCATCTGTATATATTTTATTTAAATTCAAATAAATGAATAGTGTCAAAATTGACACTATTGTTATTTTATAAAAATAACAGATTATAAGAGTGTTTAAAAATCACAAAAATATTTAAAAATTATAAATTCAAATTTATATGGTCTAAAATGTTATAAAGTAAAAAATTATGTAAAATTAACAACAAATAAGTAATTATTTGTTATAATTGAAAATTTAGAATTTTATTACCACAAATAAACTTAAATAGATTAAATAAGGATAAATCAAAATGATAAGGTTTAAAATAAGATCCAAACATGTCTAAATTTTATTTGTTTATGAGATTAAAACCCTATCTCATCTAAGCTTAGAATATGAGTCATTTTTTGTGGTTTTTAAGTGGTTTTAGATTTATTATAAATTAATAATTTTAAGAATTCCAAAGGTTCCCATATCCTCCCTTATAAAAGGGCACCTCCCCCCTCTCCTCCTCACACCAATTTGAGCCTTCATACTCAGCCAACACCTGCCAAATTATCTTCTCCACTTACCTAGAAATATCCTAAAGGTTCTGGTCTACTTTAAAGACCAATCATAGTTCCCTAAGAGAAGGTTTCAAAGAGGCGTATCGAAGAAGAGGAGGTTCTGACACATACAAGGCAAATCAGACTTAAGGTAAGGGAAATATCACAATCTCATTTTTATCCGAGATTGTTTATACTTTGGTATTTACTGGGGTGTATTTTATCATCCTAATCCTTGTTTCCTCAATATGTAATATTATTTACATCCACCTAAAATTGTTCAAATCCATTTTTACCCTTTCAGGAGCTTATAGTAAAAGATATGAAAGGAATCTTTTGTCGTTTTTTGTACGAGGTACTTTTTGACTTTTCTGACAAAAGTACGAGAAGAATGTTTTTTTAACTTATACGGCTTGAATGGATTTTTAAAACATTATTTCCAGGAAGCTTCCTTTACAAGTTTTCAAGTATATTTTTAATCAACTTCTTTTAGTTTAGAATTGTATGACATGTTAAGAAAGGAAAATGTTTTTGAAGTAGAAATGATATTTTCCTCAAGAATAGAGTTCAAGTGTTTTATCAAAATTATTTTCCATATAAGATAATATAGGGTTATGTTTCTATCCCTATTATTACATTGATTAGATTATGTGGTGATGGAATTATTTTTATGAATTCCTTTATCTTATATGAATTGTTTTATGATGTCATGTTGTTTAAGAATCCCATTTTTATTACATGGGTTATGCAATGATGTATGATTTATGATTTTGTGGCACACATAGGAATGGTATAATTATGAGATGGGTGGGACCTATATCTCCCTCCAATGCATTGGGTAAAGATTTTATATCTCATGAGATAGACATGGCTGGAACGGTAGGTTATACCGGTTCAGTTAAAAAGGACTGGAATGAGGAGTGAACTCGGTTCAGAAAGGGACTTTGTCCACTAAGATAGACTTGGAAATGAGTCTTGACTAATATTAAATGATTCTATATGATTATGTGTGTATGCCACAAAGTTTCATGTTTTAAGTTATGATTATTCGGATTATATTTCACTACTATGATTCATCCCATGTTATGATATTATGATCTCTGTTGCAGGTTAAGATTTCCAAAATTTTATGTACTTATGAATATGATTTTATTGATATTTCTTTTTTTAAATTTATTGAGCATTTGAGCTCACCCTTTTATGTTTTATTTTACCCAGGAAATAAAGAATGGTTTTAGTTAAAAAAAGGAAGATATTTATGGGAGATGTTGAAGATCTTTCACCACGATTAGAAAATTATATTACGAGTTTCCAAAGACACTGAACTATTACGGTCCTTGTGTGTGTCTTTTTTAATGTACTAAGTATTCCGCAAACATAATGTAATGTCCATGTATGTTAAGCTTCGGGTCTCTACAGTTGGTATCAGAGGAAAGGTTTCGTTAACCTTTGGAAACTAGGATGCGAAAACTTTAATGAGATCCCTAGAGATATTTCTAAGGTAAGTCTAGGGATGTACCTAAGGATAAGTATACGTATAGGATACAGTCCTAGAACTACAGTAACGATCAAAGAATTTAACCTAAGATGTTAGATATTGAAGGTACTCCTTCTTTATTATATTTTTTTCCCTAGCGTGAGTTTTTCCTCTCACACTATTCTTTTTGGGTTTTAGACGATGGCTGGAACCCGAAGGAACCGTGTTGATCAATGTAATGGAAAATGTAATGATTGTCCTCCTGAACAAACAAATGTTATGGGAGATGGAGTGAAAAATCTTATTTCTATACTTACACAAGCTATGAATCATTCTGGACTTTCAAATGAGCAGAGAAGGGAACAACATTCTTTTGAGTCCTTCATGAGGCAACATCCACCTTCTTTTAGTGGGTCTTCTGATCCACTTGTTGCTGAACAATGGATCAGTACCACTGAAAATATATTTTCAGTTATTCAATGTTCTGAACATGATAAAGTCATCTTAGCAGTATATCTTTTGGAAGGTGAAGCTGATCAATGGTGGAATCTTATCAAAAACACGAGGCAAAGAGATGAAATTGAGTCCATGGAATGGGACGAGTTCAAGAACTTATTTTTCAATAAGTACTTCCCTCGTATTCTTTGAACAAAGATGGAGAAGGAGTTTCTCGAACTAAAGAAAAAGGATGATGAATCCGTTGGTATATACGAAGCGAATTTTACAAGGCTTGCAAGGTATGCATCTGGATTTATCATCCAACCTGAAAGTAAAGTTGATCGATTCTTCAGTGTCTTAAAACCAAATTTTCGAAGGGCATTGGAAATAAGATACTTCAGTAGCAATGAAGAAATTGTGTGTAGTGCTATCAAGGTAGAAATGGAAGTTGGTGTTACTTATCCATCTCATATTTTTGACAAGAAACGAAAGATGGAGTTCAAGGAGAAATCTCAGAATAATGGCGAAAAGAAGATGAATGTTTCCTTATGCTCAAAGTGTAGAAAAAATCATGGTGGAGATTGTCTTAAAGGGACAAGTAAATGTTTCAAATGTGGAAAGGAAGGTCATCAGGCATTTGAATGCTGCAATGATGGGAAGAAGATGCCTAATTATGCAAACAAAGGAAGGGATGCATAGAATTAACCTACTACATTTCAATGATTCAAGTGCAAGGAAATGCGGCATTATGCTAATAAATGCCCTAATCCAAGGGTTAGTGATGATCGACATGAGCAACCACTTAAGGCAAAGGAAAAAAGGGAAGTCACATGCGATCACCATTGGCGATGTTGAATATGAAAAAGATGTGGTGGAATGATTAAGTGTTTATGTAATAGGATTCCAGAATATTGTTGTATATAGTATCGTGGAATATTGGAAAATTTATGTTTTGGCCTATTGTGGTTTTCAATAATTTTATGGCATCAGTAACCATGAGAAGTTATTGAAATATTTTTGGAAAGCAGATGATATGCGCATAATGAAGGGAGATGGAGAAAATTAAATGTTTGAAAGTATTCATGAGATCATTATTGATATAAGGACTAAGTGATATCATGGTTTGAGTATATAGATTTTTGAGGATTTTGGTATGTGGAAAGAGTTAATTATTGACATCATTCATGTTTTCACTATGGTTCAATGGGTATTCAAGAGAATACATGATTAAGGCCATTGAATGTTTGGAATGTGACCAACAAGACATATCTTATGATATATGGGGACCAACGATGGTATTAAATCTCTGGTAATCGTTTTCACTATATTATGAGAATGGACTGCAGTATTATGGATAAGCCTAATGATTGGAATGGATTATGTTGTACATAAGTTAGTATTGTTTAAGGATAGAAGTTTTTTGATATTATTGATGGCATGTTATTGTAATATAGTTTTAGAAAAAGGACAACCTGCAGGACGGGCGACAGCCCATCGTGTCGGACAAGGCTCTGGGAATCGAACCCACAACCGAAGTGCGACTGGCCCTTATCGCCTACCACTGGCCTACAGGAAGTCCCTGTTTAGTAGAAACTAGTTTTATTGTATTAAGCAGTATGATATATGAAGTATAAGTCCATTTTAGGAACCATATATGATTAATCTCAGTATAGATGGACTTATGTATTTTTTGATAACGTTTCTATCCTTTTGTTTGAGACCGATGGAATGACCCATCATTCTATCACATGATCTGCTAACACATCATGAATGACAAATTCAACTTCATTTCTTCCAGAGATGAAGTGGAAATTGTCCAATGAACGACAAACAGTGAGACTATACCAAAATCATGAAAGTATTTCTTCTAATTCCAATTTCATCAACTATAGGGAAATGATCTTGAAAACAAAAAATGTTTCCTAATGCTCTTATATCCGACGAATCAGATGGTACCTTAGATCATCACAAATCTATGACTCTGTGATTTTTGGCTTTTTCATAGCCATTTTCTCTACCACTCTCCATCAAAACATGATGGTTAGATTTCTCTTCCATATCCATATTTTCACCTATGTGGAAGCCCAGTGATTACTTTATTTGGGTAACCATTACGTTTCATAATTTTGTTTTTAAAGATTGGTTTTGGTATTCCTTTTTAAAATGTGGGTTTCTATTAAAGAAACTTTCGAATAGTAAACCATTTATAACCCCGACGAATTTCGAGGGTGAAATTCATTTTAAGGGGGGTAGAATGTAACACTCCGAGATTTTATGAAAAATATTCTTTTAATTTCATTAATGTCTTGAGTTGTATGCTACACCAATATTATCTTGTGCTATACGCAACACCGTATTAGCTTGCAGTATATGCAACACTATTCTTGGATCAAGTTACACACAATTTCAAGTTCATTTGATAGAAGTTATTCTACGCAACATTGAGTGTGTATATATATATATATTCAATTTATAAATAGAATATGGTTGGATTCTATTATTCGAAACAACTAAGGAGTCGTGAACGACACGCAACCCTGACTTGTCTTGCATTACACGTAATCGCGACCTTCCCGGATAGCGTGTGTTGTATGCAATACCGGGTTTTACTAAACAACAATATATTATTATAATATTGTTATGAACTAGACGTTTTGAATACTATTAACTAAAATTTTAATTTTATAACATTATTATTCATCTTACACATTTTCTAGAACATGGTATAAGAACAAAATAAATTTTTCGGGTAAAATAAGTATTTTTCAAATAATACAGTTTTGCCGCCTTTTGATGGTGCACCCACTTTAAATCTAGTTGTTGATATGTTTATAAGTTCGATTTGACAAAATAAATTTTTTCTTTGGAATCAAGAAATAAAAATTTACTTTGGATAAATTTTTCATTTTATTCTGATGACATTCATATTTTAATGAATAGTAAAAACATGCTATATTTTAATTAAAAACAAATTTTTTCATTGTAATATCATATGTGGTTAAATTATAATATTGAATGTTTTTAAAGTATAAATAGAATATATACTTACCATTTAATATAATTTATGTCATTAGCATTGATTTTACCTTGAATTCGTTGGTTAAATCAATTCAATCTTTTGCAATGTTTTAAAGAAAACCCCATTTTCTTTCGACAAAGGGATTACTTTTAATTTAATTTCTGCAACTTTTGTGTATTAAATTTGGAAAAATGGATTCAATATTTAGAATAAGTGGGTCCAAATTATGTTAATAAGCTACTTTTTATTTTTGGGAATTGTGAATAGTAACTACGGTAAATTTTATTTACTATAGTTAAAGGTAAATCGGGTAATTATGGGAAAATATAAGATTATAAAATTTCCCTAAAACTTTGAAAAATACTATTAGATGACTAAAAGGAGACCCATATCATATAAGGGTTGGTTTAGATTCATTTAATGGACTTTTTTTCCATGAAAATAATTTAATTATTATTAAAACCAAAGAAAGTGACAACATGTCACTCTCTTAAATACTATAAGTATAATAATTTTAATTTAGTGATAAACTTCATGAAACTTCGAAAATTAATAGTCTACAGAAATATAAAAAAATTATCTACATCATGAAAATTTATTTACAATTTTTTGGGATTAAATAATTATCATTAATTGTGACACAATAGTGATGCAGAAATTATTTATCTAGTGAAAAATCAAGAATATAGTTTTTATTACACTAATAGTGACCATAAAAGGCACAAAACCCTGACCAAAACTTATTGGTCATGTAAATTTAAACTATAATCATACAATTGTCGAATATTTGACCATTTGGAGTCTTATACAAGAAATTATGACACTTATATTATTTTATTTTAAATGATTCCAAAGTTGTCACCTTCATAATTTAATAAATATAACAATTTAAAAATTGTTATTTTAAGATGATAAATTATATTAAAAGTATTATTGTGAAAGGTAATAGATTTATCTTCATCATACGATTTTATTTTAAATTTCTATGCCACATATCAGTATATTAAATAATTATACAAAAATGTTGTAGTAATTATTTTATTAACAGATAAACCAAATAAATGGTTTTAAAAATAATAAAATAAATATTATATGAAAAATTTAATGTGATCCGCTAATTTTATAGATACATATGACCTTTTATGAATCTATTGAAGCTTTTAGTATGAACATATCATCTGTATATAGTTTATTTAATTTCAAATAATTGAATAGTGTCAAAATTGACACTATTGTTATTTTATAAAAATAACATATTATAAGATTGTTTAAAAATCACAAAAATATTTAAAAATTATAAATTTAAATTTATATGGTCTATAATGTTATAAAGTAAACAATTATGGAAAATTCACAACAAATAAGTAATTATTTTTTATAATTTAAAATTTAGAATTTTATTACCACAAATAAACTTAAATAGATTAAATATGGATAAATCAAAATGATAAGGTTTAAAATAAGATCCAAACATGTCTAAATTTGATTGGTTGATGATATTAAAACCCTATATCATCTAATATTCTAATATGAGTCATTTTTTGAGGTTTTTTAGTGGGGTTAGATTTATTATAAATTAATATTTTTAGGAATTCCAAAGGTGCCCCTCTCCTCCCTTATAAAAGGGCGCCTCCTCCCTCTCCTCCTCACACCAATTTGAGCCTTTAAACTCGGACAACCCCTGCCAAATTATCTTCTCCACTTCCCTAGAAACATCCTAGAGGTTCTAGTCTATTTTAAAGACCAATCATAGTTCCCTAAGAGGAGGTTTCAAAGAGGCGTATCGAAGAAGAGGAGGTTCGCACACTTACGAGGCAAATCGGACCTAAGGTAAGGGAAATATCACAATATCATTTTTATCTGAGATTGTTTATACTTTGGTATTTACTGGGGTGTATTTTATCATCCAAATCCATGTTTCCTCAATATGTAATATTATTTCCATCCACCTACAATTGTTTAAATCCATTTTTACCCTTTGGTGAGTTTATAGTAAAAGATATGGAAGGAATATTTTGTCGTTTTTTGTACGAGGTACTTTTTGACTTTTCTGAAAAAAGTACGAGAAGAATGTTTTTTTAACTTATACGGCATGAATGGATTTTTAAAACCTTATTTCCAATAATCTTCCTTTACAAGTTTTCAAGTTTATTTTTAATCATCTTCTTTTAGTTTAGAATTGTACGACATGTTAAGAAAGGAAAATGTTTTTGAAGAAGAAAGGATATTTTCCTCAAGAATGGAGTTCAAGTGTTTTATAATAATTATTCCCCATAAAAGATAATATAGGGTTATTTTTATATCCCTATTATTACATTAATTTGATTATGTTGTGATGGAATTATTTTTTTGAATTCCTTTATCTTATATGAATTGTTTTATGATGTCATGTTGTTTAAGAATCCCATTTTTATTACATGGGTTATGCAATGATGTATGATTTATGATTTTTTGGAACACATATTAATGGTATCATTATGAGATGGGTGGGACCTATATCTCCCTCTAATGCATTGGGTAATGATTTTATATCTCATGAGATAGACATGGCTGGAAGGGTAGGTTATACCAGTTCAGTGAAACAGGACTGAAATGAGGAGTGAACTCAGTTCAGAAAGGGACTTTTTCCACTAAGATAGTCTTGGAAATGAGTCTTGGCTAATAATAAATGATTCTCTATGATTATGTGTGTATGACACAAAGTTTCATGTTTTAAGTTATGATTATTGGGATTACATTTCACCACTATGATTTATCCCATGTTATGATATTATGATCTCTGTTGCAGGTTAAGATTTCCAAAATGTTTTGTTCTTATGAATATGATGTTATTGATATTTCTTTTGTTTACCTTTACTAAGCATTTGATCTCACCCTTTTATGTTTTATTTTTCCCAGGAAATAAATAAATGTTTTAGGTAAAAAAAGGAAGATATTTATGGTTGATGTTGAAAATCTTTCACCACGATTAGAAGATTATATTACGAGTTTCCAAAGACACTAAACTATTACAATCCTTGTGTGTGTGTTTTTGTTATGTACTAAGTATTCTGCAAAAGTAATGTAATTTCAATGTATGTTAAGCTTCGGGTCTCTATATGGTACGAGTGTCCAAGTTGGAATTTTTCTATATTTGGGAGGAACACTTACAAGTGGTGGGTTTGTGTACATAAATGTCCTCCAATAAACCACTGGTATGGCACCATTTAATTCTTTGTATGACTAATTCAACAGGTCCACATCATGTTGGAATGACCTAGTAGAGTCAGCACTCATAGTCCAAGAGTTATTGTGATCCACTACCGAGAAGGTATAGATCATTCAATAGAGGATGAAGAATGAAAATAGTTTTCATAAGTATTTTGAAAATAGAATATGATGTCCTTGGGAGTTTGAGGAGGGGTTTATGTGTTCCTACAGGGATAACATTGTCATTGATTATAGAGATTTATCCATATCAGCAAGCTATCTCAGAGATTCCTTAGACCTTTCCAAAAAATTTATAGAGTTGGTGAGTTTGAAAACTATTTAGCACTACTACCACAATTATACTGGGTGGATGATATTTTCCATGTGTCGCAGCTGGGGAGGTACATGCATAACCAATCTTATGTTATCAACTAGGGTGAGCTAGACATCAAGTATAGATCTACCTTTGCCTAGTACCCAGAAGGGATTGATGACCAGTATCAAATTATCCTTAATTGGTGAGTGATTCCATTAGAGTGTGTATGGGGGGAAACCAGAAACACTAGGAGAGAACCTTGGAGTGGGAGTCTCATATTTGTTCTCAATACACACATCTCATTCTATAACCCCTTTTTGGATATTTGGGTCATAAATACCCATGGTTAGGACAATTTAATGAATTTTATTTTACATTTATTTTTCTTAGATATCGTATAGACTATTTTTGAGACCAAAAACTGATATGTCATGATATTCCAAGGAATGGCGTGTCTGGAATAAATATTTAATAAATATTAAATATAGTAAATAGTATAATAACATGCTTTACCAAAACAAAAGTTGAAAAATATAAAAAAGGAGGCCCAAATTGGAAATCCAAGTGTGCCGTTGAGTTTTGGACATAGGGTTTTCCCTAGGCAATACAAAACGAATTTCGGTGCAGGATGATTCGATAAAAGTTTCCACAACTATAAAATAAATAAAATATTTTAGAAAAATATTTTATTTATCAGTTGAAATTGTGACCAAAAATATTCTATATGAAAATAGTCATGATGGAATCTAGGGTCAGACTCTTGACTATAGAGCCATTGGAGAACCCTTATAGGGAGAAATAGAGGATCTCTCTTAAGAAAAAATAAAAATGAATCGATGGTCATTGATTTTTGTGCAACGAGATTCAGGATCTCTCCCAAAAAAATATTGCAAGCTCATTTTGTTCAGAAATAAATCCATCTCAAGAAAAGGTTTTTTTTATTGGATTCTTCGCCCATTTTCCATTTTTATGATGAAAAAAAAATCCATTGACTGAAAAATTGATTCACAAATCAGCCATTTTGTGGGATAGGTTATCTATAGGTATCTTTATGTGGGTGGGGAATGTTGTTTTATTATTTTGACTATCACTAAATTCTACCAAATATCAATAATTTACCACTGTTAAAACAATCATCGTATGAGGAATATTCCTCATTATTATCCCTCATTATTATGGCCCTCGATTCATCATTCATCATGACCATTCTCTACTTCCCAGTGGTTCTACATACATCATAGAAATATATAGTCTCACACATTTTTCTTAGTGTAAATATTAAATATTTTAAAAAAAAATATTTGAACGACATTATGATGGTGCGACGATTAAAGTGACAGTTGATCAGATAGTGTGGATACCCAGTTTTCATTTTCATGGTGTCTGACACTGGATGATGCATGTAGTTCATTTCTGAATGAAATCAAAGGGTGGAATGTTATTAATCGATGAAGAATTGAATAATTGGTGAATGATACTCGATTTACGGTGAGGCACATATCCGGATCAATGGTAGGGGGAGTGTCCAAATATATGTGAACCAGATCTAGAATTCATGAATATCTCATAACCTATATCATGTAATCACGGATTAGATGGTGTGTGAGATTCTTTTAGAGGATGATAGGGTTTTGGGAGTGACTTATGTATCAAATAGCATGTGAGCATGCCACACCACATGTGTTTTCATTTTGTTTTCTCAGAATGTTCCACAGATGGTACACATACACAACACGTGGTACACAGTCACAAACATGCATTGAACTCTTACACAGACATGTACAAGTCGGGAATACATGGGATAAGTCATGTATTGAGACACAGTTATAAGTACATGATAAATGAAGCATAATTTAAATTTACATAGACATAGGCACCATCCATTTTACATGGGTAGGATACTTGACTAAGAGAACACATTGTGTACTCCTTGTACATGTCATGTACTCCTTCGGATATAGAATAGAATCCTTACCATCTATATCATGGAAAGCTTTTCACTAAGGGTGTGTTGCATAAAGGATAACATTAAATCATATAATACAAATATGAGTTCAATCACTTTATTAAAACATATTGGATAGGGTTTTTGGAATCATTCCGTGAGGCATGATGTGAGATCCTCAATCATATTCAATCATTAGGTGGAGGTATTCATATTGTAATCGCCGAAAAAATGTAGGCTATGATACTATACTTATAAGGTTAATACAGAATGAGTTTCTGGTTTACCCTATATCCTTGAGAGTGGTCCTCATCTGTGTTTCATATCTGGTAATCCTTCTAGTGTATACATCTAATTTCCAGACCCAAAGAGCACTACCTCTCGGATGAAAATCAATTTTTCTATATAAGTCAAAGAGTGTATTTCTATTGATTATTTCATTTTCTAACCTTTGAGTATAAATCCTAGGATATAACTTTGGTTGTAAAATTTCCTTGAGACAATGTGCCATTTTTTAATATATCATGATATTCTTATTATATGTGATGTACACATATACCTCTATTAAGCTACTTGTTATAATTTTTTGTATGATTTTTTCTTTCAGGGTGTCCTTATAGGCATTGTTATTCTCTCCCCTACATGGAATTTTACTATATGTGTCGTGTCTAGTGAAGATGATCGACCTTTTAACAACATCCCAAAGGGACCAAGACCATACAGTTCTTAGTTAGAATGGGAAAATTTTGGTGTCTCCCTTTGGTATCATGACAGTAGTCCCCATACTTACTTTCAAGATAGGTTTTTTTTTCATATTCTTTATGGTAGAATTTTATTTTCCCCTATTTAATTTCCCTTACTTCATGTCGTACTATAGTTTTGGGGTTTGATGTATGCATGAATGGTTTTTCAGTTTTCGTTACATTTTAGAATTTTATGGGATTAGGGATGTCTGCAGGTGTACATGTATGAAGGATAAGGCCTCCAATGTTAGTTATACACCTCCTTGGATCTAGTCACCAGATCCTGGCATATTGGAGGAGAGCTTGGGAAGTCACTCCATGAGCCCCATCTTGATGGGTCATAACACATCCCATTATTGAATACCAATGAAAGTTTTTTTTGAACTCTATTTGGAAATTAATTCCATAATATGGGTCTTAACATCCCATAATAAAAGGTAAATGGTTTAAATGGTAGGGGATGAACTTAACATCAATGAAATGACAAATATAAATAAATATAATGATTTATTTCCTAATGTACTACATAGCATTCCTCCATAACTTGGGGTTGAGTTTTTCATTGAACTCAAAATTTGTTTTTTTCATAAAACAATGTTTCCATATAGAATACCCCCAATTGAGTAAGAATAATTTTGTAAAAAACTTAAAGGGAATTTATACAATGGATTATAGCACCCAACTGCTTCATCATTTTTTTCGGACATGTTTTTCATGAAGTAGGTTTGATCAATGTGCCTTTCCGATGATTATCATGAACATAACTAGATCCAAAATCTATTGGAAAATAATTATATGGCTATGATCCTATAGTAATATTGGTATTTTACCCTGTATATGGGTCACCAATAAAAAATCTCAATTATCGACTATGGATAAAGGTTTACCCCTATGTTATGCGTATTTTTTAATTCATGGACAATGAAAAAAAGGTATGGTCACAATCATACATTTAACATAGGCATACCACTAAAACCCACACTCTATATAATTATTTATAGTCGAACCATTTCTATAAACTGTGATTATGGGGATATATCTATGTTCAGAGTCTAGGAATGGCCACTAATCTTGCTAAATAATTAATTAAATAACTCAATAAGGTTAATATTTATCTAAATAATAATTCTTTAACATGAATTTATAAATTTATTCATATATATATATATATATCAAATGATAGATATAATATAGTGGTAAAGGCCATAATGTTTTTTTGATGTAAGAGATTGAAACAACACCTAATTAGTTTTTCTAAATAATTTTAAAGACGAATTTCATGGACCATGGTTATATGTGTTGTGTAGACATGCCCCATGTTGAATCGGTTATTAATAAATGTTGTAACCAGGGTCAATGATTGTGTCCTTAGTAATAAGGTATATTTTAATGGAAATACCCTCTATAATAAGCCTAACATTTTATATATCCTATTTCATGGTCAAACGACATATACAATGGTCATAGACCATGTTTAGTGTTGTTTCCTCGAGTAAATAGATAAATAACAAAGATATTTTAACATAAATTGATGATTTTATTATCAGATTGTTGGGTATAAAAACATAATTAAGGTGGATTGTTAACATGGATACTATATATCAAGGGTAAGGGGAGATTATATATCCAATACAACCTTCTGTAAATAGATAGACACTACAAATTAATAGTGATTCCATTAAAACTTATAAATTACCTTGATATCTTCATAGAATTAATGAATATAGTCTTTAAATATTATAGTAATTTTTTTACTATTATTTGATAGTATTACCATATATTATAATAAATAGTAATAACATGAAAATAATATTTTGGGACTATGATAGAGGCCTTTTAAAATGGTAAACTATATGCCATGTTTGAAAATTTTGATTTTTGGAAACCAAAGTCTCTTTTTGGGTCACATAATCTTTATAGAGGGTATATCAGTGGATCCATTAGAAACATATGATGATGATGAATGGACTAGACATATATTTTTTACAATGATTCAAATTTTTCTTTCTTTAATTTATATTATTGATGATTTGGTTGAAATAGATAATTTTTTCAAGTCTAACAACCAAGTATACACAGATAAGATTAATGTTTCTCTATATGGATGAATATGAATTTAACATTATGGATATTAAGAACAAGTTAGTAATTATAATTTTAATTACAATAAATTATAATAGATAATGGATTTTGATTTATAGTAATCCTTCAATAATAGTCTTGGGATGTGTCCTTATGAATAATGGTAAGGTGGTTGCATACTACACTTATAAATGAAATAATCAAGATAAAAAAGTTTATTAAGCACGATCTAGAGTTCAAAAGAATATTCTTTTCCATTAATTATTTTTTTGGAGTTATCTTTATAATTAGTGTACTAATATATATATATATATATATATATCACATCAACTTAAATATTATATTAAAAAATATAGTGTTTACATTAAACCAAATTAGATGGTTATTGTTAATAAATAAAAATTATCTCTGAATACATCAACACAACAGGATTAAAAAATGGTAGATAATACTATAATAAAAAATGTGCAATTTATCCAATCCTTGATGAGGATTGAAGGGGACATAATTTTTATGGATATTTAAGATAAGAATATAGATATCCTAATAGAATGGATGGAATCAATCTTTTCCAACAGGATTTATCAACTATCCATGTGAATGTCCAGGAGTCAAAAAAAATAAGATATGAATCTCAAAAAAGGTAATGAATATTTTAGATTTTAATCTAGATATTATTGGATTTGTATGATTTGGAATCCAAATATATATCCCATCTATACTATAGTTGAAAACATATAATTGGGAATACAGTCATAACACATTCTTCTCTACTAAACCAAGATACAAAAATATGAATATTGATATTATGATGAAATTATGGTGCGGTAATATGAAGATATAAATTGTGAATTATATACCACGATTCATGGTGTGAAAAAATCTAATGTATTAAAGTAAACAATCTAAGGGGATGATTTAATCATTACCTATGCTAGTATGAAAATGGGAGAATATCACAATTGATTTAATTATAGATCTTCCAAAGTACTCTAATATATATGAGGACATTTGGGTTGTGGGTGATTGACTCATAATTTTTGTAAACTTTGATTATATTTGATAGGATTTATCAGTTAATCATCATTCCATGTCATACATGAATAAAATGGTAAGGCTACATGGAGTACCACTTTTAATAGTATCAAATGTTGATATATGGGACACATAAATTTTATAGAAAAGTCTATAACATGATTTAGATAATAATATATGATATATTATGGCTTATTCTGTCACCCAGACACCAGCAACCCAAATCCAATGGTTATTTAACTACATTGTCAAATTAAACAAATGATTTTCATTCAGAAGTATCTGTAAGAACCCAGTTATTCTATGAGGTATGTATTCTATTTTTTCTATAAATTATTAGTTTAATTGTTTATATATGGCATTATATAAATTATATTTGGGTTCGTGAAGGTATTAGGGGTGTTTGGGGATAGTCCAGAGATCAGAACCCGAGTTCGGGCTAAGAAGAGGAGGCCAAAAGGATAGTGAAAACTGTGTAGGTTGAGCTGCATGGTCGTGCAACCAACTATGAATTTTTAGAAGAAATTAATACATTCCTTTATCATTGTTATCAAATAGTTTTTAAACCATGTGGGGTAACCATGAGGGTTCCACAAACCTAAGATAAAACATTCATGGTTTCGACATCGTTTAAAAAACCTTGTAGAAAAGTAATTTAGACCGGCAATTTTAAGAAATTTAAGAATTTTTAATTGAATTAATATTCCTTTTATTCCTATTTAAAGCCTCAACCATCACAAAAAAACCTTAAATCCCTCTTCTAAAGGACATACCTTTATCTTATGCTTTGATTTCAAATGTACCATCTATCTGGACTCCAATTTGAATGCAGTTCCTCTCTATGGATCTATAACGACAAGGCCTAAATATTGGTAGCCTTTCTCGATTATTCTGGATGTTGACTATGCTATTTCAATGTAGGATAATATTCCCTGATTTCTCATTTTTTAACTATTGTTTATGTTTCTTTAAAATCAGTACATATCATAGCTTGATACTGGATGAGATATCAAGCACGCGCCTAAGGTTGGAGGTCATGTTATTTTTGTTGGATGTCAGGTTGTTTATATGTGTCAATGTGCCACAAACCCATCTTTTAGGTGGGAAAATAATTAAAACTAAACCACATTATATACTATCATGTTTAGGTAATTTAATAGGAGTTTTTATTCAGATTACAGGTTGATAACCTTGAATAAACTACCCCATTGGGTGTGTTGGATATATTGGCTAATTTGATTGATTTTTCTTTTAACCCTTGTTTTCCATGAGATGGGCCATTGTAGTGATATGGATTTAAATGGGTAAATTAAAATATAATAATTTGATAAATTTGTTTATTTGTGAAATTAATTCGTGGTATGGAATGTATATCTTTCCCCTTTAGTCATGTATGATATTTCTTGGTTAAGATTAGGAATGAGGTGAGGCACCTGAAAGGGGCTCCTCCATGCTAGGGTTTTCTCCCCACGCTGCCGTCTTCCTCTTCCTCAATGTGGCTCGGCTTCTCTTCAACTCTTAGGCTCGGTGGTTCGTGGAACGAAGTGTTCCCTGTGGCAGTGTTTCTCAATCATCCCAGCTATTTCAGCATACCTTATCCACACCCTTGATAGGGCTCTCATGGAGTCGCGGTGGTCCAAGGTTTGAGTTTCCAGCTATTATGGTGCCAATGTTGTCACGATTCCACAATGTCTGGTTTCATCGGGCTGATGTGGTCCCCATGTGTGGATTTAAAGGCGGCGGAGGGTTACAGTTCAGGTTTGTGGCGCGTTTTCTTCGCCCCCTGGTCTGTGTTTTTTGTTCCTTATTGTGAAATTTGGATGCGATGTTGGTTTTTGTTTTGGATCTGGATACATGTTTTTCTTTTATTCTGCTCCGGCATTACGGCAGCGACGATGTGGTTATTTCGAAGGTTGTTGATTTCTTTTGGATTTTTCTGATTCTGACGTTGGTGGAGCATGAAGGATGTTTACAGATTTTTCAATTTAGATAGAGGAGATACAACTGGTTTTTTCAGGTGTTGGTTGAATGCATTGATTTTGTGGAATGTTTTCTTGGCATTGTTAATTTTTGCGGCTCCTATGGTGAGAGATTTGGGGGTCACTGCATCATTCACTTGTGGGGGTTCTTCTGAAGGGGTTTAGAGAATCGGGTTTTCTTCTGCTCTTCACTCCTAGATTGAATGTTCGAGAGGTCATGGATTTCCCATGCTTATGTGTTGGATTGAGGTTTTTTGGCCTTAGACTTTTCTCTATGGTGGTTTAGTGTTTTAAGTCATGAAGTCAGGTATGGTTTCTCACTTTTTCCTCAAAAGTGTTTGAAAAAAAAATTAATTTTCAGTCTATTTCTTATTTAAGAATGTTTTTATTTTAATTCCTTTCCCATGTGAGTAAGTAGAGGCTATGAATCGAATTTATGAGATTGTATTTAATTTCTCTAATTATGGATTTTACCATGTGGGATATATTATTATTACTCCATGTGATAGGTTAACTGGATTCTTAGGCGTGCTATATTAATAACGTTTATCTAATTATTTTAATTTCCTTGAAATTACTAGACATTTTGAGTTATTTTGAGACCATTCTATGTAATGGATTGATAAATAATGGGAAGATAATTTCCCTAATATACATATGTGAGTTATATGATTTTAATGTCATGTATTGGCTTGTTATGAATTTTATTCTTATTTTATGGATTATGTCCACATGAGTAGATGATAGGTCAAGCCCTTGAGGTTGAACCTTTCTTGAGTCATCCTATAGTGGTGTGTTATATTGAATGCATTTGGTTATGACCTTGGAATATTACATGAATTAGTAAAATGATAAATAACCTTGGGTGACAAATGGATTCAAATTAGAATTCCATGGATGGACTCATGTGACTATTTGCCCTTATACCTTGTGTGATACATGGATTCACCATAAAATTCAATGGTTAATGTGACAATTTCATGAGTGATAAAAGGATAAAAATGAGAGATTCTATGGAAGTACTCATTGACACTTGACTTATATAGAGAGTTATACATTGGACCCAACATGATTACTATGTAAAGACTCAAAGGGAATTGTTTATATATCATGGGTGATATGTGGGGTTACCTTAGAGAAACTCGAGGGATGGACTCATATAGAATGCACTTTATACCACATCTACAGTGACACATGGATTCATGAGAGGTTCTCAATGGATGTTCTTGTAGTGTGTTGGTTGAATAAACCTAGAGTGGTACTCTAAATACAACTTAGGGATTTCAAGAATGGAATTAGGTTATAAATGAATTAAATGAAATTGAATGACATCTTACATGCCTCCATGAAACAGATCAATATGGGAGGTGATCTTGATTTGAATTGTTCAGATAAACTTATAAGGAATCTTATTTATTACCAGTTATATAAGGGATGCCATGTTTGAGAAGAAACTCAAGATTTATAAATTCAATGTAATTAAATTGTTAAATGAATATGAAATAAATGTAAATGATAACCTATGTTTGTAATATGTTTACTTTTGATTACTTCATTTCTTATTGTTTTTTTATTGCACATGGCTTGTTATAAATTTTCACTAACTAGTTAGCACAGACTATGGGTAGTTACATACTCGTATTTAGTCTCTCACCTTGTTTGGGTCACCCTTTGGACCCAAAAAGATTATACTATTGTAGGTGATGATAAGGGAATGTTCCCTCCTACAGGTACTTGATGTGCTGTTTTGGAGTAAGAGAGCATGAGACAGAACCAAAGCTCGTGATGGTACCAGAATTATTTTGGCCTTTCCTACTTTTTTCCTTGTATTGTATATGACTGAAATGTAACTATTTTGGGTGTTTTTTTTAATCATGTGACATGAATCATTATCTTATATATATGATTTTTCTTTTTTTCATTTATACTATTAGTTTTCTTCTATTTACTTTTTTTTGTGATTAGCACTTCTGCTACTTGTATGATATTATTTTTATGTTACACTCAGCTAATGAGGGAATAGTCTCTCCACGGACTCACCTAGACCATTGCTGCTAGCCAGCAGCCTCTAGCATTTGGGGTGATGTGCTTGAGTCCATGTGGCCCAAAGGGCTCCGGGAACCATTCATGGGAATCCAATTCTGGGATGAGAAAATGTCATATCAGATGTTTTTTCTAGTTTCGTTTACTATTTAGTGATAACATAATGGGATACAAAGGAACAAATATTTGGTAATGAGTTTTTCCAAGGCGTAGAAAAACTACATATAGGGAAAATCCAAATTTCATCAACTTAAATTTCTACCTTCTGTATTTTGACAATAACAGTTGATTTGATTCCCCCATTGGGTGATTCATTTAATTCATGTTGTTATTATCTATATGATTTTGTATTCTATTATGTTTCAACCAGATTATATAAAGGTATTCCATCTCATGAATCACATAATCACCTACCAGATTTCACATGCCATACATTATGCCATTCCATTTAAGACGAATTATTGATTGTAAATTGTTATCATAGATTCCAGGATAAATATTCTTACTATTGTTTTAGGTGTATTATGATATATTTTGGTGTAAAATATATGGATGATAAGTATTGGTCCCAACGGTGTTTGGGACCTTTAGGATCAGGATTTGGTGGATCATGCTTCAACATTAATCTGTATTTCTCTTTGATGTTCCATTGGTGGACACCAACCTTTTCTTCATGGGGGAGTATGGGTCCCTATGAATCAGAATTCAATGTTCTAGTAAATTTCCATTTTAAAAGGGAATGTTATAAACATTAAATGAGTATCAAGTCAAATAATTTGGCTGATAACTCACTTTAAAATAAATTTTATATGAATGAAATTAATATTTAAATAGATTATGATAGGGAATATAACCAGACCTGACCTTAGTTGTGTAATTTTGGGTGTCTCACCTATTTGACACCCAGGATTGACCCATGGGGTAAGAAGGGGAGTGTGTTCTTTCATAAAAAGTCACATACCCATCCTATCTTTTTTTTGAGTTGTGAAATATTTTATGATCATGAACTAAGGAAAGTGTTTGGCATTGTAGAGTCATTACACTATGACGACCTCCGGTTTAATTCCAAGATGGTGGCAATGATCACATACAAGAGGCAGTTGGCCATGGGATACCAGTGGATCCTCTAGTTGTTCCATCTGCAGAATCAGCTAATATAGTAGACATAAGTGATGAATCATAGAACACTGAGGGATTTATATAGTTCATGAAGATCATTCAGGGAACACCATGTCCTTCCCCATACTATGGGAGTGTTGATACATATTTTTTAACAGAATCATCTGCCCACATTTTTGTGGGATGGAGGACTACATGTTGTGTAGTAATGGCTTGATGCCATGATCAATATCTTTGAGCACTTAGAGACACCTCCCGATAGGAGGTTAAAGGTCAAAATGTAAACGTTTCAGGATTACTCAAAGAGATGGTGGGATGATATCACTCACACTGGCAATCATTGAGAGATGTCATGGTTGGAGTTTCATATTTCCTTCCATGATTACATATATCTTGAGAAATTGAGGGCCAATAGAGCACATGAGTTATTACTTATGGGGCATGGTTTACTATTATTTATTGAATACTCAGCCCGTTTTATAGAGATCTAGCGTTTCTCACATATTTTAATAGGTGAAAAGTTATTGAAAGCCATGTGGTTTGAGGATGGTCTCAGTTATGACATCTAATCATAGTTAACTGTAGTTTGGAATACCATTGTATCTGGGAGGGTGAATCAAGCGCTAATCATAGAGTGTAACCGGAGGGAATCTAGAGGTTAAAGTTAGGGAGACTCATCACCAATATCTAGTTTTGTATCGACCGGAAGTAGAAAGAGACATCTGGAGCTTCCACATGGTGATAATAGTAGTCATAATATCTCTTCATGTACATAGATAATGTGATTCTACAGTGGTATTCTAAGACATATGAGGCCATATTGTATGAGGGATGCAGTCAAGTGTTGATCTTAAGGAAAGATGAGAAATTTATAACTTCTCTATAGAACGATTACATTAGAAGCCAGTGAGAGAGGCTCTACACTGACTCCACATTCCAGAGAGAGGTTAAAAGGTTCTCACCAAATTGGGAGCTGGGGTACATTCGATCGATCAGGTCATGGTGGTGGTCTTTGTTGTGGTACTAGGCCCCGGGCTCACAGTGAATGATGGGTAGATCAACTAAGGGTATTTATATAGTGTCACAGGGCTGCAATACAAGCCAGTAATATTTAGTGAAAAAACCCATTAGGAGTTGGATCCCATGTGTTCTAATATCTAAGGTATTATTCTAGTGGCCTTTTTTAGCATCTGCAGTTTATAATATAGGTGATTCACATAGTTTTAGATATAGATTTTTGGTAGAATTCCTTGGGATTGTTATACAGTATTTTGATGGTGTAATGGAATTATACACTCCATTAGAGATCAAGACTAAAAGTGTTCAATAGTTTAGGGAAATCCCACTTACGTAAGGTGGTTGTCACTTCATATGGGAAATCCACGTCCTTAAGGTGATAGGCATTGATGTCATTCTTGAGATGGAATGGTTGATTCCCTTTCTAGACTTTGTTGAGTTATATTTCCTTAGGGTCAGTTTTATACCACAAGAGGGTGGGGAGTACATTTATATGGGTGAATGGGATGTCCAGGTCAGTCGAACTAGACCAGTGCATTGTGGGATGGGAAGGATGATTGACCTAATTGCGAGTTTATATGAAGATGATCATGGGACATGTATGGAAGCTTTACATCTAGTAGTTTATCACTTCAAGGATGCCTTCTTGGAAGGTTTTTTAGGGTTACCTCTAGTGAGAGAGGTGGATTTCACTATCGATCTACTTCCAGGGGCTTCGTTGGTATCCATTCCTCCTTAGATAATGGATATGATGGAGTTTAAAGAGTTTATGATGTAGCAACAGGATTGAAAGGCAAAGGGTTTCATCGAACCTATTACATGTCTATGGGGTTCGCCGGTCCTATTGTGAAAAAACGATAATGGTACTATTAGGCTATATTTGGATTACCAAAAACTAAACAAGATAATGGTTACAATGGTATCCTCTATGATGGATATATGACCTCATCAACTAGCTCTGAGGATCTCAGGTTTATCAATGATTGATATGAGATCTTGTTACTATTAGGTGCATCTTAGAACATCATACATACCATTCACAACCTTCAACATCTAGTATGCTCTATATGAGTACCTATTTATGTTGTTAGGTCTCATTAATGTGCCACTAGTATTCATGGAACTAATTAAATGAGTGTTCCCTCTATACCTTTACTGGTTTTTTGGTTTTCATGGATGATATCTTGGTGTATTCTACTATTCTATATAACAATGCCACACATCTTGATATCATTTTGAATACCCTAAGAGAGAATCAATTATATGTTAAGCTCATATAGTTATACTTATGGATATATTAGATTCACATCATGGGTCACTTCATCTAAGAGATATATGTATTAGTGTACCTAGATATGGTGGGAGCAGTAGTTACCTGGGATCAACCCAGTAATTTCTTTGAGGTGCGAAGATTCTTAGGTATATCTTGTTACTATATTCATTTCATATGGGTCTTCTTTAACTTAAGGGTTTCATTGACATTCATGACATAGAATGGTGTGAAAGTGTATTGTTATATTCCTATGACATAGACATTCATAAGTTAAAAGGGTGGTTGACTTTGGCACTGATACTGATATTTCCAGAGCTAGGAAAGAGTTTCATTTTGTATTGTGATGCAATTAGGTATCATTCTAGGATAAGTTCTTATAAAATGGGATAATCTCATTTCATATAGATCCAATCATTAGTTTCCAAATTAGATAAATTACCAAGAACTTGATCTCAATTTTTTTATATTTTTTCACACATTGTGCTCTAAGAAACATTACTTACTATGAAGAAGTTTTATAGTGTTAACAGACCACAAAAGCCTCAATTACATATTTACACCATGTTATATGAACATAGGATAGTGAACGTGGGTTGAGTATCGTATGTATTTTGATTTTTTGTTTTCCTACATTCCTGGTAAATGAAATGCACCGACTAATGAAATGAGCATGAGAAAAAACATATAGGAAGTACAGTATGACTCTAGCGAGTGGAAGCTAGCAGTGTTGTTCTATGAGATTCACTTAGAGGTGAAATAAAGTTAAGGGAATATGTTTCAAACATCCTTAGTGGTTACCTATACCATTATGGAAATATTAAGGATAAAGAATATAGCATACTCTTAAATCCTTGTTTTACACGAGAGTGTGGTAGCTGAGAGCCCTACACCCAGATGGATAGTAGGCGAGGATGAGATCTTGTAGGTATATGGTCATGAGTTAGTTTCAGTAGACATGAATTAGGAGTTGTTGTGGGATTTTCAGGATTAAATTTGGGTAGTAAATCCTGGTTTCCACAAGATGTATCAATAATTACATTTTTAGTACTCATAGATAATCATGAAAAGAGATGTAGCTTATTTTTTCATGAGATGTTTCACCTATCAATAGGTGAAGGTAGAACACTAGTGACCATCCTGACTTTTATAGAAGCTACCCATTCCCATGATGAATGGAATGATGTCATGATAGATTTCATAAGAGTATAACTGAGGTTGGATCAAGGTAATTATGTTTTATATGTTTTTTATATGTTTATGAAAGTTTCTTATTTCCCATCGATCATGTAATCCGTCAGTGTTGATGAGCTTTGGGGGTGGTACATCCCTGAGATTATACGACTACATGGGTACTCTCATTTTATAATTTAAAATAGGGATGTAAAATTTACATATCATTTCATGAAAGGGATATAGAGGGTTATGGGAACACATGGGCTTATGAGAATGGAACCCCCCCCCCATAAAAGTGTCCATTCAGAGCACACAATTTAGGTTTTCTAGGAAAAGATGAGGGTATGGGTCCATGATTTGGTGGATGGGTCTTGGGAGAGGTATATACCCCTATTTGAGTTGTCCTACAACAATTTCATTCAGGGTACTTTAAATATGGCACTATATAAAGATTTTTTTGGGAAGGCCATGACAATCACTCCTGTGTTGGTAGGAGGAGGGAGAGGAAGCTAGGTTGGAACTTCATTTTGTCAAAGAGAACACACAAGAGGGTTAGCTGATTCAGAAGTGGATGGATTCTAGGTAGTCACATCATAAATATTATGTCGACCACCATAGATGACCTATAGTGTTCGACATTATAGATCGGGTTTTCTTGAGTGTTTCACAGAGGAAGAGACACAATAGAATCAAGAGATAGGGTATGAATTCTCAAAGATACATCTGGCCATTCTAGATTCTATATAGAGTTATCCTGGTAGCCTATCGGCTGTAGTTACCTCAGAGGTATCAGGCTATGCATGATGTCTTCATAATTTCTTAGCTTCAAAATTACTATTTAGACCTACCTCATGCTTTTTATCCTAATAAGGTTGATTTATAGGTAGATGCCTCATTTGGGGAGCATTCTATATGAATTGGGGATTGTAGAATAATGGTTATCTAACGTAGCTCCATTGCTTTAATATGGGTTCTAGGGAAGCACGGGCAAGTGAATGATGATACCTAAGAGAGGGAGGTTTTTGTACGATCACAGTGGCTAGAATGTTTCTCAGATATTACTTTCCCACCCTTGGATAGACAATTTGAGGACGAATTGCTTTAGGGGGGATGTTTGTGTAGAGACCTGAAGCTTGACGTACATATACATTACATTACTTTTGTGGAATACTTAATACATAACGAAAAAAAAACACAAGGACCGTAATAGGTTAGTGTCTTTGGAAACTCAGAAAATTAATCTTTTAATCGTTGTGAAAGATCTTCAGCATCTCCCATAAAGATCTTCCCCTTTTTGTTTCTTTACCTAAATTCTTTCTTTCAATCCTGGGGAAAATAAAACATATAAAGGGTGATCTCAAATTTTTATTAAGGGTAAGCATGGAGAAAATAAAACAAACCATATATATTTTAACATAATAACATGAACATAATGTTTAAACATCGAAATCTTGAGCAATGACATAAAACATGGTAGTGCGTAAGGCATATATCATAATAGAACATCAATCATGATAAAATAGATTGAGAATAATTTTTTTAATTGTGGCAAAACATTAAGAACATGATATTCTTTCCATGGTAGCCAAGCCATCGCTTCCAAGACCATCCTAGTGGACAAAGTCCCTTTCTAAATCGACTTCACTCCTCATTTCAGTCCTGTAACACTGAACCAGATTAACTTACCATTCCAGACATTTCTATCACATGAGATATAAATCTTTACCAAATTAATTGGAGGGAGATATAGGTCCCACCCATATCATAATGAAATCATTCTTACTTGTACCATAAAATAAACATACTTCATTCATAATAACCCAATGAATAAAATGGGTTTCATAAACATAATCCCATCATCACATAATCCATATAAAATAAATGGATATCATTTCATAATAAGAAAATTGAAAACATTTAAATCATAGGTACATTATACTTGAAACATACACATGTGGAATAATTTCATCTTAAATGGAAAATGGTTTTGATAAAACACTTGAAATGAATTTTTGAGGAAAATATCCTTTCTTCTTCAAAATCGATTTCTTTTCATAAAACGTCATGAAATTTTAAATGAAAAATATTTTTTTTGAAATAGTCATGAAATATTTTGGAGGAAGACTCATTAAAACAAGTCTTAATAAAACCATAAAAATCCTTTCATTCCATATAAGATAAAAAACATTTTCCTCGTACTTTTATCAGAAAAGTCAAAACGTACCTCGTAACGTAAACAAAAGAAAGATTCCTTACATACCATGTAGTAAAAGTAAAAATGAGTAAATAGTACATTAAACATACATAATTTGTTTTTACAAAACATGGACATGGATGATAACAATAACCCCAATAAATACTTACGTATAAGCAATCTCGTATAAAAATGTGATTTGCAAAATTAACCCTTACCTTAGGTCAGATATGCTTCGTACGTATCTGAACCTCCTGTATAATGATTTAAATAATTTCATTGACTTATTACAGAATCATATTCATTGTTATGATATCATATATGTTTCACTTATGACATTACATTACCCGTTCTTTTGTAAATTCCATGTTAAAGCAGCGTTTTGGGTAAAATCATTTCATTTATCGTATGTGTTTCGACTTTTCGTTCATGATATTATTACTTATATCCTGATTTACATAATTAAATAATTTAAAACATGATTTATATAAAATATATATTCATCATATACATATATATATTATAGATTGATAAAAGGAATGAAATACACCGTTCATGAAGACGGTATGCCGTACGTACGCATGAACGATGTTTTCGTTTCCTTGTTGAATTGAATGAAACTAAATAGATGACAAACATATATATATACATAAATCAAGTAGCATTATTATTTAATATATTTCATTATTATTCATTATATAAACTTTAGGATCATTCATGTATGGTTAACATGGAGAATGAATCCCAACGAGTCATGGAGACGGTAGTCCGTACGTACGCACGAGGGATGATATTGTTCCCATAATTATTGAATAGAATTGGAGTGGATGGTATAATATATCAGAATTAGTATGATGCTATAATAACCATATATAGTTATTCTTTACACCATTATACCCATCCATGTAAGGTGTTGGTGGAAAAATAGATTTCACCACAGTATGGAGACGGTATTCCGTACGTACACATGCGTGGTGATTTCATTTTCCGTATGATGGATAGATGGTGAAATAGGGTTATTTCATAATTATAATAACATATATGTATATGATTTATACTGATGTTATTACTTCATAATGAAACAACTAAAGAAGAAGAAGTGGAAGAAGAAATAAAGATGAAAGAATAGGTAACGGACATTACCTCTTCATTGAAGCGCCTCTTTGAGACCTCCTCTTAGGGCACTAAAATTGGTCTTTGAAGAAGACCAGGATCTCTAGGATGTTTCTAGGGAAGTGGATAAGATTATTTGGCCGGGTTTGGCCGAGCTTGAAGATTCAATGTGGTGTGAGGAAGAGGGGGAGGAGGTGCCCTTTTATAAGGGAGGAGAGGGGCACCTTAGGAAAAACTAAAAATATTATTTTATTATAAAGTCATATTCTGTTTTTAATAGCTCCAAATTGATTTATTTTGAAGCTAAGGTGGGGATGGGTCGAAATAATCTCATCCAATATAATTTAGAGAAGTTTAGGTTTCTATTTTAACATTATCATTTGGATTTAACTTTAAGTTAGATAATATAACTTTTACCGTGTCTTCTTGTTTTCTTACACTATAAGGTCAATAAACTTACAATAACAAGACAAAAGAACCCAAAGTTTTTTATTATTAATATATATAACCTTATCTAAGATATTCTACTGAACATAAGATTTTTAGGAATAAAATAACAATTAATAATATAATATTTGTTTTAAAAACTATTTTATGTCAATTTTGATACTATTTGGTAATTGATTTTTGTGAAAATCATAAAAGAATGAGTAGTACGAAAAAAGTTAATTAAATCAATACTAACATGTCATATTAACCTATAAAGGTAGTGTAATTCATAAAAAGTGTCAAATTACATTTATTTGGGTATTTATAACATCAATTATGTCAATATTTCATTAATATGATAATTTCTCCATCATCATTGTGTCATAAATAAATTAAATTATTTAATGTCTAAAAATTATAAATAAACTACCATTATGTAGGAAATCTGTTTAGATTTCTAATGAATATTTATAGTCGAATTTATCTTATGTATAACCCTACATTAAAAATTATTTAGTTATTAAACATTGATTTTGACTATTTTAACCCTTCTTTAAATAAATTTATATTAAATGTCCTAATCTACTCCATGTGTGCCTAAATGGTCATATTTTATTCCTAAGGTTTTTTTTGGTCGAATTAATCTTATCCAATAGAATTAGGACATGTGTTAGGGTAATAATAATATCATTTTTACCCTTAATTATCATATTTACTTTTAACTGTGGTAAATAAAAGTAAAAAGTTACTATTCACCACAAATTATTTTCATCTCAATGAACCACATTTTAGTCCTTTATATTAACCATTTTTCTCAGATTTTTGAAATTAAATTCACAAAAGTGGTAAAATTTAATTTAAATTAAAAAAAGTCAGTTTTTTAACTACCACTAGGTGGTTTCACTATTCATCAAAAATTGCAGTTTTTCAAAAAATACCAAAAATTCAGCCTAAGCATTATATGATATTACAAATCCAAAATTTATATCTATTTTTCCAAATTCAAAACATAGAAGTGGTATTAATTAATTTTAAAATTAATTCTCGTTATCAAAACGAATACTGTGTTTTTTTAGAAACAATAACTATCAAAGGATTGATACTTTTTTATATCCAATTTCAAAGTGAAATTAATTCCAATGACCAACATTGGATTAAATGGTAAAAATATATTCTAATTACACTTTAAACCCAATTAAAAATATAATATAACCAAATAAATTATTGCGATGAAAAAATTTGTTTTTAATTAAAATATAGCGTGTTTTTACTATTCATTAAAATATGAAAGTTATCAGAATAATATGAAAAATTTATCCAAAGTAGATTTTTATATCCTGATTACAAAATAAGAATTTTATTTTGTCAAATTGAACTTATAGATATGTCAAAAACAATATTTAAAGTGGGTGCTCCATCAAAAGGCGGTAAAACTACATTTTTTTAAAAATACTTATTTTACTCGAAAAACTGATTTTGTTCTCATACGATGTTCTAGAAAATGTGTAAGATGAATAATAATGTTATAAAATTCAAAATGTAGTTGATACTATTCATAACGGCTATTTCATAATAATATTATAACCATATATCATTGTTTAGTGAAACCTGGTATTGCGTACAACACACGCTATCGAGGAAGGTCGTGATTACGTGTAATGAAAGCCAAGTCAGGGTTGTGTGTATTGCACGACTCCTTTGTTTTTGCATATAACAAAATACATTGAATATATATATATACTCAATGTTTCGTAGAATAACTACTATCAAACAAACATGAAATTGTGTGTAACATGATCCAAGATTAGTGTTGCGTATACTGCAAGATAATACGGTGTTGCATATAGCGCAAGATATTCTTGTTGTAGCCTACAACAGAAGATATGAAAGAAATTAAAACGAATATATCTTATAAAATCTCAGGTTGTTACAGTTTGTAATAATCCAATTCTTCTTTGAGATAATTGTTCACGTTTTTCCATCAAATCACACATTAATTTCATAAATTTGTAAATATATTAATTCCCATTGGGGTCATGGAGATCTTGGGGGTGTCTTGGGTTTTTTAGGAGCCTGAAACATGTGTTTTGGGAGAGAAGTGGAGGCCACATAGTTATTGAAAACCATGCAGGTTGAGCAGCACAACCATGTGGCCAGGTCTGAATTTTTTGTAGTCTTTAATAGAGTCCTTTATATTGGTTACAACATGGATACTAAAACATGTAGGGTAACCATTCGAGTACCCCAGACCAGTAGGAAACTGTGTGGGTAAACTATGTGACCCTGTAATTTTTTTATTTTTAATAATATTTAATTAAATTAAAATTCATTGTAATCCTAAGGTAGTCGTCACTAATAACATATCAACCTCACACCAATCTTGGAAATGCCCTCCCTTGATCCTATGCTTGGGTTTAAGATCTACACTCCATCTGGACTCTGATTCAAACGTGGTTTGTCTCCTAGGATCTGTAATGTTGTGGCCTTAATTATTTTTTAGCCTTTCTCAATTCTTTTGTATATCGACTATGATTTTTGGATTTAACTCATATTCCATAATTTATTTTTCTTCTTCTATTATTCATATTTCTTACAAACCAGTATGAATCTTATCTTGATACTGAATGATCTATAAAGAATGATCATAATTTAGGGGGTTGTGTTGTTTTCGTTGAAATTTGGATCATTTATACGTGTTGGTTTTCCGAACACCCATCTTTTGGGTTGGGCCTTAATTTAAACTGAACCCTATTATTTCATACCATATTTTAGGTTTTTTAATATGAATGTTAATTAATATTATTGTTTGAGAACCTTTAATAAACTACCTCTTTGGTTGTGTGGGCTTTAATGTCCATTTTGACTTATTTTGATTTGAACCTTGTTCTCCTTGAGATAGGACCAGGTAATTCCATGTGTTTAAATGAGTAATTTGAATTATAATAAATTGAATAATTTTTTTATATGTGAAACAAATAAAGGGTATGTTAAGAATCAACTTCCCCTTGTCATGTGTATGTTATTTCTTTTTTTATGAATTTTTTCTTTGTAATGGCTTTCACATGTGTGTAATTAGAGACTATAACTTTATTTCATGAAATTTGATTTAATTTATCTTATTATGGATTTCCCATCTGATTTATATTATTATTAATCTATGTAAAAGTTTTATAGGATTATTTTGACTACTATATTAAAAAGGGACAAGTGAGTATTTGAACAGACCTTGAATTACTAACCCTGATGAGTTATTTTGAGACCATACTATGTAGTGGATTGATTAAGCATGGGATGGTCCTTTCCATAATATCCCATTATGATTTAAATGATATTAATTCCATGTAATTTGATATTATGTATTTTATTCTTATTATATGAATTTATTCCATGAGAGTAAATAAAAGGGAAATCCCTTGGGATAGAACTTTCTTGATTCACCCTCTTGAGGTGAGTTATATTAAATGCCTTTGGTTTTGACCATGGAATGTAAAATGAGTTGGTTGAATGATAAATTTCATTCAGTGTTACATGGATTCAAATTAGAATTCCACGGATAGAATCATGTGACAATTTACCCCTATAACTTGAGTGATACATGGAATAAAAATATAATTCCAGAGAAAGACTCATTGGTTAATGTGATAATATCATGAGTGATACATGGATCCAAATGAGAGATTCTGTGGTCTGACACATTGAGAAATGAATTATATGTCAAGTGATACTTGGTATCCAAATCCATTTAGAAGGATATACTCAATGGGAATTGATTATATGTGATGGATGATTCATGGGGTTTCTTTATTGGACAACAATGGATGGAATAATATGTCCTGGACTTTATATAACATCTTGAGTGAAACATATGTTCATGAGAGGTTCAACATGAAATGTCTTATAGGGTGTTTGTTGAATACACCTAGAGTGATAATTGAATTCCAATATAGGGATGTCAAGGATAGACTCATGTTGTAAATGAATTAAATGTAATGGAATAACTTATGACGTTCCGCCAAGCCAAAGCACATGCTGGGTGATAGTCTAGATTTTTATTTTTTAGATGACCCTCTAAAGAATATTTTGTGCTACCAATTACACGAGAATGATTGGAAAAGATTGATATTGAGAATAATTAATTCAATGTAATTGAATTTTTAAAAAATATTAAATTAATGTAATGAAAGCAATATTTTTTTGGATATTTACATTTGAGTATTTCATTTTTTATTTAATTTCTTATTGAACACTCCATGATAAATATATTCAATGACTTACTAGAACAGACCCAGGGTGGATTCCAACTTAGATTTAGTCTCACACTCTTTTTGGGTCACTATTTGGACCCAAATAGATTATATTATTACCAGTAATGATAAGGAAAGGCGCCCTCATATAGGTACTTGCCATGATGTTTTGAAGTAGAACATCATGTGACCTAGGTGAGGCTTGTGGGGATA
This sequence comes from Viscum album, assembly GCA_963277665.1. Taxonomy (NCBI): domain Eukaryota; kingdom Viridiplantae; phylum Streptophyta; class Magnoliopsida; order Santalales; family Viscaceae; genus Viscum; species Viscum album. The sequence continues at coordinate 78,490,630 of OY728139.1, forward strand.
AAAGGAATATCTTTTCCTGTTTGTACTTTCAAAATGGGGTTGTATATGATATCAGTGTTAATATTTTTCCTATTTTTTAGAAACATGTTACATGTATCATTATGGTGTATATTATATGATATCGGGATTCGATTATACTATCAATCTTCCAATACTTACTTTTGTTCTATTTTATTACAGCTTCTGATACATGTATGATATTCCTCCTATTTTAAAATCTGCTAATGAAGGAATAGACTCCCCACTGACTAAACTAGGTCCTCAATTCTAGTCAGTAGCCTCTGGCATTTGGGAAGATTCACTTTATTCCATGTGGCCCATCAGGATCGAGAAACCATTCAGTGGCGTCCGGGTTTGGGATAGTAAAATATCGAATATTTTTTTATTCTTAGGAGAGTAGATGCATACATTATTCTCATATTATATCTAAAAAAATGAAATAAAACATAATAATTATAGTGAGAACATAATTATATGTTTTAATAAATTACAAAAAACATTCATAGATCCATTTTTGGCATCACAAAACAAGAAAAAAATAATTAATGGTGATATGTGATTCTTAATAAAATAATGTGTACAATAAAAGGTATCATATATTAAATAAAGAATGGATAATAATGTTGAGATATACATTAGTACAATATTATATATATAATTTTCTAAAAGGGGAATATATGCATGGATGAAATTACAATAAAAATAATAACATGGATAATAATAACTACTATCAAAATGATATAGTTCATAATGTCGAGTATAAAAATCTTATTTCCAATGCCTTGTGCCAAGAAATCATATATAAATAGTTAATTCGTATAATAAATTCCCAAACTAGTTTTTCTAATGTCACCTACTTATGCATCTAGTGGATATAATGGGATCTATGAAATATTACGATCGTCAATTCATTCATCTTATGAATGTCGTTAATAATCAATACAATAAAAAATCTACTGAAATATCCACATATTAAAACTAATATTCATAATGCTAATATTTTTACCAAATAAAAAATAATATATCTTTATTATAATCCATTCTAAATAATATAGTTGATGGTATCACTATATTATAAACCTATTAAAGGATAATATTTATGAGAGGATGTTGACAATCATGAAAATACATTTAAAATATCCTTCGAAAAATAATTGGGAAAATCCCATTTACTTTTTGAAATATCTTATATAAAATCTAAAAGGACACATAATATTGGTAAAACATATTTTACAAAAATAATCATTGAAAAATGTAAATAAATCTTCATGAAATTGAATAGTCATGATAGAATGAAATATTTTAATTGTCGTAACCATTAAAAAGGGATTTTGTTCACACCTTTGCTAAAAAGTGCCTCATTTATAAAATGAGGATAATACTACCTATAGTTTTTTTTAGTATGTCACTGATGGTATAATATAACTTCAACAATAATGGGATAATATTTAAAACATTTTAATGGGAATATAGACATGGTAGGAAAATATTCCCTACGGAGTAGAAAAATAATTTTGGTTTTCTTTAAAATAATCAATTTTTTCATTTTGAGTGAAAATGAAGGCACCAATGAAAATAATACTAAAAAAGACTCAATATAACCAAAGAAAAATAAAATATATGTGTTTTAATATAGAAGTTTAATATAAGACCACCAATAGAAAAATAATCCTGAATTAGGATGAGGCTGTGAAATAAACCGTAAATGTTGTGGTCACTTTTTAATTATAAACCCCTGAAAAAAATAACATCAAATAAATCATTTAATAAAAAAAATATAAATATATTTATAATTTAACATATTAATGTACATTATATACACCACCCAAATTAATAAAGTGGTGAATATTGTATATGTCTCATAGAATTATGTGTGACGAGAAACCTTTACCTCAAGTTTGACTTTACTAAAAGTCTTATTACATTACGTTATAATAAATTAATATCCAGTAAAAATCTATAACAAAACAATATATTTATTTTATGCATCATATACTATCGATTAATAACATTATTTCACCTGTTTATTAATAATTCATTATTAACATTATCGTCCGGAGTGTTAACTGTTCCATTTTTTAATCATATTTCGTTAGAGTAGTTCATGTCCTAGAATATTGGTCATCATTTAACCATCTCAAATATATTAATATTTAAATAATTATAAATTTTATAAATTAAATAACAAATTATTTTTAACATCGATGGTGAATAGGTGGAACATATCACATCACTTTAGGGAGGTCATATTCCACATATATGCATGAACGAAGTTATAATTTTCCAAAAAATGGAAGTGTAAGAAGGTATATGATATATCATATTTCTAGAATCATAATTATGTTTAAATATATATATATATATATATATATTAATTCAATATTTATAACCGTCTATATGATGTGGTGATGAAAATAAAATGACACCGCTACACGAATATTGTAATTCGTATATATACATGAGCAGTGTTTTATATTCCATAAGATGGAATGTGGGTAGAAATGGTAAAACCATAATAATAATATCATATATATTTAGTTTTGATATTTTATTTTATATTTTTGGATTAATACAACAAATTTATATTAATCAGTGGGAAAAATAATCCTTGAAAGTGTTGTGTAAGACTATTACATCTTCTTTGATAGACCTCCTCTCGTATAAACATTATGAAATTATTGGATTATATTGGTTGAATGACATGTAATCTAGGATTATTGGAAGTATTATTAAGAGGTATTACAGTATTTATTGACCAATAAAATGTAATAAAATCTTTCTATCAATGGTGAATATGAGGTTCTATTTTATAAGTGAGAGAATGAGCACATTTGGAATAATATAAAACATTTAAATATAATATATATCATGATCCTAATGAGTGGAAAAAATTGGATATAATCTTGAATGTGGGACATTAGAAGTTCAAAACCTAATTAAATTTAATATTTATACATTTTTAAGTTTTATTTTAAACCTTATCATTTGTTTTAAAACCCCGTGTTAACCCTTTGAAACAACAACTATGGAAAAATGTCTTTTAGGGTCAAAAATTTACATATGTGAGGATAAATGGATTAAAATGGTCAAAGTATGAAATTTTAAAATTATCCCAATTTTACTATTTTAATATATTATTTATTTTTAATTCATTTATTAAAATAATTATAAAAAAAAGTATTATAAACATCATTTCAAGAAAAATAAATTTAATTTAAATTAAAATGCATCAAGTTGAAAATGAAATTCAACTCTATATTTATTTAACATTAAATATAATTTATAATTAACTACGAGATTCATAGAATACAACAACTTAGGAAAAAAATTATTTTTACTTCTTTATAATCAATTAACTAGTTTTTCTACTAATTTCACAAGCATTGTATTGACACTTTGTAGGAGTTTAATGTTTTTATATCATCACTAAAAAATAAAAATATATTATAATAATAAAAATATTGTATTAATGGTAAAAATAAACATTTATAAATGATCATATTTTTCTAAACCAATGAAAATACAATATATATCATAAAAGAATGTGAGGGTAATATTGTAAATTTCTTATCAAAGAACAATATAAATTTCATTATCAACAGAAAATAGAAACATTTACAACTATTTTATGTTCAGATCATTATAGACAAATTATAATCATGAAATGAATTAAAATCATATTTATTGTTTATTTTGAGATGATATACCATAGTTTATACATTAATTGACCATTTTTACCAATTATTGTGTTAATAAACTTTAACCAAATTCACTATTCACAATTACTAAAATTAAAATTAAAATATTTATGAAATTTAAAAAAATGGATTTTAAATATCTAATCCCTTTTATATATTAATTTTTTCTATGTGTAAGAAAAAATGTTTAACATAAATGTTTAAAATAGAATGAAAAACTATTTTTTTGAAAATTGAGTTTTAATCATAAAAATGAACTTATACTAAAATAATACGTCATATTGATTCATATGGAATTATATATGTTATGATTAATAAAATGGATCAAATTTTAATTTTTTAAAAATAAAATATAGCGAAAAAAATCAAATTAATTAATTTAATCCAAAGAAATGATTATTTTACAAAAAATGGTATTTTCACTATTTATAAAATAAATTATTTTCATAAAAATACAAGAAATTCAGACTAAGTTAATATTATAATTCTAATTTGAAAAAATGAAGTTTATTTTTTCAAATACTATTTATTAAATTTGTAAAAATTAATTATAATATTAGTGCCTAAAATACATTATAACTCATTTTTGAAGAAAACACAATTTAATACATGGAATGAAATAATTTATATCATTTTCTTACAAAAATAATTATATGAGGGTAAAATAAATTAATTTAATTATTTATTTATATAGTTGAAGTAAATTTTATATGTATTTCATAATTTGGCTATTTCTATATATACCTGCAAATACAATGGATGGGTTATAATTATTATGTTTACATAATATTATTGAGTAGTTTATTTAATCTCGAGGTTGAATGTAGTGTTCACTATCAAACATGGTGTTCCTTTAAAAGAAAAATATAACTAAAAATAATTGTGTGTTATATTCTTCTCCCCATATATATATTTTTCCTTATAATTGGAATTTTTATTTTCTAAATAAAATTTATCATATTATATTAATAAAAGTATATATAAATTTTATCATGAAATTTAATTTTTTAGTTTATGACACAAAAACATATTTTTATTTTATTAATATAATAGTCATAATATCATTAAAATGTTGATAATGTACCTTTTTATATTACTTTTTCTTTTTTTTAGGCCTCTATAGATTTACCTTAAGTTTTTTAAGTTTGATAAATTCCATTACAATTGGGATATAAAAAATTATAAAATTTAACAACAAGATTTCATCCACATATTTAATAATGAATTAATAAATTTATTTGAGTCATCATTATTATTATGAATTTCTCATCTTTAAACCACTAAAATCAAGTTCTAATCAAAATTTAATATCTAGCAAAATGATGAAAATTTATCCCATTTGTCTAAGCCAATATAATAACCAATTTGAATAAAAGTTATTATGGGGAAATGATTCATTAATAATTAAAACCATAAAAATAATAAATGGTACTTAAATTAAATCATTTCATAAGTAACTGGACTTAAAATTCTTCAAAATCATTCTTAACTATGTTGATGACCCAAAAATAAAAAAATATCACATATCTTTTGAGATAACTTTATTTGTTATCACCAAACAACAATAATCACTTATAAGTCCATATTAAAAAATGTATATTCCCTATAATATAATTTCCAAAATATGATAATACTTTATATTAATATCCTTAATCTCTATTGATACAGAACCAAATATTATATACTTACAATAGTTATCTCATCTTTTATATTACAAATAATCCCCCATCTTAGATAGAAATATTTCATTTTACCTTAATCATGTAATGTTTTAAATATAGTTAACATTTTAAAAACTAAAATTAATTAATTAGCTAAAAAACAATTTCTAATCCTTTTGTCTTATATATTAAAAAATGTATGTTCTCAAAATTTTAAAACCCTTTAATCGCAATTAAGAAAATTAACATTAATGAGCATGTTAAAAATAAAGGATAACAATTAAATTCCACTAATTTTCACAAAATATGAAATAATTCTTATTCAAATATCTATTAAACTAAAATGAATACTAACATAGATAATTGTTCTCTAATAAATATATCTGAAAATATCATTAATCATAATAAACACGCATCACATAAACCCTCAAAAGGGATATATATTCATTTACACTTGTGTTAAACCTTATACTTATAAACCAAGTCACCTTGATATTATCTCTTATAACTATGTAATGTCATTAGAGTCTATAGGATATATCCTCTCATTCAATATAATAGTTCATCAAGAAAATGTGAATTTATCCCGTCATATCCCCTACAAGTGTCTAGAAAAGCATGTAGTATTAGTCCCACTCATCATAAAATAGTGGTTATCAAGTTAATATCCAATACACCCATTTCCTAGATGTTACCACTGGGTGAATCTATGCCACTACCATATCCAAATACTAGAATCATGACTAGGATACATTTTCTAGTAAAACACACAATATCTACATTATAGAAACATAATGATATTATCCTATACATAGAAAATTCTTTAGATTCGGTCACAGGGATATTATCTCCAATAATTGTTTTTCTAAATATAGTTCCTCATGTTTATATTAAAAGTCCATTGATACCAATTGCAACACTCTAACTCCAGTAACCTAGATTTAATGATTATTTTACTTCATCTACATTATATACAAGAGATAAAATTCTAAATAATCAAATATATTATTATTATTGGGATTCTATATTCATACATGATTCTCATATTTCTTAAAATAACATGAAATACAACTCAAACATTTAAGTCATCACTTTATTATTTGTTCTTTTATATCAATAAAATCGTTCATTGATCCCTTATTAGTATCATAAGGAATGTCAACCATTATGATGGGTGATATGAGATGCTCAGTAAGGGAAACCATAAAACATAGTATATCATATAAAAAATAATTCCTGAATAATAATGAATAGGTAAAAAATAATAAAATATTAAATAATAAAATATCATAAAGGTTTAATATATCTATAGATGACATAATAACAGAAATAAACCCATATAAGATAATAAATATTTGTATAATGATTGTATTCATAATTTAATACATTATAATCTTACCATCAAGGCCTTGTTCAAATAAATCATACATGAATAGGTAAGGCTTAAGTGAAATAACCAAACGTTTTTATATCATTAGACTATTTGAAGCATAGTGATTATATAAAGGGTATATCCAATTAATTACATAGTCTAATGGATCTATTATATAAAAGGAGAGAATAATGAATACAATACAATGTTAGCATAAATATTTATATTTGAAAACATGCATAGGGAATGCCTATATTTTTCCATAGAGAAAAATAGAAAATCACAATTATAAAAAAAATAAAGTAATATTATGGATGGTATGAATCTATTAGTTACAATTTAAATCATAAAAATTATCAAATATTGTTTACATAGAATAAAATAATATTAATAAAACACTAAAACAATTATTCAGTTAAATACCCATTCCTTTTTTAAAATAATTAATTAAAATCATTAAATTTATAGAATAGTTGGGAAAAATGCCTTTTAATAGAACCATGGGAACATATAGAGGAGTCATATATTAAAATAATAACCATTATTTAAGGAAAATTCATTCAAGATGTAAATGTTAAACCAATGATTACATTCACACACTGGGTAAAAAGAACACCCTTCAGAAAATGATCATATGATACCTTTTAAAAAAATTATAAAAAATAAAAACCTTGTAAAAATAACATAAAAAAATATTTTTATAAACGTAAAAAAATTATTTATAATATTTTAATGTTAATATAGGGAACTAAGAAAATTATTTACAACCGTATAGAAAAACAATGTCAATTTTATTTCATAACATTAATTTTATCTTTTCGAGTTCAAAAGATGTAAAAAATGTAAATTATATGTGAGAACCCTATAAGTGTACATAGGAGAATAAAATATTTGAATTTTCATATTGAAATATTATATAATTTCATGAAATTAAAATTAGGCATAAACAATATTGAATAAGGATGTGACTGAGAGTTAAACCCTTACCACCGTGGTAGCATTTGAATGGTAACTCACATGAAAGAAATAAAATAAAAAGAAACAATAATTATAATAAATATAAGTGTATTTGTGATTAATAATTTTATATGGTTTGTATATAAACCACACCAAATAACCAAGTGGTGAATATGGTAATTTGATCACAAAATTAAAAGTGAAATAATAAGTCTTCACTTAAATTTAACTTTTCACATAAGTAATTTTTTACCACCATTATAATAAATAAAAATTTATTAAAATTCTATAAAATAACCTTTTACTTACTTATAAACTCATATATGATCCAAAATAGAATATTATATCACTTTTTTATTAAAAATTTCAATTTATCCCAGGTGTTAACAGGTCTAATTTTTCACAAATCATTCGGTTTGGTAGTTCAAGTACTCACTTATTAGTCCTAATTTAATCATATTAAATACATTAATAAACAATTAATTATAATTATTATACATTAAATATTAAATTTTAATTATTAGTGAAATGAATACTTGAAAAATGACTCACTTAATTTCATGGAGGTGGTAGTCTAGGCATACACAAAATGACATTTTCATTTTTGAAATGATGAAAATGTTAGAAAATAGATAATATATTATTTATAATGAAAAAAATTATGGAATAAATATCATATAATTTAATTATTTACACATTTATAACCTTTCATTTAATGAAATTTTTAGAAACTAATTACAATTCTATACGAAAATGGTATGTCTTAGGTACAATGAGTGGTGTTTTAGTATTACATAGGATGGAATGGGGTGAACAATGATTTCCCCTATTTATAATAAAATATAAGAATTTTTATAAATTAATCATTATTTTATGATGGATATAAAAAATATATCTACAGTAGAAAAACAAATAAGCTTTAAAAGTGTCGGGTAATATGATTACCTCTTTATTGAGAGGTCTCAAATGGCTTACACCACAAGCATTCTTAGGATGATCATAGGGGAAGAACATATGATCTTTTAAAAAGATAAGGAATATATAAATATATTAAGGTGGTTATTATTTGATATTTATTTCTCTATGTTTTTAATTAATTATTAGTACTACATTCCCTTTTATATGTGAGGGAAATTACACACTTTGAATTACTTGAATGATTTAAATAGAATATATATCATGATCATTTCATGTTGAACAAAATGGATAAATTTAATAATTTATGAAATTTTAATGTATAAATCCCATTAAAAAAATAATAAATTTTTATTTTTAATTTTTAAAAAATATATGTTGTTTAACCCCATCGATAACCATTTTTATCCGTAACTATAATGAAACATTTATTTTAATAAATTATGTTCCTGGATAATTTTTGTTATATTATTTTGTACACAACATAACTATGACTATATAATAATGAAGTGATTATAATTTGAAATGACACTATTGGGTTTTGACCATTATATGACCATTGGTCAATATTTTCATTAGGAAGGTTACTCTTTATAATCATTTTAACATTTGCATAAGAGTTTATATGTAAACTTTTGTCAAATGAAAATTCTTATAAAAAAAGAGTGGATGGGAAGAACCAGTAGAGTTGTTCCGTTTGAACCCTGTTTCTATAGTGATGGGAGTGAAGGTTCATCCCTAGGTATTTTCCATGACTATGACCAAGAATATATTCAACTTTTAAATCTTGAAAGAAATCACCCACAGGAGATGTTCAACTTAGTGAAAATTACTACTATGTCAATTTTAGCTGAGGTAACCCATGAATCTACAACCATTCAAACCCTTACTCAAATGGTTTATGCAGGTGTTAAAATGGTTTATGTGTCAATGCATTAGTTACTTAATGTATAATCCCTTTTTATAAATTATATTGGTGTTCCTTCAATTCCATTTTGATTTTAGTTTTTCATAAAAATATGATAAAATTTATAAATTGATTTCATGGAAAAGAATTTGTTCATTCAATAAAAGAAAAAATTATTACTATATACTAAGGATTTATTAATAATATTTATTTTAATGAAATATTATTATTAAATCACTCATATTTAGACTGAAATGATAAAATAATTTTATTTTTTTCAAGAGTAATATATTTTACTAAGCAATTTTTTATCCGTTATTATTTTTAATAAATATGGTTTTTTATATTTAAAAGATAGTTTTACAAAAATAAGAGATTTATTATGATATATTAAACAAATATTTTGATTTCAAAACACTTAAATCAGGTTATCATGAATTTATGAGAATTTTATAAAATACATTAATTTTTTGTGAATGGTAAAATATAGTTTGAGTTTTTCCCTTATGTTTAATGACATCATAATGATGTAATAATTAATATAATATTATTTTCTACACTTTTGGATTAAAATATCATAACAGGTATCTCAAGTGTCCAATTACATGGTCTAATAACATGGGAAAGCACATGGTCTTGAATTTTTGACTACTGAGGTGTCTAAGGAAATTAATAAACAAATCCTCCTATTTTTCTCTAAATATCCAACAATTTATAAATTATATTTCATTACCAATTCATAATAAGTAAATATCATATATTTTTACTTCCAAACGAGCCCTCACAACATTTTTTTATCCCCCAAGGTCCCAATCATCTAGTTTTAGGATTTACTCTTCAAGGTAAGAGAAATATCAACTTATCTTTTCCTTTCAAGTTCCCTTTTTGTGTGGTATGCCTTTAAAATTTACATACAATGATTTTATTTTAATTTTATTATTTATCTATAAATAATTAGGAGTCTTTTATTAATGAGGAAACCTTTTCCCCTCTCCTTTTAATGTTTTGAAAAACCATGTTTCATACCTATTATGCTGCCTGATTTTCTTCTCAAAATTTCTCTTTTTCTCATGAAATTATATTATATTGTATTAGGAATAACTATACCACTCCCTTATCATGGAGTATTCACCTATAAGAAAAATTAATATATTTTTATTATAATATAAATATACATAAAACCCAACATCCTTTTTAGTCTGTTAGTAATCACATAATGATCACGTCTTTACGCACATTCTTCTAAAATTGATGATTTTGATATGAAACCCATTTATTTTATTCTACGTTTGTTATTTATGAAATTTTTTATTATGATATACGTGGATAATATTAATTAATACATATTATGGTTTCACATTTATGGTAATAAAATTCATTTTGTAAAAAAATTAAACTCTATAGATGACATACTTTAAGATACATTTGTGAATAACCTCATTAGTTTTTATGAATCCTCATTGACAAACCATAGTGATATTATTATGAATGAATAAAATAAATGGTTTATGCAAATTTAAAATTTAAGCTTCATGCTATCTAATTTATGATATGGATCATATTCTCTTTTTAATTACATAATCAGATTCTTCAAGTTCTTATTGAATCTCTTCAAGATCACATGTAAGTTATTCCCCTTGCTTTCCCTTACTGGGCCTTATGCTCACCCTTTCTTTTGATATATGTCCATAGGTTATAATATTCATTAAATTTACATAGGATGAACCATTTATCAAGTCTTTAATTTTTAATATTTTCATTTTTCATTTTTTCATGTTTTATGTACCTTTTTCCATGAAACTAATCATTAAAATATTCTATTTTTTGTACAGTATAATGGAAGTTATGTAATAAGAAGGTGATATTAAGTAGTTGGTATGAATTAAAGATTTAGTTATTTAAATAAATTATTATTTTAAAACATTAAAATAATAATGTTGAAATAATTAAACATCGTAAAAATATCCTAGTATTTTGATGAAATATTATGTAAGTGGTTTTTGATATATTAAATCGATGTCTATTTATGAATAAGTGAATGTGGCTCTAGAACAGATGTACCTAGGGGTAATAACTCTGACATGGTGCAGCCAAATAGACTCGGCATAACCTGTTACATAGAAAATGTCCTTGTATCACTCATATTTTGATACTCTACGGGGATATATTTGGTTAATCACAATCATTTTGTTAACCATTATAAAGGACACATAGAAAATGTTAATATTGATAAAGAATAACATATTTAAGAATGATGTTTTAATTCATCAATATATTTTATAATTATAAAAATATTAAATTAATAATGTTTCTCACTAAGGGTTTTTTTAGAAAATGCGAAGAAATAAGAGAAACTGTGTCAATGGAGAGCGGAACAGACCTGATGATGACAGCCTTCTAATGGAATCTTGAATAGAAAAAATATTGAGAATGATGAAACAACTGAAGAGAATTACGAGAAATAACATGAATCATTATACGAGAACAAATTGACCTCAAGGGGAACTGCATTCCATTTGGTCCTTTAGGCGGTAATGACGACCTTCATTAAGTGGATCTTCCAACCCATTGATTGCTGATCAATGTATGAGCTATATAGAAAAGATATTTTAGTAATCCATTGTTCTTAATAAAATAAATTCACTATTATTATGTACCTCTTATAGTAAGAAGCTTATTAGTGGTGGTAATTAGTTAAAAACACAATGTCAATTAGAGAGATTTAATCTAGGGAGTGGGAAGAGTTCGGGTGAACCTTTAAAAAATTACCCATATTAAATGTAAATGAAAATGGAGAAGTAATTCCTATAGCTAAAAAAAGAAAAATAAATATGTGAGAATCTATAGGATGAACTTCAAAAAACATTCACATCACCCATGTATCATTTTCAGGAATCCAAATGGAAAGGATGAAAGATTATTTGGTAGACTAAGACCACATATATGGAAGAATGTAGCTAACTGATAAAGTGAAAACATTGAGGATATCACGAGGATGGATATGAAAGTTGAAATGGTGTTCTAAGAGACATAATGGTCCTATATATTGAATTAAATTAAGAGATATTTTGATCCAAACCTTGGGAGGATCCTTTATTACGGAATAGGAGGAAAAGAAGTGATACATTATCCATGCAACAAATGTGGGAAGAAGTATTTGGGGAACTTCTTTCCTAGGAGCAGGAAATGTTACAAGTGTGGAAGAGAAAGTCATATTTCTCAGAACTATCATAGTGAGGTGAAGCCTTAGCTTCTCCTCTATTATGAAAAAAGGAAGATGGTGTAGGCCACAACTTAACACTAGTTCTTCATCTCTGGACAGCTTGTGCAATTTTCCTGTGTCTATCCAAATTTAAAGTTAATGGATGGGAATCTCCATAAACCGCATCATAGGAAAAGGGAGATAGTTTATTATTTTAATATCATGACGGCTAAAGTAGAGTCTCTAAATGATGTGGTGGCAGGTACTCATTGTTATATTGAATCTAACAACTAATTTATTTGATTCTGGTTACGCACATTCAATTATTTCATCCATGATTGATAAGGATACAGAATAAATATGTGAACTACTATAAGTATATTTCTCTATCATGAAACCATGAGGGATTATCAATGAATCAAATGTGTATAGGAACTCTAGTATTTACTTTGGTTATAAAAATCTCATCACAAATATATTAGTCATTCTTATGCTAGAATTCAACATTATACTAGGGATGGACTGGCTCTCAAAGTATATTTCTAAGATCAAATATAATAGAAAGTAAATATTTGTATTTGTTAATGGAAAACCAATAGATTTTTTGAATGGAGAAATATGTTGACTTGGGTGCTGTCTAGAATCACCACCCATTGCATTATTTATGGAGATGATTGGTGAAGGTAGAGAATGAAAAGAAAGTATATGAATAGATAATTTTCCCATTATTCATGAATACATTGATATGTTTCCTTATGAGTTACATGGACCTTCCCTAGAAAGAGATTTAGAGTTATCCATAAAACTCATGAATGGATCAATTCCTATTTCTAATTCCCCGTATTGAATGGAAAATATAGAGTTGGAGGAATAAAAGAAATAAGTACAAGATCTTTTGGAAAAGGGATTTATCTTTCCATGTGTTTCTACATAGGAAGAACCAATTCTATTTTTTAATATGAATGATAGATCAATGTGGCTATGCTATGATTATAGAGAACACAATGAGATTATATTAAAGAATAAGTACCCTCTTCTAAGAATTGAGTCTTTGTTTGACCATATTCATGGGGCACAATTATTCTCCAATATTGATTTCCAATTTGGTTATCATCAATTAAGAGTAAAGAAATAAGATATTCCAAATACCTCCTTCTTATCAATATTTGGGAATTTTTTGTTTTTTTATTCCCTTTGTATTTAAAATTTCTCCTTATATTTTTATGTATTTGATTAATAGAGTCTTTATGGACTACCATGATATCTTTTGGTTGCTTTAATTTACAATATTATGATATATTAAAAGATTATTAGGAGAATGAGTATCATATAAGGGTTATACATAAATCTATAATTAAGCCTAAGCTATTTGATAAGTTCATAAAATGTGAATCTCGGTGACAAAAAGTTGATTTCTTGGGGCACATTGTAACCAAGGAAAGAATCTGTGATGATCTTGTAGAGGAAATGGTTGTGTAGGATGGTCCTCATTCTATAATAGTAACTAATATCTGAGGTTTCCTTGGATTAGGGAGGTATTATACGAGGTTTTCTAAAACAAATCAAAACTTTATAATAAACCAACCAAGTCAACATGAAATGGGGTCAGGTTCATCTAAACAAAGAAGTGTGAAAAAATTATCCATGAGTTGATTAATATATTTCTTATTACATCAGTGTAAGCTCCAACACCCATCATATAAGTATTTATTATTTTTAGATATGTATGTGTACTCATGAAAAATTAAAAGGTGATTTCTTATGCCTCTCAACAGTTAATTCCTAATGAGTAGAAATATCCTACGCAAGACATGGAGCATGTTGGGGTTTTTTTCTATGAAGATATGGATGAACTATTTTATGGGGATAAATTCGATATATACATATACCATCAATGTTGGACACATATTTTCACTCAAAAATAATTTTACATGAGATAGAGGAGATGGTCGGAAGATTATAAAGTCTATGATTGTTCAATTTATAATCACCCTGTAAGGGAAAACAAGGCTCTAAATGCATTGACTAGGAATGATGATTTTGTTCTGACAATGATTTGGATTTAACAAGATCATTTGATCAATGAATTAGTAACAATGGAAATGGTAATAGTAAGAGAAGGTACATCATCAACCATATCTCAAATGATTTCTCAATAAAAATTACTAAATACGACCAGAAAATATAAAATAAAAGAGAATTATTCATAGAAGAAGATAGTTGTTGCGATGTTTGGGAGGTTTCTCGAGTTCAATATTGATAAAGAAGGGGTATTAATTTTTCTTAAAAGGTATTGGTTCATTATATTCCGGAGAAAAATAAGGACTTGATGGATGAGTTTCATATCTATACATACCCTATACATCATGGAGGCAAGAAAATTTATAAGGAACATTGGTATCATTATTGTCTGGGTAACATGAAAATAGAGATTGATGTCTACAATACATGGTTCCTAGTGTTTCACTAAGTAAAGGCATATTTACCACTTCCTAAAGTAGTCTTACAACCACTGCCCATTCCAACATGGAAATGGGAAATATCACTATAGACATTGTGATGGGTCTCCTGAAAATATTAAAAGGATATGTTACAATAATGGTTATAGTGAAAATCTCACTAAGACTTCATGTTTTCTCTATATTCCGGATGTTTTATATATTGTACAAATTGACAATATATATGCGAAGGAAGTGGTAGAGATGTATGGGGTACCACTCCATAATATCATATCATGATTCGTGGTTCAGATATAAATTTCTGGGAATCCTTTAACACGCTCTGAGTACCGAATTGAAATTCAGTATGACCTATCCCACCAAAAATGATGGCCAATAAGAAAGGAATATTCCAACACTTGAGGATATGCTATGATAATGCTCAGTGTAATTTTAAAGATGATGATATCAACATCTCCCATTAGTTGATATTTCAAACAAAAATTGGTTCCATTTGAGTATTCAAATGAAACACTATGAATTTTTATATGGGATATAATAAAGACCACCTACTTTTTTGGACGAAGCTGCTGAGTGAATTCTTCTTGGGACAAATATTGTGCACGAGATCCTACAAAAGGTTCTTGTCATCCAAAAAAACATTAAGGATACTCAGAGTTAGAAGAAGATCAATGGTGAAAACCATTGAAGGGACATGGAGTTTGGTGTTGGTGAAAAAATGTCCATCGAAAATCACCATAGAAGAGAGTCATGTGGTTATAGAAAAAGGTAAGCTCAACCCTATGTACATTGAACCCTATGAAATCATTTATCCCAATGGAGCAAAGGCCAATCGGCTTTCACCTCCTCCAAACCTAGCTCATATTCATGATGTATCCCATGTATATGTCTTTATGAAGTACATACCTAACCCTTCACATATACTGAATCCTAACATTGTTCAACTGAAATCTGACCACTCTTTAGGGGAGCTGCTGGTGGATATCATTGACCATACATGTAATGTTGTACGCAACAATACATCACACCTTGTTAAAGTGATGTGGAGGAACCACAAATATGAAAAAAAAACAATAGAACAAGAGGATAATATGAGGAAGAAGTACACACACATTATTCAATAGAGGAAATGAGTTTAATTTTTGGGGACAAAATTTCTTAAGAGGGGAAGAATGTAACGACCCATATTTTTTTAATATATTTATTTCCAAAAAATGTGTGTTATATTATTTTTTTCTCTACATAACTGAATATATTTAATAATGAAGTGAGTATAATATTAAATATATCCATTGAGTTTTGACTCTTATATGACTGTTGTACAATATAACCTTTGGGAACTATACTCTCGATAATAATTTTAACATTATCATTAGAGTTTATAAGAAAAATTTTGATAAAGAATATTGTTATATAAAGAAGAGTCAATGGCCTAAACTGGTATATTCATTCCATTTGAAGCGAATTTATCAGATCATGGGTGGGAGGTTTCATTATTAGGCTTCATTCTTGTCCAGGCCCAAGCTAAGATTCAACAAATGGTGCTTGAATGTATTCACTGATAGGAGAAGTTCAAGTTAGTTGAAATTACCACTTAGATGATGTTACTTAAGGCGCCCCACAAATTTAAAACCATTTTGCACATTACTCATAGGGTATATACAGGTTTTATAAGGGGTTATGTTTCAAGGCCTTATTTTTTAACGTATAATCCATTTTTATAGATAAATATTCATCCCAATGGTTCAGTTTTGATTTTTTTTTTTCTAAAAACATTAATAATTTAATACACTGATTTTTCAGACTGAAAAAATACTTTTAAGAAAATATATAATTATTATAATAGTTAATTAAATTATTAATAATGATTATTTTAATTAAATAGTATGATTGAAACACTATTATTTAGAATTAAATGATAAAATATTTTTTATTTGTTTCTTGTTAGAAATTTTACTATAAAATTTTTATCCTCTGTTATTTTTATGAAATAAGTATTTTTATATTTAAAATTTAAATTTCTCATACATATAAAATTATTATTATAAAATAAACATAATTCTTGAAATAATCACATTGAAATTATGTTCGGGTTAATTAATGGGAATTTTCTAAAATAATTTATTTTCTCATAAATAGTGAAAATACAGTTGCATTTTTTCAGTATACATAATTACATCCTAATGATGTAATATGTAATATAATATTATAAAAATATCTTCAGGATTAAAATATTTTTATAGTTTTCCCATGTGTAAAATTCCATGGGAAAGCCCATAGTTTTGAATTTAACCCTAACTAGGTGTCCATGGAAATTAATAAACAAATCCTCCACTCTTTCTATAAATACCTACCCATCTTTCCATTATATTTCATTAAAAATTATTCCTCCAATAATTTTATTGTTTTTACCTCCCATGGAGTCCTCCCAAGGATTCCTCTATAACCGAATGTCGGAATCTTATTTTATTACGAGTTACTCTTCAAGGTAAAAGAAATATCAACTTCTATATTCCTTTCATGTTATTTTTCAATGTTTTATGTTTTTAAAATTTCTGTTCTATTTTATTATTTAAATTTTATTCTATGAATATAATATATTAAGTGGTTTTGTTAATTTTATACCCTTTTCCTGTATCTTTTTAAATTTTTCAAAATCCATGTTTCCATACCTATTATACTAATATATTTTCTTCAAAAAGATTCTTTTTTTCTCATGAAATTATCTTATATTTTTTATGTATACCCAAGCATATTTCTTTTCTGGGGTTATTAAAATAGATTTTAAATATAATATATATTTTCTTTTATTTACATACATGAATCCCACCTTCCTTTTTAGTTGTTTAATAATGACCAAAAGATATTGTCATTTGGTGCATTTATTTTATAAGCCTTGATTTTTTATATGAAACTCCTTTCTTTTATTCTAAATGGGTAATTTTTGAAATTTATTGTTACTATATATGTGTATCACGTTAATTAATAGACACTAATGATGCATCATGATAGCGCTTTAATTCATTATGTACATAATTTAATCTCTGGATATGAAATGATTTATGATACCTTGGTGAATAACCTTTTTATTTTTAAATACACTTCGATGACAAACACTTGTTATATGATTATATATGTAAAAAATAAATGTTTTAGAAAAAATTTCTCTTTATTATTCATGTTCTTTCATGTATGGTATTATTCATTTTTTTTCTTTTTCAAACCATAATCATATTCTTCATGTCCGTTTTGAATTTCATCAAGATCAAAGGTATACTATTTTTCTTGCTTTCCCTTACTGGTCAATATGCTCATCCTTTTCATTTATGTATGTCCCCATGTTATGACATTCATTAATTAAACATAATATGAATATTTAATGAATCCTTTTAAGTAGAATAGAAAAAAGTTTTATCTTTTCATGAATTATGTGCCTTTTTTCATGAAACTAAACATTAAAACAACCTATTTTTGTATAATGTAAATAAATTTATGAAATACAATTGTGGGATGTGATATTAACCGCGGAAACACTTTTTTCCATTTGGATTCATTAATTTACATATAATGTGAAAAGTTTCACAAAAATGGTAAATTATTTAAATTTTAAACAATTATAAATCCCAATTTTCATATTTCAAAATATTTGTGATTTCAAAATCATTTACAAAAAAAATCATAATTTATCATTAAGGTAATTTTTGGGAATATTCATTTAATTTGACTCCATGGGCCTCAAGAAAACAATGAAATATAAATACAATAATAATGAACCTTAATTTTAATTTATAATTACCTATTAAATTAATATAATACCATCATTCTTCAAAAACATTTATATTTTATTTTATAAATATCAACTACCATGATTTTTCTAATGCATTAATAATCACAATATTGGCATTGTGTATATGTAAATGGTAGTGATATCATTACTCAAAAATAGATTAAAAATTATAATCATAAATATAATGTATTTATATTAAAAATAAACCTTTATAACTTTTCAAAACATCTTTATATCCAAATTAAAATATATATTATATATTAATAGAGGGAGAGTGACTATTTGAAATTTTCTCAACTAAAAATATATATACACATAATAAACAAATTAATATGGAAACAAATTCCATATATTTGAATATAATATGGCTATGATCAAATTTTTATAATATAATGAAATAAATTTAGGATATGGGAATATTTTAAGACCATATTCCATTGTTTTAACCTTGATTGACCTTTTTTACCCATTACCATGGTAATGAAATTTCACAATGATTAATATTCATTATGGCATAATTTGTAAATATCATACTTACCATAATAAAACCCCATGATTAAAAATATTAATAAATATTAGTAAATATTTAATTTATTTTAGTTGAATAAGAAAATTCTAATATAAATGTGTAAAATTAAATAAAAACCTATTTTTTGAAAATTGATTTTTATGCATAAATATGAACTTATATCAGAACATAATATAATGATGAGTCCAATGAAATTTTTATATTATATTTAATGAAATGGATCTTCATTTTCTTAAAATCATATACATAATGGTACTTTTAAATTACAATTTTTGATGAAAATAAATGAGAGATTTAGAAAATATATTTTCTAACTATTCACAAGAAAAAATAATCTTAAAAAATAAAAAAAATCACCCAAACATAGTATTGAAATTATAAAACAAAAGTGATAACAATTTTTTAAATATATATATGTGTGTGTGAAATATATTAATTATGAAGTCCACAAAAATTGAAATAAAACCCATTTGTGGGGAAAAGATACATTAAATCACAAAAGGAATTTATTATTATTCAATGCCTTATAAATAAATTATATGTCTGTTTAATTTCCTGAATGGATTCATTATTTTAATTATAGAAATAATTTATACATATATTTCATAATTCATTTATGCTTATTAATACCTGAAAACCCAATAACTATTTTATTACACTTATATCTATACAATATTATTTTGTGGTTTGATTAAGATTAGGGTTCTGTGTGGTGAACACTATAAAAATTGTGTTATTTTAAGAGAAAAATATAAAATAAATTCTTACAGTTACAAACCTATCATTTTTAAACAAATGGTAGATTTAAAATTAATATTTATACTATGGAAAATATTTTATGATCTTTCTCAATTTATTTCTATGGAATTTGGGATCGACATCTTCTTCTAGTTGAGTTATCATATTATATTAGTTTTCATTAGTTCATCTAAATCGCAACATATGAGTTTCTATTTTGGAATATCTGTTGAACTCAATCATTCTGGGACTTATTTATCGAGAGGATGCTAATAGGTATTGATATTTATCATTAAATAATAGATATGGTTCAAATAATTCATTAATATATTAATATTCAAAAAATTTGATCGATGAACTGTCCTAATAATCATTAAAGAGGTATAATTTCTTATCTATGTGAAAAATTATTCCTTCAAATATCATGTTATATAAGGGTTATGATATTGTGTAAAAAGAGTTATTTTAGTCCAATATAAATGGTACCTTTCACACGATTGATAATGTACGTATTATATGATATCAAATAGATATTCCACCAATCATCTCGCAGTTTCATGATGTATTTCATATATCTCTCTAAAGGATATAAATACTAGATCTATCACATATATTTAAATAAGAAGCTATGCAATGGAGTCTTAGTAACTCATATGAGTAAAAACAAGTGGAGAATATGGACTATAAACATAAAATTCTATAAAACAAGTCCACAAACCCAAATAATGTTCTATTGAAATTTTTTTACATTGAGTGTTAATCATGGGAACCTAAATATGTAACAAAACAAAACAACCCTAATTTTTCATTTTAGTTATTTTAATATTAAGGGAAGAATTATTTTAATGGGGGAATACTGTTACACCCAAAAATTATAATGAAAATATTCATTTAAATCCATGAATTATTATCTTACATAAACTATTAGAATACAATTAACATTTCTTCAATTAATTTCTTTAGAAAATTTCAATAAAATTGAAATACATTACAAGGTTACTAAATGAAACAAAATTTGAAAAAAATCAAAAACTAATAAAAACAACATGTAATTAAAACCATAACAAGATTGAAATATTCTTCATCCCAATATTTCTTCGGGATTATGTTTTTGATAATAAGTATGAAATGATTTAAAAAGGTTATAAAAATGATAAAAATACATATAATAGAAATTGGTTGATAATATGAATGATTTTTAGGATGTATACATGGTTATATATATGTAATGTAATCATTATACATATCGTTTTTGGGATTATATTTTTATTAAGTTTATGTGGGCCTCTAGATCATATCTCCATTGACATAATCAGTGGACAAAATAAGATTTAATGAGATAAATTATATTTTTATTTGATGTAGTATTCAATTGAAATGCCATCATGTTTGAATAATTATGGAATTGGCGGGATCAAATTGATGTAATTGTGTTATGAAATCAATTTTAAAAAGGGGAAATGGGCCCATGTTGTAGAAATATTACATATATTGATATGTTTTGGGATAATAGAAATGTGGTAATAATGGTAAATTTTTCCATTAACAAAGAATAAGATAAATGACAAATAAGACTCCTTGAGAAAACATTTCAATGAGATAAGTTCATGATCCTGGAAGTGGCAATGAGATCAATGTCATCTAAATCCCCACCAGTGAATTCCACTATTACAGACTATGCCATAAGGTCATATGTGGGGGTATAAAAGGGTTTTTATGTATGTATGATGTAAAAATGGAGCTACTAATTTAATAAATGATATTTTAGAAAAATATATACAACCATTTTTTAGTTTATTTTTATAAATTTGGAAATTTTTAAATTTCATTTTAGATAACGAATTTAATTAAATGATATTCAATATTAAAATGTTTTCATAAAACTAAAATAATACTTTTTAAATTAAAACTCAATTTTAAATAATTATTAATAATTTGATATAATGTTAGAGTATATTTTTTTCAAACATTTTCGGTATGTGTAACACATGTTATAGATTAATAAAATTAATCAATAATAAATAATTATTTAAATTTATTTATTGATCATATATATAAATTAATAAATAAAATTACTAAAATAATTATTTTTGAAAAATAATATGAAAAAATTCATTTGAATTCGTAAAAATATATTTTTCTAAAAGTTATTTTTATGTATTTTGGGTTATTATATTAAAATTAAATTTTATAATGTTTTTAAATTATATGTGATATATTTTATTTTAGATTTCCAATGTCCATGTTAAAATTAATTAGTAGGGTCAATTAGGTTTTAGTCATAAAATTAATTTGCTGATGTACTATTTAGTCAGCGCTATAAATATAAATTGTGGTAAAATGTTTGAATTAAATTTCATTATCCCAAAATAGAAAGACAAATTTTCTATAAATTGAATATAATATAATTGTATACCTTTAATTATCTTACATCGATTATTATTCGTCTTTTGATAACCCTTCCATGAGAAATTGAATTCCTTATTAATTAATTTTTTTATTATTGAGATATTCCATTCAAAATCACTTATAAAACGACCATTTATCTACCCACATCAAAGCACACTATTCTTTTTGTTTCTTAATTAATACCTTGAAAACTTCTATCATTGAAAATCCTATCTTATTTCTAGAAACATGTGGTCAGAATAAGGTTTCTCAAATCCTTAAATTCCAATAGTCTTTCTAAGATAAGATTCATGTCCACTATGTATTTGTTATCCTCTACCTAATAATTTATCATATTCATTTTCATAAACCTCTTCATTAATCTAATTTTTACCATTAAAAACATTTTTTAAACCCATTATTCTTTTCTTTATGTGAATTTATAGGTATACAATATATTTTTATTATTGATTCATTCATAATAACATGTATATATTTGCGTCAGTTCTACGACAACCATGAATGATGATATAATGGTTCTATCATGAATGATTAAAAAACATAAATAATGGGAATATGTTTCAACAATGTTATATTTAATATTTTCCATAATTATATTATACAAATATATAAAATTATATTCATCATTAAAATTAATTTTTTTTATTGAATCAATATTTACAAAAATGATATTTTAACCACTCTTTACAAACAATCACCAAGAAATCCATAGATGACCATTGTACATTCATACTATATAAAACACACCTATCTAATATAAATTTCAATTTTTTATGTGATTTACATTGGATGAAGGATCAATGACCATAATTGTTATATCAAAGTTATCATAGCACAAATGGGACAATTAACACCTAAATTTTAATTTTAATTTGGAATAATTAATAAATGAGTCATAAGAAAATATAAATGAATTATATATATTTTAAAAAATATAAATAGTGAAATTTAATATAAGAAAAATAATCCAAACATTGATTTTATAATAGGTTAAAGGGCATCTTACCAAACTAGAAACCATATTAATCGTTTTGTTGACTCAATTTCCAACTAATTGAGTCAAAATCATTCTTTCTTGATTATTTTCTTATATGTTTTAAAATTCATATATATCTATAAATTTTATGTTTCTTTTATTTTTATTCCATGGGAAGTCCATTGTCATGTAAAAATGAATGGGTTTGATGGATTTATCTATTCTAAAAAAATAAGGAATTGTTAAGAATAAAATTTATCATCCATATTTGTTTTTTTCATCCATATAAATATTATTTATTTACATAGAATATTTATTTTTTATTTTGAAATCCAAATATGTTATCTCATTAATAATAATCATATTTTTCATTATCTATTTTCAAAATAATATATTATATATCTTTAATCGATGTGGATTTTCCAAAAACTGCATAAAAATCATAGAAAGACCTTTATTTTTACTTTTGTAAATATTATTTTTTAACTAAACATTTCATTAATTATCTATTATTATTTATATGTTAAATTAATTCATATTTTATAGAATATTTTTTCCTTAAAATTCTTGTTTTCAACTCCTAAAAATGAATTTTTTATGTGACTTGTAAGTTCATTTTTTGGAAAATATTTAAATAAATTCATGAAATTTTTTAATGATTTTGCTACCATTCTCATCAGTAAACCATGAATCTATTGTGATTTTGTTCATTAAACGCATATAAATTCACTTATGATATACTTATTTTCAATGATATATCTTTTAGTGTCAATAAAATTAGATTTTTATTTCATCATATGTGATACTATTTTAAAATGACATGTATCCATTATTCTATCGATGTGGTTTTCCTGATAAGATATATTATTGATTTCATATGACACATGTACGTAGAGTTTTTCCTTATATGATTGGTGGGTCTAACAGATCCCACCAACGAATTTGGAATTTTTTTTATCTCATGATATTATTAAACGATAAGAGTAGTGATGGTTGATCTCTTATAAGACATAGATATAGATGACTAATCAACTACGCTATGGGATAAAGGTAGTGATGCCTAATCCACAATGTTAGGATAATATTAATGGTTAACCTTGATAGATGTTATGATTTATATGATCATCTTTATGCAACGAACCTGTGATATTCCTTGTGGATCTTGATTATTGTCCCGTGATTCCGCATTTATATGATATGGTATATGTTAATATTTAATGATGAGCTACTTGAGATTATATATCCTTCTATCATGCCATAAGTAGAACTCTTACAATTCCATTTTCTTTTTAATCAAGTATTTATCCCTTATTAATGTTTTTAATTAGGGGTTATCCCTTGTTTAAAAAGAACATGTGATCAATAATTATAATATTTTTCCATTTCCTTAGTAAATTATAAGTTGGAAGACATCTAAGAGGATTCCATGTGTATGGAATTTTTTTGGCATATATTGATGAAAAATTGTGAGAGAATAAATTATTGTAGCTAATATCATAAAAAACTAAAACATTGTGTTTATGTATTATTTGTTTATTTGTGTGAGATAGTGTTTAAATTATGTAAATGGTGTGAATTCTAGAATTTTTTGCCTTGTGTTATCTTATCCAAATCCTTTTCTCCCAATGATGTATCAATTTTCATAGAATTGGGAATCGTCTCATCAAGAAATTCCCAGAGATATAATATCAATGTATATATAGAAGTATGAGGTTATATATAAACAATTGAAGAATTAATATGTGATGAATCAATGTATATAACATATTGGATACTAGATGGTCCAACATTAGTGTTTTGACACAAGGTGATGAGTTTGTGGGTGATTACAAAAAGGTCTGACGAGTATCCTCAAACATTTACTATTGTAGAGATTATCTCACGTCAAGTTAACAATTTCTTTTGTTTTGACCTGTTATGAATCATTATCCATTAAAGGAGGTTTGAATTAATCCTGTGTAGATGGTATAGCTTATCCCTTCTATATTAAGAGGGAGATGCCACCGTTAAATAGTCTTGGTGGCTGATTTCATGGGTTCAAGTACTTATGAAATCAGTCCTCTTAGGATATCACTTCTTCGGATGGTCTCCAATAGGTTTATTCTTGGTGCCAGAAACACCCAATGACCTGCGTATCCATGATTCATGGACCTTCTTTCCAAAATTCAAGTGCTTGTTGGATGATTATTTTTCCAATGACACTTAATTACTCCATTGGTCAAGAGGATGGGATTTTAGGCTCATCGCACCATTTTGGGGGGAATTATCACCTATTCTGGGACACTCTTATATATTTAATCTGTGTACATATGGTCACGAATCCTTGGTTTATTTCTAAAGATTTTGTCTATGGGACACCCTTGGTTTGCAGGATCGTCAAAGGCTTACATGAATTGGATGATACATAGGTAATGCTGTTGTATTCCATATAATAAGGCACTCTAGAGTTTATCATCATCTAGGGGGGTGAAAGGTGACATGATTTTGGGATCAGACCCATAATATGGTTTTCTTAAATATTATTAAAATAGGAAAAGGGAAACATGTAGTTCAAGTTTTGGGGTTAATGCATGGAATCTTCCCTTCTGAGGGGACATGATTGGGTGAGTCCTTTTAAAAAGGGCACCCTTTTGGGCTCAGGCCTTCAAGAAGGCATCCTATGTATCCTGGATTTACTAGGAATCTGATTTCTTATAGATCTGGATTGTGAAATTTTGTAATCATCACAAATCTATAAGTCCACATTTTTCATTCTTGGTTTGATAAATAAGAGTATGTGAGAGATCCGACCAACCACACACCTCCTTCCCTATTGATGGAAGAGGGTAGGCCTACGGTGAAAGAGGCTGGGGTCATGGTGGTTAAGGGCACAGATCAATGAAAATTTTAATTTGGGAAGTCACTAAAGGTCATGCAGCTCGGCCTTCAGAAGATTGGGGAGTTTCCTTAATGGGAGTTCCCCAGAATACATTCAGGGAAAGGGGAGGATTTTCAACCTCATCACGAGGTGAAGCCAACGTAAATCCTTCGACTGATCATCATTAATTATAGAATGGAAATGAAAGTGATAAACCTTAATCTCTAGAATGGGGAGGTTCACGTTAGCATCCCATGGTTGGACTTCAGGTTACCATGGAAATGTAGAATTATAGACATTGCTTTTGTCTGAACCCTTGTGGGGAGATATTTTGTGACTCCGCTTACCATCGGTATGTAGACTCAAAAGGGCATGCTGATGCACCCAAATATTTGATCATATGGGTCTGGTGGCTTTGGAGGATTAATTTTCATGATGTCGGGGGACTGGTTTGTTGTGGGGCTATGGCAGACTAGACAGCAACAGAAGGGCGATATTGGAACTTGAGGGAATAATACTTGAAAACACCCCATTTTGTGTACTGTTTTCTTATGCAGGATGGGGGGATCTTCACATGCCCTAGTGGTATGCGGGGAGAGGGGTTGTCTGCATACCAAATTTGTATGTGTTCCACGATAAGGATTACTGTTCCCCATAATGGTACATGGTCTTGAATGTGGTCTTTAATGCGGCTTTGCATTCCATTTGCGTATTAATGCAGTACCTGGTGCTGAATTAAATTATCATAGAAATACACGACGTGGAGCACCATATTGAGGAGGGTTATAGGGACTATTGTTGGTGGGGACTTAATCTACAAAAAATAAATCAAAAGGACTAGGAAAAAGACAAGCTCACCCCGACCAAATTTTATTAAAAATGGAAAAGACAGTCAACATTACAATGGAGGTATACATAATCTAGTAAAAAAAGTGGCACTCGCATCTGCCTCAACAAGATGCGTGCAACAATCAGGAATATTAAAAAGACCAATCCGAAGAAGATTCTACAATAGCTTCCTTTGATAAGGAATTGGCAACCTGATTGGCCTCCCTGTAAACATGTGTCACATCAAGAATGAGACCACCAAGAAGTTGCAAACACTCAATCCAAGAAGGTAATATCACCAATGGAACATCCCTGGACTGGAATCTGAGAAGATCAACATCCACCATTGTGTCTGATTCCAGCCAATGAAAACGCCAACCATGATGTACCACATAAGTAATCACCTTGATCATCGCCCATAACGTCACTTCAATGGCATTTCCCTATCCAATAAAGTGATAAAAACAGCCCTTAACGAAACCCCGATAGGTGTGGAAGACACCACCACAACCCGAAGGCCCAGGTGTTCCAGAGGCCGCCCCATCAACATTGACTTTCACCCAAGACGGAATGGGAGGAATCCATCTCACTGACTTCAAAACCAAGGGCTTTTTAATCCTTCTAGAAACACAATAACTCCTTAATATAACAAGATCATAAAATTTTTTATTCATGCATCCAGTCTGCACTTTGGATGCATTACACACGGGCCTGTGTATAGACCTCGCACCATCCTGAAAGGTAGGTTTAACATCCTCAAACACCAAAGCATTCTAGTCCATCTAGATGAACCAACAAGTGGCCACTACTACAACTAGAAGGATGTTCCCAATCTGCTCACTACACTGTGCAGCAACAACAGAGGCCAGACATCCATCCAAGCTCTGCAACTGCAGACGACTGCCTATAATGTCTTGGATATAACTCCAGAACCTACATTAAAAACGTTGAAATGGAAAATTTTCTCAATTGATTCCTCAGCCACAAAACAGAGTGGGTAGGCTGATGCAAGGTGAATTCCAGACGTCATGAGAAGATTCTGCACAGGGACCCTGCCTTTCCATATTTTCAATATTAGCAGAAAATCATAGGGATGAATGAAATAGTTACGGAATTCCAAGAGCCATCGGGGGGTGGTAATATTCCCATCACACATGTAAAGATAAAGGGCTCTAGTGGTTAGGGAACCTGTGACACCCGACATCCATATGAGGGTGTCTCTGTCAATATACTTGTATCGCTGAATATCGGCTTTAATCTGAGCAGGGAGGAAGTCATAGGTGGCCATATATGCTTCTTGAATATCACAAATTTAAGTGTGCCTCATGGAAGGTGGGATATCCACATCTTCTTGTATTGGACTATACAATCCGGGAGTCCTCCATGCATTCAAAGGGGAATCCCTGCAAACAAACTACCTATCAGAGAGCATGCACTTATTAAAGGAATATTTCAGAGCAGTCAAGACAGAGGAAGAAATATGATAATAATATCCATTTAGAAGCTTGGGGATAAGAGTAGATGAGATAAACTCCATTGAGTTGTCATTTGAGGTGAAAAAATTCCATGAAAACTTGCTGAGAAAATCCTCATTGAAGAGACCCAAATCCTTTATACCTAATCCCCCCATATCAACTAGCTTAATACATTCCCTCCATGCCACAACATTCAAATTCCTTTCATTAAGGGAACCTGTCCATATGAAATTCATGATGAGACTTTGAAGATCTTTGACTAGAGCCTTGGGCCATTTATAGATATACAACCCATAAACAAACAAAGAAGTAATCACTGAATTGACAAGGCATATTCTCCCAGCCTAAGACATAGCTTTTCGATGATTCAAGTCTGAATCTGAAATCAACTCCAAAATCTTTCTTCTAAACTATGTGATCCCCTTGGTGCTTTATTCTCCTATTATTTCAATTCCTTATGAGCTCTATTTATAGATCATTGGGGATTTCATATCTATGGGAAAGAATTACCATTTGCGAAAGCCCAAAAAGATTTATCTTGACCAGTTGGAGACTCAATCAACTAGGGTTTTCAAAGGTTGTAGTTTTGAAGTCATGGTTCGTGAAACCTTGCCTATTTACTCCATTTAAAAAAACATGAGTTCACAAGACGGTATGCAAATTGCCTATTCAAACATTCTTCCTTAAGTGACATAGTTCATTGTCCACTGGGTTTCATGGCCATCGTTGTGCAAGCTGTTCTACTTACCAGTCATTCACGGTTCATGTGGTCCGCGAACTATTCCTAGTGATGGTGCACATGTCACATAATCTATTTTGTAAACTTTAATTCATTCAAGTTTCTTTTTATGTTTTCAACTCAATTTCTGTCCATTCACTTGGTTGGACTTATATAAAGGCTTGATTCATTCTAGAATGAGATTGGTGGATTATTTTCTTCCCTTGGAGAAATTTTTTGGACCCTACCAATGCTCCTCATTGGAGTGGGGTCTGGTCAGAATGAAGGGGATACTATTATAATGTAGAAGCAGTCTTGATCTAAAATGGTTCATTGTAGAATGGATAAGCCCCAAATTAGGGGACCACACCAATATATAGGGGCCCATTTTATTTTTATTTTACCATTTCTCTAAGTAAAAATTGCTCTTGACTCTCCCTCAACATTCACTGTCTTTGTGTACAGTTTCTTTTATGAAAACTCTGCTCACGAAATGCTTTGTACGTGCCAAAAACATATCTTTTCACTATTGAATCCGCCTAAAAACCAAATATTGGGTTACATGAATGATGTTATGGATTTTAAAAACATAATCTAGATCACCACATAGGAGAACGCTATGTGCCTTGTGTTTCCCGCACAACGATCTGTAACAATAGTACTGATCTTTAAACCATAATAATCCGAATATAAACATTTAAACTACAATTTTGAATATAGACCTGGTTAGGTCTTGGTTCACAGTATCCACCATCCATGAACCCTTCATTTCGTTGGCCGCTTC
Organism: Viscum album; assembly: GCA_963277665.1. NCBI lineage: Eukaryota > Viridiplantae > Streptophyta > Magnoliopsida > Santalales > Viscaceae > Viscum > Viscum album. The sequence continues at coordinate 78,520,902 of OY728139.1, forward strand.
TCCGTGGGCCATCACCTCATGGGTGTTTCGCATACCAAGATTTTACTCCGTATATGCCTACCGCACACCGTAGAAGTATATCAGGGTTTCTTTTTCATATCATTCATCTTGTGGGATATGCCTAAACCATACCATTTTTGGGAATAGTACATGGATCCCTATGTTGAAATATTTTTATATTCTTTATCCATTTTTATCCATTATCAAACAATTGTTTTTATTGAACTCACTTTTTATAGGCTTTTGGATCCTCTAGTGTAGGCTACAATGGATCTTTCACATGCTTTGATGAAACCGATGATGACAAGGTAAACCATGGTGTGTGAGAGTGAGGATCGTATTCGATCCTACATTATAACTCTTGAAAACTTCTTGAAAGATCTCTTAATTCCATATCTTGCAGCTTACCTATTGTTTGTACAGTTTCTACTTCATAGATTTGGTCTTCCTAATCCGGTTCCTCTACCATTAGTAGACCCCAATACCCATATCATCCTCTTAGAAGCATCGCAAAGCAATGATAGGTCCCACACATCATTAGTAAGAGAATTCGTAACTACTCCTACCCAAGAGAATGTGTTCATATTAGAAGGATCAGTGTGGACTCAGGGAGATTGTAGGTGTCGCAACACTACCTTGAGAAGAGTATCCCAAGAGTTCTCATCTGTTATCAATATTTTCGGAGAAAACCCTAATTGTTGGTTGAGAACCATGTGGGATCTGTGATCCAAAATATTCTTCTCTCACAAATGGGCCTGGTCATTTTGGGTACATCAGACTAGTTTGGTGTCCACTATCCCGTTCATTCCGGTGAACTTATATCAGGAAACTTGAGTTTCTCAGTTGATATCCTTCTCTCCAGATGAAATTCTTCTTTAGTTGTTGGTGTTTCTTCACCAACACCTTTCATTTCCTTCATGATGATGTTGGAATCATCTTATGGGAAATCCACCAGCTTAGAGGACTCCCCATCCTTGGGGAGACGTATGAGGATTTTCTCCCAGCATTCGTTACATGGGATGATATTGACCATGTCTCCCCATTTTCAAGGAGCCGACTAGTTATTGAAGATTGATTATTTGATCATCCCCTCTAGGATCACTATTTTATCCCATTTGAAGCAGGGATAGGTTTATTCTTTCAGGCAAATGACCCTAATCTGAGAGCTCATTGAATTCAAAGTCATCAATCTTGTCATTATTGACAGACTCTCCAGTCATATTCTGATACCCCTGAAGTGGGATGAAATACCTCCTGGGGATATGTGTATCAATTGTATTTGTCACCTGTTATTAGATTAGAAGGTTTCTTTTCCATGTTTTTTTGTGGATGGATTTTCCCATCCTATGAGGTATATACCGAGTTCTGGGCCTGTACATTGATGAATGTGGTTATATAGGATGATGGTTGACCCATAAATCATACCGCTCCTATTCTAGATCGACTTTATGAGTTGTGGGGACAAATTCAGGATGGAAATCCCCCTCATTGTCTCAGAGGACCATTTCAATTTATGTAGTGTAGTTGGAAGAATACTTCCCCCACTATGAATATGACACACTGCAAAGGTTCCTCATTCAAACTTCCAACCCTACCTTCTCAATATATTCATTGTTCATCCCAGGACATTGAGTATTAGTGATATAAATGAGTAGTGGAATGATAATTCTATCTTTCATTTTCACCAAATCCTACCCATCATGGGTCATTAATAGGTGATTTGTGTAGTTATTTAGAATAACTCTCTTACATAATTGTGTTATGGGACATGATGCATACTTCATGCATAGATCAAGTTTCCATTTGTGATCCATACCACTCTTAAAAAATTTCCATAAACTTTGGGTGCTTCCAAAAAAGGCTGCTTCTTCCTACTATTCAGTTAATGGGAGAGTCTCATCACATAAGTCTTCACCAGTTATGGCTTATGATGATGCGGAAAATAGCCTCTATTAAAGTTATCATCCCCAATACGAGGAGATCTACTTTTCTATCAATGGAATATATCTAACTGTGGGAGGGCTGTTATCCAGAAAGGGTGAGGAGAAAACCATTTTAGTGGGTCAAAAAGCCTATAACAATTCTTTTCCCAATACTCAAAAACCCGATGACCATGCCAAACATTCCATCTTCTCTAATGATTGCTTTGGCTATGTCTTCAATTCCTGTCCATAAAGTTTCGACAATGGATACACCACAAATTTCCTCCCTTGTGTTAAGAAGAAGCTCAATTCCCCACTAGGAACATCTAAATGGGACTTCATTGGTACAACCTATCTCAGTTGGGAGTTATTCAGAATACTCCTCTCCTGTGGAAATTTCCCATGACCCTAATTAGGATGGCCCAACAAAGTATCACTTGACAGCAAAAAATCATTGCTTGTCCTCCACATCCGGCTCCATCAATCGAACCATATGGGGGTAAAGAGATCCCCCCATCTGTGGTAACCTACCATAGGACCCTTACCAATCCTGTAATGACACTTCTTACCAGTAGTACTATTTTTGCTGGGGATGATCATGGTACTAGTGCCACTGGGAAGCACCAGGCAGTGCGAAAGCAGACATGGCATCAGTTATGTGCCCATGTCGCATAAACACCTATGGATAGCTTCACTAATGAGAATGAAATCATTCAGTTGTTATTCATCCAGTTGGGTTCTTGTGGAATTGATTATCAGTGCTTACATCTCTTTATCTACTATATTATCGTATTCCAAGAAAACCTCACTCCTTGTGATGAGAAGATTTTCATGTTCAATTCTTCCCATAATCAATTTTATTTCTAATATGTTTCACGGTAACACGATCACATAAAGTCCAAAGAGGTGAAGGGTCGGGATTTGGAGATCACCCAAAAGGAACAAATTCACTAGTGTGAGGCCCACACAGCAAGGTTGAGGGATCAACTGGACTCTTTGTGTGCCAATTAGAAAGCAATCTAAGAGAAATGGTGGGACCATAATGTTCTTCTAGAATCGGTGTGCCCAACGGTCAATGCTAAAGCAGATGAGAGAGATTATTTTGAGCAACATCTTGATGGACAGTGGCAGACACTTTCCATTTTTCTAGAAAGGGAGAGCTGAGACTTATTATAGCTTTCCCAAAATCATGATGTGTACTATTTTTGTTTTCTTTTTTGTTTCATGTCATTTCCATTGATCACAATAAATTATATAAACATCATTTCGACCAAGTATTAAATTTAAACCATGATTCGAAACTAGTTAATTGAAATAATCGAATCAGGCACTAATATTATTCCTGATCCGTGGGACTCAGAAAGTTTTGTACATCTATTGATGACGTTTTATGAATCATCCTGCCAAATATTGTGTCCTTTTCATTGTTACCATAATTTTTTCCTAATCCTACTTGACATCAGATTAACTGGTATAACTTTACATTTTTTAGGCCTCCCTTCATTGATTTTTTACCCATCAAGATTTACATCTCTTTTCACAGCTCAAAAAAAAATTATTTTCTAAACCATACATTGTGTAGGATTAAAAATATAATTATAAAATTATATCCGGAGGTTCCCTTTTAAGATTTTCACTCTGGTGAGTCTGGCGTCTTTTTAATTGGAAATTCATAGTCCTTCCAATCAAACATATCACTGATGCTTTAGGTCAAACATCATTGACCAAACGTAATGAGGTAGGGCCCCCAATTCCGAATTCATCTGCCAGGAGTGTCCTAATATCTTTCAGACATGAATGATGGATTTTTACTGACACTAAATTTGAGGTTTTTGGACATAAATGAGGCTTCATAATCATTTCAGGCATACAAAGGTTGAATAAGAATTTTCCTGAGGATGAATTTTCACTTTATTGATGGTCATTTGGTAGGAGACGTATGCAGAGCCACCGAGGCATGATTTGTATTGTAAAAAATGATTTCTTCAAGACATTGGCCTTCCATCTCCAATATCCTAGTTGGATTTATAGCACTTTGAATTTATTTTGATGTTGGAGTCCATAGTGGGTGGAATGTCTAAGTGATGATGTCTGAATGTAGAAGGGACATTCATATCGACTTTGAGAGGGAAACTATTCCCAAAAGATTCTTACAAGTGTAAGGGAGAGCTAGTCAATGGTCAGTTCAATCAGAAATATTTTTCATGTCGGGGCATTCACAAAGGGGAGGATATGTTTGCTGTTATCCAATGGGGTTTTCCAAACCTGGGGAGTGATATAGGACATGGATGTCCCATGATCATACAAAAATTGGAATGAACTCTCTAGAGGATGATTTTTATTTATCGATCTCATTGTTGTAGGCATAATATGTGGATCCTTTGGGGAATTATGTGCATAGTCAAAGAAAGGTTTCCATAGGACAATGGCCTTCTATCTATAATGTCTGGGAAGGATTATAGATATTGGGACCTTTCTGAACATGGTATATGACCATTAACAAAGGGTGTGTCTGAACATGAAAAGGTGGATTTATTTCAGTTGAACATCTTCAGGAAACCCAGAAATAAGTGGGAAATTTTTTTTTCATATATTTGGATGAACATAACGCATATGGTTGGAGTATCTTTATTTCATAGAAACATCAAATGATACAAGAGTTGAATTGGGCCAGCATGTTAAGATATATCCATGATGTGGGTATGAAGGAGAATATAAGCATGACTTTAACAGCTATTGAATCTAGAGGGATGTTATGAGGATTGGATTCCATTGGGCATAATGAGATATAATGGGACCCTCATGGGGATGAATTTTCCAATGATTGAAAACCATTTTGTAGGATTCATAGGAAGAGCCTCTGGGGCATGATGTGAATAGTCAAACAAAGGAGTCCATAGTAAACTGGCCTTATATCTCTAATGCCCATGAAATATTTTGGGAATTCAATATCACTCAGATCATGGAGTTTGAGGTATGGCCAGAGTGTACCCAGATACATTATAGATATTTGTGATATGACTTAATAATTGAATTAGGCATCCCTTACATAGATCTGACTCATATACAAGGTGAGGAATTCATCCCATCTTTGGGGTACCATATAGTTTAACATCATTTTCCTAGGATGTGGGGATTCATACGAGGAAGTGAACTGAGACATGATTTTTAGGGTCGTGATAATATGACCAATTTATGGGACTTTTTTCCATAATTTCATGGAGGATACTTAGCTATGATCCCTAATCTCACATGAACTATGTTTAGTGTGATAAATAAAGGATTATGAGGATTTTTAATTCCCACCTAAGAATATAAAAATGACCATCAAAGGGCACATTAGGCTTAATCCAATGCTATGAGGTTTAACGTAATATAGCCAAGAAAATTTTGGCATTCCAGTTTAATGTCTTGCGGTATGTACATTACACTATGTAGTTCAGAGTCATGAAGCAAGAACATTACGTGGTCACAAAAATCATTAATAGATTTTAGTTAATCATGATCGGGCTATTCTAGTATTCCTGAGACATAACTAATGAGAGAAGGTGTAAAACATAGTCTTGGGGGGGAACTAGGATCACGAGGGATGTACTGGGTCTTGGAAAACATCAGAAGATCATGGTAGGAGAGGACTCTCATGAGGAAGAATCATCCTTTCACCAGTAGCTATTTTGAAGGTGACATATGCAGAGCCATAGGGGCATTATGTGCATAAAAAACAAAGGTGTTCATAGGACACTGGCCTTCCATCTCAGATGGCCCTGAATAGTTTGGGGATTCAAGTGTTCTTGGAGTATGGAGTTTGAAAAATCGAAAATATGTGTCTAGAAATGTAAGAAATACCCAAACCATAATTAGTCGTGAACTAATGTAGCTTTCACATAGATCTGACTCATGTGTATAGGGGGAAGCATGATCTTTTGACATCATATGAGTGGGGGCATGTGGGGGATCTGTAACATAGAGAATTGTCCCACACATGACTCTTGATGAATCTCACAGTTTACCGTTAGGAAGTTAGAAACTTTCATGGACTCCCCTACAATCTAGCCTACACACGGGGAATGGGACATTATTTTTCTTTTAAATGGTGGTTGGGCCAAGATGCCAAATTCAAGAATCACTACGTATCCTGCAAAAACCGGAATCAATCTGTACATAGTTCTGAACATTCCTTACAAAATTTTTGTCCATGCATAGGGACATGTGAGGGATTTTTTTGTTATTGGTTGGGAGGAGAATCCAAATATGGGAATCACTAAGTATTCTTCAAGGGAAGGAATCAAGACGTATGTAGTTTTAAATGTTTCCTATACTGATCTGGCTCGGACCTAGGGTTCGGGGAATTTTTGTTTCATCCGCAATGGATGCCAGGTCTACCATATTTCTCTATAGTTTGTTTGCAAAATTGAATCATCACAACTGATCCTAAGCTCATGTGAGTTATAATCAATGTGAGAATCAAGGGGTGGCAGTGGTTTCCCACAAAAATGTGGGGAGATAAAGGATCTGATCGGGGCATTTTTTAATGTGGGATCAGGGCCATGATCAAGAATCATGGAATATCTATGTATCCCACAAACGAAATGGAATCAATCTATATGTTGTTCTATGAGGAACCATGCAATTTATTATCATGTGATTAATGAGATATATGTTATGCAGTTTAATGTCTTGCAGCTTAGACTCTATGTTGTGCAGTATAGCATTATGTAGTGAGTACATGGGTCAATGATTAATGTTAGGTTTCAGGGAAGAGATCCAGATAGTTTAACATTCTGAGGATAAGATTGTAACTCATATTTTAGGGTCATATAGTTTGGACTGTATGTGGGAATTTCTATTACGTGATGTACTTCTTCAAAAACATCACATTTATGGGAGCCGTGATGAGCTATCCATCCATTGATATCAATGTGTATGCTCCATTAGAATAGAACCTATGTAAGAAATATTGTCCCTACCACTTTGGATAATGAATTTGCAGATTCTTCTTGGGTTTCATTGGGGTTTGGAAGACAAACACCATCTCTTCTTTGAGGAAAGATCAAAGGGGAACTTTTTGGTTGAAGACCCATGGGGTTCGATTTCAATAGATTTCCAAATATTGCAGAGTGTGTCACCTTTTATCATCTAGCTTCTCCAACTCATGAAACATCCTTGGGATTGATATTTTATGGGTAGTTGATCTCAAATGTAAACACAATGTGATGTAACTTGAATTGTGTGCTGCGAAATTATCGATTCCTTACCTACTAGTGAGTATGGGGTCTCCTAGTTGGTAGTGTAAGATGTGGTCCAGTAATCCCATAATGCCTAAATGGGATTGTCTGGACATGATTTCTTATCCTTATCTACCATCTATTAGAGTATGTTGTTCATAGACTTGTCAAAAGACTCTACCATCCCATTGGCTACTGTGTGGTGGTAGGATGAATAGCTGGCTTTGATTCCATATTCTGGGTATAATTTTTCCAACTCAAAAGAGTATAAGTTGGTGTTTTTTTCTGTCAGTATTTTATGAGGGACACCAAATCTGGTAATTTTGTTTTCCCTTAAAAAGTTAATGATTCTTTTTCCCACAACATCATTGATGGAAATTGATTTGGCCCATTTGTAAAAGAGGTTAGTTGCAGTGTGTATGAAGTTGAATTGTCAGGTTGTTGCAGATGGATATGGTCCCACAACATCCATTCCCTTGGCAAAAAATGGTCAAGAGTAACTAGTTATATGAAGTAAATCTAGGGGCCGGTGAATAAAATAGGCATGAACTTGGTAAGAATGAAACTTCTTATAGAATACGGTACAATCCTCTAGCATAGTGGTAAATTAGAATTCATGCTATCATATTCGATGAGAGAGCTTTCTCTCTTATTGGTGCACTCCAAAAACTCTTGTGTGCACTTCTTTCATGAAAGTATCATTTTCTTCTCCATCAATTAATATAAGAAGGACTCCATCAAGGCCTTTTTTGTAGACAACCTTCTTTGGATTGACCCATTGTACGATAAAAAGTTGACATCCCATCTTCAGACATGTTTCCTTGCATCCCTATCTGGTGGGAGTTCCACTTTTTGAATGTTATTTTCAATGGGCATCATTCATCATGTTGTGTGACTATAAGGTTCTGATATGGGGATAATTTTGTCAATTTCTTCCACATTGTTCAAGATAAATGGCAATACCATCTAGTGGATAGGAATGCTAAAAAACATTTAATTCTGGTCTGGATTAGCCAGGGATGTGGTTGCATTGGCCAAAACATCATCTAGAGCATTTTATGACTGGGGGACATAGGTCAGCGTTGGTTCTGATAGGAATTCCATTAGTTATCAAACATGGTTCATAAAGGGGGACAATACCCCTTTCTTAATGGAATAAATCTCTATTGATCATCCAGATGACTAGCTCTGAATAACCTTTTATCATAAGATATTTTGATTGATCATGGAGTGCTAACTCTAGGCCCACAATATTGGCCTAGTATTCGGCTTCATTATTTTAAAATCCCTCAAGAAGATGGAAGGATTAAGGGGAGATTTCCATTTTGGGGTATATGAGTATAACTCCCAACCCCACTTAATTGAGCTTGGGATCCGCCTTTATTTTCCCTGTCGAGCTTCTGGAAGAACCATCAAAGTATATTTCCTATGTCATGGGGTCCCATTGGATGGAGAACACATCTTCATCTACATGTTCACCATCCAGTAGTGTTAATTTTTTTGAGCGTTGGTCTGCTAAGAAGTCTGCTAATTCTTGGCCTTTGATGTCCTTTTGGGTATGTAGAATGTGTCAAACTATTATTGGATGACCTCCCTTCATGATGGGTATCCAATTAGCATGGGATTGTTGAGGATATATTTGAGCGGGTTCCATCAGGAGACCAGGTCGACCACATAGTGATGCAGGTAATACCTCAGTTTCTAAATAAGGAAGATTGTGTCTAGGAAATTATTTTTTATTTTTGAATATCAATTCTCAACATCAATATTTATTTGGCTTTAGTAGTATATATTGTTCCCACTACGAGCATTGTTTTTCTATAAAAGGAAGGAACTTAATGACTATTCCAAGGAAGTTACATACAAAATGTGTAGTCTCCCCTAAACGGGAGACATCAACACTGGTGGGATCATAAGAAATCTTTTCAGATCTTTGAATGCTTGTTGGTAGTTTTTATCCCAGTCATACATAACCCCCTTCCTCATTAACCTTGTGAAAGGTAATCATTTACCCTCTAGGTTAGCTATGAATAATCGGATCTAAGCCAGATGCCCCAGGAGACCTCTCATCATGGTGAGGATGTGAGTTGAGGATATGCCAAGTATTGATTTTGTCTCCTTATGGCCGACTTCGATGTCATGATTTCATATGATGAAGATGAGGAATATCCTCTAGGTAACACTGAAGGCACACTTTAAGGGATTCATCATTAAATTGTGTTGTCGCAGTTTGCTAAAAATAGTTTCATGATCATCCAAGAGGTTAGAGAACTATCTTAATTTAACCACCAAATCATCAACATAACACTCGATGGATTTTCTGAGGAAGGGCTTGAAAATTCAATATATGGTGCACTGATATGTAGAACCTAAAATTTTTAGACCAAAGGGCATCACCTTATAATAGAAAAAATCCTGAGGGGCTCTAAAAGAAATGCATTCTTTATCTCCTTGGGCCATTTAGATCAGGATATATCAAGAATATCCGTCTATGAAAGGGAGGGACTCATATCCAGCAGTTACATTGATAAAAAATTCTATGATTGGTACTTTGAAATCATCTTTCTGTTAGTGCCAATTAAGGTCCCAAAATTCAATGTAGATTCTAATCAGTCTATTCTTTTTTTGACAGGGACTATGTTTTCCAGGTAGATCAGATATTTGACATCTCGTATGATGTTTTTATTTCATCATCTTGTCAACTTCAGCCTCTATTTTGGGAGCATGCATTAGGTGGGTCCTACTAGCTACCTTCTTATAGCCCCTGTGATCTTCTAGAAAACCGAGATAATGAGTGGTGACCTTAAATTAGTTCCTGGTATTTCTATGTATTTCTAGGAAAACAAATATTGATTATTATTTAGGATGTATGTATATGTCTCATACTCTTGGATAGGAATAGGAAGCCTGATTAGAGTGCGTTGTGGGTCATCTTCGGTGCCAAGGATTATCTCCCTATGTTCATCTATTATGGTGGAGACACCTTCTTCGAATGTGGGATGGACATCTTTCAGGACATTTTCTTATTCAACTTCTTCTTATTGTCCCCTTCATCATCTTTTTCCATTTTTTATGGATAGAGGATTCTCAAGACGAACTCTCTAATGTTAGGAGATAAAACTTATTTTTCCTAAGTGAGTAAGGAGAGAATGGTTTGGGTTCTTGAAGATAGGTTTATAGTTTTTTATTAGATATTTTCCGGACATCATAGGAGTCATCCCATTTTTCCATGTGTTTGGACTTGGATTCCATAATAGAAAACATGTAGAAATTTGAATCTATATCTGGCCTCGAACTTATGCATTCAACCTGTTGATGGGTAATACATAATCTTCCCCAAGATATTAAAGGGTATCGGTGGGAGCCATTTCCAATCCGTTCGGGGTAGTTATCCAATCAATGTCGTCAGCCGAATCCTGCTTCTCATCCAATTCATAGAACCAAGTGTCGATGTAATGTTACTCAAAGGACTTAAAGGGGGATTTATCAACATGTAATATATCATTTTTTTCCTTTAGTGTGATATTTGATTCACTGATGGTATGGTTATGTAATTGAATCATGATGATGTTTCCAGAGCCTCCCAAATAAGACATTTAAGGAAGTACTTTTTCGTAGTAATAGGAACTCAGAATCTGATATGAAGTCTCCATGCTATGTTTTATGCTTGATTTTTCCCAACATCTTTGGCTCACATTTTTCATATCCCAATAGAGTTTTGGTGTAGGGTTTCAAACTATCTTCATCATTGACCCACTGGTGAAGTGTTCTTAGTGAGAGGAGGTTGACTCTAGAGCCTTTGCCAATGAAAATCCTTCGGACATCAATGCCATTTAACCTTCTGGACACATATAAGGGTTTTATGTTCCCTTGCATGATGGTGTCTCTATCCCTATCTATGAATGAGATGATGGCATGACATTATACAGGATTGGTCTTCATCTGATAGAAATTGGTTGTTTCTTCTTCGGCCTTGAATTTCTGGGGACATAGGATGTCTTCGATGAGTGCCTCCATAAGGCTTGTGGATAGACACAAAGCATAAAGTATTGAAACATTTCCTGGTACTGAAGCCAGCATGATTTTAATATCATACATTTTCTCTAAAGGTCGGTGCTTTAAGTCTCAGGGTTTCTCTTTTAGATAAACATTAGGGTTTTCAGCTTTGGACATAGATGGAATGGCCTATGTGACAGGAGAAGGTGGCTCTATGGTCAATTCCATGTTTGGATGGACTAGTTCTACTGTATTCCTGGGGGGATTTGATAATTTTACTTCATATGACAGGTACTACAATATAAATGGGATCACAATTCTTCTGGGGGGGGTGGAGGAGCATTTCGGATCTCATTGTGTCCTCCAGAGGATCCTTCCTCATGTTTCTGCGATGTTAATGATTTAAATTAAAGCGTAGTTAAGAATTTGACTATTTCCATGAGCATGCCTTCCTATAAACCCTCATCCTTTGCGGCCTCTTCCTCCGACTCCCTGGTAGAGCATGAGGCATTTGGATTTTTGGCCAACGTCTCTATCAGAGAAGGGGTCCATAAAGTGAATTACATTAATGGTTCCAAAGATCATTTCATGATCCAATAATTTTTCTCTATGAATGTCTCCTTCGGATGGTGCAATTTGAAGGGTCGATTCCCATTGAACCGTTCGTCGTGGAGGTTCCCATTATACCATTTGGTGGGGTAGTTACCATCATACCAAGTCTATTGGTATGAAGTATGACAGTGTCATGTCTCACTTCGGCTTTGGTTGAATCCCATCTTATTGCTCCTTCTTTCTGCCCTTCTGGACCTTCGAGGACTATGGGGTTGAGGATGATGGTGGTGTTGTATCACGAGCTTTCTGGGGTCATGGTTGGTTGTTTAAACTACACCTGGAAGATACCATGAACTTGGTTGACTATTTTTCAGGTCATCTAATTGTCAAATTTTTCCTTTTTTTACTGGTGATTTACTACAATTCCTTTTTTTTCTCTTGAATATGAGGTGGAAACACACACCACTTGTGATGGTGGTAGACCCAATTTTACCTACCCAGAATCCACCATCTTTTGAAGAGGATTCATGAAGGAAAAGAATTCATATATGCTGTGTCATATTATCCTATAATAGGGATAATAAAATGAATGGTCATTGAGACCCACATAATCAGATCTCTTTGGATCTGGTATCCATAAAAAGTTACAATTACTTGCAGTTATAATGTAGACACATACAGGGTCATCTCGGAATGAGTATATTTTATTACTTCGTTCCTTGGAAAAATTTCATTTAGCACCAAATCTCTCATATTTACATTTTTGGGGTGGATGTTGGCATTCAGGGGGTCCCACACGGTTCGGTGGAGGCCTTGCAACTAGTTCTGTTGTCGATGGTGGTTTAAGGTGACAGAAGCCACTTTAGCTTTCCCCGTTATTTTCCATGGGGATGATGTGGCCAATAGGAACATGAGGTTGTCCCACTACAAGGAGTCTTTTATCCTTTTGGAAATGATAGATAAATCTTGGAACCCACTTGTACACTTCACCAGACTGAGTAGTGTCTACAATTCATCATGATGATTACCGACGCATATGGAGAGAATTTAATCTGGGGGAAGCATCTGGTTCCAAGAATAAGTTTTTCCTTTCCATTTGGAAATGAATTTTGAGACACTTTCATTCTCTCACAGCTTTTAGTTCATGGGGTCAATAAATTTTGTCCATGGAAGCGTCCAACTGAACTGGAAGAGAAACTATTTCCAGAGGTCCCGCCAATTGGGGATTGAGTTAGCTGGAAAGCTAGTATACCATACGAAGGCTGAGACCTGTAGGGTTCACATGAAACATCTGATTTTTACTGCTTCATTCAGCTCTGGTGTTCCCATTATGGGGTCATAGTAAGAGGTGTAGTGCATTAAATGTTTTCTCGGGTCCCCGAGCCATTGAACACTGGGAATATGGGGTTTTTTATGTTTGGCAGTGGGAGAACATTTCTCACCTAATCATGGTAGGGCTTACACTCTAGTTGTATCAGAGTGCACCCCCCCCCCACTCCATGGCTTATAGTCAAGCTATTAGTTGCTCAAAAGTATTCAAGAGCCATTGATTTATATCCTTCCAGGATTTTACTTAGGTTGGTGTGGCAGCATCCAATGTTGGACATGCTGGTGCTGCTAGAATTTGGGATGGGTACCCAGTCGGAGGTATCTTTTTTGGGTTTACCTAAATATAGTCTGGCTACTTTCAAAGTGGGGGGAATTTGTGATGTCCATATGAGGCCAATTTTATGTAGGTTGGTAGTCCCGGTACACGGTTGGAAGGGCGTCCGAGCTAGAATTAATTTACCTAGATTAATGCCTATGGAAAGGGCACCTCTTCTGGGAATACATGTTGATGTTTCGTAGGGGGAACACATCTGGAAAGAGAGATCCCTCAGCATAGCTCGACATTAATTCACCAAAGCTCCTTCATTTCTTCCTCCTTCATGGAAAATCCATCCTCGAGAGTGAAGGACACATTCTCAGGGGGAGGAATAGGTGGGTCATAGATGAACATGGATTTATTTTTTCCCTTGTCGGGGTTTTGTGAGGGTGGTAATGATGGATTAATTGAGGGAGGGGGGAATTTAGGACCACTCTCTGGTTCTGGGTATGCACACCATGAGGCTTGGTGTGGGATGCCTCTGAGAGAGAACCCTCTCCCCTTGCGTCCTCTCCCACTATACTATTTCTTATGAGATCTGTGTGATTGATGATTACAATGTTCACTGATGCATATAGCATTGGGGGTGGTGTACCAGGTGATGAATGGTAAGAAGTATTTCTATGTCCTTTTTTGGACTTTCTCCGTCCATTTTGCATTATTCTTCAGGTTTCTTAATGAATATCGACTAAAAGTTATCCCTGATCTAACCTCAAAATGTTCCATTGTCTTGAAAGGTATGAACCATGAGACTGTGTGGAGGTAGTTACTTCTCTTCACATTCTTATTCCCAGAAAAGAGAAGAAAGATGTCCGTTGTGCGGGGACTTGAGGAAAACATTTCCCAATCCTTGTGGGAAGGGGTTGTTCCCATTATTCCATTGATTCTCTAGGAACTTTATTAGTCTGTCTTATAGAGTAATTTTGATATAAAAATGACCACAACCCTATAGGCGAGTGTTGTTCCTGCATTTCCATAGTAACTTCCACTATTACAACCTTTTTTATTTTTACTAAATATCATGCAGGTGTGAGATGAGGATGGAAATGACCTACATGGGGTCTATGAGATTTTAAATAGATGAGAAATATTTTCGGGTTGATTCCCCTTAGGTAGGAAGCCTTCTAAATGTTCTTGGTTGCCTGGCTTAGATGCTTTTTGATTACTTTATCTCATCAGTGATGACACTTTTGAGACTTACTCCATGTTTCTTTTTGATGATTATTCCATCATTCAGGAACATGGATTTAATTTGATTTCATCATTTTGGTGATGACGTTGAAAGATGTCATTTCAAATGCGGTCTTTTGGATGATACACATGCTAAAGTGTACAGCTCCCTATTCTCCCCATATCCAAATATGAACCCCTGTTGCAGAATGTCCAAAAAGGTGATGCAAACTGTGTAGTTCATGGAGGAAAGATAGTTAAAGGTTTTTCTTTCACCTTTATAATTGTGTCTTCCATACGGACTAGAGGGAATCTTGGTTGATTAGACGAAAAATCTCCCATAACATGATTATAATGTCCGCATTCCATTCATAGTGTAGGAATTTTACTTTTATCCGGTAATGATTCATCCATATATTGAGGCAATTTTCATGCATAAATTCCCCAAACAACTCCCTTAGTATGTCGAAGTGAGAAGTGGTTGTATGCCAATACATCAATGGTATATTATCCTTATCTATTTGTCTTCTCTCAAGTAACATATCCTACTGTTGTTCTTCCAGGGGTTCTTCTACTCAATATTCCCAACTTTACCGATTCCTAAGAATTTATTTCCTCAAAACCAGGCTGGTGGGAGCTTCATTAATATGTAAAGGGTATGGGAGTGGCTCTTAAGATGAGTGTGTCCCCAGAGCATTCTCTAGATTATAAAGGGAATATATTATCATAGAAGGAATGCCTAATATGTCTGAATCTGTCTTTATAATCACTTCAACATAGGAGGGCTTTCTCATATTTGTTCTGGGAAGGGGGGGATCCTTTTTCTAGTAATAATTTTGATTACGATGAGCACCTTCGTAATTGGTATCACGACGGTGAGGAGTAATATTTCTACTTGACGCCTGACTTCAGGAATTGTCTTGTCGGTGTATACCCTAGGAAGGACTTTTAGGGTGGGCTACAATAAGGGGAGGATGTTCTTGCTGCTTGATTTAATTGAGTGGAGGACTTTCTCAATGATTACTATGATGGAAAGAACTACAATCACAAATTGATACATGTTGGAAGAGAGAATTTTTACATTGTACATATTGGGGAGGCCTTTATGTTGTACTGCAATGAGGGGAGGAACTTCTCATTTCATTATGTTACAATGGGGAGGGCCTTCATAGTGATGACCATTATTAGGAGGGTCTTCGCAATTACTATCATCATTGTGAGGACTACAATTTTCAATCGATGTCCGATTAGTAGGAGAATCATATCTGTAACTTATACACTGGGCAGGACCATCAGGGAAGATGATAGAAAGGGGAGTACCTTCTTATTGTCTGACCATCTTTTCAAGGGGAGGGATACCTTAATGTGAATCCGAAGATAATCTCTCGGGATCGGTCATTCATGTCTCATAGAGTGAGCCCATGTGGGTGCTCTTGGGAGGACCTTCAGAGTTATTGGTCGCAATATTACAGGGAGGCCCATCGCAACTACTCCTACCACATTCATAATTTGTTAATGGAGTGATAGGGTCTTGAGCCTTTATTAACATATGTTTGAGGGAATCAAGAACCCCAACTTCCATTAGAGAAGGATCATGTATGTGATCTTCTTTTTTCGGTTACCTTTGGTGAATTTCCTTTTTGAGTACTCTCTTATTGGTAACTAGGGATGCTTTCAATTGGTAACAGCCTTCATATAAGGGTCCTTATCTTGTTGGGTCCCATGATGCCGCTAGAGTACACCGACGAGAATCTTGAGATTTGCATGGGATATATGACATCCCTGGAGCGGCAACCACATTGGACTAGAGTCCCCCAGGTGGAACTAGAATATGTTACTAATTCTATTGTCTGTATATCACGGGATATTCTCGTCGACCCTCTCGGACTGAAGCAAGGATGAATAACTACTCTTGAGTGACTAACCCATTATAAGAGTAAGTCATTTTGTTTAAGGAAATTGGGCCGTGGGCCTGGTTTCTCACCTTTACCAATTATGCAATAATTTCTTTTCATGTTTGGATGATATGGTCTCGGATCGACATATGATCTTCCATCACTTCTAGGATGTTCTGAGATACATATTTTGATGGAACAGATATGAAATCTCATTCCAATAGCAGCGCAGGAGTTTGTGCTAGCTCTGGTCCTCAATGGGGTTCCAGTAGATACTTGTAGTTCTCTTGTGCTGAGACAGAGGAACGAGTCTTCCACCAGTTTCCATCTCTTGTTTCCACCATATTTTACTGGAGGGCTTCGTATTCACGACTGGTAATATTCATCTGCTCACATTCCTCTATATTTATCTCACGGGATTTGTATGCATCTATAAGAATTTGACTCTTCTAATATTTTCTTTCCACCCTATTTGGATGGCAGGTCTTGATACACGTCAGCAGGTATCTATGCCTACATGAAGATGGTTTCCACCATATTTGGATGATAGGATTGATATCCATCAGAATATTTTTGTACCAGCATTTTCTGGTTGCCTCCACATTTAGTTGACGGTCTTGACATGCATCCGTAGGTATTTTTTCTTGCGTATAGCTAGTTTCCATGATATTTTGATGATAGGCATGTTCTATATTGGAATATATCTGAATCTGCCTATAGGTTACTACTATGCCTAAATGATAATACCAATGACCACTAGAAGGAATGTGCATGTGCTTGTGTTTTTCAACCCTCTTCCTATGGTGGGCTTGAGTGGAGGGGGTTGAGTTGTAAGTCAGCCCATTGAAGGCCTCTGCGTTTTTACGGTAGAGTTTCTCCTCAGGAACATGTGGGATAGAAAATTCTTAATTATATATTTTCTGCGCTTTTTGGGAAGCCTGAGGGGCCCATATCATCTGGATATTAGTAGGTTTCCACAGCACAAGGTCCTCTTCTGCGTGGGGAGATTGAGTCGCCCAATGTCAGTTCTGATGCTCTCTAATAGTGGACCATGTGTAGGACTCTTATATAGTTGAGATTAATTGTTCAGTATTGAATTCATCTTCCTCCCTATGATAATGGAATTAATCAATGTCATGTTTTAGGGATAGGGTTTTGAAACATTTTGAGACCACCACTAGGGCCTCCTTGTGATGGGGCGCCAATCACAGCTGAGGAGGAGACTCATGATAATTTTTATACTTGAGGTCTTGTCTCGTGAAATTTTCTATGGGGAGAGTACTATTTCAGTGGTAATATTTGATTTTCATGTTGGATACCCAGTGTTGAAGATGCAGGGTAGGCAAGGGGTCATAATATTCTTCATTCTCCTGCAGGATCACTAAGGAAAGTGTCTACATTATTCGTCGGGATGTCATTTGGATTGATGGTTTCTCTAATGGAACCTGCAATATATATATATATGACATAAAGAACACAAAACCACGTCAATGTAGCATTATTTTGAACATATTCTTATTTGAATGTTCAGTATGTCCTTCTTCCCCCCTTGGTTTTTTTTTCAGGAGAAGAGGCTTGAATGGTGTAAAACTGCTACCTAGGTTAAGGATTCTAGTAGGGTTCACCATTTTTGTTTCCACCTGATGTGACTCATTTGGGGGTGATGAAAAAATGTTATGACTAGGATCGGTATAAATTTCTTATTGAAGAGCCAGTATCATGTCAATATCACCATTTATTTTGTTACAACCCATTCTGCATATTTATCCTTTAAAGGAGGATTGGATTAACCCTGCATTGAATTGACAATTTATCCCTTATGTATTGCAAGGGAGATTCCATAGTTAAAGAGTCCTAGATAGAGATTTAATGTGGTCATGTACTTGTAAAATCGGTCCTCCCATGATATCATTTCCTTGGATTGTCTCCAATAGGTTCATTCATGGGGCCAAAGACACCCAGTGGCCTAGGTAACAATGATTCATGTACCTACAATCCAAAGGCAGGTGCTCGTTGGGAGATTATTTGGCCAGTGAAACATAAGGACACCTTCGGTCGAGAGGATGGGAATTCAGGATCATCGCAATATTTTGTGGGGAATTATTACCTATTTTTGGACTCTCATATAGACATAAGTCATTTTCATATGTTCATTCCCAAAGAGTGTGTCCATGGGCTACCCTTGGTTTGTAGGACCGTCATATGCATACATGAATTGGATACTATAGAGGTAATTTTGAAATAATCCATGAAATAAGGAACTATGGAGTTTTTTATCTTCAAGGGGGATGGAAGGTGACTTGATGTTGGGATTGGTGTAACGCCCCAACCCTAGTTACCTAGAGTCGGTGCATTATTACATAAAATTGGCATGATCACAAGAAAGATCAAATCTCGAAAGAACAATTAGTTTAGTAGCATTGGAAACACTAGATATATTCATAAGTCTTACATTACATCATAAAAATGAAAACTACAACAACGTGTTTCTTCCTATTCCACACTCATAACCCCACATACTATCACTGTAGGTCATTCATAAATTACTTCTTCACATCCTTGGAAAAATAAAACATTGAAAGGGGTGAGCTCAAATTCCTAGTAAGGATAACAATATAGCAGAAACTTTCATAAATAAGAATAAACAATTAAGGAAATGTATAACTAAAACAAAAGCCTTTTAAAATAGAACTTCAACATAGTATGGAAAAAATGAAATAATTCCATTTACTTATTCACATGGATATTCTACTAATCGAATAATCACATTCAATATAAATAACCACATTCATAATGATGGAATGCATAATGCCAGACTATCATAACCACATAGCCAAGGCCTCGTGACAAGACTATAAATAAGATTTTTCCAAGGACTTGTGCCAAGACACTAGTTTGTCTCATGAGACCTACTGATGCATCGACGAGCTATAGTAGGCTCCACCCGTCACATATTAAGTCCAATGCATTCCCATATAAAAAGGTTTAAACATAACATAAACATTCGTATTAAAACTAGCATACGAAATGTAAATAATTCATCCATAAACCATGAATGGTATAAAAATAACACATCCACAATCAAATATATCTCAAAACCTTCAATAAAATATATAAGTTTTTTATCATAATAAATCAACTTCAAATAAGCATAAAATCCATCAAAGGATGTTGACTTAGATGAAATCAAACTCTTTTTAGATAAATATCTCTTTCTATATTGAAATCATATATTTATAAAATAAAACATTTTCTTTGAAAATATTCTTATAAGCTCTTAAGGGAAGCTTCAAAGATTTTATAACGGCGGGAAATAGCCACACCCGCCGTATAAGTTAAAAAAACATTCTTACCTTAATTCTGCAGAAAAGGGTAAAAAACACCTTGTTTGGAAAATGACGGAAAGATTCCTTTATAAACCTCTTATAGAAAGTCAGAAAAGGGTATAAATGTCTTTAACCCATATTCTGGTAAATAGTAAAAATGTTTGAAATACATTCTTAAGAAACATGGATGTGGATGATAAAGAAATCCCAGTAGATTATTATGTATAAACAACCTCGGATAATGAAGAGATTGTGAAATAACTCTTACCTTGTACTTTTCCTTGGTTGGGGTAGGTTAACCTCATGTATAATGGGGAAATAATTGTTTTTTAATTATACAAGAATCATATACATTAATACGATATCATATATGATCTTTTAACATTGATTTGTTAATAATATCTTAGTATTATTGTTGTTTCGGGTGTTAACTTACTCGTTTTATTTTATATGTTTTGTAATGTAAGCTGTGTTTGTCATGGATAGGTTGTATCTTAATCATATACAGAATGATATCAAGTCCTTAGATACTATTATTAATCATCAAATTAGAATTATACTTGAATGGATACGATGGAGAATGAATCTCATCGCGTTCGTGGAGACGGTAGTCCGTACGTACGCACGAGCGACAATATCATTCTTTTGATATTAAATTAATATATAATTGGATGTTATATCATATGTACATTATCATTATCATCTTATATATATTATTTACATGAATTACAAATCATTATTATACCCATCCAAATAATAATATATTGAATAACAATTACACCACGACGTGGAGACGGTAAGCCGTACGTACGCACGTATGGTGACAAGTCATTCAAAGGATGGATATAATACTGAATATGGTTTTACCTTATTTATAATAATATTACAGTATATAGGAGATACTGTATTAATTATTTTAGAATGGGAATAACAATGAAAAAATAATTTGAAGAAAAATAAATTTGAAAAAGGGTGGTGAAAACATTACCTCTTCTTCGGGTTCATCCTTTTGATTTGATCAAAAGGGCTCTTAGGTTGTCTTTCTGACTAAAGGAAGGATTCTAGGATGAAGTGAGGTATGTTTAGAGAGTATTTGGGTATTTTTTGGCCGAACCAAAAGGCTTTGAAGGTGTGAATTAATGATAAGGAGGTGTGCCCTTTTATAAGAGGGGTGAGGGGAACCTTTGGAAAACCTAGAAATATTATTTTATAATAAATTCATATTTGGATTATAATGGATTAAAAGTGGAATATTTAAAGGTTAAGTTTGGTATGGGTCGAAAACCACTAAACCGATAGAATTTAGACAGGTTTGGGTTACTATATTAACCTTATGTTTAAGTATTAACTTTTAGTTAATTAGTTTCACTTTTACAATGTCTCTTTGTATTTTTATATTATATGGTTAATAAACTTACTATATACATCCAAGATACCCCCAAGTGGTCCATTAATGATACATCAATCATTATATAAGTCTCTTGACCGAACCTTAGATTTTCAGGAATTTAATATCAATTAATAATATAATATTTGTTTTAAAAACTCTTTTATGTCAATTTTGACTCTATTCAATAATTGATTTTTGTAATACTCATAACAGAATGATTAATTCGAAAATATTTAATTAAATCATTACTAACATTCCATATTAACCTATAAAATTAGTTTAATTCATTAAAAGTCTCAAATTATATTTATTTAGGTATTTATTCTATCACTTATTTTAATTTTTCACTATTATGGTAATTACTGCATCATCATTGTGTCATAAATAAATAAATTATTTAATGTCTAAAAATTAAAAATAAATATAATTATGTAGGAAATAGTTTTATCTTTCTAATTAACATTTACAATCGAATTTATCTTATTAATAACCCTATATTAATAATTTTTTAGTAAATAAACTTTGATTTTAACTCTTTTAACTCTTCTTTTAATTAAATAATAATAAATGTCCTAATCTAATCCAAGTGGACCTAAATGGTAATATTTTATTCCTATGGTTGTTTCTGGTCGATATACACTTGTCCAATAGAATTAGGACATGTGTTATTGTAATATTAATATCATTTCTACCCTTCATTACCCTATTTACTTTTAACCGTGGTAAATAAAAGTAAAAAGTTTACATTCACAAAAAATTATTTTAATCTCATTGAACCACATTTTACTACTTGATATTAACCGTGTCTCTCAGATTTTCGAAATTCCATTCCTAGAAGTGGTAAAATTAAGTTTTATGAAAAAATCAGTTTTTTAACTACCACTTAGTGGTTTCACTATTCATCAAAAATTGAAGTTTTTCTGAATAATGCCAAAATTTCACCCTAATCTATAATTGATATTCTGAATTAAAAAAATGATTTCTATTTTAAAAAATTCCAAACATATAAGTTTCTTAATTAATTTTATAATTAATTCCCGATGTTACAACAAATAGCGTGTTTTTAAGAGACAATATATATCAAAATATTGAAAATTGTTTATGTCCAATTTCAAAGTCAAATTAAATCTAATGAACACCATTGGATAAAATGGTAAAAATATATTCTAATTATAATTTAAAACCACTAAATAATATAATTTATCACTATAAATTATTTTGATAAAAAAAGTTGTTTTAGTGTATTTTTCACTATTCATAAAAATTGGAATTTCTCAGAAAAATACCAAAAATTCAGCTTAGGATAATTTCGATATTCTGAATCCAAAAATGAAGTCCATTTTGAGAGATAAAATTTCTAAAATTTTAAAAAGTACGTATTACTATTCATAATGGCTAGTTTGATCGGTTGTGGTGTGTGTTAGAACTCGATGTTGTGTACAACACACGCTATTGCATTATTCAAAGAGAAGCGTACCGTAGAAGCTTGGGGTGTTACATTCTCCCCTCCTTCAAATAATTTCATCCTGGAAATTTCTAGAATACTACTGAATGAAAAGACTCGGGTGGTTCTTCATCATAAGTTCCTCGGGTTCCCACGTTTCCTCTTCCATCTTATGGTTTCTCCACAAAACTTTTACCAGACATGTCGTCCGGTTTCTCAGTACTTGTTCTTTCGTATCAAGAATCTTGACGAGATCTTCGCAATAAGACAGATTGGGTTCCATTTCTAATTCTTCATAGGTGAGTACATGCATTGGATCAGGCATGTATTTCCTCAATAGAGATACGTGGAACACATCGTGAACTTTGGTGAGAATTGGCGGCATTGCCAATCGGTAAGCTACAACCCCAATTCGTTCTAAAATTTCAAAAGGTCTGATGTACCTAGGACTCAATTTACCTTTCTTACCAAAACATATGATTCCTTCCATGGATATACCCTCAGGAATACATGATCACCAACTTGAAATTCAAAATCCTTCTTTCGATTAACAGCATAGATCTTCTGCCTACTTTGAGCTGCTTTGATATGGTTTTGGATTACCTTCACCTTTTCCATCGTTTCCTCCTCCAGTTCTGGGCCTACAAGTTTTCGTTCACCAACGTCATCCCAACAGGTTGGTGTACGACATCTCTTTCTGTATAACACTTCATATGGTTCCATCTGAATACTCGAATAGAAGTTATTGTTATAGGAAAATTCTACCAGAGGTAAATATTGATCCCACATACCCTGAAAGTCAAGTGAGCAGGATCTCAACATGTCTTATAAGGTTTGAATAGTTCGTTCTGATTGTCCATCTATTTGAGGGTGGTAGGCAGTGCTCAAATGAAGTTCAGTATCCAAGGCTTTCTGAAGACTTTTCCAGAATCTTGAAGTAAAACGGGGATCACGATCAGAAACAATTGATAGGGGTACTCCATGAAGTCTCACAACTTCATCAATATATATTCTTTCTAGACGTTCTATTTGTAGATCTTCTCTTATAGCAAGAAAATGTGCTGACTTGGTAAGACGATCAATAATGACCCATATTGCATCGTTCCTTCTAGGAGTCTTTGGTAGCCCCATGACAAAGTCCATCGTAATATTGTCCCACTTACACTCTGGTATGGGAAGAGGTTGCATGACTCCTCCAGGCTGTTGCCTTCCAGCATTCACTTTTTGACAAACCATACATCTTGACACAAAATCAGCAATCTCCCTCTTCATGTTGTCCCACAAAAAATGTTCCTTCAAATATCTATACATTTTGGTGCTCCCAGGGTGTATAGAGAAATTGGAACTATGAGAATCATCCAACAATTCCCTTTTTAGATTAGGTATATCGGGAACACAAATTCTCTTCCCGAATTTCAAAATTCCATCTTCATACACAGAGTCTCTCAATCTCCCATCATTCACAGCTTTAATCTTCTTTTGAAATTCTTCATCATCGGTCTGAGAACTCTTAATTCTTTCTATTAAATATGGTTCAAAAACCATTTGAAAAAGCATTGATGTTTCACCTTCCCTGGTTATTCCCATGTCCATCTTCACTAGATCCATGAAAATTGTATCCCTTTCAATTCTCATATTGTTCAAAACTCCATGGTCTTTTCTGCTCAAAGCATCTACCACCTTGTTTTCCTTACCTAGGTGGTAGTGTATCATGCAATCATAATCCTTGTGTAATTCAAGCCCTATCCTTTTCCTCATGTTGAGTTCTTTTTGTTAGAAAATATACTTCAAACTCTTGTGATCAGTATAAATCTCACATTTTTCACCATAGAGGTAGTGCCTCCATATCTTCAAAGCAAAGATCACAGCTTCTAACTCGACATCATGATTAGGATAGTTTTGCTAATGAATTTTCAACTGTCGTGATACATAGGCAATAACCCTATCATTATGCAAAAGGACACAACCAAGTCCTTTCTTCGATGCATCACTATAAATAACGAACCCATCATTCCACGATGGTAGAGTCAATATAGGAGGATTGACTAATATTCTCTTCAGTTCTTCGAAACATTCTTCACAGTCTTTTTTCCGAACAAATTTAACCCCTTTACATGTGAGCTTCGTTAATGGGTTAGCCAATCGGGCAAAATTCTGGACGAAACGTCGATAATAAACTGCCAAACCAATAAAAATGTGTACCTCAGTTATACTCGTAGGTGCTGGACATTCATGGATTGCCTTGGTCTTAGAAGGATCAACAGATATTCCATATTTAGAGACACTATGGCCAAGAAGATAAATCTCATGAAGACAGAATTCAAACTTTCTAAACTTCCCATATAATTCATGTCTTGTTAGAGTCTTTAGGATAATGCGCAAGTGACTTTCATAATCCTCATATCTTTTAGAGTATTCCAAGATATCATCAATAAATACCACCACAAATTTTTCAACATATTCCTTGAAAACTCTATTCATCAGATCCATGAATACAGAGGGTGCATTAGTCAATCCAAAAGGCATTACAGTAAACTTGTAATGCCCGTACCTGGTTCAATATGCTGTCTTCGGAATGTCTTCCTTCTTTAAACACAACTGATGGTATCCTGGTCGAAGGTAAATCATTGAAAGTTATTGAGCTCCATGCAGTTGGTCAAATAAATCATCAATGCGAGTTAGGGGATACTTGTTCTTTATTGGTATAGCATTGATCTCCCTGTAGTCGATACATAACCTCATAGATCCATCTTTCTTTTTAACAAAAAGAATATGGGATCCCCATGGAGAAACACTAGGGTGAATAAATCCCTTACTACTCAATTCCTCTAGTTGTTTCTTTAGTTTAACTAATTCTACAGTGGCCATTCTATAAGGGGTCTTCGTTATAGGCCTTGATCCAGGAATTGAATCAATGGAAATCTCAACTTCTCGTTCTGGAGAATGTCCAGGTAAATCTTCCGGAAATACATCTACATATTCTTTCACAACAGGTACATCCTCTATTTGAACATTACTTTCCTCACCCACAGTCATTTCATTCTCTTCCTCCCCAATAATTGAATTTAGTTGAGCTACTGGGGGTGGATCTAGATAAGAATTAGGTGGTGATGATTCTCCTCTAAAGATAAGGTGTTCCTTATCGTCATCATCAAAAATCATAACCTCCTTCTTATTAAAATAAATCATCACATCATAGTCTGAAAGCCAATCCATACCAAGGATTATATCAAACTCAATCATAGGTCTGACGATGAGATCAGCAGATAAAGAACATTTATGTGCTCTAATGGGGACTGATTCACAAAACATTGTTGCAATGATACTTCCCTTAAGATTTTTAACTGAAAACTCCCTTGTTAAATGAAATTGGAAATATCTAATTTTCATAGAAAACTGGGAAGATATGAAACAATACGATGATCCAGAATCAAATAATGCATTTGCTAAACTTGAGGAAACCATTAAATTACCAGCCACCACGTCCTTTGGAGCTTCTACCTCAGCAGTAGTGATAAAAAATCTTGGCCTTGATCCCTTGGCCTTTTCTGAGGTAAGTTCCCCTGAATATTAGGACATTAATTTTCATAATGTCCCGTCTCCCTGAAATTGTAGCACTGAACATTGGTAGCTTCCTTCTTCCCTTTGTAATCACGAGCTTGGTGGCCGTTTTCACCACACCTGTAACAGACACTCGTTCCCTTCAAGCAAGTACCGGGGTGTTTCTTCCCACATTTACCACAGGATGGATATTCATCCTTTATATTCTTCCCCATATTTCTATTCCCAGATTGACCAACAGATCTCTTCTTCTCTTGTTTTTCTTTAAAGTCATAAGACTTAGAAAATTCATTTTCTGTCTTGATAGCACGTGAGACAATGTCTTCGTACAACGAGAAGGATTGTGAGACTAATGCTCAACGGATAAATGGTTTTAACCAATCAAAGAAACGATCAATATTATTTCTTGGGTTACGTATATAATCTCTATCATACCTTGATAACCTTGTAAAATTAGGCTCATACTTTGCGACATTCTCATCCTCCTTTTGTATCAGACTCAGAAATTGCCTTTCCATATCTGCTCGATGGTCACGGGGAATGTATTTTTCTAAAAACAGATCTTTGAACTCCCTCTATTCCATATTTGATACTTCATCATCTTCCTTCATGTTTTGAATCAATTACCACCATTGATCAGAATCTCCAGTGAGGCGGTAAACTGCCATGATAACTTTTTCCCTTTCACTACTCCCCAAAGCCTGAAATATTTTCTCTAGGGAATTTATCCATTGCTCAGCTACTAAGGGATTTGTACTCCCTTTGAAAGCTGGTGGTTATTGCCTCATGAATCGATCTAACATTGATCCTCCACGCTGCGGATCAGGGTGCTCCATATGGGTAAGTTTACTATTCATAACTTGAGTGAGTTGTCCTAGTATGGTGATTAGCTGATCGGCACCAGTTGCATCACCAGCTCCACTATAATTATCTTGAGAAGGAGGGTAATCCATACATGGAGTGCGTGCATTGATATGGTTTCCATTTCTTCCACTAGGTTCCATTTCTAAACAATGGCATAAACTAGATCAGTTTATGAATCAAAATACATAATTCCATACTTATAAAACACTTAACATAAATTGAACTATTTATGGATATAATCCATAATCATAAAAATGTTTTCTTTGAGGAAGTATATACTCATAAACCCTTCATAATGATTTTTAAATAAAATGAGAGTTATCCTAAGAATATCCCCCAAAAGTGTTGTAACCAAGAGTGCATAAAGGTCCGTTGGCGTGCACCAGTTCCCATTCGAGTCTAGCTCAAAACGGTGTTTTTGGGTTTTACCCCTAGGTACATCTGTGCAAGATCCACCTCTACCTTCTCGCATCCAGACAGGGATGTATTGCTCGGAAAACTCACAAAATCTCTACAATACCAAAATTCTAGGAAGTTCTTCTATACTAATCCTCAAAGTCCATCATTGGTCTATGTGCTCTAATCAGATATTATCTAAATCTAGATTCCAAGGTTTGTAATAAACTTCCTCTGATACCAACTGTAATGCCCCGGCCCTAGTTACCCAGATTCGGTGCATTATTACATAACATTGGGATGATCACAAGAAAGATCAAATCTCGAAAGACCGATTAGTTTAGTAGCCTTGGAAACACTAGATATATTCATAAGTCTTACATTACATCATAAAAATGAAAACTAAGACAACATCATTTCATCATAGTCCACACTCATAACCCCACATACTATCCCTGCAGGTCATTCATAAATTACATCTTCACATCATGGGAAAAATAAAACATTGAAAGGGGTGAGCTCAAATGCCCAGTAAGGATAACAATATAGCGGAAACTTTCATAAATAAGAATAAACATTTAAGGAAATGTATAACTAAAATAAAAGTTTTTTAAACTTGAACTTCAACATAGTATGGGAAAAAACAAATAATGCCATTTACTTATTCACATGGATATTCTACTAATTGAATAATCACATGCAATATTAATAACCACTTTCATAATGATGGAATGCATAATGTAAGACTATCATAACCACAATATCCAGGGCCTTTTGCCAAGACTACAAATTAGATTTTTCCAAGGCCTTGTGCCATGAAACTAGTTTGTATCATGAGACCTACCAATGCATCGAGGAGCTATAACGGGCTCCACCTATCACATTTTAAGCCCAATAAATTCCCATATGAAAAGGTTTAAACATAACATAAACATTCGTATTAAAACTAGCATACGAAATGTAAATACTTCATCCATAAACCATGAATGGTATAAAAATAACACATCTACAGTCAAACATATCAAAAAACCTTCAATACAATATATAAATTTTGTATCACAATAAATCAACTTAAAATAAGCGTAAAATCCATCAAAGGATGTTGACTTAGATGAAGTCAAACTCTTTTAAGATAAATATCTCTTTCTATTTTGAAATCATATATTTATAAAATAAAACATTTTCTTT
Organism: Viscum album; assembly: GCA_963277665.1. NCBI lineage: Eukaryota > Viridiplantae > Streptophyta > Magnoliopsida > Santalales > Viscaceae > Viscum > Viscum album. The sequence goes on from OY728139.1 coordinate 78,549,476, forward strand.
GAAAATATTCTTATTTTAAGGGAAGCTTCGAAGATTTTATAACGGCGGAAAATAGCCGCACCCACCGTATAAATTAAAAAAATCATTCTTAACTTAATTTTTCCGAAAAGGTTAAAAACACCTTGTTTGGAAAATGAAGGAAAGATTCCTTTATAAACCTCTTATAAAAAGTCAAACAAGGGTATAAATGTCTTTAACCCATATTCTTGTAAATAGTATAAATGTTTGAAATACATTCTTAAGAAACATGTATGTGGATGATAAAGAAATCCCAGTAGATTATTACTTATAAACAACCTCGGATAATGAAGAGACTGTGAAATAACCCTTACCTTTTACTTTTCCTTGGTTGGGGTAGGTTAACCTCCTGTATAATGGTGAAATTATTTTTAATAAATTATACATAAATCATATACATTAATATGATATCATATATGATCTTTTAACATTTATTTGTTAATAATATCTTAGTATTATCGTTGTTTCGGGTGTTAACTTACTCATTATCTTTTATATGTTTTGTTACGTAAGCTGTGTTTTTGATGGATAGGTTGTATCTTAATCATGTCCAGAATTATATAAAGTCCTTAGATACTATTATTAATCATCAAATGAGAATTATACTTGAATAGATACGATGGAGAATGAATCTCATCGCGTTCGTGGAGATGGTAGTCCGTACGTACGCACGAGCGACAATATCATTCTTTTGATATTAAAATAATATATAATTGGATGGTATATCGTATATACAGAATCATTATCATGTTATATTTATTATTTACATGAATTAAAAATCATTATTATACCCATCCAAATAATAATATATTGAATAACAATTACACCGCGACATGGAGACGGTAAGCCTTACGTAAGCACGTATGGTGACATGTCATTCAAAGGATGGATATAATACTGAATATGGTTGTAGCATATTTATAATAATATTACAGTATATAGGAGATACTAGATTCATTATTTTAGAATGGGAATAACAAAGAGAAAAGAAGTTGAAGAAGAAATGAATTTGAAAAAGGGTGGTGAAAACATTACCTCTTCTTTGGGTTCTTCCTTTTGATTTGATCAAAAGGGCTCTTAGGATGGATTTTTGACTAAAGAAAGGCCTCTAGGATGAAGTGAGGTAAGTTGAGGGAGTATTTGGACAGAGTTTGGTAGAACCAAAAGGCTTTTAAGGTTTGAATTAATTAGAAGGAGGAGTGCCCTTTTATAAGAGGGGTGAGGGGAACCTCTGGAAAAGCTAGAAATATTATTTTATAATAAATTAATATTCGGTTTCTAATGGATCAAAAGTGGATTATTTAAATTTTAAGGTGGGTATGGGTCTCAAACCACTCAACCAATAGAATTTAGACAGGTTTGGGTTACTATATTAGCCTTATCGTTAAGTATTAAATCTTAGTTAATTAGTTTCACTTTTACAATGTCTCTTTATATTTTTATATTATATGGTTAATAAACATACTATATACATCCAAGAGACCCCCAATTGGTCCATTAATGATACAACTATCATTATATAAGTCTCTTGGCGTATCCGTATATTTTTAGGAATTTAATATCAATTAATAATATAATATTTGTTTTAAAAACTCTTTTATGTCAATTTTGACACTATTCAATAATTGATTTTTGTAAAACTCATACCAGAATGATTACTTTGAAAAACGATAATTACATCATTACTAACATTGCATATTAACCTAGAAAATAAGATTAATTAATTAAATGTCTCAAATTATATTTATTTGGGTATTTATAGTATCAATTATTTTAATTCTTCACTATTATGGTAATTACTGCATCATCATTGTGTCATAGATAAATTATATTATTTAATGTATAAAAATTATAAATAAATTATAATTATGTAGGAAATATTTTTATCTTTCTAATTAATATTTAAAATCAAATTTATCTTATGTATCATCCTATATTAAAAATGTTTTAGTAAATAAACATTGATTTTAACTCTTTTAACTCTTCTTTGAATTAAATAATAATAAATGTCCTAATCTAATCCATGTGGAGATAAATGATAATATTTTATTCCTAAGGTTGTTTTTGGTCTAGATACACTTGTCCAATAGAATTAGGACATGTTTTAGGGTAATATTAATATCATTTTTACCCTTAATTGCCCTATTTACTTTTAACCGTGGTAAATAAAAGTAAAAAGTTACTATTCACCTAAAATTATTTTCATCTCATTGAACCAAATTTTACTACTTGATATTAACCATGTGTCTCAGATTTTCAAAATTCCATTCACATAAGCGGTAAAATTATGTTTTATGAAAAATTCAGTTTTTTAACTACCACTTTGTGGTTTCACTATTCATCAAAAATTGAAGTTTTTCTGAATAATGCCAAAATTTCACCCTAAGCTATAATTGATATTATGAATTCAAAAATGATGACTATTTTACAAAATTCCAAAAATATTATTTTCATTAATTTATTTTATAATTAATTTCTTCTATTACAACAAATAGCGTGTTTTTGAGAAATAATATATATCAAAAGATTGACAATTGTTTATGTCCAATTTCAAAGTGAAATTAATTCTAATGAACACCATTGGATAAAATGGTAGAAATATATTCTAATTATACTTTAAGACCACTAAATAATATAATTTATCACTATAAATTATTTTGATTAAAAAAGTTGTTTTTAAGTATTTTTCACTATTCATAAAAATTGGAAGTTCTCAGAAAAATACCAACAAATCAAGTTAGGATAATTTTGATATTCTGAATGCAAAAATGAAGTTCATTTTGAGAGATAAAATTTCTAAAATTTTAAAAAGTAGGTATTACTATTCATAACGGCTAGTTTGATCGGTTGTGGTGTGTGTTAGAACTCGATGTTGCGTACAACACACGTTATTCCATTATTCAAAGAGAAGTGTACCGTAGAAGCTTGGGGTGTTACAATTGGACCCCTAATATTGGATTCCTACATATTCTCAGGATAGGAATTAGTACCCATGTAGTTTAGATTGTTGGGGCTTATGCATGGACGCTTCCCATTTGAGGGGACCCGATTGGGTGAGCCCTTTTGGTAAGGGCACTCTTTTGAGCTCGAGCCTTTAGGATGGAATCGTATGTGCCCTAGTTTGACTTGGAATCAAAATTATCACAATTTATGATTTTTTGAATGTTGTAATCAACAAAATTCTCGAAGCTCACGCGAATATTGATTGGTATGGGGAATAAGAGGATGTGAGAGATCTGACCAACCACACACCTCCTCTCATGCCTGTGTGAGAGGGAATTCCTATGACAGAAGAGGTTGGGGTGACGGTGGCGAGTGCACATAGAAATGATCCTTTTAATGTGGGATGATATTAATGGTCATCCGGCTCATCATTTGAATGATTGGGAACTTATCTCAGTGGGAGTTTCCCATAATGTGTTCTAGGAAAGGATAAGATTGTCAACCTCTTCACTAGAAGAGGGGAACAACACTCCTTAGACTGACCATCATTCCTCATTGAATGGAAAATCAGTCAGTCACCATTAATTCCTAGAATGGTGAGGTTCATGTTAGTTTCCCAGGGATGGACTCTGGGTTACCATCAGAATGTAGAATTACAGACATCCCTGGAGTCTGAACCATTGTATGGAGAGCCTTAGTGACACCACTTACCATGGGTATATATGCAAAAAGGGGGAAGCTGATGTGCCTGGGGATTTGATCTTACAAGTCCAGTTGATTTGGAGGAGGCTTTGTCTTGATGTCTGTGAACTGGTTCAAGGAGGGAAATGGTGGACCAAACAACAATAGAGGGGATAGATTGGAACTAGAGGGAATAATACCAGAAAACACCACATTCTGCGTACTATTTTCTTATGAATGATGGAAGAGCACTGCATTCCATAGTGGTATGTAGGCCGACCAGTTGTCTTTGTACTGAAGTAGTACATGCGCTAGGGAAAGGACCAACACATACCACAATGGTTCAAGGTCCTAAATGTGGTTAGTCACACTTCTTTGGGTTCTATCTGCATAATGATTTAGTACGTTATGCCGAGTAAAATCCACATAGAAATACTATGTGGAACACAATGTGGAAGGAGGGTCCTGGGACTAGAATTCGTCGGGAGATCATCTGTGAGAAATATGTGGTTCTCGATTTTACCAATTATTTTCACAGTTATCTTAATATTATTATGTTCCACCATTTAATGGTTTACTGCTAACTTTACCAACGGAAAAAATGGTTTGATATTCGGGCATCATCAATGAATCAAGACTGAAACTGGATTCCTCTCTGAATTCATTCTTCCAACCTCTGGGGTCTCCATGGTTCTTTCTTTGTCCATCCATTCTCAATTCATTCAGTTCTCCTTTTATATAGCATTGGGGAAATTGTATCTATGGGCTTGCAGCACAATTCGTGGAATCCCGTGAAGAGATATCTTGACCCAAGGAAGATTCGGTCAACTGAGGTTTGTTGAGGTTGTGGTTCGCATGTCATGGTTCATGAAACCTTTCCTATTTTCTTCTTCTGAGAACTACTGAGTTCACAAGATGTTATGCAGATGGCCTTTGTGTGATTTATTCGTTTAGTGACGCAGTTTGTGGTCTACTAGGTTCACTGGCCATTGCTTTGTTGGTTGTTCCGCATAACGGTGGTTCACGATACATGTTGTCTGTAAACCCTTCCTAGTGATGGTAATAGGTTCACTTATATTTTTTAAAAAACATTAATTCTTCCATGTGTATTCTGAAGTTTGTAACTCAATTTTATTCTATTAACTCTGTTAGACTTGTAAGAAGGCTTTCTCACTTTGTAAAAGTGATTGTGGGAGTATTTTCATCCCATGGAAAAATTTACTGGCCCTTAAATATAGTATAATAATATAATAGCCACTTATTCAGACATAAAGAGTTTTCCCTAAAGTACATATAGTTTATCATTATTCCAATCTAGTATAGAACTAGGATGATTTATCCAATCCAATAACGTATGAGATTCGTAATCCATGTTTAAAAACCCTTTATCTTATTCTAATTAATGGAATTAAAAAAACATCATCAATAGAACTATCATGCCACATTGATGGAAATGTCATGATGTAAATTGATAATAATTTTTTATATACATTTTTTACTGATATTAAAATCACACTAAACCCTTTCTCCCTTGATAAAAATATGATTCATCCCAAAATTATTATTTATAAAATCTTTAATCTTCCTCTTTTGGATAATAAAATAGATCTTCCCTTTAATAGGTTGCGAAAGGAATTTTACTTCACCTTATAATTCTACCAAGATAGATTCTACTATAACAACCAAATATAACAACTCTGTAAAAGTAGTAAATTATTAAAAAATTATTCTTCATTGATTCTTAAATCTCAATTTATTCTCAACACTAAATTCTATAGAATTCTCAATTATTATTATCATTAATTAATAATAAAATAAATTAACATTTCATTCCACAATTTATTTTGTTATCCCTTTAATAAGCTGAAAACTATACCTTTTATTCTTTTGATATCTGAAATAATTATAAAATAAGGAAAATTTTCACTAAACACTATTTAAGAAATTCTAATCCAATATCACATCAAATTTATATTGTATTTTCCATTGAAGCCCTAACACCCAATTAGTTTCTCATAAATTATATTTTTTATCTTATTTGTACATTGATCAAATAATCGACACAATCATGCTTCAAAGTTGAGGATATTCTTGAATTATTTCTATTTCCCTATAAACTTACTATGTAGGATATATTCATTATAGAATTATTATAAAATTCTCAAATAATATCCATGAATAATCCATACCCATAAATTTTTTCCAAAAATTATATAGGTGTCTCATAATCATACTAGGCATATAAAAAATAACCATAACAACCGAGATGGTAATCTTCGGTTAATATTTCCTATAAAATTTGAAAAGATTCCAACATAGAGCCATTGCAAATCAATGTCTAAAATTATCATAACAAGAAATTATCACTTGACACAACTATTTTTTATATAGAATGGTTCAAAAATAAATTTCCAATCTTATCACCTATATAAAAATAAACATCACATAACAAAAAAGTTTTTCATCAAACTGTATTCTACCCATACATCCAAGAAACTAAAAGTTTCACTTATAAATGATATATATCACTTTATATTGGTATATTGTGAGTCTCAAAGATCATATTTTTCATTCCAACCATACATTATATGACCTAAAAATGATTTAATACCTTTTTGTAATGACCTAACCTAGTTACCCAAATCGTAAGACCCAAATAAGACCAAAAAAATGCATCATGAATTCTATTTTATCATTATATTCCATCTATTAGAGAATTTGGTTCCCATGAATCATAAAAAACCTTGAATTGACATAATGTAAAACCCATTTATTAATATTTAATAAATAAATAACTTATTTTGTAATATCATGTAGTTTTTCAAAAAATATCAAAATTAGATGGAAATAACGGTACTTAATACCGTAATCAATAAACTTCTCCACCTATATCCCCATTATAGTACCATGGATCACAAATAATAAATAATAATTATTCCTTATTTCTAGATCACATCTAATAAAATATGTAATTCCACTAAAATTCATGTATTAGGGTTGAGTATAAACCAAGTATAATATCCCCAAGACTCGAATATAAACCCAAACATGACTAATCCAAACATGTAAGGTCCATAAAATGATAATAAAATGGTTTCTTAAATATATTTTTAAAACCGTGGAAAATAATATTCGACTTTATCCATTAGGAAATAAGAAAAAAAATAAAGAATACATAAAAAATAGTTTGATCATAATTATGTAATAAAAAAGATTACAATATGATATACATAAGACAATCATATAAAAATTTTATGATTCAACATTATATAATCCAACATGTAGTATTTCATACACAACTCAACAAATTATGTTTCATATAAAATTGTCCATGGGCATGAGAATTCATAAGTTCTAATCCATTCTGTCTTTATATAACCTGATGATCAATCATTAGGGTAACATATTTTTTCTCAGTTCTCATTTGTATTATCTTATATGTGATTAAAAAAACATCATGAGGTTTTAAAAATTAGATCAAAAGAACTTTATAGTAGGGATACAATTCAATTGTTTTTATAAATAATCATAAACCATTTTCCTTATTCATTCCCAATACACAAGTTTTATAACATACATCCATTAAAATACAGTTTTGAATCATTAATAAAAAACTAAACCTATAAAATATTTCAAAAAAATAATTCATAAATCCATTCCTTATTGAAAATAATTTCAATACATTTTACCAAAACCTCTCTATTTGATAAATCTAAAATATGGATTTCAAAATCATTATTTCTGTATAAATAATGCTTTATTCATATATGTATTCAAACATGCATTAAACTTTTTAAAAAAATCATTTGGAAACAATAATTATTTTAAAAATACATGACCACTTTACATTAATTTCATCCTAATATTTGAATAGTTTTCATAGAATTACATAGTTTCCCTTTTCTATTAGTTTCTATAAACCCACAATTCCGTTATCTTTAGGCAGTTTATATAAGAATACCAATAACAATGAGTCCTCCATAAATTTTTTTTAAAATCCAAATAGATTAATACCCCTTATAGTAAATTCGTTGTGAAAGAAGCTCATTTGAAATGGGACACATGCCATTATGGAATGTAATATTTATTTATCACAGTCCCTATGTGGAATTATATATCAAAATTCAAGAAATCCATTATTTGAACAACACATATTCTAATATAGAACAACCCTGCATAACTATCTTATCATATGTTTGAAATAGAGAACGTATTATAATATAATTATCAAGTCAGTAGTATGATCCTCATCCAATTACATCTCCAGTCATGAAAAATGTTATAAGTCCCATCTTGACACATTGAACATGAGACTATTAGAATGTCTGGTTATATGACATTACACATTGTCAAACACATTGCCTAAATTATATACAATTTATTAAATAGTAAATAATACATATAATCATGAAATTGACAACTCTTATATTCAAATGATCTGTATTCCATCACTGAGAATTTTCAATAGAAAAATTATAAGGAACGACTTAGATCAAGGTAAAAGAAAGAATTTAGATAAGTGGTGAAATAATAGAGAAGATAATTTCTCTATTTTAATTACATTACCCATATCTCATTGAGAACACCCTCTTACTTCCTATAATATAACCCACTTATAAATTCCCCTTTATTCATATACTTTAATTTATTCTTCCCTCATTAATTCCATTTAATCATTCCATCACAAAAATGATAATTATTTCCTAAAATTTAGTTCTTGAAGACCGTCATTTACCTCATTTCATTAACACCCACATAATAAATCCCTAACATATCATTCATATTATTTTAATAAATTTCACAAAAAATAACAAACCAAAAATTAGTACATCATGTTAATAAATACCCATAAATTATACATAGATTAAATACCATAGAATAGTTCTTTATAGAAATACTCTGGAATTATTATTTCAACCATCATAATTATCTAAAATCCAAAATTGAAATGAAAAAAAATTATGTGGATATTAATTAATAATAAATTAATTTCACTCTATTCCATGAACACTTTAATTAATAAAATGTAGTAATAAAACCTAATAATAAATAATTATAAGAACATGGGTGTTACATCCATCACCTCTAATTTATGTTTGGTGGCTTCAACCCCCTCTGATATTGGAATATAATTTTATCTAAATTAACATTGCGTTCAATATCCTGTTTCAAACAAAAAACCTAACTAAAAGGAGAAACAATATATTTGATATGTATTAATAAGGAAATTTTAGTATAATAATTACTATTATAAATAAACCTATTTTTATCAGTCAAAAATTCATAAAAAATATAATTATGAACTAATAATGTTATTAAAAGGAATTTTTAGTAAAATTTATTTATATATATATATATATTGAATTTTATTTGAAAATATAAATTTATAAATTTTACAATTTTAATTTGAAAAAATTACCTTAATTTTGGAATACCATGTATCAAAATGAGCCTAAGGTGATTTTTTTTATTTTTTCTAATATAATTTATTTGTATTTGAATAGTGAAAAAATTGATTTTTCTAAAATCCTCTCATTTATGTCATTATTATAACACAATATTAATGATTAATTCATTAAAAATGAGAATAGATATTTATAAAGTAAAATATATCAGTTAAAATGTTTCATTTGAATCAATGAAACCTATCTTTAATTTTTTTGAAGCATAAAAAATATTTTAATAAAAAATATATTTTTTCACTTATATAAAAAATCATTAATATATAATCATTTAAATTAAAAAAAATTATAAAGTATTTCCTATTTTATTGAAACTTTTAAACATTTTTTTAAAAGAACAGTTTCATTTATAAGTGATAAAACACTATTTTATTGAATATTGTATTGATAATATATGATATAATTTCCTCACATTGTGTTAAATATGTTTAATTAGAAATTATTTGGGATTAGATCATTCATTTGAATATTTGATGAAAATTCTAGTTTTACCCTTTATAGTTCACTGTAGTATTTCAAAGATACATATTTGTATATTAATTATTTGAATTTGAAATTTTGTAACAGTGTTCCTTACTTATGTATATACAACCTTTATTCAGGACCCTAGAGCTAAAGAGTGCATTTGGTTGTTGAAAATGATCCATTAAGTCAAATATGGGCTGAACTCGCCAGAACGGAGAAGCTTCTGTATTTCGTCCATAACTCCTTCATATGGGTCTGTCTTAATCCCAACATTGGAGAGGAGATAGAGGAACCATATCCGAACATTTGATCCTTCTCGAAGGCCGGCCAAGTCACACGTTTTTGTGGTCAAATGTGCGGTGAAAGTTGGAATAAAATATTTGGCCGAGATTCCCCATTCACACTCGAAACCACTTTGAACCTATCCTCTCCACCACTCTATGAATTGATTTTTTTCTCATTTGGTTGGGTTGGGACGTGATTTGGGAATTTTATGGCAGAGGATAATTGGATCCACTCCAATTATACAACCATTTCAATAAGGGTAGCTCTTTAAGCAAGGATCCATTCGACGAAGCCTTCTTCTTCTCCTTCATGTTGTAATGATTTTTTTTGTAATAAACTTCTTTGTTCTTCTTTTATTTCTTCTATTTTCTTCTGTTTTGTTTAAATTTATTCTTCTCTTAATCTTCCTCTTTGGTCTGGAATTTTTGAGTAGAAGCGTTATTGGGTTAAACCCAATATAAACCTTTGCACATGCAAAACGCTTCTACGATGATTATTCCACCCATCAAAGAGTAGTCTTTTAGCAATAGATCTATCTTATACCCTCTTAATTTAATTATTTTGAATCAATGAGATATTGTAATTCACATAATATGATCCATGAATTGTGTTTTTAAATTACAATAAACTAAGCAAGCAATTGAACAATTAACACAAAAACACACGAGGTCGGGATTTTGTGTAAATTGTGAGAGCGTAATCTTAATCGGTAATACAAGACCACAAGGGATAAATTTGTAAAGTTCTAATATAATACCTAAAAACAATTAATCCTCATTTCCAGAATGGATATGTGCTTTAATTAACCACTGACCATATGTTATCCTTAGAACAACAATCAAAGCAGGGTGCTGCGATTTCGTGTTCCGAAGCTAGCCTAGGGTTATAAGTAATTTCATCTTTGTGGTTAAGTTAACTATCGTAGGGTTTGAGGGATAAAAAATTAGGGGATCATAATTAAGTGGATATTTATTTAAATGATAACGATTAATAAGTTAATGAAGAGGTATATTTAGATCGATTATGCCTTTTAAAATATATTTCTAAATAAACATCTTCTTGTTGTGTCATTTTCATCGAAATGCATTTCAAAACTAAAAACAAAAAATATATACAATCTTCTTCCAGCAAACTTCTTCTAGATTCATAAACTATAAAAAACCCCAATCCTTTAAAGTAGTGTTTTTATTTTATTCTCTTTTATTTTATTTTTAAAATACATTTAATAAGTTTTTGAATTCACTTCCTCCTTTGAGAAACGACCTTGGTCAGCCACTCTGGTGCACCTAAGTACCCCAAAATCACATTAATCATTTGAGGGTGCCCATAACAGCGCTCTTTCAAATTTGTGCCGTTACCGGGGAGGCAAGTAATTTATTCAACCATTTAGAGGTATTTCTTTTATTTTTCATTTTATTATTTTCTTCACCTCTCTCTTTCATCTTTACCCTTTCTGAAGTTTTCATTTTTTTTCATCCTATACTTTTCTTTTTGGACCATCAACTCAACTTCTCATTTTTATTTTACTATGGTACACTCACTTTCTTTTAATATTTATTTGATTTATGACACAAACTAATCCCGATGATCTCTTAGATCTTGACCCGGATATTGAACGTAGCCTTAGGGCACAAATTAGACACTCTCAGTCTACGGGAAGTTTTAATATTCAACTAGTTGGTGAATTCCTCTCTTCTGGAAACATTGGAATTGGAAGTTATTCAAATTCAAACATAAAAGAAGAACCAATGGCTGGAAATAAGGGAAATGAACTTAATAGAACCATTCGAGAATTGGCTGCACCTGATATTAACTATCAACCGAATTGTATTGCATACCTTAATCTTGAATCATACTTTGAGTTAAAATCTGGATTAATTCACCTTCTTCCAAAGTTTCATTGAATAATCTGGTGAGGATCCCAACAAACAACTTAACGAATTTAATGTGGTTTGCTCAACTTTAAAACCAAGAAATTTTTCTGAAGATCAAATCAATTTAAGAGCATTCCCATTCTCACTTGATAGAGCTGCAAATGATTGGATGTATTATTTGCAACCTGAACATGTAACATGTTGAAATGATTTGAAACGTCTTTTCTTGTAAATATTTTTTCCATCATCAAAGACCACATATATTCAAAAGAAGATATCGGGGGTCAAGAAAGCACATTGGGAGTCAATGTATGAGTATTGGTAGTGATTCAAGAAGTTGTGTGCAAGCTTCCCACATCACCAAATCAGTGAGAAATTACACATTCAATACATTTATGAAGGACTCACACCTATGGAGAGAAGTATGGTGGATGCTGCAGCTGGAGGAGAATTAGTGGATAAGACACCAGTAGCTTCACGAGCATTGATCGACAAAATGGCCCAAAACTCCCAAAAATTTGACGATAGAGGTACACCACATGTCAGGGGAGTACATCAGGTAAGTCCTTCTTCTCTTGAAAGTCATTTGATTGATACAAAGTTGGAATAATTGACCATAATGGTGAGGTAGATTTCTTTGGCTCAAAAGACATCCCAACCCATTCCTTCAAGGCCTTGTGGCATTTTCACTGAGACAAGCCATCCAACTGACTGTTTCCCACAACCACAAGAAATATAGGATTGTGCAGCAGTATTCCCTGGGAGACCATATCAGCAGCAACAAAAAAAACCATATCCCCAAAAGAAGTTTGATCCATTATACAACCAAGGGTGGAAAGATCAGTCGGGCATGAGGTATGGCTCTGGACAACAACAAAGGCCCCCTTTTCAACAAAACTTTCAGCAGCCTCCACCTTACCAACAGGGTTTCCAACAACCCCAAAGGATATTTGAAGCTCAAACATCAACAAGTCAGCAACAAGGGAATCTATAACACAAGGTAGACTCTAACACTGATGATCTTTTGAAACAAATTGTTCTTAATCAACAGAATGAGCTGAAGAGTCAAGGTTCGGAGCTGAGAGAGTTTAAGACTAAAATGAGCCATATTTCCACTGCCCTCCATGAACTTGAAAGTAAGAATTCCGGAAATCTACCTTCCCAACCCACTCCAAATCCAAAGGGGAATGTTAGTGCCATCACATTGAGAAGTGGGAAGCAAATGAACGATCCATCTGTACCTACCATTCCACCGGGATTGACCTCAACTCCCGAGAAGCCGCATTCCATACCAACTGATGAGCAATCCAAGGAGAAAGATAAAGGTAAGAAAAATATTGATGATGTTCCTCCTAAACCCCTTCCTTTTCCAAACAAGGTTGTTCAAACCAAGAAGATGGCTGAAGAAGCAATGAAAAAGGAGGTTTTGGACAAATTCAAGTGTGTGGAGATCAACATTCCTCTACTTGAAGCCATTAAAAAAATTCCAAGGTATGAAAAATTGTTAAATGATCTCTGCACCAATCGAAGAGGGCTCAAGGGAAATGAGAGGATCAACCTTGGAAGGAATCTCTCAGCACTCATTACACCAACTCTAGCAATGCAGACAAAGTGCAAGGATCCAAGGACATTCACCATCCCGTGTACCATAGGGGAGTTGAACTTCTCTGATGCACTTTGTGATTTAGGTGCTTCAATAAATTTGATGCCTCACTCTGTATTATCTTCCTTGCATGTTGGTGAGTTAAAGCCAACAAGAGTAGTGGTGCAGTTGGCGAATTCAGCTACGTCATATCCAGTGGGAGTTCTTGAGGATGTACTTTTCTAGGTAAGAGACATGATCTTTCCAGTATACTTCTATGTGCTTAACATGGAGGATGAACAGGTATGTTCTCATTCCACCATTATCTTAGGTATTCCCTTCCTCAAAACTGCAGAAACTATCATAAATGTCAATGAGGGTACACTTTCCATGGAGTTTGGAGATGAAGTTGTGATATTTAATTTTATGGATTCCATGAAGTACCCCTCAGAGGACCATTATGCTTTTGTTATCTCCCATTTTGAACTACCAAGCAAAAACACCATGGAATTATATTGTCCTATGCTTAGGGAGATTATGAGTATTGGTTCTAGTTTGATGTCTAAGAGTACTTCTACACCCTTTTTTAAGGAACAAGACTCTCTAAGATTTGATTTTTAAATGGAATCATATTCTGATTTTGATCATGTGAACTCTGATTATGACATGGCTATTGAGTAGGCTGATAGATTTGGTGCTTTATTCTCTGATTGTGATGTTTTTTATTCTGATACTGATGTTCATTGTGCAGATATGTCTATTGCATCAATTTCTCCATCCATACATCACCCCTACATTGGAACTCAAGCCTTTGCCCCAAAATCTTAAATATGCATACTTGCTGAGTGGTGATAGTTTACCTATTATAATTTCTAACAATATCTCTTTTGAACATGAAGAAAAACTTTTGAATCTATTGAGAGATAACATTAGGGTAATTGGTTGGACATTGGCAGACATATCAGGTATTATCCCCTCCATTTACATGCATAGGATTCTCTTGGAGGATGGGGCTAAACCAGTGATGCCACCACAAAGGAGACTCAATACAACACTTTTGGAGGTTGTTAAAAAAGAAGTTTCAAAATTGCTCGAGGCTGGTATAATCTATCCTATTTCAGATTCGCAGTGGGTAAGTCCAATTCAGTTTGTGCCTAAGAAAACTGGTTTCACTATTTTAAAAAATGAGAAAGATGAGTTTGTTCCAATGAGGGTACAAAACAGTTGGCGTGTGTGTATTTATTATAGGAAACTAAATCATTCCACTCGCAAAGACCATTTCCTCCTCCCATTTATTGATCAGATGATTGAGAGACTAGCTGGGATGACACACTATTGTTTCTTGGATGGATTTTCTGGCTATTTTTAGGTTCCCATTGCCGCAGAGGACCAGGAGAAGATGACATTTACCTGCCCATTCGGTACCTTTGCTTATAGAACGATGCCATTTGGACTTTGCAATGCCCCAGGTACCTTCCAGAGATGCATGGTGAGTATTTTCTCATATTTCATTGAGACCTGCATGGAGGTATTTATGGATGATTTTACAGTTTATGGATCCTCATTTGATGAATGTCTCTCTAGTTTGGTTGATGTGTTGCATCGTTGCATTGAGAAGAATCTGGTCTTAAATTTTGAAAAATGGCATTTCATGGTCGAAAAGGGAATTGTCTTAGGTCATATAGTCTCACAAAATGGCATTGAAGTTGATAAATCTAAGGTAGACATTATTTCATCCCTTCCATATCCTACATGTGTGCGTGATGTTCGATCATTCCTTGGACATGCTGGATTTTATCAACACTTCATGAGAGATTTTAGTAAGATTGCTCTACCCTTATATCGATTGCTTCAAAAAGATATTGAATTCAATTTTGATGATTCGTGTAGGGTATCATTTGATGAGATAAAGAAGTGTCTGACCACTCCACCGATCATATAGCCCCCACGGCGGGATATTCCTTTTGAGCTTATGTGTGATGCCTCCAACTTCGCGGTTGGAGCTGTCTTATCTCAGAGGGAGGAAGGACGTTCACACGTGATTGCCTATGCATCAATGACATTAGATTCAGCCCAATACAACTACACTACCACAGAAAAGGAGTTTCCTACTGTCATATTTTCTTTAGTTAAATTCCCTTCATATTTATTGGGCTCTAAAGTAGTTGTTTTTTCTGACCATGCAGCTTTGAGGTACCTCCTAAAGAATCTAGATGCAAAGCCACGACTTATCCTTTGGATTCTCCTTCTTCACGAGTTTGACATCGAGATAAAGGACAAGAAGGGGTCAGAGAATTTGGTTGCAGACCACATGAGTAGGCTTAATCACACACTAGAGGATGACACCTTGGACCAGGTACCACTTCGGGACGCTTTCCTCGATGAGCATCTTTATTCCATCTCAGGTACGCATCCTTGGTATGCAGATTTAGTTAACTACATTGTTTCCTCTGAAATCCAAGAAAATTTAAAGAAGCATCAAGTCCAAAAAATAAAAAGTGATTCTAGGTATTATGTGTGGGATGATCTTTACCTCTGGCACATGTTTAGTGACCAAGTCATTAGGAGGTGTGTTCCCGATCATGAGTTTGAGTCTGTTTTGCATTTTTGTCATACACTTGCTTGTCGTGGAAACTTTGGACCCCAACGGACATCTAGGAAGATTTTGGACTCTGGATTATATTGGCCTATCTTGTTCCATGATTCCCATGTGTTTAGTAAGTTATTCTCTCGTTGCCAACACACTGGGAATATTTCTTGGAGACATGAGATGCCCCAACAACCCATACTATTCTGTTAGATTTTTGATGTATGGGGCATTGATCTTATAGGTCCTTTTCATAGTTCATTTGTATTTTTGTATATTTTGGTTGCTGTTGATTATGTGAGTAAATGGGTGGAGGCCAAGGCCACCAGGACTGACAATTCTCATGTTGATGTGGACTTTGTCAAAGCACAACTTTTTTGAAGGTTTGGAGTACCAAAGGCCATCATCAGTGACCAAGGGACACACTTTTTCAATAGGAATTTTTCTTCCCTCCTTCAAAAGTATGGGGTGACACACAAAACATCAACACCATACAACCCCCAAACAAATGGTCAGGCTGAGGTTTCAAATTGTGAGTTGAAACAGATTTTGGAGAAAACTGTGCAGCCAAATAGGAAGGATTGGAGCAAGCGCTTGGAAGATGCATTGTGGGCTTATAGAACAGCATAAAATACCCCCATTGGTATGTCCCCATTTCAGATTGTTTTTGGGAAAGCGTGTCATCTCCCAGTGGAAGTCGAGCATCGGGCATATTGGGATAGAAAGAAATGCAACATGGATTTGGCCCAAGCTAGAATTCAAAGGAAGTTGCAAATTCAAGAGCTTGAGTAGATTCGACTTTCATCATATGAGAACTCAAGGCTCTACAAGGAAAGATAAAAAGAAGCTTATGATAGAATGATCCAACAAAGGGAGTTTCATGTTGGATATAAAGACCTTCTCTATAGTTCACGACTGAAGTTGATGCCTGGTAAGTTGCGTTCTAGATGGTTATGTCCTTATATTGTATCTAATTTTTTTCCTTATGGTGCAGTGGAGATCACACAAGAGGACACTGGAAGGAGTTTTACAGTCAGTGGGCAACGTTTGAAGATATACATTAAGGGACATTCTACTAATGCAGTGGATTTTATCACACTGCATGACCCCATCATCACTTGAGCACATTAGACTGTTCCTAACCCATTCACTTTTATATTATTTTTCATATTTAAAAATTCTTAATTTCATGTGCATATATCATCTCATGGGATCCCATTGAGGACAATGAAATATTTTAAGTGTGGGGGAGGGAACCTTTTAGTTTAGTAATTTCAATTGTTTTTCTGTTAAAAAAATTTGTGTGTTTTTCAAATTTTGTGTCTTTTTTTTAAAATTTTTGGTGTTTTTTTCAAAACTTTTGAGCTGAAATGATTCTCATATCAATTTTTAAATGCATATCAATGAGTGAAACAATTTATCCCTTGAAACTAAGCTTAAATGAATTCTGAAAATTACTTTTTTTGAAGTTCCAATATATAGTAATTTCATAGAAAGTACACCGAATTTTGAATCCCATGCCATATCTCACTGTCTTTATATTTGAAATCACTTTCCTGTGAGGCTTCTAAACCATTATTTTCATATTATTTACATTCACCTCACTTCTTGAGAGAACCAAACCATTCTTGATTTAACCAGAATTTGATTTATTCCTGTCAAAACTTGAGGGTTTGAGGTACTTATGTTTAAATGATTGAGGCATTTGTTTGGTATTAAAGCCCCTATTTCAAATAATTATTTTTTATAATGGCCTAACATGAACATTTAATCCTTGTATCCCTTATAATCCATGCATATCTCGTTAGATTAGCCACATTACAAGCCAATTTCCCCTATCCAACCAACTCTTCAAGTGAAATTGCATAATCTAGTTGAGCTTAAGTGTGGGGGAAGCTGTCTTGTGTTGTAATACCACATTTTGTGATACTTTGGGTGGAAAATTAAATCTTGAGGAGATGTTTTTGATGCTGAAGAAAGTAATCATATTGAATGTTGTTCCTTTTTTGGGGCTTTCATGACAAGTGAAGTTGTGCCTTTTTTGGAGCTTCTAATTGAGGTGGAAAGTTGTGCCTATCTGGAGCTTTCAAGAAAATCATGTTTGAGAAGATTGACAATTGTTGATGCTGAAATGAATAATGGTGTAAAATTTTCATGACTTTTCATTATTATGGAGCTGAATTGATACTGTGGGGATTGAGGAGAAGACCATATTTAAGTTAAAATTAGATTAATGCAATTTTGCTTCAAAAAGAGTCAAGCCCTCCTTATTCAGCCTCAGAATTTTTTACATCTAAATCCTACCAACCGAAAGCCACAGAACAACCCTGAAAAGTCCTCATGATAAACATATTGTCCTTGACTCACATCAGGTGGAGATTTTGGAATCTATCAAGACTATGGTGACCCTTGTATGATTTTGGATGAGAAAGACATTGCAAAAAAATTGATATTTGAGTGATGAGATAAAATTCAAGTGAGGTAAGTGTTTTGTGCATGGGAGGATAAATAAAGTGGAAATATATTGAATTATATAAATGGAGAACTTGAAATACGGTTTTTTATGAGGCATGATATCTTTTGATTCTTGGTGTGAAATTTATTGATCTCAAGGATATGTTTTTTAAAATTGGTTTTGATTTGATATTGATGTTTACTTGATATGAGGTTTTGCTCAGTAGTGAAAAAGGGTAAGTGTGGGGGAGTTGATAAAACAATATTTTATTTAATATTTTATTGATAATAAATGATATAATTTCCTCACACTGTGTTAAATATGTTTAATTAGAAATTATTTGGGATTAGATCATTCATTTGAATATTTGATGAAAATAACAGTTTTACCCTTTCTAGTTCACTGTAGTATTTCGAAGATAAATATTTGTATATTTATTATTTCAATTTGACATTTTATAAAAGTGTTCTTAACTTAATTATCTACAACCTTTATTCATGACACTAGAGCTAAAGAGTGCATTTGTTTGTTGAAAATGGGCCATGAAGTAAAAGTTGGACTGGACTCGCCAGAATGGTGAAGCTTCTTTATTTCGGCCATAACTCCTTCATATGGGCCTGTAGTAAGCCCCTACATGGAGAGGAGGTAGAGGACCGATATACGCACATTTGATCCTCATGGAAGGCCGGCCACTTCGAGCGTTTTGGTGGTCAAATGGGATATGCAAGTTGGAAAAAATTATTTTTCCGAGATTCCCCATTCACACTTGAAACCACTTTGAACCTAGCCTACCCACCACTCTATAAATTGGTGTTTTTCTTATTTTTTGGGGTTGGTACGTGATTTGGGAAGTTTAGGGTATATGATAAGTGGATCCACTCCAATTCTACAACAATTTCAATAAGTGTAGCTTTTGAAGCAAGGATCCCTTCGACGAAGCCATCTTATTCTCCTTCATGTTGTAATGATTTTGTTTGTGTAATAAACATCTTTGTTCTTATTTTATTTCTTCTCTTTTCATCTATTTTGTTCAAATTTATTCTTCTCTTAATATTCCTATTTGTTCTGGAATTATTAAGTAGAAGCGTTATTAGGTTATACCCATTATAAACCTTTGCACATGCAAAACGCTTCTACGATGATTACGCCACCCATGGAAGATTAGTCTTTTAGTAATCGATCTATCTTCTACCCTCTTCATTTAATTATTTTGAATCAATGAGCTACTTTAATTCACATAATATGATCCATGAATTTTATTTTTAAATTACAAGAAACGAAGCAATCAATTGAACAATTAACACAAAAACACGTGAGGTCGGGATTTTGTGTAAATTGTGAGAGCATAATCTTAATCTGTAATACAAGACCACAGGAGATAAATTTGTAGAGTTAAAATATAATTCATAAACACAATTCATTCTAATTTCTAGAATGGATATGTTCTCTAATTAACCACTGAACATAATCTATCCTTAGAACAACATTCAAAGTAGGGTGTTGTGATTGCGTATTCCTAAACTAGCCTAGGGTTTAAGTAATTTCATCTTTGTGGTTAAATTAACTCTCGTAGGGTTCGAGGGATAACAAATTAGGGGATCATAATTAAGTGGATATTGATTTAAATGATTAAGATTAATAAGTGAATGAAGAGGTAGAGTTAGATCGATTACGCATTTTAAAATAGATTTCCAAAAAAACATCTTCTTGTAGTGTCATTTTAATCGAAATTCATTTCCAAACTAAAAAAATATATACAATCTTCTTGTAGAAAACATCTTCTAGATTCATAAACTATAAAAAAACCCCAATACTTTAAAGTAGTTTTTTTATTTTATTTTTAGTATACCTTTAATAAGTTGTTAAATTCACTTCCTCCTTTGAGAGATGACCTTGGTCAGCCACTTTGCTGCACCTAAGTACCCCAAAGTCACAATAATCATTTGAGGGTGCCCACAACAGCGCTCTTTCAATAAGATTAAAAATATTATTACTATCATTAAATTTAAAAAAAATGAAATAATGGTAAAACTAGTGTTTTCAAAGAATTGTTTTATTAACATTGTGTAATTTTTATATAAGAAAATAATTTAATATCTTATCAAAAATTAATATAAAATATATTTAAATCCTATATATAAATTCAATAACAGAGATGAATTTGATAATGAATACAAAATATGGTCAAGAACACTTAATGATAAACAACTGTTTTTCGACAGAACAATTTTTCAATATATTGATTGTTTTAATTTAAAAGATAATTTTATATTATTTATAAACAGTAAAAACTACATGGATCCTAAATTTATCATTATTGAATAAAAAAATTTCATATGTGTTATCTTATATTTATAAATTAATATAATCTATTATGGTAAAATCCAATTACAATGCTAAAAACCAAAATGGATAAACATAAATATAAATTAGTAAAAGGATTTAAGCTTGTCTAAAATGTTTGAAAATGAATTTTGAAGGATTTATATAGCTTATATAATAACAAACCGTCCTTATTGGAATATTTTGGATCAGTTTGACCTTGAATAGTTCTATGGACTTATTGAAATATTGTGGGTATTCACAAAGAGCTCATTTCATCACTTATAAAATGGAAAGACTACCACCCCCTAATTAAATCATTATTTATTAGAATTTCTTCCTGAAAATAATAAATTTGTATCCTAATAGAAACTTATATTTTGTCGATATTCCTCTAGACTCAATTATTTTTCATAATCCCCTTATTTCTAATGACACTATCAAGAGAAATTTCACGGTCCCAACGTTTTCATTTCTTAAGACTCAACTTTTCCCTCTTAATAATTCATTTCCAAACCTATCCTAACCATATTAACATAATGAAATAATTATCATTAGTATAATGAAATTTTATTATATTAACATAACATATATTGTTTTCTATTCTTGTGCACATATAAAAATAAAATAATGTTAACTATGCGCTTGGAGGACTACCACCTCCACAAAATAATGTTTTTAATTTTTTATCATTACTTATAATGGATTTTAAAAATGATGGATTTGATGAATTATTATAATGGATATTTTACAATTATAATTCATAACTGATAATTTATCGTACACATTCATTCTGTCTAATTTTTTGTGAAATGGAATCGTTAATCATACGTACAGTGGAATACTTCCATCACAAAAACCATATTTCCAATAGAATCAACATCTATAATGGATGTTTCATAGAAAGAATTTAATAATGATATATGATATTTTTTACATTTTTTTCCTTATAAAAATTTATATCAATATTTTGTACAAACAAATTTATACTAAAAATTCATTATAACATACTTTTATATTGGCCGATTTTACCACTAATCAGAATGAGGTTATAATGTTCTTAATTTTAATGATTAACGATTATTTTTTAATGGACATATCACTTCATAGTAGTTTAATTAATAAATTTTAATAATTCAAGAAAGGATTTTTTAGTATTTATTATATTAAGTATAGAATTTATATTTATTATATAAATTGTTAAATCAACTTATGATCATCAGCCATACCAGAACCAGTTCATCGAAACATAATTTTTACGAAACAATATCTATGTCATTCATGTAATGAAATGATAGATAGTAAATAACTAAAAAATATTATTATTATATCTTAAATAATATTGGTATTATAAACATTGGGAGAGGAATAAATATTAATAGACCTACTATTAAACTAGTTCAAAAAATTCAATATTACTCTCACCAGATATCAAAAAATATATAATAAATAACTAATATACCTATAGAGAATACAAATAAAAATAAATTTATAAAATTTTATAGATGAGAATTTGGTTCTTTAATAATTGACTAATTATAATGACCCATGTATTTATAGAATAATACTTTTTGATTTATATTTATACTTATGAATAAGATATTAATTTTATGTTAAAGGGTATGTTTTTTCTGATACCTTACTCAACACCCAAAAAATAGATTTCTCTGAAATCTTACAATACAAAAAACATTGAGTTATACCAAAAAATAATATAATAATATTATTAATTTAAATGGTAGTTAACTCCTAGCTGTTTTGTTAGTGGGAATGAATAGAACTAACTAAAATATGATATTCAATTTTTTTAAATGTATTTATATTTATCCAATAAATTTCAGAGGCTTAAAATTATAATTAATCCAATTTTAATCATGAAAAACACTAATACTCTTTAAAATTTCGTTTTATGACATTTTAATGGTGAAGCCTTTTTAAAATCTAGTTTTGACACTTTAATAGGCTATATTTGAAAAAATAAAATACTTCTATAGAATCGGGAAATCAAAATTTTCTTTTGGGTAATTTTTGGGTATTTTTTAATAATGTAAAATCATTTAAGAATAGTGAAAAATACCACATTTTAATTCAAGACTACCTTTTCATCTAATTTATTAATATAGTTAGATTGTTATTTTAATTTTTTGTAAAGTGAAATTAGATTATATTTTTACCATTTAATCTAATATTGGTTATTCAAAGTAATTTCACTTTAAATTGGATATACACAAATGTTAATCTTTTGCTAGTTATTGTTTCTTAAAAACACACCTTTTGGTTTTGACAATGCAAATTAATTTTAAATTAATTTATACCACTTCTATTTTTTGATTTTGGAAAAATTAATTCTATATATGGAATCAGGGGTCCAAACTGTGTAAATATATAACTTTTATTTATGATCATTATGAATATTTAATTCAGTAAATATTTTATTTATCATGGATAAAGAGTAAATATGGTAAATAAGGGTAAAAATTTATTTTTATAATAATATAAAATTACCCTTCCAATTATCCTAACCCTATTTCATGAGATATGGTCGACGAAGGGCATCCTTAGGCTGATTTTGGGACCCCAAGGAGCCACATGGGAGTGATAATGACACATTATATTAATTAATTTAATGTAAAGGGAAATTTTACATAAACATATATCTTTTAGAAAAACAATTATTATAGGGGGTTATATAAGTAATCTCTTAGAATATTACTATTAGATTAAATGCTGAAAATATTTCGAACATCATGGTTTTTAATTTATAATTTCTATAAATTAAATAAATAAATTTATTTATGACATATAGATGATGCAGTGATTACCTTATTAAGGAATGATTTAAATAAATAAGATTATAAAAATTAAAAAAAAATATCCAAAAACTATCCAATTATTAATAGATGAAATTATTTCAAACATGAGTCATCTTATATTCGAATTTTATGAGTTTTTGTCCTTTTGAAACCGAATAAAAGTTTATAATAAAATAATTGTTTCAGACT
Source organism: Viscum album (assembly GCA_963277665.1). NCBI lineage: Eukaryota > Viridiplantae > Streptophyta > Magnoliopsida > Santalales > Viscaceae > Viscum > Viscum album. The sequence continues at coordinate 78,573,152 of OY728139.1, forward strand.
TTCCTAAATAGCCCCTCCTCCCCCATTTAAAATTCCATCATATCTAACCACATTCTCATACCTATGAAACCCTTTGGCATATCGATCCTCTGCCCAATTAAGCTCCCAAAATCCCTCTCTCCCTCATAGAATCTTTTCCCAGGGATGAAAGAAATTCAAGAAAACCATTTGGTTCAAACCAAAGCGAGTTTCTTGATTTAAAGGAAGAACAATGAAAAAACAAGTCAAGTCAGAAACAAGGGAAGGGAACTTCTTAACCCAATTTTCATTTTTTGGGATAAACTTCTACTTCTTGATTATGTGGTGTTATGAATATGTTTGAGTTAACTCTGATTATATTACACTTATTATCTACTTATATTGGATGTATTTAGGTTTGTCACACAAAATTATGTCATTAGTTTATCCTTAATGTAATGATATGATCTTTTAGAAGGACTTGGTCTCAATATCCTTTCATTGAGGCATATTTTGTTTTATAGATGAATTTATTTTATACTATGTATAAACACCTTTTAATTTTCATTTCATTCAAAGGGAATCTTTTTAACGAGTTGTTTTACGGAATGAAGAAAAGCAATGATTCTTTTCTAACGTTAGTAGTGACAATGACATTTGTGCCGCCGTGAGTATTATTTGATCATAGGATTCCTTAACAAGCTGTAATATATTTAAAATTAAAATAAAAACCATATTCTATTTTTACTTATTCATTTATCAATAATTGTTGTGAAAATGGTTTTAAGAAAGCATTTATTTTGTTAATATCATTAAATGATATATTGTGATTGCCATGTGGAAATATTATCTTTATTTTATTTATGTTTTATTTTTTATGGATATGTTACGGTTCTTGGTAATTGTTTACATATATGGGTGGCTCCATGATAAACCTATTGTCGGTGAGCCCAAGATAGCTCTCTAATGCATTGGGTAATGTAACAAAGGTAAACGTTAATGATTATCCTAAGAGATTTAAGAAATATTTTGTGATGGGTATTCCAAATGTAACTCCCTAGATAGCTCTGAAAGCTACAATGTATGTTTGATATGTATTCCACAAGTTAACTTTATGATTTAGGATTTCTATGTGTCATTCATAAATATTATGATTTCTTGAGGAATTTTATGATTGAAAAGTATGGTTTTATTGATTTTTATTTTTTGATGGGTTAATGTTTCCTTTCATTATTTTATAACCCTTACCAAGATTTTTATGCTTATCACATGTTTTGAAATTTTTTTCACCATACTTAAAGTTGAATTAGATCATGTATATGATCAAGGAAAGTTCATTCTATCAAAAATAAGGAACTAGACATATTTCTATTTTTAGTGTTTTTATTTTATGAAAAAAATGGAAACTGAGAAAAAGGGTCAAATTTGTAATTTCGAAGATGTAATGTATTAGTTATGTCATATTTCTCTACAAATATAATCCTAAAAATATCCTCAATGTGAATTCTTGACTTTATTAAAGATTATGAAATGTTTAATGCTTTGTCTTTATAGTTGGCATCAGAGGTCAGTTTTGACAACTTTAGGGATTATGAGTTTTTATTAAACACATGGTTAGTTCCTATTTCTATTATTTTAGTTAAAATCCTGGTTTTATAACTTTTTCATGTCAAGTAATTTTAGTTAAAAATGTAATGGGAAAGATCTCAAACAATATTCCTATCTCTTCCTGATGAAATGCTTGAAATAATTATTGCAAAGTCTCATTTAGATGATTGGAAAGACTTTTCTTCCATACAAATCACTTGAAAAAAGTTTTTTGACATATCTAACACCTCAATTATACATTGAAATCATCGTGGATCATGGGTTGTATTTAATAAGATCCTATTTTCATGATAATCTCATATTTTCAAGAATAGTAAATATTATCAAGGAATTTTCAAGTAGTTTTCCTTATCCTAATATTTGGAAGTATATTATGATATGGAAAAAGGTGATGATGAAGGATACCCTTGCACAACCTATTTATATTTGATTTTGCAATATAGTCCGTCAGAACATACTTATATTATATTAAAAGGACCATTGATTGAAATTTTCAACTCAAACTCGATCTCACTATTCTATAAAAATTAATTTTTATCAGATGTTGTGAAATTATATGTCATACTTTATTATTTTTAGAAACTATTTTTATACAAAAACCCATATTACCCATGTTGTACAAGGTGTATTTGGATGAAGGAGGAAAATGATTTTGAAGGATCTATAAATTTTTTTTTCAATTCATGGACCTTATTCTTCTATGAACAAGACGATGATGAAACCATATGGTCTCCATGATCAAGGTATGATGTTCTTTATTTTGAGAATATTATAATTTTATTATATTGAGGTGAAATGACAAAATATAAGTTGTTGAGGTCATAATGTATTATGATGAAAATGAAGGTATATGAAAACCATTGAGGTTAAAACATGTTAGGGTTATTTTGAGTTCTATAAAATGGACAACACACAGACCATGTGACAACCCTCTGTGTCAGACAATGCTACTGGAATTGAACCCTCCACCAAAGTGTGATTGGGATTTATCGCCTACCACTGGACTACATGAAGTCCCTAGTTAGAATGAATTTTTCTTTTTGGATAAATTTTAATATTAATCAATAATTAGTTGGTTTTGGATCTTATGTTTTATCAAATTGATATCCATATCTTAAGAAAATGATTTGGCGATTATATGATAAATGTTATTTTGCAAGACATTTGTTCTTTAGGGAATAATATATGCTTAAGGAAAATAGAATACTATGGGATATCATTTGTGGAGTGATGGTTGAAATTTTATTTTGGAAGAATCTATGTATTTATTTTGGACATATGGTGATTTGGGTTATTTAATGAAATGATTAACCTATCATAGAGATTATGTGATTTGGTTAATTAAACTTTAGTATTAGACATTGAGAGTAGTCGGTGTTTTTGGATATAAATGTTAATATGTAATATGGAAGACTGTGTGATTAAATCCTTCAGAGTTTTCGGTTTCAATATTAGTTTTGAATAATTTGAATAATTTCAAAGACAACAGTGTATGAAGTGATCTTTCTTTAACTTTGGGTACTTTTTTTGAATTTTGGAGATTAAGAGTAGTATTTCTTTTTATAATGGATTATCCTTTTGGGGATTATCAGATCTCGTACTAACCTTTTTCTGGGTAATTTCTACAGATAGGGGAAATATATAGTTCTCATTTTTTGGATTATGTGATTCTGTAGATGTTAATTCTTGTGCTTTTGATGTGACCAAGTCAGTTTGAATAATCATCATTTAGATAAAAGATGATTTTGTGGTAGAAATTTAGCAAATGATGAAAGTCTACATGAAAAGTATGTTTCCTTTTGTTATTATTTAAGATAATAAATAAATTCCTCAAATTTATTAAAAGTAACTAAAAAAACATTTTCCGTTAACTTTTCTGAATGGGGAATCAAATACTGTTTAACCCATCACAAGTTTTTGAATTTCTAGTGGTTAACTTTCCCCTAATCATGTTTTCTATCACACTCAATCAGAACATGATGTTTAGTTTCTCTTCCATATCCATGTTTTCCTACATGGAATATTATTATGGGTTGTCTCCAGTGACCTTTTTAATTCCCATTGTTTCTTTTAATGTGATTGTTTTATTGACTCTTTATCTGATGTGGGACATTCAATAATGTTTCCAAGCCCAATTTTAAAATTGTGAGGATGCAATTCACAAAAGGGGGGAAAGATGTAACGACCCAGGTATTTATAGAATGGTACATTTTTATTTCTATTAATACTTCTGAATAAGATATTGATTTTATGATAAAGGGGAATCTTTTTCTGATACCGTACTCAACACCCCAAAACAAATTTCATTGAAATATTACATTGCCCACAACGTTGAGTTATAATGAAAAATAATATAATAATAGTATTAATTTAAATGGTTGTTAACGCCTAGCATTTGGGTTGGAGGGAATTAAAAGAACTAACTAAAATATTACTATACATTTTTTCTAAATGTCTTTACATTTATTCAATGAATTTTAGAGGCATAAAATGAGAATCAATCAAATTTTAAGCATGAATTACAATAATACTCTTTAAAAGGTCGTTGTACCGCCTATTGATGGAGAAACCTTTTTAAATCTACTTTTTATAACTTTTATAGGTTCTATTTGACAAATAAATTATACATTATAATTGGGAAATCAAAATCTTTTTTGGTAAATTTATGGTATTTTTCTGATAAAGTTAATTTTTTAATGAATAGTGAGAAATAGAGCATTTTAATTCAAAACTGCCTTATCATATAATTTTTTATATAGATAGATTGTTATTTTAATTGTTTTTAAATTGTAATCAGATTATATTTTTTTCCTTTAATCCAATGTTAGTCATTGGAAGTAATTTCTCTTTTAAATTGTATATAAACAAATGTCAATATTTTAAAAGTTACTGTTTCTTAAAAACATGCTTTTGGGTTTTGACAATGGGAATAAATATTAAATTAATTTTTGCAACTTCTATGTTTTGAATTTGCATAATTGGATTCTATATTTTAAATCAGGAGTTCCAAATTCTGTAAATATGTAACTTTTATTTTTATAAATTAGGAATATTTATCTCATTAAACATTTTATTTACCATGGTTAAAGGGTAACTCTAGTAAATAAGGGTAAAATAATAATATTTTAATTATATTAAAATACCCTTAAACATTTCCTAACCCTATTGGATAAGATATGACCTACCAAGGTCATACTTCTATTGATTTTAGGACCCCATAAAGCCACTTGGGAGTGGTAATGACACTTTATAAGAATTAATTTAATGTATAGAAAAACGTAACATAAAAATATATCTTTTAGTAAAACAATTTTTATAAGGGGTATATAAGTGATATCTTCATCTATAAATATTTATTTTAAAGATAAAAAGATTTCATAGCTCATTTTATTTAATTTAAAAAATTTATACATTATATATATAAATTATGTATGAAACAATGATGTTGCAGTGATTAACATATTATGAAATTATTTAAATAAATAAGATTGTAAAAACTAAAACAGTTTCCAACAACTATCCAATTCTTATTGTATGATCTTATTTTGAATATGTGTAATATTATATTTTAATTTAATGATCTATGGACCTTTCGAAACTGAAAATATTTCTATAATGAAACAATACTTTCAAAATTTCCTAAATAGCCCTTCCTATCCCTTATAAATGGCCATCACCTCTAACCTATTTTAAAAACTCTGAAGCCCCTAGGCTCGTCTAACCTCTACCCAATTAATCTCCCAACATCCATCTATCCCCTCAAATTCCTTCCCCTATGAAGAAGGAAATTCAAGAGAACCTTTTGGTTCAATCCAAAGGGAGTTATCCGATTTAATGGAAGAACAAGGAAAAGTCGGACACAAGGTAAGGGAACTTCTTAACCCAATTTCCATTTTTTGGGTTAAACTTTTACTTATTTATTATTTGGTTATATGAATATGTGTGAGTGACCTATGATTATTTTATAATTATTATCCTTTTATATTGGGTGTATTTATGTTAGTCACACATAATTATTACATTAGTTTATCCTTAATGTAATGATATGATCTTCTTAAGGGACATCATCTCAATATCCTTTCATTGAGGCTATTTTGATTTACTCATGACTATATTTTATACATTTTATAAACACCTTTTAGTTTTCACTTCATTCAAAGGGAATATTTTTCTACGATGATTTTTACTATTGTACAAAAAAGAATGTTTCTTTTTAACATAAGTGGTGAGAACAACCTTTCTGCCGCCATGAGTATTATTGGATCTTTGAATTCCATTACAAGACGTAATATTTTTAAAAGGACAATAAATACCATATAATCTTTTTACATATTTCAGAATTTAAAATGGTTTTGAGAATGGTTTTTATACAGAATTTATTTTTTTATTATCATGAAATGATATATTGTGATTGCAATGTGGATATGTTATCTTTTTTTATGCTTGTTTTATATGTTATGATTATTTTATGGATCTTGGGAATTGTTTATGTATACTGGTGGTTACATGGTAACCTTAGGGAGGGTGATCCTGATATTTCTCTCCAATACATTGGGTAATGTGACGAATGTAAACCTTAATGTTTATCCTCAGATATTTATGGAATATAATTTAATGGATATTCCGAATGAAACTCCCTAAGTAGCTGTGAAAGCTACAATGTAATTTTGATATGGATGCCAAAAATTACCTTTATAATTTATTACTTCAACATGTTATTCATAAATATTAGAATATCATGAGGTTCGTTATGATTAAAAAGTATTGGATTCATTCATTTATTTTCATTGATGGGTTAATAGTTCATTTTATTATTTTATATCCCTTACTGAGATTTTTTATGCTCATCCCATGTTTTGAAATTTTTTCACATGGCATAAAGATGAATAGGGTCAAGGAAGGGATCATGTAAAATTCATGCTTTCTAAAACCTGGAACTTGAGATGATTCTTTTTTATAGATTTTTTATTTTATGGAAAAATGGAAAGTAAGAAGAAGTATCTACATTGTAATTTTTGAGATGCAATTTAGTAGTTATGGCCTAATTATCTAAAACTCTAATCCTAAAAATATCCTCAATGTGAATCCTTGACTTAACTCAAGATTATTTAATGTTCAAGGATTGTTCCTTATACTATGATAGTTACTTTTTTATAAAATATGTGAGAAACAATTCATAAATATTAGAATACAAAGTAAGGGTTTCTTTGTCTTGTTTTTAAATCCCCAAGAGACGTTTGATATTTCAAACCATCATTTCTTTTAAGTGGTATGATTAATTTCAAAATGTCTTAATAAAAAATTTAAATTTGGAAAGTGGTATGATTAATTCCTAATGGATTTATATTTATATATTCATAAAATTTATGGCTTTTTGACATATATATAATATTTTTTTCATTAAATAGATTTCTATTAAAATTTTACCAATGTTATAGGGGTGTAACTCAACTCTCGTCATTGAGCTTTTAAAGTGTCTTCTTGAATTTCATTATTACATGAATGATTCCTTCCTGATAAATATTTTATTTCATGGTTATTTATATTAATTTTTGAGGATAATTATTTCTAATTCAAATACATTACCATGAAAATTTCTCCTTGAAAATTATATCATTGTTATGAGTAATTCTCATCCTCATTAATGATGGTTTCCCCTCCATGATAATATTTTTATTCCCAAAAAATATCAAACATTTTATTTATGTAAATAATTAATATGTGTCTCTTATGAACATCATATTTCTATTTCAACATTTTTAAAATGATGTTTTAATTCCACTTTTTAGGATTTGTATTTTCAATTGGGATATTCAATTTATTAAAAACTTTTTCTATCATTTCAATATAAATTAATTTATCTTACACAAATAATTTATTTTTGAAAAAATATATATTTTTTTCAAGAATGCACTATTGAAATTTAATTCTAAAAGTAAAAATATTTCAAAACAATTTATTTCTTATTTTAATTATAAAATTTATATTAAATGTGGTTTTAATAAATTCTTTTATGATAAATATAAAAAAATTTACCAAAAATATATGTTATGATTTCACTACCATTTTATTAATTATCTGAATAGGATATATTTACATAGAAATTATTTGGTAGGGATTAAACTAAAAATTTTCTTATGAAATATTATTTCATGTTATTGAATTTAGTGTATCAATAATTCTAATTATTGAGGTAAATGTTTGTGATACCATTTAGAAATTTTATGAATCCTATTCTTATTTCCTTGGGAATATAATTATATGATTAATTATTGTGTTAAAGTGGAATGGATATGTGTTGATGAATGATAGATAAGTTATTTTATCACCAATTATTTTATTGTAAAATTTTATATCTTCTGATCTTAAAATAGTACATGGTTGGACTAATACCAAGTTGAAGGGTGCAAGGAAGGAGTAATCCAAATCCAAAGGGTCTATGAGAGGATTTATTCCAATAAAAATGATACATAAGAGGAAGTATCTCAAGAAATAGGGTATATAATATGATTATCCATAGAACAATGGTAAATATGAGGATTATCCCAATACAAAGAATGTACATGAGTTATTGTCAAAATAATTATACATGAAGACTGCCTTGGGTGTAGCCGAGGATTATGATTTATTTTATTTTGTTTATGCTAAAATATTATAACCTAATATAATGCCTATAATGATTATCCTTTACTTATTTTAATTTATCATGATTCCACATTGATTTTCATAGTATATATTTTTTTATATACAATTTAATGTTCTTATATCATAAAATCATAAAAAATCTTATTACATAATTCTCTTTTAATAATACATTTCTACCATAATCATATTTGATCGTATTATTATGATCTATCCCTTAATTTAATGTTGATACGTTTTACCTTGCTAAGAATTTGATGCCAATCATATCTTATGTTTTCTTTCCCCATGATATAAAGGAAAGTATAATTTGCAGGAAGTTTAGAAGGTATTTTAAGGGACTTTAATTATTGAGAAATGATTACATGTGTTGTAAAATAAATTATTGATGTATATAGTCGTTAAGGATAGTAATCCAAATGGTTATCCAAGTTCAGTGAGATTATTTTGAGATATAATACTAATATAAAATATATAAAACATTATAGGGGATAATCTAATTCATAATAAAATTTAATTTTTAATGTTTTTTAGCACCGAACCCTTGAGTGTTGGTATGGGGTACCTCGGACAATATCAGATGAGGTTTTTGTTCTTTTTGGGGATTAGGATAGTTATTTTTAATGGGATTTCATTAATTATTGAAAACCTAAGGTTTAGGTATAAAGGAAAAGTATTATAATAGGATAAAATCCTAAAAGTTTGTTAAATTAGACAATATGTGTTTTTCAGGAATTAAAATCACTTTTTGGATACTACAAATGGATATAAGCTTTAGTAAAATGATACTTTGGGGTAGTAATCCTATAGGTTTATGTGGGTTATTAAATCAATCCCCATTAGGCTTATAAAAAATATTCCTAATTTTACTGCTATATTGACACTCCTAGGGAACTGTATTCAGTTAATATACATTCCATTTATCAATCATTATAGAGGATTTAAATATCTAACATGTTTAGTGAGAAATATAATTATGGTGATGATCATGGATAAAATAAATTGAAAAATATATATTCAAAATCATGGGTATATATATTATTTAATTTTATTTCAATTTTTATTTTTTTATTTATATGAACTTAATAAATTTTTATTTTGAGCACTCCCTTATTTAAATTAATTACTAAAACATAGAGTAACAATGTAAAATGGTTTTAATGGAAAAAATTTATATTGTACCAACAAGAAATGTAATGGTATAGAAAATTGAGTCAAACCATTGATGGTAATGTTATTCAAGTTTATGAGTAATAGTACAAACCATGTACACTTCCCAAATGCACCATAATAGGAGTAACTAGGTATTATGTTTTTCATAAAACAATTAACACCGACCATCAGTTGGTCTTTGATCCACCACTATCTGAGAGAGGGATTGATGAAGAAGAGAAGATATTTTCTATTATAAAAATTTTAGATCATGAATTTTTTTAGTTGTATATAGTTTAGAAGGTGAAACATATAAATGGTAGAGCCTAATGAAAAACATGAGGCAAAATGTAGAAATAGACTTAGTGATATGGGAAGAATTTAAGGATGAATTATTCTATAATTACCTTCCCAGAACTCTTCATTCAATAAATGATATATAATTCTAGGAGTTGAAAAAAAGGTACATGAATAGATTAAAACTAATAAAGATACTTTCATTAAAATTTCAATATACTTATCTAGTTTTAACATTTACCTTTAAGGTAATATTGATATGTTTTAAGGGTTTAAAGACTAGTATCTGAAAATATTTTACTATATAAGAATTTGGATTCTATAAATATATTTTTAATATTCATTAGTGGTGGAAATAGAATCTCCAGACTCTCTTTATTCACATGGTTAGTGTTAAAATGAATGGAAAATTGATCTCTCTATAAATTCATGTAGTAAAAACAATATAGGAACACTAATTTATCATTTGACATGTAGAATTTTTTTGAACAATCATTAGGGAGATTGTATCCCAGAGAAAATTATGTAATTCATGTTTTGAAGAGAATTTTTTTGAACTCTGGCATTCCAAAGAGATATGAAGAGACCAGCTTCTCAAATAGATGGAGAAATTCCTATATTAAAAAAACAAATCTAGTGCGATTTTTGTATAGAATACATGAATTATGAAAAAAATTAACTGAACCCTAGCTTTAAGGAAATAATTAACATTAATATCTATCTTTTCCAATTGAAAAAGAAAACTCATATGAAATCACCAAGTATAAATTAAACTACGATAGTGAATTAGATCTGAAATATTGATACATAATTTTCCTCTACTCCACATTAAAGGGTCTCTTGTTCAATTATAATTCTAGTAAGTCTAGTATATCTTGGAATATTTATAAAACCTTCAAATAAACACCAAAATGAATTGATATTATCATGTAAAAACATCTCTTATTATTTAATCCTATGTTGGGTTTTAGGGAATATTAATTCTGAATATTTCATTAACCCCCCATTAAATGAATTCAAAGTTATTTTATAAATGTATTAGCAATATACACATAGAATCCATAGTAATCAGATAACTATGGTAATCAAATATCATTTTTAAACAAATATATGATTGTTTATTTTTAGAAGGATGTCTATGATCACTATTATAAAACAATTTCAAAAATATAAGTTATTATTTAAAATCATAATGGTTTCTAAGTGAAATTTATTAGAAAAAAACAATATTTTAATTGACCCATTCTACGAAAAAATGATATATTTCCCATGTTTTGTGTGTGTAATATTTATCTCCAAGATAACCTTAAGTGGTTTTACTTGTATGTGATAATTAACCTTTAGAGGATTCAATTTATTTATTTGGAATAGAATATAACACCATGTGTTTGTAGAATATATTTCTCTCTAAATTAATACGGTGTTTAAGTTTTTTTTTCACATGATTTCCCAAACTAAAATGAGAAGTTACATGTTTTATAAATATTAAAAATATAATTTATTAATAATAAAATCTCTACAAAATAAAAAATTTAATAAATTACAAATTCATAAAAAACATGATTAAAAACACAAAAATTTAAAATTATTTCTCTAATAATTGTTGTTTTTTTTAATATATTAAATTTTAATCTAAAATGTAAATATATATATTTATAAATTTTAATTTTTAAAAATAGAATTCATTTTTTAACCCATATATGAAAGCTTTCATATGTTTAATTATTGATATTTCACTAGAATAATTAATTTTTCAATGAATAGTAACAATTACTGATGTCGAAAATGAAGTCACTTTTATAACATTGTCATAATACAAGAATATATTAAAATAAATTTGAAACATTTTTATTAATATATAAATTAAACAAATTAAATCCTATAAAAACACTATATTGAATTTATGAAACATATACACAATATTTGGAAAATATAATAAGTTTTTTGAATTAAAATCTTGTTTTATTCACATATATGAAAAACTTGTTTTAAAAAATGATAAATATTATATCAGAAAAATTATTTCCATCTTACTATAAACATAGTTTTATTATGAAATAATTATAATGACAACTTTTTGAATAAAAATATGATTACCAGACCTAGATCAAATAATTGTTATAATGATAATATAGAGGTTTTCAAAAAATATTTTATTAACATTGTGCAATTTCAATATATTAAAAAAAATAATCCTTTACAAAAAAAAATTAATATTATTTTTAATCCTATATATAAATAAATTAACACTACGTAAAATTTAGTATCAATAATAAATAATTTTAATAACTCTTAATGGTATGAAGAAAACTATTCAACAATATATGATTTTATGTATAAAATGTTTCAATTTAAAATTCAACACTACATTATACTGATATTTATATAGGCTCCATGGATTGTAAATTTATTCATATAACATATTAATATTTATAATTTTTACCATATATTTTTAATAAAATATAAACTACTATTGTAAAAACAATTTTCTAATGTAAAACCCATAATGGTAAAACATAAAAATCATGTTGTAAAAGGCTTGAAAGTTATTTAAAACATGTTTTAAAATTATGTCCAATTTTTTAGACCATATATATCTAAAAACTCTATTACTTCCTGATTTTTGGGCCATTTAACTTTGAATATTGTTATGTTGTTTTTGAAAAATAACAGTTATTTGAAAAATATCCCATTGCTTCACTTATAAAAGAGGAAGACTTCCACCTCTTCAAGCCACACTTATAAATTATAATTTAATCATGAGACATTTAAATATTACACTTACATGGAATAAATCACAATTTCAGAATCCAATGATCTCAATTAATTATCATAATTCCCTCATTTCCAAAAATACTCTTAAAAGAATGTTCAATGACATTATTTGAGTATTACTTAATCCGTATCATTTTCTTCTTAAAATTTCCCATCAAAACCTATCATAATCAATGTAATATAATTAAATAAGTATAATTAGTATAATTAATTGTTACCGTATTTATTTAAAAACATTAATATTATAATTTCAATCCACATTGAAAAAAAATAATGTTAATCGTGTGTATGGTGGAATACCACCTCCGTGCAACTAAATATTTTATTTTCCATCATCTCTTTTAAATAATAGTAAAAAGGATGGATTTGATAAATAAAATTTATTAATATTTTTAAATTATTTTTCTAAAAACATTACTTATAATATACATTCATTCTATCCCATTTTTAAAGACATGGAATTTTTAATCAAGCATATGACGAACTACCACCTCCACGAATAATGAATTTCATTTGGAATTAACAGCGTTCAATTATGGTAATAAGTATGAATCAAATGATTATATATGATATTTTTTATATTTTTTATATTATTTAAAATTTATATTAATGTTATATAAAAACAAGTCCTTACTCATAAAATCATTATTTCATGTAATTATTTGTGTTAGTTTTACCACCTATGTGGGAAATGTTATGATGTTTTCAACATTAATGATTAAGGAATGTTATATAATTTTAGTATAATTTTATAATAATTTATTTAATTTTTTTAACTATTATGGAATGATTTTATTAATATTTAATATATTTATAAGTATATCAACTTTGGATTATTGAATATTATTGAACTAGTTCATCACAACTACTTTGTTTCATCAACAGTATCCATATATTTCCCCAAATGAATTTGAAATTAAAAAATAATTTTATTAAAATAATCAAATAAATTTAGTAATAAAATAATAATGATCTGTGGGTAATAAAAAATATCATATTTTCATTACAAAACTAGTTAAAAACAGTAATTTATACTCGCACCTAATTTCCAAAATAGATTTCAACTAACTAATCTACATGTCGATAACTATTAAAAAATCAATTAATAAATAGATATATATATATGAATAATGTTATAGAATAATATATTATGATAGTTATGTTTATTATACGGGATGTTATAGTGTTTTTTGAGTGAGTAAGAATATAATGTAATGATTTCTCTGTCTCATTATAGAAATAGAGTGATATAGTTGATATTTCTCACCACAATTTATTTTCTATGGTGCGATACATAAATATCAATTTTTTTCTAATAAATAATATTCTTGGGATTTTTCCTATCCAAATAATTTTCTTTAGATAAATATCCTTTTCTCAAAAGATATAAATGTTTTAAGAGTTTTTGTTAACTCAACTCTCTTCATTGAGTTATAATGTCTCTTCTTAATTGTCTATGTTGTAAGATTGGTTCCTTCCACCAAAATATTTTATTTTAGGGTAATTTCACATCTTCTCCATATTAAAATCATTTTAATTAAAACAATTTACATTGGTTAATTTATTTCTCTAAATATATATCATTGTTAAAAAATAATTTCCATCATCATTAATGATAGTTTTTCCTATTTGTCTCTATTTTCCATTCTACCAACATTATTCCTTATATTTGGAAAAATAATTTTCTATTATCTCAGGTGACTATAATATTTCTATTTTACTATTTTAAAATATACTTTTTATTATATATTTTTATATATTAGGTTTTAATGATATGTATTTCAAAATATTAAAATGGTTTTTCATCCCTTAAAATAAAATTAATTATATTCCACTCCACATTTGTTTTCTAAACATTTATATTTTTTTAATGATACACTATAAAAACTAAAAATTAAAATTAAACATTTTTTCTAAAAAATCACTTCAATTTTTTCAGAGAAATGAATTTTCAATGTTGTAATAAACAATTTTTTTACTCTATTGATAAAATATTTACTGAAAACTCTTTTATGATTTTAGTACTATTTTCTTAATTATATATAAAGTATATATTTACTTATAAACTCATTTTTTGAATAACCCTCTAATTGTTATTAGGATGCACTCTTTTGGGTGATTGAATTTTTTATATCGTCTATTCACATTATTGACGTCAATTTTGGATCAACCATCCATAAATGTTTTGAAACCAATTTTTCATTCCATGGGTTCTTAATGATTATAATATTGATGTTTTTCAATTTGACCACATATATATGGATGAATTATGGGAGGGTAAATTTATTTTCCATAAATTTATTGCTAATTTTTATATCTCATGATATCCAAAGGTTACCAGATAAGATTTATATAAATAAAAAGGGTACACAAGAGGATTTGTACAATAAAAAATGTTCACATGAAGATTTATCTAAATTAAAAGGGTAAATGTGTTTGTTAATCCAAAACTAAATGGTACATGGTTTGATTTATCCCATTCCCATATATACAAAAGATTAATATCACTAGAATAATAAGGTGCGCATGTGATTATCTGTAGCTCACTATGTGTTTAATGGCTTGGGGGGTAGCTATTACATATTATTTTTATGATAATGCTTATTCCACACTCTTATATCTAATTTTCATGCCTATGATAATTATAATTGACCCATGTTTAATTTATGATGATTCCACACACTTTTTCCATGATATCTTTTACATCCTTAGAGATTACATGTCATTCTATATTACTATATTGACAACTATTTTTGTTTCATTCCATTTTAATACAGTATTTATCCCATGATAAATTTTACTTACACACTCATTAAATAATTATTTGTGAAAAGTGGATATTTTATCGCTAACATATCATTTTATCTCACACTTTTCTAATGTTACATTTCAAAAGGTTATGAAGATATGTATAAATTGAGGAAATTCAATACAGAAGTAAAGAGGAGACCTATTATGGATAACTTTAAAAAAAGTGTTGTAAATTAAATTTATTATGTAACTAGTTCATAAATCCACTAAATAAAAATGTTATCTATTATGAGTAAAATTAGTGTGATATTTAATACTAATGTATTTTTTTATATTTTAGCAAACATAATATCACTTGGTATGGATGTTAATTATAAAAGGTGTTTTAATAAAATGTTCTTGGAGTGTGGATATTGGTCACCTTATTGAATTAGATATTTGATATGGTAATATATTATATCATATAAAAATGAAAATGATCATATAGGTTTTTATTTGTAGTGGCAAGAGAAATATTGAAGTTGGTGAAGTAATGTATTGATTTTCTATTTTATTAGACTAATACTAGAAAATATATTCATTTATTTAATTTGATTAAATTTAAATGAATTTGTTAATGAATCAATATGGAGAATTTTTTTCATTTTCTCATTATAGGTTAGGATGAATGTTAGGTGTTGTTCAAAATCTATAGCTAATGGTTTTAGTGAATTTATGTATTCCAATGTGTTTATGAGATTATGTTACATGTGAATGTAATTGAAGGAATTAATTAAATATTAATCCTACAAGACTACATGTCCACTATGATGATTTTGATTAACATGGACTTATGTATGGATATGTATGATCATGGATAATATATTCAAGCATCGATAAAGTTGTCGAAGGATTCATTGAAAATGGATAAATTCTTGTTTGTTGTTGGAACCCCCTAATATTCCCTCTTCTATATGTAACTGAATAAATTTCAAAGAATTAAAATATTTGAATGTAGGTTTTTTTGACTTATGTGGAATCAAATGTGTCTAATGAGGTTATGAGAAAAAAGTATTCACTAAGTAGGTCTATATAAACAATCCTATATACATCCCATAAATATTCTATTTTAGGTAGGAACATATTGTGTTATGGTACTCCATTATGCACTACTATTATTAGGTATTTTGATGGGTTTTTATGAATGATTCTAGTTTTGGAAGTTCATTTTCTTAAAAAAAATTCTATTGTAGAAAATGATGTCACAGATAAGAGTATTAAAGATGGAATGTGAACAAAAAATTATTCATGATGATAAAAAATTTCATCTACAAATATGATATCAAAATGTTTAGATAATTTTAATGTGATGGCTTTTTTATCCATAACAATTTTTTTAATTATTTTAAATAATATAACAATTATAAAAACATTATAAAATAAAAAAATTAAGAAAAAAATAAATAAAAAATATAAAAAATATATTATAATACCATTTCAAAAAAGATATATTTATAAACCTAAAATACATGAAAACCACTCTATGAAATAGGGATTAGCTGTATTAGGGGGAAGAGTATCACATGGAGTGTTAGGTGGAGGAAAATCCATGGGGACACCATGATCATGATATCTTTTATACTCTAATATATTCTCATCTCTCTTAAAATGTTTCTTATGCTCCTCCTCCCACTCTCTATCCGTGATTCTTATAATCACATTCTAATATTGAAACCACTCTTCAAATATGCAGTGAATTATGAAGACTCTAAATTATATCACATCAATCTGAATGAATACTTTGTGCATGTACTAAAATAATTAGTATGTTTCAATTGTGAACTAATATTGATCACCTAATCATTCTTTAAATAGTGCATGGTTTCTTATATCCAAACCCACTAATATAGACTTGACTCACAAGTGGAACCTCTATCAATGTCAGGTTTTTTATCTTAGGAATGAGAATTGTTGGAATCACCTGTTTTGATAATCCTAAATCATGCTTAAACGTTGATGATGATGTATTAAAACCTTGCATTAATCTTATTATTCTATGCTTAAACGTATTTTATTCTAAACAGTTCATATTCTTACTCTCATAACTTTACTGTAACAGCTTACAGTAGTATTTACATAAGTTTAGTATTGTTAGCCAACAGTCAGAGTTTTCTTTTCAAAGTCACAGTTACAGCTAACTGTCACCTTAAGTTACTGTTGCAATAAGTTCACAGTTACAAGGTTACAGTCGAAGACTAATACAAGCTTACAGTCACGAGTCTACCGCTATCAATTGTCAAAGCTCACAGACGAAGGTCATAGTTACAAGACTTCTATTCAATGTTTTCTCTGCTCAAGTTCACAGTCGAACAAGTCTACAGTTGGATCAAGTTCACAGTCGAACAAGCCTACAGTCATAAGTCTACAGTCAAGGTTACAGTTAGACAGCTTCTGTCGACTAAGTCTACTGATGATCGAGGTCTACAGTTGACAAAGGTTACAGTTCTACAAATTTGATATTACAAGTCTACAGTTAGAGAGGCTACAGTTACATGGAGTAAAAGCTACCATTGCAAGCCTACAGACAGCAAGCCTTTTGTTGAAGCAGCAGTCAGAAGGAAGTCCACAGTTGGAAGACCACAGTTGAAGTCCACAGTGACATACATTCTCGACCAGTCTATTATTATTATATTTCTACTTTTTTCTTTACCAATTTGATTAATACTAATCTAACGGTCATGTCTAGACAAAGTAATACACCTAACATTATTTATTGATATTTGCAGACATATCAAGAAATAATACAATGTACGAGGAAGATTGCACGTGTAACTCAAGGCTATTTATCTTGTCGGCCTTGGGTGAACAAAAAGGGCATATATGGAGGAGTATAAAAAGAAGAGAGAAGCATTCAAGAAAAAGAACGAATGGAACAAAAAGAACAGTGACATACACGAAGACACACAGAGTCTAACATCTACAACTGAGAAGGAGTTACGCATATACACAAAAAGAAGAACTCTCGAGCAAAAGAGTCTCAAGTGAACCGACTGAAAGAACCGTCTCCTAAAAGCCATGCTGTGAAGCACTCAAACTCAAAGAAGCTGATCACTTGAACATCTGGAAGTCTGGAAATCATGACACTCTGTTTTAGTGTCAACTTACAGAAAAAGGACCAAAGCTTCAAGTCACTCATTCCTACAAGTCCAGAACTGATCTGCCAACACTATAGAGCACTCTAAACCTTCCTCTTTCTATCTCTTGCTCTACTGTGTTTAAGTGTTTTACATTTGTGAGCAGTGTGTTAGTATTACACACACTGTCTCCTGTGCTTAAACTGAGGGATACTGAAAATCCCTATCCCAAACCTTTTTACATTTGTTACCCACGTATAACTGTGGAAGAAGCCTGGTGTGGCTTGGTCATTTGTTTTCCCACGTATAACTGTGGCAGAGGTTGTCAAACCTGGACAGTTTGTGAAAACTGTTGTAAATCCCGATACAGGCTGTGTATCAATCCTTTTTATAAAATTTCTTGGTGGCAGGTGATCACCAAGTGGAAGAGGACTAAGTCTTAGCTTAAGACTGAACCTCTTGTTTGAAATAGCTTGTTATTCTTTTCTTTACTTTGCTTTCCCTTTTCTGCTGTGCTCCTTTTTTTGTAAACAATAAATCTGTTTTTTCAAATACTCTGATAGTCAATTTTGGTTAGTGTGTATAAGAGATTTGTTTAGTAAACTTGTTTCAAAAGTAAAGTTAGTCATCAAACTAACCTTACTGAGGATTAATCAACCTTAGAGAAACCTGTTGAACAATAAGTCACCTATATCTCTACTGCCTTAATTGACTGGGCTGTTTTTCAATTTGGGGGATTTAATCTTAATATTTTTAACAGAAATTTTTAATTGGAACTCAATTCACCCCCCTCTTGAGTGTCCACACCGACCAACATTTGGTATCAGAGGATGTGTTTATCTCTGTTATACTTGCTCAAAATTTTATTTTAACTCTCTGTTTTTAAACTGTGATTGTAGTTTTATCTAAAAGATCTTAAATATCTGTTAGTTCTAAATTTTATCTCTTTAAAACATTTTCTAAAATTTCCTTATGGATAATAGACTAGAAGGTGCTGCTACTAACATGCCACCCTTCTTTAATGGTGTGAATTATGCCCAATGGAAGCTCAAAATGAAAATTCATTTGGAAAGTATGGGTTTTGATATTTGGACTGCTATAGAGTCTCAATACAAGATTCCAGAAACTGAAAGAATAACTTGGGATGAACCTACTAAGGTAGCTTACAATAATAATTGTAAGGCTGTGAATGCTCTCTACTGTGCTCTAGGAGATGAGGAATTCAATAGAATTTCTGCATGTAAAACTGCTTTTGAAATCTGGGACACCTTAGCTGTTTCTCATGAAGGAACAACTAATGTCAAGGAAATGCTGTTAAATACTTATACTATCAAATATGATAACTTTAAGATGAAAGCTGATGAACCTATTTCTGATATGTATCTCAGGTTTAATGAGATAGTCAACACAATGAGCTCACTCGGAAAGATTGTTCCAGCAAAGGAGCAAATCATGAGATTATTGAGATGTCTGCCTGACAGATGGAGAGGCACATCCGTTTCAATTAGAGAATCCTGTGATATTGGAACTTTGCCTGTCAAGGAGTTAATTGGTAAGCTGATGATGTACGAAGAAGAGCTCAAGGTAAATAAAGAGGAAGATGAGGAACCAAAACGAAAATCTGTAGCTTTTAAGTCTACTGCATCAAAGAGAAAAGACAAGGAGAAAGTGCATATACCAACTGAAAGCTCATCTAGTGAAGACTTAGATTCTGACAGTGATGCCGAGATGGCACAAATAGCAAGGAGATTCATGAAGTTCTATAGGAAGAATATGTTCTTCAGAAAACCAAACTACAAGGGTAAGTATGATAGACAAGGTAAGTGGAAGAAAGATTGGAAGAAAACTAATAAAGAAGAAGACATAATTTGCTATGAATGTAAAAGGAAAGGACACATCAAAGCTGACTGTCCTAAGTTAAAATTCAAGAAGAAATATGAGTACAAGGACAAGAATTATAAGAAAGCTATGAAGGCCACCTGGAGTGCTTCAGAAGACAGCACAAGTGAATCAGAATCCAGTGATTCTGAAAGAAATCGTGCTAATATATGTTTCATGACAAACACATCTGAGGTAAGCTTAGACACTCCCACTTTAAACTCTTATTATTCTGAAGGTGAAGCAGAATCTGGTTCTGATTCTGAAAATATGTCTAAAGATGAATTTATTGAATACTGTAATATGCTGGAAGAAACGTGTAATGAACTAAAGGATAAATATAAGTCTTTAAAGAAACAGCATGCTCTTACTGCAAGTGTCAAGTCTGCACTTGATGTAGAAAAAGAGAAAAATGTTCAATTATTAAAGGAGAATACAGAACTAAAACTATCTAATGAACAACTTAGAAAGGACTTAAAAACATTCACAAATGGAAAAGATACTCTAACCCAACTGCTAGGAAAGCAAGTTGCACCTAAGTATGCTACTGGCTTGGGATACCAACCTGGACAAAGACAGTTTACTAAAACCCGATTTATTCCCAAGTCTGGAAAAAATCCTGGTAGTTCCAGTTTTGGAAATTCGTATGCCTCAACTGGTTATTTAAGTAGTTGTAGATCAAATAAAGTATATCTCTCTAAATCTGTTGCATCTATTAATTGTATGGGACCCATAAAACATATCTGGGTACCTAAATCCTTGATTGCTAACATATCTGGACCCAAGAAAATCTGGGTACCAAATTCATTTCCTGTCTAATCTGTTTTGTAGGAAATCTGTTTGAAAAGAAATTACAAGAAGGTATGGTACTTAGACAGTGGATGTTCAAGACACATGTCTGGGGACTATTCGTGCTTCAAAAGCTTAATAAAGGTTGATGGAGGATATGTCACTTTTGGTGGTAACTCAAAAGGAAAAATCATCGGCTTAGGCCAGATTGGTAACACTGACTCAGTATTAATTTCCAAAGTTTTATTTGTTGATGGACTTAAGTACAACCTACTTAGCATTTCTCAATTGTGTGATGATGGTTTTAATGTCAAGTTTAAAAACAATTCTTGTGATGTTTATAATTCCAAAAATGCTTTAATATTTTCTGCCTTAACAAATGAAAATGTTTATGTTGTTGACTTAAAACCTTTAGCTAAACATAATGTTACTTGCTTAAATGCTTTTCATAAAGAGTCTTGGCTGTGGCATAGGAGATTAGGACACTGCAACATTCACTCACTTAGAAAAGTCTCTAAGAAACACCTAGTTAGAGACCTACCTAAGCTTGAATTCCCAAATGACAAAGTGTGTAATCCCTGTCAAAAGGGAAAACAACACAAAGTTTCTTTTAAACCAAAGAAAGAAGTTTCAACTTCTCAACCACTTGAACTGGTTCACATGGATTTGTTTGGACCATCAAGAATTTCAAGTCTAAATGGGAAGCACTATGTTTATGTTCTTCTAGATGACTTTTCTAGATATACTTGGGTATACTTTCTAGCTCACAAAAGTGAAGCCTGCTCTTCCTTTGTTAAATACTCTAAGTCTGTAGAAAATCTTAGTGGACTTAAGATTAAGACCTTGAGGAGTGATCATGGCCGTGAGTTTGAGAATCAAGAATTTGAATCTTACTGCTCACACAATGGATATGCTCACAATTTTTCTGCTCCTAGGACACCTCAACAGAATGGTGTAGTGGAAAGAAGAAACTGAACCCTGCAAGAAATTGCAAGGACTATGCTTAATGAATATGACCTGCCTGTTTACTTTTGGGTTGAAGCTGTAAATACAGCCTGCTATTTTATTAATAGAGTCTTGATTAGACCGGTTCTTAAGAAAACCCCTTATGAGTTGTGGAATAATAGGAAGCCTAAGGTTAATTACTTTAGAGTTTTTGGTTGCAAAGTCTTTATTCTGAATACTAAAGATAGTCTTGATAAATTTGCTCCAAAAAGTGATGAAGGAATTTTCCTGGGTTACTCTATGTCTAGTAAAGCCTATAGAGTGTTCAATAAGAAAACCAAATGTTTGGAAGAATCTGTTCACATCAAGTTTGATGAGACTGATCCACATGAGTCTAAAACTTCTCTTGAAGATGTTGAAGAAGACTTATCTGTTCTGGACCTAAATGACAAATCTAAAGAACCTGTAATAAAAACATCCAGTTCTGGACTTTTTCCAGAATCTTCCTCTGTGGAACCCGAACCTATAAATGAACCTGAAATCTCTAGTTCAACCTTTACCAAATCAACTAGGATTCTAAAGAATCGTCCTTTAGATGCTGTTGTTGGTAATCTTGATAGAGGAACACAAACTAGAGCTTCTCTAAGAAATCAGGTTGAACATCAAGCTTTTCTTTCACAGCTTGAACCCAAAAATGTCAATGATGCTATCAGTGATGAATTCTGGGTAATGGCTATGCAAGAAGAACTAAATCAGTTTGAAAGAAACAAAGTTTGGGAATTAGTGGAAAGACCTAAAGACACTCTTACCATAGGCACTAAATGGGTGTTTAGAAACAAAGTTGATGAGTTTGGTAATATAATCAGAAACAAAGCTAGGCTAGTTGCACAAGGGTATAGTCAGGAAGAAGGAATAGACTATGAGGAAACCTTTGCACCCGTGGCTAGACTAGAGGCCATTAGGATATTACTTGCTTATGCTGCTCATCTGAATTTCAAACTATATAAAATGGATGTTAAAAGTGCTTTTCTAAATGGATATATAATTGAGGATTTATTTGTGTAACAACCTCCTGGTTTTAAAAATCCCCATTTTTCTAATCATGTTTTTAAACTATCTAAAGCTTTATATGGTTTAAAGCAAGCTCCAAGAGCTTGGTATGATAGGCTCAGCTCTTTTCTTATTTCGAAAGGATTTACTAAAGGGATAGATGATCCTACTCTTTTTATTAAATGGATTTCTAAAGATGTCTTAATACTACAAATTTATGTGGATGATATTATTTTTGGATCTTCTAAAAATTCTTTATGTGTTGATTTTTCAAAAATAATGCAAAATGAGTTTGAAATGAGTCTAATGGGAGAACTCAAATTTTTCCTTGGATTTCAGATCTTTCAAAATAAAAATGGTATTATTTTGAACCAAAGTAAATATATTAAAGATCTTCTAAAACGTTTTTTCTTTGGATGGCACCAAAGGCAGTGACACACCTATGAGCACCACTTGCAAGTTGTACAGTGATGAAACTGGTGAACCAGTGGATCAAACCAATTACAGAGGTATGATAGGTAGTCTACTATACATTAATGCCAGTAGACCTGACATCATGTTCAGTGTATGCATGTGTGCTCGGTTTCAAGCCAATCCAAAAGAGTCTCATTTGACTGCTTTTAAAAGGATTTTCAAATATCTAAAACATACTCCCAATTTGGGATTATTTTATCCAAAAGGACAATCATTTGATTTATTAAGTTATTATGATGCTGATTTTGCTGGCTGCAAGTTAGAGAGAAAGAGCACCTCTGGAACATGTCACATTTTAGGCAAGTCACTAGTATCTTGGTGTAGTAAGAAGCAGAATTCTATTGCATTGTCTACTACCGAAGCTGAGTATATAGCTGCTGGTAGCTGTTGTGCACAAATCTTGTGGATGAAACACACTTTACTAGACTATGGATATCAATTCAAACATGTCTCTATAAGGTGTGACAATACAAGTGCTATTAACATTTCTAAAAATCCAGTATCCCATGCTAGGACAAAACATATTGATGTGAGACATCACTTTCTGAGGGATCATTATCAAAAAGGTGATATCACTATTGAGTTCATTGGCACTGAACATCAGTTAGCTGATATTTTTACAAAGCCTTTGAATTCTGAGAGATTAAGTTACATCAAACATGAGTTAGGTATGATTAATTATAGCACAGTTGAAACCTCGCAGTTGAAACCTCACAGTTGAAACCTCGCAGTTGAAACCTCACAGTTGAAACCTCGCAGTTGAAACCTCACAGTTGAAACCTCACAGTTGAAACCTCACAGTTGAAACCTCACAGTTGAAACCTCGCAGTTGAAACCTCACAGTTGAAACCTCACAGTTGAAACCTCACAGTTGAAACCTCACAGTTGAAACCTCACAGTTGAAACCTCACAGTTGAAACCTCACAGTTGAAACCTCACAGTTAGACCTCACCGGTATACCTCACTGTTACATCTCTCTGTAGGCTGTTTCGCTGTTTAACCTTATTTTATTTTTGCGGGAATTCGAACCGTTTCTTTTCTTTATACTTTTATCTCTAAATCCCTAAATGATAAAATCTAGAACATCGAACATATCTCAATCCACTCATCTCGACCCTTGCTCTCTCAAGTCCTAAACCCTAAACCTTCAACCGAACCTCGAAACCTCATTCAGTTCCAATGGCCAGAACAAAGCGACCCCCGACTGTCAATGAAGATGCACCAATGCCGAAGAGGACTCGAGTCGAATCCAGTGGCACCGAGAACGCCTCGATAAGACCTGTTAATCCACATCTGACTAAGAGAGAAATAGTTGTTTAGAAGTAGCTAAGTGAAGAGTGGATTTTATCGAGCAGATCATTAGTACTGGCAGTGCTTAATGAGCAAGGATGGACCGAATGCTTCGCAAACAATAATGGACCGTACTACCCGAAGCTAGTGAAGGAATTCTATGAATATCTACAGTTCGAGGAAGAGGATGATCTGCATAGACTGGTATCCAGAGTAAACGGCAATGAAGTCAGTTTTTCATCCGTTGAATGGGCTGCATGTTTAAGAGTTCCTCATGAGGGTATTTACAACTACTATTCTAGAGCGGCTCCTCCAAATAGTGTAATCTTTGATCATGAGACGGCTCTGGAAGAACTGACAGGCAATGGCACAGTAAGAAAGATTATTGCTGCTGAAATGAGTGGAGAGGACATGCTTCTGTTTAAGTTTATTTAGCATGTACTGAGTCCTAGAAGAGGAGATTTTGCAACTCTGAAGCACCAGGATATTTACTTGATGTACTTATTAAAACATGGAAGGAAGGTCAACCTTTGTAGGTTGATGATGGCTCAGATGGAGGACATGATAAAGGCAAGCTCAAAATCAAGTTCCTTGTTTCATGCTAAACTCATTTCGGTAATGTTGAAAGTGAAAGGTGCAGCTGGAAGTCAGGAAGAGTTGATAGTGGCAAAGAACAATGTATGTATCTCGAAAGTAATCTGCAAATTCATGAGGATCAGTTGGAATACCTGGAAGAAATCATGGGTGAATGATGAGGAGAGAATCTATGAGAAATTTATCCCTTCTACTCATCCCTCTAGACCAAGAGATAGGAGAGATCCGGGCTTAAAGCCTGATGAGCCTGAACCTGTATACTCAGATAATGAACAGACTGCAGTAGTTGGTGACTCTGCAAGAGAGAACACCCCAATTGATGAAGGGAGTGATCCTGAGACTACTCACAGTCCTGTCAGGACAGTGGCGTTTGGTGCAGAAATCCCTCCAAAAGAACTACCTAGTAGAGAACCTGTTCTAAGAGACAGTGAGACTGAGTCTACAGAAGAAGAAGAAGAAGAATCTCAATATTTTGTCAAGGACACCTCTGAAGAGGATGATACAGTTGAAGCAGAAGAGGCTGGAGCATCAAATGAAAATCAAGAAACTGTTGCAGAAGATGAAGAGGAGATCAGTGGTGAAGAAACAGAAAAACTTAGTATGAGCCCTCTGATAGGGTATACAGACAAGTCAGTGTCTGACCAGGAAGCAGGAGTGGTCTCTACTACTGTTGTCATGGAAGTGGTTGATGACTCAACAGAGAGGGAGGCTAACCTCACTGCTGAACCTACAGAGGAAGCAAATATGGAACCTGCTAGAGCTACAGAAGAGAACTTAGAGTTACCCAGAGTCGAGCAGATAGTAGAAAATGTTCAGGAAGGAGCTCCAAGTGAGGGGGAGCGTTTTGGTTCAGTCTCTGTACTGTATGATATAGAAGGATGGACCTCAGATCCAGGATACATGGTGTTAGGACTCAATTATGAGGATTCAGATGAGGAAAACCATCCACCAAGAAATCCAGTTATCCTAACTAACAGCTCTCCAGTGTTAGAAACTGAAAGATTGGCCGCCAAGGAAGACCTTGAATCCTTAAAGAATGAAATGAAGGAGACCATCAGACAGCCTGTTGCGGAATTGAAAACCAGTCTTTTTGATGAGCTGAAAAATGTAGAACAATCCTTAGAATTATCTCTAGGATGTGTTGTGGGAAGTCCAATCAAAGAAGTGATGGATGAAATGAAAGTGTGCCACACTCAAATTGAAAGCTGGACTGGAGCAGTAGTGGCCCTCAGACAATCAATTTCTTCTTTAACTGCCCTGAGCAGTTCTCAGACACAAGTGGCCAGTGAGATTCGATACATCAAAGAAGTGGTCAAGCAGTTTGTGGAAGTATTTGAGGCTTTCAAGAAATCAGTAAAAGAACACTTTAGCAATAAGGATGTTTTCATTCAGAAAGTGATTGGAAATATGACTCAGTCTTTCAAGGAGACAGTGGCATTCTCAGTCAAGTCCCTTCCTTCATCTAGCTCTCCTGTAGACCTTGAGCAGTTTAGAAGCCTGCTCAGAGAAGAGATTACTCAGGCCCGTGCAAATGACACATCAGACCTACAGATCCTTGCTACTACAAGAGAAGTCATTGGCTTTGTTCGTGAGCACCTGCAGACTGCTACTGCTTCTCAGGAAGCCATCAAAAGTAAAGTGGATCATTACTTTGATCGGATTTTCACCAAGCATCAGTTGAACCATCACTTCAAGCTCATGCTAGAAACTATGAAGCTGCCTCCTGTTACTCAAGCTTTCAAAGAACAAGTTAGCAAGCTACGAGAGTTGACCCCGGCTTTGGATAAATTCTTGGAAAACAAAAATGACTTCTTATCTGCCATGGACAGAGGAGGAAACATCATCATGGATTTCAGGAATCTGCTCCTACCTTTTCTTCATGTGGACTGCA
Source organism: Viscum album (assembly GCA_963277665.1). Classification (NCBI taxonomy): domain Eukaryota; kingdom Viridiplantae; phylum Streptophyta; class Magnoliopsida; order Santalales; family Viscaceae; genus Viscum; species Viscum album. Next base: position 78,600,359 of record OY728139.1, read on the forward strand.
CACCTGTTATAGTTCCTCCTGCCCTACCTGTCTCCAACCCCAGTGGTTCTTCAGTAATGTCTCCTGCTGATGCCCTCAGAAGCCTTAGACCACTGATACCTCGGCAAGCTACTCACTACAGGCCTTCAGGAGAATCTTTTGCTGCCCCTCCAGACATTCCTGTTACAATTCCTAAGCATGTTGATCTTTCACCTACTGCTCCATCTTCTTCCTCCAAAGGAAAAGATCCCTTACCTACAGATGAAGAGGATTGAGTCTGTTTATGTTTTTTGATAGGGATCATGTATTCACGTTTTGGGCCATGTAATGTACTCATTATTAATACAATGTTTATTTTCTCTCTCTCTGTCTTTCTTTTTGTTAATCACAAAGGGGGAGAAATAGGGAGAAATGGGGAAAACTCGGGGGAGAAATGAACCTATACAAAGAGGGAGAAATCCTTGAGGATTATACCTAATTTTTGTGCTCATATTGCTAATAATGTGTTTTGCACACTTCTCTCTGATACATCTATATTTCATTCCATACTGACATAATTTGTGATTATCAAAAAGGGGGAGATTGTTGGAATCACCTGTTTTGATAATCCCAAATCATGCGTATACGTTGATGATGATGTATTAAAACCTTGCATTAATCTTATTATTCAATGATTAAATGTATTTTATTCTAAACAGTTCATATTCTTACTCTCATAACTTTACTGTAACAGCTTACAGTAGTATTTACATAAGTTTAGTATTGTTAGCCAACAGTCAGAGTTTTCTTTTCAAAGTCATAGTTACAGCTAACTGTCACCTTAAGTTACTGTTGCAATAAGTTCACAGTTACAAGGTTACAGTCGAAGACTAATACAAGCTTACAGTCACGAGTCTACCGCTATCTATTGTCAAAGCTCACAGACGAAGGTCACAGTTACAAGACTTCTGTTCAAAGTTTTCTTTGCTCAAGTTCACAGTCGAACAAGTCTACAGTTGGATCAAGTTCACAGTCGAACAAGTCTACAGTTGGATCAAGTTCATAGTCGAACAAGCCTACAGTCATAAGTCTACAGTCAAGGTTACAGTTAGACAGCTTCTGTCGACTAAGTCTACTGATGATCGAGGTCTACAGTTGACAAAGGTTACAGTTCTACAAATTTGATATTACAAGTCTACAGTTAGAGAGGCTACAGTTACATGGAGTAAAAGCTACCATTGCAAGCCTACAGACAGCAAGCCTTTTGTTGAAGTCAGCAGTCAGAAGGAAGTCCACAGTTGGAAGACCACAGTTGAAGTCCACAATGACATACATTCTCGACCAGTCTATTATTATTATATTTCTACTTTTTTCTTTACCAATTTGATTAATACTAATCTAACGGTCATGTCTAGACAAATTAATACACCTAACATTATTTATTGATATTTGCAGACATATCAAGAAATAATACAATGTACGAGGAAGATTGCACGTGTAACTCAAGACTATTTATCTTGTCGGCCTCGGGTGAACAAAAAGGGCATATATGGAGGAGTATAAAAAGAAGAGAGAAGCATTCAAGAAAAAGAACGAATGGAACAAAAAGAACAGTGACATACACGAAGACACACAGAGTCCAACATCTACAACTGAGAAGGAGATACGCATATACACAAAAAGAAGAACTCTCGAGCAAAAGAGTCTCAAGTGAACCGACTGAAAGAACCGTCTCCTAAAAGCCATGATGTAAAGCTCTCAAACTCAAAGAATCTGATCACTTGAACATCTGGAAGTCTGGAAATCACGACACTCTGTTTTAGTGTCAACTTACAGAAAAAGGACCAAAGCTTCAAGTCACTCATTCCTACGAGTCCAGAACTGATCTGCCAACACTATAGAGCACTCTAAACCTTCTTCTTTCTATCTCTTGCTCTACTGTGTTTAAGTGTTTTACATTTGTGAGCAGTGTGTTAGTATTACACACACTGTCTCCTGTGCTTAAACTGAGGGATACTGAAAATCCCTATCCCAAACCTTTTTACATTTGTTACCCACGTATAACTGTGGAAGAAGCCTTGTGTGGCTTGGTCATTTGTTTTCCCACGTATAACTGTGGCAGAGGTTGTCAAACCTGGACAGTTTGTGAAAACTGTTGTAAAGCCCGATACAGGCTGTGTATCAATCCTTTTTATAAAATTGCTTGGTGGCTTGTGATCACCAAGTGGAAGAGGACTAAGTCTTAGCTTAAGACTGAACCTCTTGTTTGAAATAGCTTGTTTTTCTTTTCTTTACTTTGCTTTCCCTTTTCTGCTGTGCTCCTTTTTTTGTAAACAATAAATCTGTTTTTGCAAATACTCTGATAGTCAATTTTGGTTAGTGTGTATAAGAGATTTTTTTAGTAAACTTGTTTCAAAAGTAAAGTTAGTCATCAAACTAACCTTACTGAGGATTAATCAACCTTAGAGAAACCTGTTGAACAATAAGTCACCTATATCTCTACTGCCTTAATTGACTGGGCTGTTTTTCAATTTGGGGGATTTAATCTTAAAGTTTTTAACAGAAATTTTTAATTGGAACTCAATTCACCCCCCTCTTGAGTGTCCACTCCGACCAACAAGAATTTATAAGCACATTAATTTCAAAGAAAAATATATAGAAAATAAAAAAAACCATAAAATTTTTTAAGGAAAACTTTTTAAATAGACAACACCGATCATAATCAGCCTGTCTTTATCACCAAAAAACATTACTACACTAAGATCAATGTATATATTCTCGTAAAAATTAAAATTTTAATACATAGGTCATAAGTGGAAATTATAATATAACCAATATTTTACATTTTAATATATATAATTTAGTAAATAATATTTCAAACCATATGTCAGCGATGTATACAAAATATACAACTCCCATCCATATGTGTGACCTCTTACCTCTCGTGGTTTTGTTTGACAGATGATGATTTTAAATTAAATGTATCTAATATCTATTAGGATCATAATCCATAATATACCTGGACCAAGTTATGGTTCGGTACATGAGAGAATCAAGATTGGTTGAAAAAAATAATTGTATCTCTATGCATGTATCTTAGAAATGGGTTTTGTAAAAACTAAATAAAATATTAACTTGTAGAAAACTCACTTGCATTACACATATGAGCTCTCATGATATCATCAATATGAAACAATAAATTTTTCATTGAAATTAAAAAGATAATGATAAATATTAATGAAATTTAAATTAAAAAATATTATTTATTAATATATAATCCAATGGTTAAACATATGTTTTCAGACATCAATGGGAATCTGATCCTGTGAAACCCATGGAATATAAAAAGAATCATATAATTTTACAAGCCGTCACATTGGAAAAATGTTGAAAATGTGAAAATTAAAGTAAATAATTGAAATATTATTAAAAAAATACATAGATCTGAAAAAATAAATTAAACAATTGAACATACCTCTACAATAATTGATCAAAATCAATAGAAGAACATCATTCACGAACATAGTATATAATCATTAATCTAGAAATATTACACCCCCTCTTAATTGGTAAAGATATGGAAGTATCCTACAAGTCTGATAAATATCCACCAAGGTCATCATTATTAATTTCAGTATTAGTGGGTAAATGAGACCGATCATCATGACCATCTCCAATAATATGAAATAAATAATCTTATTTTATCAAAATTTCTATTATACATATCAAATATAAAAAACTAATAAATACCATAATGTAATAAATCATTAATCATATTCTTCCTCAATGTTCATTAATAACAATTTCCTTTTTATCCTCTTTAGCATATCTATATTCTAAAGTACATTCCACTTTATCATCCCTTAGTGCTTCTTCAACATTATAAATATCATCACCCTTTAATTAGGGGGTTCATATTCGATATTTGTATCTTATCATGTAAGAGATGTATTTAGTGATATTTTAGGAAACCTTTCAATTACATTAACTTTTAAAAAACCATTTTCATTTTGAAAAAACTGATTTTCATGATATTTATTTATTATTACACTCCACCATACATTTAAATATCTCCAAAAATATAAAAAAATTATCATAATAAACACTATGTTCTTGATATTAGAAACTAATTGATATGTTTTTTGGAAGAATAATTTTATCTTTAAAACCAATTACTCCATGTGAGGGAAAGGATCACAACCCTCGATCAGTATCATGATAATGAATCTTAATCACCATTTCATAATGTTTTTATAGGTAAGATAACTAATTATTTAATCAATCATTCAATAAAATTCAACATCAATATTACTATGATGATGTACTTTCAATAAAAACACCTATCCAATGATTAATTATATTCAAAATATATGTGTTTAAAAAATTCAAATCCATTTTCCACATACCCATTATATGATTTTCCCACTTTAGATTGTGATTTTAATAGAACACATAATTTAATATCAATTTTTATTATATTTTGTGATAATTAAATTTAAAAAAAAATTAAAAATATATTAAATTAATAAATTAGAATAATTTTCAACCATAAACAAATTATCTTAACATTATTTGTAAGGAATATGTAAATTTTTTTGTCTACATTATTCAAGAAAATCATGGGTAAATTTTTTAAAAAAAACTCATATGAGCATCATTTTTTATAAAACAAATAGATACATTTATGAGTAAATTTGTTTTTATTGTAAAAAACTAATATTACTTACTATATAAATAGTTTCAATTAATCTAAATTTAGTAGAAAATTTGACTGTTTTCAATGTTTCTCTTCTTATGATATTCATCCTTCAGGATGACCACCAAAACCTAAATCCATGTGATTAAAAATACACAATTGATGTTCTGTGACATCAAAAACATTTTCTTCATTATAACCCATGAAATTATGTTTTAAATTACAATAAGATACATAATAATACGAGATTAAATTTTAAATTTGCTCTAGAAAGTACAAATTATCAATTTACCATTTAACCAAATATTTTTTATATTATTTATTCTTCATTTTTTAAATATAAATCTAAAATTGGTACATCCATCAATATTATATTTTTTGGTAAAAATTTATCATTATTGGGAAAACTCAATATTAAATTTCCAATTTAGTCAAAGAAGTTCGGAAGGAATACATTCTCAAATTTAAAGACAAATAAAAATATATTATTGTTGAATTATTAATGAATCATAGTAGAATGTTTCCACATAAATATATAAAAATAAATTTGATATTTTACCTAAAAATTAATGCATTAAATAATTCAACAGTCATATAAAACCCACCATTAGTAATCATTCCATTATGACATGAGAGGGGTGAATTTTTACCCCTGCAATAAGATTATGTATAAGGATATAAGTAAAATTAGAATAAAAAATATATACAAAATTTCAAATATATAATTAAATTATAGAATAATAGATGACTTTAATTTGAATGTATGTAAGATTGTTTTGGATTCATTAAATTGTGGAATATTTTATTTTTCAAATACCTCATGTTTTTGGTGACTAAAAATATTGGAATGATCTAACCATTCTGTTACATTATCATTAGTTATATGGGGTGTATTAAACCGATTATAAAATAAGTTATTGTAAAAAAATTCATTGCATGCATTACATCTAACATATGATGATCCAAAAATTCTAACCTATATGGGAGGCCCTAAAAATACCTCTCTTTATCCAATTATGATCTTTACCAAATCCATATTATTTTGTTTCTCTATTGTTTTTCCAATTGTAATAGGATTTAATGAAGATACGATAGATTTTACCAAAATACATATGTGAACCTATTGATGTCTATGTATTTCAATTCAAACAATTATAAAATTATTTCAATTCCCTTGAAATTTGTGATCTTTATGAATAAATCTCCAACAACTATCCGAAAAAATAGTCTTCATCCATTTAAAGGAACAAAAAACTTTCTCGTCAGTCTTGTAGTATCGAAATGATTTTAGACTATTTATACTCCATCCTAATAACATACCATAAGTCCTAAAGTCATGTATTGTTCACAATATTTTAGCTTTTAGTGTAAAATTATAATATGTAACTATATAATATGCAGTTACACTATCATCCCAAAATGAAATTAACTTATTACTTAGTGGAATGAAATATATATCAATATTGCTCTTTGATTTCCAGGAAATAATAGTTCAATATATATATATATATATGGTTCTTTAATCATCACCAAATTAAGTTATATTATGAAAACAAACCAATAAGAATATTATATGTCATACTTACCAAATGAATAAAAAATCAACATAAATTCTCAAACATATGATAGGATGTTTTAAAAAAAAGAGTGATGCACATGATGAAATTGTTTCTGTTAATGACTAATACATAGATGATTTATATGTTTTATGTTTTTAACTACATATTACAAAAAATTTATAATTATTAAAAATATTTATAATGTTTTACTAATTATTACAATTATTTATTATATAGTACTATTTAATTATTAACTACAACTTTTTTATAAATATTTCCAATTGAAAAAATTATTCATATTTCAAATAGTTTTTTAGATATTATTTCATATTATTGTCATTTACAAATATTTACAAATTAGTACTAATATTATCTAATTATTAGTAACATTTACAAGTTAATACTAATATTGAATAAATATTTATTAATTATTTTATATTCTTTATTAATTATTACCACATATTTACTCATTATTCTGTCCTATTAATAATTTTTAGAATTATTATATTTTTTTACAAGTCATTATAAATATTTTACAGATCGATAATAATATTTATTAATTTTTACTAATTATGTAATAATAATGATTCATTAATTAAAACTAAATTTAAAAAATGTTACTAATTTTAAAAAATTATTAGTAATATATATATATTTATTTATTTACAAGTTATTAAAAATTATCATAATTTACTTATATATACTATTTATAACTATCTTTTTATAATTATTAATAATATTGGATAATTATTTATTAATTATCAAAAATAATTTAAAAATTATTACTAATATTTTAAATTATTACACATTTTTTACAAAATATTGCGGATTTTGAAAAATTCGTGGTTTTTTAAAAACATTATAAGTTATTACAATTTTTTCCAAATTGTTAAAATATTTTAGTATGAAATATGTATTATTTATTAATTATAACTAAAAATTTAATGATTATTATTAATACATGATATCTAATCTAAAACATGTAAAAAGATCAAATACATTAATAATGAAAATCATCTATCATTGGAGAAAGATTTGTAATACTAATATAATTAGTATATTCCAGAAAAATGATCACGTAGAATTGATTCAAGTGTTACATATCTTGATTTTTAATAGTTCAAACATGAAATGAACCATATAAGTAAACCTAACTATAAATCATCATGGCTAATGGAATAAGACCTCTATTGTCAAAGGTTCCCTAGGCTGCACATACAATCACCACACATTATCTCGCCTACCAACACAGATTAATATATATATATGTGTGTGTGTGTGTGTGTGTGTATATATATATATATATCCAATTTTGAATTATATAATCATAAATTTATAATCATTCGCACACCAATATATATCCAAGATTAAATTTGAAGTAACAATATGAGTTTCAAATAAGTGTCTAGCTTATGCTAACAAATCATTGAATAGAAATTTCAAAGAAATAATTTCATATTAATAAATTAATTTAAAACCAAGAAAAAGTCGTCTAAAACAACATTTAAACTAAATTTTGATTAATAGTAACTATTAAACTCAATGTGAACAAATACATTGAAGGGCCAACACTGTGTTTATAAATCTAAAGGTTAAATATTAGAAAATGAACCTCAGATCAAGCATAATTAACACAAGGGCATCCAGAACATGTCTTCTTTAAAGGAGATAACCAAATAGGGGGGAATAAACACAAATGAACCCTAAAAACCAAATAAACCATAAAAAAATTGGGTTAATATTCTGACATTTTGTTTGTAATAACCAATTTTAGTGAGGAGGATGGGAAAATAATTAAAATAAAGAAGTTGGAGGGAATTGGGGTCCTTACCTATGGAATTTGAAACTTAATTTCCATAAAATGGGGGGAAATCATGATGGATTGATTATATAAATTGAGGTATGGATGATGGGTATTGATACGTAATGGTGTTAAAGAAAAACAAAGGGGGAGGTAGTGGCGTGATATTGTTTTCGCATTTTGTTGATGGAGTTATTATGATAGATATTCTGTCAGTGAAAAAATTATTGTAGAAAATATTATGATGTATTTTATTATCTATAATTAATTGTATTTTCCAATAATAGAGTGTAAAGCCCCTCCTTGAGAAAAAGATATGGAAATTATATCATTAACTATTTCCCATCATGTTAATTTTTTTGTGAATGATTGTATTATCCAACACACAAAAGTAAAAAAAAATTATTTGCGACAGATGGAATTCGGTCGCAAATAACACATCAGAAAGGTTAAATTTCATAAAATGTTTATTGATTGAGTGACAACATGTATGGATTCTAGCCTTGGGTATCAAAAATGTTTTCTTGTATTGTTCTTGTATTATTTAAAATAATTTTTTATTGATAATTATTGGTTAATAGTAGGACAAATAATGGTTTCCTAATCAACCAAAAGGGAACTAATTTAACCAAGATGGATTTCTTATAAATATAATGTATATTTTTTAAAAATTTCCACATAGTTTTTGATTTAAATTGAAAAATAATTACACTAAGGTATATATAAGAATTTTAGTAAACCAATAGGGACCATTCACCATTTGGTAAGAGTATGTGATGAGTTAGTAATGATTCAAATGGATACTGATCCATTTGAGGGGTGACTAGTGAGAATGGATATTTATATGGACATATACCAATAGTTTTATTGATTGATATGTGTGACGGTCTTCCAAGATTAGTGTTCCAATTGATTTTCTTATGATGGTTCCAATTTGTGACATAGTCGTGGGAATTTTGAATTATAACCTTTGTGCCTATATGATAGGCGTGTCAGGATGTGGGATTTAAAATATGTCATGGGTTGTAATTGAGATATAGGATTAGAGCATAAAGATTCCATAATTATAATAATAATTTTATAATTTTCTTAACTATATATATCAATGAGTTGATGGGAATACTTGATGGATGGGTGATCTTGATGGTCTAGTTATTAAAGACGTGATAGATCAATGGAAACAATGATGGAGACGATTATGATAAAGAGATACCCATAGTTGGGAAGGATTCCCCACCAATAGAATTATACATTACTACCCATAAAATATTCTCTTCCATATAGGTTTATAATATTAGATATCATTGACTAGAATCTCTAATAACTAGTGGGGTCATATGAGATTTTCTAGACAAGATTTTCTTCAAATAAACTGTTTGATTTTGTGTTTTCTTGATTGGATATTCTATTAGCTAGTGGAGTGATTTGATATTTCTTTAACAATATGATATGAAAGATAGAGCTATTATCAAGGATTACCTATGTTGGATTCCCTATTAGTTAATGGTTTTATATGGTATTTCATAGACTACATGAATTTACCACTATTGTAGTGCTACTTTGTATCGTAGGATGGACATGTAATGACCCACATCGTTGATTTTCATGCTAGATAAAAACAATTTGGGTTCTAATTGATGAAGATAAAATTTAATTTATAATTTTTTAAGATGATTTTGAAATTTTAGTTTTTAAACATATTTTAAATGATTTATGGGGGGTTTCGAGGTCATTGATCTGGCATAAAATTCCAAAAAGTTCAAAATTTAGAACTAATCCAATGTAAAGAGTTGGATAGTATCACCAGAAATCCATTGAATATTTTGTGAAATTAAGATTCAGTTTCGAAGGGCTATAACAATGTTAGAAAACATAAAATATAATGAGTTGACCAAGCCCCCCCCCCCCCCCGCGACTTATGTGGGGGGATTTTAGGAAGCCTATATTTTCTTTTATAACACCCTCAATCCTCTATTTCCCTAGATTTTAAAAAAATAGGGTGTTATATAACCCAAATTCACTATATTTTTACCCTTACATTTATTTTTCATTTATACATTTGAATCTAATAAAATATATACAATTACAATATATTTTATGAATTAGGGTTTGGATATTATTATAGATATTTACTAATAGAGTGATTTTGATGAATTAATTTGATAATATATGCCCAAATTTGAAGTTAAAAATTTATTATTTCAATTCTCTTTTATATAGGTGAATAAATACGAGTAATACATGAAAATATTTCATTTGTTTTAGATGCAGGAGAAACTATTGAAAAATTTAGAAATTCAAGTCTCACAAATAATGACTACATGAAAATTATTGAAAATGTCAAATTTCAAATGATAACTTTGGTATAACATGAGATAGTACATGTTTCCAAATCTATCTCAAGATCACTCTCAATATAGAATAAAAAAACCAATGTTTATTATGACCACACATTACAATACAGTCACCGTTAGTTCACATAGAATCAACTAATTGGGATAGTTTTTCAATGAATCATTACATTATTCTCCAACAAACATATCAAAAAACCCATCATAAAAAGTGTTGAGACACATTATTTTGAGTTATATGATTAACGAAGATAATGCAAAAAATATTCAACAACAATATATTCTAGGAAACTTACTGCTAAATCACCATGACACTATTGAAATGAATACTGTAAAATATTTATTTATTCTCCATCCAATGATTTTTTTGTCCAAATATAGAAAACATTCAAAACTTAATGCACCCTCATGAATCTAGAGAACACTATGACATGTGGACAATTTTTTTCGAGTTAATATACAATCCAAAACATATACTTTACATCTAAAATGAAGATTTGATGTCCATAGATGAAGGAGAAAGCCACATGGAGGACATTAGATCTTTAGGGGAATATAAAATATTTTGTGTACCACATATCAAACTAAATTAGGTTAGACAGTAGTTTATAGTTTATGTTGAAGATAATGAATGAGTGGTAAGGTGGATAAGATCATGGGAACTAAAACCAATATTCACTTGAATGAGATAAATGAAAGAAGGAATCCATATAAAATAATACCATTGACTTGGGGAAGATTGGTAATCTCAATAAAAATAAATCATCTCTCAAAAAATAAAATTTTAGGAAACCTCGATTTAATGTATTTTTTCCATTTTCCATTTTACATTTTAAATAATATAGTTTTATTCTTTGTTTAATAGTTTTTTTAATTATTATTCTGTTTTTTTTACCTTCAAAAAATTACCATACACCTCCATTCTTCGTAAAAGGATAACTGACGTTCATCTTGGGAGGAATTGATGTGTTCTCAAGCTGATGTTAAATCATCATGTTATTTTCTTTTATCACTGGGGATCAATAGGCATTGGGATTTAAGTGTAAGTGAAAACAATTTCTTATCCCTTGATTTTTTTTGTTCCTTAATCTTTTTATTTTTCACTCATGTTATCACTATAAATTCATGTTTGTATATGATGGTATTTGAATGTAGATATTAAATGGGTGTTATGGAACATCAGAGAAGTATGTAGAGTATCACATTGCATAATACCTATATGTTAACTCTTAAGACCTCCCCCACTAGGCCAGAGAATATGAAAAAGTAAAGAAGATCCCATAAAATATATGCATGATATTCCATATAAATAAAACTCACCACTTTTTATTTTAGAGATCAAGGATTGATTAGGTATCACCAGTGGGGGTGAATCAGTGGTATACTGCTTTTATGAATTTTTCATATTTTTTAAATTTAGCCTCTTGAACTATTTGGAATTCTCAATAAAGTAAACATTTTTTTATCATTATCAAATCTTGTGTAGTAATATTGTAATGTAGATAAAAACAATGTATTTAAAAATTTAATCATGAAATCATACTCTTTTATATGTTGGTTAGACACCCCAATATGGATTTTATTCACCATCTCCACCACAAAATATAAATTTTTAAAAACCCTAGTTACAATATCATCACAACAAGATAGACACCACAATTTATATTCTTCTCAAGTTAGTAAGAAATCCCAATAACTTTTATTCTATGATTGGTTAGATACCCATATCACTAGCCTCAAATAGCTTATTATATACCTTAGCAATAATCTTCCTCTTCAATGTTGACCCAGATCTAAAAAATTTCAACATCACATATAGCTTAAAAAGTGGGAGGTCCCATTAAATTTATACCACATTTATAAATAAACAATTGTAGTCTTGATACTCCTTTATGGTCATCAATAATAACCACTATTGATCAAATTGCATAGCCTTGAAACTCACATATCCACTTTGATAAAAGGTTGTATTAGCATCTAAATTTTTTTTACATAATAGATGAATGGTTTCACAACATTTTTACCCCACCAATATTCACTTTTTAATGGAAAAATTTATCGTTGACAATAAACAATATTTTTCATGGGAATAACATCTCATTTATTACAATATTTAGATGTGTTTATAAATGAAACATGTATTACACATTTAAATATAAATACAATCTAGTATAATGGGTATTATATTACTCATTCATAACACCATAATTAATCTGGGTATTATTATTTCATGTGGATCATTTCAAATAACCATTAAGGTTCTAGTACCTTTAAATTCCTATAACATGGATTACACAAATCATGTATCTTCTTAAAAACACAAGAATGTTACGAGATCTATTTATTATATTCAAAACCATTGTTGAAATTATTCATGGATCATTTATAAATACCTTAATGACTTAGGAATACATCATTTACAATCTCATGGATAAAAATATTTAATCATCCTTCACATGAATTCATATAAAATACATGAGGAATATCAAGATCATTTTTTCTTATGTGTTATTAAAAACACCACATCTCAATTAAATACCTAAAAATTTCAGGTATTTATTATTCGTGTGATATATTAATTTTTTGAATATCTATGGTTATACATTTCATAAGTCCCTTACCATCATTATTTACTATGTCTTGTTATCCTAAATTCCTAATTGGTTATGACCATGCATTAAATATCAATCATAAATCATCACATCCACAGATTTTTTAAATGGGGTTAACTTTCTGGAATTCAAATTCATAGTATATTCAAGCTAGTGAAACTGAATGAATGTTTCATTTTATTCATATATGAACATTAATTATTTATTATTTTTCATTCAAATGCTTATTTTCATCACATTAGATATCACCACTTGACTATCTTGCATTCATACCTAAAAAATGCATGAAAATATTACATAACAAGTTCTTGGATCTATAGAATTTGATGTAGCCCTGATCAAGGGATAAAATGTTGAAACATTAGGATGGGATGATCACTATGGATTAATAATGGGGGTCAACCATTATCTCTATAACCCTCGTGTTATTGATAGAAGAAGAAGATTGCTACATATGATAGAACAAGTCAGAAAAATAGAATGGGATAGTGGATTAAATTGGAGTATAATTTAATGTGCATGAAAAAAACAATATTATTCCACTATCCCACATAAATAAATCTATCATCTGAGACATTTTTATAATAAAACCCAATATTTCTAACAACCATATGTGATTACCAGGTTCTGATCCCAAGACCTCATCATCTCTCACCCATGTCAGATTCATCTTCCATCATTCCACCTAGCATGGTTGCGTCTCCTCTATCCTACCATGTGATTCCCTGTTCACACACTTACATTCCCATAATGGTGTTCATATTTTATGTTGCTTCCCATATTATAGTATATTCCATGTAACACCCTGAGATTTTATGAAAAATATTCTTTTAATTTCATTAAGGTCTTCTATTATACACTCCACCAAGTTTAGCTTGTACTATACGCAACACCATATTAGCTTGCAGTATACGCAACACTATTCTTGGCTCGTGTTACACACAATTTCATGTTCGTTTTGTGGAAATTATTCTACGCAACATTAAGTATAGATTTTGTTTAATTTATAAATGAAATAAGTTTTGATTATGATATACGCAACACCAAACGGTGCTTTCACTACACGCAGCCCTCACTTGGCTTGCATTACATGTAATCAATACCTTGCTCGATAGTGTGTGTAGTATGCAATACTGAGTTTTACTAAACGAGATATTATTATAATATTGTTATGAACTAGCCATTATGAATAGTAATACATAATTTTTAAATTTTTATAAATTTTATTTTTTAAATTGGACTTCATTTTTTGATTCGGAATATCAAAATTAGCCTAGGGTGAATTTTTGGTATTGTTCTGAAAACTTTCAATTTTTTATGAATAGTGAAAACACCCGGTTACTATTTAAAAAACCGCCTTTTTATTTAAATAATTATTTATTTTATTTAAATTTATTTTAGGTCAAAATTGATACACAATACCTATATAAGTTCAATGTAATTCATTGGAGTCATTTTATAATATTTTTTTATATATAAAAATTTTATTGAACTTTTCACCGTCTTTTACCTGCCTCCAAGGAGTTTTTTGCAAACATACATAAAACATAATTTTACCACTTCTATGAGGGGAATTTATAAAATTTGAGAGACACGGTTAATATCAAGGAATAAAATGTGGTTCAATGATATGAAAATAATTTTTGGTGAATAGTAACTTTATACTTTTATTTACCACGGTTAAAAGTAAATAGGGTAATTAAGGGTTAAAATGATATTATTATTAACCTAAAAAATATCCTAATTCTATTGGATAAGTTTAATTCGATGAAAAACAACCTTTGGAATAAAATATGACCATTTAGGTCCACTTGGATTAGATTAGTACATTTATTATTAATTTATTTAAAGAAGGGTTAAAATAGTTAAAATCAACGTTTAATAACTAAATCATTTTTAATATAGGGTTATAAATAGGATAAATTCAACTATAAATAGTAATTAGAAATATAAAATGATTTACGACATAATGGAATATTATTTATAATTTTTAGACATTAAATAAGTTAATTTATTTATGACACACTGATGATGCAATAATTACCTTATTAATGAAATATTAATTTAATTTATGTTATAAATACACAAATAATTGTAATTTGAGACTTTTAATGCATTAAACTAATTTTTTAGGTTAATATGACATGTTAGTATTTATTTAATTAACCTTTTTCTAAATTATCATTATGTTATGATTTTCACAAAAATCATGTACCAAATAGTGTCAAAATTGACATAAAATAGTTTTTAAAATAATTATTATATTATTAATTGTTATTTTATTCCTAAAAATCTAAGGTTCGGCAAAATGAGTTATATAAGGATATATATATTAATAATTAACCACATGGGGTTAGTTTTTCTTGTTATAGTACATTTATTAACCATATAGTGTAAGAAAACAAAAAGACACTATAAAAGGTAAATTATTTAACATAGAGTTAAATCTAAATGATAAGGATAAAATAGTAACCTAAACTTTTCTAAAACCTATTGGATGAGATTATTTCGACACATAACCACATTAAATTCAAAAGAAATCAATTTTGAGCTATTAATAACCGAATATGACTTTATTATAAAATAATATTTTATGTTTTCCTAAGGTGCCCCTCTCCTCAATTATAAAAAGGGCGTCCCTTCCTCTTCTCTTCACACCATTTTTTTCCTTTAAGCTCGTCCAAACCCTACCAATTACTCTTTTAAACCTCTCTAGTTATATCATAGAGGTTATGGTATTCTCAAAATACCAACTCTAGTGCTCTAAGAAGAAGTTTAAAGGAGGTGCGTCGAAGAAGAGCTAATCTCTTCTAACGAATCTTTAAAGTTTCTTTCTTCTTCAACTAGTTCTTCTTTAGTTTTATCATTATAAATTAATAACATAAGTATTACTTATATACTGATATGTTATTATAAATATTAAACAACCCCATTTCACCTTCTATCCATCCTACGGAAAATGAAATCACCGCGCGTGCGTACGTACAAGATACCGTCTCCACGCCGTGGTGTAATCTGTTTTTCCACCACCACCTTACTTGGATGGGTATAATGGTGTAAAGAATAACTATATATGATTATTATTACATCATTATGATTCTATTATATTATATAATCCACTCCAATTCCATTCAACAAATATGGGAACGATATCATCGCTCGTGCATACGTACGGATTACCGTCTCCATGATGCGATGAGATTCATTTTCCATGTTAACAATTCAAGAATTATTATAAAGTATATATAATAAATAATCATGAAATATATTACATAATAATGATACTGAATTTATGTACATATATGTTTCATTTACTTAATTCCATTTAATTCAATCAGGAAACGAAAACATCATTCATGTGTATGTACGGCCTACCGTCTCCAAAAACGGTGTATTTAATTTCATTTATATATCTATTATATATATATGATGAATATATATATGACATATAAATCATGATTTACATTCTGGATGTAATTAAATCAAGATATAATTAATAATAATATCATGAACAACAAGTCCAAACACGTACGATAAATAGAAGAATTTTTCCCAAAACGCTGCTTTAACATGGAACTTACAAAAGGACGGGTAATATAAAGTCATAAGTGAACCATATATGATATCATAAAAATGAATATGATTCTTCAATAAGTCAATGACATTATTTAAATCATTATACAGGAGTTTCAGATACATACGAAGTATATCGGACCTAAGGTAAGAGATAGTTATTCCAATCTCATTCTTATCCAAGATTATTTATTTGTAAGTATTTACTGGGGTTATGTTTATTATCCATGTCTATATGTTCTAAAAATGTTTTCAAATTTTTTTTACTCTTCTTCCATGTATTTTTAAAGACATTTTTACCCCTTTGTTTACTTTTACCACATCCTATGGAAGGAATCCTTCTTTTGTTTACAATACAAGGTACTTTTTGACTTTTCCAACAAAAGTACGAGGAGAATGTTATTTTTAACTTATACGGCGTGAATGGATTTTTACGGTTTCATAACAACTAATTTTCATGAAGATTTATATACAAGATTGCATGATTATTTTCAGAAAAACCCTTTTCTTTTAAAATTTCTTGGCATTTTGTGAAAAAAATGATTTTTGAAGAAGAAAGTATATTTTCTTCAATACTTCATTTCAAGTGTTTTATCAAAACCATTTTCCACATAAGATGACCTTATTTAATATGTTTATGTTTCAAGTATAATTTCTATATGATTTACATGGTTTTAATTTTCTTATGATGAAATGATATCCATTTGTTTTATATGGATTATGTTATTATGGGATGATGTTTATGAAACCCATTTTATTCTTTGGGTTATGATAAATGATTTATGTTTATTATGTGGCACAAGTAAGAATGATTTCATTATGAGATGGGTGGAACCTATATCTCTGTCCAATTCATTTGGTAAATATTTATATCTCATCAGAAAGACATGGCTGGAATGGTATGTTAATCTGGTTTAGTGTTACAGAACTGAAACGAGGAGTGAACTCGATTCAGAAAGGGACTTTGTCCACTAAGATGGTCTTGGAAGTAATGCCTTGGATACTATGAAAATCATATCATGTGATTAATGTTTTGAAACAATTACATATTTTATTCCCATGCTATTTTATCATGATTGATTTTCCCTTATGATATATGCCTTACATACTTCCAATATTCATGTCTTTGCTCAAGATTTTTATGTTTAGATTTTATGTTCATGTTTTTGCATTCAAATGATTATGGATTGTTTTATGTTCTATACGTTTACCCTTACTGGGAATTTGAGCTCACCCTTTATATGTTTTCTTTTCCCTAGGATTTAAAGAAAGTTTTTAGGTAAGAAATCCAAAAGGAGAAGATCTTTATGGGAGATGTTGAAGATCTTTCACCATGATTAGAAGATTACGTTCTGAGTTTCCAAAGACACTAAACTATTACAGTCCTTTGGTGTTTGTTTTTGTTAGGTATTAAGTATTCCGCAAAACAAATGTAGTTTCCATGTATGTCAAGCTTTGGGTCTCTACAGTTGGTATCAGAGGAAAGGCTTAGACAACATTTGGAAACTAAGATGCGATAACTTTAGTGAGATCCCTAGAGATATATTTAAGGTATGTATAGAGATGTCCCTAAGTTAAACATACGTATAGGTTATAGTCCTAGAATTATGTAAACGATATTAAAATTAAACCTAAGTTGTTAGATATTAAAGGTACTCCCCCTTTATTATGTTGTTTTCCATAGCATTATTTTTTCCTCTAACACTATTCTTTTTGGGTTTTAGACGATGGATGGAACCCGAAGGAATGCTATTGATCAATGTAATGGACAATGCAATGATTTTCCTCCTAAACAATCCAATGTTATGGGAGATGGAGTGAAAAATCTTATTTCTATACTTACACAAGCTATGAATCATTCTGGACTTCCAAATGGGCAGAGAAGGGAACCATATTCTTTTGAGTCCTTTATCAAGCAACGTCCACCTTCTTTCAGTGGGTCTTCTGATCCACTTATTGCTGAACAATGGATTAGTACCATTGAAAAGATATTTTCCATACTTCGTTGTTCAGAACATGAAAAAGTCATTCTTTCTATTTACCATTTAGAAGGTGAAGCAGGTCAATGGTGGAATCTAATTAAGAATACAAGTCCCCGATATGAAATTGAATCCATGGAATGGGATGAGTTCAAGAACTTGTTTTTCAGTAAGTACTTCCCTCGTATTCTTCGAAGAAAGATGGAAAAAGAGTTCCGTGAGCTTAAGCAGAAGGATGATGATTCTGTTGGTATATACGAAGTGAATTTTACAAGGCTTGCAAGGTATGAATCCGGCTTTATCATCCATCCTGAATGTAATGTTGATCGATTCTTTAGTGGCATAAAACCAATTCTTCGAAGGGCATTAGCTATAAGAGACTTCAGTAGCTATAAAGAAATTGTGTGTTGTGCTATCAAAGTAGAAATGGAAGATGGTGTTACATATCCATCTCATGGTTTTGACAAGAAATGAAAGATGGAGTTCAAGGATAAATCTCAGAATAATGATGAAAAGAAGATAAATGTTTCTTTATGCTCAAAGTGTGGAAAAAAGCATGGTGGAGATTGTTTTAAAGGGACTAGAAAATGTTTTAAGTGTGGAAAATAAGGTCATCAAGCAGCTGAGTTTTGAAGTAATGGAAAAAGGGTTGCTAATGATGTGAATAAAGAAAAGAATGTAGAGAACGCACCACCAACACTTCAATACTTCAAATTCAAGGTAATGGGGCATTATGCTAATCAATGCCCTAATCCAAGGGTTAATGATGATCAACGTGAGCAACCACTTAAGGAAAATGATAAAGGGAAGTCACATGCGATCACTATTTGTGATCTTGAGTATGACAATGATGTTGTGTACTGATTACGATTTTATGTAATGGGATTTCAAAATCGTCTCAGGGAATCTCATTTATGGTATTATTGAATATTGGAATATCAATGTATTGGATCATTGTGGTTTTTAATAATTTTATGGTACTGATAACCATGAAAAGTGATTGACATATTTTTGTAAAGCAAATTAAATGCGCATAATGAAGGCATTAGGAGAAAATAATATGTATGATAGTAATCATGAGCTCATGACAAATATAAGGACAAAGTGATATCATGGTTTGAGTATATAGAAATTTTGGGATTTTGGTATGTGGAATTAGTTGACATTTGACAGCATTCATGTTTTTACTAAGGTTCAATGGGTATTAATTTTTCAAGAGAATACATGATTAAGGTATTCACATGGTTGGAATGTGACAAACAAGATATATCGGGGATAAATGATGGTATTAACATGCTTGATAGATGACATTTCTAGTAATTGTTTTCTTTATACTATGAGCTTGTACAAAAGTATTTTGGATAAACCTAAAGATTGGAATAGATTAAGTTCGTCATCAGATATTATTGTTTAAGGCTAGAACTTTTTGTTATGTTATAATAGTATAGTTTTAAAAAAGGACAACACATAGGACGGGAGACAACCCGTCGTGTCGGACTAGGTTGTGAGAATCGAACCCAAAACCGATGTGTGACAGGCCTTTGTCGCCTACCACTGGACTACAGGAAGTCTCGGGTTAGTAGAAACTAGTTTTATTTTATTAAGCGGTATGATTGATGAAGTATAAGTCCATTTTAGAAGCCATATACGATTAATCTCAGCATAGATGGACTTTTGTATATTTAATAAATTGTGTTAAACTTTTTGCGATAGAAATAGATGGAATGACCTATCATTCTATCGCATAATCAGCTAACACTTCACAGAAGACAAATTATACTTCATTTCTTTAAGAGATGATGTGGAAATTGTTTGAGGCATTAGAAACGGTGAGATTTTACCAAAATCAAGTAAATATTTCTTTTAATTCAACAATTCTACAAATTTAGGGAAATGATCTTGAAAACAAAAAATGTTTTCCTAGTGCTCTCATATCTGATGAATCAGATGGTACCTTAGATCATCACAAATTTATGGCTTTTTGATTTTTGGATTTTTCATAGCCATGTCCTCTACCACTCTTCATCAGAAGTTGATGGTTATATTTCTCTTCCATATCCATATTTTAACATATGTTCTACTATGTGAAAACCCAGTGATTAGTTAATTTGGGTAACTGTTACGTTTCAAAATGTAGTTTTTAATTTCATGTTTTGGTATTCCTTTTTATGATGTGAGTTTCTATTAAAGAAACATTCATGTAGTAATCCATTTATAACCCCGACGAATTTTGAGGGAGAAATTCATTTTAAGGGGGGTAGAATGTAACACCCTGAGATTATATGAAAAATATTCTTTTAATTTCATTGATGTCTTCTGTTATACACTACACCAAGTTTATCTTGTTCTATACGCAACACCGTATTAGCTTGTAGTATACGCAAGACTATTCCTGGCTCGTGTTACACACAATTTCATGTTTGTTTTGTGGAAATTATTCTATGCAACTTTAAGTACATATTTTTTAAAATGTATAAATGAAATAAGTTTTGATTATGTTATACGCAACACCAAATAGTGAGTTCACTACACGCAGCCCCGACCTGGCTTGAATTACACGCAATCAAGACTTTCCTCGATAGTGTGTGTATTACATAATACCGAGTTTCACTAAACGAGATATTATTATAATATTCTTATGAACTAGCTGTTATGAATAGTAATACCCAATTTTTGAAACATTATAAATTTTATTTTTCAAAATGGACTTCATTTTTGGATTCGGAATATCGAAATTAGCTTAGGGTGAATTTTGGGTATTTTTCTCAAAGCATTCAATTTTTGATGAATAGTGAAAACACTAGGTTACTATTTAAAAACAGACTTTTTATTTAAATAATTATTTATTTTATTTAATTTATTTTAGGTCTAAATTTATACATAATACCTATATAAGTTCAATTTAATTCATTGGAGTCATTTTATAATAATTTTGGATATATAAAAATTTTATTGAACTTTTCACTGTCTTTTACCTACGTCCTAGGTGCTTTTTGTAAACATACATAAAACTTCATTTTACCTCTTTTGTGAGTGGAATTTTGAAAATCCGAGAGACACGGTTAATATGAAGAACCAAAATGTGGTTCAATGAGATGAAAATAATTTTTGTGAATAGTAACTTTTTACTTTTATTTACCACGGTTAAAAGTAAATAGGGTAATTAAGTGTAAAAAAGATATTATTATTACCCTAACACATGTCCTAATTCTTTTGGATAAGTGTAATTCGACCAAAAACAAACTTATAAATAACATATGTCCATTTATGTCCACTTGGATTATATTAGGACATTTATTATTAATTTATTTAAAGAAGGGTTAAAATAGTTAAAATAAAAGTTTAATAACTAAATCATTTTAATATAGGGTTATAAATAAGATAAATTCAACTATAAATATTCATTAGAAATGTAAAAATATTTCCTACATAATGGTATTTTATTTATAATTTTTAGACATTAAATAAGTTAATTTATTTGTGACACAATGATGATGCAGTAATTACCTTATTAATGAAATATTAACATAATTGATGTTATAAATACACAAATAAATGTAATTTGGGACTTTTTATGAATTCCACTAATTTTATAGGTTTATATTACATGTTATTATTTATTTAATTTACTTTTTTCGAACTAATCATGTTTTTATGATTATCACAAAAATCATGTACCAAATAGTGTCAAAATTGACATAAAATAGTTTTTAAAAAAATATTATATTATTAATTGTTATTTTATTTCTAAAAATCTAAGGTTAGGCCAAATGACTTAGATAAGGATATATATTTTAATAATGAACCACTTGGGGTTCTTTTGGCTTGTTATAGTAAGTTTATTAACCATAGAGTGTAAGAAAACAAAAAGACACGGTAAAAGTTAAATTATTTAACATAGAGTTAAATCTAAATTATAAGGATAAAATAGTAACCTAAACTTGTCTAAAACCTATTTGTTGAATGTATTTAGAACCCTCCCCACCTTACCTTAGAAATAAATCAATTTGGAGCTATTAAAAACCGAATATGACTTTATTATAAAATAATATTTTAGGTTTTCTAAGGGGCCCCTCTCCTCCCTTATAAAAAGGCACCCCTTCCCTCTTCTCTTCACACCCTTTTCAGCCTTGAATCTCAGCCAACACTTGAAAATTCCTCTTCTAAACCTCTCTATTTATATCATATAGGTTCTATTCTTCTCAAAAGACCACCTCTAGTGCCCTAAGAAAACGTTTAAAGGAGGTGCGTCGAAGAAGAGGTAATCTATTCTAACGATTCTTTCAAGTTACTTTCTTCTTCAACTTCTTCTTATTTAGTTGTTTCATTATAAAGTAATAACGTCAGTATTAATTATATACTGATATGTTATTATAAATATGAAATAAT
The DNA here is from genome assembly GCA_963277665.1 of Viscum album. NCBI lineage: Eukaryota > Viridiplantae > Streptophyta > Magnoliopsida > Santalales > Viscaceae > Viscum > Viscum album. Next base: position 78,623,277 of record OY728139.1, read on the forward strand.
CCCATTTTATCTTCTATCCATCCTTCGGAAAATGAAATCACCGCGTGTGCGTACGTACGGAATACCGTCTCCATGCCGTGGTGTAATCTGTTTCTCCACCACCACCTTACTTGGATGGGTATAATGGTGTAATGAATAACTAAATCTGATTATTAAAATATCATACATATTATATGATATTATATCATCCACTCCAATTCCATTCAACAAATATGGGAATGATATCATCACTCGTGCGTACGTATGGATTATCGTCTCCACGACGCGATGAGATTCATTTTCCATGTTAACAATTCAAGAATGATTATAAAGTATATGTAATAAATAATCATGAAAGATATTACATAATAATGATACTGGATTTATGTACATATATGTTTCATTTACATAATTCCATTTAATTCAATAAGGAAACGAAAACAGCGTTCATGCGTACGTACGGCCTACCATCTCCAAGAACGGTGTATTTTATTTCCTTACATATCTATTATATATATATACTGAATATATATATTATATATAAATCATGATTTACATTCTCAAAGTAAGTAAATCAGGATATAAGTAATAATAATATCATGAACAACAAGTCCAAACACGTATGATAAATAAAACGATTTCATCCCAAACGCTACTTTAACATGGAAGTTTCAAAAGAACAGGTAATATAAAGTCATAAGTGAACCATATATGTTATTATTACAATGAATATGATTCTGTAATAATTCAATTACATTATTTAAATCATTATACAAGAGTTTCAGATACGTATGAAGCATATCAGACCTACGGTAAGGGATAAATATTGAAATCTCATTCTTATCCGAGATTGTTTATTCGTAAGTATTTACACGGGTTATGTTTATTATACATGTCCATATGTTCTCAAAATGTTTTCATAAAATGTTTACTTTTCTTCCATGTTTGTTTAAAGACATTTTACCCTTTTTTTACTTTTACCACATCGTATGGAAGGAATCTTTCTTTTTTTACAATACAAGGTGCTTTTTGACTTTTCTGAAAAAAGGACGAGGAGAATGTTATTTTTAACTTATACGGTGTGAACAGATTTTTACGGTTTCATAACGCCTAATTTTCATGAAGATTCCTCTACAATATTGCATGATTATTTTAAAAAAAACCCGTTTTCTTTTAAAATTGCATGGCATTTTGTGAAAAGAAAATGATTTTTGAAGAAGAAAGAATATTTTCTTCAAGAATTCATTTCAAGTGTTTTATCAGAAAATCATTTTCTATATAGATGAACTTATTTCATATGTGTATGTTTTAGGTATATTGTCTCTATTATTTACATGGTTTTACTTTTCTTATGATGAAATGATATCCATTTGTTTTATATGGATTATGTTATGATGGGATGATGTTTATGAAACCCATTTTATTTTTTGGGTTATGATAAATGTTTTACGTTTATTTTGTGGCACAAGTAAGGATGATTTAATTATGAGATTGGTGGGTCCTATATCACCCTCCAATTAATTGGGTAAAGATTTATATCTCATGAGATAGACATGGAACGAAGGGTAAGTTAATCCGGTTCGGTGATACAGGACTGAAACAAGGAGTGAACTCGATTCATAAAGGGACTTTGTCCACTAAGATGGTCTTGGCAGTAATAGCTTGGCTACTATGGAAATCATATCATGTGATTAATGGTTTGCCACAATTACATGTTTTATTCCCATGCTATTTTATCATGATTGATGTTCCCTTATGATATATTCCTTACGTACTTCCATGATTCATGTCTTTGCTCAGGATTTTGATGTTTAGATTTTATATTCAAGTTTTTGCATTCAAATTTTTATGGATTGTTTTATGTTCTCCATTTTTACCCTTACTGGGCATTTGAGCTCACCATTTCTATGTTTTCTCTTCCCTATGATTTAAAGAATGTTGTTAGGTAAGAAAATCAAAAGGGGAAGATCTTTATGGGAGATGTTGAAGATCTTTCACCATGATTAGAAGATTACGTTCCGAGTTTCCAAATACACTAAACTATTACAGTCCTTTGGTGTTTGTTATTGTTATGTATTAAGTATTCCGAAAAATTAATGTAGTTTCCATGTACGTCAAGCTTTGGGTATATACATTCCACTACCCACCATAGTGGTGGTCGAACTTGATTCCCTCAGCTGGATATAATTATGCTTCTTGTAACTTTCAAATCCTCATGAAAATAAATATTATAATTTTTTCATCAACATTTTGTACACATTGTTCACTTATTCAATTGTAACATAAAGATTCCTATAAATTTTTAGACAAGTTCGATACGTGTAAAAATTACTTAGAGGTGATATTGATAATTACATCTAACATTAGTAAGTGTATCCATAACAATTATCCAAGTGTCATAACTTTATCATAACTCACTAAAAACTATTGACAAAAAATTGATATTAAATGAAACACTTGGGAACAAAAATATCTCTAATTTTATTTTATTTTTCAAAATATCATTACATTATAAAAATAATGAGTTGTCAAACTTTCTCCAACTTATTAATAATCAAATGTAAAGTGTAGTTTGGGAAATATCATATAATAATTCCAATAAAAAAAATCCTATATATTATAAAATAATGAATTGAATCACAAGATTCATATTAATGTACCTTTAGTAAATAAAATATAAAAATATTCAGGATTACATAGTGTAGAAAAAAAGATAGATATATCCAAGGTTATCTAAGATGTTTATAACAATATATTACATGATATACCAAGATAAAAAAATTAGAAAATCTCAAACTCAGGGTAGTTGATAAAAATAAATACAATATCCTGCATACACTTGAACAAACACATCATAAAATTCAAGTGAAAAAAAATAATACAATCTAATTTTAATTAACTTTTCATGAAACAAAAATTACCCTTAATAAATATAATTATAAATGATTTACTCGAATGTGATTAGAATACCTCAATTCTCCTGTAAGGTAAAATTAATTCAACATCATCTGATGTGAAATAAATGAGATATACACTGAATAATTAATTATGTGAATTTATTAAAAATGTTACAATATATATTGTATAATAATACAAAGGAGTCAATAGATATAATATAACATCATGAGAATATGTATGATTGAACATTAAGGACTAAGGGGTGTCCATATTGATGAGAACTCTAGGTTAGCTTCTATTAGATTTGTCACCCATCAATTTCATCCAAGGCCCATATCTACACGGACCTAATGATAACATCATCAAATCATGAATATATGGGAATGTAAAATAATTATTCTAGTAATCTGAAAAAATGAGCTATCCCAATGTTCATTTGGGTAAATTTTTTAAAATAATGAGTAAATGGTAGAAAAGGTAACATCTCCTGACATCATCACCATACATATTATTGTTCATGAGAAATATTTATCTCACTATCCATAACTAACATTCCTCATGATCCTAAAATATTAATTTTCACTTGTATAACAGGTCAATGTATAATTTCACAACAAATTTTTGGGACCTTTTTTAACTACTCTTTCTAGAGTTTCTCCAAGCTCCCACAACACAATCTAGTATCCCTCAAATCAGGGAGAATATAAGATGTACAACCCTAACCATATATGAACACCACATACTAGATATTTGAACCCATCCCCTAAATATTTCAATGGTTGACCAAAAAATTAAATATCATTAGAAAATTCATAATTTACTCCCATATAAATTTGTAAATTTCCCACAAAATAAGTCACTCTAGATTCACATGATCATGAGAAACTAGAGGAACTACTCATATCCACCTATATCTAGTGTTTTAGAGGGAATAATCTTCGAGATCATAGTTACTATATATCCCAATGTTTGAGGAAAAACTAATATTCTAAACAATAACTATATATCCAGTTCATTTATTCCTATTTGAGTAGGTAGGAAAAGTGGTAATATCTATTACATCATTGTCCAGCTCAATTTCATAGAAATGTGAGGGAAGGAGTGTAGAAACACATGTAAATTTTCATTAAAAACATTTTCATATTTTAGATACTATCGTATTAACTATCTCCAATTTTTTCATAATAGATATCTAGGGGAATTAACCACCTCTACCTATATCCTAACTAATATCTTTTTTATCTCAAACCACCACTATGGGTCAGTAATAGAAAATATATGTATGAATCATCTCGAGTGACAACTTGATTAGTGGGTGAAAAGGTTATGGTAACTCTCATCTCACATTATCCCTGGTTATAGGGTCAGTATAAATAAACCACTATAGTATCCCATTATCATCAATATTTATCTTTCACAATATGTAAAAAATATCAAGTTATGTGAGTACAAAAAACAAAAAAGTGACTCGTAATAAAGGATCATCTATTAGTTATAAGATACACTCTTCATGACTATCGCAAGATTTAAAAAATCATAAATGAGTTTCCAAATACTCATTCACTACAATCGAGAAGTAATAATTAAATTATTAGAAAATATTGTTATTGAATTATCAAGTTTTGTATTTAGTACAAGGTCAATTACACTTCCAAAGAATTTAGGAGCATCAATGTTATCAAAATAGACCCAAAGTCACCAACATTAATCTCTGATAAATCTCATATCCCATATGAATATGTTTTAGAATGATTACAATATATTATGTTTTAATGTTAATTCAACCATTCCCAAATATGTCTCTGTTAATTATGGTATATTTATTAACTACTTTTATTTTAATTATAGTTTTATTTTAATATGTTTAATGTAACCCTTTTATCATAGATATGACATTATTATATTACCTTCAATGACTCGCAACATTAATCATCATAACAATCCTTTATATATCAACTTATTATTCAACATTAATTAAGATTGATAAATGTCATTTATTTAAATAATTTAATATTTTTGTGTTGTATAGTAAACTCTTTTAAATCTCAACCTTTAGAACTCAATTGATTTATAACCATTTATTTGATGTTAAATTTAATTATGTAATCATCATACAATAAATATACATTATCAAGAATTATGAGATCTCATTTTTATTTCCTTAGAAAATTTATTATCACCTAATTTTTTGTTTATCATTTAAATTAAAATCATTTTATAAACATTCATCCTGAATTAACTTATTTGTAATGAATTTCATAATAAAATTTAATCTTATAATAAATGAATAGGAAAAATCATAAAGAAATTGTAACTGATTTATTTCCTTCACTTTTATGATGGTTCAATAATTTATTACAATATTTTAATTTTTAGTTAGATATTAATGTCACCGTTAATTTATTAATAAATTCACTACCTTAATATCCCAGTATTCCTTATTTAATTCCATAATATCTCATTATAATAATGTTATCATTATCAATAAATAATAATATATAGAATATGTTAATTTTTTATCTTACACAATTGATTCACATTGTATCATGTCCAGTCCCTTTATTAAATTCATTCTATTTAATTTAAAGAAATCATTTACCTCAGGACATTATTTTTAAATGAAAAATTATTATTATTTAATGAAATTATTTAATATTTAATTATCAACAATAGAATAAATTATTTATAAAAATTTCTATAATTATCAAAACATGGTTCAATTATGTCTAAGTTGTTGAGAGGAGTCTGATTTTTTTTCATATTTACCCTTATCATGTACCGACACAAGATAAATTATGAAAAACCAACTAGGGGTGACACATGGTAAAAAACATTCAAAAATGGATTCTTATCCCATTTTTTTATGCAACATCACACAAATGGGTTCCTTATACAATATTGTAAATCAGAAATTACAAATTTCACAAGTCGGCTTGTGTCGAGCTATATCATGTGAGGTCGATGTTGGCACTTGGGACATCATCTAATTAATTTATCAAATGTCCCAATTTCATAAGAGAACAGACACTATAATATCAAAATATATACAATGTTTTTAGTTTTATCAAGTGGATTATAAATCCAAGTATAACCTATATCGCCCATTGTGTCACCCTAAGCTAGGGACCATATAGAAGATCAGATGGATGTACACAGCCATGTCACCATTACATAATATGGTACAATTTACCATCACCTTTGAATGATTTTTCAAAATAATATTTGTTTGATGGATAATGGGATAGCTTGTATTTCATTATTTTACCCCCCATTGGCCCAATTCACTCTCCTCTCCCACGATATCCATCTATAGAGAGAAGGTATACGTTTATCTCATAATTTAATAATAACTTCATCTATTTATATGAATTATAAAAAAATATTTATCTCAGGAAACAATAATTAAGGGCCACAAATTCATGTGAGAAGAAGAAAATGTGGATAATTACTCTCTAACATAACTTGTAATCCATTATTTGGACTTTTTAAAAGTTAGTCATGATAGATTAGTTTAATAAATATCTATTATATGGTATAAGGTTTTATTAATAATTATTCATATATATTATATGATCTTGAAATTATGAATAAAGAGATAAAATACTCTTTTAATGAATTCATTAAAAATAAAATTGCAATGTAATCAAAACAATTATCAGTGTATTAACAATGTGTTATTGAATAACATGTGTAAAATACGATTTGTCAATTAATTGGTTGGGCCTAATAAATTTTGATATATGTTTTTTGAGTTTCCCAACTTATATATCAATTTTATCAAAAGCCATCTCTTGGATTTTTACCAACCTAATTTTATTTTTTATTTTGATGGTTAGTTTAACAAACATGAATTCCATAATAATATTACTCATTTAATAGAATGATCATAAAAATAGAAGTTTTTTAGAATTAAATTTAATCAAAACAATTAAATTGAATCATGAAACCATAACTTTTCTATAGTGATCCGTAATTTTATGGTGAATATCCTCCTAGTAGTGGTATATTCCAAGGTATATTCATCCTTAATACCCTAGACACTCACAAAAATCTCAAAAAATATGATTTTATAGGGGTGTAATGAAGGGAAAACCATTTAAAAAAACATTACTCTTATATTTGTTTATCATCGATAGTGAAATATATTTATGATGATTAAAAAAATAAAAATAATATCTTATGGTAAAGCCACCATTCCTAACTCAAAGTAAATGACTTTTTTCAATTCATCATTACAACATTTTTAGAAAAAATTTATATTTTTCCTTAAAATTTCCCTTGTAAATTAATTAATCCGTTAATATACATCTTTTAATAATAATTTTTTATAAATATTTAAATTAAAATAAAATTTTCATCATGTTATAAGATTAATAAAATTTATTAATATGTGAAAATCTATATTGTTATACCCCCCACTATACCATTTTTCATCCTTTAAAAAAATACACTAGAAATATCTTATTAAACCCATCCAATCACCAAGTGTCCATCCTAAAAGAAGGATCATTGTAATGATTTTGAACTAATAAATTATTTAAATTGAGTATTATCAAAAGAAAAAATGACTATAATAAAATTTTAAAACTATTAGGTGAATATATTAAAAATATATCATTCTTAACTGATCCAACCAATACAATGATATAATTTTTAAAAAATTATTACAAAAATAAACATTAGAATAACATCATATTTCAATAAACTTCATCCATAATATAATATCTCCATAAAAGGGATAAACTACATGAGTACTCCCACACAATAGACCTAGGGAAACCACTCTCACTACTATAAAATCATTAACATTTTAGATATCTTTGATTCCACTTATTAAATATTTAAATATTCCTTAAAAAATTCATCTGTATTACCAATGAATTTAACTTACATCCCTATAAAGATCATAATTCTCCCTTAATTAAAAGATGAATAAAAATTATTACCCTAAATATATCAAATTATTACTAATATTCTCATTTTGAACTTCCCATGAGTTAACAATACAACTAAAATATCATATGTTTTTTATGAGGAGTCTATTGATATAATCACATAATATCAATAGAGTGAAACTCATTGGACAATTGGATGATTCCAACAAATGCCTAAAATTTTAATGTAAAATATTACCACTAATTAATATTTAATAATATCTCAAGAATTAATGAGAGATTATATTGGTTTAAATTTAAATCATCACTTATGATTTTCATCCTCTTTTAAATATCTAATCCTATGGTTAAACAGAAGAAAATAAGAATATTTTATACACTTATAATGTAACCAATGATCAAGGGTTGATAGTTCAATATTTAAAATAATTCAAATTTAACACTATTAAGGTAAAAAATTATTACATAATTTAATGACATATATTGCTGATTAAAAAATGGTTCATAACCTTTTCTGTGTCTCAGGTAAAGAAAATTGAACACAAGTTAATCTTTTATTGAATTGGTCTCTGAGTTTTCTAGATAGGTGGGATTTATTTTAATGTTTTCTTTTTTATTGTGTGGATTTTGTGTGTGATTAAAATAGTGCAAAATTTTGTATGATAATGAAAATAAAAGTAAGTCCATTTCTGTTTCTGAAATTTTCAATCTAACATTATATTTCCCACTCACATACCTATTCAATCATAAATTAATGTAACTGTCAATATATATCTCTAATAATGATGAAATCCAATCCAATCACCCTCACCGGATAATTTTACATTGAATATGTAAAATAATCAATGTATTCCCAACTATTTCTTGTTAGAGTGATCATATACCTCTAACCACTACTCATTAAATTAACCACCCTCAATATAATGGGAATTAAAGTGGATTCAGGTGGTTTGTGTGTGTGAAAACTCTATAATGATATAATAACAATTTTAATTTTAATAATAATTAGAATCCCAAATTTTAAAAATAATTCCTAAAATTCTATATAAAACGAGAAAAAACAGTTTAACATTTTAAATTTTAATTAATTAATAAGGGAAGGATGATACTATCCTTGGATAAAGATCTAATGATATAGTGGGATGTTACTTGCATGACTACAAAAAAATAAATATCAATTAAAATAATGTAGTATAATTCCTCTACATATTTATTTTCCAGCAACAAAATATGGTAAGTTAGGTAGTAGTATAAGAACTTATCTCAATCATCCAATTGATATCCCTATCACCTAAATAAATAATAATACTTTTTATTGAATTAGTTGAGTGATTAGATGTTCTTTCATATGAATTGGGAGTTTATTATCGCATGTTAGATAGATAAAATTATTCTCCTTTGATTGAGTGTTGTACATCCACGACATGGTAATAAAACACCAATTTTTAGTTCCCTTATACAATTTAATATGACATATTCCACATAACTAAATATAGTATTTTTATCCCACCTACATGATCTTATATTGAATCTTCACTAACATGGGAATCATATGAAGATCATTACCTCCGTCCTTTATTATAAAGATGCCTTTTGGAATTTATATTGATGTATATTATGATTTTAGAAGACCAGAGGGACTGCAGAATGAAATTTGATTAAAATATATTTATTCTATGTATTTACTATTTTACATATTTTCCCTAGATTTTTGAAATGTCTATAATACATATGTGGGGATGAATTCATACACACTACTTGTCCTTTTTCTATATTCAGACATAAAATAATGAAAATATGAACTTAGTGTTCAATTTTTTATAAATTAATAACAAATTTAATTAAAACAATAATTATTTTATTTAAATTACTTTAATAAATTTATTTTGAAATCCAAAAATCAATATATGGAATTATAATTAATCCAAATATTTAATAAATCATTTAAAATAAAAAATGAATACATTGACCATTAAATTTCGTATTTTCAGAAGTTAATAGTTGTTATTTTTTCTCAGATATTATAACAATTTTGCGGTTAATTTATATTAATGAATTTATAAAAATTGGTAAATTTAGCCTCTCATCACTCCCCTAAACATACACTATTTCACTCTGAAAAAAAAATTACTTCAATAAATAAATTAATTACCATAGAAAGTTAGAAACATATATACCAGAAAATAAGGAAATAATGATTCCTTGAAAATTTCAATCATAATTCTTTTTTTTAATTTAATACCCTACCCTCACATCCATTTAAAGTTATCTCCTAGTTACAATAGTGTTAATAGAACTGATTTTAATGGAAATATGTTTTTCTTAGGGGGTTTTCATTTATCACATTTTACTAGGTTCCTAATAATAATGATCCATGTCCAAATTAAAAGATATAATGAAAATTAAATTCTTATAAATCAATTTCCCCCCTTTTCATCTATGTTTAATATTACCCTTAGATAATTTCCTTAATTTTGTATATTTAGAATTTTAATTAAATTTTCCTAGCCATGGTATGTGACAACAACTTTTTAAATTTATAAATATATATTAAAACTAAAATATTGAATGACAATCTATATAATAACTTCTTGTAGGTTCCCAAATTCCCAAATTAGTTTTGTTTCAAAGGACTTATATGACTTTATTTGGAGTTGGATCTCTATGGTGTTATATTTTATAAAGTTATTGTTACCTAGAATAGTTAAAACAACATTTTTCTCCTATTATTTTTGTATTCCATGAATACATTTTCCATTACACTCCCATTGATAGATGAAAAACATCAAAGAAGTGATAAAAACCACTCAATAATCATAAATACTAATCATTTTAAAAATTATATAATCCCTTAAAACTAGAATGCAATTATTTACTGGGTGGAACAACATTTAATGAATATTTTTAATCCTCAAATTATAATAAATATAAAAATGGAAAATGATATAAAAAATTATTTATATATTCTAAAAAGTGATTTTTCATCATTCTATTCTTTTTATTTTTTTAGTTTATAAACACATTAAAAAAACAATGTATGGAAATATTTATATCCTAATCAATTTTTTCTTCTCCCCCACACGTATCTCAGATATAACTTCTAATTTATTCTACCATACATTTAATAAAGAATGACATCCATAAATAGAATTATCCAGAATACTATAATGAAAATAGACGATTGGGTGCTTCCCATTTATATTAAATAAAGAGTAATTTATACACCTCTATTGGTTCCTTGTAAAATTATTCCTAAAACCATAGTTTTCAGTTTCCATTCAACATGAAGATATAATATAATAAATTTCCATTAATCTTAGAAAAACCAAATTGAAATTTACTAGTTTTTATAAATGGTCTAGTCCACTTAAAATATATATTACAAAAAATGAGATTCATTATAGAAAATAATAGTAACAAATTGTCTTTATCATGGAAGTATATTTTCTAAATTAATTTTCAATGGAATGATCTAGATTTATCCATATAATGTATGATTTTTTATATAAATCTCTTTTAAAATTATCATGTTCATTAATCTATAGATTTTCTTTTCTCCCCTGCCTTACTGAATTTTAAATTTAAATTCTTCACAGATAATTTTTTTATGTACTACATCTTATCATTAAATTGGAATCATTTTCAATAAACCATTCAATAAGGGGAAATACCTTTGTGGTCTTGAAAGCAGTTAGATATGCCCACAATGAATCCTCTAATTCAATCTTGTAGTCTGTCTGGTTTGGTTACACTATAATTTATAAAAACCCCTTTATTTCATTATTATAGACCTTTGGTTTCCCATTTTTCTTTCGATGATAAGAATTTTAGGTCATATGATAGAATACATTTCTTTTCCCAAGGGAATCCATGATCTTTTTGGAAATGGAATTTATTGATAACTTTTTGTTTATTGTGTAAATCCAAACCTATAAAAATATTTAATTTTAGAAACTCAATAATAAAAATAATATTAGTAGTTTAGGTTTCTTGTGTCTTAATCTAGTTTTATACAGAGTCCACTACAAGATGTATTTAGGAAAATTCAACATAGAGAGAATATGGTCCCCAGAAATCTAATCCATGTAAATTAAATATTACACAAAAAACCAAAAACAATATGGGGAACTTTTAATATTTCCCAATTTACACAAAAGAATTGGTATTTTCGATATGTTTTTAAAAATTTATGTGATTCCTAAAAAAATTCTAACATAGAAACAAGCTTCTAATTAATTTATCACTATACATTGAGGTATAATGTATCATCCAGATACAATGGTGTAAAGAAATAAATGTTCTAAATTTACCTCTTCCTCATGAGTAAACATTATGATTACATGATCACTATAAATAACTTTTAAATTGGGATTCATAAAACATATAATATTTATTTAGGTCTCCAATTAATAGATTTATTCTTGTAAAATAAGTATGGTCCCAATTATATGGGCTTTAAGTTCACTATTCTAGCATTCCAATTTTCATGGTGGACAACATACAACTAGTCAACAATGGATGAATCATCCATTGTTGTTTTTATAGAGTCTCACTTTCATTAGTGTGTGGAAGTCTTCTTTGGTGGTCCCAAATAGGGGCTAAAAATACTTTTCATAAATCTATAAATTTAATTAGTTTTTACAACATAATTCATCTCACCAATCATGTATTTGAATCATCATTTTAATCAATTGTATTATATCATAAATAACCAGATAAATTCTTACGTTACATATTAAAAAATGTGTTTAAAATTTCTCTAGTAAAACAATAATGGACAAAAATTTATTCTATATTGTAGTATAATTTATTTGGGTCATGTCTAATGTTTTTGTTGTTTTGGATATGACATTGAACTACTATCATACTTATATTAAGGTATTACTCCCACATCATGATGAAAGGAATCACATAAAAATTGGAAGGGATTAGCCGATGTTTTTATAATTTTTAAAGGTGTTATGTCCATGCCTTCCTTTATCTTCAAAAAATATTTACAACATTATTTTTAAAAAAGAAATCCAGTTCCCTTCATGGGTTGTTTTTATTGGGTAAATAAAATATTGTTGTTTTCTCTATTAAAATGTTTACAAAATCATTCATGACCAAAAAATGATCTAGCATGTCTTATGGTAGTGGGGTAAGGTAGTATAGAAATGACACTTACCTTGTAATTAACAACATAAATTCATTAATTTTTAATTATATGGACCAATAGTTTTACTTTTTTCTACCAGGAATTTGTATTTTTAAATGTATAAACCCATTTTTTCCATTAATTTCATTGCAAAATTTCTTAGTTTTCAAAAATAAATTTCAAAACATATTTATTGAACTATAAATTAATCATGAATGACCACTGAGTTGATATTAATAATGTCTACAAATAGGAATACCATGAATTAATGGAATGTACCTTGGTTAATGAATAACTAAAAAAGTAATAATTCTCAATGAAAATTTACAAAAGGTATAGTCGAATATGGATTCTTTTCTTCATCTTCCAAAGCTATAGGAAACTGAAAATGACCCAAAACCATAATGAAATAAATAATTACATTTCCCATATTGTATTTCATACATTTAATCAATAATGGGGATAGTGTAGTTGTCCTTTTGGGTTGCATGTTTCACTCTTATTTAGGGAGTATTGTACATATAGCTATTGTAAATCCCAATGGTCTAATTTAAATAATATTTAATTCTCAAACTAATGAATCAAGTATTTTTTGGGATAATTTTTATTGGGATTTGCCATGGAGAATATGAAATAGTGTATATGATTATATCTTTTAACATCCATTCAAATTGTTTGTTCATAATTCCCATAATGTTGGGATCTAGTCTTCTTTGCACACATCATACAGGTTCTGTCTCACCATATTAAAGAATCTTACTACCATAGGTTATGAATCAAATCCATGGGATTCCTTCTATTGACCTGCTTATTTCTATATAATTATAATTCAAAAAATAATGAAGTTGGTGTCCTTGAATAAGTTGTATAATATTTAATGTTCTAAAAGATAGTTTTTCATTTTAATTATGAAAAAAAATATTTCAAATTCGGGAAATGAGAATTTAGTTAAAAATCCAGGGGTTTTATAAAGATGGTTTCAACTCATTATTTCACATTCTTATAAGCCTAAAATAAAAATCAACAGTTTTATTAGATTATTTAATTTGTTTATCAATATATTCTTCATATATGACCAAAAACTAGCCACTATAAATACTAATTTCATGAATTAATTCATTCTATAAAATATAATGAAAAATATAACGGGATTCAAATAATTGACTTAATTTAATTATATTAAAAAATATCAATATCTTCCATATTAAAATTGATAATTACATAATGATATTCTAAAAAAATAAATATCTCATATTGGGGATATTTCATTAAATGTTTGAGGGGCTTCTGAGATCCTTTATATAAAAAATCTTAATTCTATTGGGGTCTTGTCAATCAGTTCTCTTATTAAATAACCATGTAATATATTTCCAGAGTTCTCCAGTACTTATCAGTTGAATAACACAAATAAATTATGTCTTTCTGATGGCTGATATAGGAACTATGATTTCAAGCTCTGTAATCCCTCTCAAAAAATGTATATAGATTCTCCACATCCCTTCTTAATTTTATAAATATCCTTTCATAGAAAGTTATCATTGTATTAGGTAATAATTTCAAAAATAATTCACTCTGGTGTTCATCCCTTTTGGAAAATTCTCTAGGATATATATTATACAACCATTACTTTTCTATCCTATTTAAATATAATTAAAAGTATCTATACTAAATCTAATCCTCACGAAAACTTCTAGGTTTCAAACTATTAAATACATCCCTAAATTCCTTGAAATTACTATTATTATTTTTTCTTTATAAGCCTTTATACTTATGAATGAATTGAATCACTCTAGATTTATGGACAAAATAATTTGATTATTATGTTATTACAGATATTATTAGTTTCAATTTTAGGAGAATATAAATATTTATCATTCCCATTAAGTTAATATTTTCATTATTTAATGTTTTACATCCCTATGGTAGATCTATTTGAATAGGTAGCAGAGGATGGATATTCGATTGAAGGAGTTATAATAGAACACCGCCAAAAAATTATCAATGGTTCTTAAGTTTCAAACACTTTTCAATAATGTTCATTCAACCTCTAGATTAAAAATAATATATCTAGCGGAATATTAACTCAATTGTATCAAAAAAAATTCAAATTAATACAAAATTAAGTTCCCAACAATAGAATGAACCCTTGTAAATGATTCTAAGTTGTTGTTGAGCAATTTCTTGGGATCCTATCAAGAAATCAACCAATGTAATTGTATCAATTATAAGGACTTATTTTTTTCCAAATAATAGAGAGTTTTTCTCATTGTTTTATTTTTTATTGTGATGGTTTAGTGTGTGTTGAGAATAGTCTTTAGTTAGGTAGGATCCTAAAAAAGAAATGTTCCCTTTTTATCAGGGGTAGTAAAATTTAGTGTTTTATGTGTATATTTTTCAAAGGTCTGATAATGTCTCATCTGATCCCCATACCATTTCCATTTTTCATGAACAAAATCCCCAATCCATGAACCTAATCATATGGCTCCTGGGGTATCTAGTAAAAACATAGGTGCCTTCCTAGAACCATTCATGATATCACACTTAATTATGATTTATAAAAAAATAATAATTTTCCCCTCATTTAAACACATATTAGTTTAGAGTTATTAATCCTCACTCACACACACATTGGGAAACTTCCCAAGAGTTCACCTATCTTGAAAGTACTCTATGAAAATTATTACTAACTATGAATGTATAATTAGGTAGTATTATAGAATGCAGTGTGAGACTTGTTAATAAGAGTAGTGATGTTTAGTCTTTAAAGTCTCACATTTCCTAGGGACTTATAAATTATTTTTCTATATCCATACCATTTCCATTTTTATATATAAGACCATGAAAATAAGAATTTATTATAGGATTCTTCTAGATTAATGTGAAAAAATTAAAACAATGGAAATTATATTTTAAAAAATTTATTCAACATAATCCCAAAAAAAATATTGATTAATAATTAATCTAAAATTTTAATAAACAAACAAATTTCAATATTTATGTCATTAAAACATTCTATTACAAATATAAAAATGTAAAAAAAAGAGATTTTCCCCATAAATTAACTAATTTTTGGGGATAAATTATATTCATAAATGGAATATAAATTTTAACATGTTTGATCTCATGAAAAACATTTAAATGGATTGTCTCCTTGATTAAATATTTATTCCTATTTACTTCATGTAATGAATCTTAATTTCATGGATTTTCACTCAAAACAAATAACAAATATACTCGACCTTATTTATATATATGATATGTCATGAAACAATACCAAAAAATATAATCTCACTAGGATTCCTATGTATCTAGTAATTACTACTATCTTCTAAGAGAAAACCTAGGTTAAAATTCACTAACATTATATAGTGTAGGAAAATCATCATTTTACTAACTCATAGACACACACATACTAGATGAGATGATTCCACAGAATCATTAAATTTCTATTAAATCAAAAATACCAATAAACTCTATTTTTCATAATCCTAATTATAAAACATGATGAATCCAATCATACAACCAATATATTTATTGAATATTTTTTTAGATTAATTGGTCACTGATTTATTTAATCTAAATTTCATTAATATAGAAAAAGGGTTGGATCACCAATACTCTTCTATTATTATTACTAAAAATAATTTTAATACAAAAAATATGATTTTAAAAACAACTTTATTAAATGGATAATTGTTAATTAGGGATCATGTCACCACATCTAAAGAATTTTATCCCATATACCCACAAATGATCACAAAAAATATAGTTCAAGCTCTAATATAACACATGACTAATGGAAAGTGACACATTTGATTCTATTAGAACCATCGAAATATATCATTACATGTTCCCCACAATAGTATTCATAGTGAACTTCCAATAATTACACATATAGTAAATCAATATAAAGTCTCAATAAGAATGAGAAGCATCATGGTACATCCCCTTGTAGAGTCCCATAATCTAAAAAATAAGAAATAAATGAACCATTTAATTATATTTCATAGAATTTTAAATCTCATTTAACCATAAAAAATTCCATTATAAAAATTATCGTTATAAGAACATGCATAACTCCTAGAAATATTCTATCTCTAACTACACTTACAATGTGCTACTCAGATCACAGATATTCCATACTTCAGGAAACCCACTGGTGGAACACTATTTAGTGAATAGTCAACGGAATTTCGCCTAGATTCAATTATAGTCCCATTTTGTATCATATATTTCCCAAGGAGTAGTGCATTGTTTTAGTGAATTATCAATAAATTAGTGAAATTCAAGAATCATTAATAAAATTTTATTTTTATGTAATCAATACCACAACATAATAGGACTATATTATAAGCCTTATTAGTGCCATTGAAATCCAATATCTAGAACTGTAAAACAATATATCAATAATTATTAATATTTTATCCCATTATCTAATATAATTATGTATAATGATATGTCTATATATATATATATAGTCTATATGCTCTGTGTATAACATATAAACATAATCTCGTGTTTGTTGAAAATGATGTGGATATTGATATATCTCCCATAAGTTTGGTCCATATAGAAAATCCATGCATTTAATCAAATCAATCTCGAAATCCAAAAATCATAATGTATATCAAAATGATTCATGTTTACACTTCCTTAAAATCATTTTTTCAGATATTAAAGCCTCATTTATATGTCACTAATAAGAGGCTTTCTCAAATAAATGCCATTCAACCAAAACCTTTAATAAATTTCTTATTATTACTATATATATTAGATATCATTTTTATGAATCAAAGTAAACTATCATGACTAATACTCATACATTCCCAACATTATTCTATATCTAAATTATCTAATAACAATCTATTACATCTAAGAATATCCATAAGTTATGTCTTAAATCCCACCTCCACTCGTCTAGGGTACAGTGACCTACACATATGTTTCTAAAAAAATGCTTAGGTGACATTTCTTCTAGATACAATTTTTCACCTACTGTCATGGAACATCTTTCATTAAAACATTAACTTGGAAATAAAACATAAAAATGTATAAATAAAACTTTTTTATAAAATGTAAGATCATACAATCGAATCATTAGATACAACAAAACTTCATAGATATATATAATCATTAAAACATATGAATCGAGGGTGGCCAAAATGTTGAGAACTCCACACTCGTATCTTTAATATCTTCCTCCCATCAATAGAATTGAAGTCTATCTGTCATTATATTGGTGAAAAATTTGAACATATTGTGAACATCGTATAATTAAGTATTTATGGGATGACTGATAATAGTTAATGCATCCATCTCCAGTAAGCCAACCCCATGAACATCTGGTGACTTTCTGAAGTACTAATATTTAAATTAAATACAATCAAATTTTATATAATCTCATTATAAGTCTTATAAATGTTTACAATCAATATTTATCATTATAACACCATCTCACATACATTTCTCTCACTAAATAACAAATGTTCACTTATGTAATATATCAATGTTTCAATAGAAATTATTCTAAAGAACTCCAATAATCTAAGTGTTATAAGAGTGACACAAGGATCCAATAACTCATTCATATATCTCTATCATAAGTGTGGATACCCTGGGTAAAATCCTAATTTGATGATCCCACTACATCATATATGGTGTAGCTCATCCACCCCACATGTGGATGGTATACCTTAAATATAAAAAACAATAAATAATAGCACCCTGATATTACTTCCTTTAATTAAGTTCCCACACAATAATTCATGTTATATTCACATGACCATGAGATGATAGTGGAAATATTTTTATCCACCAATATCTGAAATTCTAAAAGTAAATAAAAACATCAAAATTACAGTGGAAAATATGAATGTTGAAGGAAATAAAATTATCTACAACTATAGCTACATATCATGTTCCCCCAATCAATGTGGTGTGGTGTACTGAAGAGATAATAAATTTTTTATCTTAATCCACCAATTTTAGAGATTTGGGAGATATATAATATTAACAATTAGGAAATTTATCTTCCCTCGCATTATCATATTATGGATAATAGAGGAACTACCCATATCTTCATATCATATAACAATGATTCTAGAGGAAAACCCCATAAAATGTTTTCTTCTAGCCAATATATAGTCTATCCAAAAATTGGGTTATGAGTGACTATGTATGGGTATATGTATAATAACCTTCAATATCTACTCTATCAGTGGGTGATAAGTTAGGATAATTATCATCTCACTCTTTCCCTTATTAGAGGGATATTGTAAAGGAAAACATCATAGTATATCATCCTCATTTATATCCATCCATCACAAATTTCACCACATCTTAATGTTAATGAGAACCCAAAAATTCAAAAAACACATAATTATGAGGTTTTTTATTAGTTATAATAAATCTTATATATGATATACCCTAGATATTATAATAACCAAAATGGGGTTTCCATATCCACAACTCACTACAATATAGTAGTAACAATTCAATAAAAAATCAATATTGTTATTTAATTATATAGTTGGTAATTTTTGGGCTTTGTTGAATGCACATTCCACACTATGCATTTCATCCATGGAATCCATATTTATCCAATGTCACCAAATATAATTCTAAATCAATCTCATTTATATCTTCATCATTATTTGTAAAATTCCACTTCTTTAGAATTTAATGTTCATTCCATCATTATGTATCATATTTCCATTAATTATAAAACTTTTTTAATTAATTTAATCTCCATTATGATTTCATTTTAAAATTTGGAGTGCCACCCATTTATCGGTAATATGAATTTATTTCCATTATCTGAATGATTTTCAAATGTAATCATAATAACTATACTTTATACTTTTAATTCTAATTCAACATTGATTGGATTCAATAAATATAATACCATGATTTCAATTAATAAAATTATATAATCAAGAAAATTCCTTCCAATTAAATTCTTGATAGCACATTTGACATAAAAATTGTTCTTTTATATTGATTAAATTATGTAATTTGATTATAAAGATAGAATTTTTCCAACATTAAGATATTCCACTTTCATGTCTGTAATCTAATTATATTCTCCATATTTTTGATTTATTATTTTCATCATAATCATTTTTTAAACCGTAATCCAAAATTCATTTATTTGAAATTAATTTCATAGTCAATTTTAGAGTATCCAAGCATCACAATGATAAATCGTTAATAAATTCTTAATGATCAATTTCATTCACTATTATTGATTTTTCATCATTTATCACAATGGTTAAATTTCTAGTTGTATATGAATTTCATAATTAATTTTTCAATTAAATTACCAACATGATTCATCCAATTTATCTATTTAATTATAGAGAATATAATTATGAAATGGTTATTATTTATTTATTATATTTTCTTGAAGAAGGGATTTTGACATCCCACTCTAGAAGTTCATTATACATTTCACCTATTACCATCATTAAAGTCATTCTCAGGGATATAATTCTTTAATTTACTACACCGCATATTTTTTCAAATATAAATTATTATTATTTATTAATAATTATTTTTCCAGTATAATTAATCATTGATAGATTAGTTTAATTTCAAAAAATTTCCAAAATGACATAACCATGGTTTTTATCAGGCCTAAGATGTCAAGAGGAGACCAAAACATATTTTGAAGAAAATATTGGCCCTAACAAATGCCCACATGGGCTTAAATAAGATCCAACATACCGGAGGGTTTCATGTAGAGAATATAGACATCATTAACTTTCTCGTTTATTTTTATATTACATCACATCAAGAATAGTTTTTATAGATGTCTAATCAATAAAAACAATATTCTGGATCTGACGATTGAGCCTAAGCTGATTTTTATCCTCTGTGACTAATATGGTCATGTATAATTTTAAACTATCAATCTAATTAGATATAAAGTTTTATATATGTGACCCTGAATCATCTATCTAACATCTCTACGTGGTTTTTCATCTTATTATATGGGTATAACATCTGATGATCTCATGTATTTCCAACTATGTCACGCCTAGCTAGGGATGACATGATATATCATCCACTATCTGATCAACCAACCAAATGATTCAATGATGTCATGCTACAATTTCATATTACCAATTTTTTCTCCATACCATTGTATAACATGGTGAATTTTTTTCATACAATAGATAATTAAATGATTGGTATCCCACTTCAACGCTTCTCTTATACATTTTCATCCACCACTACACATGATTTTCTTCAAGAGAGAAAAAATCCCCATTTATCATTGTATATTTACAATAAATATTTATCATTATTTGAATCATAATAATCTAATAAATCAATCATTATGAGAATTAAATTCTCTATAGAAAAAGAATGTGTGAAAATATTATGTATAAGATAACTTACAATCTATTTTTCATATAAACACAAGTGTCACTCTTATTGAACTGATTTTATAAATATCATTGTAATGGTACATTGAACGAATGTTAATTCTACATATATCTTAGTAGATATTTAATTCTTAAAAAATGGAATAAAATATATCTATAACAAATATAAAAAAATATGATCACAATTTAATCATAATTTATTCCATTTTATTCATTTATTAATATTGAATAACATATGTGAAACATTATATATGAAATATTTGGTTGAGACTTTGAAATCTAGATAAAAATATTTGGGGGTAAAATTTCCCACCATATTTATTCAAAACAGGTTCATCAGATTTTAATAAATGAAATTTTATTGTTGTCGTTTTGATTACCAGTTTAACATAGTAGAAATTCATAATGATAATTATTTATTAAGGAGATATTTTAGTATATATATGTTAAGAGTCCTAGAACTTACTAATAAAACATTTCATAATCATGAAATCATACCTTGAAAAGAGAAAAATATCATTTTTTGGTGATGGTCCTCCCTATGGGAGATTCCTCGATGGATAATCATACTTTTAAATTTACCCACCCTTTAAACTCCATAAAATATGAATATATGAGGTATAAATCTAGAAAAAATTAATTAATTATTATTTATTTATTATATAAAATTTCCTCACCAGTGATGATGTAATATCTTATATATATAATAAATATCCAATTTTTATCATAATAGAATCAACCCATTCTGAACTTAATGGAAAATCTCATTTCTCAATCAAACACTTCATTATGGAGAAAAATACTATTCTACTATTTTGAGTAAAAAATAATATTTCATATTAAATAATTATATGTAATTAAATTAATTCACAAAAAAAAGATTTTATTATAATGAGTATAAATAAACTTAGTGAAATTATATCAAACATTTAATTCAAAGAATAATAAAAGTCATTACTGGTTTAAAACATGTACTGTCACAATAGGGATATTGTCAATCCAGGTGTATTTCATTTATAATACCCATAAGAGAGATTGGTGACTGGTGTGCTTTAAGATGTCCATTAAATTGTGATTTCAAAATCATGTAAAAGTGTATGGGTGTGTGTATGAAGGGAAGTTCACATTGAGTTACTGTGAGGTAAACATTTAGGAAACAATGATTGAATTCATTGGTGACTACCCAAGGTATAATAATTTCTTTATTATCCTAAATAATTTAGTCTACATGAATTTTCATTTTATCTTATTGAAATTTTTTTTTTCATATTTCCATTTCCATTTTCATTATCTTAATAACAAACCAATAATAATAATAATAATTTATAAAACTTTACACCTAGAGAGTGTTTTCTAGATTACTTGAGAGAAAAACCTATTTAAGCACTTGGATACTCCTTCCGGATTAAATAATATTTACATGAACATCATAAAAACCCATCTATAATTTTGGTGTTATTCCAAGAGATCCATGAATTCATCCTAATATGTTGAATCCTTTGGTATATATTTTTATTTTCTTTATTTATGAGAACTTATGAAAAATTGATTTTACTTTTTACTCAAACCCTGATAAGAATAGAATATATAAATTATAATCCAAGAAGAGTATGGGATTTAAAAAATATCATTATGGGGAGGTACTATTGGGAGGTAAATTTTAAGAGATAAAAATATATAAAACATTGGTACATTGAATCTTAATCTATGTAGTTTGTTGTGTTATTCATGTACTTTGTAGAATATGAATATTGGACTGAAAAAAGAGCTAGTATAAATCCATTATATTAAGAGTCAAAATAGTCCAGAGGATGATAAGTAACCTAAATTTTTTTTACTAACCAACCAATCCATCAATAAATCATGAGAATTTTTATAGAGGTAGAATTTGGAGATGAGGAAATTGAGAGAGATACATTTTATGTTAATTAATTTCTTTCTAATTTCACACAGTAAAAACAATAAAACTCCCTTACAAAATGATGAAATATTGAGATTTAAAAAATGTGGTAAAATAAGATTTGAATGTGGTGGGAATTTATTTTCTTCCTCCTGAGAATGAAAAAGCATTTGTATTGAGAAAAATTACCAAGAATTAAAAAATGGCCAATAATAAACAGATGAGTCGCTTCTTATTCTTGATAGAAAGATCTCATTGTAAGAGTTTCCACCTCCCAATGAAGTAAGGGAGAACCCAAACAGCATTCTTACACCCCCCAAATTGTAATATGTTTCTCACTGAATAGTTGGTAGAAATAGAAGAATTATTATATTGGGACCTCTAAAATAAGATCCAACAACTTTTTACCTCTTTAAGAAAAAATATGTAGTTGTTTAAACCACACAAAAAATATCCTCTTTTAAATTGCAGATAGTGACTTAAATTTTCTTACTAAGGAAAATCAAAAATGTAGTACCCACTTAAGGGTTTAAACTAAAATTTCTCTATCATAAGCTTTCTAATATTCTTATTTCTTTTTTAATAGTTTATTAAATTTTTTCTATTTTATTGTTTTTTTGTAGAGAACTCGTTTGAATAGAGGTTATATCATGTTTTTACTATAATATTTATCTGATGGTGTCTATTAATCTCCTTAATTTATTACTACTCTATTTCTATTATTGTTGATGAAGATAAATTATTCTTTTAACATCTTGGTTTGGGGAAGATATACCATCTAAAATATTTTTTTTCATGAATTTTTATTTTATCAATGTTTTTATTGTTCTTTGAACAAAAAACATATATCTATATAATATTTCACAAAAAAATAAGATCACGTTAATATCATGGAAATTATTATGTGGAACTATGAAAATTTTGTTTAATTAATATGTTTTTAGTAAAATTTGTCTTTTTTAATAAAATATCTCATTAATTAACATTTTCAAGAGTTAATCTATTTTTTAACATGTAAAATAATACATGGAGAAATATTTAATAGAAAGTATATAAGTCATTAAAATTTGATTGGTCCTTGTACATGGGAAAGAAACTAAAATATATGAATATATCAAAGTATTGTCAGTTTATATAAAAATAATATCTATAAATAATAACCAAGATAAAGATATGAGTTGGTTGACAGACCCTTATCCCAAACCCTAGTTTGTACAACTAACCTCAATAGATGAATTTTTTTAAATGAGTTAGTTCTATATTTATTATAGTCATTGAATTATTAAACAACAAATTAAATGAATATAAATATATATATATAATTATCTTCATCATTATGAGATGAGTATAGTTAGGTAAATACTAAAATTAAATGAATATTATAAAAATTAAGTATTAGATTATTGTTTAATATGAAGCATGGAAGGTAGATATTGGTTTTTGAAATTAAAATTTTGAGAAGAATTAATTAATGAATGTGTTGAATGTATAAATTCATTTCAACAAATTTTCATTCATTTAATATCCACTAGTCCAATATTTTAAATTAAGATGAAAACAACTCATTTGGATACAAGTAAATCGAATTAATTTCATATATTTACATATTCCATGGGAATAAAATAAAATAAGTGTGTGTGTGTGTGTGATAGAACCTAAAATTTAGATTATTTTCTAGTTATTAATTGTTTCCATACCCAAAAATTATAATAAATTAGGGAAGTTGGTATATTTTTATAAGATTGTGATTTTTTAGATTGTATAAAAATACTACATAATAGTGTGATTATAGAATTAATTAATAATATATTATTAAATTTCATGTTAATACTTTTATTGACGACTTATTTATTTTTTATATGTGAATAATGTCATGGAATTGATGGAAAATGTATAGATATTTTCCGTTTCTATTGTAAATACTGAGAAATAAAGAGAAAAACATTTCACCCAAGAATTTACTATCATAGTTATTGAAGGAATTAACCTGAATAACATAGTCACAAGGATAAAATTAAAACATTCCCACCAATAATCCAATTTACATTGACTTTACGGGACAATGTCAAACTCTAATACTTCCTCAAACTTAAATCCACACAATAAACTTATCCCAATGTAAAGAGTGATAAAATACTTTTTAAGGGATAAAGAATTAGAAAACAAAACAAAAAAATTAAATATTGGTATTATATAGGAAAAAAATTATAATGTTCCATCATATAAAAAAAATTAAAAACACAAGATTCATTCTTCAATCAATGTTGCTTACAGTCCTAACACAAATATTTTTAACAAATCAAAATTTCCCCACAAAGACAAATAATTATATGTCACATGAAAAATTCTAATTTTTCTACTTTAACTCTCTAATCTTCCATGATATATAAATAATATAGATATCATTCCTATTGAAAAAGGGGAAATCCACATGGAGGATATCCATTTATATAAGGACCAATTAATATTCTTTTAACGAACTATATAACTATGTTTGGTAAAATAGAAACTAACAATCCATGTGGAGGTTTCTAAATGAGAGAGAGAAGATTTAGATGACCATTGGAACTAAAAAAATACTCACCGAAATATTGGATAAGAAAAATGGATTCCACATATAGGAATCCTATTTACACACAACATATTGGGAAGCTAATAATTATAATAGGATCCTTCAAGGAATAATTTCTCTAGACTCCCATGTTACCTTTAGTTTTTTTCCTTTTAAATTTTTATTAAACCATTTTATTATTTATTTCATCATTCTTTTTTCATTAAATTCATGTATCATTTACCTCATAGTAGTTATCTAGTACTTTCATCCATGATATAGGCACAAAGGAGGTTCATCGGGGGGGTTGATGGAAGAAGTTATAAAGTAATTGATAATTATTTTTTAACATTATATTTATAATGTACCATATGAATTTTGAACTAAACCGGTGTCCTAAACGATCTCCACATTACCTGACGTGCTTCTTTCCGTACGCTAGTGGCTGCCGACTAGCAGAGAGGGTGTTTAGGTAGTTTAGTGGGGAGACTATACTAGCATAATCCAAGTGCACAATGGTAAAAGGATAGTAAAACACATTTATCATAAGAATAGTAATAAAAAATAATCAAAATAGCGAAAGAAAATTAATATAAAAACTTAATATATGATATGACCTATGCCATTTTATACAACAGATGCATTCCAAATAATGATACATAAGTTAAAAGAGTAACATAAAAAATTATTTAAAATTAATTAAAGAAACAATGAAATTGCATCAAATCTATATAAGATATTTTCCATGGGAATCTAGAGCTCTTGCTCTGTCTTTTTCTCCTAACTCCAAGGTACAATAGAATAGCACAAGAAATGGTATGTATCCTACAAACAAGAAGGATCTACTCAGGAACCAATTGTACCTGAGTTGGGTGTGAGATAACATCCTAGTAGGCTAACACTCACAGTGTTAAACAAATTCCAATTATTGAAAAATGAAAAAACATGGTGTGTGCCAATAAATTCATAAGTGGTAAATGCAAGTAAGATACTCACATGCCGTGTAGTCTACTAAACTATTAATACCAAAATATCCACTCAAGGCTCCCTTTAAAAAATATTCCAACTCCTAACAACAACGTAGCTACAAATAATGAAAAAATAAACAACATTCCCTTTATTTTCATTTAAACATGTCATACCATCATGACCATTCCATATACCCCATGCATCATAACAATCACAACCTTTCTGTACAACAAGAAGAGTAATAGAACCCATGACTGACTTTTTTAATCCCATGTCAAAGTTACCATAGTCAAGTCGTATATCCTAGTCTATCATAAACCTCATGGTCATGTCATACATCAATAGTAAGACCATGAAGTGCTGAATCCATGGTGTCGATGTCCAAGGCATCCTCATCGAGTCCCATGTGCATATCGATGAAAACCTAGTAAAGGCACTGGTTGGATTCTTAGGAGCATGGGTACCAACATGTCCTACACAATTCCATCCATGTCATATCCATGGGGTAGCAAGTACCAAAGCCTCCCATGGAATGAAGACCCGAAGGTAATAATCAACCCTAGGCGTCCACTATCACAGTCAATATCTATGTAGATATTTCCATGGAATCTATGGAAACATTTTTTCATTTCATACTAGTTAATTCTCATTTCCATGTAATTCTACCAACTCATATATAACCATTTACATTTAAATCATACAATGTACATAATTAAATACATCTCATGAATATACTATTGAGTCAATAAGGTTTTCCTTATGACTTTTTCCATTCCTTCATTCAAGGGGAGATTGTTTTGTTATTAAGGCTTTCCTTATGAATTTACCATTCCTCTTGTTTTGAAAGTCACAAACACCTTATTTCAAGGAAAAACTCATTTTACCCTTTTTTTACTTCCATAAGGAAAATTTCTATCCCAAAAGAAATTTACCCCTACCTTGTTTTCATTGTTCATATCAGTATTTTTCTTAAGTATAAAAATTGAATTCATATCTAAAACCTCGGAATCATATAATACATAGATATGAAGCATTCTGTTTTATGTTCTAAATTCCTATTACGAACTTTTATGAAGTTCTACTCCAAATTCACTGATAATAAATTTTATGAAGTTCAACTCTGAATTCTGATTACGAACTTATATATAGTTCTAACTACAAATTCTGATGATGAATTCTGATTACTAATTCTCATTATGAATTCTGATGATGAATTCTGATTATGAATTCTCATTATGAATTCTGATGATGAATTATGATTATGAATTCTCATTACAAATTTTGATGAAGAATTCTGATTACAAATTATCATTATGAATTCTAATGATGAATTCTCATTACGAATTATCATTATGAATTCTGATTACGAATTCTAATTACTAATTCTTATTACAAATTCTGATTGAGAATTTTTTTTATGAATTATGGATATGAACTTGTATGAAGTTCGACACCGAATTCTTCTGCATCAGAGAATATGAATATCTCTTTCTTATAGGCCCCGAATTCATTTTCTGGTTAGACTTATAAATTTAACTTTCATCACTCTGAACTCTCATTTTCTCTCCATTCTGATTATCAGTTTTAGTTATACTTCCACTTTTTATATTATAAGACTATTTTGTTCCATTATTTATCAACTAACCATTGTTTGAGTGACACATGTATATGTCCCTCCCAAATTCAAGGAATAATATGGCCGTTGGAGGAGGGAGCCGACCGTTGCAGCTACGCCAATAAATAGGAGCTCATTTGAAAAGAGATCACCATTTTTTTAACACTGATCTTTGAAAAACTGTTTTTGAAGTGATTTCTAGAGAGAGAGGCTCTTATAAACTCTCAAGATTCATGGATAAAGTTTGAACGGCATGTTGAAACTTTTCTTCATGCAGATTGACTTCGAGAAAATCTGATTGTTGTTGTGTATAATTGAGGGCTTCCGGGGATAGAAAGACAGAGGTGTCGACTACCTGATAGTTGAGGGCTTGCGGGATAGCAAGAAAAACTCTGATCATTGTATTGAGGGCTTACCCTGGTGTGGGTAAGATATACTTTCTTGAAAGTAAAAATCAAGGGACCTTTATCCAAGGTTATTGGATACCCTTTTCGTTGGGTTAAAATATTTACTACTTGTTACTAGTTTTGTTTCATGTTTTTCCACTTCATTTTGTTTTGTTAAGGAAAGTATAACTATCTTGTACTTCCTTACTCTTGTACTCTGATTTAGTTAGATTCTGTACGCTTTAAGGTAGAATCTTAATCTTTGTAAACTTTAGTTAAGTTTCATTTCCGGAATCACTTTTAAAGAATCAAGCAAACTATTAGATCTTAGAGGTGTTGTGAATTTTGGTTATTGGTAAAAGTTCCAGAGGAATTTTTTAATGTATACAATTCACCCCCCCCCCTCTTATATTTGATCATATCATTACATATTCGATCTTACATTTGGTATTATAGAGTATATCATACTCAGACATACCATCCTAAAAATTGGTATCAGAGGGTTGGTTCAATCTGAATTAATCTCACAATTAGATTCAGAAGAGAATTCTCGGAATTGATTTTTCGGAATCATATATTCGAAATCATATGTTTATGATTCATATATTCGGACTCATATAGTTCAGATTCATTTTTTCTTAGAGATACAATATCTAGTTCCTTTCTTAGGATACTTTCTCTTTTTTACAAACACTTTCTACTAATAAGTTTGTGTGCCAAATTTTTTCTTAAGAATGGCATGTTTAAACGTTGGTTATATAGATAACCTAAATCCTACCATACCTCCTCTTTTTGATGTAAATTATTATGAATACTATAGATATAGGATGAAGACTTTTGTTATCAATATTGTAGTTGATAACTATCTAATTCTAACTGGAGATTATAAGATTCCAGATAAGGTATTGAGAACCATTACGAATCAGGAGAAATCAGAATATCAATCAAATTTCAGAGTCATAAATACTTAGTTATGTTCCATGACTAGGAACATATATAGTCAAATATCTTCATGTGACGCTCAAAACAGTATCTGGAAGAAACTTGAACTTACAAATTTTGGTACATCTGAAGTCATAGAGACCAAAAGAGCTAGGTTGAGAGCATAAAATCATATTTTTAACTTTCTTTATAGAGAACCTATAAGCAAATTACAACAAAGGTTTATGACTATTTTGAATAGGTTGAAATCTATGGGTGAAAAAGGTTTGGTTGATGAGGCTCTTTCAGACATGATCATAGATATTATGCCAAATGAATGGGAGTCTAAGAGGACATCTTTTGATGAGAACAGAAAATTCACTCAGATTTCCTTAGATGGTTGTTTGGAACTCTTCTTCAACATGAAACCAGAATGAACAGAGATGCTGAAAATGTCAAGAAGATAAATGTAAATGGAGGAGTATCTTTTAAAACCACTTCTAAACATATGAAATCCAAGACCCCAGAAAGGGTAACTAGATCAAAATCAAAGAAAGTCATTATTCAGTCAGAATCTAGTGACACAGAAAAGTCTGAGAATGAATTAGTTAATCTAGCTCCAATAATGAACAAGATTGTTGCTCAAAGAAACCATCAAAATAAGTACAATATGAAATACTACATAGACAAGAAAGATAGAGAAGTTACATGTTATGAATGTAAAAGAACAGGTAATATCAGACCTGATTGTCCCTTGTTGAAAAAGAAGGAAAAGAAGGGAAGTAATTTAGAAAGAAACAGGAAGAAATTCTATAGATAAAAGAACAATAAAATCCATAAAGATAATGATACTTGGAGTGCTAGATGTGGAGATTCTTCAAAAAGTGAATCTTACGAATATAATTTGTTATCATAGAAGAATATGGGTTTCATTGCTACTACTTCTTTCCCCAATACATGTCTTATGTCCAAGGTATTCTCTATCGTGTCTTTGACAAATTTATCTCTTGATAAGAGTTACTATTCCGAAAATAATACTTCTAATGAAGATACTTCATATTCAGAAAATTAATAATTACCTTCATATAAAAAAGTTTCTAGATATTCCAAGATACATGAAGCAAAAAATTGTAATATTTCTAAGAAATTAGACAAGGAAAATACCAGGTAAGAAATTCATACACAAGAGATTTCAGATCTTTCTAGAGATCTTAGAGATAAAGAAGAACTATTAGAAAAACTTTCTATCCCTGAGAAAGAAAATTCTGATAAAGAAGAACACTCTAAAGATCTTAAGAATTCTATTTCAAAGATAAAGGTTATTTAGGAAAAATCTATCTCTAAGGAAATGATTCCTGAGGATAGGAATTTAGTCATAAGACTAAAATCCAAAATATTTTCTCTTAAGAAGCTTCTTGCAAAATTTACCTCTGGGAAGGAAAATTTTTACAAGATGTATTCTCAAATCAAACCTCAAGGAAACACTACTGGAGTAGGTTATACTCACCAAAAACTGGTTTTTAAAAACAACTATTTTGTTCCTTCTAGGTCCCCTTTTTGCACTATGTGTCAATGTGGTGGGCATTAGAATAAAAATTTCTCCTTAAATAGAGTTCAATATCTTGGGTTTCAAAAAGCTTATTTTTATAAACATATTTGGATAACCAAAATTTTTTTGTCTAATAGTTCTGGATCCAAACAAGTTTGGATTCTGAAATTCTAACATTTTATTATTTTCATGAAAATAGAGAAAGTTCCAACAAAAATACATGGTACATGGATAGTGGATGTTCCCGGCATATGACTGGTAACAAAAACTATTTCAAAAAGATTATCAAGACGAAAGGAGGAAAAGTAACTTTCGTAGATAATGCTTAGGGAGAAATTATTGGTATAGGTAACATCGTTCTTCTTGGAAAAACTTTGATTTCAAATGTTTTATTTGTTAAAGGTCTTAAGAACAACCTCATTTTCATAATCCAATTATGTGATGAAGGCTACCTTGTGAATTTTAGGAATGATAAGTTCATAGTACACAATTCCAAAAAAGAATTTATTATTTCTTCCAATAGGCAGAAGAATTTTTACACAATAAACATAGAAGACATTAGGAGCCAAGACATACCTTGCCTTGGTGCAATGGAAGATCATTCTTGGTTATGGAGTAGACGTTTAGGTCACTATAACCTTAGGAACTTATGAAAACTTTCTATGAAAGGTTTAGTTAAGGATCTATGGAAGCATATATTTGATTCTTTAAAAGTTTGTGACCCTTGTCAATATGGAAAGCAACATAAATCAGGTTTTAAATCAGTCGATGAAGTCTCAAATATTGATGCATTATAGCTAGTGCATATGGATCTTTCTGGTCCAACACAAACTGGAAGCATTGGGGGAAAATATTATGTATTTATCTTAGTTGATAATTACACTAGATTTACGTGGGTTTATTTTCTAGCAAACAAGTCTCATGCTTTTTCTTATTTCAAAAGCTTTAGAGCCCAAGTTAAAAATGAGAAAAACCATCCATTAATAACAATACATATTGACCATGGAGGAGAATTTAAAAATTCATAGTTTGAAATTTTTTTAGTAGAAAAGGCATTACTCATAACTTTTCATCCCCTAGAACACCTCAACAAAGTAGTGTTGTTGAAAGAAGAAATAGAATTCTTCAAGAGATAACTAGAACCATGTTGAGTGAGTATTATGTATCCAAAAAAATTTGGGCTGAAGCTGTAAGTACTACTTGTTATACTATAAATCATGTTTTGATTAGACCTTTTCTTAATAAAACTTATTATGAGTTATGAAATGTTAGAAAACCTAGACTTTCCAACTTTAAGGTTTTTGGTTTCAAGGTATTCATTCTGAATAATAAATATAATTTACACAAATTCACACCAAAATATGATGATGTAATTTTCTTTGGCTGCTCCACAACTTCTTAGTCTTATAGAGTTTTTAATAAACACACTTATACTATTGAAGAGACAGTACATGTTAAATTTGAAGAAACTGGTTCTTTTGTTTTTAAAAAACCCCAACATACATCCATAGAAATGTTTTCAAAAACTGATTATCAACATTAGATAGAAAACCCTTTTGATAAGTAAAATGTTCAAGAAGATATTTCTGAAACATTTACCCCAAAAGATTTCATACCCTATGTTGATGAATAGGTTTTACAAAACCAAAATCATTCATTTCTAAATAATCATCCCAATGATAGTATCATTGGTGATGTGAATCAACCTGTAAGGACTAGAAGATCCTTATGAAATGAAGTAGAGCATCTGGAATTTCTTTCCCTATTAGAACCAAAAAGTAATGATGAAGCTTTAGGTGATGATGATTGGATTAAATCCATGGAAGATGAACTAAATGAATTTGAAAAGAATAAAGTATGGACCTTTGTTGAAAGACATAAGGAAAATTATGTTATTGGTGTAAAATGGGTCTTCAGAAATAAATGTGATGAAAATGGAATCATAGTATGAAATAAATATAGATTAGTTTCTAAAGGGTATAATCAAAAAGAAGGAATAGACTATGAAGAAACCCATTCTCTAGTAGCTAGACTTTAATCTATTCGTATTTTACTTCCCTTTGCAGCATTCTTCAATTTGAAACTTTTTCAAATGGATGTGAAATGTTTTTTTCTTAATGGTTATGATGAAGAGGATGTTTTTGTTGAACAACCTCCTGGCTTTGAGGATACAAAACATCCTGATCATGTTTTTAGACTTACCAAATATTTGTATGGCCTTAAACAAGCCCCTCGAGCCTCATATGATAGACTTACAGAATTTTGGCTTCAAAATAACTGTGTTAAGGGAAATGCATATCCAACCCTTTTTATAAATAGAGATAAGAAAAATTTTATGATTGTTCAAATTTATGTTGGTGACATTATATTTGGTTCAACTGAGAAATCTTTAACTGATTCCTTTGCGGATCTAATGAAATATGAGTTTGAACTGAGTATGATGGGTGAGTTACCATTTTTCCTTGGTTTTCAAATTTCCAAAAAACCAGAAGGAATCTACATATCCAAACATAAGTATATTAAATATCTTCATAAAAATTATGGATTTGACAACACTAAGAGTATAAGTACTCCCATCGGTACCTCAAACACACATGATCTTGATGAAGCTGGAAAACCAGTAGATCAAACATCTTTTAGAGGTATAATAGGATTTCTAATTTACTTGATAGCTAGTTGACCAGACTTCATGTTTTCAGTATGCCTATGTATAGGATATCAATCCAATCATAAGGAATCTCATTTAAAGGTAGTCCAAATAATTTATCATTGTTTAAAGGGAATCATGGATTTTGGAATTTTTTACACTTATGGAAATGATTTTGTCTTAAAAAGATTTTCAGATCCTGAATTTGGTGGATGTATAATGGATAAAAAAAGTACATACAGAGCTTTCCATTTCTTAGGAGATTCATTAGTTTCTTGGTCTTTCAAGAAGCAACACTCAGTAGCACTTTCCACTACTGAAGCCGAATATGTAGCAGCTGGAAGTTGTTGTGCTCAAGTGTTGTGGATGAAACACACATTCAGAGACTATGGCTTGAATTTTACTAAGACTCAAATATTTTGTGATAACACAAGTGACATTTCCCTTAGTAAAAACCCTACACATCACTCTCATGAAAAGCACATAGATATTATGCTTCACTTTATTAAGGATCACAGAGTAAAAAAAGATATCATTCTTCAATTCATCGGAACGCAAGATCAACATGCGGATATTTTCACAAAATCTTTACCCTCCAACATATTTGAATAAAATAAAATAAAGTTAGGAATTATAACAATATGGTAATCTTCCTTGATTAACTTCTTGTTGAACTATTCTCCTTACATTAAAAAACTCCTTTTCATAGGGGGAGTACATCTGTTGGTGAATTTTTTCAAAATTTTCGTAATAAAATTCTCCTAGTTAGTTTTTCAAAATATTAGTAATCAAATTTTTGTACTGGAAATTTTCATAATAGAAATTTTCATATTATAAATTTTCATATTAGAAATTTTCGTACAGGAAATTTTAGTACTGAAAATTTTCGTAATGGAAATTTTCTTAATGAAGATATTTGTACTGGAAATTTAAGTACTGAAAATTTTCATACTGAAATTTTTTGTAACAGAAACTTTTGTAATGGAAATTTTCATAATGGGAATTTTCGTACTCATAATATTCGTAATCGAGTTTTGGTACTCAATTTTCTTTTGTAATAAAACTTATAGATCTTAATGTTTTTAGTAGTGAGTTTTTCGTAGTGAGTTTTTTCATAGTCAAGTTTTCTTCAAGAAGAATATCACCTATTACGAATAATATTCCTAGACAATGCGAAAGGTATGGTTTCTTTACTCATGTTTTAGTAATCATTTTTACTTACTGGTATTTTCTCTTGTATTTTAATTTTTTGGATTCAATTTTTTTCTTAAATCCGATTTTTTTTCTTAAAACCTCAAAATATCGGATTCAAGACTTCCTTGCGGGTATGTTTTTAATTGCCGAATCATATTAGAAAGTTTTTCAACTGTTAGATTGTTTTTGGAAGTTGAAAGTTCACCTCCATCGCCTATATAAAGGGGACCCCCGATGGTGTCCCACATCAGTTTCCAAGATCTCGTGTCTCGATGCTCTGCCTCAGTTCTTAAACCCGTTCCAAATCTCTCAAAGTTATTCCAGTCCGAATGTCTGTAGAAGATTCTTCCCCAGAAATTTCTACGATGAAGATAATTTCAAAATGGAATGTATACAAGGAAATTTTGGTGCATCTAAACATTTTCAAGTATGATTCTATCATTTCTAAGAATATCAAGTTAAATGGATGGGATGATGTCTGCATATCTAAGCCAGGTGTTCAAGACTCAGTGTATCCGGATTTACTCATAGAGTTTTATGAGTCAGTGTGCTTCTTTAAGGAAGATGATAGAGAAATATTTTCATTCAAGTATTATGGAAAAACCTACAAACTTTCTTATACCAAGGTAGCCAGCATGGTGGGATTATCATATGAAGGGGAGGCAGAATTTCGCTCCCAAAAACTCCCAGATGTTCAGGGTAGTTTTGTTAAGGTGAAGGCCTTCCAATGTCTTGGAATTTCTGATGTCAAGACAAGAACAATTTCTCATCTATCTTCTAACAACTGGGTCCTTCAGTTATGGGTACAAGGTTTTTTAGTACCGAGAAAAGGTGACAAAGATACCCTCAAGAATAGTGACATATATTTCTTTGATTTCCTAGTAAATCTAAGAAAAAACTATTTGATGAGGTATGTTCTTGTTACAATTCAGAACATCAATAATGGAAATATAAGAGCCCAAATTATCATGTATCCTACCTTACTTTCAAAGCCGATAATTTGGTGTCTTGAATCATTCAAGATTGCATGAAAATCCATGCTTCATAATTTCAAGGTTATTCTTGTTAGTGATGACACCCTGAAAAAAATGAATATGGGATATTCTAAGGAGACAATAGAGTTATACGATCTGCCTGAGGATGAGGTAGAAACCAATACAGAAAATGTTGTGAATGCTAAACCTTCATATAAGGATGGTAAGAAAATTAATTTGAAGGAAGTGGAAGATGAAGACAAAACCCCCAAAGCTAAGGAATTCCATTTCGCACCTCCAAAACCCAAGAAACAGAAAGCATATCCGGATGAGGTGGTTGCAAAATTGATGGGAAAATAAGGAAACAAGGGGAGCCATAATTCGTCTTAGACCCTGCTTAATTTTTGTCTTTAAGGTAGAAGACTTATGAATACCTTGAGAAGGAAGAAAAAGAGAATAATATGAAGAAGAAAATGTATGAGGCTGAAGTTTTAAAATCTCTATTTAAATCCATAGAAGTAGATTCCGAGAATATTCTACTACCAAAAACATTCCTAGTCGAGCCTTTACCTAAGACTCCGGGGAACAAATTCTTCACTCTGGAAAAATCCAAAGAAAAAATATTTGTTGATGAAGTAGAAGAAAAGAAAGTAGAAGAAGAATAAGTAGAAGAAGAATAAAGTGGTGATTTAGATGATCTGATTAAACAAGTTGAGGAATATCAAGATAAGGCAAATCCATTAGAGAAATTACTACTCTAAACATCTGAGGTTGAGTCCTCAAATCTTGTCACTCTTGGAAAGGAATAAGAGAAAGATGGAAAGAAAGATGAAGGAAATGAAGAAGAAGTAAATGAATTATCTGAGGAAGAAAGTTATAAAAAGCACTTTATTGAGAAAGGAGCTGAAAAAGAGAAATTTGATGATGATAGAGTTGTTCAAGTATCGGATAGTGAGCATAAATCTCCTGATGAGCAAGTCATACCAAATATTGATAAGGGTAAGAAAGTGATTATTGATTCACAAATAAAATCTACAGTGAAGAGGAAAGAAGTTGTAGGAACTTCATAAAGGAAGACTGCTGAGCTTGAAAATCTACTCTCACCAAGTAATATCTCGGATTCAGAGTCATCATCACATGGTCATGATTTTTTGGAGAAGTATTTGAAGAATCTAGTCGGTTCAATTCAGACTTTTACAAACATAGATTCTAGATATCAGATGCTCCAACACACTCTTAATCAGAAATCTGATTTGGTGTCCATGGTGATGGACAAGTGTGTAATGATAGAATGAGTTTTCAAATATTTTCTTATAGGCTACGAAGCTCACATAAATTCTTGCAAGAAAATTACCACTTGGTCAAAGAAGATCATCCAAAATAAGGGAGAGCTTGATGAATTTCAACAGGATGTAAAAGAGGCTTTTGATACTAAAGATTCCAAGATCAGGGATCTTACAAACAATTTTCAGGAAAAGTTGACCCTAGAAAAAAATTCTCGAAATCAACGGGTGAAGGATATGAATTGGAAGCTTAGCTTTGTTGCTAAAAGCTGGAAAAGGGAAAGAGATCTCTGGATTCAGATCGAAGAGAAGCTTGTAAAGCAGGATGATGTTCTTAAGGCTCAGTCTGATGCTCTGAAGGCTCAAGATGACAAGATTAAAGCCTTAGGAGAACCAAAAAGACATAAAGAAGCTAAAAACTTCTGATGAAGCTAATCCCAAAGGAAAAAGAAGAAAAATAGACCTAATCTGATCTTCTTTTGTAATTTCCTTCCTTGTAAAAATACTTTCAATCTTAATGAAAACTCTGTTTTCTTGCCTTTTGTGTTATTTTGTACTAATATTTCAGGTACCATATTTTTTCCATTCCCTAAAACTCTTTTTGAGAATCACAAAGGTGGAGAAGCAAAAATAATTCTAAATAAGAGAAGGAAAAAAGATTTATAAGTATAGAAGAAGTATCCCTAAGTAAGGGAGAGTTTATCTAAGGGGCGGTTCTCATTACGGAAAATTCTATATTCATAATGAAAATCCCATTCTAGAAATTTATAATACGATCCTTAGTGTTCCAAAGCCTAAGGGGGAGTTATTCGTATTCCCCATTATCCTTGAACAAATGGAGATACACTTTATTTCAAAGTCTAGAAAATCTTTTTCTAAGTCCTTATATTCTTTTTTTGGAAGGATGTTTGTGCTTTCCAAAAAGGGGGAGATTGTTGAGTCAATAAGGTTTTCCTTATTACTTTTTCCATTCCTTCATTCAAAGGGGAGATTGTTAATTCATTAAGGCTTTCCTTATGAATTTACCATTCCTCTTGTTTTGAAAATCAAAAACACCTTATTTCAAGGAAAAACTCCTTTTAACCCTGTTTTACATCTATAAGGAAAATTTCCTTCCCAAAGGAAATTTACCCCTACCTTTTTTTCCATTTTTCATACCAATATTTTTCATAAGTATAAAAATAGAATTAATATCTAAAACCTCAAAATCATATAATACTTAGATATGTAGCATTCTGTTTTAGGTTCTGAATTCCTCTTACGAAATTTTATGATGTTCTACTCTAAATTCCCTACTACAAACTTTTATGAAGTTCAACTCTGAATTCTGATTATGAACTTATAAAAAGTTCTAACTATGAATTCTGATGATGAATTCTGATTACGAATTCTCATTAAAAATTCTGAGGATGAATTCTGATTAAAAATTCTCATTTTGAATTCTGATGATGAATTCTGATTACGATTTCTCATTACGAATTCTGATCATGAATTCTGATTACGAATTCTCATTATGAATTTTGATGATGAATTATGATTACGAATTCTCATTATGAATTCTGGTGACGAATTCTGATTGCGGATTCTCATTACGAATTCTGATTGGGAATTATGATTAAGAATTATGGACACGAACTTGTATGAAGTTCGACTCCGAATTCTTCTACAAAACAGAATCCGAATATCTCTTTATTATAGAATCCGAATTCATTTTCTTGTTAGACTCCGAATTTTAACTTTCATCACTCCGAACATTCATTTTCTCTCAATTCCGTATATGAATTTTGGTTATGCTTTCACATTTTCTATTATAAAATGATGTTGTGCCTTCAGTTATCAACTAACCTTTGTTTGAGTGACACGTTTATAGGTCCATCCAAAATTCATGGAAAAATATGACCGTTGGAGGACAGATTCGACCATTGCATCCACGCCTATAAATAGGAGCTCATTTGAAAAGAGCTCACAATTTTTTTGATGTTGATATTTGAAAAAGTGATGTTCAAGTGATCTATAGAGAGAGAGGATCTTATAAACTCTCAAGCTTCATGCAGAAAGTTTGAGTGACTTATTCAAACTTTTCTTCATGAAGATTGGCTTCGTGTGACTCCGATTGTTGTTGTGTACAATCAAGGGCTTCCGGGGATAGGAAGAAAGAGGTTCCGACTACCTAATAGTTGAGGTCTTGTGAGGATAGTAAGACATACTCTAATATTTGTATTCAGGTCTTACCCTAGAGTGGGTAAGATAGACTTTCATTAAAGTATAAATCAATGGACCTTTATCCAAGGTTGTTGGATACCCTTTTCATTGGGTTAAAATATTTAATACTTCTTAGTAGTTTTGTTTCATGTTTTTCCGCCGAATTTTGTATTGTTATGTAAAGTATAACTATATTTTACTTCCTTACTCTTGTACTCTGATTTAGTTAGATTCTATACGCTTTAAGATAGAATCTTCATTTTTTAATATTTAGTTAAGTTTCATTTCCGGAATCACTTTTCCTATATCAAGAAAGATATTAAATCTTAAAGGTGTTGTGAATTTGGGTTATTTGTAAAAGTTCCAAAGGAATTTTTTTGAAGTATATAATTCACCCCCCTCTTGTATTTGAGCATCTCATTACATATTCGATCCTACATTTTGTACAATAGAGTATATCATACTCAGACATACCATCCTAAAATATACCCATTCATGTTTCCCAATTCATAAATAAATACGTTTTATGTAAACTAATGAGCATATAATCTCATGCTGACATTTCACATTTAAAAATTACCCAAGACCTTACCCACTAAGTTTTTAATTTCGCATTGAATAATATAATGAGAATACACACTCATTATCCATGATTTGTATAAAAATACATTAATTATTATAATGAGTATACCAATTCAATAATTCATATTCACAACCCCAAGAAACCATGGATTATACAAACTAATTATTAAAATTTACTTTCAAGGTACACATATAACATGATTTTAACCACTCACATTCCCATTTTTGGTTAATTGGCCCTTTAAACTATTCAAACCAACCAATTGAGTATTCCCACTATTTTAACCAATTACCCTCAACTATGTCACATAGGTATACCAACCCATTTACTACCACATCCATTCATTCATATCACATGGATATACCAAAACATTTATTATTGTTCAAGTTCAATAGAACAATTTATCCTAGGAGCATCATCATGCAAGGGAAGAAAGAATTTCATAATTAAACAAAACATTTTGTTTTTTTTAAATAAATATTCCTCGAATTTGGAAATCATGGGAAAAATACAAATCATAAATCTAATCATATATTAAAAAACTAATCATAGATTTTGGGATTGAATAATCACAACTTCATTGAAGGTGTTTTATTATAAAAACATGTCTTCGTTTCTCAAAAAAAATATTTTTACCAATTTAGCATTTCATTCCATAATTGAAAATAAACTTATAAAGAAGAATCAAATAAGAAACTAATGCATTCACAAACCAATGGGAAAGGTTTTAGACCTTACCTCAATGAATCCTAAGTCAACGTTTTGTAACTTGACTCTTTATAACTTGAATTGGTCATCCACACATAGGCACATACCACCATATATAAATAAATATATATCCTTAACCCAACACACATATTCCCCACTCCATGAGGGAATACATACATAGAAGATATATATATATATATGTGTATGTATGTATGTATTCATACCCATCTATGTGCACATAAACCTCCAAGGTTGATCAAAACTCCTTAAAATATTATTTGTCATCCTAAATCATAAAAGGAACCAAAATAACAAGGTTTAATCAAAACAACATGTATAAATATTTACCTTTCTAATTGGTGGTGATCCAAAAATGAACCCATCCACATCATATTTGGTCATGGATACCAGAATACGATCCCACTAGTCCAAAGGAAGACTTCACATTCCATAACCTCAAAACAATAACAAAATTCAGTTCTTAGGTAAACCCTAGGGTTTTGATAGAGTGAAATCCGGGCAATGAGAGACCAAAAATAACCAAATAGAAGGAGGAGATGTAGGGAGAAGTATATACCACATCTAATAGGATGATATTCATGAAGGAACTGGGAGAAAATGGTAGACAGATAGGGTCCCATGATGGAGCGTCGCGCGTGGCCCCAGGAGAGCCCAAGGGTGATGCATCATGTGAATGAGGGATGATAGGTTTGAGGGTGTGTTTTAATCTATTTTCATTTTGATTTAATATAAAATAAAAATGTTTTAAAAAAAGATAATAGTGCATAGTTTAGTATGCATGATTTAACAGAACATTTTCCAACCATTCTCCCTTTACTAGGCACCTCGACCACCCCGTGTGGTTTAACCCGTACAGTTATCTGACCATGAACAAATCGTGCGATGAACTATTCATATCTTCTCGCTAGACCACTAATTGTGCTGGATAGGAACACGGTTTATCAACCCATGTTCGTCCCATGTGAACCACCTCTACCCACCAGTTGAAGGCCCCATGGTAACCTACTATGGGCCTCATGGTTTCTGACAAACCATGCACCCTCTATATCCCCTTAGAAACATTCTTTTATAGGTATATCACTCACAAAACCAATTTATCCACCCCAAAAATAGTTTGGGACATTACCCAAGACATAAAACATCCATTTAAAAGGTTTCAACTCTCACAAAATCATTCTAAATAAATGTTTTAAATTCATCCCATCTAGTAATTTTAAAAAAATTAAAAACCCTCAGAAAGGCCACCCAGTACAAAAAACGGGATTGTAAAAACTCCCACATTAAAACTTATAATCATTGTGAATCCATCAAGAACCAAGAAAACATCACCCGAGCTATAGAGGTTATGAATTTTAATTCAGAAATATGCTTTTCACCACCAAAACCCAAACCCAACTTTAAGAATTTCTCCAGCCTAAGGTGCTCAAACCAGTAAAGCCAAACCAAAGATAAAATTCAATCAAAAAAATAGAATCATTGCATAACCAAGCCCATTTACTTAGAGACGTGATCTCGTCATTTTCTCTTTAACCATCCTATCATTGGTTCTTTTCACCATGGGTCTTATCATTTAATGTCCAATTCCAAACTGCGATTCATCTATTATTCGAAATTCCATAAATGACGCATCCTAAGTGTTATAGTCCTGCTTCTCATTTTAATTATTTAACTGGGAGAAAATTATTACAACCATGTAAAAATGGAGACCACATTGATGGAAACAATTTAAGCTCAATTGGACAATAATTACTGGATTCACATACTTTCTTTGAAAATCATCACTTACCCATAAACCACACTCTCACATAATTTAGTGATGTTCTTTTAAAATGGTTTCATCACAAACCATATAAAACATGAATGAATTGAAACATTT
Organism: Viscum album; assembly: GCA_963277665.1. Taxonomy (NCBI): domain Eukaryota; kingdom Viridiplantae; phylum Streptophyta; class Magnoliopsida; order Santalales; family Viscaceae; genus Viscum; species Viscum album. The sequence goes on from OY728139.1 coordinate 78,665,955, forward strand.
CAATCCATGTATAGATAACCATTCTCAAATATTCTAATCATAGACAACCAACACACCTCAAACTGAACTGCAATGCCTCCCCCCCCCCCAAGGAATTCATCAATTATCACAAGCACATACACTGATGTCCTTACCCAACATTTGATGACATTTCCAAATCAAAAAATCACCAGGATATTTTAAAATAGTATTTCCTCAGGGTGAATAATGGTGTAACCCAAATCTAGACCTCTAAAATTCTGTACACTTTTAAAACATACATCCATGTCAGAATACAAGTTTGGGGTAACTTCTAAAAAATAATGCAACCCACATAAAACACAGATTAAAACTACTTATCAAGCCTGATGGATTTTAGACATCAACACTCTATAAGAATGATGAAATCTTGGTGAATCCGGGATGATATCATGATAGGGGACATGATATTCTCTTCTAGAATTGTATACTAAGAGCACTCAAAGGTTTCCAAGAAGATCATTCAAACCACTACTAGTCGAATGTTTATAAAAAAAGCCCAACTTCACCTACCAAAGAATCATCAACCGAACCCTAAGGCATATACCACCTGAGGAATTCATGTTCATTCCAACATTACCACAAAAGATATTCCAAGAGTAATTGTGTTTCGGAAGGGTTATGCATATAAGAAACCTTATTGAAGTCATGATTCCAAGCAAACACTGACACATACACCATAATCGACGTGACACTCCCCACCTTAGGAGTGTCCAAGTCATCGTAAGGAATTACCATCCACTCAAATGATCTTTGTCTCAAACATTCCTTAATTTCACGTGTGATATTCCAAAAACCATGATCACGATGTCAAAATATATGGCATCAAGCTGAAATTAAATTGACAGGCATGTCAAACCACCCGAGTCCCAAAAAGTCATCTAGAGTAGTAGGACATAATTTTTCCATTGATTCGTATGTCACTCTACTCTAGAGATGACCCATTAAGATACTCAACATCAAAAGTCTTAAATATCACACTGAACTCATCCACTGTGGTATATCCATTAATAGTCGAAGGGTACCACTTATTTCAACACATACAGCCCCGAGGTTAGAAGACAAGAAGGAAGATCTCGGGTACTATCTATAGGCTATCTGACCTATGAAATAAAGTATCTACTTTATAAAGTAGAAACTATATTGAAGTCACATCATCTCATACAACCATAACTCGGATGATGATGTATCATGTCATCCATCATGGAATAAAATAGAGGTTCAAATTACCTCTCAAGTAGTTTCCAATGCCTTAGGCATGTCTAAACTTCCAAACTGATCATTCCGTGATTATTATTCCCATATTAAGAGTAAATATGCAATGACCACCCACCCGAACAAGGGTGTATTTTTAAAACCAAACATCCTCATAAGGACAAAGACACTAATATTCAAAATTACATAGTAGAAAGGAAAGTATAAATATTTAAGGGTGATACCTACAAAGAGATATCCCCTTATTAAGCATAAGCACCAACCCCATCACTAGGTCATGCAAAATAGATTTCAGTAGGATTAAGATCCCCCTTTTCATTTAATTCATTAGTAAAAAAGAATCAGCCTATGGATAAACACTCATGTCTTCATTACAAGTCATACCACAATAAACATTTAAAACCACCTTTTCATTAGGGTTTAAACCAATTACACCACATCAGGTTTCAATTTTGTCATTAATTCACTTTGACCATTTTAAATTTGAAATAATTTTAACAATCACTAGAGTACAATGTTATAAAAAAGGAACTTGGTTTAATAAACACCCTAGAATCAATAATAGGTAAGTTATTTCGAAATTCCACTTTATACATTTAAAAATCTTAGAAGTCCTTCATAATCATATAATTTAGCATCTAAATTCCATTTAAATGAAAATGTGACCTACGGTGTTTCAGTAATACATCTCAGGTTCTTTAAAAAGATACCCCAAAAAAATTATTTCACAATAACATTCCCAAACTAAACTAAATATTTCCGGTTGAGAATTTTGAAAATTAACCAATCCATTTGCAAAGAATCATGCCTTTATATTTAATACGGGCTTCCATTTTCAAATTCATGAAGCTCTCATATACTTCCTAAAATAAATATTATCTCCAATTAATCACTTCTAATTCCACATTAACATTTTACATAATCAATCCTTATTAGTGGTTTGAATACATAGGCTACCCTACCCTAGTTATAATGCACTCATACACCTTACAACTAAAACTACATCATGTCATAAATGTAACCAATAAATCTCCACCCTTGACAATATTTACCCATCAAAACATCTGTAACATGTTATCTTAAGAAGTAACCTAAAGGAAAGATATAATACAAAAGCATGGAATAATATAAAAACATTCCAAAAGAAGAGTAATCATCAAATATAATCATCTAAACAATTTATAAAAGTAGGAATGATGAAGAAAATAAAAGGCATGGCATTACACCAAAGGAAAACAACCAAAATTAGCAGACATCATACTAATATAACCCCATGGCATGTCATATGCATGAAATGCGAATTTATAAATGCCTAATATGATGCATTTAATGTTCTATACTTTCCATACTAGCCCAAGGAAAAATTTCCAAAATTTTCAAACTTTTCGAAATTAATTGGGAGGAAAAAATACAGCAGTCACCCATGGTGATATCATATCAACTTTAACATCGAACAATATAAACAGAAATTCCAAAAACCAATGACATGGCCATTTTCTATATGTGGGGTGATCAGTCCAAGTCACATTTATCTTCCATGATCCCAAAGAGTCCTAGTATCCTCACTACTAGCTCAAAACAGTATGACAAAAGGTAACATAAGCTTCGAAACAACATTGTAAAGCCCTGGTCTGACTGGACAGTAAGCCGGTAGCTAGACTGGTCTCCAGATGACCTCAAGATCATCGACCCAAACTCCAAAGGTTTCACAGTAGTATTGATGGTGTTTATGTAGTTCATTGGGGAGACTATACACACATTATCTAAGTTCATAGTTGTAAATAGATAGTAAAACTCATATATCATTGGAAGCAGAATAAAGTAATAATCAAAACAATGAAAGGAAACTAAAATAAAAAATGAATATAGGTTATGGACAATTCCATCTTATAAAATGCATGCATTTCAGATTATGATACCAAAGATAAAATTGTAACAAAAACATTATGTAAATTTTAGTATAGAAATAATGAAATGACATAAAATCCCAAAATGTGATCCCCATGATAATCCCGAGCTCCTACTCAGTCCTTTTTCCTAACTCCTTGGTACAAAAGAACAACATAATAAATTTCCCTATCCCAAAAACAATAAGGGTCTACTAGAGCACCTATGGTACCTGATCAGGGTGTGAGATAACATCATAGTAGGATTGAACCCACCATGTTAAAACTATTCCAATTCATGTAAAATATAAAATAGGTAAGGTCTAGGTAAGTTGGTAAGTTGTAAATGAATATAAGAAATTCCCATGGAATGTATTCTACTAAATAAATAATACTATATTATCCCCTCATGGCTCCCTACTCAAAATATTCCAACTCAAATAAAAATGAAGCTACAAATGATTCAAAAATAAAAAACATGGACTTATAGTTTAAGAAACATTTCATACCATCACGACCTCTCTGTATACCCTTTGTTTCAAACCAATCACGACCTTCCTATACAACTAGATGATTCAGAGCATCCATGGTCGAGCTGTTTAATCACATGTCACAATTACCATAACCAATCCATATATTCGAGTGTATCAAATACCTCATGGTCATGTCGTACATCAAGAGTCAGACCATAAAGGGAAGGATCCATGGTGTCTAAGACAAAGGCATCCTCATCGAGTACCATGATAATCTAGATAGAATCTGAATAAAGGAACTAGTTAGATTCCTAGGAGCATGTGCACCAACATGTCCTATGTGTGTCCATGAATGTCAGATTCATTGGGTAGAATGTCCCCAGTCATCCCACAGAATCAATACTCATGGGTCATACTCAACCCAAGGTGCCCAATACTGCATTGAAGATCCATGGATAGCTACCCATGGAATCTATAAAAAATCCATTCATTTAATATCAGTTAACAATTATCTCCATATTATTCTACACAATCATATATAAACATTTACATTTAAATCATATGATGGGTATAACCACTAATTTATCACATTTCATAACTAAACACATATCTTGTGTATACCCATTCATGTTTTCCAATTAATAAATAAATACATCCTATGTCAGCAAATGAGCATACCCTCTCATGTTGAAATTTCAAATTTCAACATATCATATGCGTTTAATGAATCATTTATTAATATCCCATTCAAGGTATATAATTGTTATACACACACATTATCCATCATTTTTATTAAAATACATTCAATTATTATAATAATTATAACCACTCATTAATCCCAATTCACAATCCCTAGAAACCATGGAGTATATCCACTCACTGTTACAACTTCCATTTAAGGAACATATATTACAAGAGTTTTCCCACTGACATTCTCATTATTGTTAAATTAACCCTTTATATAATTAAAACTAACTAAATGAGTATTCACACTCATTTTACCAATTACCCTTAACCATGTTACATGGGTAAACCCACCCATTTAATACCATTCAAGTACGACAGAACCATTTATCCCAAGTGAATCAATATGAAAGGGAGGAAAATCAACTACTAATTAAAAAAACCATATCCATTTAGTCATATCAAGATTCCTAGAACTAATCAAGCATGGGTAAACTAAAAATAATTAATCTAAGAATTCATTAAACAAATAATGACTACTTTTTGTTTTGAAGGCAACACACCTCTGTTGGAGAGATTTTATTATAAAAACTTATATAAATTTCTAAAACCAATCATCTATCCCAATTTTGTAGTTCATTCCAAAATTGAAATAGAACTTATCAATAAGAATTAAATAATTTATTATTTCGTTATTAAACCAAAGGGAAAGGTTAGATACCCAACCTCATAGAATCTAAAGTCAACACTTCAGCACTTGATGCTTTTTAACTCTACGGTTTCATCCAATTACATGCACATAGATCCATATATATATAAATATACCATTAACCCATTGTACATATTCCCTATAACATGAGAGAATATATACATAGAATATATATATATATATATATATATATATATATATATGTATGTATGTATGTTTACATACCTCTGTGATTGAAAACCTCAAAAGTAGATCAAAACTCCATAAAATAATTACTAGACATCATAAATCATCAAAGGACCCAAAATAACAAGGGAAATTGATAAAAAAAGTATAAATCGTTACATTTCTAATCGGTGGTGATCCAAAAAAACCAATAAACCTCACCTTTGGCATTAGATGCTGGAATATTAACCCACAAATCCCAAGGTGGCCTTTGCACACCCTAACACCGAAAAAATTGTAACGCCCCGACCCCAGTTACCCAAAGAGTGAATTTTTATGTAACATTGTCATGATCACAAAAGATCATGTCTCGAAATACTGATTATTTTAGTAGCCTTGGAAACACAAGATACATTCATAAATGTTACATTACATCATAAAGTGAAAAAATACAATAACATAGTCTCCATAGTCCACACTCATATCCCCTTCATACTATCCCTGCAGGTCAGTCATAAAATATTTCTTCACATCTTGGGAAAAATAAAACATAGAAAGGGGTGATCTCAAATGCTCAGTAAGGCTAACAATATAGCGGAAACTTTCATTAAAAAACATAAGCATTTAAGGCAATGTATAACTAAAAAAAGCCTTTTAATCATTAAATTCAGCATAATATGGAAAAAGTAAAATGAAATAATGCAATTTACATATTCACATGGATATTCTACTAGTCGAATAATCACATTCACTATCAATAACCACTCTCATAATGATGTAATTCATAATGCAAGACTATCATAACCTCATAGTCAATGCCTTGTGCCAAGACTAAAAATAAGATTTTGTCGAGGCCTTGTTCCAAGATACTATTTTTTCTCATGAGACCTACCGATGTATCGAGGAGCTATAGAGGGCTCCACCCGTCACTTATTAAGTCCAATGCATTCCTCATATTAACAGGTTTAAACATATCATAAACCATAACATAATCATATCACATAAAACATGCATAAAGGAAACATAACATTTACAAATTTCAATCCCAAGATATCAATACAAAACATTGATATAATAAAACAATTTTCAATACCAAAATAAAATAAAAGTAAAACTGGGTATTTTTTTTCATTTTTTTTAAAAATTTATGGACTATAGAGGAAGACGGAACTCAAATAATGGTCACAGCGGCGGAGAGGTCGTTGTCGCTGCATACGTACAACAAAAAAACATTCCCTTTTGTAGTTTAGAAAAATGATTCGTATAAAAAATATTCATTTTGAATAAACATAAAAGTCAAAGGGTTTTATACACCGTATAAAATAATGTTGTGTATAAAACAAAATATTCCTCAACGAAAGGAGATTGAGACGAAGTCCCTTACCTCATGTCCGACTTGACTCGATCGTTCTTTAATCTCCTAAATAATAAAATAGAGTTAATTTACACTTTCTTAATAACCTTTTTCAAGTTAATTATTCCTTTTATGTCACTTATTACCATGTTATAAACATTATGTAATTATTTAACTTAATAACGGTCGTTTTGTCGATCTTTGGTACTTCAGTCAAAAATAAACTTCTTATAATTACAAGTTGTTCATGTGGTAAAATATCCATTAAATCCAGAATTATATTCATGATTTAGATATTATATATATCATATATATCCATTATATACATGCATTTATAATATTACATAACATTTTGAGGTAAGAAATGAAATGCACCATTCATGGAGACGGTAAGTCGTACGTACGAATGAACGCTACTTTCATTTATATTTCGTATTTAATGGAATGAAATCATAATTATATAAAGGTATATTATAATTCAAGTATAATATCATGTATAACATCATAAACTCCATCCTTTATACTTCCCACATATGGCATTAACGAATCAAATCAATTTGAGGGGGCGGTAGTCCACACTTCCTAAAATGAAGATATCGCGTCTACCCATAATGGAAATAATAAAGGTATTCCATAAATGAAAAATAAAGAATAATTATGAAAACATAAACATAATATATATCATATATAAATAGAGTGACATCTTAACATCCACCATTAGAGGTGTTAAAATAAGATTTAACAATCATCATTTCGTGAGGCAGTAATTCGCCACCCATAGAAACAGTATGTTCTTTAACAATTAGATGGAGGTGTGTGTAATTGTAAATCAAATACATCTCATAACAACATCCTATTATATTGAAGATACTATTATTGTTACAAAATATTGGAATAAAAAAAGTTTAGTGGGTTGGAGAAGAAAAATAAAAAAAAAAGAACAGAAGTGAAGACATTACCTTTAAATCGGGTAACACCTCTTGGTTGGAACCAAAAGGGTTTAATGAAGAGATTTCTGCCTAAGGTAAGGCTTCTATGATTAATATAGGGATGTGGAGAGATAAAATTAGCTGAGTTCGGCCGATCTAATTTCTTGAGAGGTGTGGGTACGGTGGTAGAGGTGGGGGCCTTTTATAAGAGGAGAGGAGGAGCACTTTTGGAAAGTCAGGAAATGTTACTTTATTATATAATCAGTTTCGGATTTTAAAACTCCCAAAATTATATATTTATAGGATAAGGTGATAAGGGTTCTAAATATACTCATCCAATAAGTTTTTGAAAAGTTTAAATCTTAGATTTTACATTATTGTTTCATTTTATTTAAATCTTTAATTAATTAGGTAATCGCTGCATCATCATGGTGTCATTAAAATTTTAAATTATTTAATATCTAAAAATTATAAAAAAATTACCATGATGTAAGAAATCGTATTATCTTTCCAATTTATTTTAATAGTCGAAATGATAACTTATATAACCCCCTGTAAAAAAAATTAGTAAAAAAATACATGTTTGTGACATTTTTATTTTTACTTCAAATAAAAGGTATTAATGTCATTATCTTACCCAAGTGGCTCCATGGGGTCCAAAAAAATTGACCCATGGATTGTCTTGGTAGGTCATGAGTCATCCAATATGATTAGGACATGTGTCAAGGTAATTTCAAATTATTATAACATTATTTTTCCATTAAATTACTCTAATTACCTCTAATCACTGTTAATAAAACTCAAAAGTTACTATTCACAAAAAAAATATTTTCATCCCATTGAACCACATTTACCTTCCTAATTACAACCATGTATGTCGGATTTTTGAAATTAAATTCACAGAAGTGGTAAAATTTCATTTAAACAAAAAAATCAGTTTTTTAACTACCACTTAGTGGTTTCACTATTCATCAAAAATTGAAGTTTTTCGGAAAAATACCAAAAATTCACCCTAAGATATATTTGATATTCCAAATTCAAATATGATGTATATTTTACCAAATTCAAAACATATATGTTTCACTGACTAATTTTACAATTAATTCCCGTTGTCAAAACAAATAGCGTGTTTTTAAGAAAGAATATCAATCAAAAGCTTGACAGTTGTTTATGTCAAATTTCAAAGTGAAATTAATTCAAATGACCACCATTGGATAAAATGGTAAAAATATAGTCTAGTTATACTTTAAAACCACTAAATTGTATAATTTATCAATATAAATTATTTTGATTAAAAATGTTGTTTTTAAGTATTTTTCACTATTCATTGAAAATTGGACGTTCTCAGAAAAATACCAAAACTTCAACATAGGTAAACATCGATATTCTGAATCCAAAAATTAAGTCCATTTTTAAATTTATATAATTTCAAAAGTGGATATTACTATTCATAATGGCTACTTTGATTGGTCACCATGTGTTAGAATCTCGAACTTGCGTACAATGCAAACTATTGCATTATTGAAAGAGAAGTGTATCGTGGAATCTTGGGGTGTTACATTCTCCCCTCCTTCAATAAATTGCGTCCTCGCAATTTGAAAATCTTCTTCGAAAATAAAAGGTTGCAAATCGAAAATACCTTTTTGGAAAACCCACATCGGAAATAAGGTTAATAAAATTTAGCCTTAATAAGAGGGAGAGAGAAATGAAAAAGTCACCACCAAATTATGATCTAGATTAGGAGAACATTGGTTGAAATTAGAGACATATAATAGGAGGAAAAAGGTAAATATTTGTATGGAGTGATTGAGTTCATCAATCATAAACAAATATAAAATTGATGGCCTCAAAGCCTTCAATTTATGTTGATTTAAAATATCATCAGTTCAACAAAACATAAGGTATTAGGATAACACATTTTTTGTTTTAATATCCCTTTTTTAAAGTTTAAGAATTAATTTATTCATAGAATAAGAGATAGGTATATATATATATGCTTGGCAAGTAGATTTTCATCCTTCAACTAATTTCTACCAAAAACTCATCTTTCACTCAAAAAGATAATAGAAATAAACAATATTATATTTATCCTAATAGTACAAGGTTAAAAATATTAACACATACCATTTAGATTATGAAAACTATTTTGTAATAACCAGGGACTTCTTGTAGGATAGTTGTAGTTAATAAAGGCCTGTCACACCATGGTTGTGGGTTCGATTCCTACAGCTTTGTCTGACGTGACGGGTTATCCCCCGACCTACAGGTTGTCCTTTTCCTAAAACTATAGTATTATAATATTCCAAAAATAATCATCAGAAATGTTTTAACCTTAAACAATACTATCCAATGATAAACATAATCAATTACAACCTTTATAGTTATCCAAAATACCTCTGTCTAGACTTTCCCTAAAAGGTCTCTAAATTCCAAAATCAATTCATCAGATTCCCCAAACAAAGTAAAGTTTCTCTTATTGTCACATATTAAAAATAGGATTACCTTCATCATATTAAAACCTTAATGAAAAAAAAAGTACTACAATACAATCCTTATATATATCACATTATTCTTATAACCATAATATACTTCATGAGTCCAAAAACCCATTTACAATAATTATTCCACTTCAACTGTAGTAACAGCATAAGATTGTCCTTACTCTCTTGGACTTTTATGAGGTAAGTTTCCTTGGTGCTTAGGGAATTCATTTTCATAATTCCCCATTTCTCTATAGTTGTAGCATTCAACATTGACAACCTCTTTCTTTCTCTTGCAATCCCAAGCCTGGTGACCCTTTTCTCCACATTTATAACAAACTCCCATTCCTTTTAGGCAAGTACCGGGGTGATTCTTCCCAAAATTGTCACATAATGGAAAATCATTCATTCCCTTTTCCCCTGTATCTGTCTCTTGTTCCAACGTTTTCTTCTTCTATTTCTTTACTTTATTGTCATAAGACTTAGAGAATTCATTTTCTGTCTTGATATAACACATGATTATATCGTCGTACGTTGAGAAAGATTGTGATACTAAATCTCAAAGGAGAAATGGTTTTAACCCATAAAATTAATGATCAATCATACTTCTTGGGTTACATATATAATCTGCAGCACGTCTCGCTATCCTTGTAAAGTTAGACTCATACTTTGCAATATTCTCATCCTCCTTTTTCATCAAACTCAGAAATTGCCTTTCCATATCTGCTCGATGGTCAAGAGGAATGTATTTTTTAAAGAAAAGCTCTTTGAACTCTCTTCAATCCATACATGATACTTCTTCATCTTCCTTTTTATTTTGAATCAATGACCACCATTGATCAGCATCTCTAGTGAGGCGGTAAACTGCCCTGATAACCTTTTACCTTTCACTACACCCCATGGCATGGAATATTTTCTCTAAGGAATTTATCCATTGCTCAACTACTAAGGTATTATTACTCCGATTAAATGTTGGTGGTTATTGCCTGAGGAAGAGGTCTAAAATTGATCGACCACGTTGCGGATTAGGGTTCTCCATACGAGTAAGGTTATTATTCATAACCTGAGTGAGTTGTCCCAGTATGGTGATAAGCTGATCAGCATCGGTTGTATCACCAGCTCCATTATAATTATCTTGAGAAGGAGGGCAATCCCTGCATAGAGTGTGTGCGTTGATAAAATTTCCATTCCTTCCACTAGGTGCCATTTCTAAACAATGGCATAAACTCGATCAGTTTATGAATCAAAATACATAATTCCATACTTGTAAAACACTTAACATAAATTGAACAGTTTATGGATATAATAAATAATCATAAAAATGTTTTATTTGAGGAAGTATATACACATAAAACCTTGATAATGGTTTGTAATGAAAATGAGAATTATCTTAAGTATATCCCCAGGGAGTGTCGTAACCAAGAGTGAAGAAAGGATCGTTGTCGTGCACCAGTTCCCATTCGAGTCTAGCTCAAAGCGGTGTTTTCAGGTTTTACCCCTAGGTACATCTGTGCCAGAGCCACCTCTACCTGATCGTATCGAGACATGGATGTATTTCTCAGAAAACTCACAAAATCTCTATAATACCAAAATTATAGGAAGATCTTATATACTAATCCTCAAAGTCTATCTTAGGGATATGTTCTCTAATCAGAGTTTATCTTAATCTATCTTCCAAGGTTAGTACTAAACTGCCTTTGATACCAACTGTAACGCCCCGGCCCCAATTACAAAGAGTCGGTGCATTATTACGTAACATTGGAATGATCACAAAACATCAAGTCTCGAAAGACCGATTAGTTTAGTATCCTTGGAAACACTAGATACATTCATAAATGTTACATTACATCATAAAGTGAAAAACTACAATAAAAAAGTCTCCATAGTCCACACTCATATCCCCTTTAGACTATCCCTTCAGGTCAATCATAAAATATTTCTTCACATCCAGGAAAAAATAAAACATAGAAAGGGGTGAGCTCAGATGCTCAGTAAGGATAACAATATAGCGGAAACATTCATAAATACACATAAACATTTAAGGAAATGTATAACTAAAACCAAAGCCTTTTGAACTTGAACTTCAGCATAATATGGAAAAATTAAAATGAAATAATGTCATTTACTAATTCGTATGGATATTCTATTATTCGAATAATCACATTTAATATCAATAACCACAATCATTATGATGGAATGCATAATGCCAGACTATCATAACCACATAGTCAAGGCCTTGTTCCAAGACTACAAATAAGATTTTGTCAAGGCCTTGTGCCAAGAAACTAGTTTGTCTCATGGGACCTACCAATGCATTGAGGAGATATAGTGGGCTCCACCCGTCACTTATTAAGTCCAATTCATTCCTCATATGAACAGGTTTAAACATATCATAAACCATAACATAATCGTATCACATAAAACATGCATAAAGAAAACATAGAATTTCCACATTTCAATCACAAGATATCAATACAACACATTTATATAATAAAACCAATCTCAATACCAAAATAAAATTAAAACATGGAATTTATTTTTAATTTTTCAAAAAAAGTTATGGCTTATAGAGGAAGTCGAAACTCAAATAATGGTCACAGCGGCGAAGAAGTCGTTGTCACCGCATACGAACGACAAAAAAAACTCCCTTTTAACTTTTAGTAAAACGCTTAATATAAAAAATATTCCTTTTGAATATATGTAAAATTCAAAAGGTTTTATACACCGTATAAAAGAAAGTTGTGTATAAAACAAAATATTCCTAAATGAAAGGAGATTGAGACGAAGTCTCTTACCTCGTGTCTGACTTGACTCGATCATTCTTTAATCTCCTGAATAATAAACTAGAGTTTATTTCCACTTGATTAAGAACCTTTTTCAAGTTCATTATTCCTTTTATATCACTTATTACCATGTTATTAACATTATGTAATTATTTAAGTTAATAATGGTCGTTTTGTCGATCTTTGGTACTTCAGTCAAAAATAATATTCTTATAATTACAAGTTGTTCATGTGGTAAAATATCCATTATATCCAGAATTATATTCATTATTATATATCATATATATCATATCTATCCAGTATATAAATGCATTTATAATATTACATAACATTTAGAGGTAAGAAATGAAATGCATCGTTCCTGGAGACGGTAAGCCATACGTACGCATGAACGCTAATTTCATTTCTATTTCCTATTTAATTGAATGAAATTATAATTATATAAAGTTATATTATAATTCCAGTATAATATCATATAAAACATCATAAATTACATCCTTTATACATCCCACATATGGAATTAATGAATCAAATCACATTGAGGGGGCGGTAGACCGCACTTCCTAAAATGAAGATATCACGTTTACCCATAATGGAAACCATTAAGGTATGTCGTAAATGAAAAATAAAGAATAATAATGAAAACATAAACATAATATATATCATATATAAATAGAGTGTCATCTTAATTTCCACTGTGAGAGGTGTTAAAATAAGATTGAACAATCATCGTTTCGTGAGGCAGTAATTCGCCACCCACAAAAACAATATGTTCTTTAACAATTAGATGGAGGTGTGTGTAATTGTAAATCAAATCCGTCTCGTAACAACATCCTAGTATATTGAATATTCCTGTCTTGTTAGAAAAGATAGGAATACAAAGAGTTTAGGGGGTTGGAGAATCAAAATAAAACAAAAGAACACAAGTGAATACATTACCTTTAAATCGGGTAACTCCTCTTGGTTTGAACCAAAAAGGTTACTTGAAGAGATTTCTGCCTAAGTTAAGGCATATATGATTAATATATTGATGTGGAGAGATAAAATTAGTAGAGTTTGGCCGAGCCAATGGCTTGAGAGGTGTGGGTAAGGTGGTAGAGGTGGGGGCCTTTTATAAGAGGAGAGGAGGGGCACTTTTGGAACGTCAAGAAATGTTACTTTATTATATAATGATTTTCGGATTTAAAAGGTCCCACAATTATATATTTGGAGTATAAGGTGATGAGGGTTCTAAATATACTCATACAATATGTTTTTAACAAGTGTGAGTCTTATATTTTACTTTATCGTTTCATTTTATTTAAATCGTTAATTAATGAGGTAATTGCTGCATCATCATGGTGTCATAAAACATTTAAATTATTTAATGTCTAAAAATTATAAAAAACATCCCATGATGTAGGTAATGTTTTTATCTTTACAATGGATATTTATAGTCAAAAATATAACTTGTATAACCCCTTGTAAAAATTGTTTTAGTAAAACAATGCATGTTTGTGATATTTTTATTTTCACTTTAAATAAAAGGTATTAATGTCATTATCTTACCCATGTTTCTCCATGGGGTCCCAAAAATTGACCGATGGATTTTCATGGTCGTCCATGATTCATCCAATAATATTAGGACATTTTTCAAGGTAATTTAATGTTATTATAACTTTATTTTTACCTTAAATTACTCTAATTACCTCTAATCGCGGTTAATAAAACTCAAAAGTTACTCTGCACCAAAAAAAATCATCCCATTGAACCACATTTTACTTCCTAATTACAACCATGTATGTCAGATTTTTGAAATTAAATTCACAGAAGTGGTAAAATTTCATTTAGACATAAAATCAGTTTTTTAACTACCACTTAGTGGTTTCACTATTCATCAAAAATTGAAGTTTTTCAGAAAAATACCAAAAATTCACCGTAAGCTATATTTGATATTCCAAATTAAAAGACGATGTATATATTACCAAATTAAAAACATATAAGTTTCTTTAATTAATTTTATAATTAATTCCCTTTGTCAAAACAAATAGCGTGTTTTTAATAAAAAAAATATCAATCAAAAGATTGACAATTGTTTATGTCCAATTTCAAAGTGAAATTAATTATAATTACCACCATTGGATAAAATGGTAAAAATATATAATAATTATACTTTAAAACCACTCAATGGTATAATTTATCACTATAAATTATTTTGACTAAAAAAAGTTGTTTTGAAGTATTTTTCACTCTTCATCGAAAATTAGATGTTCTCAGAAAAATACCAAAAATTCAACATATGTTAATTTCGATATTCCGAATCCAAAAATGAAGTCAATTTTAAAATTTATATAATTTCAAAAATTTGGTATTACTATTCATAACGGCTACTTTGATTGGTCGCGGCGTGATAGAATCTCTAACTTGCGTACAATGCAAGCTATTGCATTATTGAAAGAGAAGCATACTGTGGAAGCTTAGGGTGTTACAAAAATAATTAAAATCATGTATTAAGTTAACCCTAGGGTTTTGGATGAGGTAAATATGGGATAAAGGAAAAAAATGGGAAAATAGAAGGAGGAGAACCATGGATAAAGACATACCTCATCGAATCTAAGGATATCCATGAAGGAAATGGGGGGAAATATAAGAAGGGGAGTTTCTCAAGTGGAGCATTGTGCGCATCTAGGGGAGAGCCCAATGGGGTTCCATTGTGAGAATGGAAGAGGAGAGGTGTGAGTGTATTTAAAAAAATTATTTAAATTTAATTTAAAATAAAATAATTTTTAAAATAATTCTCCACACATGGTTTGGGTATAATTGTTTAATAAACTATCCACCAACTATGTGGCCTTTACTAGCCACCTGGAGCACTCTGCATGGGTTGACACTCACGGTTATCTAGACCTGTGCAAATCATGCGATGAAATGTTATTAGATACTACTCAACCTAGTAAATGTGAAAGCTAAGCACATAGTTTGGAAAACCATGTGCAACCTATTTGCACCACCTCTTTGCACCTGTTATAGGTTGCATGGTAACAGATTATGAGCTGCACAATTTTAGACAAATGGTGTGCAATTTGCAGGCAATTAAAAACCATATTTTCATGGTCTGGTACCCCCAAAACTCATAGAACCACCTGGGAAACTCATTAGGCATTTACCCAAACCCCAAAAATGTCACTTTAAATGTTAAAACACTTTGAACATCATTCTGATGTTTGTTATTAAATTTGGTCCATCTAGTAGGTTCCAAAAAACAAAAAACCCTTAGAAAAATCACATGGTCAAAAACATGGGATTCCACAATTTTTACCCAGGGTATCAGAGGGTCTTGGGAGTGAAAAAATGTGAAATTGTTTCCTCATTCAAAAATATTTTACTAGTTTGATACTTCTTTTTAAAAATCATTCAAATATTCCCTCTACTTTCAAGAGGTTGTATAATAGTATTAATATGTTGATATTGAATGGATGGACAAAAAAACAATGGTTGTGAGTGGGGGCTGTTTTCAATTAATAAGATTATTATTTTTTTTATTCATAGAATATGTGAGTTTATAGTATTTTAGGAGATCTAAAATTCATTATGTATTCAAAGATAAATAACATGGGTATTTTTTTCTTGTATAATTTGAAGTGCACATTGAGATCGGATGAGGAAATCATTTTGGAGGTAGTGAAAGAATTCATTCGTATTTATCCATGGGATTAGTCATTCATTAATAAACCATGTAATTTTGATTGGTTCAATTTTAATTTTATTTAATTTCATATTATATTTTTTCCTTAATTATTTCCACATACCATTATAATTTCATTAATAAATAAATAGATAATAATAATTGGCAATGAGATTGTAGTGCATGTCTATGATATTCCAATTTTTTCAACTTTGTAACGATAGTACGACAACACTAGGGAGGAAATTATATTAATAAGGAATCAATAAAAATATCATCCTATCAAATTTCCACCACTCCTGTTCCTATACATCCACTCCCTTTGGGAATATTAGATTCAATTTGGTTTGAGAAGTCATGGTTCAATAGTTTAGTGGGATTCTTCCCCTATCTAATTATTTATTCCTCTTACCATATTCTCTTTTAATTTTACTGGAATGGAATAGGTAATTGAAGTGAAATTTCATTAACATTTGGTTATATTTATTTGATATGATTTGGATTGATTTATTTTTTTTAAAAAAAAATTAAAGGGAACACCTATGGTTTTGAATATTCATGATAGGTATATGTCTATACATTAATAATTCCACGATTTAATGTAAATTAGAATTAAATTAATCGGTTTATAGGCATTATAATTTGATTATTTTTCTCATTTATAGACGTAAAGCATGTTTTGGGTCGTTCTCAATCTATTTCATATGTTTTCGGCAGGTATGGAGTGCTTAGTGAGTTTCAACTGATTAGGTATTACTAAATTTATTATTGATTATTATTTAAAAATAATTACGAAGGGATTTAATTTAATTTTGTTGAGGCATTGGATATGATAGTGGAATGAGATTATGACCATATTCTTATGGTATCTTTGTAATAGTGGTTACCTTGGAGAAAGTAAATCATGAATTATAATTAAAAAGGTATGACTCTAATAATGTGTTTGTTAGTGCATGATATTACCACATTTATATATGATTGAATACATTAAGTGGAATAAATGTTGAGGAAAGAGGGTATTTTTGAATAAAGTGTTTTCCAAGGTAGATAACACAGTTAATGGAATCTATGTAACATCTTGTAAGGTTGTAGGGGTGATTGTATATAGGTTCATTTGTGTTTTTTTTCTATAACACTAATTGGCTGATGAGCTTGGGTTATAAAATTAGTGGAAACATGAGGGGTTTCATGATATTAGGTAATGTCCCAAAAATCCTCGAAAGGTGACATTTGATTTGATGCAGTTCACATTGAGAGGAATGGGATATGAGTGAGCCATGTAAGAGGGATTTCATGGGAAAAAACTAGAAACCTTGTTATTAAATATGGGTAACCATGGGCGATTGATTTGGGTTATTAGTAAGGGACTCAAAGGATTTAATGTGAATGAAAAGTGATTTCCACCAATGGTATACTCATTGATGGACCATCATAGACAATTATTTCTTTGGGTTTTGGTATGTAATGAGATAGTAGAGAGTCACTTGGATATGACTCTCTATGCTGGGTGACCTACATGATGTAATAGATTATACATTTTCAAAAATGGACTTCTGTGATGGAAAAAGTTGAACTGCAAAGGGGTAAAGTGTTGTGTGGTGATTATTATTGTGAATATTATTTGAGCATGTTGTGGCTGCTAAACATAATGTAAAAATGTGTCTCTCAAGTATTATATTTGGGAACTAGTAGAAAAAGACATGGTTTCCAACAGTTATAAGAGAGAAATGAATTAGGATATGATATTTTACCCACAAATTTTGTGAAGACATCATATCATATATGATAAACTTCACAAACATTGATAGGGAAATAATAAACATTAGGGTTGGTTGTTATTCCAATAGAGATTGTAATAATATATGATTTATATTCTCTTCTAACAAAGATAGATGTTATACATTGGTAGGTTCTTATTCCTAACTAGAATTATTCAATCATATAAGTTGGATTCAATTCCTACTATAATTATTCTTCTATATGGGTAAGATGTTTTACGGAAATTGATTTTTCTTGTATATGTTCATCCATTTTCCAAACGTACTTCTTCGATATCCTTCATTTTAATGAATCATAATACACCCTATATTTTCTATACACTCATGTGAATTAGGGTTCGTGTTTATTGAGAATTTATCATTCAATTGATTATATTCTAAGCCTAATGATGATTAACCCAACATTCTAAAAAATATAAATTTACACCAAAACCTTTAACCAAAAAAAAGAATATAGTGAAGAATATTTCTTTGATAGAGACACAACTACATCATGATGTACTTGGAGAATACATTATAGGTTTTTTATTATTGATTCCCATAAAAATGAGCCATATGACTCCAGATCATGATAAAATATAAATTTCTAAACTACAAACATTCGAGATTTATTCACTACTATAGTGATTTGGATCATCAATAAATTTTACATTTCAGTGTTATTTAAGTAGTTCCATTTCATTATGGATTCATTATAAACTAACTTAGATAACTTTTTTTAATCTTTGTGATTATATGACACGTTAAAGAAGATTAAATCTTAAAAATTTGTCCTATTAGTCAATTTCTTATCATATAAGTTATTGTGTAATGAATTTTGGTGAACCACTTCTATAGAAGTCCTAGATATTGAAACTTAGTACTGTTGGTCTTATAATAAAATAGTGTTTTGGTAAATTACATTCTACTGACTCAGAAAAAGAATATATAAGATAAGATATTAATCTATTAATATTATTTTATTAATGAGTTATATATTTTAGAGCCTATATATATTCTGATATAGGTATTGATCCTTACACTACATTGGATCAAAACTGAATAGTTCCAATGAGAGGAACATTTTATCCTTTAATAATGTTTCTTTATGAGTTTACATAATTTTATATAGACCTCCATTATATCCTTTTACATTATGTGTTGTCATTAATATTATGTATGTCTAATTTTCTTGGATTCAATCATGTTATATCATCCAAAATTTTCCATTCTACAATAATTTACATTTTTTACTCAAGTAGATTGGATTCTATATATCCTAGTCATCAATTCATGTAATGTGGGAATATTTTATTTGTTTTTAAAATATTAAATTCCCACCACACCTATGATATTGTACTATGATAATATTTTTCATCAGGTCATTTTCCTTATATTCTCTTTTCTCAATATCCTTTTTGTATCAGTTTCATTTTCCTTATCAGAATGTACTTGTAGAGAACCTTTTTTATATTCATGTAAATATACATATCAAACAATTAAATAATTTAAATTCTTGCTATCCAAAATACTTTTATGTAAGTAATTATGATTTTTTGAGAGAAAAAATAAAGATGTTCATTATTAACAATGATGCAGACAACTATCAAATTATGTTAATAAATTGTAATATTGTGGATAAAGAAATTATGAATATAACACGAGAGTAGAAATATAGGATTAAACAAAATAAAAAAATTATGTAATATAGAATTATGTTCTAGGACTCAATAAATATATAGTGAGATATAAAATTATCATATGCCCACATAATATGGGTGAAGTTATATATTATACATTTATGAACGTTGAATGCATTGGACATTATATTTGTCACATTATGAAAATATTATGGGGATTTTTTATTTTCTTTTGTGAGAATCAGTTTCTCATAAGCATCAAGTAATTTTATTATCTGTGAGTGGTTTAAAATATATTAATGATTTAGTAATTATTTATTATGAGTTAATTGAAGATATGATTCAGATTTTTTCAAAGGAATTAAAATCAAATGGGAAAACTATTAATGTTTCAAATAACATTATGATGTTAATTATATATGATATCCTTATATAATTAATGCACAATGTGAATAAATTGATGCGAGATTTAAAAATTTTGAAACAAAATAATGGAGTTGTGTTTTAAACTACTTCATCAAGATCTAGAATGCCAAAGGATAATACTTATATAAATTATTCTAAAAATCTTTTGGATGATATTAATATAGAGTCGGGTGAAGTATAATTTGATTAACTAGAAAAACATGTGAATGAAATTACATAAAAAATATTTTCTTGTCAATAATCAGAAATATATAAATGAATTATCTATAGTAATAGATGGTGAAAAATATTTTATTGTTGTTTTCTGTTATGAATTTAAGTAGATGAGACCCAATAAGCTAGATTATCTAAGAATAAAATAAAATAAATTTAAGGGTTTTAAAATATCCTCAAATCATAAATGAAAGAATTTTTTGAAGGATGTGGATACCAGTAGTAAATTAAAATATCAATAACACACCACTATTTTATGGTATGTCTCTTATTAAGTAAATTTAGACTATTTCATAGATTACGTTGAACGCAACACTGAGCCTAAACAAACCCCAAAATATTATTATTCAAATATGATTTTTATAACCTATCTGTTAAATCGATTGGTATGAATTTTATTAACTATATTATGAATTATATTAAAAGTTCCTAGTAAATTAAATTACATTTATTATTTCTTCTGAAATAATTATTCTATTTTCTATAAAATTATGCTTCAAAAGTACTACATATTCCGAAATAATTTTTATTTTATTTTTACGACTGAATATTATAATTACTTTCTAGAAATTATAGTAAATTTATTCGAAAATATAAATTATATTTTTTAATTCTTCATGTCAATATTATTGTAGGATCCATTTCTGAATATATTTTGAAAAGATTAACATTTCAGTTAATAGTAACAAATAAGTATTTTTATAAAATCTTTATTTTCAGTATATTTAATAGTACCTTTATTATTTTAATACGATCTAAAATTAAATTAATTTATATTTAGTTATATATAATCAAATTAATTATTTTTTAATCATATTAAACTGTATTTTTGTATAAGTTAATTTTTGGGTGTAAAAACACATTTTCCCAGGAAAACGTTTTTTATTTCATTTTGTGGAATTAATTTAAAATTAAATTATTTTTCTTATATGTGTTGAATATTAAAAATATGATTCCATAATTGTAATAAGTGGGTCTAAAATTTTGTAAATGGGTACCTTTTATTTTTCTTCATTATGAATATTATCTATAGTAATTGTTTTAACATGGTAAGGGTAACTCTTGCAATTTAGATTTAAAATAATATGATATGTATTAAAAATTACTCTAAAACATTTATAAATATTATTCGATGATTACATTAAATCCATTTAAATAAAATATAATTTTTTTTACAAAATATTATGTCCATTTAGATAATATTAGGACCCATAAAGTAATTTTTTATAGAAAAGTCAAAAATGTCACACTCTTGTTTTTAATAATTATAATAATTTTAATTTTTTCCAAAAGATATGTTGGAATATAAAAATAAATTTCAAACAGAACAGCCTTATTTTTATATTGGGAATTTATTTTTTATTTTTAGAGAATAAATAATTAACTTAAACTCTTACACAATACTAATGTGGTAATTATTTATTTTATGGAAAAAAACAAATAATTGATTTTAATATTATTAAAATTCACTTAATATGAGATATTTTAGGTGATAAAAAATATATTTATTACCATGACATGTTTATGATATTAAAAAAATGATGGTTTTATTTTCAATTATTGTCTTAATGTTTTTAAATTCAATGTAATGAATAGTATCAAGAATGAAAATAATTATATTCACTAGGATTAATATTTTATTAAATTATTTAAATAACCTAAATTTTTTAAATAAGCTCAAATTATATAATATGTGGTTGAAAAGTTAGTCTGAATAGCATTTATAGGCCATTTAGAAGAATTTTTCTCTATAATAGTCTTTTTATATTTTAATATGTTGATAAATTACAAAAATTTCGCTCACATCAATTATAAAAAGGCACAACCTCCCTCTCTTATTGACACTAAGATGATAATTCTATCTCAGAAAAGTCCTACATATTTCTCATTAAATCATAATTATCCATGTTCAAGATGTTCTTCTGTCCTCAAAAGACCAAACTTATGTCCCTTAAGAAATCATCTAAAGGAACACTCTTGAATAAGAGGATGACGTCTTACTTGAATTATTTAAATAAATTTCTTATTATACCTCTTATGAATCATTTGGACTTATCATACCATTGTAACATAATTATCCACAATATACTTGTTTTTTATTCTTTTTTCAGGGCACGCACATCCATCTTATTGGGGGATGATGATGCTTTTTTGTTGCCCCGCATTCCTGCATTCCAAAGGCGGGCGACATTTGTCGTTTTTAAGGGATGTTTTCTCTATGATCGAAATAGGATGATGGGATGTCGGTTCTTCCTTACGTGGATTACTCCACAAAACTCTTCACCTAGTCCGGGTCTCCCTTATAGATTTAAGTCATTGTTCATGAAACTCATAATAGTGCCATATCTTCATGGACACCAGTTAATTACACTACCCTTTTAGGGACATTCCAAAGGCTCTGGTCAGGGAAGAAAACTTCTATCAAGGGAGTAGTCATGCTGGACATCACTAGAATTTTTGGACATTAGGACACTAGCGTGTCTGGGTTTCTTCCCCTTATTATAGGTATTCTGGAGGGCGTGGAAGACCGAGGCATCCCACATCGAACGTGGTGAATAATATGTCATAGGCATGTATCTAGGGTTTTCCTTAGCTTCCCATGTTTAACACAGGGTATGCCGTAGGTTTAACGTCTAGAAGAGATGGATCAGACTGATTAGAGGACTGATTAAAGAGGATCATATGGGTACAACCTCTGAAGGGAACACTAATGTTGGGGAAAATGTGTGGTTAGCATCTCGATTGTTGTTGAGGGGAATGGGGAATGAGGTGGCTTGAACCCATCGGGATGTGGAATACCAGGTAATAATCAATATGGGTGATGGAGTGTTAAATGATGTTTCTTTTGAATGGGATGGAACCTCTATGAGGATGATGATTCATTTGGGCTTGAGTCTCAAAAAGGATTCCCACGTATCCCCATGATAGGGAATCAAAGTCCTCGTAGTTCATATGATGATGGATTACCACCGATTGGGGATTTCAATGGCATACTACTGGATGGGGATTTCGATGGATTACTGCTGGATAGGGTTGATCCTCAAGGAAGATTCCTACATACCCTAACTAGGAGACAGAGATCAAACCCAAGTAGTTCGTATGGGATCGGGGTTGGCAGACAAATGCAAATGAGGTCCTAGGGTCCAAATTCATGGTGGGCTTGAACCTCGGGGATAATTTCTACATACCATGCCTTGGTAAGGATCAAAGACCTCGTAGTTCATGGTGTTGGTCTGGTGAACTGACATGAAGGGGGTTGGAACCAGTGGGTGGTGTACATGAGCCTCAGGGTGGCTTCCTACGTACCTCACCTTGGCAAGGATCAATGCCTGTGTGGTTCATAGGGTGTATGGTGAACTGAAGTGATGGAGGCCGGAACAACTAGGTGTTGGGCTTGAACCTCATGGAGGCATCCTATATACCATGCCTTTGCAATGATCAAAGACCACGTAGTTCAGGTGGAGTGGAATAACTGACATGAAGGAGGAATGTACGACCAAGTGTTGGGCTTGAACTTCTGGGAGGCTTCCTACGTACAATTTCATGGCAAGGATCAAAGAACACATAGTTCTGTAGGGGTTGGTGAACTGATGTGAACATGTTCGGGACCAGTGTGTGGTGGGCATGAACATTGGTGAGGCTTCCTACATACCCCTCCTTGGAAAAAAATCAAAGACCTCGTAGTTCAGGTGGGTGTGGGGCGTACACTCTAGGATTCCTGGAGAGGATGTTGTGGTCGATGCTTACTCTAATCCTATGTGAGTCATTCTTGGTGTGAGAGACAAGAGGCAACAAAGACCTAATGATCAAGTCGTGAAAGGTGTGTCCGTGGAAAGTGTACTAGGGCTACACATATTTGGCAGCCCATAGAGGAAATAGAAGCTTACATATGGTTAGCATCCCAAAGAGAAAACAGGGGCTTATGCATGGTTAGTAGCCCACAGAGGTAGAGATTGGGACTTACTTCATGATGGAGGCCCGTGTGGTGACAAATCCATGTAGGAGAGGGATTTGGAACCCAGGAAGAGAGGAGCATGGGTGAATCCTCCTGCAAGAAAGGCTACGGGCTTACACAAGGGAGGTTTCCCTTTCAATATGAATGGACGACGCTCTGATAAAGAAGATTTCATTCCATGTGAGGAATGATCTCACTCTTGTTGAGACCAGTGGGCATAGAGAATGTTCGAGATTAGGAACCCCACATGCACGGAACAGGGCGAGATCACAGTTTAATGCCACGTGCTGAGGACGATGGCACTTGGCAGTTTAACATTCTATATCTCTGATAAAGTGGGTGTGCTCTGCACCCCTATGAATTACATAACTGATACCCTCCTTCCCTTGAGGGATGGAAGGAATTGGTAATGTCGGGATGGGGTGTTATGGAGAAAACCATCGGGTGGTCCACGTTAGCGTGGCTATGTGAAGAATAAATAGCTGTTAGCGAGCCTATGTGAAGAAGGGTGAGGCGAAGCAATGCGGCGGGAAGTAATTTTCAAGGGACATTGAAATCGATTCATGAAAACCTCGAGGGTCGCATGGGAAAAGGAATTGCAAAGTAAAATATTTCATAGGAAGGTTCCATATGAAGCTATGGTGCTCCAAGCAATGGAAGGGCATTGTGAAGGGGTATGCTTCACGAAGTGCATTGTCCCAACTTAACCATAGGGCATAGGTGCATGAGGATGGTGCTTCATGAAGTGGAATGGGATTCGTAGAGCAATGCCTCGTGAAGCAAGGGTGCCTCATGAAGTGTTGGGTTGTGAAGCAAGGTGCTTCACGAGGCATAGTGGCACTGCCTTAGCATATGGATCACAAGTGCATGAGGGGTGTTTCGGGAAGCATAAATGCTCTGTAATGACCTGGGTCCCCTTGGGGATCCCGTTCCTTCATAGAGTCCCATATGATCCATGAAAGGCATACCTCTCGAAATAGGGGAGTAATTAATGTAAGGAGGGAGGCATTTTGGGATGCAAAAATTCCTCATGTACCTCATGGTTCGCAGAGCAGAGAGTGATTTGTAATTTGATATATAGAAAGTTAAAAGGTCGGATGGTTCATCATCTGGGCCTGAGGTGAGCCCTGTATTTATAGTCATGAAGTGCCATGATGCAGAGCTCGCTCGGTGTGAAGATGGATTTTTCTCCACGGCTGGCTCGCGAATATCAATGGGGTTCACGGAGAATCCTGCCTCCTTGCTCTGTGGTGGGCTCGCAAACGTCAAATTGGCTCATAGAGCCTCCTGAATCCTTGCTCCACGATAGTCGTAGGGACATGGGGGCTCCACTAATGGTCATTGCGAGGTATCCCCTTGATTCTTTCTTTTGTACTTCTCTGTCCCCAATTTTGGCATCAATATATTCCCCAACTCAGACATGGAGCCGAGGATAAATCCAGGGCCAGAGTCTAAGGGTCAATCAAAAAAATCCTTCAGTCGTTTACAATGTTTTCTTGCGACGGAGGCTTGCAAAGCGGGGAAGTGATGGGCTGACTGAGCATGCCGCGGAGCTCACCGTGGTTTAGAGGCACCACAAAGCTCTTTATATTGTCGCTTATAAATAGTGGAGCGGACCCCTATTTTTTATTTTCTCTCCTTCACGATTTTGGCATTTAGCGCTCTCGATTCTTGAATCTCTGAATACTCTGCAATTGCTCTCCGTGAATCGGGTCTTCTACTCCGTGGCGCACATCGAGCCTTTGACTCCGCGATAGCGCTTTGCGATCTTGCGCTTGAAGGTCGGGCAGGGGTCCACGCACGTTCTTTGCGAACGAGCTCTGTGAAATTGCTCTGCAAAAGGTATTCGTGAACGAAACACAAGAAACACCTAAACTTCAAACCTAATGGCTCATCAAGAGGCTGCCAGGGGGTCCTGGCAGATACTTCAAGAAGGGAGGAGTTGGAAAATAGTTTGGGATTAGGGGAGTTAATTTGGAGCCACACTGACCATGGTTCATTGGTGGAGCTTCTATGGGAGATCCAGAGGAACTACCAGCTGTGTAAGAGGTTTCCTCTATATGGATTTGGGCTGAAGAATGATTTCTTCATCCCAGAAGAAAGTTAGGGTGAGCCATCTTACTGGTTCAGGTGCACATTATGCCACCGCTGATGGATTAGGGCGGCTGACAGCCATGCCCGGGAGGACTTCACACTTGTCATCACCGACTGCCTATACAATCACTTTAATAATGTATATGGTAAGTCATTGCATCCAGATACATATCCCCCTCTATACCAGACGATCGTGAAGGAATCCATGAGGAACCTGGGGAAGGGATGGTCTGAGGAGTGGGACCTGCGCCAGGGCGGCAACATCACAAATGATTGGGTCTAGGCCTACTGAGTAGGTGGTCATCGAGGACCAATACCTTCCACTAACCCCACGGGGAGGTCGGTATCAGCTTTTGGGATGTCCACCAGATCTAGGGGATCCTGATACTGGGAGCTATGTACGATGAATGCCTCCCCATTATGGGAACATGGGAGGATCCAGAGTAGATGCCTCCACTTTCGATGGCGTTGATGGAGCTAGTTCCAGGAGAGGTAAAAGAAGCAGTGAGGGATGTCCACATTAGACGGTGGTTCAAGCAGTTTATAAACTTCCTGGAAGACATGCGGTTTCTTGGTGAGGACTTGGACTTTACTGATGGGGGATTAATGGGGCATGAAGAACTCGTACCAGTGGCTCTTGGAGGATAGCCATTGGAATACTTGGGTATTTATCGTTAGCACTGAGCAGTAGCCGATTTTCAAGATGGCGGCATTCATCATAGCTCTCATATGTGGTTGGATCCTATTAGAGAGGGATACTTACATGGGTGTGAAATCAAGCACATTAATCATGGCTTCCAGGTTGGAGACAGGAGGGCGAGTCAACCTCATGATCCCGATGCATGCCAAGTTATACAAGATGTTGTGGCACATCAGTGAGGGGAAGATTCCACAGGGGATATGCAGGCCATTCCACCTTTTGTATGGGTGGATAGCGGTGCATATTAGGGTTTTTATGAATACCCAAACCCCATATCGCCTCTCGGATCGAACATCCACCAATCAATCTTGAATGTCGCAGGAAGCTTTCCGGCCATGCTGACCATGTCGTTAGTACTGAACCAGGTGTGGAAGGTGGAGGAATCCAACTATCACCCATTCCCGTTGCCAACAGGTGCTTTTACCGATGACTGCCAAGGAACGAAAGAGAACTGGTCCAACCTCCTGGACTTTCGAGGTGGAGCCCTAGTTTTAAGGGTGAACCATGAGCCCCTCTACGAGCCATACACCCCACATGGATTTGCCCATCATTTTTGGGGTATGCAGCGACTGACCCCGCGGTCTATCTAGAGGTTCCACAAAGAACATGCATGTGTGATGAGGTAGATGTGTCTCATGTTCACATGGGAAGAGGGGAAGATACGGAACGAGCTGCCTCCACCTACTACTATCTTCGGGTTGGAAAAGAAGTATGCCCAAATCTGGGAGGCGGCCTACCCAGGGGAGATGTAGAAGCAACCAACCATTCGGGTCGGTTATGGGGAGCCTCCCTGACCTTGGGGCTGGGGCCAGAAGGCAGTAAAGGTATCTCGTGGTGGCAGGGCTTCCATGGTCGCGGGACCATCACCATTTGAGGGTGGGGAAGTGGCGATAGATGCAACAACGGTTGTGGACCCGGCAGTTCTAGAAGAACATATCCATCCAGATGGGAGAATACCAAAAGGATTCGATAATATACGCACTCATGCTCTGGGGAAGCGGTTGCACCATATAGGCTTGCCGGAGAATGACGCCTTTCTGGAGGCCTGGGACATTTGGGAAGTCAACGAACAATTCCTCGACCCGTTTGAGATTTGGAAACACTTGAACCATCTCGGGATATATTTTTCGAGGATAGGACTTATCTGGGCCGGCTTTGTGGTGTCCCAAGCGGAGGCGGAGCAATACCTAGTAGATCTAGAAGACATTGTGCATTCTTAGGGTGCTCCTCATCCAATGACATATCATGTCAAGTTGTTTCTGTATCATACAGTCCCACCGCCATTTTCAGATGCTGAACTAAGAGAGTGCTTCCCTCCACTAGACGAATCGTACGAGTCCTCCTGGGGGGACGAGTCTAGTAGATGGAGCTCATTTGAGGAGGGTGAAGTCGGCGATCTGGACTCGGACCATGAAGAATTTTCAGATGCACTTGAGGTAAGATCCCAAGACCCTTCATCAGGGTCTGCTCTCAGGTCATTCATAAATCCTTGCAAATACTTGAACTGTGCAGGAGAGTCTCATACACAGAACCCATTCTCATCCCTCAGTGGATGCAGATGCGGGGCCTTCGGGATTGACGCATGTGGCCGCATCAATAGAAATGTCCAATAGGGCCAGGTCACCTGAGGTTACCCATCCAGGGCTTTCAAATCTTCCAATAATATAGGGGGGACCATGCCTCGGGGTCCCGACGACATCAACCGAAGAATGAGACTAGAAATTCGATCTATGTAAGTTCTATCTTCCAATTTTTTTGTTGTCATCCCCGGACCATGTTAACCGACGTTCATGCCCCCTTCTTGGTGTATACAGTTCTTTGATTAGAATGGTCCACTGCGGCTAGGTTGGTCGGGAGTTCTAGAGGCACCTTTCCTAGGGGAATGTCAGTGATTGTGGAGGCACATAACCAGACTAACCGAACTACGGCTCTCCCAATCTCTAGAGGGACCATCAGCGAGGCTATGCCTAAGATTATTGAGGTGGGATCCGATGATGAGGATTGATTCGATAGTCCAGGTCCTTCCATGCTTGATAAAATGCCAGACGAGGACCCTACTGATGAGTTCCTAGGGCGTTCCCCACATATGATCCAACAAACCATGCAAACTGGGACGAAACGACCTATGATGAAGAGGACAACAAAATAGTCAATCTATGAACTTGGAATCTGATCATTTTATTCGTTAATAACACCCCATGAACTATGGCTGGATGAGATGGACATACTTTGCTCGTGACTACATGAAATATGATCTGGGGAGTGGATGCCCAATGTCCTCACATGCTTGTTTGAGTTCTTATGGAGGATAAGATTTGGGAGTATGATTTTGGCCTCATTGTGGGCTGGTAGTGGAGGAAAGCGGCGAACATCAAGAAGATTGAAGATGCTGAAAACGATGTACAACGACTGCAGGTCTGAGCGGATGAGCACTCATCCTCCCTCTATGAAAAATTAGAGAGAATATCGCATTTGAAGGCCCAAATGGTAGAGTCTGAAGAGGGCATGATGCGAGCCTCTGAGGAGAAGATCATTACCCAGACCGACGTAGAGCGGGCCCAGACTGCAGCCGATGAATTGTGCCCCATTGCTATAGAGGATGTGAAAAAACGGAACAAGAGGTAGCAAATCGTGGATGCTACAAGCTAGAGGGTGGCTGACCTACAACTTTCTTTTGACGAGATTAACCTATCCAATGGAGGGATAAACCATCGGGTGATGTAATGCACGTAACTTTTGAACATACTTTCATGAATTGATTATTTTATTCTAGCTGCATGCATGAGTCCCGTTGTTTTTGTGGGTTTATTCCATTCATGTGACATTCTTGGAGTGTCCAGAGATCATTCCCAATGCTCACATGGGTCAGGTCGGATGTGAGAAACAAGGTATGACAACCTTATTACTCCATTCAAACATGGGAATGTAAACCAAGCTCCAGGTATCTCAGGTTTTGAAAAACCGATTCATATTTCTGAAAAGAAATGGGGGAGACCTAGCTAGAGAATGAATCTCTCAGAATAGTTGAATTACTATTTTCCCAGTGTGCACTTGTTCATGGATGGGGTAACACCATTGGTGTTGGAATTAATCCGAACATAGGGGAGTGGAATGTGTTAATTACAATACCCAAAACTCGAAACACTGTAGGGGTGGCGGGACAATGAAGGATAACTATTGACCATGTTTGAAACATAGTATCCTAATTGCGTTAGCCTGAAATAGGGATAACAAATGAGGGCCTACCGCTGACCATGTTCGAAACATGGGGCCCAACTCGAAGTGTTATCCATTCGTCTTACAAAACCTTAGCCCAGGATAGTAGGCAAGCCATAAGCTGACCTTCCATACTGTTATGGGGTTTATTCAGACGTGAAAGGGGACGAGGGTCCGATTAAAATGGAATGCAAAGCATGGAGTGTAGAGTAATGGGTTGTTCGAATGGAATCTAACACACTAAAAATTATGCCACCGTGGTGGAGACACATTGGGTGGGTGCATCGGTCTAATCTGGGATCAAACATATTTCTGACTAGGACGTCTCTAGTAAGGACATGGAATTATTAGTTGTTTTACTTCATACCAATAAGGACAATGGACATGTAGTTTATTGTCATTTGGTGAGGAAATTTCACATATTTTAAAGGTCATACATCCTAGACCATGATCGGGGCAGAGGGCCCAGACGGGTTAATGACCCAAGGGCTGGGCCCATGGCAGAATTCTTGGGCATCGCTATGTATCCCATAAGGATGAGAATCAAGAAAAACGTAGTTCTGAGAACATAGTATAATATCATGAAGTTTGAGGAAGGGTATGACTATGCCAGTACACATCCTACCAAAACTACTAAGCCCAAATGAGTTGTACTCGATGTGGGAAACAAGAAGCAGTGGTGGGACTTTCCAGATAAAGGAAAAAAATTTAGGGGTGAAGGGACTCATGGTTTATGTCATCCCAATGATGCTTAGACATCCATGTAACACACCAATGTGCACGAAGAAGTAAATCTGAGTATGTCAGAATCCAACATGAACATAAGGAAGTTGAAATATGTGAATCATAATGCTCGATATCTGTACCAAAATGATGGCGGCGTGATGATAGGGGATGGTTTTTGACTGTGTTTGAAACACAACATCCTAATCGTGTTAGCCTGATATGGGGACAGGCAGATGAGGGTCGACCGCTAACCATGTTCGTAACACAGGACCTGTTGAAAATGTCATCCGGGATCTTTAGGGTTGTTGGCCCGAGATGTTAGGTGAGCCAAGGCATCATGATACTAGGTCATGAAGGGGGTACCTTTAGATGTGGAAGAGGATGAGGATATAAATAACAGGATCACAGAGCTTGGACATAGAATGATGGGAATGTACCCATGAAAATTCAACACTTTGGGCTCTTTGTCGTAACACATCTGAGTACGACAATGAGATGTATCAGATAGAGGGAGTCGAGTCCCTTCGTAAGGACTAGGGTCCTGGGGTAACATGCTTTTAACCTAAGGTCCTAGGGTGGACCATTAATGGGGCTTTATTGAATGAAATATGCATAAGGAGGTGAAATAGCCAAATGTGACGCGCAGTTCCCATGGGGAGATCTTAGTTTTGGGTCATAGAACTCGGACCACGCTGGGAAAATACATGGGAAGCACATGGTGCGACTATTGAAAAACCCGACGTGAATGATAACCTAAGAGGTAATCACCACCCCACATATTCAAAATTGAGTTCTGGCCAAGGATCCGAAAAAAGAGAAGTACGCTTGTAGATTTCTAGGGCTTGACCCAAAGACAAAAATGTATGGGCATTTCTATGTATCCCATGAGGATGGTAATCAAGCCAAATGTAGTTCTAAGTGATGTCATGCAGGTTAACGTCTTGTAACAAGGACGTGGAGTGGTCTTAGTTTATGGTCATAGATCTCGGACCATGGATGGTATGAAACACATGAGACACATGGTGGGGTAATTTTAAAACCCAGCATCAATGAAGACCTAGAGTCCAGATCACCATGTGTTTCTTGGGAAGGTTTTAGGTCGAGGGACTGAAAACGTAAGTTTGGATGGGACCAAGGAAAAGTTCACAATAATTCCTACGTATCCCATGTGTATAGGAATCAATCCATACATAGTTCTAAAATATTTCACAGTAAGGTACGGGTGCGAGGGATAATAAGTTTGTGCGGTTCTGGCCCTTGCACAAAAACAAGCTGTATTTGATATATCTTGTTTTTCTTTACAGTGAATGTTTTTTTGAAGTGATGGGCCTAGGATAGAAAGTCTAGGCATTGCCACAATAATCAATCCATATGCCGGTGTTGACAAATGGTATGGAATGTGATTGATACCAAACATGATTTCCCCTCTAGGGAGGACATCACAATGCAGTTTCGTTTTTTGTCATGTGGCCAGGACAATAATGTCACAGTTTAGGGTCATGTGATGGGACTAACCATGCATTTATAACATCATGCAGGATAGAATAAATAGTTTAACGTTATATAGGACTAAGTATCATTGTTTAAAGCCACATGGTTAAGAAGTGTACAAGAGATATGAGGTTCTGGAGGGGATGTGCATGGCATGATAAAGCATACCTGATGTGAATGAGGACAAGGTCCATGCCATACCATGCGCAATTATGAGGAGGAAACCTCGGGCTGAGGGGCCATGAAAGATTAGAGGATATGGGGAAAGAGAAAATAGCTACCAATTGAACTGGACCCAAAGACGATATGTCTGGGTGTTCCTACGTATCCCATGACAATGTGAATGATGCCACATGTTGTTCTTGAAGGTTCCTTTTAACGTCGTGCGGGACAACACATAGTTTAATGTCACGTGAGATAGAAACTAGGTGGGGCTAAATCCGAGAAAGGTTCATACGTGGTGTGACTAATGCAAACCCGATGTGAATGTGGACATGATCAACACCATACCACGTAGTCCTGTAAGAGTTAAATCCCATAAGGCAGAATAGAAGAGACAAGTAAGTGGAACTTGAGTTGGACTCAAAGACAATATGTCTAGGCATTCCTACGTATCCCATGGGAATGGGAATCATGGTGTATGTAGTTCTAAAAGGGATCTTAGTTTATGGTCATAGATCTCACACCATAGAGGAGCAAAATCCTTCTTAGTAAGTGCAGACCTCAACCCGATCCCTCAGCCCATGTGATTCAAAATTAGTGTGGGAAATAAGGGCGGAAGAGGATTTTTCAATACCTCAAATGCACGCTAATGGAAGTCAGTGAGGATCCCCAAATCATGCATTTACCGCGACTTTTTTCCTCCTAATGTGCAAATGTGGACTGAGGGATATTGTCAAGAGTGTCGAAATTCCCTTTGGACATGATGAGGTGGAAAATTATGTGAATCATGCAACTGATATTTTGGGATTGATGGGGATAGTGTGATGATGGGGGATAACTATTGACCATTTTTGAAACACAACATCCACATCGTGCTAGCCTGAAATGGGGACAAACATATGAGTATTGATCACTGACCATATTCGCAATGTGGGACTTATTTTGATTTGTTGCATGAAAACCTTGAGAAAGTTGGAAAACAATGGTAGGAGCTCCCTTAATCCTAGCATCCATGCCATTTGGGGGTCCCTTTAGGTGTGAAAGATTATGGAAGCTCAAATGAAGGGGAACACGAATCTTGGAAAGTGGGTGGGAACATGTCCAGGTAAAATATGATACTCCATATGCTGAACCAGACTACTCTTGGGCATATTGGTGAATCACCGAAGAGGGTGAAGGGGATCACCTTGAGAGTGGATGATTTTGAAAAGATGAATATAGAACAAGGGGATAGAGAACTCTCAGGAGAAAGAGGTACATGGTGTGGTTATTATAAGCCCGACATGAATGAGGACATAATCCCATACCACAACATATACCCCTCTTCCTAGGAATGTGCAGGCCAAGGGGCCAAGGTGAAGGGGATATTTCTAAGAGAAGGGTCTGAACCCGATGTCTAGATGTTTGGACGGTCCTACGTATCCCATGAGGATAGGAATCAAGCCATGCGTAGTTCAAGAAGAGGGTAATGTGCAGTTTACTTTCATGCAGTAAGGACGCAAATGGGTAAGATACCCCGAAATAAAGGAGGTGTACGGTGTAGTAAGTAGCCTGACATGAATGATGACATAACCCCATAATACATCATACGATCACGAGTGAAGACTTGGGCCAAGGGCCCAAAAAGTCTAGTGGGCCTAAGGCTGGGTATCAGACGGAAAGTCCCATCTGGTTTGTAGTTTAACGTCTTGTAGTGAGGACAAAGTTAGGGGACAGGTGTCTCATCTGGGGATGTGTACGGCATGGATAGTAACCCGATTTGAATGAGGACATAATCCCACACCACACCGTACAACCCTAAGTGAGAACTTGGGCCAGGGGCCCGAAGAGGCCAAGGGGCCTGATCCTGGGCCTCAGACGGAAATTCCCGACCAGTTTTCATTTTAACATCTTGTAGTGAGGACGAAGGTGATATTCGATTAGGGTCATAATTCTCAGACCGTATATGCCTAGATTAATTTCATATGCATGTAACAGAGAGGGATAATCATCATTCTTAAGAGAGACCACAAAGCGGCAATGATGATCATGGACAACTGTTGACCAGGATCACAACACGGTATCCACCCTTATGTGACCAGAGGTCGGGGAAAACAATTGAGCATCAATCGTTGACCGTATTTGCAACATGGGACTTGTATCAGTTTGTCACTTATAATCCTCGAGGGTGTTAGCTACTAACGGTAGGAGAGCCCTTGGGCCGAGCATCCATGTCATTCGGGGGTCATTCTAGATTTAGAGGGTGAAAGAAACCCAAATGATGGGTCATGTCGAGCATGGAAAGGCATGTGCTCGCAGAACGGATAATAAATGAAGGAAATGATATCTCAAGGGGTTGTGTGTGGCGTAGAGAAATATCCTGAAGTGAATGGGGACATGATTCCACATAGCACCACACAATCCTAAATGAGAAATTGGATGAGTGGCCCGAAGGCGCTGAAGGACCTGAGGGTGGGCTTCCCGGCCAACTGTTTCCATATGACCTCTTGTGCAGTTATCGCCACATCACAGCTCCTAAGACAACATGAATAGTGCTTGGTGTGGGAAACAAGGAGTTGAATTCATATTTCCCTATCATATAATGGTCGGCTCGCTGTCATCACCTAAAGGTAGTCACAACTAGAAGATACAGCGAGTAGGATGCACTGCCACTCTCAATGCTTGGGATCTACGGGGGTGGTGATAGTGACAAAGGATGGCCACTGACCATGTTCTTAACATATCTTCTTTATAGCGTGACCTGAAATGGAAACAACAAATGAGAATAAACTGTTTAAAATATTCGTGACATGGGTCTTGTATCAAATTGTTGCTCAATATCCTCGAGGGTGTTAGCCTGAAGTGGTAGGAGAGCCCTTGGGCTGAGCACCCATGCTAGTCAGGGGTCTTTTTGGATGTGAAAGATGATGGAGTCCCAATCAAAGGAGTGGGTGAAGCATATCTAGGCCCATGAATTTTAATGTCAAGCAGGGTGGTGAAAGCGATGGACATCTTCGGGGAGTGGGACGTATGGTGGGATCAAGATAAGTTCGATGTGAATTGGGGAAAAATCATGTACCACCATATGTCCCGACCCGAGGGGGAATTTTGATGTTTGGGATCGGCCAACAGACAAAATGTCTGGGCATTCCTATGTATCCCATGAGGATGGGAATGAAGCCGTATGTTGTTCTTCAAGGCCATGCAGTTTAATGTCATGTGGTGAGGATGTGGGAGGATAGAAGAACAGGGAGGGGGCACATTGTGTGACCATCGTAACCCTGACATGAATGGGGCTAAAGAAGCCTAAATTATACCATGAAAGGACCCTCTAAGAAGACTATACTCATGGGGGGTAGTCAAATATAATAGTATGGGGTCTGGACTTAGGACTGAGCATCTGAGCATTTTTATATATCCTATGTGGATGGGAATCAAGTCGTACGTAGTTATTAGGGTGCAGTTTAACATCTTGCTGAATAACATATAGTTTAACATCATGCATGACGTTTTACAGTTTAATATCATGTAGGACCAGGCAGTTTAGGGTCCTGTGGAACCAAATAGTTTAGGGTCATGCAGGACCAGACATTTTAGGGTCATGCCGGACAAGCTAGAATAGGCAAATTATTTCTTGAGAAACTTGGCATCGGTGGGAGGAGTTATACTCTCACTATCCATGGTTACTAGTGAGTACGCACCATTGGGGTAAACCTTGAGAACAATGAAAGGCCCTTCCCATTTGGTCTCCAACAAGGTTGGTTTCCTAATAGTTATCATTGGTGTCAATAGGGCCAATACCAGATCACCTTTCAAGAAAGAACGGAGGCGGACCCTCTTGTTGAAGGCTCTGGGCATCTTGTTCTAGTGTCTTTCTAGGTTGTGCAGGGCACGAAGCATGTTCTCATCAAGTGCTTCCAATTCAGCCAGGAAAACTTCAGCTACCTTTTCTGGAGCCTGCTAGTCATTGACGATTTTGCGTAACGAAAGCAACTGAATCTCAATGGGCAAGAAAACCTCAGTTCTGTATACCATGGAATATGGTGTCACATCGGTGGAATTATGAGTGGCTGTCCGATAATCCCAGAGGGCATTGGGGAGCCTGTCCGTCCAACTCTTCATATTCTTGCCAACCATTTTCTGCAAAATGTTAGATGTGGTTTTGTTGAACACATCAATATATCCATTTTCTTGTGCATGATATCAGGAGGTATGGTTAGAGAGGATGTTCTACTTGGTGTACAATTTCTTCAACTCAGCAGCTTGGAAGTTTGTATCGTTATCAGTGAGGACGACATGAGGGAATCAAAACTGGTAGTTGATATTGGGTCCAATGAAGTCAATGATAGAACTGAAATTGACCTCCTTAAGCAGAATATCAACTTCCCACATGGAAAAACAAATCTGTAGTGGTTAGGATGAATCGACATTGGTGGGCTGTCACCAGCGGATATGGTCCCATGACATCAAGTCCCTTGGCTGCAATGGGCCAAGAGTACTTTGTCGAGTGGAGAGGCTCTGGTGGCCGATGCATAAGGTTAGCATGAATTTGGAATGCATGGAATATCTTGGAGAACTCGATGCAATCATGGATCATGGAGTGAAAAAAGTACCCCAGTCTCTGGATCTGGGGAGATAGCTTCGGCCCAGTCTGGTGGGGGCTCCCAGAACCCACATGAACCTCCTACATAACTAGAGAAATATCGACTCCTTGGATGCAATAGAGGAGAACACCATCGATCTCGTTCTTGTAGAGGAACTTCTGAAGATCGGGACCACTCTGGAGGGTAAACTGTAACACGTGGCATCGGATTCACTCGCGCTCGGCCCGATCAGCCTGGAGGTATGAATTTTGGAGATACCCGACAAAGGCGGGCCTGTAGTTGGGAGTCACTTCAACCACTAAATCTTGGGGTCAAGATGTGGAGGCTCTAGTTGTAAGATGGCTAAACAACAAGCCATCGTCGTCACATGGGGAGTCAATAGCAATGACTCTTCGATATGACATGTAAAGAGTCTGGTCCTCCTGCGCAGGCTCTGTAAGTGATGCAGCCTGGCCAGCCAGGGGATTAGCTCGACCGTTCTGAGATCGAGGCATATGATTAAATTCCGGCCGAGAAGCGAACTGGGCCATTAGATGGAGAGTGCACTCCAAAAATGGTTCGAGCCTTGGATTTTTGATGACGTAGTCACCATTGATCTTCTGGATGAATAGTTTGGATTCCCCTTTCACATGAAAATGGGGATCACCAATCTTGAGGGACAGCTCGAGGCTTTTGATAAGAGCCTGATACTCTCCCTCATTGTTGGTACAGCCTTCTGACAATAGGAATGAGTATGGCAGAATAGCTTGTGCCTGGGTAATAAATATGATACCCAAGCTTACCCTATTAAGACTTGGATCATTGAGCCTCCTACCGGTGGTACTCTAGGGAGCACCATAGAAGTGCATCTTTCCGCTCGAAATGGATTGGTCTACTAAGAGGATCACCTGATTGGGGAAATTGAGATCTAAGGACTGATCATAAGGAGCCAGATGGGAAGCAAGGAAGTCTGCCAATGGTTTCCCCTTAATAGCTTTATGTGGGAAAAACCTAATATCGAACTGCTGGAGAATCACTTCCCATCGAGCGAGATGGCCTGTCAACATTGGGAGATTCAAAATGTAATTTTATGGGTCTACCTGAGACACCAGTTTTACCTCGTGGTGTGGCATGTAATGTCACAATTTTTGTACTGTGAATACCAGTGCAAGGCAGTTTTATTCGATAGGGGAGTATCTGGTCTCCGTATCGAGGAGCATACGGCTGAGGCAATTTGTCACGAACCATCCCGGGTACCCTAGTTACCCAATAACTGAGCCAGCCCTGACATAACCCGAAGGGCATTCCTGATCCCCACGGGTCGGTGACTAGCACCTGGCATCGTACAACATACAACTGGGAACGATTTTTTCACAAGAATGCAGAAGCAAGAGTAAAACAAAACAGTATGCATAACAAAATAAACTCCACTAGGAGTAATGTATCGGAATACAAATAGGCACCAAAAGTCAAAGTACTACAACTAAAGTACAAAAAGGGAAAATAGTCCCAAGGTACCAAAGGAAACAACTCACCAAGTCCAGAAATCAACAACTAGATCCACCTCCAAGAGGTCCCTTCCCTTTGCTCGATCTTGGAAGAAGAAAGTCTACAAACACCCGAAGGCAAAAGTAGGGTGTCAGCCTAAGACCAGTAGGATACCACAAAATATTCCATAACAGATTACAATAATAGATTATCCAAATAAGATCTTTCCATTTTTCAAATAAACTGGTTTGGCAACTCAAAAGCATATTTTAACAAAACATGCTATACATTTCCAAATGATGGAATAAATATTTTTAAGCAAAGGATTTTCAAATGATGGAATGTTGTTAAAACAATGGCTTAAGAAAAACATTTATATAAAATAGTTTATATAAATTCAGTAGGCATGTAAATCAGTTCAAAAACATTGGCATACGTTTATATCTCAAATATAAATAAACAAGCGAGCAACACGGTCATCTACGAAAAGATACGATAGTATTAACCAGTTATAGGATTCCGCACTCTCTATGTGAACTCAACAGGATTTAAATACACATGTCCCTATGATAATGGAAAAAGGAGACTAATCACCAACCCATCGAGGATGTGACGCGCCGCAAGTATGTTTTAGAACGATGTCTTAGCGCAGAGTGTATCCAAATAACTCACTAACTACCTAAGGCTTGAATGCGCTCTTACATGATTGGAAAACTATTTTAAGAATGATTAAAATATGATCAATCCCATTCTTCCATTTCAAAAGATTCAATTTCATTCCATTTGAAACCAAAATAGGTTTTATTCAAAACATGCCTCTTACACAAGATAAAACCAATGGGTTTCTATCAAATCATTTCAAGCCATTTTTATAAGTTTGAAATCCATTCAAAACCATTTCCACCATTCCACATTTCATTTCCACTATTAAATTCAATAATCTAATTGAAAAAAATTTCCATCAAATCCACAATTTAAATTAAAAAATTTAAATCGACCAATTTTTCATAAACACACCAAATTCAATGAATTTGGGTTTTCCAAATTTCCATACCAAAACCATTTCAAATATCTCGATTTGATGGAATCAAGTTGTTATCAATTTAATTGAAAGAAACTTGAGAAATTGAATTTAAATAAATAATTGAAATAAATCAATTAAATACAACAATAATCAATTTGGCAAAACGGGGTGGAACCACCTAATTTGAAGGTTTTGACCATGACCACAACGGTCGAGAACACTCAAGAATACCAGTTTGCTTCTTCAAGAACCCACCTTAGATATCTTTTCCTAGAAATATCAAGACCAAAACTCATCAAACTCGGTACCACACACTTAGATCTACCCATAACGGGCATAGATCTAAGAAACCGAGAGTAGAGCAGAAGTTGATCCAAGTAGATCTGAGAAACCAACCAAGAATGATGAAGAACGATCACATACCTCAAAAATTCGACTTCGATTCAGCAAGAGGAGCCTTTGAATCGCCTTCTAAACGATGGGAGAACCCTCTCTGACCTTAGGAGAAGATAAAACCCGAGTTAGGGCCACATAAGAGGAAATACAGAGGCACTTAGAGTCAAAACCGAGTGAGATCCACAATTTAAGGATCTCATTTAAGTGACCGCATAGTTTGGCCCCACGGTTTGACAAACCATGTGCTAACTGTGCGTGAGCTACTGCCTCATCTACCCTTCTCGCACGGCTTGGCTGCACGGTTAGACAAACTTTGCGCTGGTCATGCGGAAGCTTCTGTCCAGGTTTCAAGGCTGGCATGGTTTGGTCGCACTTTTTGTCAAACCGTACGCAAACCATACACAACACACTCTCCTCTAGTTTTTCTTTAAATTTTCACCCAAACGCAACCAAAGTATTTACTCGAAAACTGGGGTACTTAGAAACATCAAAAAATACCTGAAAACATAATAGAATGTTACAACCTCCCCACCATAAGATCTCTCTACCCCTAGAAAGCCTATCAAAAAACCTCCACGTCAAAAAAATGAGGCCACTGATCTATCATTAGTTCCTCCCTTTCCCAAGTCTCATGAGAATCATAACCATGATGCCAGAGTACATCGACTAGAGGTATCGTTCTCCCATGAAGTACCTTGGTCATAGAATCAAAAACCCTGACTGGTCGTTCAGTTATAGATAAATCAGGTTCAATATCAAGTCCCCTCCACCTAACAACATGAGATGGATCAGAGAGATACTTTCGCAGCTGTGATACATGGAACACGTTATGTATCGACATCATTTGTGGTGGTAGAGCTAAACGGTAAGAAACTTTCACCACAAGACCAATGACCCTAAAAGCTCCCACAAAATGAGGAGAAAGCTTCCCTTGCCTCCCCAGCCGTCGATGACCCAATCAGGGTGAAACATTCAAGAACAACTGGTCACCAACTAAGAACACTAAAGGTTTACAGAAACGATCAACATAAGACTTGTACAGAATCTATGTTGTCAACATTCTCTAATGAATCAAATGGATCTTAGCTGTCATCTCTTGGACCAAACATGGTCCTACAAAGGAACTTTCACCAATCATTGACCAACATAAAGAATATTTACAAGGACGGCCACACAATGCCTCTATAGGAGCCATCTTGATCGCAGATTGATAACTATTTTTATAAGTGAACTCAACTAGTCCCAGATGGTCATACCAAGACCCACCAAAGTCAAGAACACATGCGCGGAGCATATCCTCAAGGATCTTAATAGCTCTCTCTCTCTGGCCATCTGACTGTGGATGGTAGGCCGTGCTCAAATGGACCTGAGATCCCAGTGCCTCCTAAAGGCCTCTCCAAAAGCGAGAAGTAAAATGAGGATCCCTATCAGAGACTATAGTAGACGTAACTCTGTGCAAATGAACAAATTCTTTCACATAGATATTTCCCAACTCCTCAACATTGGTTTTATCTCGAATAGGTATAAAGTGAGCCGACTTGGTCAGCCTGTCAATCACAACCCATATTGCGTTCTTCTTCCTCTGGGTTTGTGGTAACCCAACCACAAAGTCCATAGAGATTTCTTCCCACTTCCATGTAGGGACGAGAAGTGGTTGAAGTAAACCCGAAAGTTTCTGGTGCTCGGCTTTCACCTGCTGGCATGTATAGCAATGAGATACAAACTCATCAATGTCTTGTCTCATACATGGCCGCCAGAACTTTTTCCGCATGTCATATAACATCTTCATGGTTCCTGGGTTTACTTCCCACTGAGAGTTATGGAAATCCCCCATCACATCCTTCCTTGTCGATAACGGCACAACATAACGGTTTCAATAACACAAGACACCCTCTTTGGAGAATGACCACTGGGTGTCTATCTCCCCACCATAAAGTGATTTCCTAATGCTACAGAATTCATCATCCAGTTGTTGTTCCTGAAGAATTAACTCGAGAAGAGCAGATGTCAACTGGACACTATCTAAAGAAACTTCATTCCCCTTCCACTAAACTACAATATACAACTGATCAAAAAAGAGCCATTAAACTCCACTCTTCTGAAGATTCTTTCACAGCCTAAGATGGAAGTTTCCTGCTTAATGCATCTGCAACTACATTCCCTTTCCCCAGGGTATAGGCAATTTCAATGTTGAATTATTTCAGGTACTCCACCCAACGTCTTTAGAAAAGATTCAAATATTTTTGAGAGAATCTATAACTCAAGCTCTTATGGTCTGAATACACAGTAAACCTTTCTCCATAAAGGTAATGTCCCCAACACATATGTTCATGCATTATAGCTGCAAGTTCAAGGTCATGGGTGGGATAGTTCTTCTCATGAGTCTTAAGCTGATGAGATCCATATGCAACAACATGATCACCAGGAATAAGGACACATCCCAAACATGAACCCGATGCATCAGAGAAGGCCATGTAACCTATCCCAGTCTCATGAAGAGTTAACACTGGCGCAGTAGTCAAAAGATTGTTTAGGTCAATAAAAGAACTCTGACATTTATCATTCCAGGAAAACATCACTCCCTTTTTAGTCAGAGAGGTCATTGTAGAAGCTAACATTGAGAAGTATTTAACAAACCGGTGATAATATCCTGATAATCCCAAGATTCTCCGAATATCGAAAACATTTTGTGGTTGTTCCCAAGTCATAACAGCCTTCACTGTCTTAGGATCAACTGATATTCCTTGTTCTGACACGACATGTCCCAAGAATTTCACTTCCGAAGTCCAGAAATCACACTTTAAAAGCTTGGCATAAAGTCGGTGATTCTTTAGAAGACCTAGAACTGTTCTCAAATGATGCACATGATAATCCTTAGACTTGGAGTAGACAAGAATATCATCCACAAATACCACCATGAAAGTATCTAGATACTCATGGAAAACCCTATTCATCAAAGCCATGAAAACTACAGGAGCATTTGTTAGGCCGAAGGGCATAACAAGGTATTCATAATGCACATAGCTACTCCGAAAAGAGGTCTTAGGAATGTTAGATTCTTTTATCCTAAACTGATGGTAACTAGATCGAAGATCAATTTTTTAAAACCACTTTTCCCCTTTCAATTGATCAAACAGATCATCAATTCGTGGTAATGGATATTTGTTCTTTATCATAACTCGATTGAGATTTTGATAATCAACACATAAGCGAAGAGAACCATCAGCCTTCTTGGTGAAGAGAACAGGTGATGCCCAAGGTGACACACTCTGGCGTATAAAACCTTTCTCTAGAAAATCATCTAA
This sequence comes from Viscum album, assembly GCA_963277665.1. Lineage (NCBI taxonomy): Eukaryota > Viridiplantae > Streptophyta > Magnoliopsida > Santalales > Viscaceae > Viscum > Viscum album. The sequence continues at coordinate 78,709,470 of OY728139.1, forward strand.
CCGAGACATCAGTTCCTTTAGTTCAGCTGGAGCCATTTGTTAAGAAGGAATAGAAACTAGTTGAGTAACAGGCATTAAGCCAATTGAGAAATCAACTTCCCTTACTAGTGGAAAACCATAGAAGTCAGAAGGAAAATGTCAGGAAACTTAGTGACAACTGGAGGAAGATCACCACACATTGAACCTATCTCCAAATCAATGGAAAACACTGATATAACCTTCCCCAACTCTGGATAAGAGGGTCCATCTCTGCTTGACCTTGGGTCCCATTTTCCTTGAAAAACAAGAGGCACACCACTGGGTGTAGTAAGGTAGACCCGCCGAAGTTAACAATCGATCTGGGATTTATTGGAAATGAGCCAATACATCCCAAATATGACGTCAAAAGATTTCATGTCGAGCTCAAAGAAACTCCAAACATGATCAACATCTGATCAAGAGAAGACACAAGCAGGACTACAGAGACCCTTCTCTCTTATTACACCAAGGGGTGTAGTAATATCCATTGCACAAGATAAAAGTTCCATAGGCAGACTAAGAAGATTAACTATATTGGTTGAAATAAAAGAGTGAGATGCACCATTATCAAAAAGATTTGTCACTAAAGATGAAGCTATAGTAATGGTACCTCTCACAGTTGCAGGACATGTATCAGCTACCTATGGCGAATATTCCACTGTGTGAAGAAGCTTCATTCCGGATGCCTGAAGTTGGAACCCTTTTTAACGTGAAGCATTTGATTTCCCCATAGTATTTGGAGGTGCTGATGATCCTGTTCCACTACACGGAGTATATAAGTGATGGAAGAATCTCTGTAGGTGCCTTAAATGTCCGCAGGAGCTACAGTTCTTGGGTGCCTCAGTTCAAACCCTCTTAGAATGTCTTGGCTTCCCACACTGATAACAAGTCATGGAAGCCCCTCCTGGTGCTATTGGAGGTCTGGAATGACTCTGTTGCCAAGAACCACCATGAGAAACATTGTGCTTCCATTTTCCATTAATGGAACCAACACTGCCACTAGAAAGAAAAGGAACTTCCTGCAACCTTGACTTTCCTGCCAAATCCATCTCAACCATCATTTCCCTATCCAGCACATCGGCATATGTGGGTAGCTTCAGTAAGAAATCCTGAGAATGGATATTTGATAGAAGCCCCAACTCAAATCGTCGAGCCTTCATCCTCTCATTTGATACAATTTCAGGAGAAAAATGTACCAACTCAGCAAAGCGATTTGAGTACTCAGTCACAGTTTTGTTGGCCTACACAATTTTGAAAAACTCTACATCCTTGGCCATCAACATAGATTCAAGATAGAACTGGTCGGTGAAAATATCCCTAAAGTCTTCCCACTAGAAACCCTTATGTTTCCCAGCCGTCGCCATCGTGTTCCACCATCTCCTACTTGGTCCCTCAAGCACGAAGGTGGCACACTTCACCATCATCGCATTCGGTGTCTCTAAAAACCCAAACAGACATTCAATCATGATCTACCATTCCTCGGCATGTTGGGGATCGGTGTAGCCTTTGAAGACTGGTGGATTCTGGCATAGAAACACTTGGGAACGACTTCGGAGAATATCACTATGAGGATCGATAGCTGGAGTCTGAACAGGAACTGAAGGTGGTGCCTATTCCAGAGCTTGGACAGTGCGAAAAATCACCTCAACCAGACTCAGATCCATAGTAGGATTCACTAGCTGCGATTCAGTAGTATCCTCTCTTTGAATCATATTCTCACGTCTTCTCAGAGGCATGATGCTACACAACATCAGCAGACAACAAAGAAGACATTAGATTAACACTCAACGTGAGTAATGAGGAAAACTACTCTTAAAAGAAGGGATAACAAGATTTGGATTCCACTATATTAAAATCAAAATTTGGAAAAGACTTGAACTAATCAAAAAGTAATATTTCTCAAACCACCCCTGGAAACATAAGGTTCATTGCGGTGAGAGTGGGCCAGACACTCAATCGCAACTACCTCCTAAGTCCTGACAAGAAAACTCAAATGCATACTGTCATCAAGGCAAGATGCTGCAACTTCCCTCTGATACCAATTTGTCACGAACCAGCCCGGGTACCCTGGTAACCTGATAACTGATCCATCCCTAACATAACCCGAAGGGAATTCCTGATCCCCACGGGTAGGAGAATAGTACCTGGCATCGTACAACATACAACTGGGAAAGATTTTTCCACAAGAATGTGGAAGCAAGAGTAAAACAAAACAGTATGCATAACAAAAGAAACTCCACTAGGAGTAATATACCGGAATACAAATAGGCACAAAAAGTCAAAGTACTACAACCCAAGTACAAAAAGGGAAAATAGTCCCAAGGTCCCAAAGGACACAACTCACCAAGTCCAGAAATCAAAAACTGGATCCACCTCCAAGAGGTCCCATACCCTTGCTCGATCCTGGAAGAAAAATGTTTACAAACACCAGAAGGCAAAAGTAGGGTGTGAGCCTAATCCTAGTAGGATACCACCAAAGATTCCATAACAGATACCAATAATAGATTATCCAAAGAAGGTCTTTCCATTTTTCAAATAAACAGGTTTGGCAACTCAAAAGAATATTTTAACAAAACATGATATACATTTCCAAATGATGGAATAAATATTTTTAAGAAAAGGCTTTTCAAATGATGGAATATTTCTAAAACAATGGCTTAAGCAAAACATTTATATAAAATAGTTTATATAAATTCAGCAGGCATGTAATGCAGTTCAAAAACATTTGCATACATTTATATCTCAAATATAAATAAACAAGTGAGAAACATGGTCATCTGCCAAAATATACGATATTATTAACTAGTTATAGGATTTTTCACTCTCTATGTGAACTCAGCAAGATGTGTAAACATACGTCCTTATGAAAGTGGCCAAAGGAAACTCGTCACCATCCCGTCGGGGATGTGACTCGCCGCAAGTATGTTATAGAACATTGTCTTAACATAGAGTGTATCTGAATAACTCACTAACTACCTAAGGATTTCATGAGCTCTTACATGATGGGCGAACTATTTTAAGAATTCTTAAAATATGATCAATCCCATTCTTCCATTTCAAAAGATTCAATTTAATTCCATTTACAACCAAAACAGGTTTTATTCAAAACATGCCTCTTACACAAGATAAAACCAATGGGTTTCTATCAAATCATTTCAATCCATTTTCATAAGTTTGAAATCCATTCAAAACCAATTCCATCATTCCACATTTCATTTCCACAATTAAATTCAAAAATCTAATTGAAAAACATTTCCATCAATTCCATAATTTAAATTAAACAATTTAAATCGACCAATTTTCCATAAACACACCCAATTCAATGGAATTTGGGTTTTACAAATTTCCATGCCAAAACCATTTCAAAAATCTTGATTCGATGGAATCAAGTTTTTATCAATTTAATTGAATGAAAATTGATAAATTGAATTTAAATCAATAATTGAAATAAATCAAGTAAATAAAATGATAATCAATTCGGCATGACAGGACAGAACCACCTACCTTGAAGGTTTTGACAAAGACCACAACCCTCGAGAACGCTCAAGAAAACTCGGTTTCTTTAGCCAGTGTCCAGTTGAAATCTGATCTTCTTGAGTTAATTCGTCAGGAACAAAAATATAATGATGAATTCCATTGCATTTGGAACTCTATTTGTGGTGGGGAGACCAAAACCCAGTGGTCGTTCTCCAAAGAGGGTATCCTGGGTTATCAAAACCGTTATGTTGTGTCGTTATCGGAAAGGAAGGATGTGATCGGGGATTGCCATAACTCTCAGTGGGTGGTACACCAAGGAACCAGGAATATTTTCTATGACATGTGGTGATAACTCTGGTGGCTAGGTATGAGATGAGACATTTCTAAGTTTGTATCCCGTTGTTATACATGCCAATAGGTGAAAGACGAGCACCAGAAACCTTCGGGTTTTCTTCAACCACTTCTAGTCCCTACATGGAAGTGGGATGAAATCTCTATGGACCTTGTGGTTAGGTTACCTCAAACCCAGAGGAAGAAGAACATGATATGGGTTGTGATCGATAGGCTGACCAAGTCGGCTCACTTTATACCTATTCGAGATACAACCAAAGTTGAGGAGTTGGGAAATATCTATGTGAAAGAAGTTGTTTGTTTGCACGGAGTTTCGTCTGCTATAGTCTTTGATAGGGACCCCCTTTTTACTTATCGCTTTGGGAGAGGCCTTCATGAGGCACTGGGATCTCAGGTCCGTTTGAGCATGGCCTACCATCCATAGTCAGATGGCCATATAGAGAGAGATATTCATATCCTTGAGGATATGCTCCGCGCATGTGTTCTCGACTTTTGTGGGTCTTGGGATGACCATCTGGGACTAGTTGAATTCTCTTATGAAAACAGTTATCAATCTGCAATCAAGATGGCTCCTTTTGAGGCATTGTATGGTCATCCTTGTAAATCTCCTTTATATTGGTCAGAGATTGGTGAATGTTCCTTGGTAGGACCAAGTTTCTTCTATGAGACAACAGCTATAATCCAGTTGATTCGTTAGAGAATGTTGACAGAACATAGTCAGTACATGTCTTATGCTGATCATCACCGTAAACCCTTAGATTTCTTAGTTGGTGACTAGGTGTTCTTGAAAGTTTCACCCCGATTGGGTCATCGACGGCTTGGGAGACAAGGGAAGCTTGCTCCTCGTTTTGTGGGACCGTTTGAGGTTATTTGTCTTCTGAGGAAAGTTTCTTACCGTTTAGCTCTACCACCAAAAATGATGTCGATTCATAACATGTTCCATGTATAATAGTTGTGAAAGTATCTCTCTGATCCATCTCATGTTGTGAGGTGGAGGGGTCTTGAAATTGAACCAAATTTATCTGTTACTGAACGTTCAGTCAGGGTTGTTGATTCTAAAACCAAGGTACTTTGTGGGAGAACTATCCCTCTGGTTCGTGTACTTTGGACGCATGGTTCTGATTATTTTGAGATGTGGGAAAGGGCGGCACTAATGAGAGATCAGTGGCCTCATCTTTTTGACGTGGAGGTTTCTTCATATGATTTCTGGGGGCAGAATGATCTCATGGTGGGGAGGATGTAACATTCTGTTACGTTTTCAGGTACTTTTTGATGTTTATAATTACCCCTGTTTTCGAGTAATGACTTGGGTTGTGTTTGGGTGAAATTTTAAAGAAAAACTAGAGGGCATTGTGTTGTGCATGGTTTGCGCATGGTTTGACAAATTGTGCGACCAAATCGTGCCAGCCTTGAAACCTGGATAGAAGCTTCCGCACGGGCGGCGCACTGTTTTTCGATCTATGCGGCCAAGCCATACGAGAAGGGTGGTCGAGGCAGTAGCCCATGCATGGTTAACGCACGGTTTGTCAAACCATGCAGCCAAATCGTGCGGTCACTAAAATGAGATCTTTAAATTGTGGATCTCAGTCGGTTTTTCCTCTAAGTTCCTCGTTTTTCCTCCTAAGCGACCCTAACCTGGGTTTTTCCTTCTCCTAAGGTCAAATAGGGTTCTCCCATTGTTCCATAGGCAATTCAAAGGCTCCTCTAGTTTAATCGAAGCCGAATTCTTGAGGTATGTGATTTTTCTTCATCGTTCTTGGTTGGTTTCTTAGATCTACTTGGATCTACTTCTGCTCTTCTATCGGTTTCATAGATCTATGCCCGTTATGGGTAGATCTAAGTGTGTGGTACCATGTTTGATGAGTTTTGGTCTTTATATTTCTAGGAGAAGATATCTAAGGTGGGTTCTTGAAAAAGAAACCCGGTTTTCTTGAGCGTTCTCAATCATTGTGGTCTTGGTCAAAACCTTCAAGGTAGGTGGTTCCATCCCGTCTTGCCAAATTGATTATTTTAGTATTTAATTGATTTATTTCAATTATTGATTTAAATTAAATTGCTCATGTTTCATTCAATTAAATTGATAAAAACTCGATTCCATCGAATTGAGATATTTGAAATGGTTTTGGCATGGAAATTTGAAAAACCCCAATTCCATTGAATTGGGTGTGTTTATGGAAAATTGGTCGATTTAAATTGTTTAATTTAAATTTTGTATTTGATGGAAAAGTTTTTCAATTATATTTTTGAATTTAATTGTGGAAATGAAATTTGGAATGATGTAATTAGTTTTGAATTGATTTCAAACATATGAAAATGGCTTGAAATGATTTGATATAAACCCATTGGTTTTATCTTGTGTAAGAGGCATGTTTTGAATAAAACCTGTTTTGGTTTTAAATGGAATGAAATAAACTTTTATGAAATGGATGAATGGGATTGATAAAATTTTAAGCATTCTTAATATAGTTCGCACATCATGTAAGAGCACATTCAAGCCTTAGGTAGTAAGTGAGTTATTTGGATACACTCTATGCTAAGACAACGTTCTAAAACATACCTGCGGTGGGTCACATCACCGACGGGTTGGTGACAAGTCTCCTTTGGCCATTTTCATAGGGAAGTGTGTATACACATCTTGATGAGTTCACATAGAGAGTGTGGAATCCTATAACTAGTTAATACTATCATATCTTCTGGCAAATGACCATGTTGCTCGCTTGTTTATTTTTATTTGAGATATAAATGTATGCCAATTTTTTTGAACTGCTTTACATGCCTGCTGAATTTATATAAACTATTTTATATAAATTTTTTTCTTAAGCCATTGTTTTAGAAACATTCCATCATTTGAAAAGAATTTTCCTAAAAATATTTATTCCATCATTTGAAAATGTATAGCATGTTTTGTTAAAATATGCTTTTGAGTTTCCAAACCTATTTATTTGAAAAATTGAAAGATCTTATTTGGATAATCTACTATTATCATCTGTTATGGAATATTTGGTGGTATCCTACTGGGCTTAGGCTCACACCATAATTTTTCCTTCAGGTGTTTGTAGACTTTCTTCTTCCAGGATCGATCAAAGGGATGTGACCACTTGGAGGTGGATCCAATTGTTGATTTCTGGACATGGAGAGTTGTGTCCTTTGGGACCTTGGGACTGTTTTTCCTTTTTGTACTTGGGTTGTAGTACTTTGACTATTTGTGCCTATTTTTATTCTGGTACATTACTCCTAGTGGAGTTTCTTTTGTTATACATACTGTTTTGTTTTACTCTTGCTTCCGCATTCTTGTGGAAAAATCGTTCCAACTTGAATATTGTACGATGCCAGGTGCTAGTCCCCAAACCGTGGGGATCCGGAATTCCCTTCAGGTTATGTCAGGGCCGACTAGTTTATTGGGTAACCAGGTTACCCGGTCTGGTTCATAACAAATTGTTATCAGAGGGAGGTTTCAACATCTTTCCTTGGTGAAAATATGCATTTGAGTTTTCTTGTCGGGACTTAAGAGGTAGTTTCGATTGAGTTCTTGTCCACCTCTCGCCGCAATGAACCTTAAGTTGCCAGGGGTGGTTAGGGAAAGGCGACTTGTGGATTAGTTCTAGTCTTTTCCCTATTTTGATTTGGATATAGTGGAATCCAAATCTTGTTATCCCTTCTTTTAGGGGTATTTTTCCTCATTACTTAGGTTGAGTGTTAATCTAATGTGTTCTTTATTGTCTTCTGATGTTGTGTAGCATCATGACTCTGAGAAGATGTGAGAATAGGATTCGTAGAGAGGCTGCTGCTAAATCGAAGCAAGAGAATCCTACTGTGTATCTGAGTCTGGTTGAGGTGATTGTTCGCACTGTCCAATCTCTGGGACAGGCACCACCTTCAGTTCCTATTCAGACTCTAGCTATAGATCCTCATGGTGATATTCTCCAAAGTCGTTCCCAAGAGTTCCTACGCCAGAAGCCACCAGTATTCAAAGGATCCAAAAATACCCAACATGCTGAGGAATGGATGAGCATGATTGAACTTCTCTTTGGGTTTTTAGAGACATCGGATGCGATCAAGGTGAAGAGTGCCACCTTCGTGCTGGATGGACCAAGTAGGAGATGGTGGGACACGATGGTGACGGCTGGGAAACATGAGGGTTTGGAGTGGAATGACATTAGGGTTATTTTCACTGATCAGTTCTATCCAGAATCTATGGTGTTGGACAAGGATGTGGAGTTTTTCAAACTTGAGCAGGCCAACAAAACTATGACTGAGTACTCAAATCACTTTGCTGTGTTGGTACAGTTTTCTCCTGAAATTGTATCAAATGAGAGGATGAAGGCTCGATGATTTGAGTTAGGGCTTTGATCAGATATCTGTTATCAGTTTTTCTTACTGAAGTTACCCACTTATGCCGATGTGCTGGATAGGGAAATGATGGTTGGGATGGATTTGGCAGGAAATTCAGGGTTTCAGGAAGTTCCTTTTCTTTCTAGTGGCAGTGTTGGATCCTTTAAAGGAAAATAGAAGCATGATGTTTCACATGGTGGTTCTCGGCAACAGAGTCATTCTAGACCTCCAGTAGCACCAGGAGGGGCTTCCTTGACTTGCTATCTGTGTGGGAAGCCAAGAAATTCTAATAGGGTTTGCATTGTGGCACCCAAGAACTATAGCTCATGTGGACGTTTAGGGAACCTATAGAGATTCTGCCATCACATATCTACTCTGCGTAGTGAAATAGGATCATCAGTACCTCCAAATATTGTGTGGCCATCAAATGCTTCATGTACTAAAGGGTTCCATCCACAGGCATCCGGAACAAAGCTTCTTCACTTAGTGGAAGAGTCTCCAGAGGTAGTTGATACGGTTCCTGCAACTGTGAGAGGTACCATTACTATAGCTTCTTCTTTAGGGACAACTCTTTTTGATACTGGTTTATCCTACTTGTCTTAAGCTCACACCCTACTTTTTCCTTAGGGTGTTTGTAGACTTCTTCTTCCAGGATAGAGCAAAGGGAAGGGACCTCTTGGAGGTGGATCCAGTTGTTGATTTCTAGACTTGGTGAGTTGTGTCCTTTGGGACCTTGGGAATGTTTTCCCTTTTTGTACTTGGGTTGTAGTACTTTGACATTTTGTGCCTATTTGTATTTGGGTACATTAATCCCAGTGGTGTTTCTTTTGTTATGCATACTATTTTGTTTTACTCTTGCTTCTGCATTCTTGTGGAAAAATCGTTCCCACTTATATGTTGTACGATGTCGGGTGCTAGTCGCTGACCCATGGGGATCGGGAACGCTCTTCAGGTTATGTCAGGGGCAGATCGTTTATCGGGTAACCAAGGTACTCGGGCTGGTTCGAGACAAATTTGTATCATAGGGAGGCTTCAGCATCTTGCCTTGATGACAATATGCATTTGAGTTTTTTTTAGGACATAGGAGGTAGTTGCGATTGAGTGTCTGGCCAGCTCGCACCGCAATGAACCTTAAGTTTCTAGGGGTGTTTAGGTAAAGGTGAATTGTGGATTAGTTCTAGTCTTTTACCTATTTTGATTTGGATAGATTGGAATCCAAATCTTGTTATCCCTTCTCTAAAGACTAGTTTTCCTCTTTACTCAGGTTGAGTGTTAATATAATGTCTTCTTTGTTGTCTTTTGATGTTGTGTAGCATCATGCCTCTGAGAATACGTGAGAATAGGATTCAAAGAGAGGCTGCTGCTGAATCACAGCAACCTAATCCTACTATGGATCCGAGTTTGGTTGAGGTGATTGTTCGCACTGTCCAAGCTCTGGGACAGGCACTGCCTTCAGTTCCTGTTCAGACTCCAGCTGTAGATCCTCATGGTGATATTCTCCGAAGGTATTCCCAAGAGTTCTTATGCCAGAAGCCACCAGTCTTCAAAGGCTCCACTGATCCCCAACATGCTGAGGAATGGTTGAGCATGTTTGAACGTCTGTTTGGGTTTTTAGAGACACCATATGTGATCAAGGTGAAGTGTGCCACCTTCGTGCTGGAGAGACCAAGTAAAAGATGGTGGGACACGATGGTGACAGCTGGGAAACATGAGGGTTTGAGTGGAAAGATTTTAGGGTTCTTTTCAATGATCAGTTCAATCCAGAATCTATGGTTTTGTCCAAGGATATTGAGTTTTTCAATCTTGAGTAGTCCAAAAAAACCGTGACTGAGTACTCAAATCGCTTTACTGAGTTGGTACAGTTTTATCCTGAAATTAAATCAAATGAGAGGATGAAGGTACGAGGATTTGAGTTGGGGCTTCGATCAGATATCCATTCTCAGGTTTCTTACTGAAGCTACCCACTTATGCCGATGTTCTAGATATGGAAATGATGGTGAGATGGATTTGGCAGGAAAGTTAGGGTTGCAGGAAGTTACTTTTCTTTCTAGTGGCAGTGTTGGTTCCTTTAAAGGAAAATGGAAGCACGATGTTTCTCTTGGTGGTTCTTAGCAACATAGTCATTCCAGTCCTCCAGTAGCACCAAGAGGGGATTCCTTGACTTTCTATCAGTGTGGGAATCCAGGACGTTTCCAAGAGGGTTTGCACTGAGGCACCCAATAACTGTAGCTCACGCGGACGTTTAGGGCACCTACAGAGATTCTTCCATCACTTCTCTACTCTGCATAGTGGAATAGGATCATCATCACCTCCAAATACTGCAGGGAAATCAAATGCTTTGTGTACAAAAGGGTTCCAGCCTCAGGAATCCGGAACAAAACATCTTCATGCAGTGGAAGAGTTGCCAAAGGTAGCTGATATAGGTCAAGAAACTGTGAGAGGTACCATTACTATAGCTTCATCTTTAGTGATAGCTCTTTTTGATACTGGCGCATCTCACACTTTTATTTCAACCCATCTAGTTAATCTGCTTAGTCTTCCTATGGAACTTTTATCTTGTGCAATGGATATTTCTACACCCCTTGGTGTAATGAGAGTAAAGGGTATCTGTAGTCCTACGTCTTCTCTCTATCAAATGTTGATCATGTTTGGAGTTTCATGGTTCTCAACATGAAATATTTTAATGTCATATTTGGGATGGATTGGCTCATTTCCAATAAATCCCAGATCGATTGTTATCTTCGACGGGTCTACCTTACTACACCCAGTGGTGTGCCTCTTGTTTTTCAAGGAGAATGGGACCCAAGTTCAAGCAGAGATGGACCCTCATATCCAGAGTCGAGGAAGGATATATCAGTGTTTTCCTTTGATCTAGAGAGAGATTCAATGTGTGGTGATCTTCCTCCAGTTGTCACTATGTTTCCCGACATTTTTTCTTATGACTTCTCTTGTTTTCCACCAGTAAGGGAAGTTGTCTTCTCTATTGAAATAATTCCTGTTACTCAAACAGTTTCTATTCCCTCTTACCAAATGGCTCCAACTGAACTAAAGGAAATTATGTCTCTGTTAGACGATCTTCTTGAGAAAGGTTTTATACACCCGAGTGTGCACCTTGGGCAGAACCTGTTCTCTTCACCAAGAAGGCTGATGTTTCTCTTTCCTTATGTGTTGATTATTGAAATCTAAATTGAGATACGATAAAGAACAAATATCCATTACCATGAATTGATGATCTATTTGGTCAATTGAAAGGGGAAAAGTGGTTTTCAAAACTTGATCTTCGATCTGGTTACCATCAGTTGAGTATAAAGGAATCTGACATTCCTAATACAACATTTCGGATTAGGTATGGCCATTATGAGTACCTTATTATGCCCTTCGACCTAACAAATGCACCTACAGTTTTCATGGAATTGATTAATAGGGTTTTCCATGAGTATCTAGATACTTTTTTGTGGTCTTTGTGGATGAAATTATTGTCTACTCCAAGTCTGAGGAGGATCATGTGCATCATTTGAGAACAGTTCTGGGTCTTTTAAGGAATCACCGACTTTATGCCAAACTTTCATAGTGTGATTTCTTCATTTATGAATTGATGTTATTGGGACATGTCATGTCAGAACAAGGAATATATGTTGATCATGAGAAGGTGAAGGATGTTATGACTTGGGAACAACCACGAAATGTTTTCAAGATTCGGATCTTCTTGGGATTAGCAGGATATTATCACCGGTTTGTTAAAGACTTCTCAAATTTAGCTTCTCCAATGATTCTCTGACTAAAAATGGAGTGAAGTTTTCCTGCAACGATAAATGTCAGAGTTCTTTTGTTGAGATAAAGTGTATTTTGACTACTGTGCTGGTGTTTACTCTTCCTGATGCTGGGATAGGTTACGTGGTCTTCTGTGATTCATCGAGTTTAGGTTTGGGATGTGTCCTTATGCAAGGTGATCATGTAGTTGCCTATGGATCTCGTCAGCTTAATCCTCTTGAGAATAACTATCCTACCCCTGACCTTGAACTTGCAGTTGTGATGCATGCACATAAGTGATGGAGACATTACCTTTATGGAGAAACATTTACTGTGTATTGAGACCACAAGAGATTGAGTTATATCTTCTCTCAAAAAGATTTGAATCTTTGCCAAAGACGTTGGGTGGAGTACCTTCAATATTTCGACTTTGAAATTGCCTATACCCAGAATAAATGGAATGTAGTTGCAGATGCGTTAAGCAGGAAACTTCCATCTCAGGATGTGAAATAATCTTCAAAAGAGTGGAGTTTAATGGCTATTTTTTCTTAGTTTCATATTAATGTTCAGTGGAAGGGGAATGAAGTTTCTTTAGCCGGTGTCCAGTTGACATCTTCTCTTCTTGAGTGAATTCTTCAAGAACAAAAACTGGATGATGAATTCCATAGCATTAGGAACTCTCTTTATGGTGGGGAGACCGACACCCAGTGGTTGTTCTCCAAAGAGGGTGTCATGTGTTATCGAATCTGTTATGTTGTGTCGTTATCAACAAGGAAGGATGTGGTGGGGGATTTCCATAACTCTCAGTGGTAGATACATCCAGGAACCAAGAAGATGTTCTATGACATGTGGTGATAGTTCAGGTGGCCAGGTATGAGACGAGACATTGCTGAGTTTGTATCTCATTACTATACATGCCAGTAGGTGAAATCCGAGCACCATAAACCTTTGGGTTTGATTCAACCACTTCCAGTCCCTACAAGGAAGTGGGACGAAATCTTTATGGACTTTGTGGTAGGGTTACCTCAAACCAAGAAGAAGAAGAATGCGATATGGGTTTTGATCGACAGGCTGACCAAGTCAGATCACATTATACCTATTCGAGATACAGCCAATGTTGAGGAGTTGGGAAATATCTATGTGAATGAAGTTGTTCGTTTTCACGGAGTTCCGTCTGCTATAGTCTCTAATAGGGATCCTTGTTTTACTTATCACTTTTGGAGAGGCCTTCAGGAGTTACTAGGATCTCAGGTCCATTTGAGCACGGCCTACCATCCACAGTCAGATGGCCAGACAGAGAGATCTATTCAGATCATTGAGGATATGCTCTGCGAATGTGTTCTCGACTTTGGTGGGTCTTGGGATGGCCATCTGGGACTAGTTGAGTTATCTTATAACAACAGTTATCAATCTATGATCAAGATGGCTCCATTTGAGGCATTGTATGGCCGTCCTTGTAAATCTCATTTATGTTGGTCAAATATTGGTGAAAGTTCCTTGGTAGGACCGAGTTTGGTCCAAGAGATGACAACTAAGATCCAGTTGGTTCGTTAGAGAATGTTAACAGAACAGAGTCGGTACCATTCTTATGCTAATCATCGTCATAAACCTTTAGAGTTCTTTATTGTTGACCAGGTGTTCTTGAAAGTTTCAACCCGATTGGGTCATCGACGGCTTGGGAGGAAAGGGAAGCTTGCTCATCATTTTGTGGGACCATTTGAGGTTATTTGTCTTGTGGGGAAAGTTACTTACTATTTAGATCTACCACCACAAATGATGCCGATACATAACGTGTTCCATGTATCGCAGCTGCGAAACTATCTCTCTGATCCATCTCATGTTGTGAGGTGGAGGGGTCTTGAAATTGAACCAGATTTATCTGTTACGGAACGACTAGTCAGGGTTGTTGATTCTGAGAGCAAGGTACTTAATGGGAGAATGATACCTTTGGTCCGTGTACTCTGGAAGCATCGTTCTAATTTTCATGAGACGTGGGAAAGGGAGGATCTAATGAGAGATCATTGGCCTCATCTTTTTGATGTGGAGGTTTCTTCATAGGCTTTCTGGGGGCAGAAAGATCTTATGGTAGGGAGGTTGTAACAGTATGTTACGTTTCAAGTACTTTGTGATGTTTCTAGGTACCCCTGTTTTAGATTAAAGACTTGGGATGCATTTGGGATAAATTTTAAAGAAAAACTAGAGGACAGTGTGTTGTGCACGGTTTGCGCACGGTTTGACAAACCGTGCGAGAAAACCATGCCAGCCTTGAAACATAGACCGAAGCTTCTGCATGAGTGGCACATGGTATTTCTAGCCGTGTGGCCAAGTTGTGCGAGAAGGGTGGCCGAGGAAGTAGCTCATGCACGGTTAGTGCACAGTTTTTCAAACTGTGCATCCAAACCATGTGGTCACTTAAATGAGATCCTTAAATTGTAGATCTCGCTCGGTTTTTCCTCTAAGTGCCTTGTTTTCCCTCCTAAGTGGCCCTAACTCGGGTTTTGTCTTCTCCTAAGGTCAAAGAGGGTTCTCCCATCGTTCCAGAGGTGATTCAAATGCTTATTTTGGTGAATCTAAGCCTAATTCTTGAGGTATGTGATCGTTCTTCATCGTTCTTGGTTGGTTGCTTATATTTACTTGGATCTACTTCTCATATTCTCTCGGTTTCCTAGATCTACACCCTTTATGGGAAGATCTAAGTGTATGATACCATGTTTTATGATTTTTGGTCTTGATATTTCTAGGAGAAGAGATCTAAGGTGGTATCTTAAAGAAGCAACCCGGTTTTCTTGAGCATTCTCGACCGTAGTGGTCTTGGTCAAAACCTTCAAGGTAGGTGGTTCCGTCCCGTCTTGCCAAATTGATTATCATTGTATTTACTTGATTTATTCAATTATTGATATAAATTCAATTTCTCAAGTTTCTTTCAATTAAATTGATAAAAACTAGATTCCATCGAATCGAGATATTTGAAATGGTTTTGGCATGGAAATTTGGAAAACCCCAATTCCATTGAATTGGGTGTGTTTATGGAAAATTGGTCGATTTAAATTGTGTAATTTAAATTGTGGATTTGATGGAAAGGTTTTTCAATTAGATTGTTGAATTTAATTGTGGAAATGAAATATGGAATGATGGAATTGGTTTTGAATGGATTTCAAAATTATGAAAATGGATTGAAATGATTTGATAGAAACCCATTGGTTTAGACTTGTTTTAGAGGCATGTTTTAAATAAAACCTGTTTTGGTTTTAAGTGGAATGAAATTGACTCTTTTGAAATGGAAGAATGGGATAGATCGTATTTTAAGCATTCTTAAAATAGTTCTCCCATCACGTAAGAGCGCATGCAAGCCTTAGGTAGTTAGTGAGTTCTTTGGATACACTCTTCGCTAAGACAATATTCTGAAACATACTTGTGGTGGGTCACATCCCCAACAGGTTGGTGAAGAGTCTCCTTTGGCCATTGTCATAGAGACGTGTGTATACACATCTTTTTGAGTTCACATAGAGAGTGCAGAATCCTATAACTGGTTAATACTATCGTATCTTTTAGAAGATGGTCATGCTGCTCGCTTGTTTATTTATTTTTGAGATATAAATGTATGAAAATGTTTTTGAACTGGTTTTCATGCCTGCTGAATTTATATAAACAGTTTTATATAAATTTTTTTCTTAATCCACTGTTTTAGAAACATTCCATCAGTTGAAAAGCCTTTTCTTAAAAATATTTATTCCATCATTTGAAAATGTATAGCATGTTCTGTTAAAATATTCTTTTTGAGTTGAGAAACCTGTTTATTTGAAAAATGGAAAGCTCTTCTTTGGATAATCTATTATTGGAATCTGTTATGGAATCTTTGGTGGTATCCTACTAGGCTTAGGATCACACCCTACTTTTTCCTTCGAGTGTTTGTAGACTTTCTTCTTCTATGATAGATCAAAGGGAAGGTACCTCTTGGAGGTGGATCTAGTTCATGATTTCTGGACATGGTGAGTTGTGTCCTTTGGGACATTGGCATACATTTATATCTCAAATATAAATAAACAAGTGAGCAACATGGTCATCTACCAAAAGATATGATAGTATTAACCAGTTATAGGATTCTACACTCTCTGTGTGAACTCAGCAAGATGTGTATACACACGTCCCTATGACAATGGCCAAAGGATACTCATCACCAACCCGTCGGGGATGTGACCCGTCGCAAGTATGTTTTAGAATGTTGTCTTAGCATAGAGTGTATCCAAATAACTCACTTACTACTTAAGGATTGCATGCGCTCTTACATGATGGGCGAACTATTTTAATAATTCTTAAAATAAGATCAATCTCATTCTTCCATTTCAAAAGTGTCAATTTTATTCCATTTAAAACCAAAATTGGTTTTATTCAAACATTCCTCCTATACAAGATAAAACCAATGGGTTTATATCAAATCATTTGAAGCCATTTTAATAAGTTTGAAATCCATTCAAAACCAATTCCATCATTCCACATTTCATTTCCACATTTATATTCAACAATCTAATTGAAAAACATTTCATCAAATCCAAAATTTAAATTAAACAATTTAAATCGACCAATTTTCCATATACACACCCAATTCAATGGAATTGGGGTTTTCTAAATTTCCATGCCAAAACCATTTCAAATATCTCGATTTGATGGAATATAGTTTTTATCAATTTAATTTAAAGCAACTTGAGCAATTTAATTTAAATCAATAATTGAAATAATTAAAGTAAATACAACGATAATCAATTCGGCAAGACGGGACGGAACCACCTACCTTTAAGGTTTTGACCAAGACTACAACACTCAAGAACGCTCAAGAATACCAGGTTTCTTCTTCAAGAACCCACCTTAGATTTCATCTCCTAGAAAGATCAAGACCAAAAATCATCAAACATGGTACCAAAAACTTATATATACCCATAACGGGCATAGATCTAAGAAACCGAGAGAAGCGCAGAAGTAGATCCAAGTAGATCAAAGAAACCAACCAAGAACGATAAAGAACGATCGCATAACTTAAGAATTAGGCTTTGATTCACCAAGAGGAGCCTTTTAATTGCCTCCGGAATGATGGGAGAACCCTCTCTGACCTTAGGAGAAGACAAAACCCGAGTTAGGGCCTCTTAGGACGGAAAACGAGGTAGTTAGAGGCAAAACCGAGTGAGATCCATAATTTAAGGATCTCATTTAAGTGACCGCATGGTTTGGCTGCACGGTTTGACAAACCGTGCGCTAACCATGCAAGAGCTACTACTTCGACCACCCTTCTCGTATGGCTTGGATGCACGGTTAGACAAACCGTGCGCCACCCATGCAGAAGCTTCTATCCAGGTTTCAAGGCTGACACGATTTGGTCGCACAGTTTGTCAAACTGTCACGAACCAGCCCGGGTACCCTGGTTACCCGATAACCGAACTGGCCCTGACATAACCTGAAGGGCTTTCCCGATCCCCACGGGTCAGTGACTAGCACCTGGCATCGTACAACATATAGGTGGGAACGATTTTGCAACAAGAATGCGGAAGCAAGAGTAAAACAAAACAGTATGCATAACAAAAGAAACTCCACTAGGAGTAATGTACCAGAATAAAAATAGGCAAAAAAAGTCAAAGTACTACAACCCAAGTACAAAAAGGGAAAACAGTCCCAAGGTCCCATAGGACACAACTCACCGTGTCCAGAAATCAACAATTGGATCCACCTCCAAGAGGTCCCTTCCCTTTGCTCGATCCTGGATGAAAAAAAGTATAAAAACACCTGAAGGCTATAGTAGGGTGTGAGCCTAAGCCCGGTAGGGTACCACCAAAGATTCCATAACATATTACAATATTATATTATCCAAATAATAGCTTTCCTTTTTTCAAATAAATTAGGTTGGCAACTCAAAATCATATTTTAACAAAACATGCTATACATTTTTAAATGATTGAATAAATATTTTTAAGTATAGGCTTTTAAAAAGATGGAATGTTTTAAAAACAATCACTTAAGAAAAACATTTACATAAAACAGTTTATATAAAACAATTTATATAAATTAATCAGGCATGTAAAGCAGTTCAAAAACATTGGCATACATTTATATCTCAAATATAAATAAACAAGTGAGCAACATGGTCATCTTCCAAAATATATGACAGTATTAACCAGTTATAGGATTCTACACTCTCTATGTGAACTCAACAAGGTGTGTATACACACATCCCTAGGACAATGGCCAATGGAGACTCGTCACCAACCCGTCGTGGATGTGACCCTCCGCAAGTATGTATTAGAACATTGTCTTAGTGTAGAGTGTATCCAAATAAATCACTAACTACCAAAGGCTTGCATGCGCTCTTACATGATGGGAGAACTATTTTAAGAATGCTTTAAATATGATCAATCCCATTCATCCATTTCAAAAGAGTCAATTTCATTCCATTTAAAACCAAAACATGTTATATTCAAAACATTCCTTTTACACAAGATAAAACCAATGGGTTTCTATAAAATCATTTCAAGCCATTTTCATAAGTTTGAAATCCATTAAAAACAAATTCCATCATTACACATTTCATTTCCCCAATTAAATTCCAAAATCTAATTGAAAAACATTTCCATCAAATCCACTATTTAAATTAAACTATTTAAATCAATCAATTTTCCATAAACACGCCCAATTCAATGGAATTGGGGTTTTCCAAATTTCCATGCCAAAACCATTTCAAATATCTCGATTCGATGGAATCGAGTTTTTATCAATCTAATTGAAAGAAACTTGAGAAATTGAATTTAAATCAATAATTGAAATAAATCAAGTAAATACAATGATAATCAATTTGGAACGACGGGACGGAACCACCTACCTTGAAGGTTTTGACCAAGACCAAAACGGCCGAGAACGCTCAAGAAAACCAGGTTGCTTCTTCAAGAACCTACATTAGATCTATTCTCCTAGAAATATCAAGGCCAAAAATCATCAAACTTGGTACCAAACACATTGATTTGTCCATAATGGGTGTAGATCTAAGAAACCAAGAGAAGAGTTGAAGTAGATCAAAGTAGATCTAAGAAACCAACCAAGAACGATGAAGAACGATCACATACCTTAAGAATTCGACTTTGATTCACCAAGAGGAGCCTTTGAATTGCCCCTGGAAAGATGGGAGAACCCTCTATGACCTTAGTAGAAGACAAAACCCGAGTTAGGGCCGCTTAGGAGGAAAAAAGAGGCACATAGAGGAAAAACCGAGTGAGATCCACAATTTAGGGATCTCATTTAAGTGACCGCACAGTTTGGCTGCATGGTTTGAAAAACAGTGCGCTAATTGTGTGTGAGATACTGCCTCATCCACCCTTCTCGCATGGCTTGGCCTCACAGTTAGACAAGCCGTGCACCACCCATCTAGAAGATTTTGTCTAGGTTTCAAGGTTGGTAGGGTTTGGTTGCACGGTTTGTCAAACCGTGTGCAAACCGTTCACAACACACTTTCCTCTAGTTTTTCTTTAAAAGTTCACCCAAACGCAACCCAAGTCTTTACTCTAAAATAGGGGTACTTAGAAACATCAAAAATTACCTGAAAACGTAACAGAATGTTACAACCTCCCCACCATAAGATCTTTCTGCCCCCAGAAAGCCTATGAAGAAACCTCCACGTCAAAAAGATGAGGCCACTGATCTCTCATTATTGCCTCCCTTTCCCACGTCTCATGAGAATCATAACTATTTTTCTAGAGTACACGGACCAGAGGTATAGTTCTCCCATGAAGTACCATGGTCTCAGAATCAATAACCCTGACTGGTCGTTCAGTAACAGATAAATCTGGTTCAATTTCCATACCCCTCCACCTCACAACATGAGATGGATAAGAGAGATACTTTCACAGCTGTGATACATGGAACACTTTATGTATTTACTTCATTTGTGGTGGTAGAGATAAATGGTAAGCATCTTTCCCCAGAAGACCAATAACCTCAAAAGGTCCCACAAAATGAGGAGCAAGCTTCCCTTGCCTCCCAAGCCGTCGATGACCCAATCGGGGTGAAACTTTCAAGAACACCTTGTCACTAACTAATAACTCTAAAGGTTTACAACAATGATCATCATAAGACTAGTACCGACTCTGTGCTGTCAACATTCTCTGAAGAATCAACTGGATCTTAGTAGTCGTCTTTTGGACCAAACTCGGTCCTACCAAAGAATATTCACCAATATCTGACCAATATAAAAGAGATTTACAAGGACGGCCATACAAAGCCTCAAAAGGAGCCATCGTGATTACAGATTGGTAAATTTTGTTATAAGAGAACTCAACTAGTCCCAGATGTTCATCCCAAGACCCACCAAAGTTGAGAACACATGCGCGGAGCATATCCTCAAGGATCTGAATAGCTCTATCTGTCTGTCCATCTGAATATGGATGGTAGGCTGTGCTCAAATGGACCTGAGATCCCAGGGCCTCCTGAAGGACTCTCCAAAAGAGAGAAGTAAAATGGGGATCCCTATCAGATACTATAGCATACGGAACTCCGTGAAAATGAACAACTTCTTTCACATAGATATTCCCCAACTCCTCAACTTTGGTAGTATCTCGAATAGGTATAAAGTGAGCTGACTAGGTCTGCCTGTTGATCACAACCCATATCACATTCTTCTTCCTCTGGGTTTGAGGTAACCCTACCACAAATTCCATAGAGATTTTGTCCCACTTCCATGTAGGGACTGGAAGTGGTTGAAGCAAACCTTAAGGTTTCTGGTGCTCTGATTTCACCTGCTGGCATGTATAGAAACGAGATACAAACTCAGCAATGTCTCGTCTCATACCTGGCCACCAGAACTGTCACCTCATATCAGAGAACATCTTCGTGGTTCCAGGTTGTACCTCCCACTGAGAGTTATGGAAATCCCCCATCACATCATTCTTTTCCGATAACGGCACAACATAACGGTTTCTATAACACAGGACACCCTCTTTGGAGAATGAACACTAGGTGTCAGTCTCCCCACCATAAATAGAGTTCCTATTGCTATGGAATTCATCATCCAGTTGTTGTTCCTGAAGAATTAATTCGAGAAGAGCATATGTCAACTGGACACTGGCTAAATAAACTTCATTCCCCTTCCACTGAACTCCAATATTCAACTGAGAAAAAAGAGCCATTAAACTCCACTCTTCTGAAGAATCATTCACAGCCTGAGATGGATGTTTCCTTCTTAATGCATCTGTAACTACATTCCCTTTCCCCATGGTATAGGCAATTTCAATGTAGAAAGATTTCAGGTACTCCACCCAATGTCTTTGGCGAAGATTCAAATCCTTTTTATAGAAGATATAACATAATATCTTGTGGTCTGAATACATAGTAAACCATTCTCCATAAAGGTAATGTCTCCAACACTTAAATGAATTCATTACATCTGCAAGTTCAAGTTCATGGGTAGTATAGTTCTTCTCATGAGGCTTAAGCTGATGAGATCCATAGGCAACAATATGATCACCTTGCATAAGGACACATCCCAAACCTGAACCCGATGAATCACAGAACACCACGTAACCTATCCCAGCCTCAGGAAGAGTTAACACCGGCGCAGTAGTCATAAGACGCTTTACCTCAAAAAAAGAACTCTGACATTTATCATTCCAGGAAAACTTCAATCCCTTTTTAGTTAGAGCAGTCATTGGAGAAGCTAACTTTGAGAAGTCTTTAACAAACTGGCGATAATATCCTGGTAAGCCCAAGAAGCTCTGAATCTCAAAAACATTTTGTGGTTGTTCCCAAGTCATAACAGCCTTCAACTTCTCAGGATCACCTGATATTCCTTGTTCTGACATGACATGTCCCAATAATTTCACTTCTGAAATCCAGAAATCACACTTTGAAAGCTTGGTATAAAGTCAGTGATTCCTTAGAAGACCCAGAACTGTTATCAAATGATGCACGTGATCCTCCTCCGACTTGGAGTAGACAAGAATTTCATCCACAAAGACCACCACAAAAGTATCTTGATACTCATGGAAAACCATGTTCATCAAATCCATGAAAACATCAAGGGCATTTCTTAGGATGAATGGCATAAAAAGGTACTCATAATGGCCATACCTACTCCGAAAAGCGTTCTTAGGAATGTCTGATTCCTTCATCCTCAACTGATGGTAACCAGATCGAAGTTCAATTTTTGAAAACCACTTTTCCTCTTTCAATTGATCAAACATATCATCAATTCTTGGTAATCGATATTTTTTATTTATCGTAAATCGATTGATATTTCTATAATCTACAGATAAGAGAAGAGAACCATCAGCCTTCTTGGCGAAGAGAACAGGTGCAGCCCACAGTGACACACTCGGGTGTATAAAACCTTTCTCAAGAAGATCGTCTAACTGAGACTTAAGTTCCTTCAGTTCTGATGGAGCCATTCAGTAAGAGGGAATAAAAACTGGTTGAGTACCAGGCATTAAGTCAAAAGAGAAAACAACTTCCCGTACTGGTGGAAAACTAGAGAAGTCATAAGGAAACACGTCGGGAAACTCAGTGACGACAAGAGGAAGATCACCACACATTGAATCTCTCTCCAGATCAAAGATAAACACTGATATAACCATCCTCAACTCTGGATAAGAGGGTCCGGCTCTGCTTGACCTTGGGTCCCATTCTCTTTGAGAAACAATAGGCACACCACTGGGTGTAGTAAGGTATACCCATCGAAGATAACAATAGATCCGAGATTTATTGGCAATGAGCCAATCCATCCAAAATATGATTTCAAAAGATTTAATGTCGAGAAACAAGAAACTCCAAACATGATCATCATCTGATAGAGAGAAGACACACGCAAGACTAAATAGACCCTTCTCTCTCATTAAACCAAGGGGTGTAGTAATATCCATCATAGAAGATAAAAGTTCCATAGGCATACTAAGCAGATTAACCAGATGGGTTGAAAGAAAAGAGTGATATGCACCAGTATAAAAAAGAGCTGTCACTAAAGATGAAGCTATAGTAATGTTACCTCTCACAGTTGCAGGACCTGTATCAGCTACCTCTGGTGACTCTTCCACTGCATGAAGAAGCTTCATTTTGGATGCCTAAGGCTGGAACCCTTTTGTACGTGAAGCATTTGATTGCCCTGTAGTATTTGGAGGTGATGATGATCTTGTTCCACTACGCGGAGTAGAGAAGTGATGGCAGAATCTCTGTAGGTTACCTAAACGTCCGCAGGAGCTACAGTTCTTGGGTGCCTCAGTGAAAACCCTCTTAGAATGTCCTGGCTTCCCACACTGATAGCAAGTCAAGGAAGCCCCTCCTGGTGCTACTGGAGGTCTAGAATGACTCTATTTCCAAGAACCACCATGAGAAACATCGTGCTTCCATTTTCCTTTAATGGAACCATCACTACCACTAGAATGAAAAGGAACTTCCTGGAACCCTGAATTTCCTGCCAAATCCATCTCAACCATCATTTCCCTATCCATCACATCAGCATAAATGGGTAGCTTCAGTAAGAAAACCTGAGAACGAATATCTGATCGAATCCCCAACTCAAATCGTCGAGCCTTCATCCTCTCATTCGATTCAATTTCCGGAGAAAACTGTACCAACTCAGCAAAGCGATTTGAGTACTCAGTCATGGTTTTGTTGGCCTTCTCAAGTTTGAAAAACTCCACAGCCTTGGCCAACACCAAAGATTCTTGATAGAACTAATCAGTAAAAAGAATTCTAAAGTCTTTCCACTCCAAACCCTCATGTTTCCCAGCCTTCACCATCGTGTCCCACCATCTCCTACTTGGTCCCACCAGCACGAAGGTGGCACACTTCACCTTGATCGCATCTGGTGTCACTAAAAACCCAAACAGACATTCAATCATGCTCAATCATTCCTCAGCATGTTGGGGATCAGTGGAGCCTTTGAAGACTAGTGGCTTCTGGCATAGGAACTCTTGGGAATGACTTCGGAGAATATCACCATGAGGATCTATAGCTGGAGTCTGAACAGGAACTGAAGGTGGGGCCTGTCCCATAGCTTGGACAGTGCGAACAATAACCTCAACATGACTCGGATCCACAGTAGGATTCACTTGCTGCGATTCAGCAGCAGTCTCTCTTTGAATCATATTCTCACGTCTTCTCGGAGGCATGATGCTACACAACATCAGCAGACAACAAAAAAGACATTAGATTAACACTCAACCTGAGTAACGAGGAAAGCTAATCTTAAAATAAGAGATAAAAAGATTTAAATTCCACTCTATCCAAATCAAAATAAGGAGAAGACTAGAACTAATCCATAAGTTGCCTTTCGCTAACCACCCCTCAGAACTTAAGGTTAATTGCAGTGAGAGATGGCTAGGCACTCAATCACAACTACCTCCTATGTCCTGACAAGAAAACTCAAATTCATACTGTCATCAATGAAAGATTTTTAAACCTCCCTCTGATACCAATTTCTCACGAAATAGCTCGGGTACCCTATTTACCCGATAATCGATCCGGCCCTGAAATAACCCTAAGGGAATTCCCGACCCCCACGGGTCGGCAACTAGAACCCATCATTGTACAACATATAAGTGGGAATGATTTTTCCACATGAATGTGGAAGCAAGAGTAAAACAAAACAGTATGCATAACAAAAGAAACTCCACTGGGAGTAATGTACCGGAATACAAATAGGCACAAAAATTAAAATTACTAAAACCTAAGTAAAAAGTGGGAAAACATTCCCAAGGTCCCAAAGGACACAACTCACCAAGTCCAGAAATCAACAACTGGATCCACCTCCAAGAGGTCCCTTCCCATTGCTCGATCCTATAATAAGAAAGTCTACAAATACCTGAAGGCAAAATTAGGGTGTGAGCCTAATACCAGTAGGAAACCACCAAAGATTCTATAACAGATTCCAATAATATTTTATCCAAAGAAGATCTTTCCATTTTTCAAATAAATAGGTTTGGCATCTCAAAATCATATTTTAACAAAACATGCTATACATTTTCAAATGATGGAATAAATATTTTTAAGAAAAGGCTTTTCAAATGATGGAATGTTACTAAAACAATGGCTTAAGCAAAAAATTTATATAAAACAGTTTATATAAATTTAGTAGGCATGTAAAGCAGTTCAAAAACATTGGAATACATTCATATCTCAAATATAAATAAACAAGTGACCAACATGGTCATCTGCCAAAAGATACGATAGTATTAACCAGTTATAGGATTCCACACTCTCTATGTGAACTCAGAAAGATGTGTATAAACATGTCCCTATAACAATGGCCAAAGGAGACTCGTCACCAACCCGTCGGAGATGTGACCCTCCGCAAATATGTCTTAGAACGTTGTCTTAGTGTAGAGTGTATCCCTTTAACTCACTAACTACCTAAGGCTTTCATGCGCTCTTACATGATGGGTGAACTATTTTAAGAATTCTTAAAATATGATCAATCCCATTCATCCATTTCAAAAGAGTCAATTTCATTCCATTTAAAACCAAAAACGATTTTATTCAAAACATGCCTCTTACACAAGATAAAACCAATGGGTTTCTATCAATTTATTTCAATCCATTTTCATAAGTTTGAAATCCATTCAAAACCAATTCCATCATTCCACATTTCATTTCCACAATTAAGCCTCATGAGAAGAACTATCCTACCCATGACCTTGAACTTGCAGCTGTAATGCATGCACTTATGTGTTGGAGACATTACCTTTATGGAGAAAGGTTTACTGTATATTCATACTACAAGAGATTGAGTTATTTTTTCTCTCAAAATGATTTGAATCAACTCTAAAGACGTTGGGTGGGGTACCTGCAATATTCCAACTTTGACATTGCCTATACCCCGGGGAAAGGGAATGTAGTTGCAGATGTGTTAATTAGGAAACTTCCATCTTAGGCTATGAATAAATCTTTAGAAGAGTGGAGTTTAATGTACCTTTTTTCTTAGTTGCATATTAGAGTTCAGTGGAAGGGGAATGAAGTTTCTTTAGCCAGTGTCCAGTTGACATCTTCTCATCTCGAGTTAATTATTCAGGAACAACAACTGGATGATGAATTCCATAGCATTAGGAACTCTCTTTATGGTGGGGAGATTGACACCCAGTGGTCATTCTCCAAAAATGGTGTCCTGTGTTATTGAAAACGTTATGTTGTGCCGTTATCAGCAAGGAAGGATGTGATGGGGGATTTCCATAACTCTCAGTGGGAGGTACACCCAGGAACCATGAAAATGTTCTATGACATGCGGCGACAGTTCTGGTGGCCAGTTATGAGATGAGACATTTCTGAGTTTGTATCTCATTGCTATAGATGTCATCAGGTGAAAGATGAGCACTAGAAACCTTCGGGTTTGCTTCAACCACTTCCAGTCCCTACATGGAAGTGGAACGAAATCTCTATGGACTTTGTGGTTGGGTTACCTCAAAACCAGAGGAAGAAGAATGTGATATGGGTTGTGATCGACAGGCTGACCATGTTGTCTCACTTTATACCTATTCGAGATACATCCAAAGTTTAGGAGTTGGTAGATATCTATGTGAGAGAAGTTGTTCTTTTGCACGAATTTCCGTCTGCTATAGTCTCTGATAGGGATCCCCATTTTACTTATTGCTTTTGGATAGGCCTTCAGGAGGCATTGGGATCTTAGGTCCATTTGATCACGGCCTACCATCTGCATTCAGATGTCCAGATAGAGATAGATATTCACATACTTCAGGATATGCTCAGCGCATGTGTTCTCGACTTTGGTGGGTCTTGGGATGACCATATGGGACTAGTTGAGTTCTCTTATAACAACAGTTATCAATCTGCGATCAAGATGTCTCCTTTTGAGGCATTGTATGGTCGTCCTTGTAAATATCCTTTATGTTGGTCAGAGATTGGTGAAAGTTCCTTGGTAGGACCGAGTTTGGTCCAAGAGACGACAACAAAGATCCAGTTGATTCATCAGAGAATGTTGACAGCACAGATTTGGTACAAGTCTTATGCTGATCATTGTCATAAACCTTTAGAGTTTTTAGTTGGTGACCTGGTGTTCTTGAAAGTTTCACCCATATTGGGTTATTGACGGCTTGGGAGGAAAGGGAATCTTGCTCCTCGTTTTGTGGGACCTTTTGAGGTTATTTCTCTTGTGGGGAATGTTTCTTACCATTTAGCTCTACCACCAAAATTGATGTTGATAGATAACGTGTTCCATGTATCGCAGCTGCGAAAGAATCTCTCTGATCCGTCTCATGTTGTGAGGTGGAGGGTCTTGAAATTGAACCAGATTTATCTTTTACTGAACGACTAGTCGGGGTTGTTGATTCTCAGACCAAGGTACTTCGTGGGAGAACGATACCTCTATTCCGTGTACTCTGGAAGCATGGTTCTAATTCTCATGAGATAGGGGAAATAGAGGTACTAATGAGAGATCGGTGTCCTCATCTTTTTGATGTGGAGGTTTCATCATAGGCTTTCTGGGGGTAGAAAGATCTTATGGTGGGGAGGTTGTAACATTCCGTTATGTTTTCAGGTTCATTTTGATGTTTCTAAGTACCCTTGTTTTGGATTAAAGACTTGGGTTGCGTTTGGGTGAACTTTTAAAGAAAAACTAGATGATAGTGTGTTGTGCACGGTTTGTGCACGGTTTGACAAACCGTGCGACCAAACTGTGCCAGCCTTGAACCATGGACAGAACCTTCCGCACGAGTGGTGCATAGTTTGTATAACCGTGAGTCCAATCCATGCGAGAAGGGTGGCCGAGGTGGTAGCTCACGCATGGTTAGTGCACGGTTTTTCACACCATGCATCCAAACCGTGCGATCACTTAAATGAGATCCTTAAATTTTGGATCTCGCTCGATTTTTCCTATAAGTGCCTCGTTTTTCCTCTTAAGCAGCCCTAACTCAAGTTTTGTCTTCTCCTAAGGTCAGATAGGGTTCTCCCATCATTATGGAGACGATTCAAAGGCTCCTCTTGGTGAATCGAAGCCGAATTCTTGAGGTATGTGATCGTTCATCATCGTTCTTGGTTGGTTTCTTAGATCTACTTGGATCTACTTCTGATCTTCTCTCGGTTTCTTAGATCTACGCCCATTATGGGTAGATATAAGTGTGTGGTATGAAGATTGATGATTTTTGGTCTTGATATTTCTAGGAGAAGAGATCTAAGGTGGGTTCTTGAAGAAGAAACCTGGTTTTCTTGAGCGTTCTCAATCGTTGTGGTCTTGGTCAAAACCTTCAAGGTAGGTGGTTCCATCCCATCCTTCCAAATTGATTATCGTTGTATTTACATGATTTATTTCAATTATTGATTTAAATTCAATTGATCAATTTTCATTCAATTAAATTGATAAAAAAGCGATTCCATCGAATCGAGATATTTGAAATGGTTTTGGCCTGGAAATTTGGAAAACCCCAATTCCATTGAATTGGGTGTGTTTATGGAAAATTATTGATTTAAATTGTTTAATTTAAATTGTGGATTTGATGGAAATGTTTTTCAATTATATTGTTGTATTTAATTGTGGAAATTAAATGTTGAATGATTGAATTGGTTTTGAATGGATTTCAAACTTATATAAATGGCTTGAAATGATTTGTTAGAAACACATTGGTTTTATCTTGTGTAAGAGGAATGTTTTGAATAAAAACTGTTTTGGTTTTAAATGGAAAAAAATTGACTCTTTTGAAATGGAAGAATGGGATTGATACCAAATTTTCACGAACCAGACTGGGTACCCTAGTTACCCGATAAGCGAGCCGGCCCTGACATAACCCGAAGTGTGTTCCCGATCCCCATGGGTCGGCAACTAGCACATGGCATCGTACAACATACAAGTGGGAATGATTTTTCCACAAGAACGTGGAAGCAAGAGTAAAAAAAATAGTATGCATAATAAAAGAAACTCCACTAGGAGTAATGTACCGGAATACAAATAGGCACAAAAAGTCAAACTACTACAACCCAAGTACAAAAAGGGAAAACAGTCCTAAGGTCCTAAAGGACACAACTCAGCAATTCGAGAAATCAACAACTAGATCCACCTCCAAGAGGTCCCTTCACATTTCTCGATCCTGGAAGAAGAAAGTCTACAAACACCTGAAAAAAGAGTAGTGTGTGAGCCTAAGCTCAGTAGGTGCCACCAATGATTCCATAAAAGATTCCAATAATAGATTATCCAAAGAAGAGCTTTCCATTTTTCAAATAAATAGGTTTGGAAACTCAAAAGCATATTTTAACAAAACATGCTATACATTTTCAGATGATGGAATAAATATTTTTAATAAAAGGCTTTTCAAATGATGGAATGTTTCTAAAACAATGGATTAAGAAAAACATTTATATAAAACAGTTTATATAAATTCAGCAGGCATGTAAAGCTGTTCAAAAACATTGGAATTCATTTATATCTCAAATATAAAAAAACAAGCGAGCAACATGGTCATCTGCCAAAATATATGATAGTATTAACCAGTTATAGGATTCCACACTCTCTATGTGAACTCTTCAAGATGTTTATACAGACGTCCCTATAAAAATGGCCAAAGGAGACTCATCACGAACCTGCCTGGGATGTGACCCGCCTCAAGTATGTTTTAGAACGTTGTCTTAGCATAGAGTGTATCCAAATAACTCACTAACTACCTAAGGATTTCATGCGCTCTTACATGATTGGCGAAATATTTTAAGAATGATTAAAATAAAATCAATCCCATTCTTCCATTTCAAAAGAGTCAATTTCATTCCATTTAAATCCAAAATAGGTTTTATTCAAAACATGCCTCTTACAAAAGATAAAACAAATGGGTTTCTATCAATTCCTATCAAGACATTTTCATAAGTTTGAAATCCATTCAAAACCAATTCCATCATTACATATTTCATTTCAAAAATTAAATTCAACAATCTAATTGAAAAACATTTCCATTAATTCCACAATTTAAATTAAACAATTTAAATTGACCAATTTTCCATCAACACACCCAATTCAATGGAATTGGGGTTTTCCAAATTTCCATGCCAAAACTATTTCAAATATATCGATGTGATCGAATCAATTTTTTATCAATTTAATTGAAAGAAACTTGAGCAATTGTATTTAAATAAATAATTGAAATAAATCAAGTAAATAAAATGATAATCAATTTGGCAAGACGGGACAGAACCACCTACCTTGACGGTTTTGACCAAGACCACAATGGTTGAGAACGCTCAAGAAAACCGGGTTGCTTCTTCAAGAACCCACCTTAGATATATTCTCCTAGAATCATCAAGACCAAAACTCATCAAACATGGTACCATACACATATATCTACCCATAACGGGCATAGATCTAAGAAACCGAGAGATGAGAAGAAGTAGATCCATGTAGATCTAAGAAACCAACCAAGAACGATGAAGAATGATCACATACCTCAAAAATTAAGAATCGATTCACCAAGTGGAGCCTTTGAATTGCCTCCGGAATGATGGGAGACCCTCTATGACCTTATGAGAAGAAAAAACCTGAGTTAGGACTACTTAGGACGAAAAACGAGGCACTTGAGCGAGATCCACAATTTATGGATCTCATTTAAGTGACCGCATGATTTGGCTGCAGGGTTTGACAAACCGTGAGCTAACCATGCGTGAGCTACTGCCTCAGCCACCCTTCTCGCACGGATTGGCCGCACGATTAGACAAACTGTGCACCACCCGTGTGGAAGATTCTATCCAGTTTTTAAGGCTCGCACAGTTTGGTCGCACGGTTTGTCAAACCATGCGCAAACCGTGCACAACACATTGTACTCTATTTTTTCATTAAAAGTTGACCCAAATGCAAACCAAGTCTTTACTCCAAAAAAGGGGTGCTTAGAAACATCAAAAAGTACCTAAAAACATAACTGAATGTTACAACCTCCCCACCATAAGATCTTTCTTCCCCCAGAAATCCTATGAAGAAACCTCCAAATAAAAACGATGAGGCCACTGATCTCTCATTAGTGCCTACTGTTCCCATGTCTCATGAGAATCAGAACCATGAGACCATAGTACACAGACCAGAGGTATCGTTCTCCCATGAAGTACCTTGGTCTCAGAATCAACAACCCTAACTGGTCGTTCAGTAACAGATAACTCTGGTTCAATTTCAAGACCCCTCCACTTCACAACATGAGATGGATCAGAGAGATACTATTACAGCTACGATACCTGGAACATGTTATGTATCGACGTCATTTGTGGTGGTAGAGCAAAATGGTAAGCAACTTTCCCCACAAGACCAATAACCTCAAAAGGTCCCAAAAAATGAGGAGAAAGCTTCCCTTGCCTCCCAAACTATTGATGACCCAATCAGGGTGAAACTTTCATGAACACCTGGTCACTAACTAAGAACTCTAAAGGTTTACGGTGATGATCAACATAAGACTTGTACTGACTCTGTGCTGTCAACATTCTATGAAGAATCAACTGGATCTTGGATATCATCTCTTAGACCAAACTCGGTCTTACCAAGGAACTTTCTCCAATCTCTAACCAAAATAAAGGATATTTACAAGGACATCCATTCAATGCCTCAAAAGGAGCCATCTTGATCGCAGATTGATAACTGTTATTATAAGAGAACTCAACTAGTCCCAGATGGTCATCCCAAGACCCACCAAAGTAGAGAACACATGAGCGGAGCATATCCTCAAGGGTATGAATAGCTCTCTCTGTCTGGCCATCTAACTATGGATGGTAGGCTGTACTCAAACGGACCTGATATCCCAGTGCCTCCTGAAGGCCTCTCCAAAAGTGAGAAGTAAAACGGAGATCCCAATCAGAGACTATAGCAGACGGAACTCCGTGAAAACGAACAAATTATTTCATATAGATATTTCCCAACTCCTCAACTTTGGTTGTATCTCGAATAGGTATAAAGTGAGACGACTTGGTCAACCTGTCGATTAGAACCCATATCTAATTATTCTTCCCCTGGGTTTGAGGTAACCCAACCAGAAAATCCATAGAGATTTCGTCCAACTCCCATGTTGGGATTGTAAGTGGTTGAAGCAAACCCGAAGGTTTCTAGTGCTCGACTTTCACCTTCTTGCATGTATAGAAATGAGATACAAACTCAGCAACGTCTCATCTCATACCTGGCCACCAGAACTCTCGCCGCATGTCACAGAACATCTTCTTGGTTCTTGGGTGTACCACCCAATGAGAGTTATGGAAATCCCCCATCACATCTTTCCTTGCCAATAACGGCACAACATAACTGTTTCGATAACACAAGACACCCTCTTTGGAGAACGACCATTGGGTGTCGGTCTCCCCACCATAAAGTGAATTACTAATGCTATGGAATTCATCATCCAGTTGTTGTTCCTGAAGAATTAACTCGAGAAGAGAAGATGTCAACTGGACACTGGCTAAAAAACATCATTCCCCTTCCACTGAACACCAATATGCAACTGAGAAAAAAGATCCATTAAACTCCACTCTTTTGAAGATTCTTTCAAAGACTGAGATGAAAGTTTCCTGCTTAATTCATCTGAAACTACATTGGGGTTTTCCAAATTTCCATTCCCAAACAATTTCAAATATCTCGATTCCATGGAATCGAGTTTTTATCAATTTAATTGAAAGAAACTTGAGCAATTGAATTTAAATAAATATTTGAAATAAATCATGTAAATAAAATGATAATCAATTTGGAAAGACGGGATAGAACCACCTACCTTGAAGGTTTTGACCAAGACCACAACGGTCGAGAACGCTCAAGAAAACCGGGTTGCTTCTTCAATAACCCACCTTAGATCTCTTCTCCTAAAAATATCAATACCAAAACTCATCAAACATGGTACCACACACTTAGATCTCCCCATAAAGGGAGTAGCTCTAAGAAACTATGAGAAGAGTTGAAGTAGATCCAAGTAGATCTAAGAAACCAACAAAGAACGATGAAGAACAATCACATACCTCAAGAATTCATCTTTGATTCACCAAGATGAACCTTTGAATCACCTCTAGGAAGGTAAAACCCTCTCTCACCTTAGGAGAAGATAAAACCCGAGTTATGGCCGCTTAATAGGAAAAATGAGGCACGTAGAGGCAAAACCAAGCAAGATCCACAATTTGAGGATCTCCTTTAAGTGACCGCACGGTTTGACAAACCGTAAGCTAACTGTTTGTGAGCTACTGCCTTAGCCACCCATCTCGCAAGGCTTGGTCGCACAGTTAGAAAAACTGTGCACTGCTCGTACGGATGCTTCTGTGCAGGTTTCAAGGGTGGCACGGTTTGGTCGCACAGTTTTTCAAACTGTGCGTAATCCGTGCACAACACATCGTCCTCTAGTTTTTTCATAAAAGTTCACCCAAACGCAACCCAAATATTTACTCCAAAATAGGGGTACTTAGAAACATCAAAAAGTACTAGAAAATGTAATGGAATGTTACAAACTCCCCACTATAAGATCTTTTTACCCCCAGAAATCTTTTGAAGAAACCTCTACGTCAAAAAGATGAGGCCATTGATCTCTCATTAGTCACTCCCTTTCACATGTATCATGAGAATCAGAACCATGCTTCTAGAGTACACGGACTAGAGGTATCATTCACCCACGAAGTACCTTGGTCTCAGAATCAACAACCATGACTGGTCATTTAGTAACAGATAAATCTGGTTCAATTTCAAGACCCCTCCACCTCACAACATGAGATGGATCAGAGAGATACATTCGCAGCTGCGATACATGGAACACATTATGTATCGACATCATTTGTGGTGGTAGAGCTAAACGAAAAGAAACATTCCCCACAATACCAACAAACTCAAAAGGTCCCACAAAATGAGGAGCAATCTTCCCTTGCCTCCCAAGCCGCTGATGACCCAATCGGGGTGAAACATTCAAGAGCACATGGTCACCAACTAAGAACTCTAAAGGTTTACAGAAATGATAAGAATAAAACTTGTACCGACACTGTCCTGTCAACATTCTCTGACGAATCAACTGGATCTTAGCTGCCGTCTCCTGGACCAAACTAGGTCCTACTAAGGAAATTTAACCGATCTCTGACCAACATAAAGGAGATTTACAAGGATGACCATACAATGCCTCAAAAGGATCCATCTTGATTGCAGATTGTTAACTGTTGTTATAAGAGAACACAACTAGTCCCAGATGGTCATCCCAAGACCCACCAAAGTCGATAACACATGCACGGAGCATATCCTCAAGGATATGAATATATCTCTCTATCTGGAAGCATGTTTATGATTCTCATGATACATGGGAAAGGGAGGCACTAAGGAGAGATCAGTGTCCTCATCTTTTTGACATGGAGGTTTCTTCATAGACTTTCTGGGGGCAGAAAGATGTTATGGTGGGGAGGTTGTAACATTCCGTTACGTTTTCAGGTACATTTTGATGTTTCTAATTACCCCTGTTTTGGAGTAAAGACTTGGGTTACGTTTGGGTGAACTTTTAAAGAAAAACTAGAGGACAGTGTGTTGTGCACGGTTTGCGCACGGTTTGACAAACCGTGTGACCAAACCGTGCCAGCCTTGAAACCTGGACAGAAGCTTCCACATGGGCGGTGCCCGGTTTGTCTAACCGTGTGTCCAAGCAGAGAGAGAAGGGTGGCTGAGGCAGTAGCTCATGCATGGCTAGGGCACGGTTTGTCAAACCGTGCAGCCAAACTGTGTGGTCACTTAAATGAGATCCTTAAATTGTGGATCTCGCTCATTTTTGCCTCTAAGTGCCTCGTTTTTCCTCCTAAGAGGCCCTAACTCGGGTTATCTCTTCTCCTTAGGTCAAATAGGGTTATACCATCATTCTGGAGGCGATTCAAAGGATCCTCTTAGTGAATCGAAGCCGAATTCTTGAGGTATGTGATCGTTCTTCATCGTTCTTGGTTGTTTTCTTAGATCTACTTGGAACTACTTCTGCTCTTCTCTCGGTTTCTTTGATCTACACCTGTTATGGGAAGATCTAAGTGTGTGGTACCATGTTTGATTAGTTTTGGTCTTGATATTTCTCGGAGAAGAGATCTAAGGGGGGTTCATGAAGAAGAAACCCGGTTTTCTTGAGCGTTCACGACCGTTGTGGTCTTGGTCAAAACCTTCAAGGTAGGTAGTTCTGTCCCGTCTTGACAAATTGATTATTGTTGTATTTACTTGATTTATTTAAATTATTGATTTAAATTCAATTTCTCATGTTTCATTCTATTAAATTGATAAAAACTGGATTCCATCAAATCAATATATTTGAAATAGATTTGGCATGGATATTTGGAAAACCCCAATTCCATTGAATTGGGTGTGTTTATGGAAAATTGGTCGATTTAACTTGTTTAATTTAAATTGTGGATTTGATGGAAATTTTTTTCAATTAGATTGATGAATTTAATTGTGGAAATGATATATGGAATGATGGAATTGGTTTTGAATGGATTTCAAACTTATGAAAATGGCTTGAAATGATTTGATATAAACCCATTGGTTTTATCTTGTGTAAGAGGCTTGTTTTGAAAAAAACCTATTTTGGTTTTAAAAGGAAGGAAATTGACTCTTTTGAAATGGGAGAATGAGATTTATCGTATTTTAAGCATTCCTAAAATAGTTCTCCCATCATGTAAGAGAGCATGAAAGCCTTAGGTAGTTAGTGAGTTATTTGGACACACTCTACGCTAAGACAACGTTCTAAAACATACTTGCAGCGGGTCATATCCCCGACAGGTTGGTGACGAGTTCCATTGGCCATTGTCATAGGGACGTGTGTATACACATCTTGCTGAGTTCACATAGTGAGTGTGGAATCCTATAACTGGTTAATACTATCGTATCTTTTGGCATATGACCATGTTGCTCACTTGTTTATTTATATTTGAGATATAAATTTATGCCAATGTTTTTGAACTTCTTTACATGACTGCTGAATTTATATAAACTGTTTTATATAAATTATTTGCTTAAGAAATTGTTTTAGAAACATTCCATCATTTGAAAAGCCTTTTCTTAAAAATATTTATTCCATCATTTGAAAATGTATAGCATGTTTTGTTAAAATATGCTTTTGAGTTTCCAAACCTGTTTATTTGAAAAATGGAATGATCTTCTTTGGATAATCTATTATTGGCATCTTTTATGAAATCTTTGGTGGTATCCTATTGGGCTTAGGCTCACACCCTACTTTTGCCTTCGGGTTTTTGTAGACTTTATTTTTCCATGATCGAGAAAAGGGAAGGGACCACTTAGAGGTGGATCTAGTAGTTGATTTCTGGACTTGGTGAGTTGTGTCCTATGGGACCTTGGGACTGTTTTCCCTTTTTGTACTTGTGTTGTAGTACTTTGAAATTTTGTGCCTATTTTTATTCTGATACATTACTCACAGTGGAGTTTCTTTTGTTATGCATACTGTTTTGTTTTACACTTTCTTCCACATTCTTGTGGAAAAATCACTCCCACTTGTATATTGTACGATGCCATGTTCTAGTCGCCGACCCGTGGGGATCGGGAACTCCCATAAGGTTATGTTAGTGCCAGCTTGGTTATTGGGTAACCAGGGTACCCGGGATTTTTCACAACCCACCTCCCCGAGTCATAAACCCTATCATCTGACCCCATGGGTCTCCTATAATACCTTGGTTGCCTTCCCAGGACACCATAGGCTATTACTCACTAGGGTCACTTATTAGACTAATGACTATCCCCACAGGCCAACACATGTTCTTTCAGTGTGTTTTGTCCTCACTCACACACACCCTGAGATACTTCCCAGAAGGTCCTCCATCCTAATTACTACTCCAGGCCAAGCATTCTTAACTATGGAGTTCTAATCAGGTAGGCTTTGGAAAAGAAAGGTTCACCTTGTTGACATGGGTAGTAACATTATGCCTTTTAGGGCTCACTTTTTCCAGGGGTGTTACATTATCCACCCCTTTAAAGCACAACACCCTCGTTGTGGACCCCAAGCCTCAAACCCAAGCAGTGCCTAAGCACTTCTGGCTGGGTATTGGTGATGATACCATTTTTTACGACCCAACTCCCCGGGTCATGAACCTTATCATCTGACCACATGGGTCTCCTGTAATACCTTGGTTTCCTTCCCAACACACCATAGGATATTACTCACTAGGGTCGCTTATCATAGTAATGACTGCCCCCACAGGCCAACACGTGTTCTTTCAGTGTTTTTTTCCTCACTCACACACAACCTGAGAAACTTACTGCTTCTGTTTTCCTTTAAAAGAACCAACACTGCCAATAGAAAGAAAAGGAACTTCCTGCAACCCTGAATTTCCTGCCAAATACATATCAACCATCATTTCCCTATCTAGCACATCAGCATAAGTGTGTAGATTCAGTAAAAAAACTGAGAACGAATATATGGTCGAAGCCCCAAATCAAATCATCAAGCCTTCATCCTCTCATTCTATACAATTTCAGGAGAAAACTGTACCAACTCAGCAAAGCGATTTGAGTACTCAGTCACGTTTTTTTTTGGCCTACTCAAGTTTGAAAAACTTTACAACCTTGGCCAACACCATAGATTCTGGATAGAACATATCAGTGAAAATAACCCTAAAGTCCTTCCACTCCAAACCCTCATGTTTCCCAGCCATCACCATTGTGTCCCAACATCTCCTACTTGGTCCCTCTAGCACGAAGGAGGCAAACTTCACCTTGATCGCATATGGTGTCTCTAAAAATCCAAACATACATTCCATCATGCTCAACCATTCCTCGGAATGTTGGGGATCAGTGGAGACTTTGAAGACTAGTGGATTCTAGTGTAGGAAATCATGGGAACGACTTCGGAGAATATCACCATGAGGATCTATAACTGGAGTCTAAACAGGAACTGAAGGTTGTGCATGTACTAGATCTTGGACAGTGAGAACAATCACCTCAACCAGGATCAGATCCACAATAGGATTCTCTTGCTGCGATTCAGCAACAGCCTCTCTTTGAATCATATTATCATGTCTTCTCGGAGGCATGATGCTACACAACATCAGCAGACAACAAAGAAGACATTAGATTAACACTCAACCTGAGTAACGAGGAAAACTACTCTTAAAATAAGGGATAACAAGATTAGTATTCCACTCTATCCAAATAAAAATAGGGAAAAGACTAGAACTAATCCACTGGTCGCCTTTCCCAAACCACCCTTAGAAACATAAGGTTCATTGCAGTGAGAGATGGATAGGCACTCAATTGCAACTACCTCCTATGTCCCGAAAAGAATACTCAAATGCGTAATTTTATCAAGGCAAGATGATGAAACCTCTCTATGATACCAATTTGTCACGACCCGGCTCCCCGAGTCTTGAACCTTATCATCTGGCCCCAAGGGTCTCCTGTAATACCTTGGTTGCCTTCCCAGCACACCATAGGCTATTACTCACTAGGGTAGCTTATCAGACTAATGACTGTACCCACAGGCCAATACATGTTCTTTCAGTGTGTTTTGTCCTCACTCACACACATCCTGAGAAACTTCCTAGAAGGTCACCCATCCTGATTACTACTCCAGGTCAAACATGATTAACTATGGAGTTCTAATCAGGTAGGCTTCCGAAACGAAACGTGCACCTAGTTGACATGGGTAGTAACATTAATCCTTTTAAGTCTCATTTTTTAGGGGTGTTATATTAACCACCCCTTTAAAGCACAACACCCTCATTCTAGACCCCGAGCCTCAATCCCAGGCAGTGCCTAAGCACTTCCGGCTAGGTATTGGCTCTGATACCATTTGTCACGACCCGCCTCCCCAGGTCATGAACCTTATCAACTGACCCCATGGGTCTCCTGTAATACCTTGGTTTCCTTCCCAACACACAATAGGCTATTACTCACTATGGTCACTTATCAGACTAATGACTATCCCCACAGGCCAACATATGTTCTTTCAGTGTGTTTTTTCCTCACTCACACACACCCTGAGAAACTTCGCACTTCTGTTTTCCTTTAAAGGAACCAACACTGCCACTAGAAAGAAAAGGTACTTCCTTCAACACTGACTTTCCTTCCAAATCCATCTCAACCACCATTTTCCTATCCAGCACATCATCATAAGTGGGTAGCTTCAGTAAGAAAACCTGAGAACATATATCTGGTCTAAGCTCCAACTCAAATCCTCAAGACTTCATCCTCTCATTAGATACAATTTCAGGAGAAACTGTACCAACTCAGCTAAGCGATTTGAGTACTCAGTCACGGTCTTGTTGGCTTGCTCAAGTTTGAAAAACTCCACAGCCTTGACCAACACCATATATTCTGGATATAACTGATTAGTGAAAAGAACCCTAAAGTCTTTCCACTCCAAACCCTCATGTTTCCTAGCCATCACCACCATGTCCCACCATCTCCTACTTAGTCCCTCCAGCACGAAGGTGGCACACTTCACCTTGATCACATCCGGTGTCTCAAAAATCCCAAACAGACGTTCAATCAAGCTCAACCACTCTGCAGCATGTTGGGGATCAGTGGAGCCATTGATGACTGGTGGCTTCTGGCATAGGAACTCTTGGGAACGACTTCGGAGAATTTCCCCATGAGGATCAATAGCTGGAGTCTGAACAGGAACTGATGGTTGTGCCTATCCCAGAGCTTGGACAGTGTGAACAATCACCTTAACCAGACTCAGATCCATAGTAGGATTCTCTTGTTGCGATTCAACAGCAGCCTCTCTATGAATCCTATTCTCACGTCTTCTCGGAGGCATGATGCTACAAAAAATCAGCAGACAACAAAGAAGACATTAGATTAACACTCAACCTGAGAAATGAGGAAAACTACTCTTAAAAGAAGGGATAACAAGATTTCGATTCCACTCTATCCAAATCAAAATAGGGAAAAAACTAGAACTAATCCACAAGTAGCCTTTCCCTAAACACCCCTGGAAACTTAAGGTTTATTGCAGTGAGTGCTGGCCAGGCACTCAATCACAACTACCTCCTAAGTCCCGACAAGAAAACTCAAATTCATACTGTCATCAAGGAAAGATGATGAAACTTACCTCTGATACCATTTGTCATGACCTGCCTCCACGGGTCATGAAACTTGTCATGAACCATCCTAGGTACACTGGTTACCCGATAACCGAGCCGGCCCTAACATAACTCGAAGGGAGTTCTCGATCCCCACGGGTCGGCGACTTGCACCTGGCATCGTACAACATACAAGTGGGAATGATTTTTCCACAAGAATGTAGAAGCAAGAGTAAAACAAAAAAGTATGCCTAACAAAAGAAACTCCACTAGGAGTAATGTACCAGAATAAAAATAGGCACAAAAATTCAATGTACTACAACCCAAGTACAAAAAGGGAAAACATTACCAAGGTCCCAAAGGACACAACTAACCAAGTATAGAAATCAACAACTGGATCCACCTCCAAGAGGTACCTTCCCTTTACTTGATCCTTGAAGAAGAAAGTATACAAACACCCGAAGGCAAAAGTAGGGTGTGAGCCTAAGCCCAGTAGGAAACCACCAAAGATTCCATAATAGATGCCAATAATAGATTATCTGAAGAAGAGCGTTCCATTTTTCAAATAAACATGTTTGGAAACTCAAAATCATATTTTAACAAAACATGCTATACATTTTCAAATGATGGAATAAATATTTTTAAGCAATGTATTTTCAAATGATGGAATGTTTCTAAAACAATGGCTTAAGAAAAACATTTACATAAAACAATTTATATAAATTCAAGAGGCATGTAAAGTAGTTCAAAAACATTGCATACATTTATATCTGAAATATAAATAAAAAGGCGAGAAACATGGTATTCCTCCAAAAGATACGATAGTATTAACCGGTTATAGGATTCTGCACTCTCTATGTGAACTCAACAAGATGTGTATACACATGTCCCTATGACAATGTCCAAAGGAGACTTGTCACAAACCCATTGGGGATGTAACCCGCCACAAGTATTTTTTAGAACATTGTCTTAGAGTAGAGTGTCTCCAAATAACCCACTAACTACCTAAGTCTTTCATGTTCTCTTACATTATGGGAGAACTATTTTAAGAATGCTTAAAATACAATCAATCCCATTCTTCCATTTAAAAAGAGTCAATTTCATTCCATTTAAAATCAAAACAGGTTTTATTCAAAATATTTTCTAAGTACCCCTATTTTGGAGTAAAGTCTTGGAATGCGTTTGGGTGAACATTTAATGAAAAACTAGAGGACAGTGTGTTGTGCACTGTTTTCACACGGTTGAACAAACCGTGCGACCAAACCGTGACAGCCTTGAAACCTCAACAAAAGCTTCCACACGGGCAGCACACGGTTTTTCTAACCGTGTGGTGAAGCTGTGAGAGAAGGGTGGCCAACGTATTAGCTCACACACTGTTAGCACACGGTTTTTCAAACCATGCGGTCACTTAAATGAGATCCTTAAATTCTGGATCTCGCTCGGCTTTTCCTCTAAGTGCCTCGTTTTTCCTCCTCAGTGGCCCTAACTCAAGTTTTGTCTTCTCCTAAATTCAGAGAGGGTTCTCCCATCTTTCTGGAGGCTATTCAAAGGCTCCTCTTGGTGAATCAAAGCCGGATTCTTGAGGTATGTGAACCTTCTTCATCGTTCTTGGTTGATTTCGTATATCTACATGGATCTACTTCTGCTCTTCTCTCGGTTTCTTAGATCTGCTTCCGTTATGGGTAGATCTAAGTGTGTGGTACCAAGGTTGATGATTTTTGGTCTTGATCATTCTAGGAGAAGATATCTAAGCTGGGTTCTTGAAAAAGAAACCCAGTTTTCTTGAGCATTCTCGACCGTTGTGGTCTTGGTCAAAACGTTCAAGGTAGGTGGTTCTGTCCCGTCTTTCCAAATTGATTATCGTTGTATTTACTTGATTTATTTCAATTATTGATTTAAATTAAATTTCTCAAGTTGGTTACAATTAAATTGATAAAAAATCTATTCCATCAAATTGAGATATTTGAAATGGTTTTGGCATGGAAATTTGGAAAACCCCAATTCCATTGAATTGGGTGTGTTTTTGGAAAATTGTTCGATTGTTTAATTTAAATTATGGATTTGATGGAAATGTTTTTCAATTATATTGTTGAATTTAAATGTGGAAATGAAATGTGGAATGATGTAATTGGTTATGAATGGATTTCAAACTTAGGAAAATGTCTTGAAATGATTTTATGGAAACCCATTGGTTTTATCTTGTGTAAGAGGCATGTTTTGAATAAAACATGTTTTGGTTTTAAATGGAATGAAATTGACCCTTTTGAAATAGAATAATGTGATTGATTGTATTTTGAGTATTCTTAAAATAGTTCACCCATCATGTAAGAGCGTTTTAAAGCCTTAGGTAGTTAGTGAGTTATTTGGATACACTCTACGCTAAGACAACATTCTAAAACATACTTGCAGCGGGTCACATCCCCGACCGGTTGGTGACGAGTCTCCTTTGGAAATTGTCATAGGGACATGTGTATACACATCTTGCTGAGTTCACATAGAGAGTGTGGAATCCTATAACTAGTTAATACTATCATATATTTTTCCAGATGACCATTTTTCTCACTTGTTTATTTATATTTGAGATATAAATGTATGCCAATGTTTTTGAACTGAATTACATGCCTGCTGAATTTATATAAACTGTTTTATATAAATGTTTTTCTCAAGGCATTGTTTTAGAAACATTCCATTATTTGAGAATCCTTTGCTTAAAAATATTTATTCCATCATTTGAAAATGTATAGCATGTTTTGTTAAAATATGCTTTTATGTTTCCAAAACTGTTTATTTGGAAAAATGGAAAGCTCTTCTTTGGATAATCTATTATTGGCATCTATTATGGAATCTTTGGTGTATCCTACTGGGCTTAGGCTCACACCATACTTTTTCTTTCACAAGAAAACCAGGTTGCTTCTTCAATAACCCACATTAGATCTCTCCTCATAGAAAGATAAAGACCAAAAATCATCAAACTTGGTACCACACACATAGATCTACCCATAACGGGTGTAGATCTATGAAACCGAGAGAAGAGCAGAAGTAGATCCAAGCTCTGGGACAGGCACCAACTTCAGCTCCTGTTCAAAATCCAGCTATAGATCCTCATGGTGATATTCTCTGAAGTTGTTCCCAAGAGTCCCTACACCAGAAACCACCAGTCTTCAAAGGCTCCACTGATCCCCAACATGCTGAGGAATGGTTGAGCATGATTGAACGTCTTTTTGGGTTTTTAGAGACACAAGAAGCGATCAACGTGAAGTGTGCCAGCCTTAAAACCTCGACAGAAGCTTCTGCATGGGTGGCGCACGGTTTTTCTAACTGTGATTCCATGCCATGCGAGAAGGGTGGCTGAGGCAGTAG
The DNA here is from genome assembly GCA_963277665.1 of Viscum album. Taxonomy (NCBI): domain Eukaryota; kingdom Viridiplantae; phylum Streptophyta; class Magnoliopsida; order Santalales; family Viscaceae; genus Viscum; species Viscum album. Next base: position 78,752,700 of record OY728139.1, read on the forward strand.
CTCGTGCACGGTTAGCTTGAAGGTTTTGACCAAGACCACAACGGTCGAGAACGCTCAAGAAAACCGGGATTCTTCTTCAAGAACCCACCTTATATCTCTTCACCTAAAAATATCAAGACCAAAACTCATCAAACATGGTACGACACACTTAGATCTACCCCTAATGGGCGTAGATCTAAGAAACCGAGAGAAGAGCAGAAGTAGATCCAAGTAGATCTAATAAACCAACCAAGAACGATGAAGAACGATCACATACCTCAAGAATCCGGCTTCTATTCACCAAGAGGAGCCTTTAAATCGCATCCGGAATGATGGAAGAACCCTCTTTGACCTTAGGAGAAGACAAAACCTGAGTTAGGGCCGCTTAGGAGAAAAAAAGAGGCACTTAGAGGCAAAACCGAGCAAGATCTACAATTTAAGGAGCTCATTTAAGTGACCACACGGTTTGGCTGCATGGTTTGACAAACCGTGCACTAACCATGTCTGAGCTACTACCTTAGCCATCCTTCTCGCATGGATTGGCCACACGGTTAGACAAACTATGTGTCGCCCGTGCAGAAGCTTTTGTCCAGGTTTCAAGGATGGCACGGTTTGGTCGCACGGTTTGTTAAACTGTGCGCAAACCATGCACAACACATTGTCTTCTAGTTTTTCTTTAAAAGTTCACCCAAACACAACCCAAGTCTTTACTCCAAAACAAGGGTACTTAGAAACATCAAAAAGTACCATAAAACGAAACAGAATGTTACAACCTCCCCACCATAAGATACTTCTGCCCCCAGAAAGCCTATTAAGAAACCTCCATGTCAAAAATATGAGGCCACTGATCTCTCGTTAGTGCATCCCTTTCCCACGTCTCATGAGAATCAGAACCATTCTACCAGAGTACATGGACCAGAGGATTCATCCTCCCATGAAGTACCTTGTTCTCAGAATCAACAACCCTGACTGGTCGTTCTCCAAAGAGGGTGTCATGTGTTATCGAAACCATTAAGTTGTGCCGTTATTGTCAAGGAAGGATGTGACGAGGGACTGCCATAAATCTCAGTGGACGGTACATCCAGGAACCACGAAGATGTTCTTTGACATGCGGCGATAGTTCTGGTGTCCAGGTATGAGACGATACATATCTAAGTTTGTATCTCGTTGCTATACATGCCAGCAGGTGAAAGATGAGCACCAGAAATATTTGGGTTTGCTTCAACCACTTCCAGTCCCTACATGGATGTGGGATGAAATCTCTATGGACCTTGTGGTTGGCTTACCTCAACCCAAAGGAAGAAGAATGCGATATGGGTTGTGATCGACAGGCTGACCAAGTTGGCTCACTTTATACCTATTATAGATACAACCAAAGTTGAGGAGTTGGGAAATATCTATGTGAAAGAAGTTATTCGTTTTCACAGAGTTCCGTCTGTTATAGTCTCTAATAGGGATCCTTGTTTTACTTCTCAATTTTGGAGAGGCCTTCAAGAGGCACTGGGATCTCAATTCCATTTGAGCACGGCCTACCATCCACAGTCAGATGGCCACACAGAGAGAGCTATTCGGATCCTTGAGGATATGCTCCGCCCATGTGTTCTTGACTTTGGTGGGTCTTGGGATGACCATATGGGACTAGTTGAGTTCTCTTATAACAACAGTTATCAATCTGTGATCAAGATGGATCCTGTTGAGGCATTGTATGGCCATCCTAGCAAATCTCCTTTATGTTGGTCATAGATTGGTGAAAGTTTCTCGGTAGGACTGAGTTTGGTCCAAGAGACGACAGCTAAGATTGAACCAGCCTGGGTACCCTGGATACCCGATAACCGAGCCGGCCCTGACATAACCCGAAGGGCATTCCGGATCCCCATGGGTCGGCAACTATAACTTGGCATCGTACAACATACAAGTGGGAATGATTTTTCCACAAGAATGCTGAATCAAGAGTAAAACAAAACATTATGCATTACAAAAGAAACTCCACTAGGAGTAATGTACCGGAATACAAATAGGAACAAAAAGTCAAAGAACTAAAACCCAAGTACAAAAAGGGAAAACAGTCCCAAGGTCCCAAAGGACACAACTCAACAAGTCCAGAAATCAACAACTAGATCCACCTCCAAGAGGACCCTTCCCTTTTCTCGATCCTGGAAGAAGAAAGTCTACAAACACCCGAAGGAAAAAGTAGGGTGTGAGTCTATGCAATGTAGGATACCACCAAAGATTCCATAACAGATGCCAATAATAGATTATCCAAAGAAAAGATTTCCATTTTTCATATAAACAGGTTTGGAAACTCAAAATCATATTTTAACAAAACATGCTATACATTTTCAAATGATGGAATAAATATTTTTAAGAAAAGGCTTTTCAAATGATGGAATGTTGCTAAAAATGGCTTTAGCAAAACATTTATATAAAGTAGTTTATATAAATTCAGCAGACATGTAAAGTAGTTCAAAAACACTGGCATACATTTATATCTCAAATATAAATAAACAAGCGAGCAACATGGTCATCTCCCAAAAGATATGATAGTGTTAACCAGTTATAGGATTCCACACTCTCTATGTGAACTCAGAAAAATGTGTATACACACGTCCCTATGACACTGTCCAAAGGAGACTCGTCACCAACCCGTCAGGGATGTGACCCGCCGAAAGTATGTTTTAGAACATTGTCGTAGCGTAGTGTATATCCCAATAACTCACTAACTACCTAAGGCTTTCATGCTGTAGACCCCGGAAAACTCATCCCTAAAATTTTCCAAATGCATCCATACACGATCCAAGATCTTAGAAATTTTCTCAAGCTTCGATTTGGTAGGTCGTAGGGCCCGAACGGAGCTACGGATTAGGAGTTATGGACATTTGAAGTTGGGCTGGAAATCTGGTTCGCGAAGCCCATTCGCGAAGCCCCCTCCGTGATCGAGGAGCGCCGCCGCGAAGTAATAAGGCGAGAGGCTCAGCGAACCCATCTGACGTTAGAGACACGCCGCGAAGAAGAGGAGGTGGTAAAGCTCTGCGAACGCCCTGACGTTCGCGAGCCCGCCGCGAAGCACAGGAGGTGGGATGCTCCGCGAACGAATTTGACGTTTGAGCACCCGCCGCGAAGCACAGGAGGCGGGACGGCTCCGCAAAGTGCTTTGATGTTCGCGACGCGCCGTGAAGATCCACCGTGGAGAAAGCTCTGTCTTCGCGCTGAGTGAGCTTTTCTTCGCAGCGCACTTTCCTATAAATACCAAGCTCACCCCCCTTCTCCAGACGGACGACCACGGCCACTTCGCCCCTTGGGAGGCCGAGCAGAGCTCTGCATTGTGGCTCCGCGAGGTGATGCTCCATGAGCAGCTTCCTTCGCGTTGTCGCTCTGCGAGCCGAGGCTTCGTGAGTCCATGCTCCGCGAGCCCATCTCTGTGGTGCTGCTCCAAGAGACCAAGAGCCGTGAGACCCCTTTGCTCTGCGAGAGACCATTGCTCCGCGAGGCCATGCTCCGTGAAGCTACTTCACGGAGACTTCTCCTTTGCGAGGATCCTACCTTCATGCCCACCATACCGCGTGGGCTTCTCCCCCGCACCCCCACTCTGGGTCACTGTCGTGCTGTGGTCCCGGTCCCTTCGTAACCGTCACAGACCCCCATGAAAGATGGATAGTCGCACCGCGAACTTTTCGGGCCGGGACATCGGGATTTTCCATTGCGCCCTCATGAGAACCCACCTTCAACCTATGGAATAGCATGATTTGAGACACTCCTCCACACACCATGAAACACCATTAGTTGATGTATTCCTCTTGGTTCATTTCCTATGTCGTGAGTTGATGTTCTCATCATCAATTCCCCGAGTACCTTGAGTCGAACCATTCCTCAGGAAACTCCTCCAAACCCTATCACTTGGCTCCCATGCCAGGTCGAACTAGAAAGGGCCGCCCTTGCGTAAGACCCAACACCAACCTTTTCTAGGCACCTTCTGCCTAACAATCCCCTCTACATGACTCTAAACTGTAGTAATCCCTATGTCCCTAACCTAGGATGCCTCTTGATCCAATCAAGAGATTCCTTATGCTCCTAGTATAAGAAGCCAACAGTCCTATCTATATGAATTTAAACTGTAGTACACCCTTTGTGCCAATCATAGGATGCCTCTTACTCCAAATGAGAGATGCCTTATGCTCTTAGCATGAGATGCCAACAGTCCTTTCTACATGACTCTAAACTGTAGTAATCCCTATGTCCCAAACATTGGATGCCTCTTGCTCCAATCAAGAGATGCCTTATGCTCCTAGTATAAGAAGCCAACTGTCCTATGTATATGAATTTAAACTATAATACACCCTATGTGCCAATCATAGGATGCCTCTTACTCCAAATGAGTGATGCCTTATGCTCCTAGCATGAGATGCCAACAGTCCTTTCTACATTACTCTAAACTATAGTAATCCCTATGTCCCAAACATAGGATGCCTCTTGCCCTTATACGAGAGATACCTTATGCTCCTAGCATGAGATGACAATAGTCCTACCTACAAGACTCTAAACTATAGTATGCCCTATGTTCCTAACGTTGGATGCCTCTTGTTCCAAACTAGAGATGCCTTATGATCCAATCATAAGATGCTCAATGCCATGATTACAGTGGCATGATTCCAACGCCCCTTGGCATTATCCCGCTTGTGCACTAGCGCATACGTAAATGCCTCAACCCACCAGTGAGTTGGGATGCCCTCATGGCCAGACATGAGGAAGACATTACGGGTAGCTTCCTAGCGTAAGTCCCATTCACCAGTGTCGCTCCATAGTGGCATCCGGGTAGCTTCCTAGAGTAATCCCCATTCACCATTGCAGCTCCTTAGCAGCATTCGGGCAGCATCCTTGCGTAAGCCCCATTCAGCATTGCCGCTCCTTAGCAGCACCCGGGCAGCTTTCTTGCGTAAGCCCCATTCACCATTACTACTCCATAGTGGCACTCAGGCAGCTTCCTAGCGTAAGCCCCATTCACCATTTCCACTCCTTGGCGGCAATCGGGCAACATCCTTGCATAATCCCCATTCACCATTGCCACTCCTTAGAGGCACCCGAGCAGCTTCCTTGCATAAGCCCCATTCACTAGTACCGCTCCATAGCGGCACCCGGGCAGCTTCCTAGCGTAAGCCCCATTCACCATTGTCACTACTTAGGGGAACCCGGGCATCTTCCTAGCGTAATCCCCATTCACCATTGCCGCTCCTTAGTGGCACCCTGGCATCTTCCTAGCGTAAGCCCCATTCACCATTTCCGCTCCTTAGCGGCACTCAGGAAGCATCATTGCGTAAGCCCCATTCACCATTGCCGCTCCATAGCGACACCCAGGCAGCTTCCTAGCATAAGCCCCATTCACCATTGCCACTCCATAGAGGCACTTGGGAAGCATCCTTGTGTAAGCCCCATTCACCATTGTCACTCCTTAGCGGCACCCGGGCAACTTCTTTGCGTAAGCCCCATTCACCAGTGCCGCTCCATAGCGGTACCCGGGCAGCTTCCTTGCGTAAGCCCCATTCATGAGTGCCGCTCCATAGCGGCAACCGAGCAACTTCCTAGCGTAAGCCCCATTCACCATTGCCGCTCCTTAGCGGCACCCCGGTAGCTTCCTAGCGTAAGCCCCATTCACCATTGTCGCTCCTTAGCAGCACTCTGGCAGCTTCCTAGCGTATGCCCCATTCACCATTGCCGCTCCTTAGTGGCACTCGGGCAGCATCCTTGCGTAAGTCCCATTCACCATTCTTGCTCCTTAGCGGCACCCGGGAGCTTCCTTGCGTAAGCCCCATTCACCATTGTCGCTCCATAGCAGCACCCGAGCATCTTCCTAGCGTAAGCCTCATTCACCATTGCCGCTCCTTAGCGGCACTCGGGCAACATCCTTGCGTAAGCCCCATTCACCATTGCCGCTCCTTAGCGGCACCCGGGCAGCTTCCTTACGTAAGACCCATTCACCAGTGTCGCTCCATAGCGTCACCCTGGCAACTTCCTAGCTTAAGCCCCATTCACTATTGTCACTCCTTAGCGGCACCCGGGCAGCTTCCTAGCGTAAGCCCCATTCACCATTGCAGCTCTTTAGCGGCACCCGGGCAGCTTCGTAGCATAAGCCCCATTCACCATTGTCGCTCCTTAGCGGCACCCGGGCAGCATCCTGGTGTAAGTCCCATTCACCATTGTCGCTCCTTAGCGGCATGCGGGAAACATCCTTGCATAATCCCTATTCACCATTGTCGCTCCTTTGCGGCACCCAGGCATCTTCCTTGCGTAAGCCCCATTCACCAGTGCCGCTCTATAGCAGCACCCGAGCAGCTTTTTGCGTAAGCCCCATTCACCAGTGCCGCTCCATAGCGGCACCTGGGCAGCTTCCTAGATTAAGCCCTAATCACCATTGTCGCTCTTTAGCGGCACCCACGCAGCTTCCTAGCATAAGCCTCATTCACCATTTTCGCTCCTTAGCGGCACATGGGCAGCTTCCTAGCGTAATCCCCATTCACCATTGCCGCTCCTTACCGGCACTCGGGTAGCATCCTTGCGTAAGCCCCATTCACCATTGACACTCCTTAGCGGCACCCGGGAAGCTTCTTTGCGTAATCCCCATTCACCAGTGCCACTCCATAGCGGCACCTGGGCAGCTTCCTAGTGTAAGCCCCATTCACCATTGCCGCTCCTTAGCGGCACCCGGGCAACTTCCTAGCGTAAGACCCATTCACCATTTCCGCTCCTTAGTGGCACCCGGGCAGCTTCCTAGCGTATGCCCCATTCACCATTGCTGCTCCTTAGAGGCACCCGGACAGCTTCCTTGCATAAGCCCCATTCACCATTGCCGCTCCATAGCGGCACCCGGGAAGCTTCCTAGCGTAAGCCCCATTCACCATTGCCGCTCCTTAGCGGCACCCGGGCAGCTTCCTTGCGTAAACCCCATCCGCAATTGCTGCTCCCTAGCGGCACCCAGGCTGCTACCCTGCGTAAGCCCCATTCACCATTTCCGCTCCATAGCAGCACCCGGGTAGCTTCTTCGCGTATGCCCCATCCACTATTGTGATCCCAATCAGCGGTAAGCCGTTGTGATCCTATACAGTGGTAAGCTGTTGAAATCTTTTTCCATCAGTGAGCTGTTGTAACACCCCGAGCTTCCACTATACACTTCTCATTCAATAATGCAACAGCTTGCATTATACGCAACTTCGAGTTCTAACACACCGCGACTAATCAAAATAGCCATTATGAATAGTAAAACCCACCTTTTGAAATTATATATATTTTATATTTCAAAATGGACTTCATTTTTGGATTCGGAATGTCGAAATTAGCCTATGTTTAATTTTTTGTAATTTTATGAGAACTTCCAAATTTTTATGAATAGTGAAAAATACTTAAAACATCTTTTTTAATCAAAATAATTTATAGTGATAAATTATACTATTTAGTGGTTTTAAAGTATAATTAGAATATATTTTTACCATTTTATCCAATGGAGGTCATTATAATTAATTTAACATTGAAATTGGGCATGAACAATTGTCAATCTTTTGATATAAATTGTTTCTTAAAAACACGCTATTTGTTGTGACAACAGGAATTAATTATAAAATTAATTAATGAAAATTATATGTTTGGAATTTTGTAAAATAGACATAATTTTTGAAATCAGAATATCAAATATAGCTTAGGGTGAAATTTTGGCATTGTTCTGAAAAACTTCAATTTTTGATGAATAGTGAAACCACTAAGTGGTAGTTAAAAAACTGATTTTTCGTTTAAATGAAATATTACCACTTTTGTGGTTTGATTTTCAAAAATCTGACATACATGGTTGTCATTAAGAAGTAAAATTTGGTTCAATGAGATTAAAATAATTTTTTGGTGAATAGTAACTTTTAAGTTCTTAATCGCGATTAGATGTAATTAGTGTAGTTTAAGGTAAAAATAATGTTTTAATAATATGAGATGAGCTTGACACATGTCCTACCCTCATTGGATGTGACATGGCCGACCAAGACAATTCATGGGTCAACTTGGGGACCCCATGGATCCACTTTAGTTGGAAAATGACATAAATACCTTTTATTTAATGTTAATGTAAAAAATGACACAAACATGAAATGTTTTACTAAAACAATTTTTACATGGGGTTATACAAGTCATATTTTTGACTATAAATAGTAATTGGAAAGATAAAAATATTTCCTACATCATAGTATTTTTTTATAATTTTTAGGCATTAAATAAATTAAATTATTTATGACATCATGATGATGCAGCGATGACCTCATTATTTAACAATTTAAATAAAATGGAAAGATAATGTAATATCTAAGACATACGCATGTCTAAAACCTATTGGATGGCTGGATTTCGAACCCTTATCACCTTATCCTCGAATTATATAATTTTGTGACCTTTGGAATCCGAAAAGCATTGTGTAATAATGTAACATTTCCTTACTTTCCAAGAGTGCCCCTCCTCTCCACTTATAAAAGGCCCCCACCACTCCCACATTATTCACACATTCAAGCCATTTGGCTTGGCCAACCTCTGCCCAAATACTCTCCCAACTTCCCTACCATACTCTTAGAAGCCTCACTTTGGGCAGAAGTCTTCCCAAGGAAGCCTTTGGCTCAAATCAAAAGAGTTACCCAATTTCAAGGTAATGTCTTCTCTTATGTTATTTTGTTCTATTTTGCTTATCCAAACCCCTAAACTCTTTTTATTCCTTTCTTTTGTAACAACACCAGTATCCTCAATATACTAGGATGTTGTTATATTCGAGCTACACTTACACACACCTACATCTAATAATTAAAGAACATACGGTTTCTGTGGATGGCGAGTTTCTGGCTCACGAAACGATGATTGTTCAACACTCATAAAACACCTTCAAAGGTGGCCATTAAGATGTCACTATATTTATAAATTATATATAATATGTTTATTTTTTACTTAAGGTTTTTCATTTTTCATTTATGTCATACCTTTATTGTTTCCATTATGGGTAAACGCGATATTTTCATTTTAGGAAGTGCGGACTACCGCCCCCTCAAAGTGATGTGAATCGTTAATTCCATATGTGGGATGTATAAAGGATGGAGTAAATGATATTATATATGATATTATACTGGAACTATATTACACCTTTATATAATTATGATTTCATTCCACTAAATATGAAATAGAAATTAAAGTAGCGTTCATGCGTACGTACGGCTTACCGTCTCCATGAACGGTGCATTTCATTTCTTACCTCTAAATGTTACGTAATATTATAAAGAAATTTATATACTGGATATATATTATATATATGATATCTACATAATGAATATAATTTTGGATATAATGGATATTTCACCACATGAACAACTTGTAATTATAAGAAGTTTATTTTTGACTCAAGTACCTAAGATCGACAAAACGACCGTTATAAACTTAAATAATTACATAATGTTCAAGACATGGTAATAAGTGACATAAAAGGAATAATGAACTTGAAAAATGTTCTTAAGATGGTAGAGATTAACTCTAGTTTATTATTCAGGAGTTTAAAGAGCGGTCTAGTCAAGTCAGACACGAGGTAAGGGAACTTCTTAACCCAATTTCCATTCTTTGGGTTAATCTCCTACTTTCAAATTATGTCCTGATATTATTATGTCCTATCTTGTATTTGTACTTTCTTTATGTGTACTTATAGTGAATACACATAATAGGTCTATTTTATTTTAAAAATGATCTTTTTAAGGACTTCGTCTCAATCTCCTTTCATTGAGGCATATTTGGTTTTATACACAACTTTCTTTTATACGGTGTATAAACCCCTTTGACTTTTACGTTTATTCAAAAGGAATCTTTTTTATACGAAGCGTTTTACTAAACGACAAAAAGGGAATGTTTTTCTTTTCGTACATATGCGGCGACAATGACTTCTCCGCCGCCGTGACCATTATTTGAGTTTCAGCTTCCTCTACAAGCCATCACTTTTTTTAATGAAAAATAAATACAAAGTTTTAACTTTCTTTTATTTTGGTATTGAAAATGGTTTTGAAAGCGTTTTTATTATATCAATGTGTTGTATTGATATCTTGTGATTGAAATGTGGAAATGTTATGTTTCCTTTATGCATGTTTTATCTGATACGATTATGTTATGGTTTATGAAATGTTTAAACCTATTCATATGAGGAATGCATTGGACTTAATAAGTGACGGGTGGAGACCGCTATAGCTCGTCGATGCATCGGTAGGTCTCATGAGACAAACTAGTGTCTTGGCACGAGGCCTTGACAAAATCTTATTTGTGGTCTTGGCACGAGGCCTTGACTACATGGTTATGATAGTCTGGCATTATGCATTCCATCATTATGAAAGTGGTTATTGATATTGCATGTGATTATTCGACCAGTAGAATATCCATGTGAAGAAGTAAATGGCATTATATCATTTTACTTTTGCCATATTATGTTGATGTTCAAGTTTAAAAGGCTTTTGTTTTAGTTATAAATTGCCTTTAATGTTAATGATTATTTATGAAAGCTTCCGCAATATTGTTATCCTTACTGAGCATCTGAGCTCACCCCTTTCAATGTTTTAATATTTTCCAGGATGTGAAGAAGTATTTTATGAATGACCTGCAGGGATAGTCAGAAGAGGATATGAGTGTAGACTATGAAGACTTTGTTATTAGTTTTTCACTTTATGATGTAATGTAACCTTTATGAATGTATCTAGTGATTCCAAGGCTACTAAACTAATCGGTCTTTCGAGACTTGATCTTTTATGATCATGCCAATGTTACGAAGTAATGCACCGACTCTGGGTAGCTGGGGTTGGGGCGTTATAGCTGTTGTGACCCAATCCAGTGGTAAGCCGTTGTGACCCCATTTAGCAGTAAGTCGTTCACATCCTTATCCAGCGGGTTTCCGTTCACACCCAATCCCGCGGTAAGCCGTTGAAACCCCTAATCGGTGGTAAGCCGTCATCAGAAGAACTGAATAGACTTTGATTCCCTGCCACGGGGATACGTAGGAAGCCTCTTCAAGGATCAAGCCCGAAAACATCATCATCCTTTTCTTCGGGCCTCCATCCTAGAGTAAGTCCCATCACCATGGGACGCCTAACGCGTAAGCCCCTCTTCGCTTCTCACGGATGCACCCTTCGCGACGTGATCTTCAGGTCATTGCTGTCTCTTGTATCTCACACCGAGATTGACTCACGTGGGCTTAGAGTAAGAATCGGCCATGGAAATTCCCTCATCCAGCATGACGTTAAACAGTATAACCTCGTCCATCATGATGTTAAACTTTATGCCCTCGTCCAGCATGACGTTAAACTATATGCCCTTGTCCCACAATGACATTAAACTGAACACCCATTTGAACTACGAAGTCTTTGATCTATGTCACGTCATGGTACGTAGGAAGCCTCCATGAGGTTCAATCCCACCCGTCATTTATTCACGTCGAGTTCTACCTTCATCCAGCATGATGTTAAACTTCATTCCAGTTCGACGGCAAGCCGTTGTGACCAACCCAAACTACAAGGACTTTGATCCATGTCAATGAATGGTACGTAGGAAGCCTCACAAGGTTCAAGACCATCTCCCATTGGACCAAGGTCCCTCATTTACGTCGGTTCACTAACACCCACCACCATACCCGAACTACGAGGACTTTGATCCATGTCAAGGCATGGTACATAGGAAGCCTCCTTGAGGTTCAAGCCCACCACCCATCGGACCAAGGTCCACCTCCACGTCGGTTCACCAATGAAGAACCCTTTGAACTAAGAGGTCTTTGATCCATATCATGGAATGGTACGTAGGAAGCCTCCCTAAGGTTCAAGCCCACCCATCATTTATTCACGCTAGGTTCCACCTTCGTCCCGCACGATGTTAGACTACATTCCAGTCCAGCAGCAAGTCGTTGTGACCAACCTGAACTACGTGGTATTTGATCCATGTCAAGGCATGGTACATAGGAAGCCTGTACAAGGTTAAATCCCACCTCTCGTCATTTATTCACGTCAAGGTTCATCTTCATCCCGCACGATGCTAAACTGCATTCCTGTCCAGCGGCAAGTCGTTGTGACCAACCTGAACTACGTGGTCTTTGATCCGTGCTAAGGCATGGTACGTAGGAAGCCTCTACAAGGTCCAAGACCACCACCACTGGGACCCCCCTAGTCCTCCTCATTCACGTCGGCCTTCCGGAGTCCAACCTGAACTACGTGGTCTTTGATCCATGTCAAGGCATGGTATGTAGGAAGCCTCCCAGAGGTTCAAGCCCACCACCTGTTGGTCACTCCGACCTTCTTCACGTCAGGTCACTGGCACCTGGGAAGCCTAGTGTGTAAGCCCCACACCATCTCGACCAAGGTCCTCACTCGCTTCGGTTCACCGATACACCCTTTGAACTACGTGGTCTTTGATCCATGTCAAGGCATGGTAAATAGGAAGCCTCACGAGGTTCAAGCCCACCGCCCAGTCGTTCCGACCTTATTCACATCGGTGCACCCCCATCCTGCATGACGTTAAACTGTATTCCACACCTCATTTGAACTATGAGTTCTTTGATTCATTTCAAGGCATGGTACGTAGGAATCCTCCCAGAGGTTCAATCCCACCACCCGTTGGTCACTCCGACCCTCTTCACGTCGGTTCGTTGGCAATACCCTTCGGACCAAGGTCCACCTTCATGTCGGTTCGCTGAAGACACCATCCATCGGACCAAGGTCCACATTCACGTCGATTCGCTGACAACATCCATCGGGCCAAGGTCCACCTTCACGTCGGTCCACTGGCACCATCCCAAACTACGCAGACTTTGATTCCCTACCACGGGGATTAGTAGGAGCTCTCTTCGAGTCTCAAGCCCAACTTCATTGTCGCCCCTACGATGGTCCCATTTCATTCCCCATCCACTTCATTCATACATCCATCACCCATCCTGATTCTCACCCGGGCTGCCACATCCCAGTGGGATCATTCCATCCAACTCCTCACTGCTCCTAGCGGTGCATGGGCCGCTTACCACATGTAAGCCCCATCATATCTCTCGGTCGTTGTCCTCTGTGTACACCCCGATTCATCGCCCCTTAGAACTACGTGGGTTTTCATCCCTGTCCTCTACACAGGGTACGTAGGAAACCTCCAAGAGGTTCAATCCCAACCAATGGTAATCCATGATGTACCCCATCCTGGGGTGCACTTCCCCTGATCCACCCTCAGTGGTGTTCAGATCAGCCATTACGGTGTGACATCCCCCCTCCTAGGAGTGCACCACCTCAGATCCGTCCTCATTGGGCGTCCTAATCTATCCATATTCTAGGTATTCCCCCCTTGGGATGTACCAATTTGATCTATCTCTATGGGACGTTCTGATCACCCTCATTCCATCTCTACAAGAGGTTAAGCTCGCGGCCTACCTCGTGATAAACATGAGTTGCCTGAGGAAAACCTCGGATGACACGCCTTTGGTGTAACCATCTCCGAAAGACGTTAAACTCGCGTCATACCCTGTGTTAAACACTGGAAGCTGAGGAAAACCTTAGATACATGCCTATGGAATATGATTCCCCACACTCGGCGCGGGATGCCTCGGGTTATGCACCCTTGAGATGCCCTCTCATGAGGAAGAATACAGGTTCCCCAATGTCCATGCACCCAGAGATGCCCTGACATGCTTGATGTTGTCATCTACCCCGACCGAAGGTCGCTACCATGTCAAGATCCCATGGAATATCTTGACAGAGGTAGTGTAATTAACCGGCCTCCATGAAGATATGGCACTGAGAATGAGATTCACGAACAACGTATTAAATTTATGAGGGAGACCCGGACTAGGTGATGAGTTATGAGGAGGAATCCATGGAAGGAAGTACTGACATCCCATCATCCCATTTCGATCAAGGACTAGACGTCCCTGATAAAGGAACCGATGTCGCCTGCCTTTGGAAAGCGGGAATGCGGGGCAACAACAGCGCGTCCTCCACAGACGGATGCATGAGCCCCGGTGAAAGTATCAAAAACAGAAATGGTGAACCCGACGTGAATCTCTTATCCTTAAATAGAGAGTAGACCAAATCTGTTGGGAAAACATGAGACATCACCCATGTGAATCCCCTCTCCATTATATGGGATACGATGAGTAGCATTCGGTGTTTGATGACTACGGTCCATCGTCTCCTCACTGATCCCGCCGCCTCAAGAGGCCGCGCAGGTGGCTCCGCCACCCTACTCCATCGGCTCCTAGCCGACATCCTCCGCCACAAGAGGCCGCGCAGGTGGCTCCGCCACCCAACTCCATCGGCTCCTCGCCGAATTCCACCGCCTCAAGAGGCCGCGCAGGTGGCTCCGCCACCCATCTCAATCAGCTCCTCGCTGACTCCTGCCACCTCAAGAGGCCGCGCAGGTGGCATCTGCCACCCCACTTCATCGGCTTCGCGCCGACTTCCGCCGCCTCAAGAGGCCGCGCAGGTGGCTCTGCCACCCAACTCCATCGGCTCCTCACCGACTCCTGCCGCCTCAGGAGGCCGCGCAGGTGGCATCCGCCACCCGTCTCCATCGGCTCCTCGCCTACTCCGTCGCCTCAAGTGGCCGCGCAGGTGGCTCCGCCACCCAACTCCATCGGCTCCATGCCGACTTCCGCCGCCTCAAGAGGCCGTGCAGGTGGCTCCGCCACCCAACTCCATCGGCTCCTCGCCAAATTCAGCTTCCTCCGGAGGCCGCGCAGGTGGCTCCGCCACCCGTCTCCATTGGCTCCTCGCCGACTCCCTCTGCCTCAAGAGGCCCTGCAGGTGGCATCTGCCACCCCACTCCATCGGCTCCTCGCTGACTCCTGCTGCCTCAAGAGGTCGCGCAGGTGGCATCCGCCACCGGTCTCCATCGGCTCCTCGCTGATCCCGCCGCCTCAAGAGGTTGCGCATGTGGCTCTGACACCCTACTCCATCGGCTCCTCGCCGACTTCTGCCGCCTCAAGAGGCCGCGCAGGTGGCTCTGCCACCCAATTCCATCGGCTCCTTGTCGAATTCTGCCGCCTCAAGAGGCCACGTAGGTGGCTCCACCACCCGTCTCCATCGGCTCATTGCCAACTCCCGCCGCCTCAGGAGGCTTCGCAGGTGGAATCGGCCACCCCACTCCATCGGTTCCTTGCTGACTTCTGCCGCCTCAAGAGGCCGTGCAAGTGGCTCCACCACCCAACTCCAACGACTCCTCGCCGACTCCTATCGCCTCAAGGGGCCGCGTAGGTGGCATCTGCCACCTGTCTCTATTAGCTCCTCGCTAACTCCATCGCCTCAAGTGGCCGCGCAGGTGGATCCGCCACCCAACTCCATCAGATCCTCGCCGACTTCCGCCGCCTCAAGAGGCCACGCAGGTGGCTCCGCCACCCAACTCCATCAGCTCCTCATCGAATTCTGCCGCCTCAAGAGGCCGCACAGGTGGCTCCGCCACCCAACTCCATCGGCTCCTCGCCGACTCCGCCGCCTCAAGAGGCCGCACAGGTTGCTCCGCCACCCCACTCCATCGGCTCCTCGCCGACTCCCGCCGCCTCAAGAGGCCGCGCATGTGGCTCCGCCACCCCACTCCATCAGCTCCTCACTGACTCATGCCGCCTCATGAGGCCGCGCAGGTGGCATCCGCCACCCGTATCAAATGGCTCCTCACCGACTCTGCTGCCTTAAGAGGCCGCGCAGGTGGCTCTGCCACCCAACTCCATCGGCTCCTCGCCGACTCCGTCGCCTCAAGAGGCCGCGTAGGTGGCTCCTCCACCCAACTCCATCGGCTCCTCACCGATTTCGCCGCCTCAAGAGGCCGCGCAGGTGGCTCCACCACCCCAATCTATCGGCTCCTCGCTGACTCCCGCCGCCTGAAGAGGCCGCACAGGTGGCTCCGCCACCCCACTCCATCAGCTCCTCGCAGACTCCTACCGCCTCAAAAGGGCCGCGCAGGTGGTATCCGCCACCCGTCTCCATCGGCTCCTCGCCGACTCCGCCGTCTCAAGAGGCCACGTAGGTGGCTCCGCCACCCCAACCCATCGGATCCTCGCCGACTCCCTCCGCCTCAAGAGGTTGCGTAGGTGGCTCCGCCACCCCACTCCATCGGCTCCTCGCTGACTCCCGCCGCCTCAAGAGGTTGCACAGGTGTCTCCTCTACCCCACTCCATCGACTCCTCGCCGAATCCTACCGCCTCAAGAGGCCGCGCAGGTGGAATCCTCCACCCAACTCCATCGGCTCCTCTCCGACTCCGCCGTCTCAAGAGGCCACGCAGGTGGAATCCTCCACCCAACTCCATTGGCTCCTCTCCGACTCCGCCGTCTCAAGAGGCCGCGCAGGTGGCTCCGCCACCCAACTCCATCGGCTCCTCGCCGACTCCACTGCCTCAAGAGGCCACGCAGGTGGCTCCACCACCCCACTCAGTCGGCTCCTCGTCGACTCCCTCGGCTTTAAGAGGCCGCGCAGGTGGCTCCACCACCCCACTCAATCGGATCCTCGCCGACTCCCGCCGCCTCAAGAGGCCGCGCAGGTGGCTCCGCCACCCCACTCCATCGGCTCCTCACCGACTCCCGCCACCTCAAGAGGCCGAACAAGTGCAATCCGCCACCCGTCTCCATCAGCTCCTCGCCTACTCCACCGCCTCAAGAGGCCGCGCAGGGGAATTCCTTCCCCAACTCTATTTGCGCTTTGTCAACCTTGTTCCATTTTCACCGACAACTACGGAGGTGCTCCTCCTACCACCATTGTTCGACACAAAGGCTTCCATGCCTGCTGGGCTCCATCGCCTCGTCGTACCGACGTTCAAGGCATCCACGCCTTCCAGGCTCCCTCTCCCCGTTGTACCGACGTCGAGGCTTCCATGACTTCCAGGCTCATTCGCCCCGTAGTACCGACGTCCAGGCTTCCTCGCCTGTTGGGCACCATTGCCCCGTCGTAACGATGTCTAGGCTTCAACGCCTGCCGGGCACCATCGCCCCATCGTACCGACGTTCGAGGCTTTTATTCCTGCCGGGCACCATCGCCCTGTCATACTGACGTCGAGGCTTCCATTCCTTCCGTCTCCTTCGCCCCGTAGTAACGATGTCCAGGATTCCTTGCCTGCCGGGCACCATTGCCCGGTCGTACCGATGCCCAGGCTTCCACGCCTGCCGGACACCATCGCCCCGTCGTACCGACATTCGAGGATTTCATTCTTGTCGGGTACCATCGCCCCATCATACCAACGTCCAGGCTTCCACGCCTCCCAGGCTCCATCGCCCCGTCATACCGATGCTCCAGGATAACACGCCTTGCGGGCTCCGTCACCCCGTCGTACCGACGCTCCTGGCTTCTTCGCCCCTCCAGATTGAGGTAATGTAGTCATCCTTACTACCCTTGTGAAACTCTGTGTCATCCCAACCACCATGTTGCATCAACCACAGATGTCCTCCCTGTGGCCTTGAAACCAGCTTGCAGAAGGATCATCATGATTAGGGGATTTTATGGAATTCCGATCATATAGATCCCCCTCACCCAAACCACTAGAATGGGGTAGAGATGTCCATTCCTCTACCGAAACAATTCGTGTGGTTTAACGTCCCAGTTTCATGACGTTAAACTGCGTAACAACCATGTCCTAGTTGCATGACATTAAAGTGCATCATCATCCTACATGACGTAAAACTATTCATCTTCGTCCATCATGAAGTTAAAATGATCATTATTGTCCTGCATAACATTAAACCGCACAATCGTCCTACATGACGTAAAACTGTTCATCTTCGTCCATCATGATGTTAAACTGATCATTATCGTCCTACAGGACATTAAACTGCATCATCCTCCTACATGATGTAAAACTATTCATCTTCATCCATCATGACGTTAAACTGATCATTATTGGCCTGCATGACATTAAACTGCACAATTATTCTGCATGACGTAAAACTTTTCATCATCGTTCGTCATGACGTTAAAATGATCATTATCATCCTGCATGACAATAAACTACACAATCGTCCTGCATGACGTAAAATTGTTCATCTTCGTCCGTCATGAAGTTAAACTAATCATTAGCATCCTATAGGACATTAAACTGCATCATCATCTTGCATGACGTAAAACTGTTCATCTTCATCCGTTATGACGTTAAACTGATCATTATCATCCTGCATGACATTAAACTGCACAATCGTCCTGCATGACGTAAAACTGTTCATCTTCTTCCGTCATGACGTTAAATTGATCATTATCGTCCTACAAGACATTAAACTGCACAATCGTCCTGCATGACGTAAAATTGTTCATCTTTGTCCGTCAGGACGTTAAACTGATCATTATCATTCTACACGACATTAAACTGCACAATCGTCCTACATAACGTAAAACTGTTCATTCTCGTCCGTCATGATGTTAAACTGATCATTATCGTCATGCATGACATTAAACTGCACAATCGTCCTGCATGACGTAAAACTGTTCATCTTCGTCTGTCATGACGTTAAACTGCACATTATCATCCTGCAAGGCTTTAAACTACACCTTATTCCAACACGACCTTAAACTATATGGTCCAACATGACCATAAACTGTATGGTCCTACATGACCTTAAAACTGCCCCGCCGTCCGGCAGGACCATAAACTGCAAAATGGTCCGAGCTCTATGACCTTAAACTAAGATCTCCCCTCGTCCTTACTATAAGATGTTAAACTGCAAGCCATTCAGGCCTTCCTGACCGAGGATCAGCCTCAGGTCCCTTGGCCTCCTCAGGGCCCCGGTTCCCATCCTTACTGCAAGACGTTAAACTGAAATCCAGTCAGGCCTCTGTGACCAATGCGCAGCCTTGGGCCCCTTGGCCTTCGTTGACTCAGAATCTCTTGTAGGATTGTATGGTGTGGTGTGGGATTACATCCTCATTCATGTCAGGTTACCCACCATACTATACATATACCCAGCTAAGACACATTTATCATCCAGAACAACGTTAAACTGCACTTCAAGAACTATGTGTGGCTTGATTCCCATCTTAATTGGATACGTAGGAACGCTTGGACGCCTCGTCTTGAGCCCAGCCCCAATCTCTTCTCTCCCACTATCCCCCCTAGAAATAGTTTCCTTGGAGGGTCCTTGCATAGTGAGGAGTAGTCTTTCTTAGCCCTGCTCATACAGCCCCGCTCATACAAGGATTGTAAGGGTTGCACCATGTGCCCACTCCCGTTCTTCTATCCTCCCATGTCCTCACCGCATGACGTTAAACTGCATGGCCTTCAAGAACTACGTATGGCTTGATTCCCATCCTAATGGGATACGTAGGAACGCCCGGGCATTTCGTTTGTTGGACCATCCCAAAAGCCCAAATCTTCCCCTCGGGTCAAGACATATGGCAGGGTGCACATTTTTTCCCCAACTCACATCGATCAAGCCTCGACTCGGCTACACTTCCCCTGGATATGTTCACCTCTTTCATGGATGGATACAGCTATGATTCACCCACTCCTTGACTGGGATTACATCATTTTTCACACCTGGAGGGACCCCGAAGAACGGCCTGGATACTACGCCCAAGGGCTCTCCTACCGATACGGGCCAACGCCCCCATGGGTTTCCAAGCAACAAGCCGATACAAGTCCTGCGTTGCGAATTTTGTCAACGGTCGATGCTCATTTGTTGCTCCCATATCAGGTCACCATAGGAACGCTGTGTTTCGAACATGGTCAACAGTGTCCTAGATCCTCGGGTCCACCCCAAGATGGCCCAAACATCGAGTGCAGTAACTCGTTCTGCCCCATCCTGAAGCGACAAACTTCCCTCCGGGTGGTGCCAGCGGTTGGACCCACGACCCCGATTCTCTTATAAGGAATGTACGACGTGGTGTAGGATTACGTCCTCTTTCACGTCAGGTTAATTTCCATTCCGTACACATCCCCAGACGAGATACAGATATCTCTTTCCCCGTCCTTGCTGCGAGACGTTAAACTGCAAGTTAGTCAGGCCGTCCTGGCCGAGGCCCAGCCTCATGCCTCCCTCACTGAGGCCTATCCTCATCCCCCTTGGCCTTTTCGGGCCCTAGCCCAAGATCTTACCTGGAGTGTATGGTGTGGTGAAGGATTATGTCCTCATTCACGTCGGTCTTGTAATGACCACACCATATACCTCTCCCTTCCAAGCTGTTCCATCAACCCTTTTAAGTGGTTCACCAATGTACCTAAGGGTACTCTGGTTTATTACTTCGAATGCCAAACATTACTCGGACACGTCCGCACCTGCTTTCCAGGCTTTGTGTATCCCTGCATCAGGGCTTCCATCATCTTTCACACCTGGAGGGACACCCAAGAATGGCCTGGATACTATGCCCAAGGGCTCTCCTACCATTATGGGCCAACACCCCCGAGGGTTTTGGACAACAAATCAATAAAATCCCACGTTGCGAATATGGCCAGCGGTCGATGCTCTTTTGTTATTCCCACCTCAGGCTAACGCGATATGGAGACTATTTTTTCGTCCACGGTTAACAATTTTCCTCTATCGGCACACCAAACCCATTAAGCCTAAAATGTCGATTACACGATTAACATCCTTCTCCAGTCTCATCATGTCCAAGTAGAGTCTCGGAACTCTTGGTACTATTCCTCCATGCATGTCTGCGCATTTGGGGAACAAGCCATGTCAAAGGTGTCCTTCGGGGCTCTCTGCCCACTCCCCTTTGATGGACGCCCCATGTATTGTGATAAGGATTCCCCCCCTTGTTTCCCACACCGAGTTTAACTCACGTGGGATTATGGATCGGGTTGACGTCTGCACTTACTCGAGAAGTTGTCACCATTCATGGTCTGAGCTCTAAGACCATAAACTAAGATCCATCTAGAACTATGTTCAGCTTGATTACCATCTTCAAGGGATACGTAGGACCGCCCGAATGCCTTGTCTTCGAGTCCAGCCCATTTAGGGAGCTATTCTCTCTCCCCCTGTTTCACCTCTTACCTCTATATAGGCCCCTCGGCCTAAGGTCTCCCTCTCGAAGTGGCATACAGTGTGATGTGGGATCATGTATCCATCAATTATGTTTCATCACACTACGCACATTCCCCGCCTAGCATCGCCACTGCTATGTCTGCGTTGCATGACGTTAAAATTCATGCTTGGTCCTATCACACGACCCTAAACTACGACACTATCGTCCTGGCCACACGACAAAAAATGGCACTGCATTATGATGACCTCGTTGTAGAGGGAATCATGTGGGGTATTGGTCATGTACCATGCCTTTTGGCAATGCCTATCACAGCTTGATTCTTGTGGCGACACCAGGGCCTCCTACCCTATGCATGTCGCTTCAAAAAAAACCACTCACCTTAAAGGACAAACAAGATTTATCAAATTACGCTCCTTTCAGTGCAAGGGCCACTCCCACACTTCCCTTTTTCCCCTGGCACTGGTATCATACCATGTCACCCTTCAGAACTATGTATGGCTTGATTCTCATCCTCATGAGATACGTAGGAGCGCTCGGGCACTTCCCCGCAGGCCCAACCTAACCTTCACGTTCAGTCCCTCGACTCGAGCATTTCCCCAGAGAACACATGGTAAGTAGGGCTTAGGTCCTCATTCACTTCGGGTTTTGTAACCACCTTGTTGTGTGTCCCCTGCTCCCCTTACCCGTTCATGGTCCGAGTTCTAAGACGTTAAACTAAGACTCTCTTCAGAACTACGTGCAGCTTCATCCCCATCCTCATGGGGTACGTAGGAACACATTTGAATTTTTCTTTAGGCCCAGATCAACTATCGTTTATTGTCCCTCGACCTAAAACTGTTCGAGAAGCACATGGTGGTTGGAACCTCCGGTTCCCATTCATGTCAGGTGTCTGAGATACCCGACCATGTGCCTCCCATGTTTCCACCCGCCCTTTGGTCCGAATTCTACGACCCTAAACTATGATCTACCTATGGGAAAGGACTCTTCTCCCTCTATCAAATACTTCTCGTAGTCGTATTCAGATGTGTTTTGACAAAGATCCCGAAGTGTGGGATTTTCATAGGGACATTCCCCTCATCCCATGAACAAGTTTCATGAGCTCTCTATTTGGATCCTCATCCTCTTCCACATCCAAAAGTACCCTCAGATGACATGGATTCTAGGATTACGGGCTCTCCATGAATGTTGGACCTAAGGTCCCTCCAATCGTTTCAGGACAACATCCTTACAGATCTCTGACAACATTTGTGACATGGTCCCATGTTTCGAACATGGTCAACGGATGACCCTCATTTGTCCATCCTCATTCTAGGCTAATGCGAGATGGATACTGCGTTTCTGCCACAGTTAAAAGTTATCCTCTATCTTCACGATGTCGTCATTGTGATCCAAATCTCGAGCGTCATGATTCACACATTTCCACTTTCTCATGTTCAGGTGGAATTCCAACATGCTCGAATCTATCTCTTTGCACATCTAGGTGCGCCACATGGTCGTGTTAGTATCAGGGGGCCGGTATTCACTGAGTTTCCCTTCACCCTAACCTGCCCTTTTCTATGTCGGGAAATCCCACCACTACTTCTTGTTTCCCACACCGAGCATGACTCGCGTGGGCTTAGTAGTTTTGGAAGGATTTTTACCAACACGGCCAGGCATCTCATCGTCCCGCATGATGTTAAACTGCACTTTCAGAACTATGTATGGCTTGATTCCCATATTCATGGGGTACGTAGGAGCACCCGACCACTCTGCTTCGGGGCCAGCCTAATCCTCACTCTTGGTCCCTCGACCTGAAGAGTTTCCTCTGAGGGTACGTGGTGTGATTTGGACTCCAAGTCCTCATTCACGTCGGTTTCATATCTACCGCTCCACACAATCCCTGGGATCTTCCCTTTTATTCCATGTCCTATAGTATAACGTTAAACTACAAGAGTCCATGTGTCCTCAACACATGACACTAAACTGCGATTCTACCCTGAACAAGTTCAGGATGCCCCGTGTTAATCATGGGATGCACCGGAGCCTCTGCCAGAGAGGATTTCACCTGCCAGTGCTGGTCTATGACTACAATGTGCATCCAGAACTACGTGTGGATTGATTCCCATCCTTATAGGATACATATAGACACTCAGGTATTTCGCCTCAGGTCCAGCCACAAGAATCGTAAAATCATGTTCCTCCCCATTTCCGGCCCTCTGGCCTGACCCCTCGGGGGGAACTATGTAGCTGCAATTTTGCCCTGAACAAGTTCAGGATGCCGCAAGATCCCATTGGGAAGCAACAGACCCCCTCTCTAGAGAGGCCGTGTCCCAAAGAAGGAATGATCCATGATCAAACCAATGCGCCCATCTAGCGTACTCCCACCACGGTGGTGTAATTACATGAGTGTTGGATTCTGTTCAGACAAACCATCACTCCATATTCCACGCTTTTTGTGCCCCTTATTTGGACCCTCGTCCCCTTTCATGTATGAAGGGACCCCCTAACGGCATGGTCTCATGCTGCATCGGCTCACCTACCTCATAGGCCAACGTTCTGGAAGACTGTTCATTTTTGGAAGGACCCCTTAATAGTATGGATGCTCGACCTAGGGTCTGCCTACTGTCCTGGGCCAATGTCCCGAAGGATTGATCGACAACATTTGTGACATGGTCCAATGTTTCGAACATGGTCAGCGGTCGACCCTCATTTGTTGTCCCTATTTCAGTCTAACACATTAAGGATAACGTTTCTCCGCCACGGATAACGGTTGTCCTTTATTGTCACGTCGTCTCCATAGTGTTACGGATGTTGGGTATCGTAATTCACATCTCCCACTTCCCTCTGTTTGGATGGATCCTAACGCCCCTGGCGTTACCCCGCTCGTGCACTAGAGTAGGGTGGGAAAAGCAGGTCGGTTGTTCAGAGAGTCATTCTCTCCAGTCGTGACCCCTCTCTCTTAGGATTCCCCCAAATGGTGATTGATGTCCCATGTCGATCTCCTCACACCATCATTTGTTTAAACACTCTCATACAGGAGATCTTATTATCTCTTGTTTCCTGCACCGAGCATGGATCATGCAGGCTTAGAGATTTAGTTGAATTTATCCTCAATGCGATCAAGGTAAAATGGACCCCAATGTACGTGTTTTCCTCAGTCGTTTCCTCAGAATGTGGTCCACCTCACCCTTCTCAACCTCATTGGACCCCGTTCTTAGGGGTGGCATCTGTAGACCCCGGAAAACGCGTCCCTGAAATTTTCCAAATGCTTCCATACACGATCTAAGATCTTAGAAATTTTCTCAAGATTCGATTTGGTAGGTCGCAGGGCTCGAATGGAGCTATGGATTAAGAGTTATGGACATTTGATGTTGGGCTGGAAATCTGGTTCACCAAGCCCATTCGCAAAGCCCCCTTCGTGATCGGGGAGCACCACCGCGAAGAAATGAGGCGAGAGGCTTCGCGAACCCGTCTGACGTTCGCGACGCGCCGCAATGACCCACCGTGAAGTAGAGGTGGCGGTAACGCTCTGCGAATGCCATGACATTCGCGAGCCCGCCGCGAAGCACAAGAGGCGGGATGCTCCGCCAATGAATTTGACTTTCACGAAGCCACAGCGAAGAAAAGGAGGCGGGACAGCTCCGCAAAGTGCTTTGACGTTCACAACGCGCCGTGAAGATCCTCCGCGGAGCAAGCTCTGTCTTCGCGCTGAGAGAGCTTTGCTTCGCGGTGCACTTGCCTATAAATACCCAGCTAACCCCCCTTCTCTGGACGGATGGCCATGGCCACTTCGCCCCTTGGGCGGCTGAGCGGAGCTCCACATTGCGGCTCCGCGAGGCCATGCTCCGCGAGCAGCTTCCTTCGCGTTGCCACTCCGCGTGCCGAGGCTCCGTGAGTCCATGCTCCGTGAGCCCATGCTCCGTGATGCTGCTCCATGAGACCAAGCTCCGCGAGACCCCTTTGCTCCATGATAGACCATTGCTCTGCGAGGCCATGCTCCGCGAAGCTACTTCGCGAAGACCTCTCCTTCGCGAGGATCCTACCTTCGTGCCCACCATACTGCGCGGGTTGCGCCCCCGCACCCCCGCTCGGGGTCACTACCGGGCCGGTCCCTTCAAAACCATCAAAGACCGCCATGAAAAATGGATAGTCGCATCGTGAACTTTTCGGGCCAGGACTTCGGGATTTTCCATTGTGCACCAAACTTCAACCTATGGAATATCATGATTTGAGACACTCCTCCACACACCATGAAAAACCTTGAGTTGATGTATTCCTCTTGGTTCGTTTCCTATGTCGTGAGTTGAGGTTCTCATCATCAATTCCCCGAGTACCTTGAGTCGAAAAATTCCTCCAGAAACTCCTCCAAACCCTATCACTTGGCTCCCATGCCAGGTTGAACAAGAAAGGGTCGCCCTTGCGTAAGACCCAACACCAACCATTTCTAGGCACCTTCTGCCTAACAGTCCTTTCTACATGACTCTAAACTGTAGTAATACCTATGTCCCAAACCTAGGATTCCTCTTTCTCCAATAAAGAGATGCCTTATGCTCCTAGTATAAGAAGCCAACAGTCCTATCTATATAACTTTAAACTGTAGTACACCTTATGTGCCAATCATAGGATGCCTCTTACTCCAAATGAGAGATGCCTTATGCTCTTATCATGAGATGCCAACAGTACTTTCTACATGACTTTAAACTGTAGTAATCCCTATGTCCCTAACATAGGATGCCTCTTGCTCCAATCAAGATATGCCTTATGCTCCTAGTATAAGAAGCCAACAGTCCTATCTATATGACTTTAAACTGTAGTACACCCTATGTGCCAATCATAGGATGCCTCTTACTAAAAATGAGAGATGCCTTATGCTCCTATCATGAGATGCCAACAGTCCTTTCTACATGACTCTAAACTGTAGTAATCCCTATGTCCCAAACATAGGATGCCTCTTGCCCTTATACGAGAGATGCCTTATGCTCCTAGCATGAGATGCCAATAGTCCTACCTACAAGACTCGAAACTGTAGTACACCCTATGTTCCTAATGTAGGACTCCTCTTGTTCCAAACAAGAGATGCCTTATGCTCCAAGCGTAAGATGCTCAATGCCATGATTACAGTGGCATGATTCCAACGCCACTTGACATTATCCCACTTATGCACTAGCGCATAGGTAAATGCCTCAACCCACCAGTGAGTTGGGATGCCCTCATGGCTAGACATGAGGAAGACATTATGGGAAGCTTCCTAGCTTAATTCCCCTTCACCAGTGCCGCTCCATAGCGGCACCAGGGCAGCTTCCTAGTGTAAGCCCCATTCACCATTGCCGCTCCTTAGCGGCACCCGGGCAGCATCCTTGCCTAAGCCCTATTCACCATTGTCGCTCCTTAGCGGCACCCGGGCAGCTTCCTTACGTAATCCTCATTCACCATTTTCGCTCCATAGCAGCACCCGGGGAGCTTCCTAGTGTAAGCCCCATTCACTATTTATACTCCTTACCAGCACTCGGGCAACGTCCTTGCGTAAGCCCCATTCACCATTGCCGCTCCTTAGCGGCACCCGGGAAGCTTCCTTGCGTAATCCCCATTCACCAGTGCCGCTCCATAGCGGCACCCAGGTAGCTTCTTAACATAAGCCCCATTCACCATTGCCGCTCCTTAGTGGCACCCGGGCAGCTTCCTAGTGTAAGCCCCATTCACCATTGCAGCTCCTTAGCGGCACACGGGCATCTTCCTAGCGTAAGCCCCATTCACCATTGCCGCTCCTTAGCGGCACCCAGGAAGCTTCCTTGCGTATGCCCCATTCACAATTTCCGCTCCATAGCGGCACCCGGGCAGCTTCCTAGCGTAAGCCCCATTCACCATTGCCGCTCCATAGCGGCACTCAGGCAGCATCCTTGCGTAAGCCCCATTCACCATTTCCGCTCCTTAGCGGCACCCGGGCAGCTTCCTTGCTTAAGCCCCATTCACCAGTGCCGCTCCATAGCGGCACCCGGGAAGCATCCTTGCATAAGCCCCATTCACCAGTGCCGCTCCATAGCGGCACCCGGGCAGCTTCCTAGCGTAAGCCCCATTCACCATTGTCACTCCTTAGCGGCAACCGGGCAGCTTCCTAGCGAAGCACCATTCACCATTTCAGCTCCTTAGTGGAACTTGGGCAGCATCCTTGCGTAAGCCCCATTCACAATTGCCGCTCCTTAGAGGCACTCGGTCAGCTTCCTTGCGTAAGCCCCATTCACCAGTGCCGCTCCATAGCGGCACCCGGGCAGCTTCCTAGCGTAAGCCCCATTCACCATTGCTGCTCCTTAGCGGCACTTGGGAAGCATCCTTGCGTAAACCCTATTCACTATTTCCTCTCTTTAGCGGCACCCGGGCAGCTTCCTTGCGTAAGCCCCATTCACCATTGCCGCTCCATAGCGGCACGTGGGCATCTTCCGAGAATAAGCCCCATTCACCATTGCCGCTCCTTAGTGGCACTCGGGTAGCATCCTTGAGTAAGCCCCATTCACCATTGCCGCTCCTTAGCGGCACCCGGGCAGCTTCCTTGCGTAAGCCCCATTCACCATTGCAGCTCTATAGCGGCACCCGGGCAGCTTCCTAGCATAATCCCCATTCACATTGTCGCTCCTTAGCGGCACCCGGGCCGCTTCCTAGCATAAGCCCCATTCACCATTGCCGCTCCTTAGCGGTAGTCGGGAAGTATCCTTGCATAATCCCGATTCACCATTTCCGCTCTTTAGCGGAACCCGGGCAGCTTCCTTGCATAAGCCCCATTCACCAGTGCCGCTCTATAGCGGCACCTGGGCAGATTCCTTGCGTAAGCTCTATTCACCAGTGCCGCTACATAGCGGCACCCGGGCAGCTTCCTAGCGTAAGACCCATTCACCATTGCCGCTCCTTAGCGGCACCCGGGCAGCTTCCTAGTGTAAGCCCCATTCACCATTTCAGCTCCTTAGCACCACTCGGGCAGCTTCCTAGCATAAGCCCCATTCACAATTGCCACTCCTTAGCGTAACTCGGGTAACATCCTTGCATAATAACCATTCACCATTGCCGCTCCTTAGCGGCACCCGGGCAACTTCCATGCGTAAGCCCAATTCACGAGTGCCGCTCCAAAGCGGCACCCGGGCAGCATCCTAGCGTAAGCCCCATTCACCATTGCCGCTCCTTAGCGGCACCCAGTAAGCTTCCTAGCGTAAGCCCCATTCACCATTGCTGCTCCTTAGAGGAACTCGGGTAGCTTCCTTGCATAATCCCCATTCTCCATTGCCGCTCTATAACGGCACCCGGGAAGCTTCCTAGCATAAGCCGCATTCACCATTTCTGCTCCTTAGCGGCACTCGAGAAGCTTCCGTGCGTAAGCCCCATCTACAATTGCTGCTCCATAGCGGAACCCGGGAAGCTTCCCTGCGTAAGCCCCATTTACCATTGCCGCTCCATAGCAGCACCCGGGTAGCTTCCTCACGTAAGCCCTGTCCACTGTTCTGATCCCAATCAGCGGTAAGCCGTTGTGATCCTATGCAGCGGTAAGCTGTTGAAATCCTTTTCCAGTGGTAAGCCGTTGTGACCCAATCCAGCGGTAAGCTGTTGTGACCCCATTTAGCGGTAATCCGTTCACATCCTTATCTAGCGGTAAGCCGTTCACACCAAATGCAGCTGTAAGCCGTTGAAACCCCCAATCGGTGGTAAGCCATCATCAGAAGAACTACTTGGACTTTGATTCCCTGCCACGAGGATACGTAGGAAGCATATTCAAGGATCAAGCCTGAAACCAACTTCATCCTTTTCTTTGGGCCTCCATCCTGGTGTAAGTCCCAGCACCATGGGTCGCCTAATGCGTAAACCCCTCTTCCCTTCTCACGGACGCACCCTTCACGACGTGATCGTCAGGTCCTTTCTGCCTCTTGTTTCTCACACTGATCATGACTCATGTGGGCTTAGAGTAAGCATCGGCCATGGCAATGACCTCATCCAACATGACGTTAAACTGTATACCCCCGTCCAACATGACGTTAAACTGTATGCCCCTGTCCAGTATGACGTTAAACTGTATGCCCTTGTCCCGCAATGACATTAAATTGCACACCCATTTGAACTACGAGGTCTTTGATCCATGTCACAGCACGGTACGTAGGAATCCTCCACGAGGTTCAAGCCCACCCGTCATTTATTCATGTCAAGTTCTACCATCGTCCATCATGATGTTAAACTGCATTCTAGTCCAACGGAAAGCCGTTGTGACCAACCCGAACTACGAGGACTTTGATCCATGTCAAGGCATGGTATGTAGGAAGCCTCACGAGTTTTAATCCCATCTCCGATCGGACCAAGGTCCCTCATTTACATCGGTTCGCCGAAACCCACCGCCATACCCGAACTACGAGGACTTTGATCCATGTCGAGGCATGGTATGTAGGAAGCCTCCCTGAGGTTCAAGCCCACAATCCATCGGACCAAGGTCCACCTCCACGTCGGTTCGCCGATGAAGACCCCTTTGAACTACGAGGTATTTGATCCATGTCACGGCGTGATACGTAGGAAGCCTCCTTGAGGTTCAAGCCCACCCATCATTTATTCACGTCAGGTTCCACCTTCGTCCCACACAACGTTAAACTGCATTCCGGTCCAGCAGCAAGTCGCTGTGACCAACCTGAACTACGTGGTCTTTGATCCATGTCAAGGAATGGTACGTAGGAAGCCTCTACGATGTTCAATCCCACCTCTCATCGTTTATTCATGTCAGGGTTCAACTTCGTCTCGCACGACACTAAACTGCATTCCGGTCCAGCGGCAAGTCGTTGTGACCAACCTGAACTACGTGGTCTTTGATCCGTGCTAAGGAATGGTACGTAGGAAGCCTCCACAAGGTCCAAGACCACTGACACTGGGACCCCCCCTGGTCCCCCTCATTCACATCGGCCTTCCGGCGTCCAACCTAAACTACGTGGTCTTTGATCCATGTCAAGGCATGGTACGTAGGAAGCCTCCCAGAGGTTCAAGCCCACAACCTGTTGGTCACTCCGACCTTCTTCACGTGAGGTCACCAGCACCTGGGCAGCCTAGTGGGTAATCCCCACACCATCTGGACCAAGGTCCTCACTCGCGTTGGTTCGCCGACACACCCTTTGAACTACGTGGTCTTTGATCCATGTCAAGTCATGGTATGTAGGAAGCCTCACGAGGTTCAAGCCCACCACCCAGTTGTTCCGACCTCATTCACGTCGGTTCACCCCCGTCCCGCATGACGTTAAACTGTATTCCACACCTCATTTGAACTATGAGGTATTTGATTCATGGAAAGGCATGATACGTAGGAATCCTCCCAGAGGTTCAATCCCACCACCCGTTGGTCACTCCGACCCTCTTCACGTCGGTTCGCTGGCAATACCCTTTGAACCATGGTCCACCTTCACATCGTTTCGCTGACGACACCATCCATCAGAAAAAGGTCCACATTCAAGTCGGTTCACTGGCAACATCCATTGGACCAAGTTCCACCTTCACGTCGGTCCACCAGAACCATCCCGAACTACGCGGACGTTGATTCCCTGCCACAGGGATACGTAGGAGGTCTCTTCGAGGCTCAGGCCCAACTTCACCGTCGCCCCTGTGATGGTCCCATTTCATCCCCCCTCCACTTCATTCATCCATCCATCACCCATCTTGATTCTCACCCGGGCCGCCACATCCCGGTGGGATCATGCCATCCACCTCCTCGCTGCTCCTAGCGGCGCATGGGCCGCTTTCCACATGTAATCCCCAGTATATCTCTAGGTCGTTGTCCTCTGTGTACACCCCGATTCATCACCCCTTCAAACTACGCGGGTTTTGATCCCTGTCTTCTACATAGGGTACGTAGAAAACCTCCAAGAGGTTCAATCCCAACCAATGCTAATCCATGGTTTACCCCATCCTGGGGTGCACTTCCCCTGATCCACCCTCAGTGGTGTTCAGATCAGCCATTACGGTGTGACATCCCCACTCTATGAGCGCACCACCTCAGATCTGTCCTCATTGGGCGTCCTAATCTATCCATCTTCTAGGTATTCCCCCCTTGGGATGTACAAATCTGATCCGTCTCTATGGGACGTTCTAATCACCCTCATTCTGTCTCCTCAAGAGGTTAAGCTCGCGGCCTACTTCGTGATAAACACGAGTTGCCTGAGGAAAACCTCGGATGACACGCCTTTGGCATAACCATCTCCGCAAGACGTTAAACTCGCGTCATACCCTATGTTAAACATGGGAAGATGAGGAAAAACTTAGATACATGCCTATGTCATATGATTCCCCGCACTCGACGTGGGATGCCTCGGGTTATGCACCCTTGAGATGCCCTCTCATGAGGAAGAATACAGGTTCCCCAATGTCCATGCACCCAGAGATTCCCTGACATGCCTGATGTTGTCATCTACTCCGACCAAAGGTCGCTACCATGTCAAGATCCCATGGAATGTCTTGACAGAAGTAGTGTAATTAACCGGAGTCCATGAAGATATGGCACCGAAAATGAGATTCACGAACAACGTATTAAATCTTTGAGGGAGACCCGGACTAGGTGATGAGTTCTGAGGAGGAATCCACAGAAGAAAATGCCGACACCCCATCATTCCGTTTCAATCAAGAAGCCGACGTCCCTGATAAAGGAACGGATGTCGCCCGCCTTTGGAATGCGGGAATGCGGGGCAATAGTAGAGCGTCCTCCACAGACGGATGCCCGCGCCCCGGCAAAAGCGTTGGAAACACATGCACTCTTACATGATGGGAGAACTATTTTAAAAAAATACGATCAATCCCATTCTTCCATTTCAAATGTTCCAATTTCTTTCCATTTAAAACCAAAACAGGTTTTATTCAAAACATGCATTTTTTACAAGATAAAACCAATGGGTTTCTATAAAATCATTTTAACCCATTTTCACAAGTTTGAAATCCAATAAAAACTAATTCCATAATCACATAATTTATTTCCACAATTAAATCCAACAATTTAATTGAAATTATTTCGATCAAATCCACAATTTTAATCATCCAATTTCCATAAACACACCCAATTCAATGGAATTGGGGTTTTCCAAATTTCTATAACAAAACCATTTCAAATATCTTGATTCACTGGAATCGAGTTTTTATCAATTTAATTGAATGAAAATTTGAGAAATTGAATTTCAATCAACAATTGAAATAAATCAAGAAAATACAATGATAATCAATTTATTAAGTTGGGATGAAACTACCTACCTTGAAGGTTTGGACCAAGACCACAACAGTCGAGAACACTCAAGAAAACTGGGTTTCTTCTTCAAGAACTCACCTTAGATCTCTTCTCCTATAAAGATCAAGACCAAAACTCATCAAACTTGGTACCACAAACTTAGATCTTCCCATTACTGGTGTAGATCTAAGAAACTTAGAGAAGAACAAAAGTAGATCCAAGTAGATCTAAGAATCCAACCAAGAATGAAGAAAAAAGATCACATACCTCAGGAATTTGGCTTTGATTCACCAAGAGGAGCATTTGAATCACCTCTAGAACAATGGGAGAACCATCTCTAACATTAAAAGAAGAAAAAACCCGAGTTACGGCTGCTTAGGAGAAAAAAAGGCACTTAGAGGCAAAACCGAGCGAGATCCACAATTTAAGGATCTCATTTAAGTGACCGCATGGTTTGGCACTACGGTTTGACAAACCGTGTGCTAACCGTGCATGAGCTACTGCCTTAGCCACCCTTCTCGCATGGCTTGGCCGCATGGTTAGACAAATCGTGTGTCACCCATGCAGAAGCTTCTGCCCAGGATTCAAGGCTGGCACGGTTTGGTCGCACGGTTTGTCAATAATTGAAATTAATCAAGTAAATACAACGATAATCAATTTGGAAAGACAAGATAGAACCACCTACCTTGAATGTTTTGACCAAGACCATAATGGTCGAGAATGATCAAGAAAACGAGGTTGTTTCTTCAAGAACCAGCCTTAGATCTCTTATCCTAGAAAGATCATGACCAAAAATCATCAAACATGGTACCACACACATAGATCTACCCATAACAGGTGTAGATATAAGAAAACAAGAGAATAACAGAAGTAGATCCAAGTAGATCTAAGAAACCAACCAATAACGATGAAGAACGATCACATACCTCAAGAATTTGTCTTCAATTCACCAAGAGGAGCATTTGAATCGCCTCCCGAATGATGGGAGAACCCTCTCTGACCTTAGGAGAAGACAAAACCCGAGTTAGGTCTGCTTAGGAGTAAAAATGAGTCACATAGAGGAAAAACCGAGTGAGATCTACAATTTAAGGATCTCATTTAAGTGACTGCACAGTTTGACAAACCGTGCACTAACCATGTGTGAGCTACTGCCTTGTCCACCCTTCTCGCATGGCTTGACCGCACAGTTAGACAAACCGTGCGCCACCCATGTGGAAGCTTCAGTTCGGGTTTCAAGGCTGGCATGATTTGGTCGCACGGTTTGTCAAACCATGCACAAACCGTGCACAACAGACTCTCCACTAGTTTTCTTTAAAAGTTCACCCAAACGCAACCCATGTCTTTACTCCAAAACAAGGGTACTTAGAAACATCAAAAAGTACCTGAAAACGTAACGGAATGTTAAAAACTCCCCACCATAAGATCTTTCTGCCCCCAGAAAGCCTATGAAGAAACATCCATGTCAAAAAGATGAGGCCACTGATCTATCATTAGTGCCTCCCTTTCCCACGTCTCATGAGAATCAGAACCATGCTGCCAGAGTACACAGACTAGAGGTATCGTTCTCCCACGAAGTACCTTGGTCTCAGAATCAACAACCCTAACTGGTCGTTCAGTAACAGATAAATCTGGTTCTATTTCAAGACCCTTCCACCTCACAACATGAGATGGATCAGAGAGATACTTTCGCAACTGCGATACATGGAACACGTTATGTATCGACGTAATTTGTGGTGGTAGAGATAAATGGTAAGAAACTTTCCCCACAAGACCAATAACCTCAAAAGGTCCCACAAAATGAGGGGAAAGCTTCCCTTTCCTCCCAAACCGTCGATGACCCAATCAGGGTGAAACTTTCAAGAAAACCCGGTCACCAACTAAGAACTCTAAAGGTTTATGGTGATGAGCAGCATAAGACTTGTACCGAAACTATGCTGTCAACATTCTCTAACGAATCAACTGGATCATAGCTATTGTCTCTTGGAGCAAACTCGGTCCTACCAGGGAACTTTCACCAATCTCTGGCCAACATAAAGAAGATTTACAAGGACCACCATACAATGCCTCAAAAGAAGACATCTTGATCGCAAATTGATAACTGTTGTTATAAGAGAACTCAACTAGACCAGGATGGTCATCCTAAGACCCACCAAAGTCGAGAACACATGCACGGAGCATATCCTCAAGGATCTGAATAACTCTCTCTGTCTAGAAATCTGACTGTGGATGGTAGGCCCTGTTGAAACGGACATGAGATCCCAGCGCCTCCTGAAGTCCTCTCCAAAATGGACAAGTAAACGGGGATCCCTATCAGAGACTATAGCAGATGGAACTCCGTGAAAATGAAAAAATTCTTTCACATTGATATTTCACAACTCCTCAACTTTTTTTGTATCTCGAATAGGTATAAAGTGAGCCGACATGGTCAGCCTATCGATCACAAACCATATCGTATTCTTCTTCCTCTGGGTTTGAGGTTACCCAACCACAAATTCCATAGAAATTTCATCCCACTTTCAATGTAGGGACTGGAAGTGGTTGAAGAAAACCTGAAGGTTTCTGGTGCTCCGCTTTCACCTGCTGGCATGTATAGCAACGAGATAAAAACTCAGCAATATCTCATCTCATACATGTCCACCAGAACTATAACCACATGTCATAGAACATCTTTGGGGTTCCTGGGTGTACTACCCACTTAGAGTTATGGCAATCCCCCATCACATCCTTCCTTGCCAATAACGGCACAACATAATAGTTTCGATAACACAGGACACCCTCTTTGGAGAATGACTAGGGGTTGTCGGTCTCCCCACCATAAAGAGAGTTCCTAATTCATCATCCATAATTTTTTTATTAAGCCACTTTAAGGACAACTGGGAAACCAAAGTTCGCACACAAGGACTACGTGATAAAAGAGATCATAGTATCGTTAAACACAAGACTAAGGTTATTTGATTCAGATTCTCTGTATAATTCCCAGTGCAGAGTACTAACCTGGATGTCTAGATCCTCCCTAATAAGTGCTTCAAGGTGATAAATCATTCTGTCCATTACCTAGATGAATTCCTCCAAGTTGATTCTTCCTTGGGTGAAGCCTCAGACAATGATTCGGTCTTGATAGTCTATCCACACTTCTTTCTCCTCTATAGCCTCAGTCTGCAAGCGTCTTTCATAAATCCTTAAAATCTCTTCATTTGATGTGTTTGGCCGAAGGACTTTTCCAAACATCTCTTCCTTAGAGTGGAAGATGAGCCTTAGACACTCCTCACCCTCTTCCTCTATTACACTTGATTCTCTACTTGGATCCCCACTTTACCCATTTAGAAGGCCTTTGCATTCCTTGCTTCCACATTTCTTGGACAACCTGGTTTCCATTGGTTTCGGCAAGTGAGAGTATTCTTTGCGCCCCTTGGGTTTTTTACCTTGAACCACTATGCATTTCCACAAGTCGCGCTTTCCTTTTTCCCCCTTCTTCCTTCTTGGACTGTGGGGACCTTTCCCTTGGAACTGGTCCAGGCTGTCAACTGAGAGTTGGCTAAAAATATCATCACATGAATCCGCATCCTCTTATGAAAATGACTGTTCTTGAGTTTCCATGCCTTCAAATCGGTTTTTCACTTCAACCCCCGGACCTTCTTTCAGAGCCCTCAGCCTACCTGAAGAATCCAACTTGCCTGATTTGACAGCGAAATCCTTCTTATTCTTCCCCTCTCTCCTAGTCATCTGAATGGAGGACTTCAAACTGAGTGTGTTTGGGTCAAGAGGACCCAATACGCTATCCCCTTCCTTCCTTCCTCGACCGTTCTGCCTTCCTTGACCGTGGAGAGATCTTGTAGCTGCATGCAAAAAGGATTTTTCCTGCACAGCCTTGACAGATGGCTCGGCCTCCTTTCCAAATTGAGACTACTAGTTAAATCCCTCCCATTCCCGACCGTGAGGACCCCCTGGGCCATGGACATTGCCAACACCATTTCCTAATGCTATGTAATTCATCAACAAGTTGTTGTTCTTGAAGAATTAACTTGAGAAGAGAATATGTGAACTGGACACTGGAAAAAGAAACTTCATTCCCCTTCCATTGAACTCCAATATGCAACTGAGAAAAAAGAGCCATTAAACTCGACACTTTTGAAGATTCTTTCATAGCCTGAGGTGGAATTTTCCTGCTTAACGCATCTGCATCTACATTCCCTTTCCTTGGGGTATAGGCAATGTCAAAGTCGAAATATTGCAGGTACTCCACCAAACGTCTTTGGCGAATATTCAAATCTTTTTTACATAAGATATAACTCAAGATCTTGTGTTCTGAATACACAGTAAACCTTTCTCCATAAAGGTAATGTCTCCAACACTTAAGTGCATGTATTACAGATGCAATTTCATGGTCATGGGTAGGATAGTTCTTCTCATGAGGCTTAAGCTGACGAGATCCATAGGCATCAACATGATCACCTTGCATAAGGACACATCCCAAACCTAAACCCGATGCGTCACAGAAGACCACCTACCCTATCCCAGCCTCAAGCAGAGTTAACATCGGCACAGTAGTCAAAATATTCTTTAGCTCAACAAAAGTACTCTGACATTTATCGTTCCTGGAAAACATCACTCCCTTTTAGTCAGATAAGTCATTGGAGAAGCTATCTTTTAGAAGTCTTTAACAAACCGTCGATAATATCCTGCTAAGATAAAGAAGCTCTGAATCTCGAAAATATTTTGTGGTTTTTCCCAAGTCATAATAGCCTTCACCTTATCAGGATCAACTAATATTCCTTTTTCTGACATGACATAACCTAATAATTTCACTTCCGAAATCCAGAAATCACACTTTGAAAGCCTGGAATAAATTCAGTGATTCCTTTGAGGACCCATAACTATTCTCAAATGATGCACATGATCCTCCATATACATTGAGTAGACAAGAATTTCATCCAAAAAGACCACCAAGAAAGTATCTAGATACTCATGGAAAACCCTTTTCATCAATGCCATGAAAACTGCAGGAGAATTTGTTAGGCCGAAGGGTATAACAAGGTCCTCATAATGGCCATACCTACTCCGAAAAGCGGTCTTAGGAATGTCAGATTCCTTTATCCTCAACTGATGGTAACGAGATCGAAGATCAAATTTTGAAAACCACATTTCCCATTTCAATTGATCAAACAGATCATCAATTCGTGGTAACAGATATTTGTTCTTTATCGTAACTTGATTGAGCTGTCGATAATCAACACATAAGCGAAGAGAACCATCAGCCTTCCTGGCGAAGAGAACAGGTGGTGCCCAAGGTGACACACTCGGGCGTATACAATCTTTCTCAAGAAGATCGTCTACCTGAGACTTCAGTTCCTTTAGTTCATCTAGATCCATTCGGTAAGAGGGAATATAAACGGGTTGAGTACCAGGCATTAAGTCAATAGAGAAAACAACTTCCCTTACTAGTGGCATACCAAATAAGTCAAAAGGAAACTCGTTGGAAAACTCAGGGACGTCTGGATAAAGATCGCCACACATTGAATCTCTCTCTATATCAAAGGAAAACACTGATATAACCATCCCCAAATCTAGATAAGAGGGTCCAGCTCTACTTGACCTTGGGTCCCATTCTCCTTGAAAAACAAGAGGCACACCACTGGGTGTAGTAGGGTAGACCTGTCGAAGATAACAATCGAACCGGGATTTATTGGCAATGGGCCAATCCATCCCAAATATGATTTCAAAAGATTTCTTGTTGTGAACAAAGAAACTCCATACATGATCAACATCTGATAGAGAGAAGACACAAGCAGGACTACAGAGACCCTTCTCTCTCATTACACCAAGGGGTGTAGTAATATCCATCGCACAAGATAAAAGTTCCATAGGCAGACTAAACAGATTAACCAGATGGGTTGAAATAAAAGAGTGATATGCACTAGTATCAAAAATAGTTGTCACTAAAGATGAAGCTATAGTAATTGTACCTCTCACAAATGCAGGACCTGTATCGGCTACCTCTGGAGACACTTCCACTGCGTGAAGAAGCTTCGTTCCGGATGCATGAGGCTGGAACCCTTTTGTACGTGAATCATTTGATTTCCCCGCAGTATTTTGAGGTTCTGATGATCCTATTCAACTACGCGGAGAATATATGTGATGGCAGAATCTCTATAGGTTCCCTAAACTTCAGTAGGAGCTACAGTTCTTGGGTGCCTCAGTGCAAACCCTCTTACAATATCCTGGCTTCCCACACTGATAGCAAGTCAAGGAAGCCCCTCCTGGTGCTACTGGAGGTCTGGAATGACTATGTTGCCGAGAACCAACATGAGAAACATTGCGCTTTCGTTTTCCTTTAAAGAAACCAACAATGCCACTAGAAAGAAAAGGAACTTCCTGAAACCCTGACTTTCCATCCAAATCTATCTCAACCATCATTGCCCTATCCAGCACATCTGCGTAAGTGGGTATCTTATGTAAGAAAACCTGAGAATAGATATCTGATCAAATCCCCAACTCAAATCATCGATCCTTCATCATCTCATTCGATACAATTTCAGGAGAAAACTGTACCAACTCAGCAAAGCGATTTGAGTACTCAGTCACGGTTCTGTTGGCCTGCTCAAGTTTGAAAAATTCCACAGCATTGGCCAACACCATAGGTTCTGGATAGAAATGATCAGTGAAAAGAACGCTAATGTATTTCCACTCCAAATCCTCTTGTTTCCCAGCCGTCACCATCGTGTCCCACCATCTCCTACTTGGTCCCTCCAGCACGAAGGCGGAACACTTCACCTTGATCGCATCCAGTGTCTCTAAAAACCCAAACAGACATTCAATCATGCTCAACCATTCCTCAGCATGTTAGGGATCAGTGGAGCCTTTGAAGACCGGTGGCTTTTGGCATAGGAACTCTTGGGAATGACTTTGGAGAATATCACCATAAGGATCAATAGTTGGAGTCTGAATAGTAATTGAAGGTGGTGCCTGTCCCAGAGCTTGGACAGTGCGAACAATCACCTCAACTAGACTCGGATCCACAGTAGGATTTGCTTGCTGCGATTCAGTAGAAGCCTCTCTTTGAATCCTATTCACACGTCTTCTTGGAGGCATGATGCTACACAACATCAGCAGAAAACAAAGAATACAATAGATTAACACTCAACCTGAGTAACAAGGAAAACTACTCTTAAAAGAAGGGATAACAAGATTTGGATTCCACTCTATCGAAATCAAAATAGGTAAAAGACTAGAACTAATCCACAAGTCTCCTTTACCAAACCACCCATGAAAACATAATGTTCTTTGTGGTGAGAGCTGGCCAGGCACTCAATCGCAACTACCTCCTAAGTCCCGACAAGAAAACTCAAATGCATACTATCATTAAGTCAAGATGCTCAAACCTCCCTCAGATACCAATTTTTCACGAACCAGCCCGGGTACCTTGGTTACCTGATAACCAAGCCGACCCTTATATAACCTGAAGGGAATTCACAATCGCCATGGGTCGGTGACTAGCACCTAGAATCGTACAACATATAAGTGGGAACGATTTTTCCACAAGAATGCGGAAGCAAGAGTAAAACAAAACAGTATGCATAACAAAAGAAACTACACTAGGAGTAATATACCGGAATAAAAATTGGCACAAAAATTAAATGTACTACAACCCAAGTACAAAAAGGGAAAATAGTCCAAAGGTCCCAAAGGACACAACTCACCAAGTTCAGAAATCAACAATTAGATCCACCACCAAGAGGTCCCTTCCCTTTTCTCGATCTTGGAAAAAGAAAGTCTACAAACACATGAAGGCAAAAGTAGGGTGTGAGCCTAATCCTAGTAGGATACCACCAATGGTTCCATAACATATTCTAATAATAGATTATCCCAATAAAAGATTTCCATTTTTCAAATAAACAGGTTTGGCAACTTAAAAGCATATTTTAACAAAACATGCTATAAATTTTCAAATGATGGAATAAATATATTTAAGCAAAGGCTTTTCAAATGATGGAATGTTTCTAAAATAATGGCTTAAGAAAATAATTTATATAAAAAAGTTTATATAAATTCAACAGTCTTGTAAACCAGTTCAAAAACCTTGGCTTACATTTATATCTCAAATATAAATAAACAAGCGAGCAACATGGTCATCGGCCAAAAGATACGATAGTATTAACCAGTTATAGGATTCCCCACTCTCTATGTGAACTCAGCAAGATGTGTATACAAAATTCCCTATTACAATGGCCAAATTAGACTCATAACCTATAGCATCCCGCATTTTTATCACATAAACTTTCATTTCATTATACAAAACCGAGGAGCTTTAAGGTTTAGTGTCTTGGAAACCGGGAACTTATTACATGAGAAAAAAACATTCTTCATAAACACTTGAAAGGATTCTTCATTTGTTAATCCAAAGTTCATTATTGTATCTCATAACCTAGGAGAATACATCAAATGAAAGGGTGATAAAAATGCCCAGTAAGGGAAACAAGGGAAACATTTTATATGAGAACTTGAGATACATCAAAAGTCGTGAAAAATAACTTTTAGGCATGAGAAAGAGATCATGAGGAATTTAATAATAAAAATAATGTATTTCATAACATGAAGATGTGGCTAAAACATTTAACATTGACAATCATTTCCCTTTTACCAAGGTCCATCCCCAAGGTGTCATTAAAATTTACCAAGGTT
Organism: Viscum album; assembly: GCA_963277665.1. Lineage (NCBI taxonomy): Eukaryota > Viridiplantae > Streptophyta > Magnoliopsida > Santalales > Viscaceae > Viscum > Viscum album. The sequence goes on from OY728139.1 coordinate 78,793,501, forward strand.
ATTCACCAAGGCATCGTTAAAAATAGTCATCTCTAGAGATTAAGTCTTTACCCAATGCATTGGAGCGCTATCAGGGTGCACCCTTAAATTTGCCATTATAATCATGTGATCCACATATATCATCATCAAACATTTCATAAACAACCCGTATAGCATAAAATAAATGGGTTTCCTTTCATAATCACAACGTTTTAAAAACTGCTTTAAAGACATGATCTTTATGTCACCTTAAACCCACGAAAAAGGAAAGACGGTTTCGTGTATGTAAATCCCAGAATTAAAATAGAACATTTTGATATATATGTGAATACCCCTGTAGAAAAAGATCTTTGAGTATTCAATTAATAAATTAACAAAATTTGAGAAAAAGAGAGTGACATTTTGAGACGAAAATTCTTCACAATAACGGCTATGTTACAGGGTTTTAGAAAAGATTGAAAAGAGAGGGGACATGAGTCACCCACTCATAAATGATTCATAACATAGTAGAGGGACATAATATAATGGATATAAGAACATGGTAATGAAATTTTAAAGACATACCATATGAATTGCAAAACATGGAAGGAAGACAAAAATAAGATTTCTCTTATGAAAATTCGGCAGCCTAACAGCGTCACTTAAAACATCAAAAAAATTCAATTGATGAGGTAAAAATAGGGTCTCTGATAATATAAACATAAAATATTAGTATTATATATATATATATATCATACCCCAACATAATAAAAAGGAACATGAAAGACTTGGCATGAAAATAGATCTTGAAAATGAGAACGGTGAAAGAATCCCTTAAAAATTTGGCAGCCTAACGGCGGCACTTAAAACATAAAAATAATGAATTGAAGAGATCAAATAGGGTCTCTAATCATATGAAAATACAAGATCAGAATTATATATATAGATATCATACCCAAACAAAATAAAAAGGAACTTGAAATACCTGACATGAAAGTAGAACATTAAAAAATGACAAAGGTGAAAGAATCCCTTAAAAATTCAGCAGCCTAACGACGACACTTAAACTTTCTTAAAATGAATTGATGAGAGAAAGAGGGGGTCTCTAAAAATATGAACATGAAGAGTTCATTAAGAGGATTATAAAAGATCATCCTCCAACATAAGATCATGGTGCATAAAAGAAATGACATAAAAGAGATTATTTGAAAAGAAAGAGAGAGGTAAGATCCCTTACATTAACATGTATCTCTTAAAACACAATGTTTGGGACCTTGAGGGCCTGGGGGCACCTTGGGAGGAATCCTTGGGAGGTAATGAGACCAGAGATTAGTTGGGGGAGAGTTGGGAGTGAAAAATAAAGGAGTAAATGGTGGGAATTTATAGGGAAAGTGAGGGGCAATGCATTAATGGCCAAGGGACACCTCATTGGTGGTATTGGCAAAACCATAGGCTTGCCCAGGGTATTTTCCCATGGTATTGGCCACTTGGGACAACTCATACCTTATCTTACTATTCACAAGTCGAACATATTTATTACATACTTAAAACATCATTTAATGATGTCATTAAACACCCGTAACTTAAAAACTATATTTTCACTACTCATCAAAAATTCAACTTTCTCAAAGAAATCCCAAAATTTCACCATAACCAAATATCGATACTCTAATTTCAAAAATTAACTCCATTCTATAATAATAATTTTCTAAATATTTGTAATTTAATTATTAAATAAATACACTATTCACCGAAAAATAATTTTTTCAGAAAAATACCCAAAAATTACCTTAACATAATATTGAAGCTCTGAGTTCAAAAATGAAATCCATTTTATAAAAATAATTTTCTAAATATTTTTAATTTCATTTTTAATTAAAAAACACTATTCACTAAAAAAATTAATACTTGACTAATAATTTCTGAAACAGTTATTTACCTATTTTATTAAATCACATTACTTAATCAAGGTGCCTAGATTATATTAATACTTTCTTTAAGTGAGATTACTAATCCATTTGGTCACATTACTAATCCTAAGCATAAAATCACTATTCAAAATTTACTATTCATCAAAAATTAAGTTGATATTATTAGACTCTAAATTTTGTACTAAACATAATTGTATAAGACCATTTTTTGAAAATCATTACACATTTTTAATTATTTAAGGTTTACATAAACATTTTTTAAAGTATCCTTTTTCTAAAATTCATCAAAATTATGCATACTATATTTATCTAGACATTTGAAAATTCGAAAACTTCACCATAAGAAGAGAACACAATTTTATTTATAACAAAGGATTACACAACGTAGCTATGGTCTCCTTACATAGCCCCTTATAACCCCAGCATAAGACCTAAGTGTAAGGTGTGCTAAGGTGAGAGATTCTAAGGTCGGCTCGGCCAACGTCGCGCGAGTAGTAATTTCTATGAGTTTGAACTTCTAGTGAAGGTGATTCCGTTCTAGCTTCACACGATGAAGTTCAGCTTGGGTTTGGTCCAGAGCAAAGCCCATTGTTGCTACCTCCTTCCCACGTTTTGTTAGATGGGCTTCGATCGGCCCAAGACTACTGGATGATGCCATCGAATCTTCTTTCTATATTAATTAACCAAGATCACTTGTATTTAGAGACAATAATTGAAACGTTTAGTTTCCAGCGGTCATAATGACCAATGATCATATAACAGTGGAAACCCAACGGTCTCATTTTAATTATACTCATGTTATCAAATGAAGCAGTTTTGTTGAGTATAAAATAACACACAAAATTAGGAAACAATATTTATTCAAAATTTTGGGTCATTACAATCTTCCCCCCTTAAGAAATTGCATCCTCACAATTTTTTAAAATTGGGATTGGAAATTTCATTGAAAGTACCACATCGAAAGAAGAGTCAGTAACACTATTACATTAAAAGAAAGAAAGGGAAGTAAAATGGTCGTCTGAGTTAACCCATAGTAGGATTCCATGTAGGAAAACGTGGATATAGAAGAAAAAAAAGGGTCAAGTTCTAAGGGAGAGTGATCAAAAACATGATTAGGGGAAAGTTAACCACAAGAAAATCACAAACTTATGATGTGTGTAAATGGTATTTGATTATCCAGTAGGAAACTTAAACCAACAACCTTTTTGTTTTATGTTCTTTTTAATAATTTTGAGGAATTCATTTACTACATAGAATAAAAACATAAGGAAATATATTTACCATCAAGTAGAGTTTCATCCCTAAATAAGATTCTACCAAAACTAATCTTTTCTCTAAACGATGAGCATTCAAAAACACTCAGTCTCATCAAAACACAAGAATCATCTTTTAAAGAATCACATAATCCACCAAAGATTAACTATATATTTCTTCTATTATCCCAAAAATAGAAAGGGTAAGATAAAACAACTCTTCAAAAAGAATGAATCCCATAGGAAGGGAAACTTCTTTAAATATTCAAAATTACATAGTACCACCCAAAGTTCATCATAGACCATTCCATAAATAATTGTACTTAAAATTACTCAAAATAAACCAAACTATGATTGAAACCTAAATAAAAGATATATTTGATAACATAGTCTTCCAAGATAAACATTATCTTTCATCTCCAAACAACATCAACCACTCCTAACATCTTATAACAAAAGTAGCTAAAGAAAACATATTTTCTGCAAGATAGGTTAATCATTTCTAAAAGTAACCTATATTACCAGAAGTTCACCTTAAATTCATCGATTCTTCAAAATATATTTCATCCTTTACTCCTCACAGAAAATACCGTAGTAATCTATTTACCTCGATCAAATAGGGTTCCCAAAATAGTGAACGTCTTCCAAAATAATAATCATATTTTAATCCCCTAATCATCTCTGTCATATTAATACAGAAATCGTCACATTTCCTATCACATTGGTTTTCGGGACATGTTCTTCCATTTCCCTCCATTAACTAAGAAAAGAAAGTACAATTAGGGGCTTAAATACTTAGCCAATAATCATGAAAAGGAACTTAAAGCATAGAAGGATAACTTGTAGAAGAAAATTATACCCTAATTTGTGATCCCTAAGGTTCCAAACTAGGTTATCCATGATCATATATTCTTATGTGAATATTTATTTTATATTATCTTTGTTCCTTTAATAATGGTTCATACTAAGCTTATGAATTTACCAAAGCATATCCCCTGGGAGTGTCGTAACCAATAGTGAAACAAGGCCTGTTGTCGTGTACCAGTTCCCGTTCGAGTCTAGCTCAAAGCGGTGTTTTCAAGTTTTACCCCTATGTACATCTGTGCCAGAGCCACCTCTACATGCTCGTATCCAGACAGGGATGTATTTTCTTGGCAACCCCTACTCAATACTCACCAAAATACCAAGAAGATTTCCTAAATGTAGATTTTTCTATAGGATTCGTCCTAAAGTTTTCATATCCTAATTTCCACAAATAACTAAACCATCCTTTGATACCAACTATAGCTTCCCACATTTTTATCACATAAACTTTCATTACATTATACAAAACCATGGATCTTTAAGGTTTAGTGTCTTGGAAACTGGGAACTTATTACATGATAAAAAACAATATTCTTAAACACTTGAAAGGCATATTCATTTTTTCATCCAAAGTTCATTACAGAATCTCATAACCTGGGAGCATACATCAAATGAAAGGGTGAGAAAAAGGCCCAGTAAGGGAAACAAGGGAAACATTTAATATGAGAATATGAGATACATCAAAAGTCATGAAAAATTACTTTAAGGCCTAAGAAAGAGATCATGAAGCATATCATAATAAAAATAATGTATTTCATAACTTGAATATGTGGCTACAACATTTTACATTGAAAATCATTTCCTTTTCACTAAGGTTCATCCCAAAGGTGTCATTAAAAATTACTAAGGTTATTCACCAAGGCGTTGTTAAAAAATGTCATCTCTAGAGATTAATTCTTTACCCAATGCATTAGAATAATATTAGGGAGAACCCTTAAATTTGTATTTATTATCATGTGATCCACATATATCATCATCAAACCATTCATAAACAACCCATATAGAATAAAATAAATGGGTTTTCTTTCATAATCATAACGTTTTAAAAACGGCTTTAAAGACATGATCTTTATGTCACTTTAAACCCATGAAAAAGGAAAGTGGTTTTCGTGTTTGTAAATCCCAAAATTAAAATAGAACATTTTGATATATATGTGAATACCCCTGTATAAAAGGATCTCTGAGTATTCACTTAATAAATTAAAAGAATTTGAGAAAAAGAGAGAGACATTTTGAGACGAAAATTCTACAGCACAACGGCTATGTTACATGGTTTTAGAAAACATTTAAAAGAGAGGGGACATGAGTCATCCAATCATAAATGATTCATAAAACATTAGAGGTAAATAATACAATGGATATAAGAACATGGTAATTAAAATTTAAAGACATATCATATGAATTAAAAAACATGGAAGGAAGACAAAAATAAGATTTCTCTTATGAAAATTCGGCAGCCTAACGGTGTCACTTAAAACTTCAAAAAAATGAATTGATGAGGTAAAAATAGGTTCTATAATAATATGAACATAAAAGATCAGTATTATGTATATAGATATCATACCCCAACATAATAAAAAGGAACATGAAATACTTGACATGAAAATAGATCTTGAAAACGAGAAGGGTGAAAGAATCCCTTAAAAATTCGGCAGCCTAACGGCGCCACTTAAAACATCAAAATACTGATTTGAAGAGATAAAATAGGGTCTCTCATCATATGAACATAAAATATCAGTATGATAGATATAGAGATCATACCCCAACATAATAAAAATGAACTTGAAAGACTTGACATGAATGTAGTACAGTAAAAAATGAGAAAGGTGAAAGAATCCCTTAAAAATTCGGCAGCCTAACGACGTCACTTAAACTTTCATAAAATGAATTGATGAGATAAAGAGGGGTTATCTCATCATATGGACAAGAAAAGGTATGTAATAGGATTATAAAAGATAATACTCCAACATAAGAGCATGGAGCATAACATAAATGACATAAAAGAGATTACTTGAAAAGAAAGAGAGAGGTAGGATCCCTTACCTTAAAACATATCTCTTAAAACTCAAAGGTTGGGACCTTGAGGGATTTGGGGCACCTTGGGAGGACTCCTTGGGAGGTAATGAGACCAGAGTTTCGTTGGGGAGAGTTGGGAGTGAAAACTAATGGAGGAAAGGGTAGGTATTTATAGGGAAAGTGAGGGGACAAGGCATTAATGGCCAAGGGACACCTCATTGGCGGTATTGGAAAAACCATGGGCTTTCCCATGGTATTTTCTCATTGTATTGGACACTTGGGACACCTCATACCTTATCTTACTATTCATAAGTCGACCATATTGATTACATACTTAAAACATCATTTAATGATGTCATTAAACACCCGTAACTTAAAAACTGTATTTTCACTATTCATCGAAAATTCAACTTTCTCAGAGAAATCCCAAAATTTCACCTTAACCAAATATCGATTCTCTAATTTCAAAAATGAACTCCATTTTATAAAAATAATTTTCTAAATATTTTTAATTTAATTTTTTAATAAATACACTATTCACTGAAAAATCATTTTTTTCAGAAAAATACCCAAAAATTACCTTAACATAATATCGATGCTCTGAGTTCAAAATTGAAATCCATTTTATAAAAATAATTTTCTAAATAATTTTCATTTAATTTTTAATTAAAAAACACTATTCACCAAAAAAACTAATACTTGACTAATAATTTCTGAAACAGTTATTTACCAATTTTATTGAATCACATTACTTAATCAAGGTTCCTAGATTATATCAATACTTTCTTTAAGTGATATTACTAATCCATTTGGTCAAATTAATAATCCTAAGCATAAAATCACTATTCATAAATTACTATTCATCAAAAATTAAGTTTATCTTATTAGACTCTAAATTTCTTACTGAACATAATTGTAGAAGACCATTTATTGAAAACCATTACACATTTTTAATTATTTAAGGTTTACATAAACATTTTTTAAAATATAATTTTTCTAAAATTCATCAAAAATATGCATACTATATTTATCTAGACATTTGAAAATTTGAAAATTTCACCATAAGAAGAGAACACAATTTTATTTATAATAAATAATTACACAACATAGCTATGATATCCTTACATAGCCCCTTATAACACCAGCGTATGACCGAAGTGTAAGGTGTTCTAAGGTGAGAGAATCTGATGGCGGCTCGGCCATCATCTCATGAGTAGTAATTTCTATCAGTTTGAACTTCTAGCGAAGGCGATTCCATTCTAGCTTCACACGATGAAGTTCAGCTTGGTTTTGATCCAGAGCAAAGCCCAGTGGTGCTACCTCCTTCCCAAGTTCTGTTAGATGGGATTCGATCAGCCCAAGACTACTGGATGAGGCCGTCGAATCTTCTTTCTATATTAATTAACCAAGATCACTTGTATTTAGATACAATAATTGAAATGTTAAGTTTCCAACGGTCATATTGACCAACGATCATATAACAGTCAAAACCCAACGGTCTCATTTTAATTATACTCATGTTATCAAATGAAGCAGTTTTGACGAGTATAAAATAACACACAAAATTTGGAAACAATATTTATTCAAAATTTTTGGTCGTTACTCACCAACCCATCGGGGATGTGACCCGCTGCATGTATGTTTTAGAATGTTGTCTTAGCGTAGATTGTATCCAAATAACTCACTAACTAGCTAAGTCTTGCATGCCCTATAACATTATGGGTGAACTATTTTAAGAATGCTTAAAATACGATCAATCCCATTCATCCATTTGAAAAGAGTCAAATTCATTCCATTTAAAACCAAAACAGGTTTTATTCAAAACATGCCTCTTACACAAGATAAAACCAATGGGTTTCTATCAAATCATTTCAAGCCATTTTCATAAGTTTTAAATCCATTCAAAACCAATTCCATCAGTCCACATTTCATTTCCACAATTAAATTCGACAATCTAATTGAAAAACATTTCCATCAAATCCACAATTTAAATTAAACAATTTAAATCGACCAATTTTCCATAAACACACCCAATTCAATGGAATTGGTGATTTCCAAATTTCCATGCCAAAACCATTTCAAATATCTCGATTCGATGGAATCGAGTTTTTATCAATTAAATTGAAAGAAACTTGAGCAATTGAATTTAAATCAATAATTGAAATAAATCAAGTAAATAAAACGATAATCAATTTGGAAAGACAGGACGGAACCACCTACCTTGAAGGTTTTGACCAAGACCACAACAGTCGAGAACGCTCAAGAAAACCGGGTTTCTTCTTCAAGAACCCACCTTAGATCTCTTCTCCTGGAAATATCAAGAACAAAACTCATCAAACTTGGTACCACACACTTAGATCTACCCATAACGGGCGTAGATCTAAGAAACCAAGAGAAGAGAAGAAGTAGATCTAAGTACATCTAAGAAACAAACCAAGAACAATGAAGAACGATCACATACCTCAAGAATTTGTCTTCGATTCACCAAGAGGAGCCTTTGAATCACCTCCAGAACAATGGGATAACCCTCTTTGACCTTAGGAGAAGACAAAACCTGAGTTAGGGAGGCTTAGGAGGAAAAAACGAGGCACTTAGAGGCAAAACCGAGTGATATCCACAATTTAAGGATCTCATTTAAGGGACTGCATGGTTTGGATGCATGGTTTGACAAACCGTGCGCTAACCGTGCATGAGCTACTTCCTCAGCCACCCTTCTCACACTGCTTCGCCACATGGTTAGAAAAACCATGCGCCGCCCGTGCGGAAGCTTCTGTCCATGTTTCAAGGCTGGCACGGTTTTGTCGCACGGTTTTTCAAACCGTGCGCAAATCATGAAAAACACCATAGGTTCTGGATAGAACTGATCTGTGAAAAGAACCCTAAAGTCTTTCCACTCCAAACCCTCATGCTTCCCAGCCGTCACCATCATGTCCCACCATCTCCTACTTTGTCCCTCCAGCACGAAGGTGGCACACTTCACCTTGATCGCATCCGGTGTCTCTAAAAACCCAAACAGACGTTCAATCATGCTCAACCATTCCTCAACAAGTTGGGGATCAGTAGAGCCTTTGAGGACTGGGGGCTTCTGGTATAGGAAATCTTGGGAATGACATCGGATAATATCACCATGAGTATCTATAGCTGGAATCTGAACAGGAACTGAAGGTGGTGCCTGTCCCAGAGCATAGATAACGTGAACAATCACCTCAAATATCTCGATTCGATGGAATCGAGTTTTTGTCAATTTAACTGAAAGAAACATGAGAAATTTAATTTAAATCAATAATTGAAATAAATCAAATAAATAACAACAATAATCAATTTGGTAAGACGGGACGGAACCACCTACCTTGAAGGTTTTGACAAAGACCACAACGGTCGAGAGCGCTCAAGAAAACCGGGTTTCTTCTTCACGAACCCACCTTAGATCTCTTCTCATAGAAAGATCAAGACCAAAACTCATCAAACTTGGTACCACACACTTTGATCTACCCATAACGGGCGTATATCTATGAAAATGAGAGAAGAGTAGAAGTAGATCCAAGTAGATCTAAGAAACCCACCAAGAACGATGAAGAACGATCACATACCTTAAGAATTAGGCTTTGATTCACAAAGAGAAGCCTTTGAATCACCCCTGGAATGATGGGAGAACCCTCTCTGACCTTATGAGAAGACAAAACCCGATTTAGGGCCTCTTAGGAGGAAAAACAAGGAACATAGAGGAAAAACCGAGCGAGATCCACAATTTAAGGATCTCATTTAAGTAACCGCACGGTTTGGCTGCACGGTTTGAAAAACCATGCGCTAACTGTGCGTGAGCTACTACCTCGGCCACCCTTCTCACCTGGCTTGGCCACACGGTTAGACAAACCATGTGCCGCCCGTGCAGAAGCTTCTTTCCAGGTTTCAAGGCTGGAAGGGTTTGGTCGCACGGCTTGTCAAACTGTGCGCAAACCGTGCACAACACACTGTCCTCTAGTTTTTCTTCAAAAGTTCACCCAAAAAAACCCAAGTCTTTACTCCAAAACAGGGGTACATAGAAACATCAAAAAGTACCTGAAAACGTAACAGAATGTTAGAACCTCCCCACCGTAAGATCTTTCTACCCCATGAAATACTATGATGAAACCTCCATGTCAAAAAGATGAGGCCACTGATCTCTCATTGGTTCCTCCCTCTCCCACGTCTCATGAGAATCAAAACCATGAAGCCAGAGTACACGGACCAGAGGTATCATTCTCCCACAAAGTACCTTGGTCTCAGAATCAACAACCCTGACTGTTCATTCAGTAACAGATAAATCTGGTTCAATTTCAAGACCCCTCCACCTCACAACATGAGATGGATCAGAGAGATACTTTCGCAGCTGTGATAAATGGAACACATTATGTATCGATGCCATTTGTGGTGGTAGGGCTAAAAGGTAAGATTCTTTACCCCACAAGACTGATATCCTCAAAAGGTCCCACAAAACAAGGAGCAATCTTACTTTCCCTCCCAAGCCGTCGATGACCCAATCAGGGTGAAACATTCAAGAACACCTGGTCAAAAACTAAAAACTCTAATGGTTTACGACGATGATCAGCAAAAGACTTGTACCGACTATGTGCTCTCAACATTCTATGACGATTAAACTAGATCTTAGCTGTCGTCTCTTGGACCAAACTTGGTCCTACCAAGGAACTACACCAATATCTGACCAACAAAAAAGGAGATTTACAAGGACGGCCATAAAATTCCTCAAAAGGAGCCATCTTGATCGCAGATTGATAACTGTTTTTATAAGAGAACTCAACTAGTCCCAGATGGTCATCCCAGGACCCACCAAAGTCGAGAACACATGCATGGAGAATATCCTCAAGGATCTGAATAGATCTCTCTCTCTGTTCATCTGACTGTGGATGGTAGGCCAGGATCAAAGGGACCTAAGATCCCAGTGCCTCTTGAAGGCCTCTCCAAAAGAGAGAAGTAAACAAGGATCCCTATCAGAGACTATAGCAGACGGAACTCTGTGCAATCGAACAACTTCTTTCACATAGATATTTCCCAACTCCTCAACATTGGTTGTATCTCAAATAGGTATAAAGTGAGAAGACTTGGTCAGTCTGTCAATCAAAACCCATATCGCATTCTTTATCCTCTGGGTTTGAGGTAACCCAACCACAAAGTCCATAGAGATTTCGTCCCACTTCCATTTAGGGATTCAATGTGGTTGAAGAAAACCCGAAGGTTTCTGGTGATCGGCTTTCACCTGCTGGATTGTATAGTAATGAGATACAAACTCAGTGATGTATCATCTCATACATTCCCACCAGAACTATCTTCGCATGTCATATAACATCTTCGTGGTTCCTGGGTGTACCGCCCACTAAGAGTTATGGCAATCCCCCATCACATCCTTCCTTGCCGATAAAGGCACAACATAACAGTTTCAATAACACAGGACACCCTCATTGGAGAACGACCACTGGGTGTCGATCTCCCCACCATAAAGAGAGTTTCTAATTCTATGGAATTCATCATCTAGTTGTTGGTCCTGAATAATTAACTCAAGAAGAGCAGATGTCAACTAGAAACTGGCTAAAGAAACTTCATTCCCCTTCCACTGAACTCCAATATGAAACTGAGCAAAAAGATCCATTAAACTCCACTCTTTTGAAGATTCTTTCACCACCTGAGATGGAAGTTTCTACTTAATTAATCTGTAACTAAATTCCCTTTCCCCGAGGTATAGGCAAAGTCAAAGTCGAAAGATTTCAGGTACTCCACCCAATGTCTTTGGTGAAGATTCAAATATTTTTTAGATAAGATATAACTCAAGCTCTTGTGGTCTGAATACATAGTATATGTATCTCCATAAACGTAATGTATCCAACACTTAAGTGCATTCATTACAGCTGCAAGTTCATGTTCATGGGTAGGATAGTTCTTCTCATGAGGTTTCAGCTGACAAGATCCATAGGAAATAACACGATCACCTTGCATAAGGACACATCCCAAACCTGAACTCGATACATCATAGAAGACCACGTAACCTATCCCAGCCTCAAGAAGAGTTAACACTGGATAAGTAGTCAAAAGATGCTTTAGCTCAACAAATGAACTCTGACATTTATCATTCCAGGAAAAATTCACTCCCTTTTTAGTCAGAGAAGTCATTTGAGAAGCTAAATTTGAGAAGTCTTTAACAAACCGGCGATAATATCTTGCTAAGCCCAAGAAGCGCCGAATCTAGAAAAAATTTTGTGGTTGTTCCCAAGTCATAACAGCCTTCACCATCTTAGGATCAACTAATATTCCTTGTTCTTTTAGGACATGTCCCAATAATTTCACTTCAGAAATCCAGAAATCACACTTTGAAAACTTTCCATAAAGTCTGTGATTCCTTAGAAGACCCAGAACTATTCTGAAATGATGCACATTATCCTCCTCAGACTTGGAGTAAACAAGAATGTCATCCACAAAGACCACCACGAAAGTATCTAGATACTCATGTAAAACCCTGTTCGTCAAAGCCATGAAAACTGCAGGAGCATTTGTTAGGCAAAAGTGCATAATAAGGTACTCATAATGGCCATACCTACTCCGAGAAGTGGTTTTAGGAATGTCAGATTCCATTATCCTTAACTGATGGTAACCAGATCGAAGATCAATTTTTGAAAACCACTTTTCCCATTTCAATTGATTAAATAGATCATCAATTTGTGGTAAGAGATATTTGTTCATTATCGTAACTCGATTGAGATTTCGATAATCAACACATAAGCAAAGAAAACCATCTGCCTTCTTGGTGAAGAGAATAGGTGCTGCCCAAGGTGACACACCTGGGCGTATAAAACCTTTCTCAAGAAGATCGTCTAACAGAGACTTCAGTTCCTTTAGTTTAGCTGGATCCATTCGTTATGAGGTAATAGAAACTGGTTGAGTACCAGGCATTAAGTCAATAGAGAAAACAACTTCCCTTTCTGGTGGTAAACCAGAGAAGTCAGAAGGAAACACTTCGGGAAACTCAGTGACAACTGGAGGAAGATCACCACACATTGAATCTCTCTCCAAATCAAAGGAAAACACTGATATAATCTTCCCCAACTCTAGATAAGAGGGTCCAACTCTGCTTGACCTTGGGTCCCATTTTCCTTGAAAAACAAGAGGCACACCACTGGGTGTAGTAAGGTAGACCCATTGAAGATAACAATCGATCCGGGATTTATTGGAAATGATCCAATCCATACCAAATATGACATCAAAAGATTTCATGTCAAGAACCAAGAAACTCCAAACATGATCAACATTTGATTGAGAGAAGAAACAAATAGGACTACATAGACTCTTCTCTCTCATTACACCAAGGGGTGTAGTAATATCCATCACACAAGATAAAACGTCCATAGGAAGAATAAGCATATTAACTAGATGGAACTAAATAAAAGAGTGAGATGCACCAGTATCAAAAATAGTTGTCACTAAAGCTGAAGCTATAGTAATGGAATCTCTCACAGTTGCAGGACCTATATCAGCTACCTCTGACGACTCTTCCACTATGTGAAGAAGCTTCGTTCCGGATGCCTGAGGCTGGAACCCTTTTGTATGTGAAGCTTTTAATTTCCCCGTAGTATTTGGAGGTGCTGATGATCCTGTACCACTACGCAGAGTAGAGAAGTGATGGCATAATCTCTGTAGGTTCCCTAAACGTCCACAGGAGCTACAGTTCTTTGGTGCCTTAGTGAAAAACCTCTTAGAATATCATGGCTGCCCACATTGATAGAAAGTCAAGGAAGCGCCTCCTGGTGCTACTAGAGGTTTGGAATGACTCTATTGCCGAGAATCACCATGAGAAACATCGCGCTTCCGTTTTCCTTTAAAGGAACCAACACTTCCACAAGAAAGAAAAGGAACTTCTTACAACCCTGACTTTCCTACCAAATCCATCTCAACAATCATTACCCTTTCTAGAACATCAGAGTAAGTGGGTAGCATCAGTAAGAAAACCTGAGAATGGATATCTGATCGAAGCCCCAACTCAGATCGTCGAGCCTTCATCCTCTCATTCGATACAATTTCAGAAGAAAACTGTACCAACTCAGCAAAGCGATTTGAGTACTCAGTCACGATTTTGTTGTCCGGCTTAAGATTGAAAAACTCCAAATCCTTGGCCAACACCATAGATTCTGGATAGAACTGATCAACTAAAAGAACCCTAATGTCTTTCCACTCCAAGCCCTCATGTTTCCCAACTGTCACCATCATTTCCCACCATCTCCTACTTGGTCCCTCCAGCACGAAGGTGGCACACTTCACCTCGATCGCATCCGGTGTCTCTAAAAACCCAAACAGACGATCAATCATGCCCAACCATTCCTCAGAATATTGGGGATCAGTGGAGCCTTTGAAGACTGGTGGCTTCTGGATAGGATCTCTTGGGAATGACTTCGGAGAAAATCACCCTGAGGATCTATAGCTGGAGTCTGAACAGGAATAGATGGTGGTGCATGTCCCAGAGCTTGGACAGTGCGAACAATCACCTCAACTAGACTCAAATCCACAATAGGATTCGCTTGCTACCATTCAGAAGAAGCCTCTCTTTGAATCCTATTCTCACGTCTTCTAGGAGGCATGATGCTAAACAACATCAGCAGACAACAAAGAAGACATTAGATTAACACTAAACCTGAGTAATGAGTAAAACTACTCTTAAAATAAGGGATAACAAGATTTGGATTCTACTCTATCCAAATGAAAATAGAGAAAATACAAGAACTAATCCACAAGTTTCCTTTCCCTCAACACCCCTGGAAACTTAAGGTTCATTGCGGTGAGAGCTGGCTAGGCACTCAATCGCAACTACCTCCTAAGTCCCGACAAGAAAACTCAAATGAATACTGTCATCAAGGCAAGATGCTGAAACCTCCCTCTGATACCAATTTGTCACGAACCAGCTCGGGTAACCTAGTTACCCGATAACGGAGTCAGCCCTGACATAACCCGAAAGGACTTCCTGATCCCCAAGGGTTAGCAACTAGTACCTGGCATCATACCTCATACATGTGGGAACGATTTTTCCACAAGAATGTGGAAGCAAGAGTAAAACAAAACAGTATGCATAACAAAAGAAACTCCACTGGGAGTAATGTACCAGAATACAAATAGGCACAAAAATTAAAAGTACTAAAACCCATAGACAAGAAGGGAAAATAGTCCCAAGGTCCCAAAGGACACAACTCCCCAAGTCCAGAAATCAACAACTGGATCCACCTCTAAGAGGTCCCTTCCCTTTGCTCGATCTTGGTAGAAGAAAGTCTACAAACACCCGAAGGAAAAAGTAGGTTGTGAGCCTAAGCCTAGTAGGATACCACCAAAGATTCCAAAACAGATGAAAATAATAGATTATCCAAAGAAGAGCTTTCCATTTTTCAAATAAACAGGTTTGGCAACTCAAAAGCATATTTTAACAAAACATGTTATACATTTTCAAATTATGAAATAAATATTTTTAAGAAATGGATCTTCAAATGATGGAATTTTTCTAAAACAATGGCTTAAGAAAAACATTTATATAAAATAGTTTATATAAATTCAGTATGCATGTAATGCAGTTCAAAAACATTGGCATACATTTATATCTCAAATATAAATAAAAAAATGAGCAACATGTTCATCTGCCAAAAGATACGATAGTATTAACCAGTTATAGGATTCCACACTCTCTATGTGAACTAGCAAGATGTGTATACACACATCCCTATGACAATGGACAAAGGAGACTCATCACCAAACCATCAGGAATGTGACCGGCCGCAAGTATATTTTAGAACATTGTCTAAGCGTAGAGTGTATCCAAATAACTCACTAACTACCTAAGGCTTGCATTCTCTCTTACATGATGGGTGAACTATTTTAAGATTGAATAAAATACAATCAATACCATTCTTCCATTTCAAAAGAGTCAATTTTATTCCATTTATAACCAAAATAGGTTTTAATCAAAACACGCCTCCTACACAAGATAAAACAAATGGGTTTCTATCAAATCATTTCAAGCCATTTTCATAAGTCTGAAATCCATTCAAAACCAATTCCATCATTCCAAATTTCATTTCCACAATTAAATTCAACAATCTAATTGAAATACATTTCTGTAAAATCCACAATTTAAATTAAACAATTTAAATTGACCAATTTTCCATAAACACACCCAATTCAATGGAATTGGGTTTTTCCAAATTTCCATGCCAAAACGATTTCAAATATCTCGATTCGATGGAATCGAGTTTTTATCAATTTAATTGATAGAAACATGATCAATTGAATTTAAATCAATAATTGACATAAATAATGTAAATAGAATGACAATAAATTTGGCAAGACGGGATGGAACCACCTACCTTGAAGGTTTTGACCAAGACCACAACGGTCAGGAACGCTCAAGAAAACCGGGTTGCTTCTTCATGAACCCACATTAGATCTCTTCTCCTAGATATATCAAGACCAAAACTCATAAAACTTGGTACCACACACTTATATCTACCCATAATGGGCGTAGATCTAAGAAACCGAGAGAAGAGCAGAAGTAGATCCAAGTAGATCTAATAAACCAACCAAGAACGATGAATAATGATCACATTCCTCAAGAATTCAGCTTCGATTCACCAGGAGGATCCTTTAAATCACCTCTGGAACGATGGGAGAACCCTCTATTCCCTTGGGAGAAGACAAAACCCGAGTTAGGGCTGTTTAGGAAGAAAAAAGAGGCACTTAGAGGCAAAACTGAGCGAGATCCACAATTTAAGGATCTCATTTAAGTTACCGCATGGTTTGGCTGCACGGTTTGACAAACCATGTGCTAAACATATGTGAGCTACTGCCTCAGCCACCCTTCTTGCATGGCTTGGCTGCACGGTTATACAAACCGTGAGCCGCCCGTGCAGAAGCTTCTATCCAGGTTTCAAGGCTGGCATGGTTTGGTCGCACGGTTTGTCAAACCATGAAAAAACTGTTCACAACACACTATCCTCTAGTTTTTCTTCAAATGTTCACCCAAACGCAAGCCAAGTATTTACTTCAAAACATGGGTACTTAGAAACATCAAAAAGTACCTAAAAACATAACAAAATGTTACAACCTTTCCACTGTAAGATCTTTCTTCCCCTAGAAAGCCTATGAAGAAACCTCCACGTTAAAAAGATAAGGCCTTTGATCTCTCAATAGTGCATCCCTTTCCCACATCTCATGAGAATCAGAACTATGCTGCCAGAGTACATGGACCGAAGGTATCGTTCTCCCACTAAGTACCTTGGTCTCAGAATCAACAACCCTGACTGGTCGTTCAGTAATAGATAAATCTGGTTTAGTTTCAAGACCCCTCCACCTCACAACATGAGATGGATCAGAGAGATACTTTCGCAGTTGCGATACATGGAACACGTTATGTATCGACGTCATTTGTGGTGGTAGAGCTAAATGGTAAGAAACTTTCCCCACAAGACCAATAACCTCAAAAGGTCCCACAAAACGAGGAGCAAGCTTCCCTTGCCTCCAAAGCCGTCGATGACCCAATCGGGGTGAATCTTTCAAGAACACCTGGTCACCAACTATGAAATCTAAAGGTTTAAGGTGGCGATAAACATAAGACTTGTGCCGACTCCGTGCTGTCAATATTCTCTGACGAATCAAATGGATCTTAGCTGTCGTCTCTTGAACCAAACTTGGCCCTACATAGGAACTTTCACCAATCTCTGACCAACATAAAGGAGATTTACAAGGACAGCAATACAATGCCTCAAAAGGAGCCATCTTGATCACAGATTGATAAATATTGTTATAAGAGAACTCAACTAGTCCCAAATGGTCATCCCAAGACCCACCAAAGTAGAGAACACATGCGTGGAGCATGTCCTCAACGATCTGAATAGCTCTCTCTATCTGGCCATCGGACTGTGGACGGTAGGATGTGCTCAAACAGACCTGAGATCCCAGTGCCCCCTAAAGGCCTCTCCAGAAGAGATAATTAAAATAGGGATCCCTATCAGAGACTATAGCAGATAGAACTCCGTGAAAACGAACAACTTCTTTCACATAGATATTTCCCAACTCCTTAACTTTGGTTGTATTTAGAATAGGTATAAAGTGAGCCGACTTGGTCAGCCTGTCGTTCACAACCCATATCGTGTTCTTCTTCCTCTCGGTTTGAGTTAACTAAACCACAAGTTCCATAGAGATTTCATCACACTTCCATGTAGGTAATGGAAGTGGTTGAAGAAAACCCGAAGGTTTCTGGTGCTTGGATTTCACCTGGTGGAATGTATAGCAACGAGATACAAACTCAGCAATGTCTCATCTCATACCTAGCCACCAGAACTGTCGTTGCATGTCATATAACATCTTCATGGTTCCTGGGAGTACCACCCACTGAGAGTTATGTCACTCCCCCATCACATCCTTCCTTTCTGATAACGGCACAACACAACGGTTTCGATAACACAAGACACCCTCTTTGGAGAACGACCACTGAGTGTCGGTCTCCCCACCATAAGGAGAGTTTCTAATGCAATGTAATTCATCATCCAGTTATTCTTCTTGATGAATTAACTCGAGAAGAGAATATTTCAACTGGATACTAGTGAAAGAATCTTCATTCCCCTTCCACTGAACTCCAATATGAAACTGAGCAAAAAGAGACATTAAACTCCACTCTTATGAAGATTCTTTCATAGCCTACGATGGAAGTTTCCTACTTAACACATCTGCAACTACATTCCCTTTCCCCGGGGTATTGGCAATGTCAATGTCAAAAGATTGCAGGTACACCACCCAACGTCTTTGGCAATGATTCAAATCTTTTTGAGAGAAGATATAACTCAACCTCTTGTGGCCTGAATACACAGTAAATGTTTCTCCATAAAGGTAATGTCTCCAACACTAATGTGCATACATTACAGCTGCAAGTTCAAGGTCATGGGTAGGATAGTTCTTCTCATGAGGCTTAAGCTGATGAGATGCATAGGAAAAAACATGATCACCTTGCATAAGGACACATCCCAAACCTGAACCCGATACATCACAGAAGACCACGTAACTTCTCCCAGCCTCAGGAAGAGTTAACACCAGTGCAGTAGTCAAAATACGCTTTAGTTCAACAAAATAACTCTGAAATTTATCGTTCCAAGAAAACTTCACTCCCTTTTTATTCAGAGTACTCATCGGAGAAGCTAACATTGAGAAGTCTTTAACAAACCAGCGATAATATCCTGGTAATCCCAAGAAGCTACGAATCTCGAAAACATTTCGTGGTTGTTCCCAAGTCATAACATCCTTCACCTTCTCAGGATCAACTAATATTCCTTGTTCTGACACGACATGTCCCAATAATTTCACTTCCGAAATCCATAAATCACACTTTGAAAGATTGGAATAAAGTAGGTGATTCTTTAGAAGACCCAGAATTGTTCTCAAATGATGCACATGATCCTCCTTAGACTTGGAGTAGACAAGAAGGTAATCCACAAAGACCACCATTAAAGTATCTAGATACTCATGGAAAACCCAGTTCATCAAATCCATGAAAACTGTAGGAGGAATTGTTAGGACGAAGGGAATAACAAGGTACTCATAATGGACATACCTACTCCGAAAAGCGGTCATATGAATGTCATATTACTTTATCCTCAATTGATGGTAACTAGATCAAAGATCAATTTTTGAAAACCACTTTTCCCCTTTCAATTGATCATACAGATCATCAATTCGTGGTAACTGATATTTGTTCTTTATCGTAACTCGATTGAGTTTTTGATAATCAACACATAAGCGAAGAGAACCATAAGCCTTCTTGGTGAAGAGAACAGGTGTTGCCCAAGGTGACACACTCAGGCGTATAAAACCTTTCTCAAGAAGATTGTCTAACTAAGACCTCTGTTCCTTTAGTTCAGCTGGAGCCATTTGGTAAGAGGGAATAGAAACTAGTTGAGTACCAGGCATTAAGTAAATAGTGAAAAAACTTCCCTTACTGGTGGAAAACTAGAGAATTTCGAAGGAAACACGTTGGGAATCTCAGTGACGACTGGAGAAACTACAAGGCACTTAAAGGAAAAACTATGTGAGATCCACAATTTAAGGATCTCATTTAAGGGACCGCATGATTTGGATGCACGGTTTGACAAACCGTGCGCTAACCATGCATGAGCTACTGCGTTGTCCACCCTTCTCACATGGCTTGGCTGCATGGTTAGACAAACTGTGCGCCGCCCGTGCAGAAGCTTCTGTCCAGGTTTCAAGGCTGGCATGGTTTGGTCTCACGGTTTGTCAAACCATGCAAAAACCGTGCACAACACACTTTCCTCTAGTTTTTCTTTAATAGTTCACCAAAAATCAACCCAAATCCTTACTCTAGAACCGGGGTACTTAGAAACATCAAAAAGTACCTGAAAACGTAACGGAAGGTTACAACCTCCCCACCATAAGATCCTTTTCCCCCAGAAAGCCTATGAAGAATCATGCACGTCAAAAATATGAGGCCACTGATCTCTCATTAGTGCCTCCCTTTCCCATGTATCATGAGAATCCGAACCATGCTTCCAGAGTACACGGACCAGAGGTATCGTTATCCCACGAAGTACCTTGGTCTCAGAATCAACAACCCTTAGTGGTCGTTTAGTAACAGATAAATCTGGTTCAATTTGAAGAACCCTCCACCTCACAACATGAGATAGATCAGAGAGATACTTTTGCTACTGCGATACATGGAACACGTTATGTATCGACGTCATTTGTGGTGGTAGATCTAAACGGTAAGCAACTTTCCCCACAAGACCAATAACCTCAAAAGGCCCCACAAAATGAGGAGCAAGCTTCCCTTGCCTCCCAAACCGTCGATGACCCAACCGGGGTGAAACATTCAAGAACACCTGGTCACCAACTAAGAACTCTAATGGTTTACACCGAAGATTAGCATAAGACTTGTACTGACTCTGTGCTTTCAACATTCTCTGACGAATCAACTAGATCTTAGCTGTCATCTCTTGGACAAATCTCGGTACTACCAAGGAACTTTATCCAATCTCTAACCAACATAAAGGAGAATTACAAGGACGGCCATACAATGCCTCAAAAGGAGAAATCTTGATCGCAGATTGATAACTGTTGTTATAAGAGAACTCAACTAGTCTCAGATGGTCATCCTAAGACCCACCAATGTCGAGAACACATGCGTGGAGCATATCCTCAAGGATCTGAATAGCTCTCTCTGTCTGGACATCTGACTATGGATGGTAGGCCATGCTCAAATGGACCTGAGATCCCAGTGACTCTTGAAGGACTCTCCAAAAGTGAGAAGTAAAATGGGGATCCCTATCAGAGACTATAGCAGATGGAACTCCATGCAAACTAACATCTTCTTTCACATAGATATTTCCCAACTCCTCAACTTCGGTTGTATCTCGAATATGTATAAAGTGAGCCAACATGGTTAGCTTTTTTATCACAACCCATATCAAATTCTTCTTCCTCTAGGTTTAAGGTAACCCAACCATAATGTCCATAGAGATTTCGTCCCACTTCCATGTTGGTACTGGAAGTGGTTGAAGCAAACCCAATGGTTTCTGCTGTCGACTTTCACTTGCTAGCCTGTATAGCAACGAGATACAAACTCAGCAATGTCTCGTCTCATTCCTGGACACCAGAACTGTCACTGCTTTTCATAGAACATCTTTGTGGTTCCTGGGTGTACCTCCCACTGAGAGTTATCCAAATTAATCACTAACTCCCTAAGGAATGTATGCGCTCTTACATGATGGGATAACTATTTTAAGAATTCTTAAAATACGATCAATCCCATTCTTCCATTTAAAAGAGTTTATTTAATTTCATTTAAAACCAATTCAAGTTTTATTCAAAACATGACACTTACAAAAAATAAAACCAAGGGGTTTCTATCAAATCATTTCAAGCCATTTTCATAAGTTTGAAATCCATTCAAAACCAATTCCATCATTCCACATTTCATTTCCACAATTAGATTCAACAATCTAATTGAAAAACATTTCCATCAAATCCACAATTTAAATTAAACAATTTAAATCGACCAGTTTTCCATAAAGACACCCAATTCAATGGAATTGGGGTTTTCCAAATTTCCATGCCAAAACCATTTCAAATATCTCAATTTGATGGAATCTAGTTTTTATCAATTTAATTTAAAGCAACTTGAGCAATTGAATATCAATATATAACTGAAATAAATCAATTAAATACAATGATAATCAATTTGTAAAGACGGGACGAAACCACCTACCTTGAATGTTTTGACCAAGACCACAATGGTCGAGAACTCTCAAGAAAACCGGGTTGCTTCTTCAAGAACCATCCTTAGTTCTCTTCTCCTAGAAAGATCAAGACCAAAAATCATCATTCTTGGTTAGTTTCTTAGATCTACTTTGATCTACATCTTCTCTTATCTCAGTTTCTTAGATCTATGCCCGTTATGGGTAGATCTAAGTGTGAACTAGAGGACAGAGTGTTGTGAAAGGTTTGCACATGGTTTGACAAACCATACGACCAAACCATGCCAGCCTTGAAACCCGGATAGAAGCTTCAGCACGGGCGGCAGACGATTTGTCTAACCGTGCGGCCAAGCTGTGTGAGAAGGGTGGCCGAGGCAGTAGCTCATGCATGGTTAGCACACGGTTTGTCAAAACGTGCAGCCAAACCGTGCAGTCACTTAAATGAGATCCTTAAATTGTGGATCTCACTCGGTTTTTCCTCTAAGTGCCTCGTTTTTCCTTCTAAGTGTCCCTACCTCAGGTTTTGTATTCTCCTAAGGTCAGAGAGTGATCTCCCATCGTTGTAGAGGCGATTCAAAAGCTCCTCTTGGTGAATCAAAGCCAAATTCTTGAGGAATGTGATTGTTTGTCATCGTTCATTGTTGGTTTCTTAGATCTACTTAGATCTACTTCTTCTCTTCTCTCGGTTTCTTAGACCTATGCCCATTATGGGTAGATCTAAGTGTGTGGTACCAAGTTTGATGATTTTTGGTCTTGATATTTCTAGGAGAAGAAATCTATGGTGGGTTCTTGAATTAGCAACCCGGTTTTCTTGAGCATTCTCGACATTTGTGGTCTTGGTCAAAACCTTCAAGGTAGGTGGTTCCGTCCCATCTTTCCAAATTGATTATCATTGAATTAACTTCATTTATTTCAATTATTTATTTAAATTCAATTTTTCAAGTTTCTTTCAATTAAATTGATAAAAACTAGATTCCATTGAATCGAGATATTTGAAATGGTTTTGGCATGGAAATTTGGAAAACCCCAATTCCATTGAATTGGGTGTCTTTATGGAAAATTGGTCGATTTAAATTGTTTAATTTAAATTGTGGATTAGATGGAAATTTTTATCAATTAGATTGTTGAATTTAACTATGGAAATGAAATGTGGAATGATGGAATTGGTTTTGAATGGATTTCAATCTTATGAAAATGGATTGAAATGATTTGATAGAAACCCATTGGTTTTATCTTGTGTAAGAGGCATGTTTTGAATAAAACCTATTTTGGTTTTAAATGGAATGAAATTGAATCTTTTGAAATGGAAGAATGGGATTGATCGTTTTTTAAGCATTCTTAAAATAGTTCGCCCATCATGTAAGAGCGCATGCAAGCCTTAGGTAGTTAGTGAGTTATTTGGATACACTCTACACTAAGACAACATTATAAAACATACATGCGGCGGGTGACATCCCCGACGGGTTAGTGATGAGTCTCTTTTGGCCATTGTCATAGGGACGTGTGTATACAAATCTTGTTGAGTTCACATAGAGAGTGAGGAATCCTATAACTGGTTAATATTATCGTATGTTTTGGAAGATGACCATGTTGCTCTCTTGTTTATTTATATTTGAGATATAAATGTATGCCAATGTTATTGAACTACTTTACATGGTTGATGAATTTATATAAACTGTTTTATATAAATGTTTTTCTTAAACCATTATTTTTGAATCATTCCATCATATGAAAATCCTTTCCTTAAAAATATTTATTCCATCATTTGAAAATTTATAGCATGTTTTGTTAAAATATGCTTTTGAGTTGCCAAACCTGTTTATTAGAAAAATGGAAAGCTCTTCTTTGGATAATCTATTATTGGAATCTGTTATGGAATCATTGGTGTTATCCTACTGGGTGTAGGCTCACACCCTACTTTTTCCATCAGGTGTTTGCAGACTTTCTTCTTCTAGGATCGAGCAAAGGGAAGGGACCTCTTGGAGGTGGATCCAGTTGTTGATTTCTGGACTTGGTGGGTTGTTTCCTTTGGGACCTTGGGTATGTTTTCTCTTTTTGTACTTGGGTTGAAGTACTTTGTCTTTTTGTGCCAATTTGTATTCCGGTACATTACTCCCAGTGGAGTTTCTTTTTTTTATGCATAAAGTTTTGTTTTACTCTTGCTTCCGCATTCTTGTGGAAAAATCATTCCCACATGTATGTTGTATGATGCCAGGTGCTAGTCGTCAACCCGTGGGGATCGGGAACGCCCTTCGGGTTATGTCAGGGCCGACTCGGTTATCAGGTAACCAGGGTACCCAGGCTGGTTCGTGAAAAATTGGTATTAGAGGGAGGTTTCAACATCTCGCCTTGATGACAGAATGCATTTGAGTTTTCTTGTCAGGACTTAGGAGGTAGTTGCGATTGAGTGCCTGGCCACCTCTCCCTTTAGTGAACCTTAAGTTTCCAGGGGTGGTTAGGGAATGGAGACTTGTAGATTAGTTCCTGTCTTTTCCCTATTTTGACTTGGATATAGTGGAATCCAAATCTAGTTATCCCTTCTTTTAAGAGTAGTTTTCCTCGTTACTCAGGTTGAGTGTTAATCTAATGTCTTTTATGTTGTCTGCTGATGTTGTGTAGCATCATGCCTCTGAGAAGGCATGAGGAAAGGATTCAATGTGAGGCTGCTACTGAATCGCAGCAAGCGAATCTTACTGTGGATCCGAGTCTTGTTGAGGTGATTGTTCGCACTGTCCATGCTCTGGGACAGGCACCACCTTCAGTTCGTGTTCAGACTCTATCTATAGATCATCATGGTGATATTCTCCGATGTCGTTCCCAAGATTTCCTACGCCAGAAGCCACCGGTCTTCAAAGGATCCACTGATCCCCAATATGCTATGGAATGGTTGAGCATGATTAAACGTCTGTTTGAGTTTTTAGAGACACCGGATGCGATCAAGGTGAAGTGAGCCACCTTCGTGCTGGAGGGACCATGTAACAGATTGTGGGACACGATGGTGATGCCTGGGAAACATGAGGGTTTGGAGTGGAAAGACTTTAGGGTTCTTTTCACTGATCAATTATATCCATAATATATGGTGTTGGCCAAGGATGTGGAGTTTTTCAAACTTGAGGAGGCCAACAAAACTGTGACTGAGTACTCAAATCGCTTTGCTAAGTTGGTACAGTTTGCTCCTGAAGTTGTGTCAAATGAGAGGATGAAGGCTTGACGATTTGAGTTGGGGCTTCAATCAAATATCTGTTCTCAGGTTTTCTTACTGAAGCTACCAACTTATGCCGATGTTCTGGATAGGGAAATGATGGTTGAGATGGATTTGGAAGGAATGTCTGGGTTGCAGGAAGTTCCTTTTCTTTCTAGTGGAACTATTGGTTCCTTTAAAGGAAAACGCAAGCGCGATGTTTCTCATGGTGGTTCTCGGCAATAGAGTCATTCCAGACCTCCAGTAGCACCAAGAGGGGCTTCCTTGACATGATATCAGTGTGGGAATCCAGGAAATTCTAAGAGGGTTTTCACTGAGCCACCCAAGAATAGTACCTCCTGCGGACGTTTAGGGCACCTAAAGAGATTCTGCCATCACTTCTCTACTCTGCATAGTGGAACAGGATCGTCAGCACCTCCAAATACTGCGGGGCAATCAAATGCTTCACGTT
This sequence comes from Viscum album, assembly GCA_963277665.1. NCBI lineage: Eukaryota > Viridiplantae > Streptophyta > Magnoliopsida > Santalales > Viscaceae > Viscum > Viscum album. The sequence continues at coordinate 78,819,453 of OY728139.1, forward strand.
CAAAAGGGATCCAGCCTCAGGAATCCAGAATGAAGCTTCTTCAGGTAGTGGAATAGTCGCTAGAGGTAGCTAATACAGGTCCTGCAACTATGAGAGGTACCATTACTATAGCTTCATCTTTAGTGACATCTCTTTTTTATACTGGTGCATCTCACTCTTTTATTTCAACCCATATGGTTAATCTTCATAGTCTACCTATGGAACTTTTATCTTCTGCGATGGATATTACTACAACCCTTGGTGTAATGAGAGAGAAGGGTCTCTGTAGTCCTGCTTGTGTCTTCTCTCTATCAGATGTTGATCATGTTTGGAATTTCTTGGTTCTCGACATGAAATATTTTGACGTCATATTTTGGATGGATTGGATCATTTCCAATAAAGCCCGGATCGATTGTTATCTTTTACGGGTCAACCTTACTACACCCAGTGGTGTGCCTCTTGTTTTCAGGGAGAATGGGACCCAAGGTCAAGCAGAGCTGGACCCTCTTATCCAGATTTGGGGAAGGTTATATTAGTGTTTTCCATTGATCTGGAGAGAGATTCAATGTGTGGTGATCTTCCACCAATCGTCACTGAGTTTCCCGACATGTTTCCTTCTAACTTATCTGGTTTGCCACCAGTAAGGGAAGTTGTTTTCTCTATTGACTTAATGGCTGGTACTCAACCAGTTTCAATTCCCTCTTACTGAATGGCTCTAGCTGAACTAAAGGAACTGAAGTCTCAGTTACATGATCTTCTTGAGAAAGGTTATATACACCAGGGTGTGTCACCTTGAGTAACACCTGTTCTCTACACCAAGAAGGCTGATGGTTCTCTTCTCTTATGTGTTTATTATCAAAATCTCAATTGAGTTACAATAAAGAAAAAATATTTGATACAACGAATTGATGATCTGTTTGATCAATTGAAAGGGGAAAAGTGGTCTTCAAAAATTTATCTTCGATCTGGTTACCATCAGTTGAGGATAAAGTAATATGAAATTCCTAATACCGCTTTTTGGAGTAGGTATGACCATTATGAGTACCTTGTTATGCCCTTCGGCCTAACAAATTCTCCTGCAATTTTCATGGCTTTGATGAATAGGGTTTTCCATGAGTATCTAGATACTTTCTTGGTGGTCTTTATGGATGACATTCTTGTCTACTCCAAATATGAGGACGGTCATGTGCATCATTTGAGAACAGTTCTGGGTCTTCTATGGAATCGCCGACTTTATGCCAAACATTCAAAGTGTGATTTCTAGATTTCAAAAGTGAAATCCATGGGACATGTCGTGTCAGAACAAGGAATATCAGTTGATCCTGAGAAGTTGAAGGCTGTTATGACTTGGGAACAACCATGAAATGTTTTCGAGATTCAGAGCTTCTTGGGCTTAGCAGGATATTATCACTGGTTTGTTAATGAATTCACAAAGTTTGCTTCTCCAATGACTGATCTGAAAAAAAAGGGAGTGATGTTTTCCTGGAACGATAAATTTCAGAGTTCTTTTGTTGAGGTAAAGTGTATTTTGATTATTGCGCCGGTGTCAACTCTTCCTGAGGCTGGGATAGGTTACATGGTCTTCTATGATGCATTAGGTTCAGGTTTGGGATGTGTCCTTATGCAAGGTGATGATGTTTTTGCCTATGGATCTCATCATCTTAAGACTCATGAGAAGAACTATCCAAACCATGACCTTGAACTTGCAGTTTTAATGCATTCACTTAAGTGTTGGAGACATTTCCTTTATGAAGGAAGGTTTACTGTGTATTCATACCACAAGAGCATGAGTTATATCTTATCTCAAAAATATTTGAATCTTCGCCAAAGGCGTTGGGTGGAGTACCTGCAATCTTTCAACTTTGACATTGCCTATACCCCCGGGGAAAGGGAATGTTGTTTCAGATGCCTAAAGTAGGAAACTACCATCTCTGGATGTTAAAGAATCTTGAGAAGAGTTCAGTTTAATGGATCTTTTTTCTCAGTTGTATATTGGAGTTCAGTGGACGAGGAATGAAGTTTCTTTAACCAGTTTCCAGTTGACATATGCTCTTCTTGAGTTAATTCTTCAGGAACAATAACTGGATGATTAATTCCATATCATTAGGAACTCCCTTTATAGTGGGGAGACCGACACCAAATGGTCGTTCTCCAAAGAGGGTGTCCTGTGTTATCGAAATTGTTATGTTGTGCCGTTATCAACAGGGAAGGATGTGATGGGGGATTTCCATATCTCTCAGTGGGAGACACACCCAGGAACCATGAAGATGTTCTATGACATGCGGCGACATTTCTGGTGGCCAGGTATGAGACGAGACATTGCTGAGTTTGTATCTCGTTACTATACATGCCAGTAGGTGAAAGCCAAGCACCAGGAAACTTTGGGTTTGCTTCAACCACTTCCAGTCCCTACATGGAAGTGGGACAAAATCTCTATGGAATTTGTGGGTGGGTTACCTCAAACCCAGAAGAAGAATAACGTGATATGGGTTGTGATCGACAGGCTAACCAAGTCAGCTCACTTTATACCTATTTGAGATACAACCAAAGATGAGGAGTTGGGAAATAACTATGTGAAAGATGTTGTTCGTTTGCACGGAGTTTCATCTGCTATAGTCTTTGATAGGTATCCTTGTTTTACTTCTCACATTTGGAGAGGCCTTCAGGAGGCACTGGGATCTCAGGTCTGTTTGAGCACGACCTACCATCCACAGTCAGATTTCCAGACAAATATTGCTATTCATATCCTTGAGGATATTCTCCGCGCATGTGTTCTCGACCTTGGTGGGTCTTGGGATGACCATATGGGAATAGTTTAGTTCTCTCATAACAATAGTTATCAATCCACGATCAAAATGGATCCTTTTGAGGCATTGTGTGGCTGTCCTTGTGAATCTCTTTTATGTTGGTCAGAGATTGGTGAAAGTTCCTTCTTAGGACCGAGTTTGGTCTAAGAGACGACAACTAAGATCTAGTTGATTCATCAGAGAATGTTGACAGCATAGAGTCGGCACAAGTATTTTGCTAATCATCACCATAAACCTTTAGAGTTCTTAGTTGGTGACTTGGTGTTCTTGAAGGTTTCACCCCGATTGGGTCATCGACGACTTGGGAGGTAAGGGAAGCTTGCTCCTCATTTTGTGGGAACTTTTATGGTTATTGGTCTTGTGGGGAAAGTTGCTTACCGTTTAGTTCTACCAACACAAATGATGTCGATACATAACGTTTTCCATGTATCACAGCTGCGAAAGTATCTCCCTGATCCATATCATGTTGTGAGGTGGAGGGGTCTTGAAATTGAACCAGATTTATCTGTTACTGAACGACCAGTCAGGGTTGTTGATTCTGAGACCAAGGTACTTCGTGGGAGAAGGATACCTCTGGTCCGTGTACTCTAGTAGTATGGTTCTGATTCTCATGAGATGTGGGAATGATAATCACTAATGATAGATCAGTGGTCTCATCTTTTTGACGTGGAGGTTTCTTTCATAGGCTTTCTTGGGGCAGAAAGATCTTATAGTGGGGAGGTTGTAACATTTCGTTACGTTTTCAGGTAATGTTTTATGTTTCTAAGTACCCATATTTTGGAGTAAAGACTTAGGATGCGTTTGGGTGAACTTTTAAATAAAAACTAGAGGACGGTGTGTTGTACACTGTTTGCGCACAGATTGACAAACCATGCGACCAAACTGTGCCAGCCTTGAAACCTAGACAGAAGCTTCCGAACGGGCGGTGCACAATTTGTCTAACCGTGTGGCCAAGAAATGTGAGAAGGGTAGCCTAGGCAGTAGCTCATTCACGGTTAGCACACGGTTTGTCAAACCGTGCAGCAAAACCGTGCGGTCACTTAAATGAGATCCTTAAATTGTGGATCTCGCTCGATTTTTCCTCTAAGTTCCTCGTTTTTCCTCCTAAGTGGCCCTAACTCGGGGTTTGTCTTCTACTAAGGTCATAGAGGGTTCTCCCATTGTTTTGGAGGTGAATAAAAGGATCCACATGGTGAATTGAAGCTGAATTCTTGAGGTATGTGATCGTTCTTCATCGTTCTTGGTTGGTTTCTTAGATCTACTTGGATCTACTTCGTCTCTTCCCTTGGTTTCTTAGATCTATGCCTGTTATGGGTATATATAAGTGTGTGGTACCATGTTTGATGAGTTTTGGTCTTCATATTTCTAGGAAAAGATATCTACGGTGGGTTCTTGCAGAAACAACACGGTTTTCTTGAGCGTTCTCGACCGTTGTGGTCTTGGTCAAAACCTTCAAGGTAGGCCGTTCTGTCATGTCTTTCCAAATTGGTTATAATTGTATTTACATGATTTATTTCAATTATTGATTTTAATTAAATTTCTCATGTGGCTTTCAATTAAATTGATAAAAACCTGATTCCATCAAATCGAGATATTTGAAATTCTTTTGGCATGGAAATTTGGAAAACCCCAATTCCATTTAATTGGGTGTGTTGATGGAATATTGGTCGACTTAAATTGTCTAATTTAAATTGTGGATTTTATGGAATTTTTTTTCAATTATATTGTTGAATTTAATTGTGGAAATGAAATGTGGAATGATGGAATTGGTTTTGAATGGATTTTAAACTTTTGAAAATGGATTGAAATGATTTGATAGAAACCCATTGGTTTTATCTTGTGTAAGAGGCATTATTTGAATAAATCCTATTTTGGTTTTAAATGGAATGAAATTGACTCTTTTGAAATTGAAGAAAGGGATTGATCGTATTTTAGGAATTATTAAAATAGTTCGCCCATCATGTAAGAGCGCATGCAAGCCTTAGGTAGTTAGTGAGTTATTTGGATACCCTCTACGGTAAGACAACGTTCTAAAACATACTTGCGGCGGGTCACATCCCCAACGGGTTGGTGACGAGTCTCCTTTGGCCATTATCATAAGGATGTGTGTATACACATCTTGCTGAGTTCACATAGAGAGTGAAAAATCCCATAAATGGTTAATACTAACATAACTTTTGGAAGATGTCCATGTTGCTCGATTTTTTACTTATATTTGAGATATAAATGTATGTCAAAGTTTTTGAACTACTTTACATGCCTGTGGAATTTATATAAAGTGTTTATATAAATTTTTTCCTTAAGCCATTATTTTAGAAACATTCCATCATTTGAAAAGCCTTTTCTTAAAAATATTTATTCCATTATTTGAAAATGTATAGCATGTTTTGTTAAAATATGCTTTTGAGTTTACAAACCTATTTATTTGAAAAATGGAAAGCTCTTATTTGGATAATCTATTATTGGCATCTGTTATGAAATCTTTGGTGGTATCCTACTGGGCTTAGGCTCACACCCTAAATTTTTCTTCGGGTGTTTGTAGACTTTCTTCTTCCAGGATCGAGCAAAGGGAAGGGACCTCTTGGAGGTGGATCCAGTTGTTGATTTTTGGACTTGGTGAGTTGTGTCCTTTGGGACCTTGGGACTATTTTTCCTTTTTGTACTTGGGTTGTAGCACTTTGACATTTTGTGCCTATTTGTATTCTGGTACATTACTCCCAGTGGATTTTCTTTTGTTATGCATACTGTTTTGTTTTACTCTTGATTCCGCATTCTTGTGGCAAGATCATTCCCACTTTTATGTTTTACAATGCCAGGTGCTAGTCACCGACCCGTGGGGATCTGAAATGCCATTTGGGTTATGTCAGGGCCGGCTCGGTTATTGGGTAACCAAGGTACCCTGGCTGGTTCGTGACACATTATGGTTGAGGAGGGCACCGAGAGATCGTTCCAGGGTAGTCATATAACAGATTAGTGGTTTTCCATAGACAGGTGGAATCAAGACCATAGGCTGTAGTAGATACTAATTGATTTCCTCGAACGTGGTCTGACACTCTTCATCCCATTCATAGGCGGTACCTTTCTTCCTGATCCGATAAAAGTGCTGACACTTTCTGGACAGATTCACAATGAGTTGGCCTATCTGGGCTAAGGTTCCTGGAAAACCTCAATGCTCATGAATATTACTCAGGGGAGGCATCTGGATGATGGCCTTGATCTTCTGTGGGTCGATCTTGATGCCTCGGTACCTGACAACAAAGTCGAGGAACATCCCAAAGGTGACCCCGAAGGAACATTTCAATGGGTTCATCATCAGGTGGAGGGAATGGAGGAAACCGAACACTTTCTCAAGGTCCTTGAGATGGTCCTGCCTCTGGTGATATTTTACCACCAGATCGTCCACATATAATTCCACCAATGTCCCAAGGATCGGCTTAAATATGCGATGCATGGCCCGATGATAGGTGGAACCTAAAATCTTTAAGCAGAAGGGCATGACCTGGTAGAAAAATGTACTGTGTGGTTCCTTTATGGATGTATACTCTTCATCCTCAGGGGCTATTCGGATCTGGTTGTTCCTAGAGTAACCATCCATGAAGGAGAGGGCTTGCAATCCATCCATAGCATCGATCAACAATTCTGTCACAGGAAGGGGAAAATCATCCTCTGAATAGTGATGGTTAAGATCCCATAAGTCTAGGGTGACTCTGATATATCTTTTTTTATTCCTAATTGCTACGATGTTGTCCAACCATTTGGGGTACTGGAAATCCTTAATGAAATTGGATCTGATGAGATTATCAACTTCTGACTCTACCATGGCTCCATGAGAAGGGTGCATCTTCCAAAAAGGCTGCTTGAACCCATGATTATTTGCAGGGAGAATGAGGCGGTGGATGGATACCTGAGGATCTAGTCCTGGCATCTCATCATAGATCGAGGAGAATACATCATGATGTTGTTTCAGGATGTCCATGTACCACTTCTGCTCCTCAAGGGACATGAAAGCACTGATTAATGTAGGCCTTGGATCTACCTCGCTACCAAGGTTCACCTGTACCAGTTCACCGGCCTGAATCTGATTGTCCTTGATCTTGTAATAGTTGGAATCCAAGTAGTGGGTTTCACAATAGGGAAAAGGAGACATGTCACCATGGAGCACGCACACTCGACCATTGAGGGAGTACTTGATGACCTTTTGTTACGATGAGGGAACAGTCGCATGTAGGTGGAGCCATGGTCTGCCCATCAATGCATTGCACACAATGTCTTGGGAGACAAAAATAAACTCAGTACTAGAAACTAGGACACTAAACTGGGTCTGCAAATGAATCTTGTCAACCGAGGTCTTCTCGGTCTTGTCATATCCCTGTATTTTCAGGTCGGAGGGAGTCAAGTCATCATTGGATAACCCCAGCTCCAACAGTGTCCGTGTCAGGATAAGGTTAATCCCAGAGCTGGTGTCAACAAGATAGTGGTGAACCTCCACACCATTGAATTGGGCAATGATGTATAGTGGGCTAATGTGCCCCTATATGGGAGAACCTTCAACTTCTATGGAGAATGATATATTGTCCGGGAATTCAGAAATCGCTATTGCTTCCGCATGAAAGGCTTCTACAGCTGCTACCTCCGTCTCAAACTAGAGGGGGCTTCTTAAATTATCTGTGAGGGATTCACGCATATCTGTCCACATGTGAAGGGCCTCATGGATGGAAATCCTTGATGGGATGTATGCAAGGTGATTTAGAACATCATACATCTGTGCCAGGTGTGAACTTCTGCTAGCAGGAGGTTTCTCTATGACAGGCAGTAATGTGGCCACTGCCGGCAAGACCAGTGGCTGACTGGTGTTGGGCATATCTCGTTGCTTACTAGTCGGATCCAAAAGAGTGGATATCAGATGATTTTTGGATGACTAAGACCAGCCTGTAGTAGGTTGTGGCTGGTTGCGCCACGGTCTAGGTGGCTCTGCCTGATCCAGTAGCACAAAAGGCGGTCGAGGCAGGCCGGACGACACCGAAAGAGGAGGCTGCACATGTTGAGATCTGTGATGGGCCTGTTGTCTGGTCTTAGTGGTGTGCAAAACCTGGCCAAAAGTTCCAACTGATGTGCCTTGAAAACCCATATGGTAATGGATCCACCGACATTGGCATCGGCTCAGGACGTTGGGGAGATCCGCCTAGCACTCCCTGTCGTCGAGAGTCATGTAGGGGTTTACCAACTCCATGGTGTTAACCGAAGCATACCCTTGACTATCAGTCGATGAGTCATCCACTACTAGGAGGATTTTGGGAGGAATCTCCATATCCAGGGGAATGAATTCACTGAGAGTATGGGATGACGATGGCATTGGTGGGGCGCATTGGTTTCCCTTGCACTGGTAGTGTTTTCTCTTTCGAGAAGGGGCCCATTGAGATGACGATGCAGAAGTGGTGGTTGTAGCTTCTATAGGCTTTAGCCGATTCAAACGTGCACAAATGATACCATGGTCATGAAAGACCATTTTTCGATCTATCCAGTCATCATATTTCTAAGACCTGCGGTTAGAAACCTGCTGCCACTCACCTTTTTCGTCGTTGTTGCTATCTAGCCTTAAGAAAACACATGCCACTTACGCCGGGGCTAGGTGCAACCTGAATATGTTATTATTGACCTGGTATTGGAGTCAGTCTTTGAACATATAGCACTTTTTGAGAGTGTGTCTCAGGATCTGGTGATAGGGGCAGCAGTTGGGGCGATCAGTGCGGTTTGCCTCTTTTGGCCTTTTGTACTCAAGAAAATGCACAGTCCCCTATTACAAGGAACTTTGAAAATATATGGAAAGATGATTACCATTAAATAGATAGGTCCAATTTCTTCTATCTAGAAAGGGGGGCCTTGGATCTAGGCCCTGATGAGGAGCTGGAGGAGTCTGTCGAGGAGGTGGGGCCTGATTATCCCGCCTAGGCAGTGGAGGCGCATTACGTGAGGGCACCTGCCAATTTTGAGGTGGTAGCTATTGGGATAGAGGTTGCACCTATGGTGTTGGGCCTCTACGAGGGTGCGGAGGCGGCTCCACTGGTAATAATTCCAGCTGTCTGGGGGCCTCAAATTGGGCCACTATGGTGGGCTCGGCTCTGGCAGCCCTCCTTGAAGCAATTATAGGGGGCAACAGACCTACCTAGATAGCCTGTTGCGGGGATTCTTCCAAGTGCTGGGCCTTAACAGAGAAGTCTCAGAATCCTCCAGGATAGTCTTGGGTGATCAGAGAGGGAACCAGCTCATTCTTAACATTTACCACAAACATCGTCAGTAATTTCTCCTGAGTTAGTGTCATGTCAAGGGAGTATGTGAGCCTTTTCCACCGGGTGATGAAGTCCGCGACACGCTCATCGGGATGCTGTTTGCACTTGAAGAGGTCTGCGATGCTCATTTCCCTAATGGTAGAGTTGAAATGGTATAGGAATTTCCTATGGAGGTCCTCCCAACTTGTCACTGATCCGATGGGGAGCTTGTTGTTTTAGACAAACACAGGACCCTCCAATGTCTACATAAAACAACAGAGCCTATTAGTCTCCTGCTACGATGGAGTCCCTAACATGGGCCCACATCTTGTGGTGAAGTGTTCCAGATGATGTGGCGGGTCCCCTGTCCCATTAAATGGGGAAATGTTGGGATTCCCGAAACCCGAATATTCTAGCATATCATCCACCCAGGCTGGATTTGGCATGCCATCAGGTGGGAGTACCACCTATCGCATTTCCAACACCTCAAGGCGGGTAATGAGTAAAACCATTGGATCATCTGAGCAGGTGTAGAGACGCAAACTTGAAATACATAGACATTACATTACATTTTCGGAATACATAATACACAACAAAAACAGACTCCCAATGACCGTATTAGTTTAGTATCTTTGGAAACTCAGAACATAATCTTCTAATCGTGGTGAAAGATCTTCAACATCTCCCATAACAATCTTCCCCTTTTTTTCTTACCTAAAACCTTTCTTTATATCTTGGGGAAAACAAAACATAAAAAGGGTGAGCTCAAATTATTAGGAATGTTAAACATGGAGAACATAAAAACAACCCATAAACATTTTAACGTAGAAAACATGAACATAAAACTTCAAAATCATGAGCAATGACATAAATCTGAGCAGTACATAAGGCATAGATTATGAAGGAACATTAATCATGATAAAATAGCATGGGAATAAAACATGTAATTGTGGAAAACCATTAAGCACATGTTATGATTTCCATAGTAGCCATGGCATTGTTTCCAAGACCATCATAGTGGACAAATTCTATTACTGAACTGGGTTTACATGCCATTCCATCCCTGTATTACTGAACCAGATTCACTTCTCGTTCCAGCCATGTCTATCTCATGAGATATAAGTCTTACCCAATATATTGGAGGGAGATATAGGTCCCACCCAACTCATAATGAAATCCTTCTTACTTGTTCCACAAAATTGTTTTCTCTAGAAATGGGAATGACCTCATTGATTTAAGGTTCAAAAATTCCAAGCTATTTCTAATGGGTTTGTTTGTAGAACTGGAAACATCAAATGATTCCATATCCATTTGGACTTAATTTTCAAACGTAGGTTTTCATTAGTTGTGAACCGATGAGGCTTAAGAATTTTCATTGGTGGAGAGGATGGGAGGTCGGACTCATCACACCTTTTTGATTGGAATTATTTTCTACTCCGGGACTCTCTTTATAGATTTAAGTTATGTTCATGAATCCTTATTAAATTACCACGTATGAAAATGAGATTTCCTTTATATTTTACAATCAATAATTAGTATGAATGAGATTTAGAGAATCTTTTATATGTATTCGAGGTTCTTTATTGATAGAGAATCATTTTTATTTGTTATGGATTCATAGTCAATGGTATCCTTTGACACATTATATAGAAATATCTTGGTCATTATGATAACCATACTGGTTTTAAAGCCACTCAGTGGGGAACTTGATGTTTATTTTCATTCATAAGGACATAGATTATTTCAGAGTTGGGATCGTACCTGCAGATGGGCTACCTACATATCCTTTGTTTTAGAAAAGGAATCAGAACCAACGTAGTTTGAGTGAAGAAGTATGAGGTTTATACAAGATTTATGGATCAATGAAATATTTAATAATTACTTTTACACTCTAATCTCACTTGATTCATGATCGATGTGAGAAAAAAGAGGTATTGGTAAAACCAGAAAATTGTTCCATGAAAGATGCAATTATAAAAAATGATGTGGGGATTATGTATGTATGACTACCCAGATAGATGAATATTATGATTTACTTTAGGGAAGAAACCCAGGAACAAGGTCCATAAAGGTATATGTGCTTTATGGAGATTTGGATACATAACTTAGGACTTAATCCTGAGAAGGATTCCCAAATTAGAGAGGACTTATGATTGGGTTTTACTCCTGATACGGAAGCCCAAATCAAAATTAAATTAAGACTGGTTAATAGAAAATTATGACAGGGGGTTAATCTTAAAGAAGAGGCCCAGGTTAAAGGGAATTATGTTTGGGGCTTAATCCTGAAAAGGAAGCCCAGGTTAAGGGAATTTGGATTTTGGGTACTTGGGGCTTAATCCTAAAGAGGATGCCCATATTAAAAGAATTATGGTTGTGGATTACTTCTAAGGAGGATGCCCAAAGTTAAGGGAACTTGAAGATAGGGGCTTACTCCTGAAAAGGAGTCCCAAAGAGATGTGTTGTGGTTACTTTTACACTCTAATATCACGTGAGTCATGCTCGGTGTGATAAACAAGAGGTTTCAGTAAACCTGACAATTTGTGCCACGAAAGATGTGGTCACAAGGAGTGATGTGGGGCTTATGTATGTATGATTGCCCAAATAGATAAAGATTAGGGGTTATTTTAGAGAAGAATCCTGGGAACAAGGTCCATAAAGGTATATGTTTTTATGGAGATTTGGATACTCTAACTTGGGGCTTACTCCGGAGAGGGATGCCCAAATTAGATGGAGACTTATGATTGGGTTTTATACTTGAGAAGGAAGCCCAAATCAAAAATAAGTTAAGACTTTTTAAGAGAAATTATGATTGGGGATTATACCTAAGAAGGAGGCCCAGGTTAAAGGGACTTGAGAACTGAAGACTGGGGCTTACACCTAAAGAGGATGCCCATATTTCGGAACTTGGGGCATACTCTTAAGGAGGATGCCCAAATTAAGGAATTTGGACTGGGACTTACTCCTGAAAAGGAGGCCCAAAATTAAAGGAACATGAAGACTGGGGCTTACTCCTAAAAAGAAGGCCCAGGTTAGGGGACATGGGGATTACTCATAAGGAGGATGCCTATATTTGGGATTTTGAGATTGGGACTTACTTCTGAGAAGGAGGCCCAAGTTAAAGATCCTCTCATCTTTAAAGGATGAGGTTGAATGAATGAAATCTCTAACCATAGTGACATAAAGTTATGTAAATCACTAGGTTTTGAAAAATGTTCCACATAATTCCTTTCAGATAAGTAAGCCAACAAAGTAACCATTCAATAAATGGCTTTGAAGAGGGTTATAAAGGATAAATTTTGAAGAGGAGAGGTGGATTTGAATGAAGTAAGTGAATAGGCAGGAGGGGCACCAAAAAAAAGAGGCGTGCAAGTCCTGGTCGTGCAATTATACTTGCGCGACACATTGGTACTTGTGCGACGGTCAACCCTTAGGGTAATACTTGGACGAGACTTGGCTCAAGCCCATAGTATTATCCCTAAAGGCTTCCAAAAGAGTGGCACACAAGTTTTATTGAAGGGTAAGGCGGCACACAAGTGTGGCCATTTCACTTAAGGGATGGACACTTAGGTGCGCAATTGTTGATGAGTTTCAACACTCATGCCTTGTTTCCCCAATTTAGAGCTTCCATTCTAGGTAAGAAATTACTTTAGAAGTGTTCGGAAGACTCCCAGAAGAGACTAGGGCGTCAGGAGCTTGAATATGAGTTTTGGAATTTTTCCGTCCTCGTAATGGGGGGCCCACAAGGGGTATTTATAGGATGCTGAAGACCCTGGGTGAGAATCAAAGAGGGTGTACAAGTCATCTGTGAGACCACTTTGTGGCACGCAAGTATACTTGCTTGACCATGATGAAACTTGTGCGACCCAAGTGGGAGGAAATCCTTATTCATTCCTTTGTCGATTTTTTATGTTTCTTCAAAGGATGAATAAATTTGGACTAAGGTGTTTCCATTTTTTAGTCGTTAAAATTTGTGACAGAAAGGAGTGTCAAGTCCCCCCTCAGAGTTGGATATGGTGAGAAAAGATGATATGAATCTGAGGAAAAAGAGAAATCAGGGGCCTTTGGTTATTGGCAGTTTAAAGTCATGCATGTCAGACATAAAAAGGCTAATGTTTAAGGTCGAAATATCTTTGAACGAATGGATTAACATTGACTTAATTCCTTGATAATTTATCTAAAAACATATTAACATGTTCAAGTATGAGGGAAAATATGTAAACTATGACTTAATAAATTTTGAATATGAGGAATGATATGAAAAATGGCTGAAAGGCATTAGAAGAAGTAGTTCCCAAGAATGAAGTTACCACTATTTAACAAACCACTTAGGGGGTTGAATTATGTAGGGCCACCTAAGGGAATTGGCTGCATAGTAAAATAATAGCATCTTTTGGCTGACAGGTCCATTATGTAGACAACTTATGCAAGGCTGTCTAGGGAAACGTGCTGCATAATCAAGCAAAAGAACTCTCAAAAATTAACTTTTCTACTGATAAAAAGCTAGTAGAAGTTTATGGGGATTAAAATTTTCAAAATCATAGACTTTTTTTTATGGAGATAGGTACTTGAATATGGAGAAGACATTTCCAAACAAGATTGTCTATGTACTGGATGAATGTCACTCCTACGAAGTTCTGAACCAAATGTATGGAAGGGAAATATAAACTGTAGACTTTAATACTTTCAGATCATGAAAAAGAGTATGGGACAAATATGTTAAGGATGAATATTTTTTTGTGGATCTCTTCATATTTTCGTTAAGAAAACTAAAGAAAAAGAGGTTTTCCTCCCATGAATGAAGTTACCATTATTTTACAAACATGTTAGGGTGTTGAATTATGTAGGGCCACCTAAGGGCATTGCCTTAATAGTCAAATAATAGTATCTATTGGCTGACAAGTCTGTTATGTAGACTACTTATGCAAGGCCGCCTAAGGGCACATGCTACATAGTCAGGAAAAATAACTCTCAAGTATCAAACATTTTGTGACCATAAGTCAAGAAAAGGGTTATGTAGATCTGGAAGTATTTAAGGATAGGAGTATGACACATAAAAATAGGCATTTGTTCAATGCATGTAGAGATACACAGACTAATGCTCACCATAATCATGATGTGGATGGGTCCTGAATTGAATAGTTGGACTTCACTATGTATCCCATAAGGATAGGAATCAAGCCATATGTAGTTCTTGAAATACATTTTAACGTCATGTGAGAAGAGAGTATACGAAATCTTAGTTTAGGGTCATAGAGCTCGGGCTATAATAATGAATACACTGTGTGTGTTTTCAAAGGGACTTTTCAGCCAGGGGACTAAAAGTGGAATTTGGGGTTAGGCCCAAAGACTTGGGGATGGATTAGAGGGATGCTCAAACGCTCCTACGTATCCCATAAGGATGGGAATCAAGCTGCACGTAGTTCTTAAAATTCCCTTTGTACAGATTTGGTTCGTACAAATGAAGGGTGAAAGGGGACTTTAGTGCAATGATGGTTTGACCCATAAAGGTTCGGGCATTTCCATGTATGCACGTAATGATTCCCTCTCAGGTGAGGGATTCGAAGAATGTTGTAGTTTATTGTAGTGCAGGAAAAATTGTGGATAGTTTAACGTCATATAGAAATGTCGATGGTGAACCAATGTAAAAAATATTGGTTCTTGGGGTGGTTTCACGAATCAACATCGTATGATACTAAGGTGAACCGATGTGAAGAGAGTGATTTTTAGGCTTGAACCTCATAATGTTGCCTACGTACCCAGCCTAGAGGGCAAGGATCAAAGTCCACGTAGATCAATTAAAGAATTGGTAATCAGGTTGTTCTTGAGGACATCGACCTAAAAGAAAATGGTGTTGGGACTTACGCATGGTTAGAGGCACAGAGAGGGTGTTATGGTTGATGTTCACTCTAAGATCACATGAGTCATACTCAGTGTGAGAAACAAGAGTTAGCAACAACCTTAATGATGCACAGTTTAAAGTCATGTAGGACATATGAAGGGACTATGAAATTTAAATTCTTGCAGTGAGGACTATTGGTGCTACACAGTTTAGTGTCATGTAGCAGGGAAAAAATACAGTTTAACGTCATGTAGGACAAATTAAGGGACTTTGTTTAGTTTTATGTCATATAGGATGAATGAGCAGTATAGTTTAATGTCATATAGGAAAAATATAGGGACAGTTTAACGTCATGTTGGATGAATGATCAGTACAGTTTAACGTCATGTAGGACAAATATAGGGACACAATTTAATGTCATGTTGGACGTAAGGGTGATGTACAGTTTAGATTCCTATATCTAAGATGATGAGGACAATACAGTTTAACGTCATGTTGGATGAAAGGGGGGTTGTGCTGTTTAATATCATACAGTAAGGTCAAAAGAGGACATAGGTTAACGTCATGTCAGAAGTATTAAAGACGTTTTTATAGTTTAATGTAATGTTGGATGATGGCACAGTTTAATGTCATGTTGGACGATGGTGCGAACAGTTGAAGGTCATATGCATGGACCAGAGATTATGCAGTTTAACGTCTTGCTGGACATAAGGGACTTCTGTACAGTTTAGCATCATGTAGTTAGGATGTCACAGTTTAACGTCATGCTGGACGTAAGTTCCAATAGTTTAAGGTCAGATGCATAGACCGTATGTATTTGTCTTATACAAAATATTTCTTCAAAAATATGCCATTGGTTGGATTAGTGATGAGTTCTCCATCCATTGAGACTAAAGAATAAGATCCATTTGAGTAGACCTTATATATTGAATAAGGTCCTTCCCATTTTTTTTCCATCTTGGGAGGTTTCTTTCCTGGTATAATTGGAGTTCTTAGAACCAATATCGATTCCCCCTGAATGAATGAACTAAAAAGAACTTTTTTGTTGAAAGCTCGTGCTATTCAATTTTGATAGACTTACAAGTGGTGCAAGGTGCACAATCTTTTCTCGCCTAAGCGTTCAAATTCATCCAATCTATTTTGAGACTATTCATCTGTAGATGACTGATCACAAATGGCTACCCTGATTGAGGGTAATTTAACCTCAATGGGCAAGACTTCTTCTATTCCATATACCAATGATTATGGAGTTGACCACATTGCAGTGCGGGTGGTGGTCCCATAAGCCCATAAAGCATGAAAGAGTTTATTAGGCCATGACTTCATATCTTTATCCACCATCTTTTGTAGTATATTTGAAAGAGTATTGTTGAAAGCTTCTATTTGTCCATTGGATGCTACATGATACCGAGAGGAATGGTTGTATTTGATGTTGTATTCTTGATACAACTTCATTACCTCGGATGAACAGAAGTTGGTGCCATTGTCTGTCAATATGGTATGAGGGACACCAAATATGGTAATGATGTTAGACTTGATGAAGATAACAATTCTTTTAGAACTAACTTCTTTGAGAGGTATTTCCTCTACCCATTTGGAAAAGAAGTCAGTAGCATTAAGAATGTACTTAAACTTCTTTGATGTAACTGAAGGATAAGGTCCTACTATATCCATTCCCCATGTGGCAAATGGCCACGAGTATTTAGCTGTTTGAAGAACCTATGGAGGTTGATGAATGACATTGGTAGGTACTTGGAAAGAATGATACTTATTTTTGAAATCAACACAATCTTATATCATTGAAGACCAAAAGTATTCAAGCCTTTGAATTTGATCAGATAGTCTATGTCCATACTGGTGGGCACCACAGACTCCTGTATGCACTTTTTTCATGACAGCCATTGTCTCTTCACCGTCAATGCATCTGAAGAGAACTCTGTCAAATCCTCTTTTGTAGAGAATTTTCTCTTGGTGATCCGGGCGATCATAAAGAGTATCATTGACCACACATCGCCGAATTTGTTTTTTCCCAACTCTATCAGGTTGAAGTGTTCCATTTTGAAGGTATTCCTTGACAGGTGTCATCCATCCCGTAGTATAACCATATGGTTCAGGAATGGGACTAATTTCATTGATTTCCTCTGTTTTGATTTGATCATAAGGTGAAATTGTACGATGTTTGGAAAAATTGATGCTTGTCTCGTCCCGATTTGGATCTTCTAGAGATGTGGCTATATTTGCCAGTGCATCATCTTGGGCATTTTTTGATCTCGGCACATAAGAGAATGTCGGTTCCGAAGGAAATTCCGCCATTAACTCTCTGACGTAATCATACAAAGGGATTAGATCTTCTTTTTTAATTTCATAATCCCCATTGACTTGTTTGATTACCAGGTCTGAATCACCTTTCACCTTTAAGTGATTCACTTGTTCTTGAAGCGACAACTCCAATCCTACGATAAGAGATTGGTATTCTACTTAATTATTTTTACTGTCTCCCAACAACGAGAAGGAATAATTTAGCACTACCTTTTCTGGGGAAATGAGTACAATTCCTAACCCAACTTTTTTGAATTTAGGGTCTTCCGTTTTCTTCCCTTTTGGACTTCTGGAAGCACCATCAAAGTACATTTCCCATATTTGAAGATTATCTTGAATAGAAAAGACTTCTTCACCAGGAAGATCAACATCTAAAGATTTATCTTCTGGTGAAAGGTGCTCAGCAAGGAAATTAGCCAGATCTTGGCTCTTTATTGACTTTTGAGACACGTAATTGATATCAAATTACTGCAAAATAACTTCCCACCTTGCTAGACGTCCTGTAAGCATTGGAAAACTAAGGATGAATTTGAGCGGGTTATTGAGAGATACCAATTGGACCTCATGATGTTGCAAGTAGTGTCTCAGTTTCTGAACTACAAAGATTAATTCTAGGAAGCACTTCTCAATATTTGAATATCGGGTTTCTGCTTCAAGCATAGTCTGACTGAGATATTAGGGGTTGTTTTCATTTCCACCACCATTGTTCTAGGTAAGGAAGGCACCCAATGATCACTCTAAATCTGTCACATAAATAATCATTGGCCTTCCTTCAACATGTGGTATTAATACTGGTGGACTCAAGAGATGTTTCTTGAGAATCTCAAATGCCTCTTGAAATTCTTCAGTCCACTGGTAAGTGACTCCCTTCTTCATCAATTTGATGAAGGGTAAACTTTTTCCAGCTAAATTGGCGATGAAACACCGAATATAGGATAAGTTTCCTTGAATTCCCCTGAAATAATTCAAATTTCTAGGAGGTGACATACCAAAAATTTACTTTGTTATCTTAGGATCGACTTCGATACCACGATGGCGTACAACAAAGCCGAGAAATTTTCCCGAGGTTACCCCAAAAGCACATTTTAAGGGGTTCATCTTCAAATTATGTTGTCGAAGTTTGTGGAATATGAATTCCAAATCAGCAAAGTGATTAGAACATTGTTTGGATTTGACCACCAAATCATCCACATAACATTCAACAAACTTCCCTAAAAAGGGTTTGAAGATACTGTTCATGGCACGCTGATATCTTATGCCTGCATTCTTCAGGACAAAACGCATTACCCGATATCGACACACACCCTGAGGGGATATGAAACCTACAGATTTCTCATCTTCTAGAGCCATTTGGATTTGATTATACCCTGAATATACATCCATGTAGGAAAGTGCTTCATATCCAGCAGTTGCATCAATTAAGAGTTTTGTAATCGGAACTGGAAAATCATCCATAGGAAATTGCCGATTAAGACCTCTGAAATCAATGAAAAATCTAATTTGTCCATTATTTTTTTTCACAGGGACTATATTATCCAACCACTTGGGATATTTAACTTCTCTGATGATGTTAGATTTGATAAGATTATCCACTTCAGCTTCAATTTTGGATGCAAAAGTTTGGTGTGTTTTTCTTGCAGCTTGTTTGAATCCTCGATGTTCTTCTGGCAAACCCAAATGATGAGTATCAACATCAGGATCAAGTACTGGCATCTCTGTATAGTTCCAAGCAAATATATCTGGATTTTTCTTTAAAAATGAAATATACATTTTCTACTCTTCAAGAACCATGGACACACTAATTAAAGTGGGGCGTGGATCTTCTTTTGTACCCATATTTATTTCTCTGAGTTCATCCACAGGGGTAGAGATACATTCTTCAAATGATGGAGGAGCATCCCTAAGATCTTACTCTTCTTATTCAACATGTGTTATCTCTTCTGCTTCTACTTGCATAGTTGGTGATGAAGCAGAATTTCCATAATCAGGAGAGATGACAAAAATTTAACATCTTGAAGAAGAGGCTTACATTTCTGACCCTATTGATGATGAAGGGTCTTACATGGGTAATAAATAGGAGATGATGGATTGATAATCATAATCATAATTCACCTCTAACATTGATATAACTTATTCTTTCCTAGTTGGCGAAGTATAGACTTCCAAGATTTCAGTGGATGAAATGATGACATCTCCATTGGAGCTTTCATCATTTCTTGGTAAATCACCACTTTCTCCGATGCTGTTTGGCTTGATTTCCATGATTGAAATTATGGATGTTTCCATAAGAGTATTTGGATTTGGGTCTATCCTGTCAATTTGACTAATAAGAAACACATAGTCTATACTCACATGTGTGAATGGGTTTACTGGAATCTTTTCCAAACCATATGGAGCATTATCCTTGGTAACCTCTCTTATTGTGGATTTCTCTTTACCCTTTATGTGATAGAATTCTTCCTCAATGTATTGAGATTCACATGTTTTTAAGGGGGATTTATCACCATACAATGTTCAAATTTTACCATCGAAACAATATTTGAGGCATTGATGATATGACGAAGGGATAACCGCATGTTGATATAGCCAAGATCTTCCAAGAAAAACATTAAAGGCTGTATCATGATCAATAATCATGAAATCAGAATTGGATACAAGGTCTCCAAATTGAGTTCTGAGTGTAATCTCTCCCAGTGGTTCTTGTTCATTTTTATCATATCCTTGTAACATCAATGTATAAAGAGATAAATCAGATTTCGTGAGGCCCAATTGACGAAGTGTACGAATGGGGATAAAGTTGACTCCTGAACCGTTATCAATGAATTCTCTTTGGACGTCTACACCATTGACCTTGCCAGATAAATACAAAGGTTATATATGTCCATGCACGACATCATCTTCATCTTTATCTGTGAAAGATATCACTGCATGACATTCTGCAGGATTATTCTCTACATGATAGACTTCAAATACAATAATTTCTGTTTCAAATTCTTGAGGACTTGAAAAAGCCTCAATGAGTGCCTCCCGAAGATCCTTTTATAAATTTAAGGCATCTAAAATTGATAACTTGGTATGTACTTGGGCCAAGTGTTTCAATACATCATACTATTGATCCAAAGGTCTGTGTTTCCCAATAGGAACATGTGGTTTCATAGGTACCTAAGAAGTTGATGCTTTGGAAGTAGATGCATCTTGTATCGGGGTAGGAGTTGGAAATACTCCTGGATTTGGAATATTAGACCGAATAGTTCTATTTACTTGCTGAGAGGAAGAAGGTGGAATCTCTAACCAATCCTCCAGAATAATTGTGTCAGGACAAATTCTGTTATTGGTAGAAGAATTTGCTTGTTTTTTTGAGCCCGTTGAAGGGATCTGCCATGAGTTTCTACTGCATACATAGTTCTAGAAGGGGTAGAATTGGAATAGTGGCTTCTGGGATATCCAGGTCTTCCTCTGTATTCCAAACCTCTGGAACTCCCTCTAATTCCTTTGTTTGATACATGGAATTCAGGCTCATCAAAATCGAAACTGCGACTGGCATAAGGATCTGTTAAATGAATCATATTAATAGAACCAAAGATCAAATCTTCATCCGATGGAGACTTTACCTGATTAGACAATTTAGGTGGTGCCGTTTGGTGGGGTGGTGCCCGTTGCTTAGAAGTAGATGGCATAAAATCTTCCAGAGTCAAAGACAACTTGGGCTTTGGCATGATCTCATCTTCTTCTGATTTTTACTCTTTCTTTGAATTATGCCATTTCATTGAGGATTTTCCCTCTGATGAAGAGGGTTTAGCTATGGAATTCATAGCATAAGAAAAAATTCGTTTCTTCAATTGCATTCGCAAAATAGAATGAGTTCAGTTGCTTGTTTTTTTTGACAATCTAATCATCATATTTTTGGGCATTTTTGTTCTTGACTTCATTCCACTCACCTTATTCCTCTGGATTTGTATCAGTAACACACGCTAACTGAGCTAAAGAACCTTTAAATTTGACTTTTCCTGAGTCCACCATCTTTTACAGGAGGTATTTGAAGAAATAAAAACATCATGAATGGGATGCCCCATCATCTGATTAAATTGGAAATAATTGGGACGGTCTTCATCTATTTCCTTGTTCGGCCTTTTGGGCCTTGGAAATTGAACCAAATTATTTTCCAGAGCCAAAATGAAGTAACTAGGAACTTGTTCATTTTGGAAAAAGTAAAATTCTATCTTTAGGTCCTCAAATTTTTTTCGTCATTGGTCTCCTTGATCATCTTGATGAAACAACCTCAATTGTTGATGCTCAAGATGTAGAGCCCTTCGAGAAGATGAACGCCTTGAAGTATAAGCATGTAGAGATGATTGTTTAAGGGTAACTGTAGCAGTCTCTGTTTTACCCATTCTCCTTCATAGAGCTGATGAAGTTACATGAGATTTATCCCTAGTCATTATAAGAGAGTCTTCAATCTGTTGAGCGATTGAAGTAAGGTCTCGAAACCCTCCTGTGTATTTCACAGGGATCAACGTTGTGTGCAACTCATCACACAAATTTTCCACATATATTGGAAAAAATTATTCTTGAAGGAGTGATAAGCTCTGAGAATATGATAATCCCTTCCAACGAGCAATGAAATCTGAAACACTTTCATTCTCCCTTTGCATACTGTATGTAAGATAAAAAACTGTGGTCTTTGGCAACGTTGATCTGAATTGAAGAAGGAATCGTTGACAAAGATCCTCCCATCCAGTAATTGACTGGGATTGCAAGATTGTATACCAAACAAAAGCAGGTCCTTGTAATGACTGTACAAACCACATGCACTTAACTTCTTCCTGTTGCTGAGGGGTTCCCATCACAGGATCACAATGAGAAACAAAATGTGTTAAGTGTTTCTCTGGGTCTCTTAAACCATTAAATATTGGGAATGTGGTACTTTAAAAATTTAATGGGGGAGGAATTGCATCAACCCATTCAGGGTAAGATCTGTTTTCCAGTTGAATTTGAGCTCTTTTTCCCTTCATTGCTTCCAAATAAGCTGTTAATGACTCAATAGTAGTTATTAACTTTTGAGAAACATTCAGATGATCTTGGACCTGAGCAGGTGAAATAACTGGAGCTTGGACAGATGTGGTGGCTGGTACTGCAACTGATGATAACACCACCGGTTGTTGTTGCACCTGACCCATAGGATTAGACTTGCGTGGGTGTACCGATAAAGGAGAATATTCTTGATCCATATCAGTAGTTGTAACAAATTCCCTTGGCTGACTGACTCCAACACGCTTATGAGGAATACTACTTTGTTGTGGTTATCCATTCAACCTCCTTAATTCAATCATCTCTTCCTCTTGCTGTGCGAATCTTTGCTCTAGTGAGAGTGTTTGACCTTCTCCAGAGGAACAGTGTGTAACCTGATTCTTACCTTTTCCTTTGTTGGATGCCTTTCGGAGAGGGAGAAGTTGGTTATTTGAAGGAATTCCTAGATCTTGGGTAACCCTTTGATTTCTAGTACGCACACCTTCTTCATTTTTTTCTGTGTGTACAACTTATTGAGAGAAAATGTCTTCATCTTATCCCTCTGAGTGAGCCTCATCTAGGGAATTAGCAACAACGACATTGATGACATTAATTGATTCATAACGCATTGCATCTCTTTTATCGTCATTTCTGCAATATTTTTTTCTTCCATGTCCTTGTTGAGACACTGACTTTTTCTGATTTGGTACCTCAGGAAATTCATGAAGAACTGTAATTGGGAGGGAATATCCTGATAATTTGGCTCTTAGTTCCTCTTGGGGATTCTTCCCTAATTGAGAGAATACTTACTTTCCCTGAGGAAGAGATTGATGATTTGAAAAAGTCCCCAGTCATTTGGACTAGGTCTATTCCTCCTCAACTCCTTGAATCATATTTATTCATTCTGAGGGTTGAGTTAAAAGAGTCCCGAGTCTAGCAAGATGGGGTGGTTCTTGAGTTGATATATCTGAGACCTTCTGAAAAGATCTCCTGATCTTACAGACGTTAGTCCGGAAATTTGATGGATGCATTAACCTTTATCCACTCTTATCACCCGGCTCAAAAGACTGTTGGATGATTTCTGACACTTCTATCACTTGATCATGTGCACTCTCTAAATGAGAAGCATGTTCGATGTTCTTGTTTGCTTGATGAAAAAGTAAATCAACAACTTGTTCTCTGTATTCCTGATTTTGGGAAGAACTAGTTGAGGCCTGTTCTTGATCAATCCCTTGATTACAAACAAAACCAATTGGTTGTGGCCGGCCGTGGGAAATAACATTGCATGATACCACTTTTGGAGGGATTTTTTGACTAGATAGTACAGTGAAATGCAGTGCTCCATGAACACACCATCCCCTGATATGAATACCAGATGGGGAATTGAAAATTAACTCGAGAAATATTCTTAATGCGCCAAGGCATGAATGTTGAAGGGCTCTCTGCTTCTTTTCAGCCTTTAGATATCGATAAACTGAGAGAGATGCCAAATCAATTTGGCATTGTATCCCTTCTATTTTCTTGACATGATTTTCATATTCATCATAAGATAATATTTTCTTTTTCAATTGACAATGAGTTTTCCACATGTTGAGATGAATATCTTGAATACAATCTTCCGCCAACATCTCTGGAATGTCATACAGAGAGACAGCCAAAGGCCAAAACATAACTGGCACCTCACCTTTCACCAGTTGTTTTCTCATATTCAGTACTTCCTTATTATCATTTGATTAAGATTATTTTACCTGTTTAGACCAAAGATGGTGCTTCTTTTTTTCTTCATCATATTCAACAAGATTGCTAGGGAATTCACTTATCAAACTAGAAGTTGAACGACCCAGGGGTGGTTCGGAGAATGACCTACACCCCAGGCTATCTTCTGATTGAGAAAGAATTTGACCTGCTAGTGGTAAATAATCAGACATGACTGGCTTCACATTTGAAAGTGCTTCAAGATAAGAGGTATTTCTCTTCACTACACTGTCTATTGGAGAATTTTCTAGGCAGTGTGAATTACTACTGTGAAGAGGAATTTAGCAGCTAAATTCATCATCATGGGGAGGACCACCATGGTGGGTTACATCAAAAGATGAATCATTCCGCTCCTTGGTCTTCTATCCACACAGAGGGTTCTTGTGGCTCTCATCTAAAGATAAAACTTCGAGATCGACCGAACTTTCATGAAGCAAGACATCATGAGGAAGTATCTGATGCAGAACTTCAGAATTAATGTTCCCAGTATTGGGAACTGAGAGAGTAGAATCTTGAGTTGCAACAGATAATTGTCTGAGTGCATCAAGAACTCCATCATCAAGCAAGGCCTTGTTACAAATTGGCCCTTGATTTCATGACTATGTTGGGTGGGTCTTCTTCTTAAATGCCTTTTTACTCACTTTGGGAACCACTTGTTGATAAAAGTGGTTACTATGGGAGGTGTATGTTCTTGCTCAGGATAGATGATCAGGTTAGGCTAATTATCTCCACTCAAATCAAGTGTATGTGCCTGACTTGGTTGTCCGTATGATATGGGGGAGTATTCCCCACAACCCTCCTGGACTAAAACAGAGGTTTGTGTCTATTCTAGAGTGAAATGTTGATGTGTCACTCCACTGGTAGGGATAGATTTGCATTTTTTTCCCTGTGATGCTGCTGAAGCTGTTATAATATCCTTCCAAGCATCCAGAATATGAGGAGGGAATTGATTCTTCTCTTTCACCGTCGACAGAATATGCTTGGTGGCTTCAGCTTCTAGAACGGGAATATATGTCTATTCCGTGCATGGAGTAGGTGTGTGTTCCTGCTCCTGTCCTCTTATTCCTGCCAGTGAATTCTGATAGTACTCATGAATGGGGGCCTAGAGTTGAGTCTGGATTCTGTTTGTCATTGGGGAGTTCCAATTGACTTCTCCAGGTGCTACCAAACGAGACTATTGGTAGGATTGATCAATACTAGCAGGTGTATGTGCCTTCTGATTGCACTCCACCGAACTTGGTTGAAGAACTTCCTTTAATACTTTCAGACGAGACTTATGGCAGGATTGATGAGTGTAAGCAGGTGTATGTGCATGTTTACCAGTTTTCAACACATTGGGTTGGTGGGCTTCATCATATGTAGTCAGATGAGCCTGCTCACTAGATGATGATTTATAAATAGATGTTTTTTCCTATCTATAGTACTCCGCCAAAATTGCCTGGCAGGAATGACGTGCTGCTGCCAGACGAGCTTGCTGGAATGTGGAATTAAAATGGACGGGTGTGTGTGCCCACTCATTGCTTGCCACAAATTTATATTGGTGGACTTCTCCAGAGATAGAAGAGACAAGAACCTCCTCACTGTTGACCGGTCGTTGCCTCTAGTGGTTCATCTTGCCTAATCGGGTTCAAGGAACCGGAGCTGAATACCTAGAGATGACACCCTCATCATGTTGAGGGTGCACTGCCGCACGACTCTAGTTGCGATTGTTGGTTGAAGCCCTCGGGAAAGACTCCTGTTTCCTTTAATTAAGGCCTTGAGTGACCTACTCATTCACCTCCTCAGAATATGGGGGAGAGTGGTTGTTGCGTTCCGGGGATAATGACCCAAAATGGTTGGATATGATGGTTAACACCGCCTGCTTCTTGAACGCTGGTCTTCATTGTCCGGATGATCAGGGTGAATTATTGACTAGGAGGGATTTTCGAGAAGCCTCTAGAGTCCGAATGTCACCATGTCGACGGTATTACTTAACCATTGTATTTGATACCTAGCGTTGAAGACGCTGATTAGGTGATGTTGTCCTCGGAGCAAACAACGATCCAGAAGGAGTAGCAGTAGAGGTATTCACATCCGAGGCATTCACAGCAGAGGCATTCACATGTGTGAACTTAAGAGAAGCCAATTTTGTAATGCAGAAGATCTTCGAAAAGAGTGCATTTTTGATAGGACAGACATAATCAAGATAAGTTCGGCCACTACATCTTTTGGATGAGCACATATGTTAATGATTGCATTGTTGGCCCTATTATTGGGATTAAAATAGGGGCCTAACAAATAAGTAACACATAATTTTAACTTGGTTAAGGATTCACGTTGGGTTCACCATTTTTTGTTTCCTCTAGAAATGGGAATGACCTCATTGATTTAAGGTTCAAACATTCCAATTAGTTTCTAACGGGTTTGTTCGTAGAACTAGAAACATCCAATGATTCCATATCCATGTAGACCTACTTTCCAATGTTAGGTGGTCCTTAGTTGTGAACTGATTAGGCTTAAGAATTTGAATTGGTTGAGAGGATGGGAGGTTGGACTCATCACACCTTTTTGAGTGTAATTATTTTCTACTTCAGGCCTCTCATTATAGATTTAAGTTATGTTCGTGAATCCTTATTAAATTACCACATATGAAAATGTGCTTTCCTTTATATTTGACAATCAGTAATTAGTATGAATGAGGTTTAGAGAATATTTTATATGAATTCGAGGTTCTTCATCGAAAGAGAATCATATTTATTTGTTAGATATTCTTAGTCAATGGTATCCTTCGACACATTATATAGAAATCTCTTGGTCATTATGATAACCATACTGGTTTTAAATCCACTCAGCGGGGCACTTGAAGTTTATTGTCATTTAGATGGACATTGATTATTTCAGAGTTGGGATCATACCCGTAGATGGGCTACCTACGTATCCTTTTTTTTAGAAAAGGAATCAGAAACCACGTAGTTCGAGTGAAGAAGTATGAGGTTTATGCATTATTGATGGCTCAAAGAAAGATTTCATAATTAATTTTACACTCTATGCTTACGTGAGTCATGCTCAGTGTGAGAAACAAGAGGTATTGGTAAAACCAGACAATTGTTCCCTGAATGGTGCAATTATAAGAAATGATGTGGGGCTTATTTATGTATGAATGCCTAGATAGATGAAGATTAGGATTTACTTCCAGGAAGAAATCCGGGAACAAGGTCAAATTAGAGAGGACTTATGATTGGGTTTTACTCCAGAGACAAAAGCCCAAATCAAAATTAAATTAAGACTCGTTAAGAGAAAATATGACTGGGGCTTACTCTTAAAGAAGAGGCCCAGGTTAAAGGGAATTATGACTGAGGCTTACTTCTGAAAATGAATCCCAGGTTAATGGAATTTGGATTTTGGGAACATGGGGATTACTCCAAAGGAGGATGCCCATGTTGTACCTCTCGAACCCCTCGAGGTTTGATTTTCATGATCACAATCACCTTCATATTTGTCTAATCCTTTTTCAAGTTTTTTTTTGGATTGATAGGAATCAAATCAGGTGGCCAAGGAATTGGGCCAAGCAAGCTTAAGTGGCAAAGGAACACAAGTGGACTGAAAATCAGTCCACCGGCCAACCGGTGGCTTCACCACCGGTCGGCCGGTGGACCCTGGGAAGGATGCTGAGCCACTGCCTCCCCACCGGCCAACCGGTGGCCTCAGCACCGGCCAGCCGGTGGCCTCCTGCCTGAACAGGGTTTGCTACTGCCTCACCACCGGTCGACCGGTGGATCTGGCACCGGTCGACCGGTAGAGCCTGGACCAGAATTCTCATCCTTTTTCAAGGCACCGGCCAGCCAGTGGCCCTGCACCGGCCAGCCGGTGGACACAGTCAAACTAGCCGTTGGGCTGTTGACCAGCCTGTCCACTTGACTCCCAACGGCTCCGAAGACCTCTCCAACGGCTCCGAAGCCTCCCCAAGGGTTCCTAGCCTATAAATAAAGGCTGAGGAAGCCCCGGACATGAACCGGAACATATACGAAGCCAACGGACATACTTTGGATCAATTGGCCAACCTCCGGAAGACTTCCTCAAAGGAACCCACCTAGCTCCAACAACTTCCACATCCAAGGAGCTCCTTCAAAGAAGCTTGGAAGCGGCCTTCAACATCTCCATCCAATCAAAGGCGCCCAAGTCTTCCCAAATACGGTTTTTATTGTTTTACTTTTTATTGAGCTTTAAATTTGGGTTTGTGTCTACAAACCAAACTCTTTTCTCATCCCCCCTTCTTTGGGTTCTCACACCACCACTAAGGTGTGAAGAGGTTTTCTCAAGCTTTTCCTTTAAAAGGCTTGTGTCTCGGTGAGCTAGTCTTCACCCGTAAAAAGACTAGTGGGTTCTTGCTTAACCATTAAAAGCAAGTGGGTTCTTGCTAAACCAATAAAAGCAAGCTGTAATAGGTCCTAGTGCTACCTCAAAGCCTAGTGGGTTTCTTGCTAAAACCATTGAAAAGCAAGCGGTAGGAATCTCTCAACGGTTGAGTTGGGAGCGGAGACGTAGGCCGGGTTTTGGCCGAACTCCGTTATCAATTTCTTGTGTGATTGCCTCTTTATTTCCGCTGCATTCTTTACTTTGATTTTAATTTGTTTATCATTTTTTAAAAGGCAATTCACCTCTCCTCTTGCCATCAATTCCTCGTCTTTCCGTTCATCGGGGTTTCTTCCGACCCAACATTTGGTATTAGAGGACGTATTTGAATAATTCCTTACCCGGTTTCAAATTAAAGATCCAATTTTTTTTTTTTTTAATGGCATCTACCTCTTTCGCCCCCGAGGGCTACTCTTTGGGTCGGGCTCCATTTTTTGATGGGTCCGACTATAATTATTGGAACACCCGCATGAATACTTTTCTTAGAAGTATAGGGTATCCCATTTATAAAATTGTCATGCAAGGTTACACTTTGTCTACCCCCGACGAATCCAAATGGACCCAAGCCGACATTAGAAATTTTGAGCTAGATGGCAAAGCCATGAATGCTCTTCATTGCGGCCTTGACCGAAATGAATTTAACCGAGTTTCCACTTGCACCTCATCTCATGAAATTTGGAAACTATTGGAAGTAACCCATGAGGGCACTAACAAAGTTAAAGATACTCGGTTAGATATGTATAGGCAGGATTTTGAGTCTTTTTCCATGCACCCAAATGAATCAATTTCTGAAATGTTTACTCGATTTACTGATGTGTGCAATGGTAGAAAATCTCTTGGAGATGACATTTCTGCAGAAACAATGGTCAAGAAGATCTTATGGGTCCTTCCGAGCTCATGGGCACCAAAGGTGACGGCGATCCAAGAAGCTAAGGACGTCAAAAATATGCCGGTAGAGGAGCTCATCGGATCCCTAATGACATATGAGATCACAATGAGGAGGCAAGCTCAAAAGGAGGGCACACCAATCAAGACACCAAAGAACATCGCCCTCAAGGTACAAAAAGAAGTAAGCTCCTCCTCATCCTCATCTTCCTCATCTTCATCTTCTTCAAGCGGTGACTCGGAAATGGAGAATCTCGCCCGCCAAATGCAAAAATTCATGAAGAAGCACAAGAAGAAGAAATCTCGCAAGGCGCGAAAGCAAGAACCCACCGCAAGATCCGAGCCCAAGGTAAAATGCTACGGGTGCGGCGAAAAGGGCCATTACAAGCCCGATTGCCCACTCAACAAAAAACGGGCCACGCAAAAGGAAAAAGGAAAGAAGAAGGTCCTCAAGGCGACATGGAGTGACACCTCCTCTTCATCATCCTCCTCCTCCTCCTCGAGCGACAACGGTAACAAATGCCTAATGGCATTCCATGAGGTAACATCTTCCGATTCCTCTTCCTCATGTTCTTCAAATTCCAATTCTTTAAATCATCTTTCTTATGAAGAACTCTCATTTGCTAGAGACCAATTAGAAAAAGGTTTTCATGAACTCTCTTCTAAATTTGTCACATTGAAAAAGTCTTTTAAAAAACTTTCCTCCGAAAAAGACCAACTTCTCAAAGAGAAGGAGGAACTCACCCTTAAAATCCAAAATTTTCCAAATGTTGATTCCATGGAATCAACCATCAAAGACCTTAGAGAGACCTTAGCCAAGTTCACCCAAGGTGAACAAAATTTGTCCAAACTTTTAGGTTCTCAACGAGTATCTAGAACCACCCGTGGACTTGGCTACACCAACCGAGCTTCCTCCTCCCATGCACCAACTGTTTTTGTAAGGGGGAGCTCCGATTTTAAATTTTGTAATTATTGCAAAAAGGCCGGGCACCTTATTTATGAATGCGATTGCAAAAACGCCCGGTACGGCCACCCCAAATCTATTTTCTATTCCGATGAATTTTATAGGAGAAGACCCGCCATGAGACAAGTATGGATTGAGAAATCCCTTCTTGCAAGTCTCTCCGGGCCCAAAATTGTCTCTTTTCAAAATCCCTCTCCCCGGTGATTTATTGTTTTTTATTTAGGGGGAGTTAGGATTTTTTTTACGTTTTTATGTATTCAAAGTTTTTATGTATTCAAATTTTTCAAATTCAATACTTTCAATTCCAACTCTTAGTATCAAAATTTCATTTGGTTTCAAATTTCAAAAATTCAATTGGTTTTTGATTCAAAACTTTCAATTCAAACTGTTATTCGAATTTTCATTTCAATTTCAAAAATTTCAATTGATTTTCAAAACTCCATCTTGTTTTTTCAATCGTTTTCCCTCAATCAAGTTTTATGCCCCATTCTATTTTGATAATCACAAAGGGGGAGAAATTTCTTGATTGATTGGGGGAGAATCCTTTTTCATCATGCTTAGCATTTCCTCTCAATTTCAGTTTTTTACCTTGATTGCTTTGGTGATTGTGATCATCAAAATAGGGGGAGATTGTTGTACCTCTCGAACCCCTCGAGGTTTGATTTTCATGATCACAATCACCTTCATATTTGTCTAATCCTTTTTCAAGTTTTTTTTGGATTGATAGGAATCAAATCAGGTGGCCAAGGAATTGGGCCAAGAAAGCTTAAGTGGCAAAGGAACACAAGTGGACTGAAAATCAGTCCACCGGCCAACCGGTGGCTTCACCACCGGTCGGCCGGTGGACCCTGGGAAGGATGCTGAGCCACTGCCTCCCCACCGGCCAACCGGTGGCCTCAGCACCGGCCAGCCGGTGGCCTCCTGCCTGAACAGGGTTTGCTACTGCCTCACCACCGGTCGACCGGTGGATCTGGCACCGGTCGACCGGTAGAGCCTGGACCAGAAATCTCATCCTTTTTCAAGGCACCGGCCAGCCGGTGGCCCTGCACCGGCCGGCCGGTGGACACAGTCAAACTAGCCGTTGGGCTGTTGACCAGCCTGTCCACTTGACTCCCAACGGCTCCGAAGACCTCTCCAACGGCTCCGAAGCCTCCCCAAGGGTTCCTAGCCTATAAATAAAGGCTGAGGAAGCCCCGGACATGAACCGGAACATATACGAAGCCAACGGACATACTTTGGATCAATTGGCCAACCTCCGGCGGACTTCCTCAAAGGAACCCACCTAGCTCCAACAACTTCCACATCCAAGGAGCTCCTTCAAAGAAGCTTGGAAGCGGCCTTCAACATCTCCATCCAATCAAAGGCGCCCAAGTCTTCCCAAATACGGTTTTTATTGTTTTACTTTTTATTGAGCTTTAAATTTGGGTTTGTGTCTACAAACCAAACTCTTTTCTCATCCCCCCTTCTTTGGGTTCTCACACCACCACTAAGGTGTGAAGAGGTTTTCTCAAGCTTTTCCTTTAAAAGGCTTGTGTCTCGGTGAGCTAGTCTTCACCCGTAAAAAGACTAGTGGGTTCTTGCTTAACCATTAAAAGCAAGTGGGTTCTTGATAAACCAATAAAAGCAAGCTGTAATAGGTCCTAGTGCTACCTCAAAGCCTAGTGGGTTTCTTGCTAAAACCATTGAAAAGCAAGCGGTAGGAATCTCTCAACGGTTGAGTTGGGAGCGGAGACGTAGGCCGGGTTTTGGCCGAACTCCGTTATCAATTTCTTGTGTGATTGCCTCTTTATTTCCGCTGCATTCTTTACTTTGATTTTAATTTGTTTATCATTTTTTAAAAGGCAATTCACCTCTCCTCTTGCCATCAATTCCTCGTCTTTCCGTTCATCGGGGTTTCTTCCGACCCAACAGCCCATATTAAAATAATTATGGTTGTGGATTACTCTTGAGGAGGTTGATCAAAATTAAGGGAACTTGAAGACTGGGGATTACTCCTAAAAAGGAGTCCCAAAGAGATGTGTCGTGGTTACTTTTACACTCTAAGATCACGTGATTCATTCTCGTTGTGATAAACAAGAGGTATCAGTAAACCTGACAATTTGTGCCACAAAAGATGTGGTCACAAGGAGTGATGTGGGGCTTATGTATATATGATTTCCCAAATAGATAAATATTAGGACTTAATTTAGAGAAGATTCCTCGAAACAAGGTCTGTAAAGGTATATGTGCTTTATGGAGATTTGGATACTCTAAATTGGGGCTTACTCCTGAGGAGGATTCCCAAATGAAGAAGAGACTTATGATTGGGTTTTATTCTTGATAAGGAAGCCCAAATAAAAAAGAAGTTAAGATTGTTTAAGAGAAATTATGACTGGAGCTTATACCAGAGAAGGAGGCCCAGGTTTAAGGGACATGGGAACTGAATACTGGGGCATAATCTTGAAGAGGATGCCCATATTTGGGAACTTGGGGATTACTCCTAAGGAGGTTGCCGAAATTAAGAAATTTGGATTGGGACTTAATCCTGAAAATGAGGCACAAAATTAATGGAACTTGAAGACTGGGGCTTAATCCTGAAAAAGTGGCTCAGGTTATGGGACTTGGGGCTTACTCCTAAGGAGGATTTCTATATTTGGGATTTTGAGATTGGGACTTACTCCTGAGAAGGAGGCCCAAGTTAAATATCCTCTAATCTTTAAAGGATGAGGTTGAATGAATGAAATCTATAACCTTAGTGACATAAAGATATGTAAATCACTTGTTTTTGAAAAATTTTCCCCAGAATTACTTTCAGATAAGGAAGCCAACAAAGGAATCATGCCATAAATGGCTTTGAAGAGGGCTTTAAAGTATAAATTTTGAAGAGGAGAGGTGGATTTGAAGAAAGCAAGTGAATAAGAAGGAGGGGCACCCAAAAAGAGAGAGGTTCACAAGTCCTGTGTGGGCGCGCAAGTCATAGTCACGCAAGTATACTTGAGTGACACATGGGTACTTGCGCGACGGTAAACCCTTAGGGTAATACTTGGGCAAGACATGGCTCAAATACTTAGTATTATCCCAAAATGATTCCAAAAGAGTGGCGCGCAAGTTCTATTGAAGGGATAAGGTGGAGTGCAAGTGTGGAAATTTCCCTTAAGGGATGACCACATAGGCGCGCAAGTGTTGATGAGTTTCAGCACTTTGGCCTTGTTTCCCCTGTTCACATATACCATTCTAGGTAAGAAATTACCTTAGAAGTGTTTGGAAGACTTCCAGAAGAGACTAGGGAACTGGGAGATCGAATCTGAGTTTTGAAATTTTTCCGTCCTCGAAATGGGGGCCAACATGGGGTATTTATAGGCTGCGGAAGACCCTGTGCGAGAATCAAAGAGGGCACGCAGGTCCCCTGCGCGACCATTATGCAGCGCGCATGTATACTTGCATGACCCTGATGAAACTTGCGCGACCCAAGTTGGAGGATATCCTTCATCATGACTTTGTCAATTTTTGTTTTTTCATCGAAGGATGAATCACTTTGGACTAAGGTATTTCCCTTTTTTAGTCGTTAGACTTTGTGACGGAAATGAGCGTCAACAAAAATAAACATAAATCATTCATCATAACCCAAAGAATAAAATGGGTTTCATAAATCTCATCCCATCATAACATAATCCATATAAAAAAATGGATATAATTTCATCATAAGAAGAATAAAACCATGTAAATAATAGATACATTATACTTGAAACATAATAATACTAAATAATGTCATCTTAGATGAGAAATAGTTTTGACAAAACACTTGAAATTAATTCTTGAGGAAAATATCATTTCTTATTCAAAATCATTTTGTTTTCACAAAATGCCATTCAATTTTAAAAGAAAAGCATTTTGTTGAAAATAACCATTAAATTTTGTAGAATAAGATTCATGAAAAATTGGATTTATGAAACTGTAAAAATCTGTTCATGCCGTATAAGTTAAAAAAACATTCTCCTCGTACTTTTTTCAGAAAAGTCTAAATGTTACTTATATGGAAAATGAAAGAAAGATTCTTTCGTAACACAGTGTAAAAGAAAAAGATAGGTAAAAATGACTTTAAAAACACATGGAAGAATATTAAACACTTTATTAAAATCATTTTTAAGGACATGGATGAAAAATATATCCCCAGTAAATACTTAAGTATAAGCAATCTCAGATAAAAATGAGATTAGCAAAATTATCCTTTACCTTATGTCCAATTTCTTCCATATGTGTCTGAGACTCCTGTATAGTGGTTTTAAAAATATTATTAACTTTTAATAGAACCATAATAATATTTATGATATCATATATGATTCACTTTATACTTTATATTACCCGTTCATTTGTCAATTCCATGTTAAAGCAGCATTTTGCGTAAAATTGTTTCATTTATCATCAGTGTTTTGACATGTAATTATTCATACGTTTACATAGATAATGATTACTTACTTCCAGAATGTAAAACAAGATTTATATATAATATATATTTATAATATACATATATATAATAGATCGACAAATGGAAATAAATACATCGTTCATGGATACGGTATGTCGTACGTACGCATGAATGTTGCTTTTGTTTCGTTATTGAATTGAATGGAAATAATTAAATGAAACATATATGTAAATAAATCTAGTATCATTATTATGTCATTTATTTCATGATTATTTATTATATATACCTTATAATCATACGTGAATGGTTAATCATGGAGAATGAATCTCATCGCGTCGTGGAGACGGTAATCCGTACGTACACACGAGCGATGATATCATTACCATAATTATTGAATGGAATTGGAGTGTATGATATAATTTATCAAAATCATTATGATTTTATAATAATAATATATAGTTATTATTGCTACCATTATACCTAACCAAGTAAGGTGGTGGTGGAAAATAGATTACACCACGACGTGGAGACGGTATTCCGTACGTACGCATGTTTGGTGATTTCATTTTCCATAGGATGGATATAAGGTGAAATAGGTTTGTTTTGCATTTATAATAACATATAAGTATATTAGTGATACTAATGATATTACTTTATAATGAAACAAATAAATAATAGGATGTAGAAGAAGAAATGAACCTGAAAGAATCGGTAAACGATATTACCTCTTCTTCGACACACCTCTTCTAAACCTTCTCTTAAGGCACTAAAGTTGGTCTTTGAAGAAGACCAAGACCTCTAGTATGTTTATAGGAATGTGAAGATGGGAAATGGGAAGGTTTTGGCCGAGCTTGAAGGCTCAAAGTGGTGTGAAGAGGAAAGGGAGGAGGTGCCATTTATTAGAGAGGAGAGGGGAACTTTTGGAAACCTCTAAAATATTAATTTATAATAAACTCAAACCCCACATAAAAACTTCCAATAATTACTCTAATCCAAATATTAGATGAGATATGGTTGTAATCACATCAAACAATAATATTTATACATGTTGGTAATTTATTTTAAACCTTATCAACATGATTTATCCTTATTTAATCTATTAAATTTTATTTCTGGTAATAATTTTCTAAATTTTATATTATTATAAATAATTACTTATATGTTGTGAATTTTCCATAATTGGATACATTATGACATTTTAGACCATATAAATTTTAATTTCTAATTTTTAAATATTTTTTTTTGATTTTTAAACAATTTAATAATATGTTATTTTTATAAAATAACAATAGTGTTAATTTTGACACTATTCATTTATTTGAATTTAAATAAAATCCGCACAGAGGATATATTCGAACCAAAATATTTAATAGACTCATAAAATATCATATATATATATATAATCTGTGTAGAATATTAATTAGTAAATATAATATTTATTTTAATATTTATAAACCATTTATTTGATATTTCTCTTAATAAAAACATTATTACATCATTTTTTATAATCATTTAATTTAATTATTAGTTGCATTAAAAATAAAAATAAAATTCTAGGATGATTATAAACCTAATATATTTCAAAATAATACTTTTACACAAATTTATCATCTTAAAATCACAACATGTAAATTTTTATATTTATTAAATTATTAAGGTGACAACGTTGATGTCATTTAAAATAAAATAATATAAGTGTCATAAACGTTTTTATAAATATCCAAATGGTGAAAAATTCTGCCATTCTATGGTTATGGTTTAGATATATACGACCAATAAGTTTTGTTCAGTTGTTGGGGCCTTTTCATGGTTATTATTATTTTAATAAAAACTATATTACTGATTTTTCACTAAATAAATAATTTTTTGCATGATTAATGTATAAGATTTTAAGGTAATTAAATATCTCTTAAAAATTAAAAATAAATTACCATAACAAATAAAAACATTTTTTTCAAATGATTATTTATAATCGAATTTACATTCTATATAACCTTATATTAAAAATACATTAATTATTAATGTTTGAGTGAGATATATTTCGCTTTCTTTAAAATAAAATAAATTGAAGGTCTTAATAACATCCAAGTGGGTTACAATGGATTCCATTTCGACCCAAATATGTCTTAGGACAAAATATAATAATCCAATTATATTAAGACAAGTGTTAGGGTAATTTTATAATATTATATTTACCCTTAATTACCCGATTTACCTTTAACTATGGTAAATAAAATTTACGGTTGTTACTATTCATAGTCCCCAAGAAATAAAAAGTATCCTAATAACATAATTTTGACCTACTGATTCCAAATATGGAATCAATTTTTCAAAATTCAAATCACAGATTTTTCAGAAATTAATTTTAAATTAATTCTGCTGTTAATAAAATAATTTTTTAAAAGTTAAAACATTACAAAAGATTGAAATGATTTTACCAATGAATTCAAT
The DNA here is from genome assembly GCA_963277665.1 of Viscum album. NCBI lineage: Eukaryota > Viridiplantae > Streptophyta > Magnoliopsida > Santalales > Viscaceae > Viscum > Viscum album. The sequence continues at coordinate 78,856,522 of OY728139.1, forward strand.
GTAAAATAAATGTTAATTATATAAATTTTATTAAATGGTTAAAACATATTATATTTATACTTTAAAACCATAAATATTATAATTTAACAATATAAATTATTACAAAGGAAAAAATTTGTTTTTAATTAAAATACAGTGCGTTTTTACTATTCATTAAAATATGAAAGTTATCAGAATAATATGAAAAATGTATACAAAGTATATTTTTATATCCAGATTCCGAAGAAAAATTTTATTTTGTCAAATTTATCTTATAATAATGTCAAAAACTAGATTTAATGTGGGTGCGCCATCAAAATGTGGCAAAACTGCGTTTTTTTAAAATACTTATTTTACCCGAAAAATTTATTTTGTTCTCATACCATGTTATATAAAATGTGTATGATAAATAATAATGTTATAAAATTCAAAATTTATTTAATAATATTGATAATTTCTAGTTCATAATAATATTATAACAATATATCGTTGTTTAGTGAAACCCGGTATTGCGTACTACACACGCTATCGAGGAAGGTCGTGATTGCGTGTAATGCAAGCCAAGTTAGGGTTGCGTGTAGTGAATGCTTCCTTTGGAGTTGCATATAACATAATCAAAACATATTTCATTTATACATTAAAAAAAATCTATACTTAATGTTGTGTAGAATAATTTCTACAAAACAAACTTAAAATTGGGTGAAACACGAGCCAAGAAAAGTGTTGTGTATACTGCAAGCTAATACGGTGTTTCATATAGTACAAGCTAATATTGGTGTAGTGTAAAATAGAATACATCAATGAAATTAAATAGAATATATCTCAAAAAATCTCAGGGTGTTACATTCTACCCCCTTAAAATAAAATTTGCCCCCGAAATTCTTCGGGGTTATAAATCATTTACTACTTGAAAGTTTCTTTCATAGAAACCCACAACGTAAAAAAGAATACTTAAGCATAATTTTAATAATTGAAGTAAGAAATGTAACCATTACCCTAATTAACTGATCACTGGGTTTCCATATAGGATAAAATAGGTGAAAATATGGATATGGAGGAGAAATATAACCATCAACATCTGATAAAGAGTGGTAGAGAACATGGCAATGAAAAAGACAACAATGACAAAGCCATAAATTTGTGATGATCTATGGTACCATCTGATTCATTGGATATGAGGGAACTAGGACAACATTTTTGGTTTTCAAGACCATTTCCCAAATGTTAAAGAATTTTTGAAAATGTTATACTTAGTTGATTTTGGTACAATCTCACCGTTTCTCGTGCCTTGAACAATTTACACTTCATCTATTAAGGAAATGAAGTTGAATTTGTCTTACATGAAGTGTTATCAGATCATGAGATAGAATGATAGGTCATTCCATCTGTCTCAAACATAAGGTTTGGAAAATTTATAAACATAAGTCTATCTTATGGTGAGATTAATCATATATATTTCCAAAAATTGACTTATACTTCATCTATCATCCTGCTTAATAAAATAAAACTAGTTTCTACTAAGCATGGACTTCTTGTAGGCCAGCGGTAGGCGATAAAGGCCTGTCGCACTTAGTTTGTGGGTTCGATTCCCACAACCTTGTATGACGCGATGGGTTGTCGCCCATCCTACAAGATATCCTTTTTCTAAAACTACACTATTATAACATTCCAGAAATAATATAGAAAAAAAAGTTCTAGCCTTAAACAATAATATCTGATGTCCAACATAATCCATTCCAATCTTTAGGCTTATCTAAAATACATCTGTCCAATCTCATAGTATAAAGAAAACGATTACTTGAAATGTCACATAAAAATCATGTGAATACCATCATTTATCCTCCATATATCATAAGATATATCTTTTTGATTGCATTCCAAACATATGAATAGCTTAATCATGTATTCTCTGGAACATTAATTACTATAGAACCTTAGAGAAAACATGAATGCTTTCAAAAGTTAGCTATTTCCACATACCAAAAGTCCCAAAATTTTGATATACTCAACCCATGATATCACTTTGTCCTTATATCAGTCACGAGCTCATGAATATTATCATACATAATATTCTCTCCTTATCCCTTCATTATGTGCATTTAATCTAATTTCTATTAATATTTCAATCACTTTTCATGGTTACCAGTACCATTCAACATCTACTTTCAGATACTTTAGGAAAAAAAAAGTGTAACAATCCTTAGATGTTTCTTTATTCCATATTATTATACATTATTCTTGATAAACATGCAATCATTCCACTGCCTTCTTAAACCATTGACCGAGCTTCGTCATTTTATTCCTCAACACTTATTTCATCTCATATATCATTTGTAGTCTCTTCATTATCATCAACATAAATACTACCCATATGACCATGTTGATTCTCTTCCGGATATTTTACTTTAGGGAATCTATTTTCACAATGGCCGTAAATTGCACATTTAAATTATTTAACCTTTTTTGATGTCATAGCAATACCCTTATCCTTGCCCATTGTGTTAACTGATCCTTTTCCTTTACAATTACTGGATTTGTGTCCTTCTTTTCCACACCCAAAGCATCTTCAAATTAACTTGAAACATTCCCCTTGATTCCTCTTCCCACATGATTTACATGAGGGAAATTTAACTTTCTTTCCTCTATGATCATCATGAATCTCTATCTTTCTCTTTTTAGCCGAGTCAGGAAACTTACCAAAGTTGAGATTATTGATCATATTATGTGATTGTTGATTAGGAATAATAACGATGTTTGGACATCCAAAAATTATTTCATTGGGTTTCTCATGAATAATATCATTCCATTGTCCATCATATTCTTCATTAACATGAATCCTCTTATTTCCTTCCATTTCATAAAACCCAAAAATAATAGTTTGAGAGGCAAAACTTGTACTAGAAAAACAACATAATCAATGGGATATTAATTTCAATCTCTATCATCTTAGGTTTAATTCTATGATCGTTACCATAATTCTAGGACTATAACCTATACTTATACATATCCTTAGGGACATCCCTAGAAATACCTTAGAAATATCACTAGGGATCTCAGTAAAGTTTTTTCATCCTAGTTTCCAAAGGTTGACTAAACCTTCTCTCTGATACCAACTGTAGTAGTTTGGAATTATTTCCAGTGGACTATAATTGATACCTATCGGAGCACTCCATGGGCGGATACACCCCCTGGTCGGGACACACCACCATCCCTAGTGGTAGCGATTTCCTCATGAAGCCCTTGGGCGGAGATCCATGCTTTGTCTAATGCTCACACGTGAGAGTTCCCAAAGATCGGATTCATTCCTACCTCCTCTAATATGATACCAACTATAGTGACCCAAAATTAATGTACATAGACATTACATTACTTTTTCGGAATACATAATACATCACAACAACAGATGCCCAAATACCATATCAGTTTAGTGTCTTTGTAAACTCGGAACATAATCTTCTAATCATGGTGAATGATCTTCAACATCTCCTGTAAAGATCTTCCCCTTTTTCTTCTGACCTAAAAATTTTCTTTATATCCTGGGGAAAAAAAATAAAAATGTTGAGCTCAAATTCTCAGTAAGGGAAAACATGGAGGACATAAAAACAATCCATAAACATTTGAACGTAAAAAACATGAACATAAAACATCAAAATCTGGAGCAATGACATAAATCTGGGTAGTACATAAGGCATAGATCATAAATGAACATTAATCATGATAACATATCATAGGAATAAAACATTTAATTATGTCAAAACATTAATCACATGTTATTATTTCCATATTAGCCAAGACATTGTTTCCAAGACCATCATAGTGGACAAATTCCATTACTGAACCGGGTTTACTTGCCGTTCCAGCACTGTATAATTGAACAAGATTCACTTGTCGTTCCAGCCATGTCTATCTCATGAGATATAAATCTTGACCCAATGCATTGGAGGGAGATATAGGTCCCAAAAATCTCATAATTAAATCAATCTTACTTGTTCCACAAAATAAACATAAATCATTCATCATAATCCAAAGAATAAAATGGGTTTCATAAACATAATCCCATCATAAAATAATCCATATAAAACAAATGGATATCATTTCATTATAAGAAGAATAAAAACATATAAATAATAGAGACATTATACTTGAAACATAAGCATAATAAATAATGTCATCATAGATGGAATTTTTTTTTCACAAAACAGTTGGAATGGACTCTTGAGGAAAATATCCTTTCTTCTTAAAAATCATTTTCTTTTCAAAAAATTCCATTCAATATTATAATAAAAGGATTTTGTTTAAAATAATCATGAAATCTTGTATAGTAAGCTTCATGAAAATTTGGAGTTATGAAACCGTAAAAATCTGTTCATGCTGTATAAGTTAAAAAACACTATCCTCTTACTTTTGCAGGAAAAGTCAAAAAGGTCATCGTATCGTAAAAAAAGAAAGAATACTTCCATAACCCAATTTAAAAGTCAAAGAGGGGTAAACATGACTTCTAAAATATATGGAAGAATATTAAAAACTTTATGAAAAACATTTTTATGGACATGGATGAAAAATATAACCCCAGTAAATACTTACGTATAAGTAATCTCAGATAAAAATGAGATCTGTAAAATTATCCCTTACCTTATGTCCAATTTCATCAATATCTGTCTGAGACTCATGTACAGTGGGTTTAAAAATATTATTAACTTGTCACATAACCATAATAATATTTATGATATCATATATTATTCACCTAATATTTTATATTACCCGTTCATTTGTCAATTTCATGTTAAAGCATCGTTTTGGGTAAAATCGTTTCATTTATCGGCCGTGTTTTGACTTGTAATTATTCATACGATTACTTAGATCTTGATTAATTAAATCCAGAATTTAAAACATGATTTATATATAATAAATATTTAGAATATACATATGTATAATAGATCGATAAATGGAATCAAATACACCGTTTATGGAGATGGTAGACCGTACGTACGCATGGACACTGTTTTCGTTTCCTTATAGAATTGAATGGAATTAAGTAAATGAAACATATATGTAAATAAATCTAGTATCAGTATTATGTCATATAATTAATTATTATTTATTATATATACTTTATAATCATACAAGAATGGTTAATCATGGAGAATGAATCTCATCGTGTCGTGGAGACGGTAATCCGTACGTACGCACGAGCGATGATATCATTCACATAATTATTGAATAAAATTGGATTGGATGATATAATTTATCAGAATAAGTACGATATTTTATTAATCATATATTTTTTTAATTTCTACCATTATACCCATCCATGTAAGGTGGTGGTGGAAAACAGATTACACCACGGTGTGGAGACGGTATTCTGTACGTATGCACGCGCGGTGAATTCTTTTTTTGTAGGATGGATAGAAAGTGAAATAGGGTTGTTTCATATTTATAATGACATATCAGTACATGTGTGATACTGATGTTATTACTTTACAATGATATAAATAAATAAGAGTAAGTAGAAGAAGAAATGAACTTGATAGAATCAGTAAAGGATATTACCTCTTCTTCGACGCGCCACTTCTAAACCTCCACTTAAGGCTCTAACGTTGGACTTTGAAGAAGCCCAAGACCTCTAGTGTGTTCCTAGGAAAGTGGGGAAGAGAAATGGGAAGGGTTTGGGCGGGCTTGAAGGCTCAATGTTGTGTGATGAGGAGAGGAAGGAGGTTCCCTTTTATAAGAGAGGATATGGGCACTTTTGGAAACCTCTAAAATATTAATTTATAATAAAGTCAAAACCCACTTAAAAACCGCAAAAAATGAATCAAATACAAATATCAGATGATATATGGTTTTAATATCATCAACCAATAATATTTAGACATGTTGGTAATTTATTTTAAACCTTATCAACTTGATTTATCCTTATTTAATCTATTTAATTTTATTTGTGGTAATAATATTTAAATTTTAAATTATTATAAATAATTACTTATGTGTTTTGAATTATCCATAATTGGATACTTTATGAAATTTTAGACAATATAAATTTCAATTCATAATATTTAAATATTTTTGTGATTTTTAAACAATTTAATAATATGTTATTTTTATAAAATAACAATAGTGTTAATTTTGAAACTATTCATTTATTTGAATTTAAATAAAATCTAGAAAGAGGATATATATGAAAAAAAAAATATTTAATAGACTCTTAAAATATCATATTACTCTAGAAAAGTTTTTGAGAACATTAATTAGTTCATATAATATTTATTTTAATATTTATAAAACCATTTATTTGATATTTCTCTTAATGAAACATTTACTACATCATTTTTGTATAATCATTTAATATACTTATTAGTTGCATAAAAATTAAAAATAAAATACTATGATTATTATAACCTAATATATCTCAAAATAGTACTTTTAGTCGAATTTATAATCTTAAAATCACAACATGTAAATTGTAATATTTATTAAATTATGAAGGTGACAACTTTGACATCATTTAAAATAAAATAACATAAGTGTCATAATCGTTTTTATAAAGCTAAAAATGGTCAAAAATTCGACTATTGGATGGTTATGGTTTAGATATATATGACCAATAAGTTTTGGTCAGGTATTTGGGCTTTTTAATGGGTATTATTATTTTAATAAGAACTATATTACTGATTCTTCACTAAATAAATAATTTTTTCATCATTAATGTAAAAGCTATTAAGGTAAATAAATATCTTTTAAAAACTACAAATAAGTTACCATAACAAAGAAAAAAAATTTATCTTTCAAATGAGTGTTTATAATCAAATTTATTGTCTGTATAACCTTATATTAAAAATGCATTAAAAATTAATGTTTGAGTGAGACATATTTCACTTTCTTTAAAATAAAATAAATTAATGGTCTTAATCACATCCAAGTGGGTTCCTGTAACACCCCGAGATTTTATGAAAAATATTATTTTAATTTCATTGATGTCTTATATTATACACTACACCATTTTTAGCTTGTACTATAGGCAACACCGTATTAGCATGTAGTATACACAACACTATTCTTGGTTCATGTTACACACAATTTGAAGTTCATTTTGTGGAAATTATTCTATGCAACATTAAGTATAGATTTTGTTTAATGTATTAATGAAATAAGTTTTGATTATGTTATACGCAACACCAAACGATGAATTCACTACACGTAGCCCTGACTTGGCTTTCATTACACGCAATCAAGACCTTCCTCGATAGTGTGTGTAGTACGCAATACCGAGTTTCACTAAACGAGATATTATTATAATATTCTTACAAACTAGCCATTATGAAATGTAATACACAATTTTTGAAATTATGTAAATTTTATTTTTCAAAATGGACTTCATTTTTGGATTTGGAATATCGAAATTATCCTGGGGTGAATTTTTGGTATTTTTCTGAAAGCTTTCAATTTTTGATGAATAGTGAAAACAATGGGTTACTATTTAAAAACCGACTTTTTATTTAAATATGTATTTATTTTATATAATTTTATTTGAGGTCAAAATTGATACATAATACCTATATAAGTTCAATGTAATTCATTGGAGTCATTTTATAATAATTTTTGACATATAAAATTTTATTGAACTTTTTACCGTCTTTTAACTACCTCTTAGGAGCTTTTTGCATACTTACATAAAACGTAATTTTACCGCTTCTGTGATTGGAATTTATAAAATACGAGAGACACAGTTAATATCATGGACTAAAATGTGGTTCAATGAGATGAAAATAATTTTTGTTGAATAGTAACGTTTTACTTTTATTTACCACGGTTAAAAGTAAATAGGGTAATTAAGGGTAAAAAAGATATTATTATTACCTAAAACTTGTCCTAATTCTATTGGATAAGTATAATTCGACCAAAAACAACCTTAGGAATAAAATATGACCATTTAAGTCCCCTTGTATTAGATTAGGACGTTTATTATTAATTTATTTAAAGAAGGGTTAAAATAGTTAAAATCAATGTTCAATAACTAAATGATTTTTAATATAGGGTTATACATAAGATAAATTCGACTATGAATATTCATTAGAAAGATAAAAATATTTCCTAAATAATTTTAGTTTATTTATAATTTTTAGACATTAAATAAGTTAATTTATTTATGACACAATGATGATGCAGTAATTACCTTATTAATGAAATATTAACATAATTGGTGTTATAAATACAAAAATAAATGTAATTTGAAACATTTTATGAATTCAAATAAATTTATAGGTTAATTTGACATGTTAGTATTTATTTAGTTAACTTGTTTATAACTAATCATGCTGTTTTGATTTTCACAAAAATCAATTACCAAATAGTGTCAAAATTGACATAAAATAGTTTTTAAAACAAATATTATATTATTAATTGTTATTATATTCCTAAAAATCTACGGTTCGGCCTAGAAACTTATATAATGATAGGTGTATCATTAATGGACCCCTTGGGGGTCTCTTGGATGTATATAGTATGTTTATTAACTATATAATATAAAAATACAAAGTGACATGGTAAATGTCAATCTAATTAAGTAAGAGTTAAAACTAAAAGATAAGGTTAATATAATGACCCAAACCAATATAAAATCTATTAGTTGAGATGATTTCTTCCCATATCCACTTTATCATCGAAATAAATCAGTTTGGAGCAATTAAAAACCGAATATGACTTTATTATAAAATAATATTTTAAGTGTTTCCTAAGGTGCCCCTCTCCTCCCTTATAAAAGGGCACCTCCTCCCTCTTCTCGTCACACCACTTTGAGCATTCAAGCTCGGAAAAACCCTGACATGTTTTTTTCTCCACTTCCCTAATAATATTATAGAGGTCCTGGTCTTCTTAAAAGACCAATTTTAGTTCCCTAAGAGGAGGTTTCAAAGAGGCGTGTCGAAGAAGAGGTAATATCCGTTACCGATTCTTTCAAATTTATTTTTTCTTCTTCTACTTCCTATTCTTTAGTTGTTTAATTATGAAGTAATAACATTGGTATCACTCATATAATGGTATGTTATTATAAATATGAAACAACCCTATTTCACTTTCTATCCAACCTATGGAAAACGAAATCACCATGCGTGCGTACGTACGGAACACCGTCTCCACGCCGTGGTGTAATCTGTTTTTGAACACCACCATACATGGATGGGTATAATGGTGTAAATAAATAACTATATATGATTATTGTAAAGTGATATTGATTATGAAATATTATACATACACTTCAATACAATTCCATGATCATGGGAATTATATCATCGCTCCTGCGTACGTACGGACTACCGTCTCCACGACGCGATGAGATTCATTCTCAATGATTAACCATTAATAAATGATTATAAAGTATATATAATAAGTAATCATGAAATATATGAAATAATAATGATACTGGATTTATGTATATATATATATGTAATTCATCTACTTAATTCCATTCAATTCAATAAGGAAATGAAAACAGTGTTCATGCGTACGTACGACCTACCGTCTCCATGAACGGTGTATTTCATTCCATTTATCGATCTATCATATATATATGTATATGATGAATATATATTATATATAAATCATGTCTTAAATTCTGGAATTAAGTAAATCGGGATATAAGTAATAATATCAAGAACAACAAGTCGAAATACGTACAATAAATGAAATGATTTTACCCAAATCGCTTTTAAATAAAATTTGAAAAAGAACGGGTCAGATAAAGTCATAAGTAAATGTTATATGATATCATAACAATGAATATTATTCTTTAATAAGTCAATGACATTATTTAAATCATTATACAGGAGGTTCAGATACATATGAAGCATATCAGACATAAGGTAAGGGATAACTATTCCAATCCCGTTCTTATCCGAGATTGTTTATTCATAAGTATTTACTGGGGTTATTATTATCATCAATGTCCATGTTTCCTAGAAATGGTTTCATGTATGTTTAAATTCCTTTTTAACCATTTTTTACTTTTACTACATGGTATTTAAGGAATCTTTTTTTACCATACAAGGTACTTTTTGTCTTTTCTGACAAAAGTACGAGGAGAATGTTATTTTAAACTTATACGGCGTGAACAGATTTTTACGATTGCATAACGCCTCATTTTCATGAATCTTACAATAAAATATATCATTATTATTTTCAACAAAACCATTTTATTTTAAAATTACATGGCATTTTGTGAAAATAAAATGATTTTGAAGAAGAAAGGATATTTTCCTCAAGAATTTATTTCAAGTGTTTTATCAAAACTATTTTCCATCTAAAATGAAATTATTTAATATTTTTCTGTTTCAAGTATAATTTCTCAATTGTTTACATGGTTTTATTCTTCTTATGATAAAATTATATCCAATTATATGGATTATGTTATGATGTCAATATCTTTAAGAATCCCATTCTATTACATGGGTTATGCTATGATGTATGATTCATGATTTTGTGGCACCTGAAAGAATGATTTCATTATGAGATGTGTGGGACCTATATCTCCCTCCAATGCATTGGGTAAAGATTTATATCTCATGAGATAGAAATGGAAGAAATGGTACGTTAATCCGGTTCAGTAATACAGGACTAGAATGAGGAGTGAACTCAATTCAGAAAGGGACATTGTCCACTAAGATGGTCTTGGCAACAATGTCTTTGCTATTATGGAAATCATATCATTTTCTTAATGGTTGCCACAATCAAATGTTTTATTCCCATGCTATTTTATCATGATTAATGTTTCTTTATTTTATATGCCTTATGTACTTCCATGTTTCATGTCATTGCCCATGATTTTGATGTTTGAACATTATGTTCATGTTTTTAGGTTCAAATGTATTTGATTTTTTTATTCTATCCTTGCTTACCCTTACTGAGCATTTGAGATCACCCTTTATTTTTTTTCTTTTCCCCAGGATTTAAATAATGTTTTTAGGTACGAAAACCAAAAGGGTAAGATATCTATGGGAGATGTTGAAGATCATTCACCATGATTAGAAGATTACGTCTCGAGTTTCCAAAGACACTAAACTATTACAGTCCTTTGGTGTTTGTTTTTGTTATGTATTAAGTATTCCACAAAAGTAATGTCATTTCCATGTACGTCAAGCTTTGGGTCTCTACAGTTGGTATCAGAGGAAAGGTTTAGTTAAACTTTGGAAACTAGGATGCGAAAACTTTAGTGATATCCCTAGAGATATTTCTAAGGTATGTCTAGGGTTGTCCCTAAGGTTAGGTATACGTATAGGTTATAGTGGTAGAATTACATAAACTATATTAGAATTAATCCTAAGATGTTAGATATCGAAGGTACTCCCTCTTTATTATGTTGTTTTCAATATCATGATTTTTGCCTCTCACACTATTCTTTTTGGGTTTTAGACGATGGCTGGAACCTGAGGGAACCGTGTTGATAAATGTAATGGACAATGAAATGATTTTCCTCCTGAACAAACCAATGTTATGGAAGATGGAGTGAAAAATATTGTTGTTATACTTACACAAGATATGAATCATATTGTACTTCCAAATGAGTAGAGAAGGGAACAATATTCTATTGAGTCCTTCATGAGGCAGCGTCCACCTTCTTTCAGTGGGTCTTCTGATCAACTTGTTCCTGAAAAATGGATCAGTAAAATTGAAAAGATATTTTCCAAACATCGCTATTCGGAACATGAAAAATTCATTCTGGATATTTACTATTTAGAAGGTGAAGCAGATCACTGGTGGACTCTAATTAAGAATACGAGGCCCCGAGATGAAATTGAATCCATGGAATGGGATGAGTTCAAGAACTTATTTTTCAATAAGTACATCCCTCATATTCTTCAGAAAAAGATGGAAAAGGATTTCCTTGAGCTTAAGAAAAAGGATGACGAATCTGTTGGTATATACGAAGCGAATTTTATAAGGCTTTAAAGGTATGCATCTGGCTTTATCATCAAACTTGAAAGTAAAGTTGATCGATTCTCCAGTCGCTGAAAACCAAGTCTCAGAATGGAATTAACTACAAAAGACTTCAGTAGTTAGGAAGAAATTGGGCGTTGTGCTATCAAGGTAGAAATGGAAGTTGGAGTAACATATCCATCTCATGGCTTGGACAAGAAATGAATGATGGAGTTCAAGGAGAAATCTCAGAACAATGATGGAAAGAAGATGAATGGTTCTTTATGATGAAGGTGTGGAAAGAAGCATGGTGGAGATTGTCTTAAAGGGACTAGAAAATGTTTTAAGTGTGGAAAAGAAGGTCATTGAGCAGCTGAGTGTTGAAGTAATGGAAAAAAGGTTGCTAATGATGTGAATAATGAAAATACTGCAGAGAATGCACCACCAACACTTCAATGCTTCAAGTGCAATGAAATGGGGCATTATGCTAATCAATGCCCTAATCCAAGGGTTAATGATGATCGACATGAGAAACTACTTAAGGAAAAAGAAAAATGGAAGTCACATGTGGTCACTATTGGCGATGTTGAATATGAAAACGATGTGGTGGAATGATTAAGTGTTTATGTAATGGGAATCTAATATAAGGTTGTATATAATATTCGTGGAATATTGGAATATTTATGTATTGGTCTATTGTGGTTTTCAATAATTTTTTGGTACTGGTAACCATTGAATGTGATTGAGATATTTTTGGAAAGAAGATAATATGCGCATAATGAAGGGATAAGGGGAAAACAAAATGTTTGACAGTATTCATGAGCCCATTACTGATATAAGGAAAAAGTTATATCATGGTTTGAGTATATAGAATTTTTGGATTTTCGTATGTGGAAAGAGTTAACTTTTCACAGCATTCTTGTTTTCACTAAGATTCAGTGGGTATTCATTTTTCAAGAGAATACATGATTAAGGTATTCACATGTTTGGAATGTGACCAGCAAGATATATTTATATGGGGGTTAAATGATGGTATTCACATGCTCGGTAGATGACATTTCTAATAATCGTTTTCTTTATACTATATGATTGGACAAAAGTATTTTGGATAAGCGTAGTAGGGGTTTGTCTTAGTGGTAAGCACCCCATAATCCTACATGAAAAATGGGGGTTCAAAACCCATTGGGCGCAGGGTACTGTAGCGATACTGTAGCAGTGACATCACTGTTCACCAGCGCCTACTGTAGTGGCAGTAGGACACTGTAGCGGCGGCGGTACTGTGCGGGTACTATTACCGACAGGTTACTATTCACAGAATGTGAATTGGGCCATGTATTTGGGCCTACGGGCTATGTAATGGGCTACAAGCCCACTGGGTCTTCGGTCTATGTAATGAATTTCCCTCTACCCAGTTAAAAGAGGTCTTTTCTTTGATTTAATAATAAAAATGAGGCTTTGGCCCCAACCTTTAAAAAAAAGTATTTTGGATAAGCTTAAAGATTGGAATGGATTATTTTGGACATAAGTTAGTATTGATTAAGGCTATAAATTTTTCGATATTATTAATGGAATGTTATAATAATGTAGTTTTAGAAAAAGGACAACCTACTGGACGTTTGACAACTCGTCGCGTCGGACAAGGATGCGGGAATCGAACCCACAACCAAAGTGTGACATGCTTTTATCGCCTACCACTAGCCTCGAGGAAGTCCCTGGTTAGTAGAAACTAGTTTTATTTTATTAAGCGCTATGATAGATGAAGTATAAGTATATTTTAGAAACTATATACAATTAATCACAGCATAGATGGACTTCTGTATATTTAATAAATTGTGCTAAACTTTTTGCGATAGAAATAGATGGAATGACCTATCATTCAATCGCATAATCAGGTAACACTTCACAGAAGACAAATTCTACTTCATTTCTTTAAGAGATGAAGTGGAAATTGTTCGAGGCACGAGCAATGGTGAGACTGTACCAAAATCAAGTAAGTATTTCTTTTAATTCAACAATTCTTCAACTTTAAGGAAATGATCTTGAAAACAAAAAATGTTGTCCTAGTGCTCTCATATCTGATGATTTGGATGGTACCTTAGATCATCACAAATTTATGGTTTTGTGATTGTTGGATTTTTCATAGCCATGTCCTCTACCACTCTTCATCAGAAGTTTATGGTTATATTTCTCTTCCATATCCATATTTTCACCTATGTTCTGCAATGTGGAAACCCAATGATTAGTTAATTTGGGTAAGCATTACGTTTCATACTGTATTTTTTAAAGTCAATTTTTGGTATTCCTTTTTACGATGTGGGTTTCTATTAAAGAAAATTTCAAGTAGTAAACCATTTATAACCCCGACGAATTTCGAGGGAGAAATTCATTTTAAGGGGGTAGAATGTAACACCACGAGATTTTATAAAAAATATTTTTTTAATTTCATTGATGTCTTCTATTATACACTACACCAAGTTTACCTTGTACTATACACAACACTGTATTAGCTTGAAGTATATGAAACACTATTCTTGGCTCGTGTTACACACAATTTCAAGTTCATTTTGTGGAAATTATTCTACGCAACATTAAGTATAGATTTTGTTTAAGTTATAAATGAAATAAGTTTTGATTATGTTATACGCAACACCAAACGGTGCTTTCACTACACGTAACCTTGAATTGGCTTGCATTACACACAATGAAGACCTTCCTCGATAGTGTGTGTAGTACGAAATACCGAGTTTCACTAAACAAGATATTATTATAATATTCTTATGAACTAGCCGTTATGAATAGTAATACCCATTTTTTGAAATTCTAAAAATTTTATTTTTCAAAATGGACTTCATTTTTGGATTCGGACTATCGAAATTAGACTAGGGTGAATTTTTGGTATTTTTTTGAAAACATTCAATTTTTGATGAATAGTGAAAATAATGGGTTACTATTTAAAAACCGACTTTTTATTTAAATAATTATTTATTTTATTTAAATTTATTTGAGGTCAAAATTGATACATAATACCAATATAAGTTCAATGTAATTCATTGGAGTCATTTTATAATAATTTTTGATATATAAAAATTTATTGATCTTTTCACCGTCTTTTACCTACCCCCTAGGAGCTTTTTGCAAACTTACATAAAACTTAATTTTACCGCTTTTGTGAGTGAAATTTCAAAAATCCAAGAGACACCGTTAATATGAAGGACTAAAATTTGGTTCAATGAGATGAAAATAATTTTTGGTGAATAGTATCTTTTTACTTTTATTTACCACGGTTAAATGTAAATAGGGTAATTAAGGGTAAAAATGATATTATTACTTCCCTAAAACATGTCCTAATCCTATGTGATAAGTTTAATTCGACCAAAAACAACCTTAGGAATAAAATATGACCATTTATATCCACTTGGATTACATTAGAACATTTATTATTAATTTATTTAATGAAGGGTTAAAATAGTTAAAATCAAAGATTAATAACTAAATCATTTTTAATATAGGGTTATTAATAAGATATATTTGACTATAAATATTCATTAGAAAGATAAAAAAGAATTCCTACATAATGGTATTTTATTTATAATTTTTATACATTAAAAAATAGTAATTTATTTATGACACAATGATGATGCAGTAATTACCTTATTAATGAAATATTAACATAATTGATGTTATGAATACAAAAATAAATTTAATTTGAGTATTTTTATGAATTAAACTAATTTTCTAGGTTAATATGGAATGTTAGTATTAATTTAATTAGCATTGTTTGAACTAATCATGCTGTTATGATTTTCACAATAATCAATTACCAAATAGTGTAAAAATTGTCATAAAATAGTTTTTAAAACAAATATTATATTATTAATTGTTATTGTATTCCTAAAAATCTAGGTATTGGCCAAGATACTTATATAATGATAGGTGTATCATTAATGGACCACTTGGGGGTCTCTTGGATGCATATGGTATGTTTATTAACTATATAATATAAAAATACAAAGTGACATGGTAAATGTCAATCTAATTAACTAAGAGTTAAAACTAAAAGATAAGGTTAATATAATGACCCAAACCTATCTAAAATCTATTGGATGCGAGGATATCGACCCATCCTCACTTTATATTCAAAATAAATCAATTTGGAGCTACTAAAAACTGGATATGACTTTTTTATAAAATAATATTTTAAGTTTTTCCTAAGGTGCCCCACTCCTCCCTTATAACTGGGCACCTCCTCCCTCTTCTCCTCACACCACTTTGCACCTTCATGCTCTGCCAAACCCTGAAAATTTCTCTTTTCCACATCTCTAGTAATATTATAGAGGTCCTGGTCTTCTTCAAAGGCTAATTTTAGTGCCCTAAGAGGAGGTTTCAAAGAGGCGTGTCAAAGAAGAGGTAATATCCGTTACCGATTCATTCAAATTTATTTCTTCTTCTAATTACTATTATTTAGTTGTTTCACTATGAAATAATAACATCCGTATCACTCATATACTGGTATGTTATTATAAATATGAAACAATCATATTTTACCTTCTATCCATCCTACGGAAAATGAAATCATCTCGCGTGCGTACGTACGGAATACCGTCTCCATGCCGTGGTGTAATCTGTTTTCGACCACCACCTTACTTGGATGGGTATAATGGTGTAAATAAATAACTATCTATGATTATTGCAAATTTATATTGATTCTGAAATATTATACATACACTTCAATACAATTCTATGATCATGGGAATGATATCATCGCTCGTGCGTACGTACGGACTACCGTCTCCACGACGCGATGAGATTCATTCTCAATGATTAACCATTCATGAATGATTATAATGTATATATAATACTAAATCATGAAATATATGACATAATAATGATACTGGATTTATGTATATATATATGTATGTCATCTACTTAATTCTATTCAATTCATTAAGGAAATGAAAACAGCGTTCATGCGAACGTTTGGCCTACCGTCTCCATGAACGGTGTATTTCATTCCATTTATCGATATATCATATATATACATGTATATGATGAATATATATTATATATAAATCATGTTTTACACTCTGGAATTAAGTAAATCAGGATATAAGTAATAATATCAAGAACAACAAGTCGAAATACGTACAATAAATGAAACGCTTTTACCCAAATCACTGCTTTTACATCGAATTTGCAAAAGAACGGGTTATATAATTTCATAAGTAAATGATATATGATATCATAAAATTGAATATGATTCTTTAATAAGTAAATGAAATTATTTAAATCATTATACAAGAGGTTCAGATACATACGAAGCATATCAGACATATGGTAAGGCATAACTATTCCAATCTCGTTCTTATCCGAGATTGTTTAATCGTAAGTATTTACTGGGGTTATTGTTATCATCAATGTACATGTTTCCTAAAAACGGTTTGAGGGATGTTTAAATTCCTTTTTAACCATTTTTGACTTTTACTACATGGTGTGTAAGGAATCCTTTTTTTACCATACGAGGTACTTTTTGACTTTTCCAACAAAAGTACGAGGAGAATGTTATTTTTAACTTATACGGTGTTAACAGATTTTTATGGTTTCATAACGCCTCATTTTCATGAATCTTCCTATAAAATATTGCATGATTATTGTCAACAAAACCCTTTTCTTTTAAAATTTTATGGCATTTTGTGAAAAGAAAATTATTTTGAAGAAGAAAGGATATTTTTCTCAAGAATTCATTTCAAGTGTTTTATCAAAACTATTTTCCATCTAAAATGACATTATTTAATATTTTTATGTTTCAAGCATAATGTCTCCATTATTTACATGGTTTGATTCTTCTTATGATAAAATTATATCCAATTTTATGGATTATGTTATGATGGCATGATGTTTTAGAATCCCATTCTATTACACGGGTTATGATATGATGTATGATTCCTGATTTTGTGGCACACGAAAGAATGATTTAATTATGAGATGGGTGGGACCTATATCTCCCTCCAATGCGTTGGTTAAAGATTTATATCTCATGAGATAGACATGGCTGGAACGGTAAGTTAATCTAATTCAGTAATACAGGACTGGAACGAGGAGTGAACTCGATTCAGAAAGGGACTTTGTCCACTAAGATGGTCATGGCAGCAATGCCTTGGCTACTATGGAAATCATATCATCTGTCTTTAATGGTTTCCACAATCACATATTTTATTCCCATGACATTTTATCATGATTAATGTTTCTTTATGATCTTTTCCTTATGTACTTCCATGTTTTATGTCATTCCCCAAGATTTTGATGTTTAAACATTATGTTCATGTTTTTAAGTTGAAATGTATATGATTTGTTTTATTTTATCCATGCTTACCCTTACTGAGCATTTGAGCTCACCCTTTATATGTTTTCTTTTCCCCATGATTTAAATAAAGTTTTTAGGTAAGAAAACCAAAAGGGGAAGATCTTTATGGGATATGCTGAAGATCTTTCACCATGATTAGAAGATTACGTTCTGAGTTTCCAAAGACACTAAACTATTACGATCCTTTGGTGTTTGTTTTTGTTATGTATTAAGTATTCTGTAAAAGTAATGTAATGTCTATGTACGTCAAGCTTTGGGTCTCTACAGTTCTAAAGGATTTCATTTCGACCCAAATATTCCTTAGGATGAAATATAATCATCCAATTATATTAAGACAAGTTTTAGGGTAATTTTATAATATTATATTTATCCTTAATTACCCGATTTACCTTTAACTAAGGTAAATAATATTTACCGTAGTTACTATTCATAGTGCCCAAAAATTAAAAATTAGCCTATTAACAAAATTTTGACATACGGATTCCAAATATGGAATTTATTTCTCCTAATTCAAATCACAGAATTTGCAAAAATTAATTTAAAATTAATAAAGTTGTTAAGAAAACGAGTTTTTAAAAGTTAAAACATTGCAAATGATTGAAATGATTTTACCTATCAATTCAATCTAAAATAAATTCTAATTATATAAATTATATTAAATGGTAAAAATATATTCTATTTATACTTTAAAACCATTCAATAATATAATTTAACAATAAAAATTATTACGATGAAAAATGTAGTTTTTAATTAAAATATAACTTATTTTTACTATTCATTAAAATATGAAAGTTATTAGAATAATATGAAAATTTTATCCGAAGTAAATTTTTATATCCTGATTCCCAAGAATAATTTTATTTTGTCAAATTGAACTTATAAACATGTCAAAAACAAGATTTAATGTCGGTGCTTCATCAAAAGGCGGCAAAACTGCATTTTTTAAAAAATACTTATTTTACAAGAAAAAATTATTTTGTTATCATACCTTGTTATAGAAAATGCGTAAGATGAATAATAATGTTATAAAATTAAAAATTTAGTTAATAATATTCATGATGTATAGTTAATAATAATATTATAACAATATATTGTTGTTTAGTGAAACTCGGTATTGCGTACAACACACACTATCGAGGAAGGTCGCGGTTACGTGTAATGCAAGCCAAGTTAGGGATGCATGTAGCGAGAGCTCCATTTGGTGTTGCATATAACATAATCAAAACTTATTTCATTTATAAATTAAAAAAAATCTATAATTAATGTTGCGTAGAATAATTTCTACAAAACAAACTTGAAATTGGGTGTAACACGAGCCAAGAATAGTGTTGCGTATACTGCAAGCTAATACGGTGTTGCTTATAGTACAACATAACCTTGGTGTAGTGTACAATAGAAGACATAAAAGAAATTAAAATGAATATATCTCATAAAATCTCAGGGTGTTACAGCAGGGGTCCCTATATTGACGTGGATCCCTAACCACGAGTGTGTTGGCAGGTTCATCAACATGGTAAGCAGGCCCAGCGGCTCGTGGAGTGGCTACTAGAAAGACCCTCGGGGCAGCTGGGGGAACACGAGCTGGGTCCCTTGGATCATCACGCTGTTCCAGAGGGTATGGTGGGACATACCATTCCCTCTTGTCGTAAGATCCTGCCTCAACACTATATGTGGGGGAAGGATGGTCATGGTCACATGGAGGAAGCTCGCCAAGGGGATGTTGTTCCCTACCCTGCTGCCCTGGCCTAGTATTACTGTAGTCTCACGGTCACTCTGCAGTGCGTTCAACGAGGAGTTCAACAACCAACTTCTTCTATTCGGAAAGTTTTTGGCTCAACGTGGCCTTCTCAGGGTCCTCCTCCCTCATCTGTACTAATGCGGATGGGTCGGAGTGTTTAGAAGCTCTGAGGTTCTCTTTACCATTACAGTGATTTCAGCTAAGGACTATAGCTTTAGTGGGTGCAAGGAGACCTAGTAGGCTCTTCTATTGATGAGTAACCCTCCCCAAGGGGTCCAGTAGCTGTGGCATGCCTTCAGGGAGAAGGTTCCCATCAAGAAGCTCCAGCTCATTCTTCTCATCCACTATGTCAGTCATGTTGACTGTGACCCTTCCTGGGGGAATGTCCTTAATATTTCCTAGCGAGTCGGGCTACCGTCAGATATTACTGAAGAGGAGGGAAGCATACTTCCCCCATAAATGTATTTCCACATGGAGGGAAACCTCCATGATAATCTTGCAGAGTACCTTGAAACTCTGAACACATTGCTATTGGAGGGCCTTACAGCAGCCTGGTGACTCGTGGCACTGGGACATAGGGAGTGCAGCCAAATCAACTAGATGGAATATCTCTCCAATGTCATCAAAATGTGAATGGATCTTGGGATAAACCACTCACTGATGATGAAGACGGATGTTCGTCGCCCAGAGGGTTTGGTAAAAACACTCAACATCCTCTAGGGTGAGGGATTCCAGCAGACAGAAAGTCGGCGCTGCCACGACCCAGAACATCTCGGGGAAGTTGTCCGCTATGAGGATATTACATAAGCTCCTCAGCTTAGATTCGGGGTTTGGAAATTGATTGACCAATTCATCAACTGGGGGTGGCTGAGGAACTGGAAACGGTACTGAGGCATATCACTGGGACGACATGTTGGCTGGTGGGGAATACGAAGAACGGGCTGACTGGCCGCCGAATCTCAGGCTATCCTCTGAAGAGTGTAGTGACTTAGACACCACATCGTGATAGGATGGGATGATGACTTCAGTTCCTAGTGCAAGGGCTGGGGCTTATGGAGATTGGTGGAACTGCTACTCGCCCACCATTGATCCCCAGAATTGCTTTTTGTGATCTCTAGTCCAGGTAGAGAGTGCTTCTGGTTACGACGGTGATGACTGCATGACTGTAACCTACAGCGTTTCCAAATTTTCATCTTCTTGGATAAACATATAGAGGGAGGAAGGAATCTGAAAGACATTTTATTCCGGGAGTACTAGGATGATGCTCCTTGTTCCTGCCTCATCCCTTGACCAGAATGAGCGAGGGGAGGGTTCCCGCACCGAGTCGTATTCCGATTTAGGGTCTTAGAAGTGGACTGGTTTGATCTCTATCTGGACCTTCCCCAAATCCTTCTTATGGAGGCGACGACCCCCCTTCCTGCCCCTGGATGGCTCTTCTAGATAGGGCATATTCCTGACATGAGGATGTCCTTCCACCATACTGGTGTTGGGGAGGGGAGGACTTCCACCCGAGAAAGGCGTGGTGTGGGGTGAAATGGGGTATATATCAAAAGGGATATGGGGAGGAACTATGTGGGATGTGATGGATTGGGTAGGACCTCCAATCAAGAACGTAAGATCATGGGTGGGACACCCATGCTTATTTCCTCGGATTAACTCAGCGCAAGTAAGGTCCTCATACTGGTCGAGCCGAACAGAGGTAGGACCTCCGTGCCAGGAGCTAGTGAAGTGGAGGCATCCCTTAATACCCTTCTTTCATAGGGGAGGAGGTCCTTCTCTAGCTGCTATGAAGACACGGGGAGGGTCCCCACATTGAAAAGTGACCAGATGTGAAAAGTCCCCATACCAACGGTCTATGGCTGGAGGGATGACTCATTATCCGGTATAGAGGGAACAGGAGGGACTTCCGTTGTGAGCATCAGTGTCATGGGGAGGACCCTCATTTGGAGTGAAGTTGGCATGTGGAATACCTCCATGCCAATCCTGGAAGCGGGGAATGCCATCATTCTCCAATGTAGCGGTATGGGTATGACCTTTATACTGGGTGGCATCGCTGCGGGTTAGTCCGCTACGGCCATCGCCTGTGCCGGTGACCAAGATAGTCGACCTAGCCTGTCTATGGGGAAGTTGGGGCCTCGATCCTAGTCAGGAATATAAATTCCCTTACAATTCATATACAGGGAGATGAAGATATGCGTCGGTAGTGGCACATGCCACTTTAGTCGCTGACATTGACGCCCCTTGGTGGGTTTTTTATTCAGCTTGCGCCTGAAACTAGCGTTAGGTCAGACAGACCAGATCCAGTGGTGTAGGTACATGGCTAACCTGCTCCTCAACAAGTAAGACTGGGTGGTGGAGCATACACGGCCTAGTGGGATCCCTTTCTGGGATCCCCTGGAATGGGATCCGGGCTGGGCTGACCTGGACATCCCCTACCTCATTGGCATAGGTCATGGAGTTGTCGAGACGTTCCAGGGAGAGGATCCCAAAATGGTTATATGTAGATATGGGGAGCAATGTCTCCCAACACGTCCCTTAGGGGCGATGTTGTCGATGAGGTGCAGATGGCTCTGAATCCAGGGTTTCCATATCCCGAGTCGGCATAATACCCTCCTCCTCATACCAGCGTATAAGGTCATTGACCACCCTCTGCTGAACAACCCCAGACATAGAGATAGGGTGTGGGCACCCTATGGTCATGGGTGTAGAGGCCATTGTGGAAGACGCAGAGCCACATGGGATTTCCACGCTGGTACTGCCCCTGCCCATGTGTTGGTGTGCAGGTGGTGATCGAATTTCGGGTATAATAGCTTGGTTTCTGAAAACTGGTAGATTTACTCATTAGTGATGAAAGAAAAAGGAATCAAAGACCAGTTCCCCAGATCCATCCCCTCTTTTATGATAGTTAAGAGGGGTCCACGCTGATAATTTCGTAGACCGAGACGTCCAACGTTCTACTCCACCAACTTCTGGTAAGTTTCACGCCAGGCCCGCTACTTGCATGGTGGGACCCATCGCTAGATATCTGGATAAGGTGACATGAAAATCCTCTGATGTCTCAAATGATAATAATATCCATGTCTAGTAGAAAAATTCACTTCGAGTTCATCATTTCTATTTCCAAATCTTTCTCCGGGGCACATGCGTTCGTCATGTTGGGGGACAACGATGCTGTTTTGTTTCCCCTCATTCTCGCTTTCCAAATGCGGGTGACATCCATCTCTTTTCAGGGAAGTTTTCTCCTTTATCGAAACAGGATGATGAGATTTTGGTTCTTCCTTCAGTAGATTCCTCCTATGAATTCATCAGCTAGTCTGTGTCTCCCTTATAGATGTGAGATGTTGTTTGTGAAACTCTTCCTAGTGCCATATCTTCATGGACAACAGTTAATTAAACTTCTTCTTTCGGGACATTCCAAAGGGTCTGGTCAGAGTAGCAACCTTCAGTTAGGGTAGTAGTCACATTGGAAATCACTGGCATTTCTGGATGCTGAGACAGTAGAGATTCTAGGTTTTTTTCCCTTATTAATGGGATTATTGAGGGCGCGGAAGCCCGAGGCATCCCACGTCGAACCCGGGAAATCATATTCCATAGGCATGTATTTGAGGTTTTCCTCAGATTCCCATGTTTAACACAGGGTATGACGTAGGTTTAACGTTCGATGGAGACAGATCAGACTGATTAGAGCACTGATTAGGGTGGATCAGATGGGTACAACCTCTAGAGGGAACACTAATGTTGAGGCCAATGTGTGGTTAGCATCCCGATTATTGTTAAGGGGAATGGCAAATGAGGTGGCATGATCCCATAAGAATGTGTCGGCCTGGGTATGAATCTGGATTGATGATGGAGTGTTCAATGAAGTTTAAGGTGAATGGGATGAAACCACCATGAGGATGATGATGAATTTGGGCATGAGTCTCAAAAAGGCTTCCTACGTCTCCCCGTGGTATGGAATAAAATTCCTCATACTCATATGATGATGGATTACCACTGATTGGGGATTTCTATAGATTACCGCTGGATGGGGATGTCGACGGATTACCGCTGGATAGGGTTGACCCTCATGGAAGATTCATACGTACCCTACCTATGAGATAGAGATCTAACCCGCGTAGTACTCATGGGATGGGGTTCGATAGACCGACACGAATGGGGACCTGGGGTCCCAATGGATGGTGGGCTTGAACCTCATGGAGGCTTCCTACGTACCATGCCTTGACAAGGATCAAAGACCTCATAGTTCATGGTGTTGGTTTGGTGAACTAACGTGAAGGGGGTCAGAACCAATGGGTGGTGGGCATGAACCTCTGGGAGGATTCCTATGTACGTCACCTTGGAAAGGATCAAAGTCTGCGTAGTTCATGGGGTGTTTGGTGAACCGACGTGAAGGAGGAAGGAACAATTGGTTGTTGGGCTTGAACCACAGGGAGGCTTCTTATGTACCATGCCTTGGCAAGGATCAAAGGCCACGTTGTTCAGGTGGTGTGGGGAACCAACATGAAGGAGGTCAGAGCGACCAGGTGTTGGGCTTGAACCTCATTGATGCTTCCTACGTACCTTGCCCTGGCAAGGATCGAAGACCACATAGTTCAGGAGGGGTTGGTGAACCGATGTGAAGATGGTTGGGACTAGTGGGTGGTGTGCATGAACCTCAGGGAGGCTTCCTACGTACCTCTCCTTAGAAAGGATCAAAGACCTCGGGGTTCAGGTTAGTGTGGGGCTTACACTCTAGGCTTACTGAACAGGATATCATGGTTGATTCTTACTCTATGCCCACGTGAGTCATGCTCGGTGTGAGATACAAGAGGCAACAAAGATCTGACGATCACGACGCAAAAGGTGTGTCTGTGGGAAGTGGACAAGGGATACACATAGTTGGCGGCCCAAATAGGAAACATGGGCTTAGGCATGGTTATTATCCCAATGAGGAAATAAGGGCTTACACGTGGTTAGAAGCCTATGGAGGTGAAGATTGGTATTTACTCTAGGATGGAGGCCTGGGTGGTGACAAAACCCAGAATGAGAGGGATTTGGCACCCAGGAAGAGTGGAGTAGGGGTGCTGCCTCCTGAAAGAAAGGATAAGGGCTTACACCAGGGTAGTTTTCATGTGAGGAATGATATCACTCCCATGGAGACTAGTGGGCATAGAGAATGTCGGAGACAGGGAACCCCGCATGCACGACACAGGTCGAGGTGACAGTTTAACGTCATGTGCTGAGGATGATGGAGCTTGGAATTTTAACGTCCTACAGCCTGAACGAAGTGGGTGGGATCCGCACCCCAAGGACCTACATAAATGATACCCACCCACCCTTGAGGGATGGAAGGCCTTGATAATGCCATGGTGTGGGGTGTTATAGAGCGAACCATTGGGGGGTCCACGTTAGCATCACTATGCAAAGAATCAATAGCTGTTAGCGTGCCTATGCGAAGATGCATGAAGAGAAGAAACACAATAGGAAGTAATGTCAAAGGGACTTTGAAATCACTTCATGAAAACCTTGAGGGTCCCACGGGAAAAGGAATTTCAATCAAAATGAGTTCATAGGATGGGGCCCTATAAAGCTCTAGTGCTCCACGTAATGGAGGGGATTTGTTAAGCGGTATGCTTCACGATGTGTAGTGTCCCAGCTTAAGCATAGGGCATAGGTGAATGTTGAACGTGCCTTGAGATGTTGAAAGGGATTTTTTAGTAATTCCTCATGAAGAAAGGGTGCCTCGTGAAGTGTGGGGTTGTAAAGCAAGGTGATTCATGATGCATAATGGCTCTGCCTTAGCATACGGGTCACAGGTGCGTGAGGGGTGTTTCCAAAAGCATAAACACTCTACGACAACTGTGGTCACCTTGGGGATCCCCATCCTTAGCGGAGGCCCATAGGCTCCACAAAAGCATCCCAATATAAATAAGTGAAAAATAATGCATTGGGGAGGCATTTTATGATGCAAAAATACTTCGTGTAGCTCATAGTTCTCATAACAGAGTGTGCTTCGTGATTCAAAATCTAGGAAGTTCAAAGGATGGATGGTCTATCCTTTGGACCTGAGGGGAGTTCTGTATTTATTGGTAAGAGGCACCATGAGGCAGAGCTCTCTCGATACGAAGAAGGATTTTTCTCTGTGGCGGGATAACAAACGTCAATGGGGTTCGCGGAGCATCCAGACTCCTTACTCCTCGATGGGCTCACGAATGTCAAATTGGATCATGGAGCCTCTCGCCTCCTTGCTCCATGGTGGGATTGCAAATGTCAAACTGGCTTACAGAGCCTCCCTCCTCCATGCTCCGCAGTGGTCTTGAGAATGTTGAATTGCCTCGTGGAGCCTCCCACATCCTTGCTCCACAACGGTCACGAGGCCATGGGGGCTCCATAAACGGTCTTCTTGAGGTAGCTACTTGATGATTTCGTTTGAACTTCTCCATCCCAAATTTTGGTGTCAACAATATTGAAATTTTATAATGATTATAAAGCATTAATTATCCACCAACTTTACCATCACATGGAAAGTGAATGTATAACTCATGTGAACAAATGGCATTACATCTCTATGTATTGATATAATTATTTTCTTTAACAAATATGATGGATGGTATAATGATGGATTTAATATTTTTATATGTTACAAAAATAATAATTAATCTTATATAATGATATTATTATATCTAACTTTTTAACCATCCAATCTCTTGGGAAATGATATGGCCCCTCATGTCTACGTGTGGACTACCACCTCACTGAAGTGGTGTCATTCAATTTTTTTATTTTTATTATAAGGTAATAAGATTATATTTGATGAATATATATGGTTTAATTGATATAATAGTTATTATTTAAATAATAATTATTATTTTTATTTCATTCATTCCATCTTTTGATAAATGAAAATAACTTTGATTCTTTTGTACGACCTACTATCTTCGTGAACAGTGTAATTTATTTCATATATCCAAGATTTATCAGAAACTATAAGTAAATATAACATGAACATATATGAAATTTATATCATTATTAAACTTTTAGATATTTTAAAATTAGGATCAAAGTAAAAAAATATAACAACTGATCCAAAATATTCATAAGAAACGATGTAGTTATTATGAAAAAAATAATTTTAACAAATAATTGGTAATAAAAGGGTTATAAAAAAAGTAAATCATAGATTATTTAATATATATGTTTATGGTTATGTAATATATGTATAATATTCAATATTTATGATACTGTATGTTTAAATCACTAATTATGAAAGTCTAAAGTGATGCAAGGCTTTATTTAACAATATCATCATTATTCAGGATTGTTTATGATTAGGTCTCCACTTAGAAATAATTCTCTATCATTTCTATGTTTTATAAAGGTGTTTTCAATTTTTTTACTATTATCCTACAATTTTTAAAATTCTTTTTTACCCAAGGTTGAATTTTGATAAAATAGTTTGAATATAATCATTTTTACCATTTTCCAGAAAAGGTACCTTGTGACTTTTTCTGGAAACCAATATGGAAGGAACAACTTTTTACATATATAAAATTAGTATATTTTTACACTTGAATGAATCCATAATTATTTGAATATTTCTTTATAATTTCACAATGTTTTTCTTTAAGAATTATTTTTCATTCAAAGGTGATTTTTTTTCAATAAATGTAAATTTCGATGTGAAAAATATATTTTCATCAAAAATATGTTAATGAAAATTTTATGTTACTTCTATTCATCAATATTTAAAATCCATTATTTTAAGTATTCACGAATACATATATCTTGTAATGATACCATCCTTTGAATAGTTAACTTATTTATTATCATTGGAAATTACATATCTCTTAAATATCTATTTTTTTTATATCAAGGATATTTTTATTCCATATGTTCTATACCTTTTCTACATACAATGTTACATTTAAATAGTATTTGACTGAATAAAGAACTACTGATAAATCTAAATTACTTTGTCAATATAGATATTTGTTTATAATTCAACATGTTCATGAACTAAGTTGGCCATTCGATATATGAGGAATGAATTTTTCATGCAGGGAAAATTGGAGACTATAATTATATAGCCACTCAACGCATCAATAGGTCTAATGAGACAATTCAATTAGGAATAATAAATGGGTTTTTACCAATAGTTTTAGACATTCCTGGCATAAGGTCTTGACATTAGAGATATATCGATCTTGAAAATCATGACGTCTAATATTTTGTAGTTATTTCATTTAGAATCCATTTATTAATATAATTCATATTTTCAATATGTCATTATCCATGGATTAATTTTGTGCTTGAGATATTTATTAAATTGCATGTTTGTTCAGTTAATTACATGTCTATATTGATTATCCATTTTTTATTCATAATTTATTACACATTATTCATACCCTTACTATGTTTTTATGTTCTTCATATTATTCGTTTTATTTTACCCATGATATAAAGAAGGATATTATGAATAATATTGAGGATACATGAATATGTCTCGGGAATGAATTTAATTATTTCAAATTAAATATAGAAAACATGTATGTATATGGTTCTTTAATACTATTTAACTATTCGGTCCTTTTGGATGCAATCAATTGTATCTTTTTCAAATGTAACAAAATAACCACTATATATAGGATTATAGATTTTTGGTTCAAACTGTTGCTACTGGAGGGTGTTTAGTAGAATCCTTGGGAATTCTATTTTAAACGAACACATCAATCATAAGAATTATGAAAATTCCTTGTAGTATTTGGTAACTTTTTTACTGTTAGTTGAAAATTTGTACCCATGAATATTTTTGATAATTTTGAGCTAACTCATTTTATTCCGTTATTTAGTGATGGTTCCTAATAATATAAAGATAATAAATAGCTATAGTCAAGGCATAGATTTACCTTTTGATCCGGAAAATATAGTTGGCATTGGGGATGTATAGATCATGACCATATTTGGGAAAACAATAAGGGTTACATCTAAAAAGAATTCCCATATAGAGGAACATGACATTCCTTAGTAAGATACTTGTAAATTTATTCGTTGTATATAGTATAATCCCGCACCTTTTAGTTGAACAACTAGTCTAGTGTTAGCTGAGAAATGACACAAGTGTCTTGAAATAATATTTCCCTCTATGGGATGCACCAAAAAAGAAATGTTTGTGCTATGATTTGAGTGGATAATAGGTGATTTGGTTCAATTTTGGTCATTAATCTATATTACTAAGTAATAAAAATAAATAAAACATATTGAGTGGATATATCTTTGAGTAATGTTCTTAGATAATTATTTATTTCATGATAAATAATTGTAATGAATAAAATATTACTGAAATTAATAAAAAATAAGGGAAAAGTGTTTCATTTTAGTATAATACCATTAAAAGACTATCATAGTATGGTATTGATTATATACATAACCTATATAGAATGATTTATCATCTCATTGAATTCCTTAAAAAACCTTCGAAGGGAACTTGTTTACAAATACCTTTTCTCATTTGATGAAATAGTATTATGTGCCATAAATCTAGGGGAAAAAATTTATAGATCTGATTTCCTCAAAGGATATCAATATAAGAAGATGTTAGATGATAATAATTCAATTGGTAAGTCGTCGAAGAAGAATAAGGGAATTAAACAATTCCCATCATGTTAAAATTATTGGGAGAAACAACCTAGAAAATTCTTGATGGGAATGGAAATGCTTCGTAACTGTAGATATAAGGTTCATCTAAAAAATGAATAAAAGTGGAAGAACCAATTCAATTATGCAAAATTAATCAGTTTTTGTGAAATATGGCATTATTTTTACCACTTCCCTAAAAATCTAGGGAATAAAACACAGAAGAGGCTGAGGGGAGAAGTCCAATAGAATTTGGTCACTACAACGGAAGTTGATGTCCCCAATGATTTTTTTAAATGTATGTTAAAAATAGATTAAAATTTATGAAATTACATATTAAATTTTATATATTCTCACACTTCTATATGTTATAATATTGTTAATAAAATTTGATACTTTCTTTTCGCATTAAGAAGGGATTTGTTAGTCAAATATCCTAGTAGAAGTCTCACTTCAATAAGGATGTGTGTGACATCCCCCATTATTACACATAATAAAGATCTATTTTATGACCTTATTAACATACCTATGGTTGAATTTGATATAATACTTAGTATATACTATATTTGAAAATAAAATATAAAAAACAATACAAGGAGAAGTATGTTTTGATTATTGATGATCATGTGGAGTTCTTTATATTTAGAGGGGTGAATTTATCACCTAAAGCATGTCTATATCCAAACTCACTATATGATTTGAATAATATTATTGAAGAAGAGGAAAAAACAACCTACAAATGGTAAATATAATCTATAAATAGAGTATGTTTATATTTTATAGTAATACATTTATGTATTTCCAAAGGAAATACCTAGACAAACACTAGAGAATAATGTTTGTTTTCCTATGATTTAATAACTGGTGAAAAAACATGAATATTGAACAAATATAGAATAGACATTATGGAATTAGTGGAGTTGAATAAATGGATATATGATTTCACTATTAAGGAATTTATATGTCCTCTTTTTTTTATACTTGGGAGACCCTCTTCTTATTTTTTTATAATTATCGATGGATTAATGAATCTATGCATTTAGTATTGGGATATCAACTCTCTTATGATAAATAATCAGTTTCTTATTCCTTTTGTTGAATACCTATTTGATCAAATTCATAGAGCTCAATAGTTTTTAAAAAATTTCCATTGTTTTGGGTATCATCAATTATGAGTAAAGATAATGATATTATAAAAACAATATTAAGAACGATTTATAGACATTCTTAGTTTACAGTAATTCCATTTTGACTCACTAATGATACAAATATTTTTATGTATTTAATGGAAATAGTATTAAAGGAATATAAAGATTATTTTTAGTGTTATTTTAGGATAATATGTTATTTTAATATAAAAATTATGCGGACTACGTTAATCATTTTAGGATCATTCTTGAGGCTATTTGGAGAAACGTTTTATATGGGAAATTTATCAAGTGTGACTTATAAATTTATAATGTTTTGTTTCATGTGAATATTTTCAATAAGGATAGAATAACAGTAAATCATATGAAGAAAATATTATCACAATAATGGACTACACCAATGAACATAAGCAAGGTACATAGTTTCATTAGCTCAGAATGAAATTATCTGTGATTTTTCAAAAATAATCCCAATTGGATAACCATTTAACTAAGCTTACTCATAAATTTGTTATTATTGTACAGAAAAATAAATAATACTAATTTTTTAGTTATATGAAGGGGTTATTGTTCAATTATAAAATTTTTAATCTACCTTCATGAAATGATGGATTTGTATTATATAGTGATGCATCAATGAAAGGACATCGTTGTTTCCTTGTGTATAATGATAATGTTATTGACTATTAATTTATGGAGTAAAATTATGATTAAAAAAACTATCGAAACCATGATCTTGAATTACCAGCCTTAACATTATCTATAAAGATATGGAGACACTATACATATGGTGAGGGATGTGTGATATATATATATATATATATATATATATCAGAAGAGTAGGAAATATACATTATCATATTAATAAATAAAAATGAGGCAATGGAAATGGCTCTAGATAATGAAGGATTATGATTGGTCAATACATTACCATCCTTGAAAAGAATATATAGTAGTATATGAATTGGGAAGGAAATATAATGGGGTTATGACCTAAATAAAGATTGAGAGTGATCATATTTTCATGGATTTAGTAAAGATATATTTGGGGATTATTATAGAAGAGTAAGCATCACACATTTTTCAATTAAAATAAAAACAATATTTATTGGAAGCAGGAAAATATTCTTAGCCTAGTGACGAGAATATTCATAGAAAAATTAATGTTATGGGTGATAGAAAACTGAATGACTGTGTATATGAAACTGTAGTTTGGAAATTTAAAAATGATTTTATTTGGTCAATATATACCTAAGAAAAATATTGTAATTATTATAAATTATCATATAAGAAATTTCTCTTTACACTCTACCAGCATCATGATGTATAGAGATTTTAATGACCATTTTTAGTGGGGTATTATGTAGCAGGAAGTTGAATATTTTAGGGTTAGTATATTAATATTTACAATAATTAAAGGTGGAGAAATTATATTCTAGATGAGTCATCTATACCAATTCCTACATATAAATGGGATAAAATTAGAATGGCCCTTATCACTGGATTACCAAATAATCCATGAATGAAGGATGTGATATGGGTTATTGTTGACTAACATAAAAAATATACATATTTCATCAATATAATAGAATATTTTCCTCTGTAATTCCACACAAAAATGTGTATTAATGATTTTTTAAGACATGATACTGAACCTATATCCATTTTGTATGATTATGATCCATGATTTATATCAAAATAAAAGAAAATTATTATATAATCTTTTAATATTTAACTTTTTAAGCATCACTTATCATCGTCAATGTGAAGGGAAGTGAGGACAAACTATAGAAACATTAGAATAATTTTTAATTTCATGATCACTTGACTTTCATGGTATATAGGATCAATATTTATTTCTAGTATAGTTTTCCAATAACAATAACCTGTATTTGAGCATTAAAATAATACAATATGAATAATTTTAGAGGAATAGATGTTGTGCACTAATATAATGGGATGATATTGGGGAAAAGAATAATGTAGGCCCAAAAATTGTAAAGGAGAGAATAAAAATGGTTAATACTATTAATACCTATAGAAAATAAGCTCAAAGATGTAAATAGTGCTATACAAAAAACTGGAGGAATGATTTCAAATTTCAAGTGAGATATCACATCTTATTGAAGGTATATCCATTGAAGTGTGGGATAATATTTTTTAATAAATGAAAACTAATACCTATTTATTTTTAAATGTTTTAAATCCTCAGAATAATTATAGAAGTGGATTACCATTTTTAAATTTATCATAGCCTCTATATGGTAGACAATGTGTTCCATAAAACATTGTTAAGAATGTACATTCTAGATCGGATGCATGTAATCACTTGTTAAGAGGAAGAATGAAAACCCAACTTACCTTATGAGGAAGCACATATCAATATTTTGGACAATAGGGAACAAGTGACGAGGAATCATACATCTAATCTTGTAAATGTACTTTGGAGAAATCCTATGAAAGAAAATGGATTATGGGAACAAGAGTATATTATGATAAATAACTAACAAAATATATTCATTGGATAAAATTCAAGAAATTTTAAGAACATAATTTTTTGAATATTAAATAATATAACACCCAACTATTCTATGGTATGTCGTTTTTTATGAAAATTTAATATCTTCTATATATTACCTTGCATGTAACATTGACCCTAAAGAACACCAAAATGTTATCATTTAAGTATGACCGATATAACATATATATTATATTTTTAGGAATTATTAGTATCAACTGAGATATTAAATATATATAAAGGTCATACTCAATATAAATACATTTATAAGTTCTTATGAAATAAGTACTGAATTTTTAGTAAAACCGTGCCTCAAAAATTTATTTTCTCCAATATTATCCTCTTTTAAGAGTGCATAATGTCATAAATTTCTATAAATTATAGAATATTTATATGAAAAAATTAATTTCATTTTTTGATTCATCATTTAATAATTATCTTTGGATTAATGTTTGAAAAATAGTTGAAATGACTAATGTTTCTTTGAATAGTGAAGAATAACGAATTTTATAAAAAAACTAGATATATTAAAAAGAACCTTTAAAATTTTAATTTTATATATAATTAACATATGTAATCATTTAATATATATATATTCTAATTAATTAAATTTTAATCACCCATATACCTTATTTTTGTATATGTATGGTTTTGTGCATGATAATGCATTTTTTAAGGAAGCTGTTTTTTTTTGTGTTTTATAGGATTAATTTTAAATTGAATCATGCTAGAAACATCAGTTGAATCATTAAATATGGATTCCATATTTGTAAAAAGGGAGTTCAAATTTGACATATATAAACCTTTTATTTTATTTGTAACTAATAGTAACTATAGTAATTTTTGAACATAGTAAGTGTAAATTGGTTAATTTATGTTAAAAATAAAATGTTAAGAACAATAAAATGACAAGAAATAAAGCATTAGTTTTATTGTATCATTAAATTGTATCCATAATCATAAAATATTTTTTATATGGTATTTATTAACATTTGGAAAATATGATGGTATTTATAGAATTTTATATTATATAAGTCAAACATGTCACACTCTTGATTTTAATAATTATAATTTTTGTAATTTGGGGCTATCGAATGGATATGTTAGACTATAAAAATATATATGGAAGATAAATTATTTATCTTCATCATGTTAATTTATTTTTAATTTTTATTTAATAATTAATTAAACAAAATTTTTACACAACGCTGATTGAGTAAATATTTAATTAATAGAATAATCAAATAAATGATATTAAAAATATTAAAAGAAATGTAAATTGAGATATTAAATTTAATAATTGAGTTATCTATATTTTCATTATATTTTTAGGATATAATACGTTTTTCTCCAATTTGGACTTGTTTACATGATGTTTTTAATGTCAATGTAATGAATTGTGTCAAAATTGAAAATAAAGATATTTTAGGGGATTGATATTTCCATAAATTATTTATAAAATTCAAAAAAAAATTATGAAAAATATGATAATATACTATCTAACAGATCATAGTTTTTACATTTATAGGACATTTGGAATCATTAATATTTAGAATAGTTTAACATTGTACTCAAACTGGAATCTCCAAAAGTGCCCCTTAACTCCAAAAAAGAGAGAACCTACTCCCTCACTTCTTAACCAAACATTGCACATTATAGCTCAAAAAATTCCCAAAAATTTATATTCCTAAATTTATTATTGAGTTTCTATAGATTAAGGTCTCCTAAAATTACCCACCATTTATCTTCTAATAAAGTATATAAATAATATATAACGAAGAATAGGTAATTCTATGAACTGTGATCTTTAAATTTAGTTGTTCTTATACATATTATACAAA
Organism: Viscum album; assembly: GCA_963277665.1. NCBI lineage: Eukaryota > Viridiplantae > Streptophyta > Magnoliopsida > Santalales > Viscaceae > Viscum > Viscum album. Next base: position 78,891,623 of record OY728139.1, read on the forward strand.
TATTTAATTTATAATAAATATGTATCATCAGTATCCTAAATATAGTGATATTTTATCATGATTATTAAACCATTATTATCCACCTAGTTTCCATAGAATTTGAAAGTTAAAGTATCGCTCAAGTGTACGTATAGCTTACCGTATCAACATAATTATACAACTCATTTTTCATTAGCATATATTACAGAGGGTAATTATGAAGGTTTTAATGTTTATATATGATATTTGGAACATAATTATAAATTTCTAAGGAAAATATCATATCTACCATCTTCCATTTCATTCTATTTGGAAACGATAATGTTGCTAATGCAGACGTGTGCACTTCCACATCCATGGAGCGATGTGATTCATCCTTGGATTCTATTTTACATCGAATAAAATAAGGTTGTATTTTATGAATATATTAGATGAATATGATATAATAATGATTCTATAAATGATAATTTTTATTTACCATTCACTTGTTCCTTCTGTCAATAAATGGAAACTGCAATAATGTGTACCTATGGTGTATCATCTCCATGAATGAGTAATTCATTTTCTATATCCAAATTATTAAAACTACTATAACTGTAACATCCTAATATTTTTTATATAGATTTTATTTTTAATTTAATTGATTTATTTTTCCATACGATATAAAAATATTATATTGCTCTATATGAAACATCGTATTTGCTTGCAGTATACGCAACACTATACATGGCTTCTGTTACACGCAATTTCATTTTCTTCTGATAGAATTCATTTCACACAACACTAAGTATATATTTTTTGAATTTATAATATAAATGTGTTTGTATTATGTTATACACAACAACAAATGAATATTTATCTAAAAAACACTAACTTGGCTTGCATTACATGGAAGAACGACATTCCTCGATGTCTTGCGTTGTATGTAATACCGTGTTTCAATAGACAATGATATATTATTAAAATTTTATTATTTAATGGGATATAAAATACCCATAATGGATATTTTAAACAAAATTTTTTATTTTATATAACATTTAAATTCATCTTATTTATTTTCTAGAACATCATATAAGAACAAATTCAAGTTTTTGGATAAAAGAATTATTTTTCAAAAAATACAGTTTTCAACCTTTTGATGGGGCTCGAATTTTAAATATATTTTTAAATACTTTTATATATAATATTGGAAAAAATAAAGGTTTTATTTATAATATAAACATAAATTTTATTGGGTTTAATTTTTGGTATTTTTCTGAAAAATTATATATTTTAATGAATATTACAAACTACTGCATTTTAATTCAAAACTGTCATTTCATCAAATTTATTAATATAGTTATATTAATTTTGTAATATATTTTAAAGTGTAATTATATTATTTTTTATAATTTTATATAATGTTTTTCATTGGACGTAATTTCACATTTAAATTGGACCTAAACACATATCAATCATTTTATAGTTTTTACTTCTTAAAAATCATCTTTCTAGTTTTGACAATGGGAATTAATTTTATATTAATTAATTAAACATATGAAATTTTAATTATTAAAAATTGATTCCATACTTGGAATCAGTGTTTCAAAAATATGTTAATAGGTTACTTTTTTTGGATATTTTGAATGGTAACTACGGTAATTATTTTGCATGGTTAAAGATAATTAAGTTAAATTATAGTGACAAACAATATGATAAAGACAATAAAGATATAACAACACCTTCCAAAATCATATTTGATGAATTAAAGTCGACCAATATCTCATAAGGGTCCAAATTGATTCATTTAATCAACTTTTCCCATGAAAGTGATGCAATTATAATTAAAACAAAAGAAAGTGATATAATTTCTCTCTTTTTTCTCTTATAAGTATAATAATTTTAATATAGTTGTAAACATGATAAAACATAAAACAAATAGTCCCAAATAATCTAATGAAATTATATACATCATGTTAAAATATTTTTAATTTTTATAGATTATATAATTATCATTAATGATGACACAATAGTAATGTTGAAATTATTTTATTAATAAAAATATCAAATAAATGGTTTTAAAAATTTTAAAATAAATATCATATGAACCAATTAATGTTCTCTACGAATTTTCTAGGGGAATATGACATGATATTAGTGTATTAAAAATTTTTCGTTGAATTTATCTTATGTCTGTATTATATTTAAATTCAAATAAATGAATAGTTTCAAAATTAAGACTATTGATTTTTTATAAAAATAACATATTATTAAATTATTTAAAAATAAAAAAAATTGAATATCAAAAATTGAATATTATTTTTTAGAAATTATCATAAATTATTCAATTATAAAAAATTTACAAAACATGAGTAAATATTTATAACCATTTAATAAATAGAGTATGATTACCACAAATAGAATTAAATAGATTAAATAAGAATAAATAAAAATGATAATGATTAAAAAAAACCTAAACAGGTGTAAATTTTATTTAATGAGATCATTTTGATTCATATACATCCTATACTCTATCTGAATGAGTTTGTAACCAATATAAACCGAAAATAAATTTATAATAAATTAAAATGTTAAGACACTCCTAAAGTGCCCCTCCTCCCTCTTATAAAATGTCACCAACTCCACTCACTTAATCAAAAATATAGATCCCTTTGTATTATCCAAAATCTGATCAAATAATCTCCAAAAATTCCTAACTTCATTTTATAGGCCACACATTGGGCATAAATCTATCTTAGGGAGGCCTTTTCTAGAAATCAGAAGAGGATACTGGAAAAAAGGTAATTGTTTTATCACAACTTTTGAATTTTTTCTTCTTCTTCTACATCATCTTCTTATGTTGATTCCATAATAAGGTAATAAATATAATATATTATACATTATGATATGTTAATATAGTAATGGGAGAACCTTATACATCTTTTTATCCATCCTACTAATAACAACATCACCGTGTGTGCATAATTACAACTATCCTTCTCCACGCCATGGTGTGAACTGTTTTTCAACAGTAATTTATTTTGATGGATATAGTGATTGGTATAATAGATTTAAATAATTAATATAACATTATTATTATTTTTTATAAATAATATAAAATCCAGTTCCATAAAATTTAACTATTAAAGGGAATGATATTTCCGCTTGTACATATGTACGACCTACCGTCTCCATGATGTGGTGATATTCAATCTCAACGGTAACAATTAAAGAATGATTATAAAATTTATATGACGAGTAAAAATAATAATTATAAACTAAATTTCCTTCTTTAAATTAATAAAATACACCCTATGCAAAATAAACAAGACTAACATGGAAAAATAGGAATGAGAAATGAACTATGTAATACCCGAAATAATGGAAATATTGAAACACTATAAAAATAATAATATATTAGGATCATATATGATATCATAAATTTGAATATGGTTTTGGTATAATCTAATAACATACTTTATCCATTATAATGAATGTTTAGATACATAATATTTTTATCATAGCTAATGTCAGGGATAATTTTGCAATCTCATTTTTATATGATATTGATTAGATGTTTGTATTTAAATGGGATGTATTTATCATACATGTCCATGTTTTATAAAAATGATTTCGTAGAATTTTAACTATTATTATATGTATTTTTAAAGTTATTTTTAACCATTTATTACTTTTACAATATGTTATGGGATGCGTATTTATTTTGTTTACCATACAAGGTACTTATTGACATTTTCGGAAAAAGTATGGGGATGATGTTTTTTTAACTTATAAATCATGAATGGATTTCTTACAGTTTTAAGAATCCTTATTTCAATGAATCATAAATATTAACTATTTTAAGTCTCTTTTAAACTAAATTATTTTTCTTTTAAAATTTCCAGACATTTTGAGAATAGAAATCATTTTTGAAGAAGAAAGGATAGTTCCATCAGTAATTAAACTCAATTGTTTTATCAAAATTATATTCCATTAAATATGCCATATGGTTATCTTTATATACATATTATTAAATTTTTATTATTATTTTTATGATGTAATTTGGTTTTGAAATTCATTTATATTTTATGGATTATTTTATGATTGGACAATGTTCATGAAATCCATTTTTTGTTCCTTGGGTTATGATATGGTGAATGATTTATGTTTTTCTGAAACATGTAAGAATAATTTCATTATGAGATGGGTGGGACCTATATCTCCCTCCAATGAATTTTTTAAAGATTTTTATCTCTTGTGATATACATGATTGGAATGGGAAGTTAATCTGTTTTAGAAATATAGGGCGGGAATGACAATTACATCTGGTTTAACAATACATGGATGGAATAACATGTAAACCTAGTTTAGTAATGGAATTTTTATACTATGATGGTCTTGGAAGTAATTCCTTGGTTACTATAGAAAACATACTATGTGTTTATTTTTTCCCCATAATTCCATGTTTTATGAAAATATTATTTTATCATGGTTGATGTTCATTTAGGATGAATGACTTATGTACCGCCAAAATTTATTTCCCAAGTCATGATTTTGATATTTAAACTCTATTTTCATTTTTTTCATTTTTGTATTTATGTTTTTTAATGTTATAAATTATTACCCTTATTGATAATTTGAGCTCAATATTTTTCGTTTTCTTTTTCCCAGGATATAGAGAATATTTTAGGGTTGGAAAACAATAGAGGAATATCTTTATGAGAGATGTTGAAGATGTTTTACCATGATAGACTATTTTGTACCATGTTTCAAAATACTATAAAATAATATGGTCTTGGGGAATATATTTCTATAATGTATTAGAATTTCGACAAAATAATTGTTATATCCATGTTTTTCAAGCTTGGGTCATTAGAGTTGGTATCAGAGCAATAGTTTAGTCAAACTTTGGAAACTAAGATACAAAAACATTAGTGATATTCCAAGAGATCTTTATAAGGTATTAATAGAAATATCACTAAGGGAAAGTATAGCTATAGGTTACAATCATATAGTTAAGGTAACACACATTAATAACCTAATATTAAACCTGTTATTTTCAAGATTTAATGTAATTACACAGGATAATTTTGTCTTCCTAGTATGATTTTTTCTCTAACACTATTTTGTTTGGGTTTTAAATAATGGATGGAACATGAAGGAACTATGTTAATGATCATTAAACAAGTCAATGCAATGGATATACTCCTAATCAACCAAATTCTATAGGAGACGGAATGAAAAATTTTATTTCTATACTTACACAAGCTATAAAACATTCTAGACTGTTAAATGAGAAGATAAGGGAACAACAATCAGTTAAATACTCAATGAGGAAACGACCTCCATATTTTAGTGGGTTTTCTCATACACATTATGTTGAACAATGGATCAGTTCCATTGAAAAGATATTTTCTGTCTTTCTCTATTCGAAAAATGAAAAAGTCATTTTGGCTATTTATCATTTAGAAGGTGATGCAGACCAGGGGTGGACTCTAATCAAGAATATTAGGTAGCAAGATGAAATTGAATCCATGGAATGGGCCGAGTTTAAGAACTTATTTTTCAATATGTAATTCCCCCATATTATTAAAATAGATATGGGAAAATACTTCCTTGAGCTTAAGAAAAAGGATGATAAAAGGAAAATTTTACAAGACCTGCAAGGTATGATTCCAGTTTTATCATCCACCATAAAAGCAATGTTGATCGATTATTTAGTGGCATAAAATCAATTATTCAAAGGTAATTAGTTATAAAAGACTATAGTAACTATGAAGAGATTCTATATTATGCTATCAAGATAAAAATAGAGGTTTTTATTATATATCAATCTCATTGTTTTGACAAGAAATGAATAGTGGAGTTCAAGGTAAACTATAAAAAAATAGTGAAAAAAGAGGAATGTTTCCTTAACATAAAAGTGTGGAAAGAAGCATGGTTGAGATTGTCATAAAGGGACTAGAAAATATTTTAAGTTTTAAAAATAAGGTCATCGAGTAACTGAGTTCCAATGTAATAGAAAAAAAGATACCAATTATGTGAATAGAGATAAGACTAAAGATAATTAACCACACATACTTCATTGCTAAATGTTCTTGAAAATGGAAAATTATGCTAACCAATGCCCAAATACAGGGGTTAATCCAGATGATCGATGTCAGCAACCTCTTAGAGCCAACGATGAAGCCAAATTACATGCGATCAATATTGATAATGTTGAGTATGAAGATGATGTGGTGTAATGATTATATTTTTATATAATGGGATTCTAAAATAGTTTTGTTGAAACTCATTGATAGTATTATTGAATTTTGGAATATCTATGTATTGGTGCATTGTGGTTTTTCAAAATAATGTGGTACCAGTAACCATGAAAAGTGATAAAAATATATTTGTAATGAATGTGATATGAACATAATTAAGGGATACCAAGATAATGATATGTTTGATAGTATTAAGTATCTCATGACTAATATAAGGACAAAAGTGATATCATGGTTTGAGTATATATAATTATTGGTATTTTCAATGTGTGGAAATAGTTACATTGGTTAAATTGAATGTTTTCACTAAGTATCTATAGTAAGTCATGTTATTACCATGTTTAATGTTAGGTCCACAAGGCTGAATACCCTGAGAGGGGGGGGGGGGGTGAATCAGGGTATGAATAATTAAAAATTAACGCCCGTTCTGATCTTGTTTTGATGTTAAGCAAAACACTCTTCTCTCTCTTTCCTGTTGCACAAAGTAAACAGAAAGTAAAGCATGCACATGACACAACAATTTTACTTGGTTCACCGCAAAGGGCTACGTCCAAGGAGTATACACTGACAAGTTACCGGTCGTACAAATTCCACTAAACTTCACTAGCTGTGGATTACAATGTTCGGGCTAGATCACTTATATGCCCAGACTCACTGCCTTTACAAGTTTAGTGTCAACTCACTACTTTCCTAAGGGTCACTCCCTATTTCTCTCTCTGGCTCACTGCCGGTGGAGAGGATCACCTTCTTCCTCTTCCTAAGCTCACTGCTCTTGGAAGGAATCCACTCACAGTTTATAGACCTGTAGGTCTCTTCATTTCCATGAATGAATGCATCTTCCTCTGTGTGTAGATGCTCTGTTGAAGTACAACATTCATCCATAGATGAATATTTCTTTGCACCTAAGGTATCGGGCAACGTACCAGCTTCCACGCAGTCCGAGAAGCACCGCTGGGACAAAACCTTACTTGGCGCGCAAGTCAATTTCGGCGCGCAAGTAGCAGCGCGCAAGACACAACAGGCACGCAAGTCCTCCTCAAAAACTTGCGCAACTCAAGCTTCCTCAACTCCAAACTTGCGAGACTCTCTTCCTTTTACGCCCAAACCAATATTGGCGCACAACTGCCAACCGGCGCGCAACTTCTAACACCGGCGCAGAACTTCAACTACTGGCGTGCAAATTCACCTGCGCGACCCACACTCACCACTTGCGCGACCACCACACCTACGTGACGGGAGCTCTGATTTCTCAAAGTGTTGAACTCCGTTGAAGAATGAGGAGGGGTGGTCCAGTATTTATAGGCAATCTGACCACCCTGCGTGACGGCGTGCATGTCACCTGCGCGACCCAGTTTCGGAGCGCAAGTCTTCTGTCCTTTTTGACACTTGCGCGACCAACTCCCAAACTTGCGCGAACCTAATTCCTTTGCCATATTTTGATCTTCTAATCTTGAAAAACATATGGCGCGCAAGTTTCCTATTCTCCAAGTCCTCGGCGTGCAAGTCCTTTTGCCAAAAACACTTTTCTTCATTTGCCGATTTTCAGGCCCTAAAATTTGGCAAACACTGGAAAACGGCGCCACCTTGTATCTGTTCTTTTGTACCACCTCCAGATCATCCATTCCTTTTATCAAAGTTCTTGAATCAAACATGGATCGTTGAACTCAGCTCTTGAACTCGACATTCCACCATGAAATCCTCTTTGTCAACAAAGTTGTATGTCATTGTTTTGCTTTGTCAACAATCACTACTCAGATTTCCACTTTGTCAACAAACACAATCACCTCAAAAATACTTCAATGATACCTTGAGGGATTTTTGCCCAACAATTAAAGAGAATATATGATTAAGGTATTCAAATTTTTGGAATGTGACAACAAAGAACAACATTATGAGAATCTTGAGATAAATTTTAAGTTGATTTAGAACACCTCTTCCTAATGTTTTAAATTTTTAGTTTTTGTAAGGATATCAATGTTATCAATTTATGGATAATATAAGTTATATTCTAAATGAGCTTTGTTAGATTAATTAAATATCTCACTATAGGGGGACTTATGCATATTTTATTACCTGTGATAACCTTTTTTAGATAGATGGAATGACCTATCATACTATTTTATGATCTTCTAACACTTAGAGAATGAAAAATTCATCTTCATTTCATTAAATAAGAGATGAAGTGGAAATTTTTCAACGCACAAACAATGGTGATATTGTACTAAAATTAATAAGTATTTATTATTATCCAAAATTAATCAACTTTAGTGAATGGATCTTGAAATTTTTATTTTCTTAATAACTTCTTATACGATGAATCATATGGTCCCATAAATCATCGTAGATCTATGTATTTCTGGTTGTAATCTTTCTCTAAACATATTTCTCTATAACTATCAATCAGAAATTGATGGTTAGATTTTTCTTCCATATCCATGATTTCCCTTCCCACCTATGTTATCCTATGCGGAAACACAATGATGAGATACATTGTGAAACCATTATGTTTCTATCTTTCCTTTTTAAAATGAATTTTTAGTATTCTTTTTTATGATGTGGGTTTCTATAAAAGAAAATTTCAAGTAGTAAACATTTTATAACCCTGACGAATTTCGAGGTGAAATTCATTTTAATGGGGGTAAATTATAATACCCCAAGATTTTATGTGATAGATTATTTTTAATTTCATTGATGTATTCTATTTTATGATACACCAATGTTATCTTCCCTCTACGCAACACCATATTATCTTGTAGTATAAGCAACACTATATTTGGCTTGTGTGACACAAAATTTAATGTTCTTTTGAAAGAATTAAATTCTTGCAAAACTGAGTATATATATTGTTCAAGGTATAATTGAACTATGTCTGGATTATATAATATGCAACACCAAAGAAAACTTGAACTAAACGTAACACTAACATGTCTTTCACTACATGCGAGAGCCACCTTCCTTGATACTTTGTATAGTACGTAACATTGTGTTTCAGTAAACAAAAATATGATATAAAAATATTTTTATTTATTGAGATATAAAATAGCTGTTATGAATGTTATTTACCCTATTTTTAGTTTTATATAACATTAAAATTCATCTTATGTATTTTCTAGAACATGTTATAAGAACAAATTTAATTTTTCAAATAAAAGAAGTATTTTTCAAAATAATGTTGTTTTGATGGATTTTAATAGAACACCAATTTTAAATCTAGTTTTTAACCCTTTTATATATTCTATTTAAAAAAAATAAACAAATTATTTTGAATAGGGACATAAAAATTTTCTAGGGTTGAAATTTGTGTATTTTTTGATATAATTCATATTTTGATGAATAGTGAAAAATACTACATTTTAATCCAAAAATACCATTTCTTTTAATTTTTATATATTGAAGATTGTCTTTTTTATTGGTTTTAATGTGTAATTGGATTATTATTTTTATCATTTACTCTATTGTTTTTCATTGGAAGTAACTTCACATTAAAATTAGAAACAAACACATGTCAATCTTATGATAGTTTTTACTTCTTAAAAAACCACTTTCTGGTTTTGACTATGAAAATTAATTTGAAATAAATTATTGAAATTTTTTGTTTCCATTTTTGAAAATTGGATTCCACATTTGGAATCCTTGGGTCTAAAATATGTTAATAGGTGGATTATTATTTGATATTGTGTATAGTAAGTATGATAAATTATATTTTCCACGGTTAAATGTAAATCGAGTAGATTAGTGTAAAAAACAATATGATGAAGATAATAAAAATACCACAACACCAATAAAAATTCTATTGGATGAATTTATGTTGAAATAAATCACCTAAGGATCAGAATCAATTCATTTAACAGATTGTTTCCTTGAAAGTGATGCAATTATAATTAAAACAAAAGAAATGGACAAAATATAAATATTTTATCTATTATGAGTATAATAATTATAATATACTGATAAACTAAATAAAATAATAAACATAAATAGTCTAGAAAAATATAATTAAATTATCTACATCATGTGAATTAATTTATAATTTTTAGAGATTAAATAATTACTAGTTATGTTGACACAATAGTAATATAGAAATTATTTTACTGATAGAAATATCTAATAAAATGAATTGAAAATATTAAAATAAATATCAAAATCAGTAATTAATGTTCTATAGGAACTTTTTAGGTGACTGTGGCATGTTATGATAGTATTAAATATTTCGATTCGAATTATTATTCATTTTTTATTTTATTTAAAGTTAAATAAATGAGAAGTGTCAAAAATTGAGACTATTGATATTTTATAAAAATAACATATTATTAAATTATTTAAAAATAAAAAAATAGTTAAAATTACAAAGTTAGAATTATATGTTAAAAATATCATTAATTATTCAATTATGGAAAAGTGATAACACATAGGTAAATATTTATAACCATTTAATACATAGAATATTATTACCATAAAAACATTATATAGATTAAATAACGATAAAGGAAAATGATAAGGTTTAAAATAAAATCAAAACAAGTATAAATTTTATTGGGTGAGTTGATTTATACCCCTACTCAAATTATATTCTATGTAAATGAGATTGAGACCATTATAAACTGAAAATGAATTTAAAATAAATTAACATTTCTAGACTTTCCTGAAGTACCCCTCTTCCCTCTTATAAAAGGCCACCACCTATACTCAAATTCTCATGCTTTTAAATCCCTTTGATTCGTAAAAATATTACTTATATAATCTCCCAACATCCATCCATTCCTCTTAAATTTCACACTTTGGGAGAATAATAAATCCTTGGGATACCTTTTACACAAATGAAATTGAGATACACGAAAAAAGAGGTAATATTTTTATCATCTCGTTTAAAATTATTTTCTTTTTCTACTTCAACTTATTATATTGTTTCCCTACTGAATTAATAAATCCATTATATTATACATTCATATATATTACTATAGTTACGGGATAACCTTATACCTCCTTAAATCTGTCCTATGAATGAAAATATCACTTTCCGTGTATACGTATGGCTTATTGTCTCCATGCCATGGTGTAATCTATTATTAGAAAATACATTATTTGGAGGGATAAAATAATGGGTCTAATATATGTAAACAATTAATATTAAATTATTATTATTCTTTATAATTAATATACCATCCAATTCAATTCCACTTAACCATTAAAGGGATTGATATCGTCGCTCATGTGTACGTACGACCTAACATCTCCACGACGCGGTGAGATTCAGTCTCCATGTTAACAATTCAAGAATGATTTTAAAATTTATATGATGAGTAAAAATAATAATTATGAACTTAATTTCTTTATTTACATGAATAAAATACATCCTAATCAAAACAAACATTACCTACATGGAAAAACATGAATGCGAAAAGGAAGCAGTTGACACTCGAAAAAATGGAAATATTGATACACTATTAAATAAATGATATAATAGGATCATATATAATATAATAAATGTTATTATGGTTATATTATAATTTAATTACATACATTAACCATTATATAGGATGTTTGGATACATACGAATGATATCCATCTTTATTCAAGGGATAATTTTGCAATCACATATTTATCTGAAACTGTTTATATGTAAGTATTTATTGGGGATATATTTATCATCCAAGTCCTTATATTGTAAAAATGTTTTCATAAATTTTTTAATATTATTATATGTATTTTTAAAGTCGTTTTTACCCATTAGTGATTTTTACTACACGGTATGGAAGGAATCTTTCTTTAGTTTTCCATTCGAGCTACCTTTTGACTTTTTTGGAAACAGTATGAGGATAATGTTTTATTAACATATATGAAATGAATTGATTCATTACAGTTTCATGGTGCCTTACTTTCATGAATCATCCACTACCCTATTTTATATCTATATTCAAAAAAATTATTATTTTTTAAATTACACAAAATTTTGAAAAATAATTTTTTTTTGAAGAAGAAAAGAAATTTTCTTCAGGAATTAAGAATAAGTGTTTTATCAAAATTATTTTCCATATAATATGACAAAAGTTTTTGTTTTTATCCCTATTATTAATTTTATTTTATTTTGTATATAATGAAATAATTTTTATGATATCCATTTATCTTATATTTATTATGTTATGATGGAATAATTTTTATGAAACCCATTTTTTGTTCCTTGTGTTATTCTATGGTGAATGATTTATGTTTTTGTGGAACATGTAAAAATGATTTCATTATAAGATTGGTGGAACCTGTATCTCGCTCTAATTTATTGGGTAATTATTTATATCCCAAGAAATAGAAATAACTAAAAATATAAGAAAATTTGGTTTAATAATATTGGGATGGAATGAAAAGTAATTCGGGTTTAGAAATACATAGATTGAACGTCACATAATCTAGGTTATGTAATGTAATTTTTTCACTATGATGGTCTTGGAAGCAATGCCTTGGATACTATGGTATACATATTAAGTGCTTATTTGTTTTCCATAATTCCATGTTGTATTCTAATATTATTTTATCATGGTTTATTTTCCTATATAATATATGCCTTATATATTACAATGATTTATTTCGTGACATGTTATTTTGATATTTAAACATTAATTTCATGTTTTTAAATTCTTAAGTTTATGGTTTGTTTTATATTCTCAATGTTTACCCTTACCCAACTTTTAAGCTCACCCTTTTTAGGTTTTATTTTCCCCGTGACACAAATAATGGTGTTATGTAGGAAAACAAAAGGGGAATATATTTATAGATTATATAGATGATCTATCAACAAGATTGAAGATTATGTTATAAGATTCCAATTACACTAAACTAATATGGTATTTGGGCGTATATTTTTGTAATGTAAATAGTATTCTACCAATGAAATTAAATTTCCATGATTGTCAAGTGTGGGTTGTTAGAGTAAATAAATATAAAATAATTAAATATCATATTTATTTAATTTTTAACATTTTAAATATGATAAAGGATTAATAAAAGTATAATGACAGGAACTACTGATCCAAAACATACATAAAAAATGAACCAATTAACAACCAAAACTATAATTTTAATAGAGAATTGTTAATAAACAGGTAAAAAAATATGTAAATAATATATGTTATGAAATGTATGGGTATAGTATTGTAATATATGTATAATAAATAAGTATTTATGATATAATATATTAAATTCTCTACACGGAAATTCAAACATCATGTAATGGTTTATCTAATTATCTTATCATTATTTGGTATTATTTAGGTTTACGACTTCACTAGGGAATATTTCTATTTCATCTCTATGATTAATAAAAAAATTAAATTATTTTTACTATTTTCCAAAAAGATATAAAATTATTGTTTACACATGTTTTACATATTATGAAATGGTTTGAAAAGAATCTTTTTTCATTCTCCAAACAAGGTCCCTTTTTACCTTTCTGAACAAAAATTGATGGATTGTTTTTAACTTATACTGAATGGTGTGTTTTCCCACCACAATGATGACTTAATAAATTGAATCATCCATTAATATATTATAATATTATTTAAAAATATAAATTTATTCCTTTTTAGTTGCACAATGTTTTTCCAAAATTGATTTTCAAAACAAAAAATATATTAATCTAAAAAATATTTTTATAACATTTCTTTGATACTTTTATTTAACATTGAGAAAACATTTTATACTTATTCTCCATTTGTAATATGTTTTATTTTTACCATTATATAATATAATTCACTTATTTGGGATCATGGGATATTATATTTATATGGAATATCAATATACTTGTATCCTGGATATGATTTTATCCTATGTTTTATTTAATTTCAACATATTGTGTTCAATTTTTAATTTTATACTGACTAGAGAATTATTGATGAATCTATATTAATTACTAAATATTGGTATTTTTTTATTATAAATATTGTTCATGAATTAAATCAATTAATCAAGGTATGCAGATTTCATCATACATGCAGTGATGGGTGGGTCCAAAAATTATATCGCCTCTCAATGAATCAACAAGTCTCATAAGACAACTTAGATTGTCAACATAATGGGGTTGTACACATAGTTTCAATGTGTTTTGAAAAAAGATACTAATTTCAAACATTTTATGATCTCATAAATCATGATATCCAATAATATGTAGTTCCTTCATTGAGAATTAATTTATTAATATCTATGAGATTTTCCCTATGATATTATATTTAAATTCATTATATGCTCAAATATTGATTAAATGGTATGTATGTTTAATTAATTAACATTTCATATTGATTAGTCATAATTAATTCATAATTTATCCCACTATACGCATACCCTTACTAGTCATCTGACCTCACACTTTTATTTTTTAATTTTTTTCACGATATAAATAAGGATGTTAGGAATAATATTTAAGATGTAAGAATTTTTTTACATTTTTTATTTAAATATTTACAATGTAAAATAAAAAATATGATTGTTTTTTATTCTTAAAGAAAGCTACAATATTTGGTCCATTGGTATGTGATCATTATTATATTTTTTAAACAAAATAAATTAACCACTATCTATGTGCTTTTTTAGTTGGGGTTATCATAGTATATATCTCTTGATATTTATTCAAATTGTGATTATTCTCAGTCAATAAAAAAAGTATATTCCTTTTATCCGCAAAATGAATCATTAATTATGGTTATTATGGATACTAAATCACATAACAATATTTCTTTAGACTCATGTTATCCTTATGCCTTGGATGACAAATATGATAGTCTATAATTTCTGAAAACGGAGAAATATTTGATAAAATTGGACATGAAATTTTAAAAAAATGATAAAATTTGATCTAGAAAATATATAAATTTCTATAGCAAATAAAAGTATATAAAAATTAAATTTTGAGTCAAATGAAAAGAGTGTTTTCATTTTATTAACTATCTATTACAAGGATAGTGTTTTTAAAATAAGTATAAATTTGGATATATAAATATGTTTATTTAAATTGTTAATATTAAAATGATGAAATTTTTTAAAATTTAAGAATCAATGAAACCATCTAAGGTATTAATAAATGTAATTTATTCAACACATAATAAAATGTTATCAAATAGTGTTATAACCCCCAAAGAAGAGTTTAAATATTTTTTTGGTTATGTAGGCTAAGGTAATATACATGAATAATATCACTAATGTTTTATGGAAGGAAGCCAATGATACTAAATATTTGATGTGAAAAAATTTATCACCTATCGAGGAGACAATAATTTAAAAATGTTTACCTACAGAACAAGTATGGGATTCACCACATTCTGATTGTTGAGCCACTTGAATTCATAAATGATAAGTATTATGTATCAATGGAAAAGAGGAAACCCTATTAATAATTTCACAATATAAACCCCATTATATTCTATAATGGAAAATGGGAAATTTTTTTCTATAATGAATTAGACTACTTAGCATAACATGATCCTTAGAAATTAAAAGTTTCCCATCATTGTAAAAATACCAAAATTACATAATCGTTGATCCAAATGAACCTTGAAAACCACCTCCTCCACTAATGGATCTATTGGAATAAGAACCATCTGTGTTGAGTTTAAATCTCTCTGTCTATTTAATCAATCAAACCCAATGGAACTGCACATTACTGACCACCGACATATGACTCTATTTATTTTTATATATGTGGATACCAAAAAATTTAAACAAATTATTACTCTAAGAAATGATAAACACATATCATTCATCGAAGAGGATATTATAGTCCTCAAGAATGAATTTCTAAAATTTATTCTCTAATTCCCATACCCATCACATACATCCCAAATAATCAAATATCATGAAAAAACACCACAATACACAACCAACATTTATAAGAATAATACTCAACATTCCAAAACCTTGTATAGATAAAACAATTGATTAATAATGGTTAATATATACATCAAAAAATAACCAAGAATGTTATAAAAGGGTTATTCCCATTCTCCTCTTATAAAAAAAATATGATCTTTGGTCTTTGACTTTGGGTTTGAGTAATATAATCACTTAGAATAAAATTGAATAATCTTGGGACTAAGTGAATATGAAGTGATTTTCATAGGATATTTTTTTTGGAATTTATGAATTTCATAATGTTTTTGAAGTAAATATGTTATAGTTTTTAAGAAAGAGATCCAATTATTTAGCAGAATACAAATTTGAATCATTTATAAATTTATTATTATAGTTGGGGTACTAAAAAATGAGTATTAGTTGTTGTAATATTATTCATTATTTACTTTTTGAATACATTTATATCGAATAGAAATATTTTATTTTCTAAAAATTGTGGAAATAATATGAGGTGATTTTTTCATGATGTTTACAACAGAGAGAGACAAAGAGAGAGGGGGGGGGGAAATGCGATTCTTCAATATTCAAATAATTAAGAACAATTTATTTTAGAGTAACAGTCTTCCCAAATACATGTGTAACCCATTGATTAAAATGTTAAAAACATTTTTGTCTTATAATTATTCATTAATAGTAGGTGACAAGTAACTCAGATCACATGATAGCTCGATATAAGCCTATATGAGGAAGACATAACAGTTGTTGCCCAATTTTTTTAACTTTGTAATGTATTCCATGAACATGTGTGTGGGATGCACCATATCCTAGTATGGAGACATGAAAACAATATTTTTAATGTCATTCTCTACTCTTTGTACTCTCATTATGATAGTATTGATTAGTGTTATCCTGGTGGAATCCATATCCAACAAAGGACAAGCCTTATCATATAGAGTGGTTAACATTGTAAATATGATGTGTTCCCTTGGATAGATTTTCATTTTGGTGGGATGAAAATGTACATGAATATACTCTAAAAATATTACAATATTATTTTTAAAGAACCAGAAAAAGTAATATATTAGTTTTTAACCATAACCCCCTCTTAGGGATCGATCACAGATCCTTTAGGTGATTCTGTAAGTGGTGTCAGAGATGGTATTACAATACTTTTTTCTTATATTTAAATGTATATGTTTAGAGTATCTTTTTTGAAGAATAATTTTTCACTAATTGAATTTCTATTTTATGGAAAATTTGAATTCAATTAATTACATGAGGATTAAAACATTTTATGGGAAAAGAAATCATGTATAGAATGAAAGAATGTTTTGACCCCATAATTTTATCAGTTATGATGTTTTGAAATTGTAAAATGTGGGATATATCTGATGTGATGAAGGAGATTCCATAATATCATCAAAAAAAGGAATATGAAGAATAATGGTCATGTATTAAATTAAAGTTTCGTCAAATATTTGAGAGTAGATTTATAAAATTCAAAGGAATCAAAATCGAAAAAGGTATTTGGGACCAACAATAGAATTAAAATAAATGATAAATCAATTTAAACTGGGAAAATTTGAAGTTTTAGAGACATAAATATAATTATTTAGGAATGAATGATGAGGATACTGTTTAAAGATTATCCAAAAGGGTTAATGTTGTTTGGAACACAATCATAGACAATATCTTGAAGTTTAATGACTTTCTTGAAGATATTTTGGATCTTACCTCATTTTTTTTTCTGTGAAAGTACAATATATGGAAGAAAAAAATCATGTTTATATCCTTATTCAGTATTAAATTAGTATTATTAAATCATATGAAATGGACAAATATAATAATATAAATAAAAATGGAAATTATTAAAAGGATATTTTCGTTAAATCCTCTCAACCAATGAAGTTAAAAATAGTTTATTTTGAAGAAGAATTATGTTGTTCAGAATTTGTTGATGATGTGGAAGATAATTTTCATGAATTTTTATCAATTATTTGAAGAACTATTATAATAGGAAAGTGAAATTATAAGGAAAACTCATGTTTAATTTATTTTGTGTGGTGATATTTTTCGTTTTGTTAAAAAATTTCTAATAATAAAAACATAAATAAATAATGAAGAGCAATAAGTTATTCATAAAATATTTTCTATGAAGTCTGGAAATAATATATATGTTTCACACATGGAGAATTTTATGAATTTTTTAAATTACAAAAGGTTAATTTTTGTTAAAATAAACTGATGAAATTTAAAATAAAGATG
This sequence comes from Viscum album, assembly GCA_963277665.1. Classification (NCBI taxonomy): domain Eukaryota; kingdom Viridiplantae; phylum Streptophyta; class Magnoliopsida; order Santalales; family Viscaceae; genus Viscum; species Viscum album. The sequence goes on from OY728139.1 coordinate 78,909,943, forward strand.
AATTTGAGAATTATACTAATGAATATGGTGAAAAAATTACCATTGAAAAAAAGTAAATGATGATAAAAACTGAATGTCATGTATGAAATTATGAAAATGATGTATATAAGAATGATATGGTGTTATTCATAAACAATTAATTCAAATATTCTCTCTCAAAGAACTCTATCATAGAAAAAAGGCCAAGAAATTGTTAAAAAGTTATTCAGTCATCGAATAACAAATTTAAATAGATGAATAAATCAAATTTATACATGGGAATAATAATATTAATAATATTTTTCATGATAATAAGTATATTAAGAAAAATATGTCTGAAAAGGTAAAAGATAAATAGGATTATTTTGACATTGTTCAATTGAATTATATAAATATAGAAGAAGAGTTGAATAATTCCAAATTCAAATTTCGAGTTCCAATTCAGAAATAGGGGAAGTTCATAGATGTTTAAGGATCATGAAAAAAATAATATTTTAAGGCTGAAAACAACAAGAAATATTTCTTGGAATAATTATAGAAGAATAATAAATTAATAAATATCATGTTTAGGGATAAATATGACGATAATAAAAAATATGGAAATTCGAAGAACACAGAAATCACATAAAAATTTACCATAATTAATAAAGATTAATAGGAAGAGAATAATTTGAATATATTGAATAATAAATTATGTGTTCACAAGTTTTTTAACAATAATAAAATATATGGGACTCAAATAAAGAAAGAAAACAATATAAAATTTATATGCAACATGCTTTTTACAATGCTTCGTTTTATTTATATGGGTTTTGTGTGTAGTATGGATGAATTAGGGATATAGAAATAATGTTTTAGATCAAATAATATTATCATTATATTCATAGGTGTCTTGGGATGTAAGGTTTGAGGGGGATTAATCACCTTATATGGATCAAAATCTTGAGACATATTGGAAATTCTAAAAAAATACCACATAATCAGTTTAAAACTCACTAGGAGGTCTATTGATGGTTTGACTAGATAGGTAACTATGAACATTAATTTATCATACTTCTACCATATTAACCAAACATTAAATTTATTTCTAAAAATCATTAGGGTAATAAGAGAAAAGATATGTAGAAATATTTATTTAATGATATTTCAACCAAAGAATTAAAAGGGGTGAGTCTATTGTTCTTGATAGTGAATTATCATCTTACATGATAGAATATTTGAAACTACTGACATAAATTAAAAATGTAATGGAGTCTTAGTGAACTGTTGAAATAATGGTTAAATAAAGGCCAAATTTGTTATGTCCACTATTATTGGGAGAGAAAATATAAAATTCAAAACAATCATTATGTATATGGATTAAAACACAATATATTAAGTGCTTCACATATTTTTTTGAAGGAAATTATATTAATTTTAGGAAGGATATTCACCTGGTTAACAACTTTAAATATTTAATATTGATGTCAAAATGAAATCGGACTAGAGATAATTTATTTTAATTAAGTGATACATGATATTAATATTATTTAGTCCCTAAGGAAGAGGATTAATTGCACAATCAAAGGCCTGTCCATAATGGTCAAAGGAATGTGATAATGATCACCCAAGGATAGAATGTTCATGATTATCTATTTAAATAATTATAATAAAACCATATGTTCTAAATTTCTATAATTAGTAGATTAAAAATTACTCACACACAAAGGTGGATATTCAATCTACTAAACATTTAGAGCTTATTTATTAGAATGTGTGTCTTACCCTAAGGATGAAGTAAACTAATAGAGGTTGGTAATTTATTAATTTTATTGATTATTTGAATTTAATTATTTATTTCATGTTTATGATTCACAATTATCATAAAATATTTTTAATTATTTATAAATAAGTGAAGAGAAATAGTATAGTTTTTCTTTCAATAAGACTGAGGAAGATAATGAATCCGAGTATTCAAATGAGAGTTATAAGGATTATGAGAAAAATCATAACATCTAATAATAAAATAGTTAACCATACACACCTCCAACAATATATTGTGGAAAAACATTTCAACATGTGTTTGTTGAAGATGTACCAGACAATGCTAGTTAAGTATTATAATAATTGATATTATTTTGATACAAACTATTAGGGTAATAGGTCAAATTATAAAAATTATATTAACATATAATATTGTTATACCACCATATGAGGATAATAAAAATATTCTCTAATTTGAAATAAAATTAATGTTTTTGGTATACCATGTATTATCAATGTAAGAAGCGACATTATTTTTATGTTCAAACCAAGAGGCATTACAAGAATTTTTCATTGTTATCATCCCAAAGGATGGTGATACTGTATTAATAACGAGATGAAGAGATTACTATTTTATAATACTAATGTAAAGGTCTTATATCATTCAATAAATGAATTACTTAATAACTATGGAAGTATAACATGTAATGAGGATGATATTTCTATTCAAAAGCCTCAAGAACATTCAATCAGATGAAAATGTTGAATATAAGAAAGTTATAGATGAATATTTGGAAACCTAATGTGATAAAGAAAAACTTAATTTCACTCATCCAATGTTGAGAGGAAAAATTTTGTTTTAAAATACAATTTTAAATTAAAATAAGTTTTTATAATCAATGAGAAATCATAGGATAATATGTTATACTTCATTATTCTCCAATGTTAAATGAAAAGGTAGAAAATAAAAAATGAATCATTAAGAGTGTAATTATTATTTAATTTAATATCTATAAAAAATATAGAAAAATGATACAAATGTGTTAGTTCTTCGACATGAAGAAATAATGGAATTGGAATAAATTTAGTGTTCTAAAACAAGTTAAATGAAAAAGGAGAAGTAGTGAGAAATAAGAAAATTTTACTGCAATATATATTCATAAGTTTAATGAGTGTACTTTGATTAGTCATTTTAGAATTTTAATGGATTAAAGCCATGATAGTAATTTTGGATTTTTTCCCAAATAAAATTATTGTTTTTTCAAATGGATTCCATGTCTGCATTCCTCAGTAAAGAGTTATATGAGGAGGTATATATTGATAATCCATTTTCTATCATGTATAGAGAAGATAAGAAAATTTATTCAAGTTAAATAAAAATTTATATAAACTAAAACATGACATAATATATTATTTTTCTAATATGGAAACCTTATTTATGAAGTTAAATTTGAATAATGGAATAGGGGAGTAGAATATCTCTTTCCAGGATGATAAATTGGTGTCTCTCATTGTTATTGTTTTGGTAGAAAATATCAGCTATACTAGAATTTATAATAAAATTTGTGATAACTTTTCATCGGAGATGAATAATTTTTTTTAAAAATAAATACCTTGATAGATGAAGATCATTCTTGGCCTATAAATTTATCAATAGAAATATCACATAAATCTTCCTCATGAAATGTATACTGAGGAACTTTTGAAAAGACTTTTCCTAGAGGAATCCAATATTGTTTTAGAATGTAATTTAGTGGGAAGAATTTGTACAATGACAACCAAGAAGTAAAAGTGGATCTGAGATAGTTTAATTTATTTATTATATGTTTTAAATATTTAAAATATTCAAGGCTAGATGTGGTATATATTGTAAAACATCGTGGCATGCATAAAAAACACCAAAACAATCTCATTTTAGTAATTGATAGTGTATGATCTAATTCATCAAGAGAATAATTATTTTCAATTGAGATATTAAATTGGAGGGTGGTTTGACCAGTTTGGTAACATAGATGAAGAATAGGTAGGTTATGTTGACGATTGGTCTGGCTGAGTTTTATTCTATTGAAATAAGTGGGTTTGTTGGAATATAAATAATAAATTGTTTTCACCTAGAACACATTCAAGGGAGAATATATAGCTACTAAAAATGTCATATACCACCTGATATAGTTGAATATTTTTCTATAATATATCATGACTATTATATTTTGATAATAAAATTGATATCAACATGTGAATGAATCCTTTCATTATTCAATAATAAAGCAAATTCTTATCAAATATCACATTACCAATGATATTGTGGAGAGAAATAAATTAATGATAGAGTGTGTTCTTATAAATTAACAAATTAATTATATTTTCACCAAGACATTTCTAAAGGATTAATTTTATAATATGGGTTGATGTTGCAACTTCAACTTTACACTTTATAGGGCTATGTTATGGTGTTATTTATCCTATCTCTCATAATTGTTTCTGGATTGTTTGGACGAATATGGCTAAAATTTTAAATTTAAAAGGTATTTTATTTTTATATTATAAGGGGTGAATAGTCAATGGGATAGTATCCACTGATATATGAATATTCATAAAGAGAATATATTTTTTAGTGATATTATTTGCAAGAGGAATGTTTTGACTTTAGCAGGAAGCATGTGTAAAACATTTTAATATTTTTATGGACGCACATGAAATATTTCATCTTTAACAGGTTCTTTGGATATATTTTATGATGATAAATTAGTGATTAAAAAAACTATTTATACTCATATATGGTGACAAGTTATTTCTTAATAAAATTTTAGAACATAAGTTTACACTCAAGTGGGATTATTTTATCAAGGGGAGTCAATAAAATCTTATTTAATTTTTTTTATTCATTTATCCATGATTTTATTGATAAAGTTATCATTATTAAATATGGTTATGTATAACATCATGTTCTCTCATATATGATTATAATTATCACACTACGATTCATGGATATTTGGTTTTAATTTGATTGTGATTTATGTTCCTTGGTTGAAAGTAAAATCTAGAGGATGATTTTTTTAGATAAAGGGAAATAAAAATGATTTTTATGGATATTATTGAAAAATTATGTCATGAGAAAATATTATAATTAATTAACATTCGTGTGTGGGTTTTTTTAATTGAAAAATCATGCTCAAAGACACATATAATGTTGTGTAAAAACTGATGAGACCTGAAAATGTTCATGTAGTGTTTCATACTTTTTACTCTATTTATATGACATCTCAAAGGTGTATATTTATCATTTCACAGACAATGTAATTTAGTAAATTACATGGCTATGTATAAGAGATAAATCATTTATAAACAATTAATTTTGGATTTTCTTAATAATATAATATTGGGGGTTTTCCTATAGGCCATTCATTAACTACATATGGCTAAAACTCAACTGTGTAAAATCCATCGGTTTTATTTTTTATAATGGTCATATTATCTTTCAATGATCTACATAATTGTACATTGAAAACTATCCAACACCATAATGATAACTAGTTACCTTTTAAAATTACACCAGAACCACTATTTAAAGTTAGTATTGAATTTAAAATACTACAAAAGGGTACTGGATTCCTTGACCAATATAAAGGTAATTGAGATTCTTCCCAATACTATCAGAAACCTGATGTTGTCAAAATGAGACGATAGAATTTACCTCTTTGCAGTGGTCCCCATGGGGGATTCCCATTCCACCTATGGGAAACAAGAATCCCTATATATATGTTTTTATGGTCATTGTGGAATAGTTCTAGTTGAGAATAAAATATTCATAGGAAAAGGGGATAATGATGATGTTTTTATAGTGATGGTTGTTTATAAAGGGTTTTTTCCAATAGGATCACTACAAGACAATATGGTATTATGATTTGGGGAATTTTTCTAAAAAAATATCCATAGAAGTACTAAAAATTATATAATAGTAATGAATATTTTGTTCTCATGGTAGGAAAACAAAACAAGTAGATGATTTTCTATTATTTCTCCTCCTTGAGAAAAATATCAAAATCACAACTTATGATTTAGGTTATTATTCACGTGATCAACATAGAAATAGAAATGGATGGTGTTATGAAGATGTACAGAGATATCCAGTGGGATTTTTTTGTCCATAAATGTCCACTGTAAGTCAAATTATATATTTATTATATTTACCAATTGTTATATGATTGTTATTTCATGTGATTATGACATTAGTTATCAAGAGGTGTGAAATTAGTTTTAAACATATGGATACAAGTCTTAAATGGAAATCAAATCTAAATACTCTATTACTATATTATTATAGGAGGGATATTGGAAAATAAGAGTGATTTGTTGGAATATTATTCATGTTGCATTCTATGAATGTATCTTCATCTAAGTGAAATACATAGGGTTTTGTATGAACTGTGAAAAGAAGATTAAGTGAGTTGTATTTGAAGTTTTACATAGGAAGATAAATAGGGAAGGAAATATACTTCTAAAATATACATATCTCGATGAACTCTTTCATGATGGAAATATAGTTAGATATTGAATTTGTTTCATGCATTGTTATTCATGAAAACCAACAACTGTTTTTGCAACTATGCAAGAATAGAATAATAAGATTAACTAAACACAAGTGGAAGCTTGAGTTAAGTACATGGTAGGTAAAAATTTCAGTTTTCACCCAGATATTGAGCATTATAATTTGTGTGATGCACTGAATCATTTTTTATAGAAATAAAAACAAAAAATTAAAGGATATATTGTTCATGTCATAATAACACAATGAATCTAGTGGGTACTATGATCATAGAGGATCCATATAACACCAAAGACTAAATATATCATAATGATAGGGGAAACATATAAATATACTATGTTCAATTGTGTTTTTTTCATTTGGGTGTGAATATAGAATGATTTTCTATATTTTAAAAAGTGTAGATTGTTGTTTGAAAAGAATCAATAAAAGGGATTAGATCATTGACCCCCTCCCCAACCCCCTCAATAATATTTTACAAATCATATAGGAGGTTAAATAAATAAAATTTTGTTGAATATATTATTAGATCTATAAATCTCAATATTTAACTCACCACGTGATGAAATTATATTCGAAAATGATAAACTGTTTCCATGGGAATTTATCCGTGTGGTTAAATCTACTAAAAATGGACGAGTTTGTTGAACATAGAGTTAATAAACTTGCTCAAAATACCCAGTTTAAAGACCCACATGTCTTCTTCGTCCACAAGATTTATAGATAAATTTTTTTTAATCATCCATAAAATAATTGGTCAATTATGGTAATTCCAACAATATATGAAAATTTATGTCAAGGAATGGATAAGATTGTAATTAGAGAGGCTTACTAGAATGATTATCTTCCCAGAACAAGAAATCATATTTTCTAATAATCCATCATGATTGGTTAGAGAGAATTTGTATTTTATCTTAAAAAATATTCCAATCATGGGTAGTTAGATAAAACCCACCATGTTGTGCATGTTTTATCCTCCCATATTTAGCAATGAAATTCATGTCCGACATTGTCTATCCTACAATACAAACACAAGGATACTTCCCGTACTTTCTATGTATAAATTACTCAAGATTTATAATATTAATATCACCATTATCAAATTATTTCTCTTGGTGGTACTAGATCACTCAATGGATTTTATCATCTTGGTGAGAGTCCCAGAGGAAAACATTATCGATTCATTCAATATTCCAGGAAAATAATTTTTTCCCACCTTGACAATTAAAACAAACCTGTATAACCAGGTATTGATGGAAATTAGAAATGATCATGATACTATCATCATTTGGAATAAATAAACTATTTTAAAACATAGGTTAAATACCCTTAGATGTCGGGTGAATCAATTTATGACATATTAAAACAACTACCCCTTCAGATCTTGTTTTTTCATTAAATAAAACAAACTTATATCCATTTCTCATTTCAATATATTAACATAAATTAAATCATACACGAGATACATATATTTTACTTAGATAACCCAATCTGGGATAAATCTAAGTAATATACAATGGAAATGTTCTTTTGTACCAAATACACTAAAGCAGACTATTGTTACAATGTTCAGAGTAGACTCGCTATCCCTAATAGTTTACATCCAATAAAAATATCAAAGATCATGGATCTCTCAATAGATGTTACCTCACTGGTTATTCAATATATACAAAATTGGAATCTTGAATTAAAATTTTTTACACCTAATTTACTATATCATTAATTTCTACTTCAATACACATGATGAATACCACTTTCCCATCGATTTTCTAGTCAATACATTTTAGTTCAACCTTAATCATTCCTGCAACCTCTGGATATCTTCTGTGCAACATTAACTGCTGGCATGAAACATTGTACTTTTATCATAGAGGTATGACATTCTCACACCTATTATTATTTTCATTAAACTATATTTAAATGAAAATCCCTTTTCACACACCTCTTAAATGATTTAGAACCTTGGTTTTCTCTAAGGGTATAGCTGTTGAAATAGGATGGGGGTGCCGGCATTTTATAGAATTTTCCAACCCTCTGTGAAAATTTTTACGCACCATCCTCCATGAATATACAATTTTCTAAGGCATAGAAGACTTGAATCTGAAATTTCACTTCGTGTATAATATAGTTTTAGACACAAGCTTCCTCATCATCTCATGGATATACGGAACTATTATTTTTTCTTGAAACCACTTCTTTTGTACACATTCAAATCATTCTCCCAGTTATTACCATAGAGATATTTTGATGTGATGATCCAGAATCAGGACTTCTGTACAAAATTTTGAATCATCAACAGCCTAGAAAGAAATATTTTTTTAATGAAAATATAATTCATTAAAAAAACTTTTTTCCATCTTACATATTTTTATCCCGAAAATTTTGTCAAACACAAGAAAATCTTGAATCCTTATAAAAAAATCTTTATGTACTTTGAGAAAATAATCCATTCCATTGTATTTGATAATTTTCTACATAACTTATTAAAAATATTTTTGGAACTCCAAAAATTCCCATGGAAACCTATTTAATCGACAAAAAAACTCCACCCAAAAACACTACAATGTACATTGATAGAATATTTCCAACAATCTATCCCTTGGGTATGTTTTCAACTCTTCAAATTTTGAAACCACATTAAACATTCTTACATATTCTACTAGAACTATTGTTTTTTATTCAGAATGTGATCAAATATTTACTCAAAGAATAGTCTAATCCCACATGATCCATGCTCGATGTCAGAAACAAGAGAAACAAGAAAATCATATTATTTTACAACTTCATTCCTATAAACATTCAACTTCATTACTCAAAAACTATATCTATTATGTTATATATCATTTTATTGATCACCATTAACATAATTATATTCAAAAATACCACTACATCAATGCTTGGGTTATTGTCCTTTGTAATGCGTAATGATGTCCAATCTAAGCTCTGATATCCATGAATGATTTCAACATAACACATAACATTCATCATTTAACATAAGAATTCCATATTTTTTCATAAAAAATACAACCATGAAAATGATGGAACTACCCCTATGTCATCTCTCCCCCTATCATCTTCTCACATTTCACGATTAAGAAATTTTATCCCTTTTAATATTCACAATTTATCCCCCTTTTTCAAAAAACCTGATGGTCACCTGATTGATATCTGTAATAGGATAAAGAACATAGATCCGCACATTAGGGATAAAACACCATAACTCTTGGAGAGGGGGGGGGGTCCAAAAATCATACTTTTCAAGTGTCGGGAGTCGAGTAAACTCATAGATATAATCTATTCCATTCAAATCCCCATTTGGGTGTGGTGTATGTCAAAATATCTAATACCTACAGTTCTGTAGGAACATGATCCAATTTCAAAATCCCTTGGTCCACATTCTACTTGATAAAATTATATTTTATTTCAACGTGCATTTTCCTTGATTAATGAAATTAATTTTCCATTGATTCATAGGTCTTAAATTATTGAAATGTATTTCTACCAAATAAATCAATTCAACTTCCACATCATCAAGTTACTACTTTATTCACAATAAATGTATGCACAGTTGAGTAGAAAAAATATATTTAGATTCTACGGTGCTTAAATAAATTAAATCTTGTATCTTCAGTAGCTAATAACAACACAATATGAAAAGATAGAATGAACCAAATGGCATTGATTTTGTATCATCAGTTGATCCAGCCAAATCTGTATATATATTTCCCAATAACTCTTGATAATCTTATTCATTATTTAGTAAACTAAAATCCACAATTCACTTGATATTATAATGTATTCTTTCCACTATAAAAAATGGAATTCATTGGGATTTCATTGATACTGTGCTTCTTAGCATGGGGAGAAAACAATATTTTATATTTTCATTAAAATTACAAAAGACTACCAAATATTTTCATGTATTCAATTACATTAAATGAATTTATATCATCATCCCATGATAGTTTCATACAGTTTTCCACCCGAGTCATCATATCCTTGGAAGTGTCCATCACAAATCTTCTCAAAACACACTTGGAATATTTATATTTAGAAATGAATGTGTTATTATTTCCATGTGTAAACATTAACCTTAGGAAAACTTTTAGTTCACCAATAAATGAGATTTCGAACTAGCTTTTCATTATTTTTGAAATCCTTATGCAACGAGGTGCATCTGATACACCAAATATTATATCATCAACATATACTAGCACCATCATCCTTTTTTATTGCCAATAATTACATATAGATTGAAACCAACACCACCATGCTGAAAAATGAGTTTCTTCAAAAACTGATCGAGCCTTCAATACCATTCTATTGGAAATATTTTCAACCATTATACTACCTTTCCCTGTAGAAAATCACCATTTTCATCTTTATGAATGAGAAAAACATCAAGCTTTACCATATACACTTCTTCTCCCAGATCCCCATTCAGTAATGCTGACGTGACATCCATATGAAAAAAACTGAACATTTTTTTCACATCTATGGCAAAGAATAATAATATTTTAACTATCCCGGATACATACTTTTTTTACAATATCAATTCCCTATATCGTGGAGTACCCTTTACACACTATTCATTCATTGTTTATAATCACAACATCATCTTCATTTTTCTTGTTGTAAATAGCACATTTAGTCCCAACAACGTTCTCATCAATTGGTCTTGAATCATTCCCCCTTATCTGATTCTCCTCAATTTTTCTAGATCAAAATTTATAGACTGAAACCATTTTTCATCACCAAATACTCCCTGAAAATATTTTTTCTCTACCTGATATAAGAAATAAATATTTTTTAAATAATTTAATCTCCTAGTTTGAATTGGGATTTCCAGATCACCAATGATATTATTATAGTCAATTTGACCTCGATTCTATAGATTCTATGTATATTTAAATTTGAATTCCTTTATGTTATCATTAAAATCTTCTTATTTATCATTATTTTCCACATTTTATCCTGCTTTTTATCTTATTTCATCAACACATTCATTAGGGAATTCGTTATTGTGTTGTTGAATATTATATTCATTTTAAACTACTATGATATAATTTATTTTAACCACTTTTCTGAGCTTCTTCTTAAGGAATTTATATGCTTTTATTTTTTCTGAGTAGCCAAGGAATATCCCCTCCTCTCCACTAGACACGAATTTCACGTGTTTCTCTTTATTAAGAATAAAACACTTATATCCAATGATCCAAAATAATAAAAATGACGGATGTTTTCCATACCACATATCAAACTAATTCTTTTATTCCGTTAGATATAATAGATCCCATATTTGAAATGTTGACCAATTTCCAGACTACTTCCTTTTATAATTTCTCTAGTATGTATTTTGCATTACGTATTTTTTAGGCCATGTTGTCGATTATCTAATTTCTCCTCTCAAATATTCTATTTTTTAAGAGTTTTTATATCTAAAACATGATTCATTATCCCATGATTATTTAGATAATCATCTACTTAGATGTTTTTATATTCTATACCATTATCTGTATGAAACATATGATTTTTTTTAGAAACATACATTCTTATTCTCTCAGATATTATTTTTTGAAACTGAACACGTCGATCATCTGGTAAATGGAAAACACATATTTAATCTTATAAAAATAATCAATGAAAAGAACATAATACCTCTTACATCAATGGTTCTTGGTGAGATAGTTCCACATACATCCTCATGAACCAATTTAATCACTTTGGATGCTTTTTTTTCATTTTTCATTGTATGTATTTTTGATGATCTTCCCATGATGGCAAGAATCACACATTTGAGTATAATCCCATGATGGATTATGGAGGTCTCGAGTTGCAACATACTTTAACAACTCAACTAGGTATGATTTGAATAGATTCCCACGATGTTAATGACATAACCTATTTTCCACCTCTCTAGAAAAAACACATATCATATTCTCCCCTTACAAGGTATAGATACCCTTTTAATATTTTTTACTATAGAACAACTGACCCATCTCCTCCTTTGATGACACATATTTCATTAGTAAATATTATAGCATGACATATGCCACATATTTGACTGAAAATAAGCATTTTTTGACTAAGTCCTTCGATTACAATGACATCTGAATGTCTAATTTATCCCCCCCACAAACATGGCTTTTCCCGAGAAAATTACTTTCTACACTTCATCATTTACAAATTTGATAATACCTCTATTGAATTATTTTATTCCTATAAATAGATCCTTATTTCCTATCGTTTGGGATTTGCATCCAGTATCATGGACCCATTCACTATAATAATCTTATTCTTTAATAGAAATTTCCACAACCACTGACTTCTTAGCTTATTTATTTTATTACAATGTTTTAAAAATCATACTCAGTATAGATTGAAAATATTTACCTTCCTTAGAGTATTAGGGAATAGATTAATCTTTCAGAGCTACAAGTATATTTTTTTATTTTCATCTCACTTTATGATTCTATGAGTCACTGTATACAACCAATTTGGCTCTACCTCGATAGATTCCTCTATATAATTGATATACAATATTTGGCCATCTTTCTAAATCCTTCACACAAAAAACAATGACCCTAGAATGATATCATATAGTATTGAGATGTTATTAGCTTCTATTGTTGTTCTTGTTACCTTTGGTATCTCTTTGATATAAAACACAGATTTTATGAGTTTCCCATATTTCCACAAAAATAACACCTGATGTGGGCTGAATTCCTACATGTCATGTCTACACCACTGTTTTTCCCTTGAGTTCTTGGAATATTATGGTTCTAATTCATACAAAAATCAATTTCCCATCTCTTAGAAGGTTATTGTTACCTAAAATCACCCATGAATACTTTTTTTAGTCAATCCCTATATCCGCATTATAATTTGAACATGGTAGTTTCTGGTTTTTTTCTAGTCCTTTATGATCCAATGGTGTATTTTCTATCACATGACTGATCTGTTTTCCTAATAACATACCAAGAATTATGTGTTTTTCTTGAAATTTTAATTTTCTTTTATGGAATAGGACTTCTTATTTATCTTCGTTAATTCATTTTGTTTTTTCTATTACTATGTTATTCAAACCATCAATCACCCTTTTCTATTCATTAACTTTGAGTTTATTCCCATAAACCATTTATGGGTTATTGGTAAATAAATACATGAGATTATAAATTTATTCCATTATCTCAAACATCTCTTCTTATTTCTCCTTCATTAATTTTTTTTCATCACAAACCACTTTTCTCTCTTTCTTCATTTTGGCTATCCAAATATCTATCTCTTCAAGAGAGGATTTTAACTAAGTATATATATCAACTATATTACTAAAATCTTCTATATCAATGCCTCTTTCTTCGTTTTTCTGGGATTTACCTACAACTTCAAACATATAATTCCGTTTATGAAAATTGAAGTTATCTACCGATTAAACATTAAATTCATTTGAACTATCATTTTCATATGAAATAATATTCTTATTTTTGAAGAAATTTCTATGATACATTTTTTTCATTCACATTGGCTGAAGAGTTATTCACTGGAATTATAACATCATCCTTATAACTGTCTTGAAACTTTCTGGGGCACCTTGTAGCCAGATTTCCAACATATTCACATCAAAATCATGATTGTGTGAGTTTCCCTTTGAACTTTCCTTTTATAATTTTGTCAATTGTAAAATATTTTGGAATTACCTCATCCAAACATTTTTTATACTGTTCATCTACAATGGTGATCAACTTTATGGCCATGAGTGGCACTTATTTAGAATTTACCTTTTCTATAGATTCAATAGCTTCATTTCTCAAATTTTATGCAACAATATTACTCTATTATCTATCCAGTATCAACTCCTTTTGATCATTATCATCCTAAATAATTTTTTTTATTTAACCTAGGTGTAATTATTCAGAAATGATCTTAAAAATACTTACATATTGAAAAATTTCTCCAATACCATGTTTTTATTCCACAATAACATTTATCCCGTCAATGAATGCATTAATAGTCTTATTGGGGTTCGTTATCAGATCCTCTTATTTGTTCCAAATAACTTAAAGTTTTTCTTCTCATAATTTTGAATCATATTTATATATTATTATCTTCTTTTACCACATATAATTATATGAATTACATTACATCACCTTCGTATATATTACATTAGATAAGGGTCTATCAAATGCTTTGATTCTCATGGAGTAAACATCCAATTCCATTTTTTTAGATTCTGATAATGCACCACAATCCACATTGGTTGAAAACCCATGTGTTTATACTATACAGAAATCCCTACATAAGGATCTAATATCATTCTATATCTATTTATTCCATAAAAAAATTCCCACAAAAAATCAAAATCCCTTAATTATTAACAACCTCTATGAGAGAAATTATGATATTAACCTCTATATCTAATACCACATGTTATCCCATATTTTTTAAATACCCTGAGAGGGGGTGAATCAATGTATGAATTATTAATACAATTTCCCTTTATGATCTTCTTTTATCATAAGAAACATAATAATTTCACCATTCTCGTAGAAATATATGAAAAGAAATGAATGCATGCATGAGAGGAATCAATTTTACATGGTTCACACACATTAAGCTGTGTACAAGGAGCATAAAAAGACAATGTTCCAATATACCAAATTCAATGAAGCACACCTCTATTACAAATTTCTTGGATGACTCACTATCCCTCTAGTTTTACAACCAATCACAAAATGAATGCCTACTACTCTCTCAACTGTAGTGTGCTCACTTCATCTTTAGAGGATCATCCTTTGATTATAAGAATAAATATTTTTTACACCTCATTTAGTATATCATTATTTTCTACTTTCACCCACATGATGAATATCAATTTACACTATATTTTATGGTAATTCACTTTTGTTTCACAAATTATCTTTCGTGAAACCTTTGGATGTATTTCTGGAAAATTTTACACCTTGCACACAACATTTATCTTTTTTTTTGAAATCATGAATTGTGAACAAATTTTTTTCTTTTCATTCAACTCTATTTGTGCATAATACCATTTGTACACACCTATTACTTAACTAAGAACCCTGATTTTATCTAAGGGTCAAGCTGCTAAAATGAGGGGGTAGCCATCAATATATATAATTAACCGAACCTATATGAAAAATAATTAAATTCATTCCCTTATTCACATAAGATTTCCCTAATCATGGAAGAAAACGAATTGAACACATATCTGTCACTTAAAATAAATTTTTTAGAAATATGCAACTCTATTTTATGGTGGAGATCAACTCAACTTTTTTCAGGCAACCTTGTCTTTTACGCACATTCAAATATTTTATGAAATTCTTGCCACATCCATAATGGTTCGAATGATAGTGAATATTTACATAAACAAAACATTCTGAATCACCATATCCTTTGCATGTAACAATTTACTTCAATGCATATATACTTCTTTTTCCAAAAACACATTTCCCCATCCCCTATATTTTTGAATTTGGCAGACACTGGGAAACAGTTCCACCTTTTTTGTTCATCTTTCTATACTAATACCATAGAATACATTTTTTTTGTCTTTTATTTTTCTCAACATACCATTTCAAAATATATATGGAACTTTACAACTATCCATGGTGTTTTTTTACAAACAAAATCAACCCAAAAACACTAAAGTGTTGCATTGAGGTATTTTTGACCAACATAAACTCTTCTAATTACAGAATCTATGGACCCAAAAGGATAAAATTTAATTAATTATACTATTTATTATATTTCCTTAACTTATTTCATGATTATCATGTGTTTTTAAGTCATTATCTCATTTCTAACACACTGAAAACATTTCAACAAAACATGTGATTCCCCACAACCCATATTATTTTATGGGATTTTAGGTATTTAGGGAATTTATTTTATGTGTCCATTTAGAATATTATTATATTTATTATTTAAACTTTATATTTTTTGATATAAACATTTATTTAATTGGATATTTTTTTCATTTAAATCTTCGATGTTGGGTCATTTATTTGATTAGAGTAAAGGGTCCATGAGGTAAAAGTTTCATAGGACTCTCCATATTGGAAACCACTTAAACATTTGGACATATCATCTACATAATGTCTTGGATTTGGCAAATATATGGAAACTAGTTGTAGTACCTAATTATATAAAAATAAATCTTTTGTATGGACATACGATTCATGAATTTTTGAGTTCAACATGGAAATAATTATTAGATTAAAATATTTGACCAAAATTCTGTATGACACTTGAAAATTCGTGAAACCCTAGCCTCCAAATTCACTATATAATTTTTTATTTTGTTCAATTGGAATGGTTTTATGTGCATTAATATATTTTTTTAAGAGATAAATGGTTTCTCTCCATTCATACAATAATTTCAAGAGTGGGTTCAATTGAAGAAATGATCCCTTCATCGAATCCTTCTTCTTCTTTTTCACATTTTAATGTTTGTTTTTTCATAAAAACACATCAGTTTCCCTTCTATTAATTATTTTTTTCTTAAACATTATTCATCTTTACTCATCATCATTCGGATATAAATCAATAGTATAATTGTGAATTCATTATACCATTTATAAACCTCTAAACATGAAAAACTATTCTATGATGACTTCATCACACATGAAAGTGTTTTTTATTAGTAATTGATCTAATTATCACCTTCATCCATTATAATTATTTTTTAATAAATGGGAATATTAAATTTGAACAATATGATCCATTTCTTGAGTTTTTAATTTAAAAGAAACAAATGTTGGAACCAAGTATGTTATTTTCTAGCAAGTGAGTATTGTTTTTTTCTATTCTAATTTAAAATATCATGGATTTTTCACGGAAAGGGATCTTACAATTCAATAACACAACTTTTTTGAAGTTGGTATTATTTCACAGTGTTTTAAAAAATTTTGGACCAAAAATTGGAGAATAGAGAAAAGTTTTTTTGGAAACGGGTTACATTTCATATTTAAGGTGGTTTTTCAAATTACGTGCAAGAAATGGTTTGATATTTTTAATCAAAAAATTTAAATGGAAATAATTTTGTGCAAGTTGTATATTTTCACAAAAGGTGAGTTTGTGTGAGATTGTGTGAAAAGAGACTTGCTCATATGATACTTGGCCACTCAGTGAAATGTTTCATGTTCTGTACATATGGTCACTAAAATGACATTAAAAATCATATCCCCATCATTTGATCAAGTTCAATACATAGAAAAAAATACGATCTCTAAATCGCTCAAGTGGTGATTTATGTTAAAGAAGAGAGTTGCACATAAGTATTTTCACTTGAGTGGTGCATTGCATTTAAGAAGGGATTTTTGAAAAAAGTTTTCCTTTAGTTTAACAATGCCAATTAAATCTTATGGCAAAGACTAGTGGAAGATAATGGATACCCGAAATAGAATTTTTGTGTGAAATATTAGGGTTGTTCAAAGACGTCTTGAGTGACAAACCCAAATCATGCCTGAATGAATAGGGGTTGCATGCAAGAACTAAGTTGTGCTAAATTTATTTTTAGAATATCTAGTTTGTTATTTTAGTGCTTCCAAGTGAATCAATTCTATACATTGATTCAAGAAGAATCACAAGATTTATAGAGAAAAAGAATTAAATGAAAATCTATTGAATTTACCATCAAATCGATAAACTAAGAAATAATTCTCCCATTGTAGTGAGCAAGGGGGAGTCGATGAAAGTGTACTGAGGGAAATAGTGTTCAATACCAAAAATATTGTAAAGACAGTGTTCGGAAAATAGAGTGACCATTTCTAAACTTTTTTATTCTACATCTAGTGAAGAATAGTGGATTATTGTATGATTGAAACACTATTGTTGTATGCTCCATAGACTATCCCTTAGTAGAGGACCAATTAAAATTGATGTGTTGTCTCACTACTTATAAATGTTTTAATTTCTACACATTTCCATTAGATAGGTTTAAAAGGTTTATAACAATGTGGGAACATGATATGTCACATGAAATGAAAAGTCAACACCCTGATTCACCCATCCCCTCTTAAGGTGTTATAGAGTCCCAAAACTAAGGAAACAATTGAACATTTAACACAATACTCATGAGGCTTATAAATGTGTGAATTTCTTGAGTGAGATCTTAATCAGGAAAATAAAAAATGATATAAATTTATAAACTTAAAATTAAATCCTAAAAATCAATTCATACACATTTATATAATTGATATGTGACCTAATATACCACTAAAATACACTATCCTTAGAACTACAAACAATGTAGTGTGCTATGATTTCATGGTCTGAAGCTAAAATAGGGTTTAATTAATTTTATATTTCTAGTTAAGTTAACTATCATAGGGTTGGAGGGATGAAAAATTAAGGGATCATAATTAAGTGGAGTTTAGTTTAAAATATAATTATTTATAATTATGTAATGTGGTAGAGTTATAATGGTTATTCCTACTAAAAATATTTTCTAAAAATATATGTTCTCAATGTGTTTTCTCAATCCTTTTTCAAAATATAGTTCTATATTTAAAATAATATTCATAATATGTATTATTACATTATAAATATTGATAAAAACCCTCCCCACCTAAAACTTTTGAGTTATTTATTTCATTTATATTTAATTTCACAATACCTTTAAGAAGTTGTTTATATTACATCCTCTTGGAGAGGCAACTTTGGGCAGCCACACTACTTTAATAAAGTACCAAAAAACCACACAATATTTTAGAGAACCCATGACATGAATTTAAATATATCAAACCATAATCATTTTTTATAACTAATTTAGATTTATTATATATTTTAAATATTTAGTTTAAATTCATTAGATCATGCATATTATGATTTAAAAGTCGCCAAATCATGCATTGGGTTCTTTTCTCGCTATTATTTATTTTAGACACATGTAATATACACAAACTTTTTGTATCCTGTGGTGTATATACATCCCATAAAATTATATTATGATCATTATCAAGAATATTATGGGATATTCATATCAATATCAATATTTATCTTTTATTGGGAATAATATTCAAATGTTACCTAAGTGGTAAAATGTTTATTTTACAATCTCATTGTTTGTCAATATTGTTTATGATTATGTTTCCAATGATAATGTCATAAGATCTACCACTCAAGGAACACATTTAATTTTTTATCATCTATATATTACAATATAATACCCGTTTTTATTCCATTTTAATCTCTTTATGAAATAGTGTGGCACAAAGAATATTTTTAAGGAAAATTTAATTTATTTCGTTATTCAGTAAAAAACCACTTTTCCTCTAAATAAAAGTTATATTAATGTATTTTCAAGATAACGATATTATTTATATACTAATTTTAAATCCATTTTACCCATATTTCGATATTGTTTCAAATAATTCTTTAAATGGAATATTCATGTCATTTTTAGAACAATTAACTTCTTAATTTTTATCAAAAATATTAATAGAATCTTTGTTTTAACATATATAAGATGAATAAGGTGTTTAAATATTATGAATACTTAGTTTTTCAAATATTAATTTAAAAGTTTTCATTATATTTTTCAATGAAATTTTTTTCTTGATATTTATAAAATCTATACATTTTAATGAAGTGATTTCAAAATTGAAATCTTATCCTCCTCAAGAATATTTTAATGACCATTTTATAAAATTTTTATTCATCAACAGCAAAAACCTTTGGTGTTTCATATGCTTTTATGGGCACATGATTCAATGGTATTGTCCTTATTATTTATCAAGATGTTTTATATTTATGATTTTTATAACAATATGTTTAAAATCCCCATTTAATTTCCAATGGTTATTCAATGATAAAATTTTAAAAAAATAAATTCATTTTTCATGTGATGGTTTTATGAATTTTTAGTGATAGTTTTTCAAAAAAAAAATCAATTTCATTATGTTATGTGTGGGAACTATATATCCACCTAATGCATTGGATAATTATTTTTATTCTATGACCGCAAAAGTATACATCAAAGGTTATCACGAACCAAAAAGGTTGGTAGTTGGAAGGATATCTATAGTGACATGTGTATAACATATGTTGATATTACATGATTTGAGATTAATATTCATCACATTATAAAATCACATTCTTGAGGAATAAAGTTGATTAGTGTCATTTGAAACCTGTAACACATTCTTCTAATTAGGTAAAATACATTCATCATCTCCCATAAATGACTTCAACTGTAGTAATCCTACATAAAACATTTATTCATAACCTAGGGAGAGGAAACATAACAATGTGGTGATATAATGTGCTTAGTAGTGTTAAATAAGGATATATGAAAGCATAGTTATAGCAATATGTGTAAGAGAAATTTAGAAGAACATATGAAGAGCATACCCTACATATCAAAGATCATATACATGATTTATGATATAAATGTTTCTAATTCATAATACATGAATCAAAAGGGAATCAAGAATATAATCCATGATATTATAATTTATAAATAAGACATATAACTTTTGGAATATACATAGTCATAATAAAATTATTTTCATTGTAGTATGGTTTAATTATGTTGGGAAAAAATCCCTCAAGGTAACATTGCAGTATTTTTGGGTTGATTGTGTTTGTTGACAAAGCAGGTTTCCATGGATAATTGTCGAGTTCCTAAGAAGTTGTTGACAATGCATGTTGAAAAAGAACGATGACAAAGGAAAGGACGATCTGGAGGCGGTACAAAAGAGATGTGCAAGGTGGCACCGTTTCCCAGTTTTTGCCAAATTTTTGGGGTCCAAAATTTGGAGTTTGGTGAGCATCGCGAAAATAGGATTTCCATGAAGATCATATTTTAATATGGAAAGGCATGAATTTTGCAAAGAGAGGATGCATGGATTGGATTTCATGAAGATCAGAAAAATGGAGGTTGTGACGCTTCGTGATTACGTCAAAGCTTCGCGAACGACAGAGTTGAAGCACATCGCGGCGGTGAAGGGATTTGCGATGGATCTTCGCGGAGAAGGTGCGAAATAATGTTGACGGTGACGCTCCACGATTATGACGAGCTCCGCGATCCAAAAATTCCTGTGGTGCTTCGTGATTTAGATAAAATTCTGGCGGAAACATCGGAGCATCGTGATTTGAGATGATGTGGCGTTGACTTCGCGCGGAAAGTTAGAGGGTCGGTGGAATCGCCTATAAATAGAGGCCGACCCCCTCGAGAGAAGAAGAGAGAATTTTTAGAGAAAATCATTTTCTCCCGGTTCACGAAGGTAGTTTACGTTGCCTGTGTGCTTCGCGAAAGAAGAGCTTCACGGCGGCTATTGTAGCTCCGTGAAAGTTGCGAGATCCACGTTGGCTTAGTGAGCTTCGCGAGGGAAGTTGCTCTGCAACGACTTGAGCTTCGTGGTTGTGCTTCGTGGTAGTGCTTCACGAGAGTGCTTCACGAAAAGGCAGAAGCTTCGCGAAGGCTTGTTTGAGCTTCGAAAAATTGGGAGCCTCACAAAGTAGGGTGCTTTGTGAAGGTACTTTCCAAAGGTATTTTACCAAGTTTTTAAGAGGAAAAGGGGGTATTCATCAGTAGATGAACTTTGAACTTCAATAGAGAATCTATCAAAAGTTAAGGATGCATTTATTTATGAAAATGAAGAGACCTACAGGTCTATAAACTGTGAGCAGATTCCCTTCCATAGCAGTGAGCTTAAGAAGAGGAAGAAGGTGATCCTCTCCATTGACCGTGAGCCAGAGAGAGAGAAATAGGGAGTGACCCTTGGGAAAGTAGTGAGCTGACCCTAAAACATGCAAAGGAAGTGATCCTGGGACAGAGTGACTGTACCCGAACATTGTAATCCACAGCTACTGAAGTATAGTGGAACTTGGTATGACCGGAAACCTGTCGGCGTATGCTCTTTGGACGTAGCCCTTAGCGGTGAACCAAGTAAAATTGTTGGGTCTTGTGCTTTCTTAACTTTCTATTTATATTGTGCAACAGGAAAGAGAGAGAAGAGTGTTTTTCTTAATAGCGAAACAAGATCAGAATGGGCATTAATTTTATATTAGTCATACCCCGATTCACCCCCCCTCTCAGGGTATTCAGCCTTGTGGACCTAACAAATTAAAATCTCATCTATGTGGTATGGGTTCCCACCCTAAACCATCTTGGTAGTCATGGATCTCTCCCATGACCATCTTAGTAATCAAGGTTCATTCTTAAGACCACATTAGTCAAAAAAATTATTTTACTGAACCAAGATCACTCCTCATTCCATCCATGTTAATCTGACGAGAAAAAAATAATTACCATATTCATTGGAGAGAGATATTGGTTTCACCCATCGATAATGAAAACATATATATTTGTTCCTTGAGATCATAAATAATGATTCCATAACCCATGAAATGAAATGTGTCTAATAACATTTCACCATATCATAGCATGTGGAAAAGATATAGGTTTCGTAATTATTTTATAAAATCATACATCTTGAAAGGAATTGGATTTCATAATCATATAACCCATGAAAGGTAAATGGGTTTCACAAACATATAACCCATAAAAGAAAAACATGATTTATAAACACGATGTCATTAAAACATTAACCATTAAGAGAAATAATATGAATGGAAGCCTTCGAACATTTACCTAGCAAGGAATGAGTAACATCAATGTATATAATCATAGATGAAGCATTGTTTTTTATAATTTTTTTAAATTCATTTATTCATGAAGATAAACGTTTTTCCTAGGAATAAATAATTTTTATAAAATTATAAAAACCATTTTATTTGAAAATAACCTTGAAAATTTATAATAGAATTACAAAATCCTTTTAAAAAATTTTTTCCATAAAATATATTTAATAATATCAAAATAAAATCCAATAAATGTTTATTTTAAAATTTATAAATAAACCTTGAAAATATTTTGAAAACCCATTTCCTTGAAAACTTATAAAAAACAAAAAAATATTTATAAACATTTTTCATTGAAAACCTATTAAAGAAGCTGTAAACATTTTTGAAAATAATTTTTATTGAAAATAAACAGGAAATATTATTAACCAATATTGAATTTTTTTAAAACATTTCCCTTGAAAACCAATAAAATAATCCTGGATTTTTTTGGAATCCGTCTTCATTGAATACTTAAAAATAAAGCATGAAAACATTTGGAAAACCCTTTTCCATATTTTTTTTAAGATAATTGAAAACGGTTTGGAAATAATATTCCATGAAAATATATAAAAGAATAATTAACTAATTTTTAAAATATTTTTCATTTAATAAATATAAATGATGCTTGATTTTTTTAAACATTATTTTCAAATAAAATAGGTTTCCGACCAAAGAGAGAAATAATGTCATATTTTCTTAAAAACAATTTATTAATTATCTCACATATCAGAGAGACAAAAAAGTAGTACCAATACCCAAATATATCATGAATAAATTGAGGATAAGAATACTTATTATATATCTTGATATATAGATCATAATATTCAATAAAGGGAGTAATAACCATAAATAATCTTGATAAACAATTAGATAGTAAAAATAAATTATTACCGCATTGGTAACATTGATTCAAAATCCCACTGAGAGAATACTATTTTATTATTTTTAAAATATCATTAAAAGAATGAATTTATGATAAATCATGTAAAATGGAATTTTATACACCCATATAAGAATATTGGGGCATAATATGGCCTGTATCTCAAAGTAGGCTAGTTCAGACAGACATTACTTTACCAAGTTGGAAACAATTGAACCATAAATCCCATGAATTAATGATAATAAAATGTATATGTAAATACAAATAAAATTAATTACAACAATTATATAATTCATTCATGTGAACTATATACACAACCTAAAAATTATTGGTTAATAAGGCATAAGTCGCACAGAAATAAAAGAGACATAAGAATACCCCCACATTATGTCTTGACTTAATTCATACCTGTTCAAACATCTTGTATAATAAATATGAGTTCATTAAAAATATACCATATAACCATATTCTTATATCTAATACCATATATTATTTTAATATGAATTTATGTTACACATTAGTTAATAATTCCTAGTTAATGTTACATTTTAGGTAATATCTTCTTTATTTTTCCTATATAATTTGACTTTTTATTCTGGATCCTCTTACATAGATCATTAATTAATTATTTAAAGAATATAAAACATGATTTAAATATATTATATATTCATAATATATATATTTATAATAATCTATAAATGATATAATTATTAAATGGAATACACCGTCCACAGAGTTGGTAGGACGTACGTACACATGAATGTTGTTTCCATTTTCTAGACGTATTGAATGAAATAAATTAATTAATTTATATATATATATTCATTAAATTAGTACTATTAGTTCATAAATATCATAAAATTTTACTAAACTCTTCCTAAATACATTCAAAAATAGTGTGAACGAATCATATCGTTTTGAGGATGCGCTATTTCACACATCCACAAATGTTATTATAATTTCAAAAAATGGAATGAATTATGTAATGATTTACATATTAATTAAAAAAATCATAAATAAACAATAAATATCATATCTACAAAAAAATGTTTATTTCTATCATAATTCCCAACCATGAGTGGTGGTAACGGAAATTTGAATGACATCGTTTCGAGAGGGAGTAGTCTGTAGTATACATAGATGGTAAGTTCATTACCCATCTGATGGAAATATTGGTAGGTGTAGGTAGAAACCTTATAATAACAAAATCTCAGTATATTTAGGATTATTAGGTTACTATATAATTAGGTTATAAAAATAATTGTGGGGGTGGATAATGAAATTAAAACAATGGAGCTTGTTTAATGATGTCAACTCTTCTTTCGGTAACTCTTATAGGGTTTCAGCAAAGCTATTCCTTGATTGGATTAATTCACAAAGGTAGGATTCTTGGATTATATGTAAGAATCTATGAGGATACTTGGTTAGGTTTTAAATAATTGAATGGTATTGATAGGTATGAATTAGTGATGGTGTGAGTGGCCTTTTTATATTGTAGGAGAAGTGTCATCCTTATATATAAAAAAGGTAAATGCTCTTGGGTGGTCTCCATTACATATTTTGCCACAAATAATCTTCCATTTTCAATAAAATATAGTAATTGGTCAAATTATGTTTATACGATGGATTTTTACATATTTCTATGTTATTTGAACCCTTAAATTAATTTTTAACCACTATATAATCTTATTTTTACATTAATTGCTCAAATTAATTTTAATTACATTTATTAATATTTTAAAAAATATTTGTTGATAGTGTTTTAAATTAAAATTTATTATTTTTTTGAAATATGAAATAAATTTTTTTAACATTCTAATCAATGAGGTGGAAAAAATTAATTTAAAATTAATCACACATAGAGTTCAAAACAACATGATTTTTTAGTGAAAATGATCTAAAGTTTGAATTATTTTGGTATACAATTTCAATGTCAAATTGATTCTCATGAAATAAATTGTATTAATTTATGTAAAATTTATCTCAATTACATTTAAAACAAATTCAAAATATAATTTTACTATATAATTAAATTCCAAAGTAAATAATTTTTCAATTAAAATTTAATATTTTTTCTATTAATTAAAAAAATCTCAAAAAATAAAAAACATTACCCAAAGTAATACATTGATATTCTAGATTAAAAATATAATTTTATTTCATAAAATAAAAAAAAATTAAACTGTCAAAAATTATTTTCAAAATAGTTTCTTAATAAACAGGCGTTATAATTACTGTTTAAAAAAATTAATCTTTTTATTCATAAAATTGGATTTATTATTATCTAATTCATATCAAATATATTCGATTTGTTCAAGAAAAATTAGATTAAATTTGTAATATATAAATTTTATTAAAAATTTTCATAAAAAGTGGTTGGATTAATTTATAGAGATAGAATGGTGTTTTTACATTGTGTAATATATTTCATAGAAAATGAATTTTATTTTTTTCACATTCTTCGAACTTTTATATCTAAAAAATTGAAAGCTGAAGCACTCATTTTATATAATCATGTAAATAATACTTTCAAAAATTAGTTAATATTATACTAACCGTACTTTTATTAAATTACTTTTACACCATTTTAATGGTAAAAACATAAAAATATTACACAATGTAGATCCAAAGGTTTAGTGTTTTGGGAAAACTAGGAAAATTCATTCCAATTAGAACATAAAACATAAACATTAATTAAATTCCATCTTCTTTAGCTTCTTATCAACCATTATTTACACCTTAGAACATGTAGTCACCGAAGGATATACATCAAAATGGGGTGCGATAAAATCTCATTAAGAGGAAAGATAAGAACATGAAACTATGTAACATGGGGTCAACATAATCATAAAATCATTTATATAATAACATGGAATGTGGAAATGCATAAAAATGAATGATCATGTCTTAGTGATTAACTACATCACATAGTTGTGAAAGAAGATATCATTATGTTCAGGAATCATTTCACATTAACTCAATAGATTCATCACTTTAAAAAATGAATTGGAGCAATGTATAATTCTGTTTTCACCTTTCAAATTCAAACATCCATATTGCGCAATATAATTCTGGGCACACCTGTCACATCCTTACATTTACATTATTATGAATTCCACAAAGAAAATATTTCAAAATTGAACAAAAAATAATCCCTAGAAATAAATGGGTTTCACATCATAATGAATACTTATGTAAATAATTGGTTCCAAGAAAAAGAGGGAATATAATACATGACCTAGAACCATTAACCTTGACTGAAGAGTGAAACAATATTTTAGATGTAAAAAGGGTGTATTTATTTAAAAGAAGTGTTTTATTGGAAAACATTGGATGGTCCGTAAAATCAATTAGAAAACATGTATATCCCATAAATATCATGATAATGAGGAATAAATTATTTTTATGGCATATACGCATTGAAAATGGATTAATGAGGGAAAACCCAAAGAAAAATAGTCAGGTTTGAGAATTTCCCCTTACATTTTCTGAAAATTATTTCATAACATTGATATCCTTTTTAATCACATTATATCTATTAATTAACCATTCCATAGCCTTTAATACATTAATTTGATTCATTATGATTTTATTAAGTTCTTTTATGGACCTTTGGATGAGTTATAGAACATTAATTCTTTATTTACAAGTGTTAATTTTCTTAGCTTTTATAAATTGTTGACTTTTATTTAGGAATGGATGTTTTTTTTAAATGTGAATAAACATATATAATTTTTAAAATTTATAATTTTTGACATTATAGAGATATAAATTACCTTATAATAAAGTTTTTAATATACCATTTGTTTGAATCATTAGATAAAAATTTAATGATAAACAGTTGGTTTATTTTTGTAGTTTTGCTCACTATGAACAAGTTCAGTATTATTATTTTATATAATGAGTGTATAAGGATTACATAAAATCAAATAAGATAAAATATATATATTATAGTCTTTTTAAATCATTAAATTTTTTTCATAACTAGTCACTAATATGGTAATACAAATTGAAAACTTTTCATCCTTGAATGTGATAAATTAACACATCTCGGACAATATTATCATTTATAGTAGAAAAGGAGTGGGAAGGTGAGATTAATATGAACATTCACATTATCATAATTTTATTCTAGAAAATATATGATTATGGAGTTATCATACAATTTGTGTGAATGGAGGTGAGGAAATAAAAATAATCGAAATACACATGAAAGAAAATAAATGAATCAGAAAGTGGAATATACCTCTTGAGATTGTCTCCTTTGAGAGCCTCTTTAGGGGTGATAATTTTGTCTATTGATGAAACCAAGGGATACATGACATGGGAAAGGATATTGAAGGATATTCTATTATAATTTAGTTGAGGCATTAAGCTTGAGAGGTGTGAATAAATGAGGGAGTGAGGGGTGATATTTATAGTGGAGGGAAGGAGGATTTTCTTAATATTATATTTATTAATTTATTATTTCTCCACAAGATAATCAATAGTGATAATAATTGGGACTAAAAATAGTAATATGTTCATGTTATGTCAAAAAAATGTCCATTTACATTATCCATGACTCAAGCATGATGCATAAATTCATTTATTTACCATATTTTGTAAATTATCAAATTTCACTATTCACTAAAAATTAAAGTATTCCAAAAAAACCCAAAAAATCGCCTGAAGAATTTTTTTGTGTGTAGAATCCAAAAATGATGTCAATTTTTAAAAATAATTCTATAAATACTATTAGTTTAATTTTTAATCTAAGTTATATTTTTTTTGAAAAATACATATTTTAAAAATAAAATTGATTTTATAATGCTTTCAAAAATTACATGAGGTAATATAAAATAATATTAAAACCAAAAGAAATAAAATTGCTTATTTATGAACACATTTTAAGAAAATACATTTTCATTTAAATAAATAAATTAAATATAACTAATTATTTATGAGATACAAAAATACCAATACGTTTACTATGGTCATATTGTAAATTTGAAGATGCCTAAATTTTATTTATACATTCATGGGTGAGGTTGCTTTTAGTTTGGGTGATTTACTATTCATAAGGGTCAAATTACAATTCATATGGGGAGGTTACAATTCATAACAAATTATGTTTATCCAATTAGAATCCCAATATATTACTAATCACAACCTAGTTGGTTAGATTATCAAAATTCAAATCACATAAGTAGAAATTTTATGTATAATGGTTACATTGTAGTTAAATTACGCATGATGTGGCATTGTGTTTCCTAATGTGATTTTATGTGATTATGACATTAATAAAAGAAGGGATAAATTTCAATTATAATATTTTGTGTTGTTACATTCATCCACCTATTTGAAATTTCCCCCTCGAAATTTCAGTTTTTATAAACAGGTGATGGTACTTCCCCCTAATCACATCATAGGGTTCCCATATTGCTTCTTCATAACTATGGTTCCTCATCAATGCTTATACATGGTGGGTTGTCTTGTTGTGTAGAACCTTATCTCTCTGATCTAGAATCACTACCAACTTCTCCTGATAAGTGAGATTATCATCCAGATATACCACCTCTTAGTTCAATACATGTGAGGGGTTTGGAATCCAATTCCTCAGGAGTGATACGTGAAACAATTCATGGACTTGGGTCATATTCAGTGGAAGTGAAAGGTAATTGGAAATAGTCCAATGTGATCAAGGATATCAAAGGGGCCCATTTACCTTGGTATTAACATCCCTTTCTTTCCAAATATCATGACTCTCTTCCATGGCGATATTCGAATGAAGAAATTATCTCAAACCTCGATCTCCACATCCCTTTGATGGTTGTCAGAATAGCTCTTTTATTGACTCTTAAGAGCTTAGATATGTTTATGGATGACTTGAGCCATCTCTGTCATCTCTTTCATAAGATAATGTCCAAGTAGATTTCATTCTCTAACATCATCTCAAAAGATTTTATTTCTACATCGCATTCCATACAGAGCTTCATAAAGAGCCATATGAATACTCAAGTGGAGGCTATTGTTGTATGAGAACTCAACCAATGGTATATGTTGATTCCATCCACCATTGAATTATAAATAACGAGATCTTAGCATATATTCAGGCATCTGAATAATACGTTTATATTGTTCATTGTTTTGGGGGTGATTGGAAGTGTTTAAATTTAATTCAGTACTCAAATCTAGTTGGAGACTCCTCTAGAATATAGATGTGAACCTTGGATCATGGTCATAGACAATATAAACTCGAACCCCATTTAGTCTCACCACTTACTTCACATATATCTTTTCAAGTTTTTCAAGTGGTAGATCTTCCCAAATAGTGATAAATTGGGATATCTTGGTGATTCGATCAACCACAAATCATATCGCATTATTTCCCTTGGACGTCTTCGGGAGACCTATCAAAAAGACCATAGTGACATTATCCCATTTCCACATGGGTATTGGAAATGGTTGCATCATCCTGTTGGACTTTTGTCACTATTCTTTAACTTTCATACATATGAATCACTATGATATATATTCAGCATTATGCTTCTTCATTATTTCCCACAATAAGTGTTCTCAGTGATCACAGCTCATCTTGGTGCAACTAGGATGGAAAGAGAAAAGTGATATATGTGCATTCCCCAATAGCACATTCTTTATCCCGGGTGATGAAGGCACACAAAGCCTGATTTCAGACTGAATTGCACGGTCATCATCGATATGAAAATCATGCAGATTCCCTTCCTTTACTGCATTCTTCCTCTTTTATACATCTGGATCATCACTTTTTTCTTCATTAATTTCCTCTTAGATGGATGGTTGGGATATAATTTGGGAAATGTATAATGTATTCCACGCCATTATTTTTTACAAATCCATCCATTTCATAACCATGAAGATAGGAAATTTCTTAAGGGGAAACATGGATAGAGTAGGATTTTCTTTCCTGAACAGAGCATAATCTTCCTTGTTAGCCTTACAGGGATGATAGTGAATAGATAAATAATTATATTTGATTAGATAAAACCATATCCTTTGATTCATGTTGAGATGTTTTTGTGTGAATATATACATTAGACTATTGTGATTGGAGTATATGTCAAACTTCTCACAATAGAGGTTGTACCGCATGATTTTCAAGGAAAAAATAACAACTTCTAGATCTAGTTCATTATTCGGGTAGTTATACTCATAGATATTCAACTACAATGAGGCATAGGATATCACATAATAATTTTTCACGATTGAATAACCCAACCCCTTCTTTGAAGCATCACTGTATATCAAAAAACATTCTCTAATCTTCAGTAATGTGATTACATGTGTAGTGATCATCCTTCTATTTATCCCCATGAAGATTCCCACACATTCATCCAACCAAAAATACTTTACCCCTTTCCTACTTAACAATGTTAGTGGCTTGAAAATTGTGATAATTGTTTCACAAAATGTCGGTACTAACCCTCTAATCCAGGAAAAATAAAAATTTCATTAACACATGAGGGTTTAGTCCATTCCTCAATCACCATTGTTTTTGAAGGGTCTATAGAAATTCCCTCTCTTTTGATCACATGTCTTAAGAACGTTACTTTCTTCATCTAGAAGACAAGGTTGCTAAACGTGGCAGACAACTTCTCCTTTCTCAGTGTCACCAAAAAAATTCTTTGATGTTCTTCATGGCCGTCTTTAATCTGGGAGTAGATGAAAATATAGTCAATAAACACAACAAATTTTTTTTTGAGGTAATGTATGAAGTCTCTATTAATTAAATACATGAAGACTATAGGGGAATTAGTAAGTCAGAAGGGAATCACCCAAAACACATAGTTCCCATAACTTGTACAGAATTCATTTTTCTAAATATCTTCTTTCTTCACCATGAGCTGATGATATCCATCATAATTATTGACATCTGAGAACTACTGATCTACTCATAGCTAATCAAAAAATTCACCAATCCATGGAAGAGGATAATTTTTCTTTATTCTGATCTTGTTCAGTTACCGATAATTGATACACAGCCTCATTGATCCATCATTCTTATTCCAACAGAGAACTAGCGCACCACAAGTTCATTCACTAGGGCATATGAACTCTTTATTTAAATGCTCTTGCAGCTTCATTAACTACTCCAATTCGATACGATCCATCCTATATGGACACATTAAGATATGAGTATCTCTAGGTATGATTTCTATAAAAAAATGTACCTCATGATATGGGGGGAATCTCATGTAACCCTTCAAGAAATACATAATTGTTTTCCCTCATGATGGGAATTTCTACTATGCTGACATTTTCCATTGACTCAACCATTTGAGCGAGGTATTTCTCTTCATAGGGAATCAACACCCACACTATTGAAGGATTTTTTAATGGAGATTCAGGATCTTCCATTAATTTTTATAGGAGTATGGGATGGTTCAAAATATGAATTGATATTTTCTTTTCTTGACAGTTGATATGTTATCTATATAACGAGATCCAATCAATTCCCATAATTGCATTGAATTCCACCATGGGAAGTTCACAAGATTCGCAGGGGAAATCTTCCAACAACACTATCATGATAAGATTCCAACACATGGGTTACAATGATTTCAAAAATAAGTGTTTTTATGGATATCTCAACTTCAAGGTTTCAGATCTTCAATTCTATAGTTTTAAAAAGCATGAATGGTATAAAAGAATGCATATAACTAGAATCAAATAAGACATTTTCCATTCTTAGATGAATAGAAAGTGTACCTTGTACAAATTCATTTTCATGCTCAACATTATTAGTGGTGATGGCATATTTATTACCTTGTTCATTTGGAATTGGTGGCTTCTTATGCAAATTACACTTGAGGGATTAAGGATTAGTGCAATAGCTTGCATAGTTCCCTTTATCCCTACAGTTGTATCACTGGACTATGGGTGGTACATTCCTTTATTCCACCACATTCTCCAACCTTATCATGTCTTTTCAATATTTATTAGTTTGATGGCCTTCACTTCCACAACTGAAACATTTCTCCAACATTGTATGAATATTAATTGTTAAATACTTATTAAGAAACGTGATCTTAATGTCTTCCCATTCCATCTAATCAATTTCTTCTACCAGCTTGGTGTTATTAATCAAAAAACACCATTGATTGGCCTCTCCATCTAGATGAAAAATGTCTATAATCACCTTCTCTATCTCATAATAGTGAAGCACATAAAATATCATATCCATGGAGATCACCCACTATTTCACAACTAGTATATTAGAATATCCACTAACAGTCGGTGGTTATTGCCACACAAAACACTCAATAGCTAGTTAATCCCTCTTAGGTGAAGGAAGAAATTCCACATTATTCAGGTAATTGTTCATAACCAGAGACAACATGGTAAGAATCAGCATGAATTTCTGAACTCCACCTCCAAATGCATTGGGGATTTCATTCAGGAAATCATTGCATTATCCCTCGCATGGGTTCATGGCCTAGTTTCTCTTGGTTTCCACCATTGTCAAAAATAGAAAAGGTTAGAACAAAACAATGTCAATGAGTCATGAATAAGTAACTTATTCATTTGATCAATTTATACTAAAATCATATATTGTGGGATCCATTTGTTTTACAAAGCTTCTTTTGTGATATTTGTACTAAGTCTAATATTAGTTGTTTTCCAAGGGCTCACAAATCATAATTCCAAAATTAACTAAACCTTGCCTCTGATACTAACTATAGTGACTCTACATTAATTAAATTACATTTACATCATTTTAATGAAAAAACCTAAAAAAATTACACAAAAAGGATCCAATGTTTTCTTGTATTGGGAAAACTAGGACCATACATAGAATTTATAACCTAAATCACAATCATTTATTTAATTATTTCTTATCCACCTTCTTATCTACCATTGTGTACTCCTTAGTAATTATAGTAACTTAAGGATATACATAAAAATGAGTAAGATAAAATCCCATTAAGGGGAAAGTTATTAAAATTAAAATATCTAACATGGGGTGAGCATAATCATAACATCATATATATAATATCATGTAATGTGGCAATGCATAAAAATGAAACATCTTGTATTAGTGGTTAACTAACACACATAGATTTGAACAAACAAAGAGTCTTGATCACGAATAATTTCACATTAACTCATGATATTCATCACATTACCCAATTCATTGAAGGGATATATAATTTTGGGTGCACCCGTAACATTATAAAATTCTTATTGCGCTATAAACTTTCAGGCTAACCCGTCACATCATAACATTTCCATTATCATGAATGCCACATAGAAAATATGTCAAACATGAACAAAAAAATCCATCGAATGAAATTGGATTCACATCATAAATAATAAATTCATAAATATTTGTTTTCCAAAATAAAGAGGTAATATCATTCTTTACATAGAACAATTTCCTTGATTGAATAGTGAAACACTCTTCGAGACCTAAGAAGGGTGTGTTTATTTTAAAGAAGATTTATTTTGAAAAAAAATTATATTTGTGATTTAAAAAATCAGAGAGCATGTAGATACCATGAAAGGTAAGATAATGATGAATAAATTATATTTATGGAATATCTATAGTAAAAATGGTTTAATGAGGGAAAACCCAAAGAAAGAGTGTTCGGTTCAAGAATTTTTCATTACCTCATGTCTGAATGGTTTCTCTACATTAATGTCCTTTATAATGACATTAGATTATATAATTAAACGTCTATATAATTTAATAGATGAATTTGATTCATTTTTGATTTATTATGTTCTTTTATGGACCTTTAGATGAGTTACTGTTCTGAGATTCATAGTTTGGGAGTGTTAATTTTTTTAGCTTTCATGAATGGTTCACTTGTATTCGTCAATGGATGCTCATTTGAAATGAAGAAAATCATCTAGATTTGTCAATTTATATTATTAGTGACAATACATATATATAAATTATCTTATAATAAATTTTGTTATATACCATGAGGATGAATCATTTGATAGATATTTAAGGATAAACACATGGAATAATTTGGTGGTTTTTCTCACCATGAAATTGTTTTTTTATTTTATATCATTAGTGTATAAGGATTCAAAAACATCACATAATTTAATATAAATATGTTTTGATTTGTTTCAGCCATTAATATGGTTTCATGACCATTCTCTAAGATAATAATTCCAATTAACCCATCTTCCTTGAATATGATAAATTGACACATCTCAGACTGTGTTTTCATTTATTGTATAAAATAAGAGGGGTGGTAGGATTATGATGAACTATACCATTAGAATATTATAATTCTAGTTAATCTATTTTAATGGAGTTATCATAAAATTTTGGTGAATGGAGGTGAATGATGAAAAAGAAAATAAAGGAATATGAAAGAAAATAAAAGCATCCAAAAGAGGAATTTACCTCTTGAGTTTATCTCTTTTGAGAGCCTCTTTGTGGGAGAGGATTTTTTTTCTTTTGAGGTGACCAAGGGCTTATGGATTTGGTCAAGGTGATTAGGGGGATATTTTTTCTGAAATTATTTAAGGATTAAAGCTTGAGATTTGTGAAAAAATTAGGGTGTGAGGGGTGGTATTTATAGTGGAGGGAAGGAGGGTTTTTTTAAATATTATATTCCTTAATTTAATATTTCCCCACAATATAAGAAATAGTGCGGATTATTGAGACTAATAATAGTAATATGTGCATGGGAGTTTGAACCAATGTCCGTTTACATCATCCATGACCCAAGAATGATACAACAACTCATTTATTTAGCATATTTTGTAAATTATTGAATATCACTATTCATAAAAAATTAAAGTATTTCTAAAAAATCAAAACAATTCACACTGACCATCTCTGTATGTGTAGAATAGCAAAATGAACTCCATTTTTCAAAAATAATTCTCTAAATATTAACAATTTAATTTTTAATTAATATCATAATTTACTTGAAAAATACATATTTTAAAATAAAAAATAGGTATATAATGCATTGAAAAATTAAATATGGTATTATAAAATTATGATAAAAGTAGAATACATATAATTGTTATTTTATGAACACATTTTGGGAATATACATTTCATTTAAATTAATGAACTAATTATATTTAATTATTTAGGGATTACTAAAATACCAATACTTTTACTATGGTTATATTGTCACTTATAAGATGCCTAAATTTTATTTATACATTCATGGGTGATGTTAATATTCTTCTAGAAGAATTACTGTTCATAAGGGTCATATTACTATTCATAAGGGTATATTACTATTCATACATGTAGGTTTCTATTCTATAAAAATTAATTTTATCCTTTCGGACTACAAACATCTTACTAATCACAACTGAGCATGTCATATTTTTGAAATTCAATACACAAAAGTGGAAAATTTATTTTTAAAGGTCACATAGTAGTTCATTTAAGCATGATGTGGAATTTTTTCCCCTAATGTGATTTTAGTTTATTATGATATTGTTTCTAATGCTTTCACCAGGGCACCCACATCCGTCTGTGGAGGAAATGTTGTTGTAACCCCGCATTCTTGCTTTCCAAAGGCGGGGAACATCTGTCACGTATTTTGGGACATTTGATCCTTGATCGAAAAGGGATGTTGGGATGTCGCTTCTTCCTTTGGTGGATTCTTCCTCAGAAATCATCCCCTAGTTCAGGTCTCCCTTATAGATTAAGACCATCATGAATCTCATTCTCAGTGCCATATCATTATGGATGCTAGTTAATTACAATAATTTTGGTGGGACATTCCAAGGAGTCTGATCAGGGAAACAACCTTCAGTCGGGAGAGTAGACACGTTGGAAATCACTGGTGTGTCTAGAAGATGAAACACTAGCACATCTGGGTTTCTTACTCTTACTATAGGGCTTCTAGAGGGTGTGAAAGACTGAGTCATCCCACGTCGAATGCGGGGAATTATATTCCATAGGCGTGTATTTGAGGTTTTCCTCACTTTCCCATGTTTAAAATAGGGTATGTCGTGAGTTTAACATCTAGTGGAGTCTGATCGGACTAATAAGAACACTGACTAGAGTGGATAATATTTTTTGAAACCCCTGGAGGGAACCCTAATGTCGGGGCTAATGTGTGGTGGGTTACCTGGTTACTACTAGGGGTTGTGAAGAGGTGAATTTTCATGATCTCACTGGTATGTGGCTGACCAGGTATGAATCAAGATGGATAATGGATGTTCATGTGATGTGAATGGAGAATGAGATGGATTCAACTGGTGGGTGTTGGTGATGTTGGGATTGAGCCTCAAAGAGATTTCATACATATCCCTATGGTCGAGAATCAAAGTCTAAGTAGTTCAGGATAGGGGTATAGAATCAGGGTGTGTGCAGAGGACAGTGACCTGATCAATATACTAGGTCTTAAGCATGGTTAGGATCCCGAGGTTAGACTTACGCCATTAGGACACACCAATGATATGGGTACCAACAGAAGGGCTAACAACAACTTACCACTAGGTTTGGGTTGACAATGGCTTACCGCTGAATGGGGTTTACAACGATATACCATTGCATGAGGTAGCAATGGCTCACCGTAGGATTGAGGCACAACAGCATACCG
Organism: Viscum album; assembly: GCA_963277665.1. Taxonomy (NCBI): domain Eukaryota; kingdom Viridiplantae; phylum Streptophyta; class Magnoliopsida; order Santalales; family Viscaceae; genus Viscum; species Viscum album. The sequence continues at coordinate 78,947,302 of OY728139.1, forward strand.
CTTGATGGGGTTTGCAATAGCTTACCACTGTATGGGGTCACAATGGCTTACCGCTAGATAGGGGCACCACGACTTACCGCTGGATGGGGAACAATGGCTTAACGTTGGATGGGGGCACAATAGCCTACTTCTAGATGGGGGTGAAAAATCATAACGTTGGATGGGGGCACAACGGCTTACCGCTGGATGGGGGCACAACAACTTACCATTGGATGGGGGCACAGTGGATTACTGATGGATGGGAGCACAGCGTCTTAACTTTTTATAGGGGTATAACCCATTACTGCTGGATGAGGGAACAAGGGCTTACTGCTGGATGGGGGAACAACAGATTAACGTCATATGGGGGTAGAAAAACATACCTTTGGATGGGGTTTCACCTTAGAGAGGATTCCTGTATACCCTGTCTATGAGACAAGGATCAAATCCCACAATTTTTGGGGTGGTAGATGTAGTTTAACATCGTGTAGGGTGAAAATGGGGCATGTAGTAAAACGTCATGCGGGACAATGGTGGTCCGATGTGAAGGGGGCCGAAACCAGTGGTTATTGCGCTAGAACCTCAGGTTAGCTTCCTACGTACCTTTTCTTGGAAATGATCGAAGTTCACATAGTTTGGGATGGTGTGGTGAACCTCTATGAAGTGTTCAGGACCAATGGGTGATGGGCTTGAACCTCATTGTGGTTTCCTACGTACCTTTCCTTGGAAAGGATCAAAGACCACATAGTTCAGAATGGGTGTGAACCAACATGAAGGGAGTTGGGACCAATAGATGGTAGGCATGAGCCTCAGGGAGGATTCTTATGTACCTATATTTAGTAAGGATCAATGACCACGTAGTTCAGAAGGGGTGTGGGACTTACACTCTAGGCAGCTCAGAGGATTTCATAGTCGGTGGTTACTCTAAGCCCACATGATTCGTGCTCGGTGTGAGAAACTAGAGGCAGCAATGAACTGATGATCGTGTTTTGAAAGGCGAGTCTGTGGGATTTGGTGTGGGGATTACACGTGGTTAGTGGCCCAAAGATGAAACAAGGGATTACGTGTGGTAAGCAGCCTAGGGAGATGGAGATTAGGACACACTCCAGGGTGGAGCCCTGGTGGTGACAAAGCCCAAAGTGAGAGGGATTATGAATTGAAGAATGGAGGGATCTGGTGCCCATCCCCCCTTTCTAGTCTTCATCCAAGAAAAATATAGTAGGAGCAGGGATGTTGCCTCCCTCAATAAAGGCTATGGGCTTACACCAAGGTGGTTTCCCTCTCCCCAGGGATAAATGCCACTCCAGTAATAATGATCTCATTCCCTGTGAGGAATTATTTCACTCCTGTGGAGGCCAGTGGGTGTGCAGAATGTGCAAAGTAGGGAAACCCCCATACGATGCATGAGGCGAGGTTATAGTTTAACGTCATCTACTGAGGATTATGGCGCTGGGTAGTTTAACATTCTACAGCTCAGACAAGGCAGGTTCACTCGCACCCCTAAGACATACATAACTGATATTCACCCACCCTTGGAGAAGAGAAGGAATTAGAAATGTCATGGTGAGAGGGTTTTATGTATTGATCCATTTAGGGGTCCACATTAGTGTTTCTATGACAAAAATAAATAGTAGTTAGCGTGCCTATGCCAAGAATCATGGGGTGAAGCGACGCAATGTGAAGAACCGCACAAGGGACCTTGAAATCACTTCGTGAAAACCTGAAATGCCGCATGAGAAGATAGTGTGTGACACAAGTGTGTTATGCATAAGAGAGGCTCAGACATGGTGCTTTAACGTGATGAAGACACATGGAGCACACAGAGGAGTGCAAGGGGGGAGGCTGCGCACAAAATGGAAGGGCTGCATGCAAGATGGACCAGATGCACGTAAAATAAGTCCAATGCAGGGGAAACATGCACGCAAAAGAGAAATCTTGTGGGAAAAAGACTTTGGGTAAAATAAAATGGATGAGGATCATACCCAAGAGGGACCACCTGAAGGAGGACCATTCGGGGTCACGTTGCACAAGATCCAATACCTGAAAGACATGCTGTTTTTCCCACGGTCATGGAAAAAGTGTATTTCTTGTAGCATAGCATCAGTTCATCTTCTGTTACTGTCCTCGATGGGGGGGGGGGGTACACTTCGTTTTATACCTGAAGTCCTAGGGGGTGGCCCGTAAAGGGGCGTTTCGATCAAAGGATCGGTTGACGTCGCATGGGGTGTTAAAAGGGGCGCTGCGTGCAATGGATCAGTTGACGTCACATTGGACGTTAAAAGGGGCATTGTGTGTAAAGGATCAGTTGACATCACATTGTGTGAGAAATGGGGCATTGAGCGCAAATGATCGGTTGACGTTTCATTGGGTGCACAAAGGAGCGATGCGTGAAAACGGTCAGTTAAGGTTGCATTGGGCGCGCAAACGTTGTGTGCTGAGGACCGCCTTCGCTCAACTCGGGAACCCGTGCATGTCGGTTCTTTAGGTAGGTTTAGAGGGGTTGATGTGTAAGCTTTCCCTTGACGGTGCTTTGGGCGTGAAAGATTTTGTGCGCCGGAGGGCCGCTTGCCTGCATTCCCTGAATCTTGTGCACACCTACCTCCTAGGTCCCAGAATCTTATCTTTCACTCATGGATTCATTCGTTGCTATTTTATCCTCCCGATATGAACCACTTATGAATTTCCACATCAAAAAATCCCCCCTCCGAATCAGAGATGTAATGGAACCTGAAGATCGGATTATGGGGGTACGTCAAAAAGTAGGGAATCTTCTTTTGGGACGTGAAAAAAACCTTTTGCGCGCGCAAACCTATTTCACGTGTGCAAAAGGAATTTCGACGCCTATAAATAGGATGGGGGCCCCACCTAGGCCCTACTTTGACTTTTTCTGCATGATAGGCGCTTTGATCTGGTGCACTAAGAGAGTTATTTTTTTTACATTTCTTCAAAAAAAAAATTTAAAAATACAACGCGGTTTAAAATATTTTTTTTTACCCCCAAAAGGCGGCACCTGGTGTGCCGCCTTTGGGGAATTTTCCGGCCAGGGCAAGGCGGCACCGGGTGTGCCGCCTTTGCCCAAAAAATAACCGCAAAGGCGGCACACCAGGTGCCGCCTTTGCCTAAATAATTTTTTTTTTAAATTTTTATTTTTATTTTTTGTTTTGTTTTGTTATATATATATATATATATATATATAACAAAACTTTTCAGCAGAATTTTTCTGCTATTTAATATCCAGCGGTTCTGCCATTACAGCAGTCTGGATACTGACTGATACCCTCACCCAGGACTCCCTTTTATAAGGGGGTTTGCCCTGAAAACAATACTGCATTTCCGATGTGGGATTCTGGTTCTCCTTTTCCTCCACAGTACATTCTGCATTTCTGATGTGTGATTCTGTTTCCAGTACGCGACTTTGAAAGACTATAAAAGTTAAACTATAAGACCAATACAAATGAAACTTTAAACACTGATTAAACATATAAGAAATAGTTTAAAACAGAAATAATTTCATAAAAAATGTTGATACGGATTAATTTATAAGCTTTCAAAACCACCTACTTGAAACTTAAACATATTTGAAGTACGTGACTTTGAAAGCTTATAAAAGATAAATTATAAGAACAATACAAATGAAACTTTAAACATTGATTAAACATATAATAAATAGTTGAAAACAAAAATAATTTCATAAAAAATGTTCACCAAAAACAATTTATAAGCTTTCAAAACCATCAACATGAAACTTAAAAATGTTTCAAATTCCCGACTTTGAAAGACTATAAAACATAAACTATAAGACCAATAGAAATGAAACATTAAACATTTATTAAAAATATAAGAAATAGTTGAAAACAAAAAAAACTTCCTAAAATATTTCCGTAAAAATTAATTTATAATATTTCAAAACAATCTACTTGAATAGGGAATCCGATCCATCGGTTTGAGGGATACCGGGGCTAGGTTGATAGATAATCGGATCATTGTATCTATGGATTTTTTGGATAGGAAGATAGATTCATTTCATTCATTATATCGAGGTATTTATTTTTTAAGAAAATATAGACTTTCTTATAATTATAAAATAAGGGACACCTTTATTTTTTGGTTATAGAATATGATTCTCTTAAGGTTAAAAGACATTATTCTTTTAATGGCTTTGAAAGTCATTATTTGTTTTGTATGAAATTGTATTTCTTATTTGTAAAAAGTTTTTATATTTCCACCACACATATAATTGAATGAAAAACATCATATTAGTATTTTTATTATGATTTTATCCATATTAATATGATTTTTATAATAACAAAACTTTTGAATTAATAAAATCTATCATAATTATGATTCTTGATCATACAGAAATTTTATTCAAATTTTTACCCATAAATTTTAATGAGGATGAATATTACACAAAATTCAGGATCACATGTAAGATTTTGAACCATCTTGGCACTGCTTAATAAGTAAACACATTCTATGGAATTGGAATATGTGTGTATTAGGGTCCTTTCTATAATACAATATAGCACTAAACCATGGAAACTTTCTTTGCAGGCACTCCACCATAAAATATGGATCCACTATTCTCTCATGTGTCTCTATTTTCACAACCACCCTTTATCATCTAGGAGCACATCATACCACTTATTGTTTGGATAAGGTTTAATTACTTTCCCACCTAGGTAGTGGTAGACTCTTCCCTTAGCTAGCTAGTGGTAGGATAATTTTTTTTGGTAAAATCAAACAAATAGTTATCCATTTCATCTCCTAAATTATTATTTTTGTAAAATATAAATTCTTCTCACATGAACATATTTTAATCCCTAATGAAATAATAAAATATTATATTTCATTCACTTCCTTTTCTATTATTGTAAACAACGTGTCACCATTTCCACAATTTTTTTAACATAATATCACATCAAAAGTCATCACAATTATGCCTCACATATCAAAATAATCTACTAACAAGTCATTCATCCTTATTGGAAAAAAAATTCATATCAATGGGATCTTTATATATCATATTCCTTATTGTTTTGAATTAATGACTTCCATTATTCCACATATCCATTCATATGGTGAACCACCATGATGACTTTTTCCTTTTAACTAATTCCTAAATTGAAAATTATTTTCTATAGGGACATTATGCATTTTTCATCTACAAATGGATTAGAAATTTCACTGAATGTTAGAGGTTATTACTGCATGAAGATATCCATTATAGTTACACAATGTTGTAGATCAATAGGTCTCTCTATATAGGTGGGTTTATTTTTCATAACAAGGGTTAAAATCCCTAATATAGTTATGAATAGGTTTTTCTGCAAAATATATTTGTTAAATTGTTTATGGGGAATATCCCTACATTGACTAAGAATGTTTATATGGTTCCCATTCCTCCACTTGGTATCCATATTTTTATAATGACATATATATTATTAGCTAATAAAATATAAATGTAAAATATAATTCTAATTATGAATTATAGAGTGTTTTCTAGAAATCTTGAGTGTTTTTCATTGAAATATTTATATCTATATTGGTTCCTCTAAATCAATTTCTAAATGTTACTAATAATGTTACTCAAATACCAATTATAACATGTTATAATCCATAAACCTATAGTCAATAGTTATATTACATTATTGATATAAAGTCAAAGAGTCCCCAATGGAAAGAACAATTTAGTAGTCTGGGAAGACCATATATAGATATACAATACATATTAAAATAGAAGATACAAAATGAACATATTATGAGATCATGAAAATCCCTTCAATCATATCCCAGAAAATATCACATATTCCTCCTCAATGATTCCTGAGAAAGGAAAAAATTACATGTGTGATCAAAAGCTCATTACAGAGTAGCATATATGGGAACCTTACATAACATAAACATAGAATAAGTGATATGTAAAGTATAAATTAAAAAATGAAGTCATAATATGCTAAAATTGAGGGAATTATATGGTCATGATTATAAACGATAACATGGAATAAAATAATCAATTATCTCATACTGATGGAATGTATATTTCTAGAAATGAAATTCTTGTTGTTAAGGCTTAACGCTAGGCCACATTAGTATTATTAGAAGAAGAATACACCAAATACCAACATATTTTTTCATATGATATCTACTGATGAATTGATGGGAAATATAGTTATATGCCAGACCCATCACCTGATTAAGACTAATCAATTCACTCTACGAGTCATAATGACCTTTGTAAAAGTTACCTATGAAACCTATTGCTGAATTAATCATGGGTATCCATATATTGATAAATGTATACATAAAATACTTCCCATTCCTTATAATAATGTAAATTTCTTCTCGAAAAACCCTTATTGAACTTGGAAGACTTGTGTTACCATCCATTTAATTGGAATTACCCTAATCATAAAAATATAGTGGTGAGGGTACCTTCAATGTGTTGTATATCCATGGAAGATAGTAATTGAGTACAATAGTTTTCATTGGTATGCGACCCAGATAAAAACGACAACCCATATATTTAATGCCCCCTATTTCATGATTTCTTTCAAAAAATATACCCTTAATATAATCAAAAAATAAAATTATTCCATGTGTCCTTAGGTAATTAGTTACATAGAATAATAACCTAAAATAAGAATACAAAAAAATTATTTAAAACTCCATAACATGCCCTTAAAATCCACTGATCTTATAATACTGCATATGATAACCTGGGGATGTACATAAGAAAGGGGTGAATTATAAATCCTTGTAAAGAAATAATCAAAGAATAAAATTATGAAATTAATACATGTGAGTAGAGAGACATAACAAGGTGATATAAAATTGATGTGATTCGTAAAAATAAACCTCAAATTATTATATAATATAATAATATCAAGGCAATATTGGAATGCAATAAAAAATAAAACATGGAATCACAATTCTAAGTCAAGGATAACCACTAAAAAAATATAACATAGAGTGTTTAGGATAACCTCCCATGTACTGTAAGTGATTTCTCATGAGGTAAAAACATTACCCATTTTTATGAAGTGGAATATAATTTAAGGCCACCCATCATACTCATATCATGTACATGAATTTTTTTAAGTTTCAAGTAGATTGTTTTGAAATATTATAAATTAATTTTTACGGAAATTTTTTAGGAAGTTTTTGTTGTTTTCAACTATTTCTTATATTTTTAATCAATTTTTAATGTTTCATTTCTATTGGTCTTATAGTTTATGTTTTATAGTCTTTCAAAGTTGGGAATTTGAAACATTTTTAAGTTTAATGTTGATGGTTTTGAAAGCTTATAAATTGTTTTTGGTGAACATTTTTTATGAAATTATTTTTGTTTTTAACTATTTATTATATGTTTAATCAATGTTTAATGTTTCATTTGTATTGGTTTTATAATTTATCTTTTATAAGCTTTCAAAGTCACGTACTTCAAATATGTTTAAGTTTCAAGTAGGTGGTTTTGAAAGCTTATAAATTAATCCGTATCAACATTTTTTATGAAATTATTTTTGTTTTCAACTATTTCTTATATGTTTAATCAGTGTTTAAAGTTTCATTTGTATTGGTCTTATAGTTTAACTTTTATAGTCTTTCAAAGTCGCGTACTTGAAACAGAATCACACATCAGAAACACAGAATGTACTGTGCAGGAAAAGGAGAACCAGAATCCCACATCGGAAATGCAGTATTGTTTTCAGGGCAAAACCCCTTATAAAAGGGAGTCCTGGGTGAGGGTATCAGTCAGAATCCAGACTGCTGTAATGGCAGAACCGCTGGATATTAAATAGCAGAAAAATTCTGCTGAAAAGTTTTGTTATATATATATATATATATATAAAAATAAACAAAACAAAAAATAAAAATAAAAATAAAAATTTAAAAAAAAATTATTTAGGCAAAGGCGGCACCTGGTGTGCCGCCTTTGCGGTTATTTTTTGGGCAAAGGCGGCACACCCGGTGCCGCCTTGCCCTGGCCGGAAAATTCCCCAAAGGCGGCACACCAGGTGCCGCCTTTGGGGGGTAAAAAAATAATTTTTTTTAACCTAGATGTATTTTCAAAATATTTTTTTTTAAAAAAATGCATATCAAAAAAAAAACCCGCACTAAGATGGTCCCAATCCATGCATATTTTTTTGTAGCTATCTCTGGGTTTTGCGTGATGTCCCAACATTTTTGCGCAAGTAGTCAATCTTATGCACTATCGTATATTTTTCACACCAAGATTCATTCATTCACACTAATTCCTTAGGATTTCCAAAATTTCCACCCAACAGACTGATGCTGAGAGGGAGGCTGCTGTTGCTGCAAGAAGAAGTCAAATAATCATGAACCCTCAAATTCTTCATTCAAGGAGGGTTGTGTCGGAAAACCATATTCTTTTCTTCATGCTTACGCAAGCTCAAAAACATTATGTCCTGAGCGATAGCCTACCGCTATGGAACTTTGCCCTTCTGGAGGAGGTGCTCATTCCCAGTTTCGAGACGGACACACCGCCATCATGGGTGATGTGCAAGGAAAGTCTTCCACGGTTCCATATTACAAAAAACGGCCATCTTTCTAGGGAAACAAAGAACACATCCATCTATATACTAATTCCAAAGACAAGGACAGTTGTAGGAAGCAATCCGGTTCCCGAGGAATCTACAACTATTTATGCAAGTACAATCAGAAGCATCATTACTAATGAGACAAACTGTTGGAAGGAATGGAATTTGGGATCTGCAAGAAACATCCCCAATGAATGGGAATGGGCATAATGGGTAAGTCAGACATGCGAGGAATTTGGGCTAGATCTGTGGTCTATCAGTATTTTTGAGGCCGTCTGGATGTACCAATTTCACTTCTACTAATAGCAGGACTTGGTAGCAGAGCTATCTAGTCATTGGTACCCTGATACCAACACCTTCCAACTCCACTATGGGGAGGTGGGAGTCAATATTTGGGATTTTCACTGTTTCTGCAGAATCCCCTAGGAGGGGTACCAGTATGACGAGTTCCTCCTGACGGGGAATGTTTGGGGGGATAGGACACGCACACCAATCCTGTCATGGAACCTGCTAGAGCTAGCTAAATATGACCTAAAAATAAAATATATCCTTATGTACATATCCTATTTGGGGTGGTTTAGACTTTTCCCGACTCAGGACACGCCTGCGGAGATGCCATGCTGAGGAAGCAATGCTAGAACACATCGCAGAGGGGGAAAGAATGATAATACTAGAGGGTTTTGGAGGCAGGAGAGTACCAGTTGTGTGGATTTCGCATTAATGAAAGTCGAGACCCAAATGTGCAATATTCTGGGTTTCTTGAAACATTCTTGATCTGGTGGCTATTTCCAGTGAGGGGCATAAGGACAGGGGTCCGCCCAGGGACGCTGGTGATGGTCGAGATTATGGCTGTGAAGAACAAGGTCAACCTAGGGGTGCTGGTGTTGGCCAGGTTGTACATAATTCGGGGGCGCATCTCAAGGGGAAGTATGCCCAAGAGGATATGCGGACTATTCCAGATTCTTCATTCCTAGGTTAGAGTTCACTGTGGTGGGTATTTCATTCCGAATTCCATTCACCCCTCGTAACTATATCCGGACATCCCTCTTGAACATTCCCAGAATTCGTCCACTAACGCTCGGAGAAGATGGGATCAAGATTAAGATCTACAGCCACTCCCACTTTGACATCCATCCATTCCGAACCCAAGTTTGTCAAATGGTAGATGACAGATGGGGGACATTATAGGATAGAGAGTACCTGCAAAGCATCCGAGGTGGTGTACTAGTAGCCAAGATTTACGGAAAAATATTTTTTGAACCGTATGTTCTGACCAGGTTTGTCGGGCGGTTTGGGTGCATGGAAAAGATGCAGAATAAAGTATATACAGAGGTTCGCAAAGAATGTCATAATTGTATTCTACTCAAGCTTTGGATTTTGTTCACGATGATAGGCTTTGCCGAAATCATCATTCTTCCTCCCACAGACATCAGTGTGGGCCTATCAACAGAGTATGTCAAACACTAGATGAAAACATCTCTCATGGCGATTATTTGAAACGCATCCAAAAAATCAAGGAGGCCAGTGCAGAGCCCAAATAGTAGGGAGGTAGACAACGTACCACATGATAAGAGTGGTAAAGAACAGGACAGATGGCTAGCATTTCATAGGTCGGGACATCATCAGTAGTATCATCGTAAGCTGATAACGTGCCTCACCCTTCCGAGGATGGGTGGTCTCGTATGCGGCCACGTGGGCCAGGTATGGAACTTATGAGAAAGCAACTCAGGCACCTCTTGAAGTCATATGATGATGGAATCTTCCATTATCTATGGTCCACTTGAAGAATTCTATGACAGTCCATTTCTACCGAAGATTTGTGGCATAGGTTAGTACGCATCAGGCTTGATCTGTCCGACGTAGGGAACAAGCAAATGATGGATATGGTAAAAATTCATCGTCAGCATGCATACCTGACAAACAAGGATATTTACACAAGCCATCCGGGGCAGTATGAAGAACCACATATCTTGGTGAAAGTGATTCTTGGCCAGGAGCATAACCCAGAGAAGCTTCCATCCGAGGATGAAAGAATAGAGGAGGAAGAAGAGGAATTGTAAGAAGAGGAAGAAAAGGAATAAGAAGAAGAAGGGGAAGAAGGTGAAGATGCATAAATGGGAGAGCATAGGGTGGAAGGTCTTGGCAGCGAGGGACCCTTAGAAGATCTTGCTTGCCGAAAAAACTCTTGAGAGAGAGACAAGATTGTAGGCTCAGATGCAGTACTGGTGGAGCAGCTTGAGGTATGTTTTTCTCTTAACTCCACCGGTCCTTATTTTTCACAATCCCAATCCTTCAACCGAACTCTTTATTGTTTAGGAACACATGGGTGAGGGTGCCCAGAATGCCATCCCCATAGGATACGATGATGTGCCTATAGATTCTGGGGAGAATTATAAGGATCCTATCCTCAGGGTCGAGCATGGAAGGGTTCCGAATATTGCTAGAGTGGATGAAGATGAGCCAGAAAAAAGAGATGAGATGTCGCCTCTGAGTCCCCCACCATTCCCACCATTCAGAAGGAGCTGATGCTGGTGATCAAGTTGAAAAGTGCCGAAGGCTCTCCTGTGACGGTGGCCCCTTCCATGAAATATTCATTGAACACCGCTGAACTTGGATCCCATAATTCCATATTCATTGGCTCTCATATTTGTTGGAAATTTTAGGTAATTGAGATGCTGATTCCGAATGTAGTGATCGCAATGTTGGAAGATCGACAGGCCATCAAGTCCGGGACATCTGCACGAGCCCTGCTAGCAGCTACATCGGCCTTTAAAGAAGCAACCATTCTAGGGGGCCCTACCCCGACACATGAAGAGCCGTAGATTTCAATGATGGGTTCCAAAGCTACCGAGGGGGAGTTCCATCCCAACGAGGATGATTTCACTGCCGAAGGATGAGTTCTCGAAGAAGACCTTGCCTCCAAAATCCTTGCTGCTTTCCCCGAATACAGGCCCATGGACCCCGAAAAAATGAACGATTCTGACACGGATACTGAGGAGGAGAGCTATATGACATGACATAAGTTGTGGAAGTGCATCAGATTCTTTCTCATCTATCCACTGGCAGAATGGCTAAGCCGTATGGGGTCAATCTGCACCTGCCTACACTTTCTCTGTGCTGGAGGTGTAGCTATACCCCAATATCATGAAATGATCCGCATTTACAAGACAGAGAAGATATGGGAGGATAGCCGATGTTCAAACATTCCTAGTGTAAGAAATAATCAGATAATACTCATTCCATCATGAAGGTGGAGTTGTAGGTTCAACACCTTTACGAACAAGCGAATGAAGGGGAGGTATTCATTGCAAACCAATCTGAGTTCATGGAGTGATTGATGGTCCAACTTGCGGATGCTCAAGAGCAGATAGCGCAGGAGAATCGTCATATGATTGAGATCTGAGTTGAACTATCACGGGTACATGCCACAGATAGTGATTTATGCCAGGCCGCTACTGCCGAAGAGAAGGATCTTAGGGGAAGGGAAGTGATGCTAGAGGCTACAAGCAAAAGGTAGAGTCATTGGAACAATCCATTACAAATGTCAATCCTTAAGCGCCCAGTTTTTCCTAAACCCATAGACTCGTCCTTCATTACTATTTCCAATTATGAATTGTATGCATCATTAGACTGTTTTTTGTTTATCTTAATTCACTCCAACCATAATCCCGAAATAAATAGCTACCCATTCTTTTGCTCATGTGGGACATGCCATATGTGAGAAACAAGGGATTCTTTCACTATTACTTCATTTGAATGTGAGAGTGCCAACCATACTTCGGACATCTGGGGTAGAAACGACCCATTTAGGCTTTCGAATAGAGAATGAAAGACCAGACTAGAGAATGAAGTCCTCAGGACAGTCAAACTATCACTTCACCAATATTCTCAAGTGCATGAGTGGGGTAACGGCAGGGGAGTTGGAATTAATCTGAACATAGGGGAGTGGAAAATTTGAATCATGATACCCAAGATTCAGAACATAGTAAGGAAGGCATGACAATGAAGAATAACTATTTACTATGTTTGAAACAGAGTATCCTTATTACATTTTCCTGAAATGTATATAACAAATGAGGTCCGACCGTCGACTATGTTCCAAACATGGGGCCTAACTCAAAATGCAACCCATTAGTCTTCCAGAACGTTTTCCCTAGACAGTAAACGAGCAATAGGCCAAGCATCCATACTGTTAGGGGATTATTTTAGGTGTGAAAGATGAAGAGGGTCTGAATAATGGGAATACAAAGCGTGGAGTATGGAGTGATGGGTTGTTTGAATGGATTCCGACACTATTGAAATCACGCCACCATGATGAAAACATGTTAGGTGGGTGCATCTGTATGATCAGGGATCATACCTACTTCCAAACAAGACCTCCCTAGTAAGGACATGGAAAGTTATTTAGTTTTACGTCATACCAATAAGGACGATGGATGTGTAGTATAAACGTCGTACGGTGAGAAAGATGCACAAAGTATAAAGGTCATACTGTCTGGATCAGGATTGGGCCCGGGGGCTAGAAGGATTAATGACCCTAGGGCTGGGCCCAAGGAGAAACTCCTGGGCATCGCTACATATCCCATGAAGATGAGAATCAAGGAAAATGTAATTCTTAATAACATTTTGGTCGTAGGCCAACACTAATAGGGAAAATCCTCTCTGGTAAGGGATTTGGTGCAACCCCTGATTAACATGGGGCGTCCTGAACTTGTTTAGGGTAGAACCACAGTTTAATGACATGCATTGAAGTCATATTTACTTAGGCAGTTTAACATCATATGATTGGATGGGGAGTGAAAGGGAATATCCAAGGAATGGAGTATATGGTGTGGTAGCTATAAACCCAACTTGAATGAAGACATAAAGAGTCTACACCGTCCCACATATCCTCGGTGGAAATTCTTTAGGTCAAGGAACCAAAAGTGAATGTTAGGGTGGTCCCAAGGCAAGGTACCTGGATGTTTCTACGTACCCAATTAGGATGGGAAATAATCCTCACATAGTTCTAGAGTGCAGTTTAACGTCTTGCAAGATGAGCATGGCTGCCTGAGTACACGTCCTACCAAAAAAACTAAGACCAAGTGAGTCTTACTTGATGTGGGAAAAAAGAGTAGTAATGGGACTTTCCTATCTCATGAAGGCACATCTTATGGGAGATAGGACGATAGGTCAACGACATCCCAATAATGCTAACCCACCTACTTGATTCATCTAGATGCGTGAAGGGGTAATGACTAGTATGTTGGAATTCCACTTGATCAAAAAGAAGTGAAAATATTTGAATCATGATGCTCGAGATATGGAACACAATAATGGTGTGGTGGCGAGAGGGGATAACTATTGACCACTTTTGAAGAATAGTATCTATTTTGCATTATCCTTGAATGGGGACAGACAAGTGAGGGTCGATCTATGACCATTTTCGAAACATGAGACCTGTCGCAAATGTCGTCCGAGGTCCTCAAGGATGTTTTTACAAGATATTAGGTTTGTCAATGTGGCTAGGAAATAAAGGGGGAGCCTTAAGACATGGAAGTGGATGAGGATCCAAATAATTGTCTTGCGATGCTTGTATGTAGAATGAGGGAATGTCCCCGTTAAAATTCAACACTTTGGGATTTTTGTCACAATGCACCTGAGTACGATAATAAGACGTATCAAATAGATAGAGTTGAGTCCATTTTAAATTAAAAGGGTCCTGGTGTTGTGTGATTCCAACATAATGGTCATACAGTGGACCATCAATGGGAGATCTTGGTATAGGGTCATAGAACATGAACTAGATAGGGAAATGACAAGGGACGCACATGGTGCGGCTGTTTCAAAAAATTACGGTGAATGAGGACCCAAGAGGTATTCTCTACACCACATGATCTCAAAAACATTCGAGCCATGGGGATAAAGAGAAGGGGTAGGATTTTGGATTCTTGGGACTGGACCCGAATGCAAGATGCCTGAGCGTTCCTACGTATCCCTTGAGGATGGGAATCATGCCATACATAGTTCTAAAGGACGATGTGATGTTTATTTTCATGCATCGAGGACAGTGAGTGGTCATAGATTATGGTCATAGAGCTCAGGCCATTTATGGAATTGATGGATGGAGACACTTGGTGAATTAATTACTAAGCCTGACGTGAATGAGGATAGTGGGAGTCTGTATCACCACAATGTATTCCCACAGAAACTTATTGGTTGGAGAGACAATAGTGATAGTTAGGTTGGGCCTGAGGCGAAGTGTCCAACCATTCATACATACCACAGGGGATGGGAATCAATCCATCCATAGTTCTATGGGTGGCATGGTATGATACCTATTCCATTGATAATAAGGTCATGCAGGTCTAGCCCTCGCACCAAAAGAATCGGTATTTGATAGATCTTGTTTGTCCTTTAGGATGAATGTGTGTTTTTTGTGAAGTAATGGACCTAGGATAGAAATTACAGGAATTGACACAAGAATCAAGATATGTGTTGGTGTTGAAAAATGTTATGGTGTGTGGCTGATACCAAGAATGATGTCTCCTCGAGTGAGGACACCATGATGCAATGCCGTTTTTATCGTGTGGCCCGGATGATAATGTCACAATTTAAGGTCGTGTGATGGAACCAACCATGTATTTTGACTTCTTGAAGTATAGACACAACAATTTAATGTCTTGTGGGACTTGGAATCATAGTTTAATGACATATGGATTGGACATTATGAGGAATGTGCATGACGTGATAAAGCATACCCGATGTGAATGAGGACGAGGTCCACATCACACCACATGCAATTTCAGGGAAGGAACCTCGGGCCTAGGGACCAAAAAAGGTTATTGAATAGATTTTTGGACCTGTGGATGAGGATTTTAGGTGTTCCTATGTGTCCTATAAATATGGGAATCAAGCTATACATAGTTCTAAAGGTGGCGGGCAATTTAACGTCTTGCAGGACAACATACAATTTATTGTCATGCAAGACATGGGGTTGGAGGGACTACCTCTTATAAGTAGAGTACGTGGTGCGGATATTGTAAACCCAATGTGAATGAAGGCATATGCCCAATCACACCACACCATGCAGTCCTACAAAATTTAGGGTCTAAAACACAGAGTATAAGGGATAAATAAGTAGAAATCGAGCTGGTCCCAAAGATGAGATGTATGGGTGTTCTTATGTATACCATGAGCATGGGAATAAATCTAGAAATAGTTTTAGAATATTTTATTCATTTTATAACATCTATCAGCATGGATGTGGAGTGGTATTAGTTTATGGTCATAGAGCTCAAACCAATGAAAAAGCATAACTCTTCTAAGCGAGCGCAGACCTCGATCCTGTCCCTAAGCCCACATGAGTGAAACTCAGTGTGGGAAACAATGGTGGAAGAGGTCCTTGAAATTTATCAAGTACATGTAAAAGGGTTAGTCAGAGTGGAGCCCTGAACGACACCTTTCCATAGCTTTTTCCTCCTAACGTGGAAATGCACACTAAAGGATAGTATTGAGAGTGTTGAAATTCCACTTGGACATGATGGAGTGTAAAATGATTTGAATCACGTAAATAACATTTATGGCTTGATGAGGATGGGATAACGATAGAGGATAGCTGTTGACAGTGTCTGAAACACAGTATCTATATCGTGTGACCCGAAATGTGAACAACAAAAGAGCATCGACCGCTGACCGTATACGCAACGTGGGACTTGTATTGATATGTTGTTTGATACCCTTGAGAATGTTGGACTCTGATGGTAGGAGAACCCTTGGGTCATGTATCCTTTCCATTTTAGGGTCCCTTCAGATGTGAAATAAAATGGAAGCCCAAATGAATGGGAACACAAAGCCTGAAAATGGGTGAAATCGTGTCTATGTAGAATCCGACACTCCATGTTCTGAACCAGAGTACTCCTAGTCACATTGGGGAATCACTGAAGTGGGTCGAGGGACCCAACATAAGGGCAGCTGACTCAAAGAGATGTGTGTCAAGAAAGGGAGAAAGGGGCACTCTAGAGAGACAGGTATGCAGTGTGGTTGTTACAAACCCAATGTTTATGGGGACATAAGCCCATACCACACCATATACCCCTCTCTTGAAAGAAAGTAGGCTAAGGGGCCAAGATGATTGAGACGTCGCTAAGAGATGGGGCCAGACTCAAATACTAGGTGTTCAGGTAGTCCTACATATCCAATTAAAATGGGAATCAAGCCACACATATATATAGAGAAGGATGACACTCAGTTTATCGTCATGCAGCAAGGAAAGAAATAAGGGAGAGATACCCCAATGAGGGATGTGTACAAAACTAAAAGTAACCCAATGTGTGTGAGGAAATAAGACCATACCACACCATACAATCCTAAGTCGGAACATGGGCCAGTGGCCCAAGAAGGCCGAGGGACCATAGCCTAGGATACAGACAAAATGTCACAACCAGCTCGCATTTTTAACGTCTTGCGGTGAGTACTATGGAGATCATAGTTTAAGTTCATTGATCTCGGAATGTAGACACCTAACATAATGTCATATTCATGGTACAACTGATTGGATTGGGTGAATCATCATTCCAATGGATGACCACAAAGAGGAAATGATGATATAGGACAACTATTGACTAGGTTCACAACATAGTATATGCCCTTGTGTGACCAGAGTTCGGGGGAAAGTAATTGAGTGTCGACCATCGACAACATTCGCAACATGGGAATTGAATCAATTTGTTGCTCTAAATCCTCCAGGACGTTGGAATGTCATGGTAGGAGAGCCCTTGGGTCGAGTATCCATGCCATTTGGGGTCCCTTTGGATGTGAAATATAATGGATACCTAAATTATGGGGCTCACACAACATGGTGGGTCCTGTGCTTGTGGAAAAGATGATAAATGAAGGAATGTCTCAAAGGTGGTTTGTGAGGTGTGGGAAAATAGCCAGACATGAATAAGGATGTGAGTCCATACGCACTACTAGATGAGAACATGGACCAGGGGAGCCAAAAAGGTTGATGGACTTGAGGCTGGGTATCTTGGCCAATTGTAACCAGATGACCTCTCATGTGTGTATTGCCTTACCTCACCTCTTAAGCCCATGTGATCCATGATCAGTGTGGGAAACAAGGGGTAGGACTAGGATCTTCCCATTATATAAGGGTCTGACAGCTGGAATCACACTCTTTCCTGAGGAAGACAGAAGCTTGAAGAGACAGCAGGGAAAAATGAACCACATTACTCAATGTTTGGGACATATAGGGGTGGTGACAATGACAATGGATAGCTATTGACCAGGTTTGAAACACATCATCCACATCGTGTAACCAGAAATGGGAACAACAAATGAGGGCCGATCGTTGACCATATTCACAACACGAGACTTGTATCAATTTTTTGTTTTAAATCTTCAAGGGTGTTGGCCCAAAATTATAGGTGATCCCTTAGTTAATGTATCCATATCGTTCAGGGGCCCTTTCAGATGTGAAAATAATGGAAACCAAAATGATGGGGTGTGTGATGTATAAATCTGCTTGTGAAATTTAAAATAAATCTAGAAAGAAAAAGAGGTGGAGATCATTAGGGGAGAGGGGTACATGGTATGGTCATGATGAACATGATGTGAATGATGGAAAAAGACTACACCACACCATGTGCTTTGAACTAATGGGAGGTCTCGAATTTTGGGGCTGGGTCTACAGATGAAATGTCTGAGCGGTTCTACGTATCCCATGAGGATGGAATCAAGCCATATGGTGTTATGAAAGGGTCATGTATTTTAACGTCATGTGGTAAGGACGTGGTAGGATTATAAGAACAAGTAGGGTCACATGGAGCGACCTTCTTAATCTTGCCTCGAGTGGGGCCAAATAAGCTTGGGCTGCATCACATAAGATCCTCTAAGGGAACTACTCCCAATAGGGGTAGAAAAACAAGAGGAGTGTGCGGCTAGACTCATGAAGATTCATATAAGAATCCATACATATCCAATGAGGATGGGAATCAAGCCATACATAGTTCTTGAAATTCAGTTTAACATCTTGAAGGCAGATATGCTGTTTAACGTCATGCAGGGCATTTCACTATTTATGGTCATGTAGGACTAGACATTTTAAGGTCATACTGGACCCTAATTTAGTTTAGAGTTGTGCAAGACCATTCTAGACACAAGAAAAGTATCTCTTGAGGGACTTGGCATTGGTGGGAGGACTTATATGCTCACCATCCATGGCAACCAGTGAGTATACACCATTGTAGTAAACCTTGTGAATGATGTAAGTTTCTTCCCATTTGGGATCCAACATTGGTGGTTTCATGCCATGTATAATTGTTGTTCTCAGGGACAACACCAAGTCTACTTACAACAAGGGGTGGATGAAATATTTCTTGTTGAAATCCCTAGCTATCTTGTTCTGACGCCTGTCTAGAATGTGTAGGGCATGAAGCATATTCTTGTCAAGCACTTCTAACTCACCCAGATGGATTTCAGCTACATTATCTGGTGCTTGTGGATTATAGAAAACTGTGCACAAGAAGGGAAATTGAATCTCGAGGTGCAGGATGGCCTCCGTTATTTACACCAGGGAATACAGGGTCACCTGGGTGGAATTACAAGTCATCGTCTGATAAGCCTAGAGGTATTGGGGATTATGCCTGACCAACTATTATTATTCTGACCAACAATTTTCTGTAGAATGTTAGCGACGATTTTTTTGAACACCTCAAACTATCCATTTTCTTTCTCATGATAGTAGGTGGTATGGTTAAAACGGATGTTGTACTTAACATGCAATTTCTTCATCTCAAATTCTCGGAAGTTCATGCAGTTATTTTTGAGTGTGGCATGAGGGAATCTAAATCGGTAGATGATGTTGGATCTCATAAAGTCAATGATGGAATGGGACTTGACCTCCCTGAGTGGAACTGCATCTATCCACTTGGAGATGAAATATGTAGCAGTCATGATAAGTCTACACTGGCAAGATGTTGCTGGTTGATATGGTCCCATGACATCAAGTCCCCATACCAGAAATGGCCAACAGTACATGATGGAGTGGAGAGGCTCTAGTGGACGATGCATGAAGTTAGCATTAATTTGTCACACATGGAACCTTTTTGATAATTCTATGAAGTCATGGGTCATGGAGGGAAACAAATACCCCAGTCTCTGGACCTGGTGATATAGTTTTGGCCTCGTCTGATGAGCCTCGCAGAAACTAACATGAACCTCCTACATGACTTTGGAAATCTTAGCTCCTTGAATGCAATGGGGGAGGACCCCATCAAACTCAAGCCTGTAGAGGATCTTCTCATGACCAGGGCCATCCGGGAGGGTGAACTATAACTCATAGCAACAGATTCAGTTGTGCTCAGCCCGATATACCGGGATATTAACAGACTGAAGATACTCAAAAAAGGAGGTACTATAGTCAATAGTCACTTAAATCACTACCTCTGTGGGACCTGGGGTCCTGTCATGGATTCATTGGTGATAATGTGGCTTACCTGCAGGTTTTCATGCTCATCTGCACTAATGGGAGAAATGAATATTTGTTGTGACACATGGATAATAAGATCATCCTATTCGGTCTCCACAAGTTATTCAGCTAGGCCGGTTAGGGCGTCAGCTCGACCATTCTGAGATCGTGGGACAAGAGTAACTTCAGGATGAGATGGGAATCGGGCCATTAGCTAGAGTGTTCATTCCAACAATGCACGGGCTCTAGATTTCTGATAATATAGTCACCGTTGGTTTGCTTGGTGACTAGTTCCGAGTTCCCTTTCATATAAAAATGGGGAACGTCTATCATGAGGGCCAACTCATGGCTAGTAATGAGATCCTGATACTCTGCCTTATTGTTGGTGTAGCCTTCTGACAATAGGAATGAATATGGAAGAACAGATTGTGCTAGGGTAAAGAAGATGATATCCAGTCCTACTCTATTGAGCTAGGTGTCATTGAGCCTTCTACCGGTGGGGATCTGGGAAGCACCATCAAAGTGTAATTTATAATACAGGATGTCCTGGACTACCGAGAGGATTTCCTCATCATGAAAATCAATGTCTAGAGACTATTTCATGAGGGATGGATGAGTGGCAAGGAAGTCTGCCAATTCCTTCCCTTTATCAGCATTTTGTGGGCCAAACTAGATGTCGAACTATTGAAGAATCACTGCCCATTGAGCTAGATAGCCCATCAACATGGGTTGGTTATGGATTCACTTCAGCGGATACACTCGAGATACCGACTTTACCTTATGGTGCTGCAAGTGATGTTGCAATTTCCGTACTGCAAATACTAGTGAAAGAAAGATTTTCTTGATAGGGGAGTATCTTTTCTCCGTATTAAGGAGCATGCGGCTGAGGTAGTATAGGATATTCTATGTTCCCTTCTTGTTCTTATGGGTGAGAAGGGTGTTGAGAGAATTCTCTGGGTCGGTCACATAAAGGACTAGAGGATTTCGGAAGATTGGTGGCAGTAAGACCGGATGATGGAGTAGATACTGCAATATTTCCTCAAAATTAGTCTGACAGTCTTCGTCCCACTCATAGATGGTGCCTTTTTTTTTCATGAGCCTAGAAAAGGGCTTACACTTCCTAGCCAAATTTGCGATGAATCGGCATATGTAGTCTAACTAGCCTTGGAAACCATGAATCTCTCGAATGTTTCTCGGAGGAGACATCTGGATAATGGACTTAATCTTCTCTGGGTTAATCTCAAGGCCCATATATTTGACAAAAAATCCCATAAACCTTCAATAGGTGACCTCTAAAGAACAATTCAATGGGATCATCTACAGGTTACAGGAATGGATGAAGCCAAACACATTTTCAAGTTCTTAATGGTGATCATGATGCTGGTGAGATTTGACAATCGGATCATTCACGTAACATTCCATCAATGTTCTAAGGATCGGCTTAAATATGAGATTCATAGACCGCAGATAGGTTCCACCTGCATTCATTAAATTGAAGGGCATGACTTGGTAACAAAAAGTACCTTGTGGTGCCCCAAATGTTGTAGAATCCATGTCCTCAGGGGCATTCAGATGTGATTATTCCCAGAGTACTCATCAATTAAAGAGAGGTATTGGAACCCCATAGTTGCGTCGATCAACAATTTTATCATAGGAATGGGAAAATCATCCTTCAGACAGTGAAAGTTGAGATCCTAGAAGTCGATGCAGACTCTGATCTATCTATTCTTCTTCTTTAATAGAAAAATGTCGGCCACCACTTGGGGTATTGGAACTCCTAAACAAAATTGGATCTGATGAGCTTATCAACTTCTACATAAACCAAGGCACCATGTGAAGGGTGTATCTTTCTGGGAGGATACTTGAACCCGCAATGATTTTCCAAGAGACTAAGGTGGTTGATGACTACCTAAGGATATAGTCTTGGAATCTCATAATAACTTCAATAGAATACATAACGAGGTTTTTTAAGGAGGTCTACGTACTAGTGTTGCTCATTGAGGGGCATTGAGCCACTGTTCAATGCGGGATTCGGGTCTACCTCGCTACTAAGTTTCACCTGTACCTATTAATCAACTGTGGTGGAGACACCCTCTTGAACGGTGGGGGAGAATCCTATAAATCCTCATCTTCACAGATAGTGGGGGGATCCTTAGAGAGAGGAGTTTCCTATGAGTCGACAGCTCCCGATTGGAGGTTGGAACCAGCCTGAGTGGTAGTGGACACTGCATTGGGGAACTCATGTACCACCAAAACCATAACAATGAAGGATTCCGATCTAATCCCATCTGGTCTTCAACCCAAGTGGCCACTCTTGATGATATTGAATAAATATAGGTGCGTAGGCTTGAGTTGGTTAATTTTGACCTAGATAAACAAGAATTTATGACATATTGTCATTTCCATGGGGCAGACATCAAGATACCTTAGGGGAGTAGGAGGCTTCGGGATCACCTGAGCCTGGTTTTTATAGGAGTATGAGGTGATATTTCGGTGTCTCTTACACTTTGGAATGTGTTCCCCCCTCGTTCCAGAAACAACTAATCATTGTACCATGTCCAAAGTTGTAGCCTCCAATATATGGATTGGAAAGATGTAAGGATCATCTAGATATATCCATTAGTCAGCCGCGGCCATAGCATGCTCGACCTCATTATCCTGAATCTATTTGTCCTTACACTCTTAATAGTTGACATCCAGATCGCGGGTTCACAAGAGGAAATGGTGATGTGTCACCTTGAAGCATTCCCACTCAACCATTATGGGAGTTCTTAAGGCACTTGTGATATGATGAAGGAACCACCACATACAGGTGGAGCCACGTCCCACCCATCAACAAATTGTTTGTGGTGTTAGTGGAGATAACCATAAACTCGGTGCGGGAAATTAGACCACTGAACTTGGTATTAAAATGGATCTTTCCAAATGGTTTCTTCTCCTTCATGTCATAACCTTGGATTCATAGGTTATAGTGACTCAGATCATCCTTGGAAAATCCTAGTTTTCGTAGTGTCTGATTTGGGATTTGGTTGATTCCAGAGCTCGTGTCGACAAGACAGTGACGAATGTCCACACCATTGAACTGTTCGGTGATGTATAGGGGGAGAATGTGCCCCTATATGGGAGATCATTCATCTTCTCTGGATAATGAGATGATGGCCTAGAATTAAGTATTCTTCACTACCTCACCATGAGAGGCTTCTGCGACTGCTACCTCCGTCTCAAACTGGAGGGGGCTTCTTAAAGCCACGGTGAGGGTGTCACGCATATATGATTACTGGGAAGGGCCTCAAGGATGGAGAGATTTTCTGGAATTATGGAATGATGTTTTAGAACACCATACATCCATGACAGATGTAAAATTCTCCTTACAGGAGGTCTCTCTATGACTACAGGTATGGTGTGCCAAACCGACTAGGCCGACGCCTGACTGGTGCTAGGAATATCCCACTGCTCAATAGTCGAAGCCAGTAGAGTGACTACGAGATGATGGTTAGATGACTGATACCGGCCTGTAGAAAAGTGTGGTTGATTATGATGCAATTGAGGTGGCTCTGCCTGATCGAAAAACACGAACGACGGTGAAGGAAAACCTGATGTCACCAGATGAGAAGGTTGCGTTTACTAAGCTCTACGGTGGGCCTTATACCTAGTTTAGGTCATGTTCGTTGTCTGGCTAGAAGTACTGATCAAGGAACTCTAATGGCCCATATTGTCACAGCTTCATCGACACTGATGATGACTGGGGACGTTGGTAGGATCCTCCTGGCGCTCTTCATCACCAGGAATCATGTAGTGGTTTACCAACTCTATGGTATTAACCGTTATGTACCCTTGACTGTTACTCGAATAGTCTTCCACTACTAGAAATATTATAGGAGGGATCTCCATCTATGGGGGTATGATGTTGCTGAGAGTACGAGATGACGATGGCATAAGTGGGGGACAATAATTTCCCTTACGCCGCCGATGCTTTCTCTTCTGGGAATAGGGCATCTGAGACGAAGATGCAGAAGTATTTGTTGCAGATTCTGAAGGCCCTGGCCGATTCAAGCATGCATAGATAAGACCATGGGCATCGAAGAATATTTTGCGATCCATACATTCATCTTACGTCTAGGACCCATAGTTAGAAACCTGATGCCACCCGCCTTCGCTATCATTGCTACTGTCTGGCCTTAGAAGACACATGCCATCTGTGTCGGAGTTGGGCATAACTGTAAAATGTTTTTCTCCACCTGGTGTTGAAGAAATTATTTAAACACATAGAATTTCTGAAGGGTGTTCTCCCAGATCAGGTGATAGGGGCAGTAATTAGGGAGATTAGTGAGGTTTTCCTCTTCTCGCCTCCTGCACTCAGGTAGACGTACAATCCCCTGCTCAAAGGAACTGTAGAAGTAGTCGGGGACCTGGACCTCATTGAACGAGTAGTTCTGGTCCCTCCTGTCTGGAAAGGGGGGCCTTAGAGTGTGACCCAAACAAGGGTCATAAGGATCCTATCGAGATGGTGGATCCTGGTTATCATTCATGGGTTCTGGTTGTGCATTCCGTGGGGGCACATGCTGATTCTGAGGTGGGAGTTGCGGGGCCAGATGTTGTGCATGAGGTGGAAGGCCTCTGCTAGGCTTTGGTGGCGAATCCCCAGTTAACCACTCTAGTTACCCGGGGGACTCTATCTGAGCCATTGCAGCGGGCTTGGACCTGGTGGCCTTTCTCACATGGATTGAAGGAGGAAATAGGCGTTCCTGATTAGCCTATTGTCAGGCTTCCTCTAGGTGATGGGACTTATCAGAGATGTCTCAGAATCCCTCAGGGTAGTTTTCGGTGATCATAGAGGGTAATAGTTCCAGCTTGACATTCCCTACGCACATCGTCATCAATTGATCCTACATTAGCAGAATGTTAATAGAGAATTTGAGTCCTTTCCACCGGGCGACAAAGTCTGAAATGCGCACATCAGGCCACTATTTTCACTTTAAGAGGTCTGTGATGCTCGTCTTCTGAGTGGTGGAACAGAACTTCTATAGAAATTTCCTATGGATGTCCTCCCATCCTGCTACTGATCTGAGGTGGAGCTGGTTGTACCAGATAAACATATGACCCTCTAATGTCTGTACAAAACATCGATGTTTGGCGGCTTCCTGGTGCACTTGAGTTCCTAGCATGGGTCCACACCTTGAGATAAAGTGGTCCAGGTGCTGCGGTAGGCCCCCTATCCAATTTAAGAGAGAAAAATCGGTATTTATGAAACTCAGGGGGTGCTGGTATATTATCCACCCGTGTCGGGTATGGGTTGACATCAGGTGGGGTTGCCACCTATTGAGTCTCTAAAGCTTTGAGGTGGTCAATGAGTGCCACTGCTAGATCATCTGGGTAGGGATTACTGTCTTGAAGTGGATCCCTGACCACATGTGAATTAGAGGGTTCTTCATCTTGATAAACAAGCCCAGTGGCCCATGGAGCGGCTGGTGGAATGACTTGTGAGCAGCTGGTGAAACATGAGATGGGTCCTGAGGATTATCATGCCGTTCAGGAGGATTTGGCGTTACATACTGCAACATATTTCTATATGTTCTAGCCTCAATCCTGTCTGCATGGGTAGGATGGTTAGGATCACCAAGGAGATGTCGTGCCTGCCTCTACTGCCCTAGATGAGGATAATCGTAGTCTAGTCGTTACTCCGCAGTGGGTTTAGAAAGTAGGTTGTCGACCATATTATTGTGTTTGGTAGGTTGATGACGTAGTGTATCTTTTTTAGGATTTTCTTCTGCCTTCTGCACTGATCCATATGGGTCAGAGGATTTCACTAATCCTAGGAGTTCCTTTCTCTTGTTGGGATTCCGACAAAGGACTAGTGGATCAGTAGGCTCGGGAAGACCCAATAGATTTCTATGCTGGTGATTGACCCTTCCCAATGGACCCAGTAGCTTCGAAACTCCCTCAGGGGCTAAGTCACCATCAAGGAGCTCCATCTCATTCTCTCCCACTAATAGGTCATCCAATTTTACCGTGACCGTTCCTAGTGGCATATCTTTTATGTTGCCGGGAAAATCATGCTGGCGAATGATGGAACTGAAATGGAGGGTCATGTACTGCCCCCAACCACATATTTTCACATGGGGAGAAGCCTCCTTGATTATCCCAAGAATCAATTTAATGCTCTAGATGCATTATTTTTGGAGGGCCTTATGGCGTCCTGGTGACTATTGGCACTGGGCCACAAGGAGTGCAACCAAATTAATCAAACATCATTGTCGGACGATATCTTTGAAATGTGCCTGACTCTTGGGGTAGGCCACTCATGGATGTCGAAGGAGGAAATGAGTTTCCTATAGGGACTAGAGGAAGAAATCAACCACTTCTTAGTTTAGTGCTTCTAGTGCCCTAAAATTAGGCACAGCAACTAGCCAGAACATCTCTGGGAAATGGTCCACCGCGAGAATATCCCACAAGAACCTTGGTCCAGATTCGGGGTTTTTCCCTTTATTGCCCCACTCATTTATTGGAGGTGGTTGGGGACGAGGTAGTGGTATTGATGTATACCAGTGATATGGAATGATTAACGATGGGGAATACGGCGAGCGAGCTGACAAGCTGCAACATCCTGGGCTATCCTTCGAAGAGTGTAGTGACTTAGCCACCACATCACTGTAAGATGAGATGGTGACTGCAGTTTCTGGTGTAGGGACTATGGCTACGGGCGATGGGCTATGCTACTACTCATCAACCATTGGTCCCCAGAATAGATCTCGATGATCACTAGTAGAGGTAGAGAGTTCTTCACGTGATGATTGTGGTGATTGCACAAACGAAACATATGGGGTTACCAAATTTTCATCCTCCTGGATATACCTACGAAGGGAGGAAGGAATCTGACGGACCTCACATTATGGAAGTATGAGGCTGATGTTCCTTATTCTTGCTCCGGCCCTTGACACATATGATCTAGGTGAGGGTTCCATCGCTGAATCATATTCTGCCTCAGAATTTGAGAAACAGACTGGTTTGATCTTGGTCTGAATCTTCTCAACATTCTCTTTATGGAGGTGACGACCCAACCTCCTGCCACGGGATGGTTCTTTGGAACATGGTATATTTCTATCATGAGGAGGACCTTCGGCCATACTGGTTCTAGGGTAGGGATGATTTCTACTTGAGTGAGCTGGGGTGCGAGGAGCACTTGGACTGATATCAAGGGAACACGAGGAGGACCACTGTGCCCACTGACTGATGTGTAGAGGGAATCTCTGTAAGAATTACTGGATTGGGTAGGACCTCCGTTGTAACTTATATTACCACTACTAAGACCTCCAATATTTTTTCCCCTGGTAGTATCAGTCCATGAAGGGTCCTCGTACTTGTCAAGCTAAGCATGGGTAGGACCTCCGTGTTGGGTGATGGGGAAGCGAAGCTAACCATCACTCATCTGATTGCTAATGAAAATAGGACCTTCATCATCTACTAAAAGTACATGGGAATTACCCCCAAACTAAATATTGACTGGATGCGTAACATCTATACATCAATGATCCATGGCTGAAAAAATTAACACATACCCGATGTAATGAGCACGAGAGAGGCTTCCATAATTAGTGTCACTGCCGTGGCGAGGACCCTCATTCGGATTGAAGGAAGAATGGGATGGACCCCCCATTTTGGGCTTGGATGAGGGGAGGACCCACGTTCTCCATGGTTGTGGTACAAGGAGGACCTCTGTACTGGGTGTCGCTACCACGGGTCGGTCTGCGACGAGTGCTCCTTGCGCCAGCGGGCAAGAGAGTAGACCCTTTCTAACTGTGTGGTAGTTGGGGCCCTGATTCGGGCCATGTATATATGTTCCCTTACTCAGTGTGTGGATGAGGATGATGATATGCATCGACGGTGGCCCAGGCCACAGTAGTGGATGACATTAATGCCCCTTGGCGGGTGTCCTCCTCGGCATGTTCCCGGCGATGGCGTCAGGTCAGCCAAACTGGGCCCGGTGGTGATGGCACATAACTTACCTACTCATTAACCTGTGGGACTAGTTTGGGGTGCTGGTGCGGCCTAGTGGGGGCCCAAATTGGGGGCCCCTGAAACGAGATCCCATCCGGGCTAGCCCAAACATCCCCTACATCGTCGGCGTTGGCAAGGGCGTCATCGAGACGTTCCTGGGTGAGGCCTTTGAAACGATTGTACATTGGGGAGGGGAGTAGTGGCTCCCTGTGCGGACCTTGGGGTGGCAATGGCGATGAGGCACATATGCCTCTAAATCCGGGTGGGCTATATCCTAAGTTGGGATAATCCCCTCTTCCTCGTATCAGCATACAAT
This sequence comes from Viscum album, assembly GCA_963277665.1. Classification (NCBI taxonomy): domain Eukaryota; kingdom Viridiplantae; phylum Streptophyta; class Magnoliopsida; order Santalales; family Viscaceae; genus Viscum; species Viscum album. The sequence continues at coordinate 78,975,602 of OY728139.1, forward strand.
ATATCTTATCACCCTTCAATGTACTAATTTAGAAGGGTAGATGGAGCATGTGTGCCTAGAAGCTATGGGTGTGGAAGCCATCATAGAAGAGATTGATCTATGCGGGATTGTTGCACTGGCATTTCCCCTGCCCCTGCGTCGGTGGGTGGGTGGCGATCAGATTTTTGTTGTAGTTGCTTGCTTTTTGAAAGTATGGAGATTAAACCATTAATGATGAAATAAAGAAACTGATATCCAATGCCCCAGTGCCTTTCTGTATCCCATGGATGGTAAGAAGGATCCACAGTAACAACATCGCAGACCTAGATTTCCAACATTTTGACTGCCCCAACTTCTAGTGAGTTTCACGCTAGGCCCGGTATTTGATTGGCGGGACCCGGTGCCAGATAACTGGATCAGGTGACACACTAATCCACTAATGTCTCAAACGCTACTAATCTCCACATTGAGGAGAATAATTTCACATTGGGTTCACCATTTCTGTTTTTAACACTTTCTCCAGGGCACGTGTATCCGTTTATGGAGGATGCGAGTAGTCGCCCCGTATTCCCAATTTCCAATGGTGGGCGGTATTCGTCTCTTATTCAGAGATGTTTTCTCCTTGATCAAAATGGGATGATGGTATGTCGGCTCTTCATTTCATGGATTCCTCCTCAGATTCCATCGCCTAGTACATGTTTCCCTTATAGATTAAGACGCTGTTTGTGAATCTCATTCCTGATTCCATATCATTATGGATGCCGATTAATTACACTGGTTCTGTCGGGACATTACAAGGGGTCTGGTTATGGAAGAAACCTTTATTCGAGGGAGTAGTCATGTTGGACATCACTGGTGTGTCTGGACGCTGGAACAATAGCACGTCTAGGTTTATTCCCCTTATTATAGGGCGTATCAAGGTTAGAGAAGCCCAAGGAATCCCATGTTAAATGCGAGTAATTATATGTCATATGCATGTATCTAAGGTTTTCCTCAGATTCCCATGTTTAACATAGGGTATGCCGCGTGTTTAACATCTAGCAGATATGGATTAGACTGATCAAAAAAACTGAATAGAGTGGATTAGATGGGTGAAACCCCTAAAGTGAACACTAATGTTGAGGCTAACATGTGGTTAGTTACCCGATTACTGATAGGGTTAGTGAAGAGGTGAATCTGAATTATCTCATGGGGATGTGGTGGCCTGGGTAAGAATCAAGATGGATAATGGATTGTCATGTGATGTGGATGGAAATTAGATAGAGTTGACTCGTGGGCGACAGTGATGTTGGGATTGCGCCTTAAAAAGAGTTCCTACATATCCCCATGGTAGGAAATAAATGTCGACATAGTTCAGGATGGGGGTATAGAATTGGGGTGTGCGCAGAGGACATAAACCCATCGATATACTGGGGATGAAACGTGGTAAGCACCCCAAGGTTGGTCTTAAGCCACTAGGATGGACTAGATGTATGGGTCCAAAAAGAAGGGACGACAAAGGCTTACCGCTAGGTTTGGGTTGATAACAGCTTACCACTGAATGGGGTTCACAACGGTTACTATTGGATGAGGGTGCAATAGCTTTCCACTGGATGGAGGCACAACGGCTTACAATAGGATGGGGTTGTCAATGACATACCACTAGATATGGGTGCAAGGGATAACCTCTAGATGGGGGAGCAATAGCTTATCCCTGGATCGGGGCACAAAAACTTACTTCTAGATGGGGGTAAAACAACTTACCATAGGATGGGGTCACAATGTCTTACCTCCGGATGGGGGAAAACATATTACCACCAGATGGGGGACACAAGGGATTACCATCAGATGGGGGAACAACGACTTACCGTCAGATGGGGGCACAACATCTTACTATCAGATGGGGGTACAACAGCTTACCACTGTATGAGGTTTTACCTCATGGAGGATTCCTAAATATCATGTATAGACAACAAGGATCAAATCCCACTACGTTCTTGATGGTGGATGAAGTTTAACGTCATGTAGGATGAAAAGGGGTAATGCAGTTTAACTTCATGCGGGATGAAGGTGGTTCGACGTGAAGGGGGTCAGAACCTGTGGTTCTTGGTCTTGAACCTATGAGAGGATTCCTACATACCTTTCCTCTGAAAGGATAAAATTACACATACTTTGGGAAGGTGTGGTGAACCTAAGTGAAGTGGTCAGGACCAATGGGTGTTGGGATTGAACCTTAGGGAGGCTTCCTACGTACCTTGCCTTGGCAAGGATCAAAGACCACATAGTTCAGAAGGGGTGTGAACCGACGTGAAGGGAGTCGGGACCAATAGATGGTGGGTTTGAACCTTAGGGAGGCTTCCTACATACCTTGACTTAGAAAGTATCAAAGAACACATAGTTCTGAAGGAGTGTGGGACATACACTTTAGGTGGCCCGAAGGATGTCATATTCGATGCTTACTCTAAGCTCATGTGAGTCATGCTCAGTGTGAGAAAAAGGAGGCAGCAATGAACTGACGATCATGTCCCGAATGTTGCGCCCCTGGGAAGTGGAGTGGGGATTACACATGGTTAGCGGCCCAATGAGAAAATAGGGGAATATGTAGGGTTATCATCCCATGGATATGGAGATTGTGACTTACTCCAAGGTGGAGGCCATGTGTCGACAAAACCCCAAGGGAGAGGGAAATGGCACCGAAGAAAAAAAGGGATTTGGTGCCCTCCCTCCCCCCTCTTTGGTCTTAGTCCAGGAAGAAGATAGGAGGAGCAGGGATACAACCTCTCGCATGAAAGGCTAGGGGCTTATAACAAGGTGGCTTCCCTCTCCCCATAGACAAACGATGGTCCAATAAAGAAGATCTCATTCGATGTGAGGAATGATTTCACTCTCGTGGAGACCAGTGGTCATGCATAATGTCCAAGGTAGGGAACCCCACGTACGACACATGGGGAGAGGTCACAGTTTAACGTCATGTGATGAATACGATGGTGCTTGGAAGATTAAAATTTTGTAGCTCAGATGAGATGGGTTTACTCCGCACCCCTAGGAAAAACATAACTGATACCTGCCCACCCATTAGAAATGTAAGGCATTAACAATTACATGGGGGTTTTATGGAGTTATCCATTAATGGTTCCACGTTAGCGTGGCTATGCGAGGAATAAATAGTCATTATCATTCGTATATGAAGAAGCATGAGGTGAAACAACACAACGTGAAGAACCTCCCAAGGGACCTTGAAATCACTTTGTGCAAACCTAAAAGTCTGCACAGGAAGATAGTGTGTGACACAGGTTTGTTTCACAAAAGAGTACCTCAGATATGGTTCTTTATGGTGAGGATGACACATGGAGTGCACAGGGGGGATGTACGCAAGGGGGGAGGTTGCATTCAAAATGGAAGGGTTGCGTGCAAGCTGGACCAGATGTACGTAAAAGATGTCTGATGCAGAAGATAATTCTGTGAAAAAGGGAATTCTTCAACACAAATGTGTTTTGGTAATATGAAATGGATGAGGATCATGCCCGAGAGGGCCTAGTCGAAGGAGGACCATTGGGGGTCCCGTCACGCAAGATCTAATACCTAAAGGCCATGGTGTATTTTTTGCATGGTCGTAGAAGAGGTGTCTTTCAAGAATTAAAGCATCAGTTTTTCTTTTATTACCATACCCCAATGGGGGAGGTTACACTTCGTTTTATAGAGAAAGTCCTCGAGGGTGGTGTGAAAAGGGGTGCTACGTGCAAACGGTCGGTTGACGTCGCATTGGGCGCGTAAAGGGGTGCTATGCACAAATGATCGGTTGATGTCAAAATTTGGTGTGAAATGGGTTGCAACATGAAAAGGACCGGTTGACGTCGCATTGGACGTGCAAAGAGGTGCAGCTCACAAAGTATTGGTTGACGTCGCATTGGGAGTTCAAAGGGGAACTGCATGCAATTGATCAGTTGGCATCACATTGGGCACCCAAACATTGCAGGTTGAGGACCGCTTGCACTCAACCCAAGTTCCCATTCACGCCGATGCCTTTGGAAGTTTAGGAGTGGTTTCCACAGAAGCATTCCCTTGACGGTGCCTTCGGCGCACTAGATGTGTCATGCTAGAGGGGCGCTTGCAAGCATACCCCGAATCTTGAGTGTGCCTGAATCTTGTGTCCCGGAATCTTCTCTTTCACTTCGGGATTCATTCGTTGATCTTTTATCCTCATTATGCATACCTTATCCAAATTTTCGCGTCAACATATATTACTATAAGAACAGATAAATTTCATTAATAATAGTTTGGTTTGTTAAAAATAATATTTGTAACTTCCATTCCAATCGCTACATGGTAACTTTAATAATATTTTAATGAAAATACTAATAATATATTATACGTAGGTAAAACATGGCCTTGAATATAATGAAAGATCTATGAGGAACTCAAAATTTTGTTTTACCCAAGCCAAACATATAGTTATGTGTATTTAAAATTAATCTAATAGTTTCTTATAGTATAATATTAACTTGGTTTTTCATATAATGCAATCCAACATTTTTTCATTCAAATAAAAAATCCTATATTCACTATTGTATGAAATGAATAAAAATACTTACTTACTTTGAAAATAAATTCACAATGTCTTAGGGTTTTACATTCTACCCCTATAATATTAATTTCACCCTATAAATTCATATGGTTTATTAATGGTTTAATACTTGAATGTTTTTTCATATAAATTGACATCATAAGAATGTATACTAAAACATGATTTAAAAAGTGAAATTTTGAAACATAATAGTTACCCAAAGTAACTCAAAAATTGGTTTCCAGATAGGATAACATAGGTGGTAAGTGAAAATATAAATATGGAAGGGAAATCTAACTATCATGTTCTGATTGACAGTTATATAGAAATTGTTTAGGATAATTTCAATGATTACAAACCAATAACCAAAAGAGGCTTTAAAAAGGCCATTAAGATCATAAAAATGATCACAATATGAAAATATTTTATTTCAAGAACATTTTTCTTAATGTTAAAAACAATTTATGAAATTATTTATATACATGATTTTAGGAAAACCTCACCATTTTTGGAGAAATTGATCAATTTAAAATTCATCACTTACTACAAGAAATGAAGGTGACTTTTTTCATTCTTAACATACTAAAATATCAAGAGGTGGAATGATAATCCATCCAATATTTCATTTGTTATCATCACAAAAAATTATAAAATTTTATCCATTGTTTATGAATCATAATACGGTAACATAGACACTTAAACCTCATCTGATGATTTACTTATACCATTCCCAAAAAGATTATTTTTTTAACCCATCCCAAATATGAAATTCCAAAGACTTAGAAATAACTTCTCTAAATCATCTAACATTGATTCCCCATATATCATAAGGTAGCTCTTGTTTGTAACATTAAAAACAAGTGAATGCCATTATCATTTATTCTATTTAAACATTATAACAACCTAAATTACCATTAAACTATATTGAAAAAATGCATGTTTTCTTATTCCAAATCTTATTGAATCTATTATGTAAAACCAAAAAGTTTTAAACTTCACTGATATTATATATACTACATTGAAAAAACATCCTTAATTAGATCCCAAGTAATCAGTAACATTTAATTTACTCATTCTTATTGAACATATCATTATGTATACATCATTATATCAACATCAAGAACATATTTAGGGTTTTCTTTTCTTTAATCTTGTTTCTTCCATGAATATCACCTTAAAATTAAATCAAATTTTTAGTCCATATGAAGCATTCAAAAAATTCATATAAATCCATATATAAAAATAGTACTAAACAATCCTTATATATATTTCACAATTAATAATTCTTGAATCCAAATGCATAAATACTAAAAATTTTCAACTTCATCCTTAATACATAACGATGCTACCTCATACTACAATTTATTACCTATTTCAATTTACATTTCATATGTATTCTCACAATCATAAGAAATATAACCATTACTTATACCACCTTAGCAATTATCTTTTGACGATTTCAAATTTGGACATTTATTTCCACAATGACCATTCATTACACACATAAAGAGTATAACTTTCGATGATGTTTTAGGGATGCCAATATTCTAATCTATTTTGTCCTTATTTTCCAAAGTCAAAACATCTTTATGTGTCTCTATGATAGTCATTTTGGTGTTTCTTTCAACATTGTCAACACAAATGTAAATAAATCTTCATTCCTCAGTGGTCACCTTTTCCCAAACTCTTAGAGAACTGTTTCTTTTTCAACTTTGGTGGGTCTGAGAGTTGGTGAAGGTACAAATTGTTAATCATGTTTCATGGAAACCAATTAGAAAATATCACAACATCCATCACTCTAGTAATCATCCCATTTAACTTCTCATCTAAAAACTGTATGTCACATTCAACACTAAACTAGTCACCGAGAGTTCCTTCAATTGACAATGGCCAAAAATCATACCGTGATTAGCACTTACCATAGTAGAAAACCACATAATCATGAAAAATCACTTATAATATATATAAATTATGAAAAATTATTTTAAATATATGAATCTGTATTCATAATCTTAGATACATATCTATACATATTCCTATAAATATCCGTAGGTATATCACTAATTTTATCTCATTAATTTTCCAAATATTGACTAAACCTTTACTTTGAAACCAACTATAGTGACCGAGGCTTATCATACATGGATATTACTTCATTTATTATTAATATTCATCACATTTCCGAGGTATATGAACATTCCCCATAATACATTAGAGTCTTTGGAAACATGGAAGAAATTCATCTAAATTTTTAGAATATATTCAATATCTCACATAATGATTTTCTTAGTACTCTTACATAAAACCATTATTAATGACATAGGGAAATGAAACATAAGAAATGTTCAAGCTCAAATGACCTATAAGGTTAAACAAGAAGATATGTTAGCACAATCATGAGCATAATGGTGTGCGAAGAAGAGAATTACATTTGAAGATCATACCATACATAATATGAACTATATACAAGACTCATGAAATAAATACTGGAATCTCATAAAAAATAAATCATATTGGAATCAAGATCATAAACCATGAGATCCTAACAAATGAGTAAGACATAAAATTTTTGGTATACATGAAATAATTTGAAAATGATTTCTATTTTTGTCAAGGAATAATTCCATCTCCATATTAGTGGAATGGGTTCACTCCTCATACTCTCTGGGTAGTCATGGTTCAAATCCCCAACCATCTAGTAGATAATGTTCTTCCCAAGACAGTCTTAGTGGAAAAAGTCCTTTATAGAACCAAGTTAACTCTCTAGTCCATCCAGGTAGATTTCATGATATATAAATATATATCCAATACATTTAATGGAGATATAGGTCCCCTCTATGTCATAATGAAATCATACATACGTGTTATACAAGATCATAAGCAATCATATCATAACCCATGAAATAAATTAGTATCATAAACATGTAATAATATTATAACCTATGGATATGAGGTTGGTTTGATAAAGAATTTATTAAAAAAATAACCCATGAATAGAAGTGGGGGTCATTAGAATAAAACTAATGAATAAGAAATTTTTTTTATGATTCTAGAACCTATGAAATAGAAACAAGTTTCATAATTATCATGCCATCAAAACATAAACCATTAAGTAAAATAATATGATTTTAACCCCTTAAAACATATCCCCAGTAAATAATGAGTAACAATAATTTATTTAATATTATATTGAAGCTAATTTTTTTGAAATATTTTAAAATCGGATTTAGAGAAAAATATTCATTCCTCAATGAAATAGATTGTTTTAAAAAAATTTGAGAACCATTTTTCAAAATAACCTTTTCCCCATAAAAAATAATCTCTATTTTTTTCCATGAAAAAATATAAAATAACCTCTAAAACATTTCCAAAACCTTTTTATTTTAGAAAATATAAAGGAAGATGGAATTTTGTTTGAAAACATTTTGCTTGAAAACTTATAATTGGAACAATAAAGAATTTTGAATTTTTTTCTAGAATATTTGGAAATGAAGATTAATAACATTTTGAAAACAATTTAATTTCAAAATACTCAGAAAACATATAAATGAGAATTGAAAAAAAATTCAAATACTTTTTCTATTAAAACATATAAAATAATAATAAATGTTATTTGAAAAACAATTTCCTTGAACAAAAATAATTTAAAACTTTTTCAAAACTATTTTCTGTAAAAAATTATCAAATATGTTTGACAAAATTTATAAATCCTTTTTATTATAAAACATATAAATTATGCTTAAAACATTTACTAAAACAAGGTTTTTGAATAAAATGGATTTTTAACTGAAGAGAGAAATATGGTTATATTTTTTAGAAACAATTTCTTAATTATAATAAGTACCAAAGAGTGGATTAAAAGGTAAATTTACCTGAACATATAATAAATAATTTTTTTTAATAATGTTAATTAGATATTTTTTGATATTTATTATAAGATTTCATCAATTTAATCATAATCACAAACAATTATGATAAACTATAAGATTGTAACAATAAACTGTTACTACTTTGGTAAAATTGAATCATGATCTCCCTATGATAATAACACTATTTAAAGCTTATAATATAATTAAAATAATAATATTTGTGTTAAAATATTTTAGAGGATAGTATATACACCACATATAAAAATATAGGTTTAGAGCATGTCATGTATCTCAAAAAAACAAAATTGAGAAAAAAAATTACGTTATAGATTGGGTAACTTTTGAACCATTAACCCAATGAAAAAATGTTAATAAAATAGATATTTAATTAAAAAATAAATTTAATTATAATATTAACATAAAACATTCATGGTAACTATTTACACCAAAAAAATTAAATTTGTTTGGAATAAGTCATAAGTCTCATAGAAATAAAAGTTGCACAACAAAACCATTACCTTTTGTCACGAATTTCTTCATTCATATTAAAACCATTAGTATAATAAATATAAAATTATTAGAAAACTACAAAAATCCATATATTTATCTATAATACCATATATTATTTTATTATTATTTATATTACCAATTTATAAACAATTCTAAGAAAATGTTAAATTTATGGAAATATGAACTATATTTTTCATACATGTTTTGACATGTTATTCTTGATCCTCTTACATAGATAATGACTTACATATATCAATATATTAATGAATTATATAAATATAATATATATTCAATATATAAATACATATAATAATCTATAAAATATATCAATATGAAATGGAATACCCCATTCATGGAGATGCTTGGTCGTACATATGCATGAAAACTATTTTCATTTTCTGGCCGTATTCAAAGATAGAAAGTAAATGAAATATATTTAAATATATTTTTTCATTAAATTATATTTATTATTTCATGCATATCATATACTTTTACTGAACCATTATATAATACATTACATGAAATGTGTTAATGAATGACATCACTTTGAGGAGGTGGTAGTCCACACATCCACAAACTAATATTTACGCAAATGGAAATCATGAAAATATGTTTTATGTTAAAAATAAAGAAGTATAAATAAAATATATATATTTTATTTATCATTTTAAAATATTATTTCCATTGTAATTCCAAATAGTGATATGTGTTAACGGAAAAATGAATGGCATCGTTTCACGTTGTGGTAGTCTGCCGTACACATGAAAGATATGTTCAATGACCATTTGATGGAAGTGTGTGTAGGTGTTAGTAGAAACCATATAATAAAAAAATTAACTGTATATTTAATATATGTAGGATATTATCTAACCATTTAATAAGAATAATTTATGCGATGGAGAATGAAAATAATTGAAAATGTCTTATAAAAAGATGTTACATATTCTTTGGGGAACTCCTATTGGTTTACATTAAAGAGCATATTTAGTTGGACTTATGCCCAAAGGGTGGCGAATTGGATGAATGGTGTGGATTTGGTAGTATATGTTTTTAGGTTATGGATGGTCTAAAGGGATTTATATGTTTGAATAAGTGGGGGGGGGGGGGGGGGGTGAGTGATCTTTTTATAGTGGGGAGGAGTGACATTATTATAAATATAAAAATGTAAAAAATATTGACTATTCTCCATTAATTCATAAACCTAAAATAATTTTCTACTATTGAGAAGAGAGAGTACATAGTGAATATTTTACTATCCAATTTATTTTTTACATGTGTGTCTTTTAATTTTCCCTATAATTATTAACCACTATGGAATCATGTTTTTACGTTGTTCACTCTAATTATTTTTAATAACTTTCATTGATATTATTGGTAAAAAAAATAATTTGATGTTATTAGATATTATAAATTATTCTTATTAAAAATATGGAATCCATTATTCTAAATTATAATCATATATGATTAGAAATATAATATAATATTAATCCCACAGTCTCGAGAAATCTGTGAGTTTTTCAATTTTGAAAATGTTCAAAAATTTGAATTGTGTTTATATACAATTTCAATGCAGAATATAGTATAATGAAATACATTGGATTTATTGAATTAATTTAATCTTTAAATGAAATAATTTTATTTTTTAAAATAAATATTATAAAATTCTAAAACATTAAATTTATAATGGGTTCTCCATTATGAAGTGGTAAAATTCCATTTTTGAAAAATGCATCTTTTTATTCATAAAAATAAAATTATTCTTATATTACACCTATCAAATATATTGGATTAGTGTCAAATTTTTTTGATTTCATAGGTAGTATATAAATTTTATTAAACATATACTAAAAAAATGGTTTGATTTATTGAGATAGAATGGTGTTTTTACGTTGAGGAATGGTTTTCTTTGAAATGGAATTTCATTATTTGTAAATTGTTCTAACATTAATTTATAAATAATTGATAACCAAACGATGAATTTTCTTTACATGTGTAAATGATAATTTCAAAATTTAGTTAATATTATTTTTAACATACACTCACGTGGATAATTGGTAACAATAATTATAATCTAATTGTATATTTTTGTTTTCTAAAACTCATCAATTCAATAAATCCAATCTATTGAAGGAACTAGAAATTGTGTATAACACAATCCAATAATAGTGTTGAATGTACCAAAAGATAATATATGTGTTTCTTATAGTGATAGATTAACTTGGTGTTTCATATAATGAACTAATAAAATAGATATTTTTATAAGAAGTGTTAAATTTAGTGTTTTGTGAAATGAAAAATATCAAAAAGATTAAATTAGTTCGATACAAATCTCAAATCATCTTGTGGTGTAACATTATCGCAACACCAAAATAAGATAGTACACATGGGGTTATAACAATATTGAAACATGATGTAACATAATAGTTTTTTAAAATAAAAAATTAGGGTATATAAAATATAATCCCAAGCCTGAAGTACGTACACATGTGATTAACCCATGAAAGTATGTTAAGAATGTCTTGGTGGGTAGCCTTGACATAAGATTTTCTATTCTTGTGTTAATGCCACAAATATATGTCTCATGCCAATTTTATGCTCATATGTATTTTGTAATTTATTCTTTTAGGATTCAAGTATTATGTGTTGTCCCGATTTATTACACAACTCAATTTTAGTATATATGATATGAAGGTTTTGGTTTTGAATTGTCAAGATTATGTTTTCACACCATTTTTATCATGATTTGATTATTTGTTCATTGATATCTCCCTTTTTATGCTTACTGTGAATATATTCTAACTAATTATTATGTTTCCATTCCCTTAGGTATAATTAAAGGTATTATTTGTGATTAATCTAAGAAAGTTTCTAGTTATAAAGAATGATGATTTAATATTTTAGGAATAAATTTTAAAAAATTAATTAGTTATGTCATAGTTTTTAATTTTTAAATAACAATGTTTATATTTTTTAATATCATAATTTGTTAATTATAATTTGGGATAAATTTTGGGGAAAATAAATAATAAGAAAGACGATTAATTTTTTAAAAATTTTAATTCTTAAGGGTGTTTTTATTCTTTATAGGAGAGAGAAATGGATGGGGACAAAGTAGCCAAAAATTAGAGCCAATAAGGATAGAACTCAACTGATTCAATGTAAGACAATGATCCAACCCATTAATGGATATAATATTTATAAATACCATAATTAAGGTCAACCAAGGGACATATGGATAAAGGAGCAGTCATGCTTGTTCAAGTGCAGTATAAAATAGGGAAATTATGTGAGGTGGTGGGAGGATAGCATCACTATAAAGGGGCGATTAATGGAATCACAGGGTGACATATGTGACCCATATAACATGTAAATGGTTTGATTCCATATATTGTTTTGTTAAAATAAGTAAAACCCTCCACCCTTTCCATTGGGGACACACACATGCACGGTGTATGGTGAAATTAAAAAACATCCACTATTTAGACCCATCCGGGAAGGACTCGCCTCAAACACAACATATCAATCATTTATGGCACTCCACATCACTAGGAAACTAGTCTAATAATAGGAGAACCACCAAGAGAGTACCTAGAAATCTCCAGCTTTATCTAAAATTCCATTACTGAGGCCTAAAACCACCATTAATCATCACATGGGGCTTGGAAAACCACCGTAGATTGTTTATAGAAAAACAATAAAGCCTCTATGTCCAATAGTGGTGATTTTTGGATCAAATATGTAGATGTATATGTATATTAGATGGAATAATACAAGGGGGGGGGGTGAATTGTAGGTTTAAAAACATTGTTTTTAAACACATAAGAAATTAGTTTAAATGGTCTTAAACTAATACAATTCACAACAAAAACAAAAAACCACAATTGTATTGAATATAAAAGTATGATGTAAAGTAATAATATAAGAAATGTAAAACAATTGTATTCAAAAGAATAAAATGATCAGATTAATGTAAAAGTGTGAGATTCTATCATAAAGTATATAGAATCTAATAATATAAAATGTAATGGTATAAGTGTAATTGAAACAATTACAAATTAATGTGAAATAGAAAAGGAAACAAAAAAATTTCCTTTCTAATATAATTGGCAGCGGAAAGGTAAAAAGTATTACAATTCTTTTAACCCAAAGAGAAGGGTTATCCTTTTATCTAGGATAAAAGGGTTGTCTTACCACCACCTTGGTAAAACATCGATACGATGATTGGTACGTCTGTCTGCCTATCCTTGGCAGCCCTCGATACGATGATCAGTTCGTCTGTCTGCCTATCCCTGGCAGCCCTAGATACAATGATCGGTTCGTTTGTCTGCCTATCCCCGGTAGCCCTCGATTTTGTAGGTAATCATCACCTCTTTCTTTAAATCACTTTAAAGCCATCGATATGATGATCAGTATTACAAATCACAAACAAAGAACATATAAAAAATACAAAAACGAAGAACGAGCCATTCACATTTTATAGTTTCAAGGATTTTGCACAAAGCATCTCTCTCTAGAACTTGATAGCACAAAATGATCAGTCTTATACACACATATCTTTTATCTTGTCTTCAAATAATCTCCTATTTATAGTCCTCAGGTCCTAATGGTCATATCTCCTCCAATGGTCATATTTCACCGAAAAACTCGAAGGGACTTGGACACCTGGCATTATAAAGGTCATATTGAAACAGAAAACACGACATCTTTTTGATTAGTTTGTAACTAACTCCATGACATAGTTTTGGTTAAAAAAATATATATGAAGATGATAAACATGAGTATGATTAATAGATTCAATACAATTTCTAGTCAGTACGATCAGCATGGTCAGTACGATCAGCATGGTCAGTACGATCATCATGGTCAGTACGATCAGCATAGTCAGTATGATCAGCATGGTTAGTATGATCAGCATGGTCAGTACGATCAGCATCGTCAGTACGATAATTATGTTCAGTACAATTAGCATGGTCAGTATGATCAGAATAGTCAGTACGATCAGCATGGTCAGTACAATCAGCATGGTCAGTACGATCAGCATAGTCGGTACGATCAACATGGTCAGTACGCTCAGCTTAGTCAGTACGATCAGCATGGTCAAAGACATTTGTGATTTCCAAAAGAAGATATAAAAGTGAAAATATAAATTTTGACTCAATAGTGATTCTAACCCATAATAACATAGAATACCCACTACGTTGTATCCCATGTCTATGTGGTGTAGTGGCCAAGGGTATCTAAAGAACGTTGTCTCACCCACTCTCAGAAAATATTTGTGATTTTACTAAGTGCAGGATAGATGTTTCCTTGGATCATTATCCCTATGATAAAGTTAATTAAAAGTTCCTTAATAGGAGTTAAAAATATATGAAAAAAAGTTATAACAAATTAAAAAATATGGGGGTTTTGGTTATGTTTTTTGGGAATTAAAAAAACAGACAAATGAGAAGAACCAATCAAGGACTAAAATTCTTTAAAAACGCTAATATTAGAAGATTTAGCCGGTCTAATCTACACCCATTGACCATTAAATTATTATTTCCTAGTTTTATTATAATTATATCAATTTTTATTCTCTAAACCTTGTCATCCCTTGAACCATATGAAAAATAACACGACCACAAATGTAGGAAAAATTATCAATATGTCAAATTTGGGACATCCAATCCTAAAACCCTGCTTTGATTGTGATCCTAAATGCAATATATGATCAATGTAATACTAGGGAAGAATTTTCTATATTGATGTGAGAATTAATTGATTTTGGTGATGATACTTTAACCCTAAAATTCTATCCCATGATGATTGTGTTTTGCGATTGAAGTTTCACTCACACGAATTACACAAGTTAGACCTCAAAGTCAGGTGTAAGTTGATCGAGTTACTTATAAATTAAAATGAAATTAATTGATGAAAATTAATGAATTAAAATTTGTTTATGGATTTAAATTATAGAATTTAATAGATTAGGGCATGGATAAATTATGAATGAAGGCACTCTTACATGAGTGGATTTTTCATTGTGGAGACATTTTTCATAAGAAATGTATTAAAATTGAAATGCCCAATAACATATCAAATATAAGACTCCATCACCAAGAAGAAAAATTATAATATGAAAAGATAATAACACCAAATATTCATTCAGAAAAATTTCATGTTACAAGCATTAAAACAATGTAACACAAAGTGCGGTGGGATATGAGAGCCTTCTTATAATAGATCATTGCAAAAATCCTTAATTTTTTGAAGAGGTGTGAGATGTTCCCAAGAAACAAACAGTTAGTTAAAATTTCTGAAATCCTTTACAAACCCTCCCAAATAGGGAAAATTTCAATTAAATAGAGCTTGGGATAACTAGGATTTCAAATTTTAAAACGATACATGTTTTATTTGGTCTCCAAAAATGAGTTAAAATTGATTTTGGGTTTTTACTAACTTCCATTATGATCCCTATATTGATTAATATTTTTCCGAATTTTAATTTTATAAATTATTTTGTAAAATTATGAAACTAGGTGCTGAGACGCTGTGTGATTTCAAGGAAAGGGTTGGTAGGAACAATTCCTTGATTTATTTAGGTTTTTAATTGCATGTGTGGGAAAATTTCATGAAAATGTGGAACATATTTTAAATGGGTTATTGTATCATAAATTTGAGTGCATCAATGAGAACATAATCATGGATTTACCATAGGCACGATCTATTATTTCCCAGCACGAGTCGACTGAAAAAGTCACAACAGACATAATCAAAATTATTATATTTAAATAAAATTATTTTAGTTAAAAATACTAATAACTCATGAATGGTGAATCATATTGGAAAACTAAGACAACCATTGAGATCATAATGTTTTGTTTTCCCAAGGCAGGGCCTAATATCGGCCAGTGCAGGTCAACAAAGAAAAATTGTTTTCAGACATTTTAATGAATAAAATAAATTATGAGTTTATTTTATTACAAAGATACATCGATGTAGTGATGCTATTTCTTTTATATGATGATCTCGGTAAGGACCTCGAGTTAGGATCATGACCCTATAAATTTCTTATTGAATCGGGAGTGATTCCATAGAGAATTATCTTGATAGTGACAAAAAACATCGGGATCAGAGACCATTCTTGACAGATCGTCATCAAAAATCAATCCATGAGTGTGAATGATGCATGTCCAAGTTATGGTGGTTGTTACTCTGTGACTTTCTACATTCTTTATTTTCCAAATGAATGCGGGTCAATCCCAGAACAGATTGATCCACAGTTTGATCATTGTGAGATGGTTCATATTTTTTGGGATTATTTTGAGAGTTTTCCTTATTATTATTCATTATTCATTCTAATAATAATGATTTGATTCTTACATGAAAAAAGGATAAGGTTTATTCCTCATGGTTTTATTCATTCTTTTTTCCCTCGTTCTATATGATATTTACCGTCGAACACCATTGGTCACAGTTCAACTTTCTTGGTGGATCTAAATGTGATCTGACCCCCAAATTAGAGGAAAATTGACCACAGAGACCAAATTAGTGTAGATCAGATTCTATAGAACCTAGATCAATAATTGATTTGAATTATAGGCATTATAGGTGGATCAATGGTCTGGGGAAGGGACCCGTGGTGTGGCAGTCCGTCGAGGCGGCAACCGCGTCGGCGGCTGCGAGACACGACTAATGGCCTATTTGACTGGGCCAAATAGATGACATGTGAGATGGGTTGAGCCCTGTAGGAGCAGGCCCTTAATAATTAATTAGGGTTCAGGTTAGCCTAGATTGAGAGGGCTGGGTTTGCCCATTGGATCTGGCTGGATTTGGGTTGGACCTCGGGTTGATCCATGGAGGTCGTATAGTTGTTCATGGTGGATGACGACCATGGAAGCTTGAGCTTCCACAACAAGTTCAAAAGGATCAACCATTGGGCAGTCGACTGCCATGTTTGGGAGATCAACCATGAGTCTGTCCATGACTAGGTTTCCCCATCTGAAATTTTGAAACATCCATAACATTCAAACTGGATGTATTTTTGACGATTATTCTAAAACATTGTGTCACATATGATGAGAACGTCATTTCAAGATTTTCTATGTGGGGTTTTGCGGAGTTTTCATAAGACTGAATGGATTGATAAGTGAGTTATCCAAAAATTATCATGCTTCAAGAAAAAATTTCTATGGCTGGATATGATCTTGATATTGTGTGTGTTATGGAGACTATGTGTGCTATAGTGAATTTTTATCTTATAGAGACTGTGTTTCTTATGGAGTGCATGTATCCAATGAAGACTATGTGTATTACAAATACTATGTGTCTTATAAAGTATATGTGTCTTATGGGGAATATGTTTCTTGTTGAGACTGTGTGTCTTATTTTATATAGTACATCTGGATGTTCTTCTTATATTTTATGTGGACATATATCTATGTGTAGCTGAATATTTACTCTTTTGTGGTATTCCCTGGTGGTATTCCTTCGTGGTATTTTATGTGTGGTATTCATTCATGGTAATTTATTTATGGTGTTACTTTGTGGTATTTCCTTTTTGGTATTCCCTTTATGGTATTCCTTTTTGGTTTTGGGCTGTTCTACTATGTATTGTATTACTCACCCCTTCATGGGATTTTCCTGCACATGTCGTGTCCTGTATAGACAATAAACTATTCTTTGGAGTTCCTAGAAGACTAGGACCTGGATGTTCCTTCTGAGGTTGAACTGGATGAGGTGTGTTCCTGTATCTTTTCAAATGATAATCCCAATACATCATACTTTATAGGTTGGAATTGTGGAGGTTGGAGTTTTATCATTTTGTAGGATGTTCATGGCCCTATTTACATTCCAGTACATTAACTGTTGTACATGGGTTTTGTGATATAGTGGATTTCATGAATTTCTTACTTAGTACATTATTTTTTAGATTTTATTTCTAGGAGATGAGTGCGTATGTGTGAAAATGTACTGAGGAAAGTGCATCCAATTTTTGGGATATTCTTATGTGGTGTTAGTCACCAACCCCTGGTCTATTAGAGGTGGGATTGGGGTACTCACAGTATGGTCCCCTCTTGGATGGGTTGTGACAGAGTGGTATCAGAGGAGGTCAGTTATACTTTTCAACATGGACTTTATGAGCTCTGTTTGAGGAAACAATTTTAAGTGTTTAGAGTTTGTAAGTCAATGTCATGGAATCTAGTATTGATTTGTAAGGTGATGTATCCATATATCAGGACACTGAGCACCTAATTTTCGTCTTGGTACATGAAAACACTGGATAAAGGGAAACTAATGGTACATGGATCATATTGGAATGGTTTGTGTCTTCTATATCCTTCTTCAGTGACCTCTCTAGATATAATTTATTAACAATTCTACAATTTTTTTTATTATTGGATGACTCAACCCTGATAGCTATCCAAAGTTCTGGTTCCTTATCATAAGGAGACTCTTCCTAACTACAAGGCATTGGTATAAGGGAATGTACTGAAGATATCACCTCTGGGTCATTTACCAGCTATGACACACCCATCAAGAAGAAACTACTACTAGCACGAATAGTCGAGGATATACATAAATTAAGAGTGGTTCGTGAGTTTTAGAGGCAGAAACCTCACATGTTTCTGTGTGTGTCAGACCCCAAGCAGCTAAGGATTGGATGGAGGTAGTTAATCATGTCTTATGCCTTTTGAGGATTCCTTTTGACTAGATGGTAGTTCGTGTCCCGAGTCATTTTCAATACTATGTGGGGTGATGGTGGAGCTTAGTGACCCAGACATGTGATGAGATGAATCTATCATTGGAAGACTTAGAGTGTCTCTTCATAGAGTAGTTATTTACAACCAAATTAATTTTGGTGCACATACAGGGGCTTTTGCATCTGCATCATTACATTCAGGCTATGGCGGAGTATGTGGTGAGATTTACTGATCTTTTTCACTACTCCAATGATATGGTACAAAACCCATTCTTATGGGATCATACCTTTGACTAGTGACTAAAACTCTAGTTTAAGGCATCCAATATATCCCTTTGAATTTCTACTTAAGTTGTGGTACTTGAGAAATCCCTACTAGTTGAGTTATTTCTAACGGAGAAGTCACCGGTAGTGGGAGTCACGAATAACAACTAGGTAGTTTGAACCATCAAAGTTGGTCCCCATCGATAATCATTTAGACCCAACCTTTTTGGCACTTTGGGAGACGATCCTAGGATATATGATCAGTGGTGTAGGTCTCCCTGTACAGCTTGATTTAGCTAAGTGATAGGCTGAATGACTCAAATGGCAGACAAGGACATCTGGCATGATATTTCACAACCCATCATATGGACAATCAGTATATGGTCATGAGGACACCTAGTTAGTAGAAGAGGCATGAATGGGGTGTCCACAACATGGAATATGTGGAAAAGAAGAAGTCTTGCTGGCATGAGGTAGTCGGAGGTTCGAGCTATTACCACCACCACCACTAGGTGGTCCGCAAAAAAATTCAGGAGCTAGTAGATGGGGATGAGGATTGATACTGATGAAGATTCATATGAACCCAAGGATCCAGGGATGATTAGAAGTATTATATATTTCTTTTCCACCTTAGATGCAGTTTTTATAGACCTTGGCATTACAAATTATTTTCTATCCATGAACCTTATTCAAGACTCAGATATTTAAGATGAATCATTGACTCAACTCTTATTCATAAAAACTCATATTGATGGAGATTAGATGATCATGCTATGATGCCAAAAGTGTTACCTTAATATAGGAGGATAGAGTTTCAATTGGCATCTCTTGGAAGTGGCATTCAGGGATTATGATGTCATTATCGATTTTGGATGGTTATCCACCATTCATCCAGAGATTAACTATTTTAGGCATAGGGTGCAGTGTGCCTATAGTGGTTGGACTAGTTTTTCCATTTTTGGTGATAAATTAAACATAGGTAGAGAAATATGGACTCACACATATGAGGGTGCACCCGATCACTCATCAGTTGGATATCCTAACCGTTGTTTCATTGTATGATTTGAGTCCACTATTTCCTATAGTTATGGAAGAGAATGAAGACATTTTTCGTGATGATGTTCTATAATTACCTCCCCATTGAGAGGTATAATTATACATGGATCTGTACCCTAGGATAGTTCTGATATCTACAACTACATATCAGTTGTATCCCACAATGCATCATGAGTTGAGGGTGCATCAGGAGGACCTATAGGGTAAGGGTATCTTGAGACCTAGTGTTTCGCCGTAGGAAGCCCATCTTTTGTTTTCTAAGAAGGTATATGAGAGCTTAAGATTATGTGTGGAATTCTAAAACCTAAACCAGGTTACCATGAAAAATAAGTATCCACTATCAATGATCGATGATCTTTTATAATAGTTGAAAGGGGTGCTTTGGTTCTCGAAGATTGGCCTCAAATATGGATATCACTGGCTATGATTACGAGATGAGGATATACCAAAGATGACATAAAAATGTCTTTACAACAACTATGTGTACTTGTTGATGTCTTTTTTCTAGAAGAATACCCCGGAAGTGTTTATGGGACTCATGAACCTGATCATTCAGCATTTCAAAGACCGATTCTTGGTGGTCTTCAAGGATTAAAACCTAGTCTAATAAGCATCTAATGAGGAGGATGTGAGAAACTTGAGGATAGTTTTAGAAAAATTCTAAGAGAACCATATTTATGAGAAGCTCTCGAAGTGACAGTTATTAAATTAGGATGTCCATTTTCAGTGACACATCATTTTAGATGTTGTAGTTGTAGTGGGTCTGGCGAAGAATGAGGCGGTGATTTCTAGGGAGCCACCCAAGAGTGTTATTGAGGTGAGAAGATTCATGGGTTTGGATTGGTTCAATTAAATGTTTGTACCAAAAATTTCCAAAGTGGAACCATCCTTGAAAACTTTTAAAATAAAAGAACAACCTTTTTTTGGATGGTGAAGTTCTAGATGAGTTTTAAGTAGTTAAGGAAGAGATTGAAGAGCGCTCCCATCACGAGATTTCCTTAGGAGGCTGCTGAGTATGTAGTGTTCTACAATCCATCCAGAACAGGTCTTGGTTATGACCTAATGTAGGAGAAAGGTGTGATTTTCTATGTTTCATAATAGTTGATACTACACAAGAGAAACTATATGACCTGTGATCTTGATTTATCAGTGGTATTCTTCACTCTAATGATATGGAAACACTACCTGATGGGAGTGAAGTTTATAATCTATTATGACCACCAGATTCTCATGTATATATTCTCTCAGAAGGATATAAACTTGAGATAGAGTAAAATACTAGAGTTCTTCTGGGACTATGTCTTTGAGATTTTCTATACTCCTAAGAAGGGGAACTTGGTTGAAGATTCTCTCAGAGGGAGATCTGGGTCGCTGTGCTGAATGAGGAATGAGAGCAGATGTACTTGTTGCAGATATCCATTGTGGATGGGGATGGAGAAACTTAACTCTAGTCGATTGTTGATACCCCTCCACTATTATAGTGATGTAGGGAGGTATAGTTGGGGGAAAACTACTTTGAGACTTTACATGCTCGAATGTCTTTAGGGAATTCCCCTTGAATAATTTTAAAATGTAGGGAGCAAGTCTCCCATTACCAAGGGAATACACTAATACTATTTTTGTATTAGCATGATATTTTGAGGGAGTTTCATAAATCCCATTTTGTGGTACATCAATGTGTGGTAAAGATGTACTGGGACCTGTGATATCAATTTTGAAATATAGGGATGAAGAAGGGAGTTGTAAAGATCGTTCCTTGATGCCTCATTTGTTAGTAGGTGAATGTCGATCACCAGGTACCAGTGGGGTTGAAAACCCATTTAGGTGATGGAATGGAAGTGGTATGGGATACCAGTTGAAATTTGGATAGGATTACAACATATATCCAGGGGAATGATAACATTTGTGTGATTTTTGATTGACTCACCATGTATGCCCACTTACAAGCTATTCGGGAGTAGAGTTCAGTAGAGATATTATGACACATATACATATTGGAGATATTTTAGATCCATGGAGTTCCAATGAAAATAGTCTCTGATGGTGATGCTATTTTTACATCCCAATTGTGGAATGGATTGTAGGAGGCTTTTGAGACTCAGTTACTCTTGAGTATGACTTTTCACCAAAGGATTTAAATAAAGATAGAGTGGACTATTCATGTTTGAGAGGACATGGTACATGATTTCATGTTAGATTATTTCTATATTTAAAAGGATCACCTACCTCTGGTGAAGTTTTCATAAAAAAAAAGTAATATTCGACCATCCTTATTGAACCATTCAAGTTCTTTTACGAGTGACCCTATTGGTCACCACTTTGCTAGATGGAGCACAGAGATTCACCAGTCATGGGGCTGGAATTGGTTTAGGTGACTAAAGAGAAGGTGAAAATCATCCATGAGCGTATAAATAATAAATAGATCCAAAAAAACGTCTTATTCTAATAGGTGTTAGAGACATTTGGAGTTTGATAAAGGAGACCATGTTTTCCTTTGGGTCTCACCTCGATAGGGATTACAAATATTTGGTCTAGGTAGAATGAAATCATAGTGCTTCATTAGATCTTTCTTGATACTATATAGAGTTGGAGAGAAGGTTTACCTCTTGGCTCTAGAACTCTAGATAGAGTAGGTACATGACATCTTCCATGGGTGAATGCTGAGCAGGTATGTGCATGAATCATCAAATGTCATTAACTGAGGAGAGCTTGACATTGAAGATGGGGGATATTTTTTCGATTATCTTTTGGAGAACAGGGATCAATAGGATTGATCCTTAATGGATGTTCAATTCATTTAGTTTGCATTAGGTGGAAGCATGAGAATCTCCAGGAGAACACATGGTAGTAGGAGGCCCATATTCATGCTCATTACTATCATTTGTTTGAGTAGTCCTTTTTTGGGTTTTTAGGGATGTAAATAACTAAGGTGGGGAGAAGTTAATGACTCAGATATTTACTATTTTTTTTAGAAATTATTTGGGAAAATTACAAGACTATGTAATGAAAGGAGATATGATTCCAAGGATCGAGGTGACAAAAAAAATTTGTTAAAAAATTATATGTTTTTAATTGCATGTGGGAATGGAATTTTTTTAAATGTATAATATCTTTTAAACATTTTCCCAGATCAAAAATATGAGGGCACCGTTGAGATAATAATGGAGACATTACCCTATGAATAACTGAACTTTGGTCAGCATAAATCATTTTAAGAAAATGTCACCAACTACGTACCTGTATATAAAATAATTATATAAAATTATTTAATTTTAAAATCCTAATAACTCATGAATGGTCACTCAGATTTATAAAATGAGAACACTAATGATTTGGTAATATGGTGTTTTCCCTTAGGGAGGGCTAACATCGGCCGATGTGGGACATATGTGTGAATTTGTTTTGAGCATTTTATTAAATAAAATAAAATATGAGTTTATTTTTTTTAATCTTACATTGACAGAGTGATTCTATTTCATTTAAAAGAAGATCTATCCCAAGACCTAGTGTCAGGCTCATAACACTGGAAATTCTCAAGAGGCTATGGAGGGAATCCATATAGAATTCTCCGGGCAGCAACGAAAAACATCGGGATTTGATATCATTATTGATAGACCACCAATGAAAATAAATTCTCGATATAAAACGATCCATATCCTAGGTTGGTTGGTTTTTACATTGTGATTTTACCCATTCTGGATTTTCTTGATGAACGTGGGTCAATCCACGATGAGATCAATCAGTTGTTTGATCATTAAAGGATGGTTTATAATTGCGAGGATTATTTATTGGGTTTTTATTAATATTCTTCATTCTTCATAATAATAATAATTAATTGAGGCTGACACAAATAAATTCCACATTTCATTCCTCATGGTGTTCTTCCTACTTTTCACTCCCACGTTCTTTGGAAACATCACAAATGGACCCCTATGGTCACTGTTATACATTCCAGGATGCTCTGAACATTATCAAACTGCTAGATTGGAGGAAAACCAATAGAATAGGTCGGATCACTGTACATCAGTACCCAAGGAACCATGATCTAAAACTATTTTGAAATCTGGGCATTGGAGGCGGCTCGGTGGCTGAAGGAATGGACCACCAGCGTGAGTCCGAGATGATGGTCCAATGAGGGGGTGTAGTGGTTCATTGAGGTGGTGCAGGGCAGTGTGGAAACTAGAGGCTTTGGCCGTGGAAATTAACGACAGTTATGGTGGGCCACCAAACATAGTAGGGGGATTCATGCAGAGGTGAGATTCATAGAACGTGGATGGATTGCAAGATGCGATGGTGGTGGTAAACATGTGGGATGCAGCCGGTGACCACTTTGACCAAGCCAGATGGCCTGCATGCGAGATGGGTCGGGCCTGGGAGGAACATTCTAGGTCATACCCTTGGTCGAAAAATGGTAGTCGCATGATTGAACATCATGAAAGATCATGTTTTCATGGCACAATCACACGGAACGACTGTGGCATGGTTGACTGTGAGTCGGTCCACGACTGATTGATCCCCTTCATGAATTTTCAAATGACCATAACATTTATACCAGTCATCTATGTGATGAGCTATCTGCAGTGTTGGGACCCTTGTGAAAATATATTCATTTAAATATATACTTATTGGGGTTTTTTGTATGAGTGTTTGTAATAACTAATGGCATTAGGAGTGTGTTCTCTCAGAACTAGTGTGCTTTGAGAAAAATATTTTATGGCTGGTTGTGGCCAAGAGACTATGTGTCTTCGTGAAACTATGTGTCTTATGGAGACTATGTGTCTTATAGAGAATGTTATTCTAATTGAGACTGTGTGTGTTATGAGGAATATATGTCTTAAGGAGACTATTTCTCTTTATGAGACTATGTGTCTTATTGGATTGATTATGTTCTTAACATATTTTCTATAGAAATATATCTATGTGGAGATGACATTGTATTACTTTACGGTATTCATTGGTTGTATTAAGTGGTGGTGTTTTATATATGGTATTACTTTTTGGAATTAATTTTTTGTTATTCCTTCATTGTATTTCCTTTTTGTTATTTTCTTTTTGGTATTCCTTTCTGGTTTTATAGTGACCTACAGAGTATTGTTTTACTCACCCCTATATAGGCTTTTCCCACGCATGTCATGTCTTGTGCATATGATCGACTCATTGATGTAGATCTAGGAAGACCAAGACCTATTAATGACATGTGAGACTAGATATGCCGATGGGTGTTCTAGCATGTTTTCTGATGACTTTCTAAGTACCTCTTTCATAAAAGGTTGGAGAAGTGACTAAAGTCTCTTTTATTTTGGTGGGATTTTTTTGGACCTATTTACATTAGAGTATATTAATTTTTGAACTATGTTTTTGGATATAGTGGGTTGTAAAAATTCATTACATAGTTATTTTACATTTTAGATTTTATGGATTGGATATGTATGTGTGTGTGTATAGGAACAAAGGAAAATTCCTCTCATTTGCGGGATACGCCTACTCGGTGATAGTCACTAGCCCCTAGCCTATTGGGAATGAGATTGGGGGAGTCCTGGAAGAGGCCCATCTAGGGAGGGTTGTGAAAATCCATGTGTCCCTCATTTTTAGTGAAATTATTAAAATTGATTCCTATAACTTCTACTAATTTTTTGGCTAAATCTAAGTAGTAATGAAGGAGTTATGGCCGCATTAGTCAGGTGGGTCCATTCTACTAAATTTTGTCAATCCCTTCAGTAATTCCCATTTTCAGCCCTCCAAATGAACTATTCAACTATCATGGTCAGAATAAAAAGTGTAGAAAATTTTTACATCAGTATTAATATAAATTTTATATCTATGTTGTGACCACAGAACAATTTTTTTTCAAAAATACTATGGTGAAATTAAAATGTTAAAAATAGAATCTCAATGAAATTTTAAAATTCATGACCAAAACACATTTTTACATTAAATAACATAAATAATTTTATTTTTGGGAAATTATATCAATAAATATAAATAAAATATTCCTCAAAACATGTATTATACACTCCATAAAATTACCCATTTTTACTCCCTAGGTTAACCACATATCATGTTATCTAGAAAATGATGCATTTTGAAATTTCTCACTCTAGGATGCCAATATGAGCATACCAAGATTCACCCAAAATAATTAAATCTCAAAAAATAAAAACGTAAATGTCTCAAAATAAATTTCAATACAAAATATAATTATATAATTGACACTTATAAAGTGAAAATTTATTATGTGTCAACAGTGCTACAACCTCCCCATGTGTCTGTTCCAATAATTTCTATCATCTCTCTCCACCCTTTATCCAATATATTCAGGACAAGAAATGATTTTATTATGACCTAATTCTATTCCACTGAACTTATTCAGCATATATAGTAATAAAATTCTAAAACCCACTGATATGCATTTCCATAAGTTAAACATTGAGATATGGACCTAGATATCCCGACATGTTGTAAATTTCATCATCTGCTATTTATTTATTTGTTATTTTGTTTTTATATGGTGTAAAACAGTCAAATATTAGGTACACATGCATAGGTGAATCTGGTACAACGATGAAAATGATCAGAATAGAAAAAATGTGTGGAAAGACTATGTTTTAAGATGAAAATGATTGCATAAAAAGATTATACATTCAATGGGGTATGAGAAACTCACATGTCATGATTGTGTGTGATGTGAATGTATATATTAAATGAAATTTTTTTAACATAAATTCCCCAAAATGAATGATTCCAAATATATCAATGTGTACATAAAGACACAATCAAACATATCATTGGCCAACTTCCATTTTCACAAAAATCGACAACCAAAGATAAAAATTCCGCCTACATCCCATGAGGTTTTAAAAATAAACATGAAATCTCAATTATTTTAATGGATGTAATTGGTACAAGAAATTATTTATTTTTATCTTTTTTAGTTGTTTTTATTAAACCAAAGAATATAAAACACTCAAAAAATAAAAATATTAAGGAATCTACCGTAAATGAAATTCCCTCCCCCACACTAAAAGTATTATATTTTCCTCAATGAATTATTATTCATTGGACATGTAAGAGTACATATAATTGAATTAAAATAATTAGGTATTTAGGGGAGATACTACCTGACGAATTCGTAGTGAAACATTGAGTTCACCTCCAAAGTCTTACAAACTAAAAACCTTCATGGAAAAGAAGAAAAAGAAAAAATAATAAATTTATTTCAAAAAACTAAAATATAATGAGACTGAATATAGAAGGATAGAACATGGTTTAATCCACAATGTGGGCCCTGGGTTATGATTTCCAAAACATTGGAAGTTCTAGTTAGTTATCTCCAATCTGATGGTGGGTAGAGTTCCTTAGAGAAGAACCACTAGTACTTCTTAATAATAACTTATACTTCCTCTTCCATTATGTTGAAGAATCCATATAAAGCGTATTGAAAATCCACCCCCATTAAAATGAGAAACTTATTGTATGGCGGGGTTAGAATAATGAATGAGTACTCCTCTTCCTTGGTTTCTACTTACATGAATCATTATTCATTATCCAATACTTTCTAAAGTAATGATGCATCAATAGAATAATAAAATAGAATGTTACAGTGTATTTCTATTTGAAAAAAATTAAATCATGAAGTTAAAATATAAAAATATTCCCTTTTAATGTAATTTTTTTGTTTTTTTCAGGAAAATATACTTTTATATCCTCATAAAATCCCTCCAATAAGTGTTTAATATTTCTTGGGAGCACTATATGTTCCCAATACAGTGAATATTATTTTCTTCATTAAATACCAAGTCATAAAAAGTGTTGTCTGAATCATAAAACATCATGAAAAGGGAGGTGAATCACAATTCATTTTTAATAAATTTAGATGATAATTGTTTTGATAAAATATCATCTCCATGTCTTTGTTTATTTTCAATTTAAAGTACTTTTCTAATAAATTTTAGAATAGTTCTACTATGTCTCTTTTGTAGTTGCCTTATCGGTTTAAGCCCCATCCTCTAAAATAAATCAATATATTCCAATGGATGGGATAATTAAAAATATATCATCCAAGTTCCACCCGATTTCTTTAATGTTCTACCTCAAAAGACTCAATTTTTTTTCTTCATCTTCAAAAGGGATATTGTTGGAAATTATAATAGGTAAACTCTCACCCCTAAAAAGTATGAGTATTTGAGATTCGGTGGAAATTGATTGATTTCCAAGGGTGGTGATTATGGATATAGAAATTGATGGAACCAAAATATGTTCACAATGAACATCAGTATCAGATTAAATGTCATAAAAATCAGAGAATAAAGCATTAAATACATGAATATACTAAATAGCCATGTCATAATCAGAGTGAACCTGATTAAAATCAGAATATAAATCTATATAAAAATCATTTCCAAGTTAGGTTTGTGAATTATAAACATGTCTCTAAGTGACAGTAGATAATAAAATAGAACCAAATATCATAATATCTATAAGAATAGGACAATAAATTTCCATGGGGGTTTTTATATTGAGGATCAAAATGGGAGATAAATAATGAAGAATAGTTCTTTTAGGGGTACATCTAGGAGTACATAAAATTAAATATCATAACATCATCTCTAGACTCCATTGAAATTGTACCCTCATGGACATTTATTATAGTTTTTTCAGTTTTAGGAAGTTCATACATTAGATAATGGGAGAAAAATAACATATATTATCATATACCATGTAAAAAATGTGGAAATATTCTAGAGAGATCATATATATTACCAAAAAAGAATATCCTCAATGACACTTAATGGATAAGTTGTAGCTCTATTAACCAACTACACCACTACTATCAATTCATTCAACTCAATAAACTATAAGGAATATAATAAAGAGTGTTTCATCACATTTATTGAATATCCCTAATACATAATGCATCAAAAAAATGTAAATTCCTGATGGTATCAAGAACGGTGAATATCAATGGATCCTTTCACATTGATGGCATTGATTGAGTTGGTGTAATGAATGATGAAACATTTCTTCCAATATTGATCCTCTCATATCCCATTATCTCTCCTTGATTGGTACAAATTTCATTTAAGAATTTTGGAATATCTTATGATTTGGTTAATGAGCATAGGAAGGGCTATGTTTATCTCAACACACTTGAATGTGTCAAAAACCTCGTTTTTTATTTCCCCTTCAGCCATGTTTTTTGTTTGAAAAAAATCTATTGCAAAGGTAATGGTTTTTTGTTAAATATGAAGAATTTTAATCTTACCATTTCTATTCTGTTTGTGTTTCTTAATGATCGGTGATGATGGTGGAATATCCTCTGGATAGATGAATCCTAGTGGACTAAGAATAATTAACTCACTTTTTTTCTTCCTGATCTATAATTTTATGGAACTAACACTACCCTTTTTATTATTCATGGTTTGGGAGGTCATGTATCCAATGTTATTCTTCAACATTTCATGGTGGGTAGTTTCAATATGGATCATTTTTACATTTATCCCCATCACTCTGTTCCTTGACACTTGATCTAAATCTATTGATTAAGAACAATTTGTCGCAAAATATCATTAGTGTTAGAATCTCAAATTGTTTGGGTATTACATTTTTTTGGATTTTGGATTATTTGGCTTCAAATATACTTTAGAATTTTTGAAAACCCTAATGGTAAGGTTGGGGTTCTAATACGTTTTTTTTTGAAAATGATCCCTCTTTCTTTTTTCAAAACGATACCCAATATCAAAATGATCCTACCATACATGATTATTATTTGGTGTGAAGGAATCATACTAATTTTTTGGGGTGAATAATGTTATTGAAATGGCCTTCCTATTAACATTACTACATAATACTCAATCTCTTGTAGTCATGGGAACAAATTTGTTAGAAGGTCAAGTGCAATAAAAATTCCATAATGCTTCATTGGAGCATAGGGAAAATATTTTTGGGAAAATTCTATCTATCTCTCCATATAGGTTATCTCATAAAACATAGTATCAATTAAATGATTCTCAAGAGAAGAGGGACTTATATTATATACTCCCCTTATAAGCACTACACCTCAATCACTAAAGATATGATATTTTTTTCTATCAATTCAATCAATGATCGAGAAGCAAATGGTGTTTTTTAATCTAATTCTCCTCCTACTACTGCACCCCCAATGCTCCTCTCCATGGGAGTGAGGCCTTCACAGAAGTGTTGGGTGATGAAGTTTTCATTGATTTCTAACATGGGAAATTTTCATATAACTACATGATCTACTCTAAGTACCCATACATTGATTATCCCTATCATTTCTTAATTCTTGAGTTCTCCTTTTGAATTGCTATTATCATTGATATTTGAAAGAATATCAGTATGAAAATAAGTTTCAAACTATTCAAAGATGTAACAACTTCAGGCTTTATGTGATACATCCAATATTTTACAGTTTAATCAAGTGAGAATGGGAAATCCCTTAATTTGATTTTGTCTTCAGAGATATTCCTTGGAATATATGTTTTGAAAATTATATTGAATTCCATTATATGTTTATTTGGATCCTCACTAGAGAGGCCATGTAGTTTCTGGGGAAGGTGAATTAGCCTATATTTCATATCCAATTCTGATTAAATATTTTTATATTCTATATATGTTGGTTGATAATTATCATCGGGTGAATCTATCTATCGAATTGATCTTGTCTGTTCATTTTTTTCATCCATTTTTTGAAACATAATTTTTTGAGATGAGATACCAGGATCACTAATATTAAAATGATAAAAATAATTATCTGTTGGAATTTTGACACTTCTTAAATATCATGACTGTCTACCTTGTGCACTATATCTTTTTTTAACCTCAATGTGAACTTTAAATGAACATCAGGGGTTGATCATGTCATCAATTAGAGTGAACAAAATATTGAAGACCATAATATCATTAAATGAGGTTTCAATTCATGGTCTGAAAATGAAGACGTGGGTAAGAAATAATATAAATTAATAGGGAAGAGATGAAAAAAATTAAGAGAAGAGGTGGAATAAATGAATTTCCTCCCCAACATCAGTGCCAATATAATGAGCATGGTCGCACACTCTCTCAAAAATTATTTTTGACATTACTAAGTTAATTAAATTGGATGATATTGGATTTTATCTTAGAGAGGAATTGAATTTAAAACACCTTAATAGGATAGAAGAATCCATTAAAATATGTGAAAAAATGAAAAAATATTGAGGGGTTTGTTTTTATTTTCGAACAACAAAAAAAATGATGAATAAAACAATCAAGGTCAAAAATTATTTAAAAAATATAATATGAGAAAACATCGCTAATATAATTGACCCCTCCAATATTAAATTATCATGATCACATAAGATTATAATTCTTTCAATTGTGATTCCATAACATTGTCAACCCTCAAACACTATGAAACTGAAAATTACAAAAAAATTGGAAATAGTGAGCCTTAGGTCAACTTCAAGACATTCAATCACACCACCCTTTTTTGATTATGATATAAAATAAAACATACCATCAATGTAAAATTAGAGAAGTATATCATCAATATAGTTATTAATTAATTGAATTTGGGTAAGATACATGAACCCTATAATTCTATCATAATTTGATTGGATTTTGTGACTGGTGTTTCACTCACAAAATTTACACAAATCCAACTTTCCAATAAAGTGAAAGTTTATCGAGTTCCTTATATATTAAAAATAAATTACTTGATTGTAACTTATTAATTAAAATAATATTATGAATTAAAATTAAATAAATTAATGTCATAGATATTTGATAAAATGCAAACTTAATCACACTTCCATGGGTGGATTTGTCATCCTGTAGACATTTTTCATAATCACGGATTGAAAAGGAAACACATAATCTTGTCACCACTCTAAGATTACATCATTAGGAAGAAAAACTATATGATGAAAAAATAATTACATAGAATATTTATTTAAAAAATCATGTTACAAGCATGAAAACAGAGAAACACAATGTGAAAGAGGGTGAGGAGAGACTAATTGGAATAAATATTTGCACAAAGCCTTACTTCTTCTATGTGGTGCTAGATGATTCCTAAAACCGAAAATTTGGGAAAAACTTCCCAAACCCTCTTTAATCCCTTCAAAAGAGTGAAAATATTGTTTAAATAGAGTTTGGGAGGTATAGGGTTTCAAATTCCAAAATGGTACATGCATCAGTTGGTCTCAACAAAATACTTCAAATTGATCCAAGCCTTCTAAAACAGTAAATTATGATCCAAGTGTCCCCAGTATAATTAAATTCCAAAAATTGATTCCATTAATGTAAACCAAGATTTAACCTAATTCTATGAAGTAATGAAGTGTTTATGTATGTTTTAGTGAGTTGGGGTCCATTCAATCGAATTCTATTAAGTCCTTTATTAGTGCCCATTTTTAGCCCTCCAAATTTGATATCCAAAAATAATTATCATATTAATAGGTTTAATTTTTTTTATTTTAACATTACTATACATTTTAAAGTAAAAATATTTCATATAAAAAATTTTATTACAAAAGAACTATTGTGATATTAAAATTTATTAAAATAGAATTTCCATGGAATTTCTAAATTCAATGGAAAAACATATTTTTTCATTAAATAATTATAATATGATTCACGTGGACAAAATATATCAATAAATATCAAAAAAAAAAATTCAAACAAACATTTATTATTAGTGTCTAAGTTGGATAAGAGATAATGCATCATGGAAGCTTCCATGCACCGTTCATATATCCAAATTTGTTGTATCAAGTATTTTAAGAGAATAATGTTGGTATGCCATTAATAAGGATGATTATTCATGTCCCTTATAGGGAAGAAGAAAATGGAAAATATATATAACCCTAGAAAACAATTATATACTATACCCATAAACATTAAGGGATTTAGGAAATATCCATGCATGGTCAGTGCCATAGAAATAACCTTTCCCTCATGGACAACATGAAGAAAGTAAAAAAGAAACATGTTAGTATGAGGAACTATACTACGGACCAAGACTCTACCCCATGGAAATGAATTGCATGTATGGGATGTACCATAGCCATATCACCATAAAATTGGGTTTTATTAGCTGACCACTTCATACACCTGATCTTTTTTAGACTTTAATATAAAATAGTTCTGGATCAAGAAGATAATATGAAATGGAAACATGGAGGACTCTCCAAAAAGAGATAGTTTTGAATACCCACAGAATCAATTTGATAATTTGGTATTGTGATCAAATATAGAAAAATAAGTCTCATCTGGACCTACTAGATATGAGAGTGAAAAATGAAAAATTAAATCAAGGAGAAGGAAAATAGTGATAGAAATTCTAGATTCAATATAAGAGAGTGACTAATTAAAAGTAGAAAATAAAATAGTGGAATAAAAATCAATAATAAATGATGTGGACTACTAAATTTTAATAGGGAGTAGA
Source organism: Viscum album (assembly GCA_963277665.1). Classification (NCBI taxonomy): domain Eukaryota; kingdom Viridiplantae; phylum Streptophyta; class Magnoliopsida; order Santalales; family Viscaceae; genus Viscum; species Viscum album. The sequence continues at coordinate 79,008,952 of OY728139.1, forward strand.
TAACATACAAAATTTTATTGTTTACAATAGGAGAGGGAACCCAATATACATTTCTAGATAGTGGAGATGTGGTTCCATTGCTAACCTAGGAGGTAGTCGAGACGTCTCTATCTAGCATATCAAGTGAGTGTTAAGGAGAACTACATGCATTAACTGGGATATTTTATAATTATTATTTTCATTATTAGTTTTTCTATATTAATTTTCACTATGTAACTTTGAATTTCATATGTCTTTATGAAGATAATTTACATGTATTTTCAATTTCAAACATAACTTTTTATATTTATCAATATTTTCCTATTTCCTTAAACACACAATCTATCCATGATAATTGAGTTTTTAATTATGTAAGACTAAGTATTTGAGGGAGGGATGGTTTAATAAAAATGTTGAGTAAATAATTTAAATTAATAACATATTTAATAAATAGTAATCATATTTCCTAAATTTAATTTGAAATATATTAAATTTAGTGGAAGATCCTAAAAGTTATAAATGGATGTGGAAGAGAAAGGGAGGACCATAAAATCAACTTTTCCTTCAAGATAATCCATAATGTGTCAAATATGGTTTGGAAACCACACAACCAAAGGGGGATAATTTAGATTGTTCAAGCCAATGATGAGCGTCTAGGAAAGATACTCCACAAAACCTCACTGTTAATAGAAAAAAAGAAAAACCATCATCAATATCAACTCACATTCGATTTACATATTTTATTATTTATTATTCAGTCTACCCCACACAGATAATGTATTTTATTAAAATTTGTTTTTTCTAAATCAATACAACCATCCATCAAACTATTAAATTATTGTAGTCGTATTCCTTATGGGGCTTGCTCTATTCTCATCACTATTCTGCATCATTGAAGTAATTCTAGATACGTGTCTAAAAGAATAAATTTCAGGAGGAATAAAAAATATATTATGGTATGTCAACCCATGCATCATTTCTAGGGATAATTTATTATTAAATTTTATTATTAGAAAATTATATTTTGTCTCTTTTATAATTTTAGACCGTTTTTTAACATTTATTCATTTTAGGTGATGGGTATTTTGGGAGTTTTTTCGTGATAAAAATGAAATATGAAAGACTAAATTTCATTAGAAATAAATATATTTAGCCTCTCATAGTGGATTGAAGAAATAAAGAGTAGAATCCATAAGTAGCTATGGGAACTTCAAGGAAAATCATGAGTCCCACAACCACAACTAGATCAAGAAATAAACATCCAAGGAAAGGGGGATGTGATCAAAAAAATAAATTTTCACTCATATAATCCATGGATAATGAAGAAGTTGAATTGGAGGATGAAACTATAAATTATTCCTGATTTAATGATCCATAAAAGGAAATAATTTAATCTGAGTGAGAATCTACTATAAATCACATTCTTGATGATTTTATAACTTTTCCATAGAATAAATATACCTAAATGATGAGGAGGAAAATGGGAAAGATGAAGAACCCACCAAAAATACAATATAAGATCAAAATGAATATGATGATATGTGATCTTCCAAAATTTAGAATGATATTTTGAAACTTTTCTAAGAGAAACTCCCTAATGAATAATAATAAGAAAGATTGGTTGTAGAAGTTTTTATGTAAAGTGATGAATATGAATAGAATATTCAAATAAATGAAGAACAAGTGGAGTGTTACCCCGTTTGGATAACTCATGAACTATTAATCCATACATTGCTGTTGTTCACCAATATTAGGAACCTTCTTGAAAAAAACTGATTTTAAGAAGTAGGAATGGTAAAAGTAATACACCATATATTTCACAAGGGAACAAATTGGTTCAGTATGAGATAGTTTATTCTATAATAAACTCCCATTACATGATCCAAGAGTTATGTTCAATCATAATGACAAAAATAATAGTGTTTTTTTTTTGTGGGAACCTCATTTTTTATCCATTTACATTCTTAGTTTCAGATTTTATTTTATTAGCAGTGAAACCCCTCACATCATTTTAGAACATTAAATTTAGCACCAATTTCGTTAATGTTTTTTAGATTTTTCATATCAATGAATATCTTGGGATTAAGGATAAAGGTTTTAGGATACATGAGGTGGATATCATCAAATAAAATGGTAGTAGGTTTGATCTTTTAGTTCATTATCACTCATATTTAGTTTTTTTTGTGAATCTATCTTGAGTTCAAAATGTAAAAATACCTTCCCACACTTAAATAAATGTTTTACATTTTGTAAAAAATACATAGTATTTAAAGGATACCTAAAATTCTAGTTATTATGTTTTATATTGATTTAATTGAACAAGTAAAATGTGGAAGTGGATTAGTTAAGTGAAAGATATTAATTTGAAATTAGTGAATGTTGATTTTTTTCATTGTACTGACATGTTTCTAAATAACCCCTTCTATATTTAATTAATAAAATTTCATTGGTTCATGTTATTTAATTTATTGTTAGAAAACATACCCAGAAAGATTTTATTTAATATATCCTGTTATTCCAGATAGGTCTTTATGCCAAATTTTTCCAATCATTCTTATCATATTTCATTAGACAACTTGGGTCATGTCACACAGTAGGATTTGATTATGAACTTCTCAAAACAAAGATTGAACAACTTCAATAGAAAAATGATTGATTATTTTTTTGTGATATATCCCAATTCATTAAGACCCACCTTAAAATTATTATCCTTTTAGCCCATTTAGACATTGATTTTTCTATTTTTGGAATTGCAACATTTCAACATGATTTATCTATTCATACAACTACTCTAATGTTTTCCATGATTTTGAAAGTTCAATTATTGGGGAAAGAGGGATTTTTGGGATGAGGGGATGTGATTATTTGAGATAATATGTTATGGGAGTTTAATTGTATATTGGAAATAATTGTTATTTTACATTTCATTATTTTTATTGGTCAGCCATCATGAAAATTTAAAAAACTGAAAAATGTGGGTCGAGTTGTGGGGGGTCAAAAATCACCATCACTGAACCAATTACTTTTATCTATTGGTATTGGGTGATATATGTGAGAGTTATCATAGCTTAATTATTGAAAAATGAAGAAATATAAAAGAAATATTTTGAGGCGTAACTCATTCATTAATTTTTCATGGACTTATCTAGATATTTGGATGCAGGATGTTATAACATTATGATGAGTATAATTTCATTATATTTAGTTTTTATATCATTATTAACACATAATGAATATTTTTTTAGTGTATAAATTTTATCCATGGATTTGTTATTTTCTGTTAATCCTTATAACCATAAGTAAATAATTTCATGTCTTCTTGATGTTTGGTGAAATATGTCTCCACTAAGCGGATAAAGTCAATCATTTTAAAATTCAAAATTATGGTGAATATACAAATGGTATTAAGAAAAACATCACATATTATTGTTTTATTGTTCCATTAGAGAATAAAAAATGTAAACATGGATTAAAAAGTGTAATATTAATAAAAATAAATAGAAAGACTTGGATGAAGTAGATGAGAAGACCCTAATTTTACATAGTGAATTTAAATATCATTATGTCTAGTAATGAATTGAAATCACAATATTTTTAGGCCATTAAAAAATTCCATTACCCTATTGATTTTTTTTATTTTAATGATTTTTAATTTGTTATATTGATTAAATGGGGGATTTAATTCAAATCTAAGTAGAGATTAATTATTGAGGACAAGAATGGTTTATTTATGGGGGTCTTAATGACTTCATGATTTGGGAATAAATTTTAATTTTTTGAATTAATTAGTTTCATAGTTTTGACCTTATTAATAATCAAGTTTAAATTATTGAATATAATATTTGGGAAATTAAAATATTAGATGTCATTTTTAGATGATGAATAAAAAGATTAAAATACATCATTCATAATGTTTAATTCATAATGGTATTTTTATGCTTTGTAAGAGAAGGTAAAAGAGGAGGTGAATGTAGCAAAAAATAGGGCAAACATGGATATCTCATATCCTATGTTCCATAATCGACTTATCAAACCCTTGAAAAGCTTAACAGACAGGAAATCCCATGGGGATGGTGGTCCATGTAGCAAGGGGATATAAGATCACCCATGCGGGTAGGAGTGCATCGATTCATGGGTAACTTTCCATGGTGGATGGAGGATAACATCACTAGGACTATGTGGTCCAATAAATAGCATGGGGTCCTCTGGAACCATGTAACTTCTCATAGGACTGGTTCTATATCTTCACATAATAATAATAAGAAAAATTTTGTGCTTTTGATGTGGGATGTGTGTATTCCCAGAGCACTTTACACATATTTAAACTCTGCCATTTTCTTTAGCAGCGCATCACCCTTCAAAGTCAAAAAATCCCTACCAAAGTCATTTCTCGACGTTGACATGTTACCTTTCAAATCATTAGATAACTACCACGGGTGCACTAGGAAAGATCATTTTCAAACTCAATGGCCACATAGAAGGCCTCAAACCTACATGGATCTTTTATGGCACCCTTGATGAACACTGTAGAGATTATATAGAATATTAATGTGGATTACCTGGCCAAAGGAGGAGGAGCTCACACCTAGTTCCATTCTAGAGCCACAATGCTACTGCTTAATGCTATGTTGTGTTAAGACCTAGGTTGTCTGATACAATTAAGATAAAATGCACCATGGAAGCTTCCTTGATCCATTGAATTTATAAATTAGAACTCTAAATAATTTTTTTATAATACATTCGTAGCACTATTGATCTTGAGGTTGTTCAATGACCCCCTTTAGTGATAAGGATAATGGAAAAGAGTTTTGTACATATCCTCCCTAGCTGCACCATAGCCATTAAAACTGAGAGATTTAATAAAGATCCATGCATGGGTTCTGATGATTATCTATTCATTAGAACCAATCTATCTTGAAGAACAAAACAATAAAAATTCATGGAAGAGGTTCTCCTCTATGGAAAATCCACTCACTTGAGTCATTCATGCCAATCATTGGTGGCAACTTACGCATATGAAAAATATGGTAGGTTTTTATTAAAATTCATCTTCAAAAACTCAATATATTCCAACCTTCATCATAATACAACTAATGATTATAGAGGAAAATATAAATTTTAAATGTGGATGCCTAAAAATTAATAGGTAGTTCTAAATACACCCACAAATCAAGGGGACAATTTGATCGGGTGATTAAATACTGAAATACAGATTTCATCCCATTCAACTAAACAAGAGATAAATAGATTTATGAATAAATCAAGAAGAATAAAAAAATTAAAACAAGATGAATCCCATATTCAATACAAGAGACTTACCACTTCAAATATGATAATACCGTGTGGGAAAAAAATTCAAAATTCAAATATGTGAACTGATACCATTAAATAATGTGGTGCTTCTACATAGAATGAAATAGTTTGACCCTAGAGAGGGAACCATGGATACATTTACTCATATAAAAGGGGTGGTTACATTTATATTGTAGGAGGAATCCAGAATACCTCTATCTGATATCTGAACTGAGATTAAAGGTGAAGGAATTTTCCAATTGGGATACTCCACAATATGTATTTTTATTTTTTATTCGGTTTCAATTTTTATTATGTAGGTTTTTTATTCTAGTATCAGCATGAAGGTATTTTTTAGGTGATTTTAGTTGTAAACATCACATTTTATAATTAAAAATATATTCTTATCACATAAACAAAAAACAATCCCATGATAATTGGGAGTTTAATATTAGATAGATAAGTATTTGAGGGAGAGGTGAGTTGGTAAAGGGATGAGTAATTAATTTAAATTAATATATATTTTTTAAAAAACAAAATAAAATCCCATGAATATATTTATAATGAGATGAAATCTATGGGATGACCCTCAAAGTGATAAAGTGAAGTGGCATAGTGATATATGACATTAAATTCACCTTCCATTTCACGAAATTACATCATGAATCTATATTGGTTGGGTAACATTAAAAATAGAACTCACTTATTTAGAATGATATATCCAATACAGAGAGCCCATGACTGATACTCAGACAAGTCCCATTGATTATAAAAATTATGAAAAACCATCCTTGATATTAACTCACTTAACTTATACCTCATTTCTTTTTTGATTAATTCTAACCCACATATCTAATTATTTTACCTAAATTAGTTTGAGTTATTTTTTACAATCGACCATAAAAACTATTGAATTATTTTACCACTTTTCTTAATTGTATCAACACATTCTCATCAAATTATCTAAAAATTAGTAGTCAGTGTCGATGTGTCATTATAAATTTTTATTTTTCTATTTTCTAATAGAAGCAATGATGCTCTCATGAAACATAAAAGAACACAATAAGAGATGATTTTGTTCACTTATCAACTAATTTTTTATGTAACCATGTATCCAATGAAACTATTACTGTATAATTCTATAATGGATCATTATGTAATGATATTAATATTCATTTAATAAGATGAAATGTATATATATGAAATTTTTTAGACGTTATAGTTGGTATTTGAGCTTTGATTAGTTAAATTTTTTTAAAATAGGTTGATAATGATTTTTTGAGATCCCTAGGGAAAATTATAAGGGTAATTCTAAAGATATTATTAATTATAAGTCAATGTATAGGAAAATTTCCTTCATTTTTTATGAAGAATAGTGTGACATAATTCTAAAAAATACATCCCCTTCTAGATAATATAAGTTAATGTGGCTCTGGGATATTATTAACTATGGGAGATAACACTGGAAAAAGTGAATTGGGATTTTAATAGATCATCAACTAGTTTCTGAAAATATTCCTTTCTTTATCCATGGTTTTACACTATTGGGATATATATTTTTTAAATTCACAAAATCTTTACAAACTTTCATAAAGGATTTCAATAGATTATGATAAAAAACAAACTAGGTTTATCCTACGGTGTCATAGGTTAAAAATTAGGTGATGTAATTTATAAATAATATAAATTATTTTTCATAACCAATCACCCTTATTATCTATATTTGATTGTTATTAAATCTTTTTGATTTTATAAAATGATTTGAGACATAACAATGAAGTTGGTGTGGTGTAAGGTTTGCTCAAATACTGAAATATCTTATTTTGAAATGAGTTTTATATATTCCCATATATAATTAAAATTATATAGGAATTTCAGTTTCTATACCCAAATATTAGATTATGAATTAATAGAAAAACCCTACAAAGGGACGATGGTAGCATCTCATGTCTATTATTCGTCACATGATTATGTTAATAGGATTTTACTTCATGGAAATATTTTTATCTTCCCTTTGTCTGAATATTATTTTTTGTTAGGCATGGATTGTATTTATATGTTTAAATCAAACATGAATTTCTATTAAATAGAATTTACATTTGATATTTTGAACATATCAAGGACCATTAATCGATGTGATGATAATTGTAAATATCAAATTGAAATTGCAGGAACTGTATTGGTGTTGATCCATATTCACAAGGGGTGTTTTTCACATATGGTTATAGAGAAACTAAACATCAATGATATACCTATTATAAAGGAGTTTTTCAATATCTATACTAACGAATAGCCTAGTCTTCCATAGAATCGCAATGTTGAGTTCCCAATAGAACTCATTCTTGGTGCTATGCCTATTTAAAATACTCCTTATAAAATTACCCCAATTGTGTTGAATGAATTTAAGAAGAAATTTCAGTATAATATTTTCATGGTATTTATTTAACCAAGTTTGTTACCATGGGGTTAAGCTATTATATTTTTTAATGAATAAAAATGGATCGACATGACTCTGTATTGATCATGGGTATCTGAACAAGATAACAATCCAGATAAAGTATCATATACCCCATATTTAGGACTTTATTGATCAACTTCATGGAGGTCAATACATTTCCAAGATATATTAATTCTAGAAATCATGAATTGAAGGTCAAGAAGGAGGATATATGAAATACATCATTATTTATAAGGAATAGTCAATATTTTTATATTGTGATTCCATTTCTTCTTACTAATTCCCTTACTATCTTGATATATTTATTAAATATAGTCTATAAATATTAACGTGATCATCTATGGTACTATTTATATATGATATTATTATATATTAAAATAGAAAATAAGTGCATGATGATCATTTGAGGATATTATTGAAGACCATTTGAATTGAAAATCTATATGATAAATTATCATTTTGAGAATTTTTGATACAAAGTCCTCATTTTTGGTCATATAATCACAATTTAGTTTATATGATTGGAACTATAAATATACTATAAAAATTTGGACTAGAAAAACCATAGTGACTTATATATAATTTTTTATGGTTTTTGATGATATTATTGATGTTCTTTGGATAATTTCCCATGGATATCCTTTCTACTCACTAAGTTAACTCATAAGGGATAAAAGTTCATCTTGAGGGGTGAATTTGAAAAAAAGTGAAAATAAAGAGATGGTTAATCATTACACATGTGATGAAATTTAATTACAGTGTATAAGGGTTTATAATCTATAGTTTTGAATTAAATAAGTGATTTGGGTTCTTTTGAATTCATAATGATATGGTGATTTCTTTTTACTGAATAAATTTGAATGTTCATGATTTTTTCCCAATTCATGATTTAGAGTAAGTTGTGGAAATTTTTAAACTAAAGATATGAATTAATTATCATTATAGAAAAATTCAAGATATATTTAATAATTATAAAAGATTAATTTATATATTCACACATAATGAGTTCAATATACACCATAGAAATGGTTCTAATAGATTAATGATTCTGACTACTCAATATGTTACCACCATGGGAAAATGAGCATGGTGGTTGATGCTTTGAGGTGAATGGATCATGAAAGATTATATATGATGTGCGTCAAAAAAGATCCAACATTTCCATATTTGAGATGTATGGATATGGAAATCATGAAAGAAGGGGAAAATCATATATTTCTCAAATAAGTGTTCAACCATCAATTGATGTGTTGATTAAAGAGGTGTAGAAGAAAGATGTAAAAATAATGAATAAGGTATGAAATGTTCCTGAGTTTATCCTTGATTGTGATGGAATGATATGTTTAGAAACATTTATTTGATATATACATACACAATTTTTTGAATGAGTTTTTAGGGAAATTTTTATAATTTTGTTTTCACTATTCATCCTTAAAGTAGAATGTTGTATAGAAACCTAAAATAGTATTTTTCAGGTGATAAAATGAAGAGAGATATTTATGATTTTTAATATCAGTTATTTTTATTTCATCTTATTAATTATGAGAGAAACAATTATAATGGAATTTTAGAACCATTAACCATACCAAATTAGAAATTGGAAAACATCACATTATATTTTTTCATCAAACTCCCAAGACATTTAATGGGAATAATGTTATATTGGTTGCAGTTGACCACCATTCAAATTCATACCACATCATTTATATTAGGGAAGATTTATTTCTATATCTTTATGATTGGATATACATTAAATAATTGTTAAGGTTTCATAGACTACCACATACTAATATATTTTGTTGGGATCTACAGATTACCTCTACGTTCAATTAAAACCAAGATAAATCCCTCGATATAAAATTTAATTTCATCACAGTGTATAATCGTCAGTTATATTGATTGTTTGAGAGAAACATTAAAATTAATGAATTTTTTTAGTATAATTTTATATTTATTTTAGAGGTGGTTGATATTAAAAACATCCTATAGTCAAATTTTACAAAAAATAATATATTTCATTTTTCCATTCATATGAATCCTTGTGAATCCCTCTATGGAACTAAGTATATAACCCAAACATGTAATGATTATGTGTAAAAAAGAATGCTATTGGTACATGAGCTATATATGATAATGGTAGAGAAATTTATATCCTGTAAACAACACATCAAGTAAGATCAGAGTTGACATAAAATTTATACTAACAATCTTCAACATGAAATGAAATTTGTTGTTTCTTAGAAGTGTTTCCAATGAATTTATCCATTGAATAAGTTTTTGAGATTTGGAAATAAATTATAGAAAACTGCTAGGTATATTTTCCTCTTAATGATTCTTGGTCGATTAGGGATAGTGGATAATCACATAGCGCTTCCACTGATCCTCTCTCAAGTCTATGATGTATTCCATGTATCTATCATAAGTATGTACTTATTTGATACTTCACATGTACTGAAATCATAATTTTGAATCACTAGATTAAGATATTCCTTATAAATAGTATCCTTTGTAGATAATGGATCATATAGATAATGTTCTATGAAATTATACCACTCAATCAGTCATGGGTTTATGTAGATACAACCAATGTGAGGAGGATACATGGAAATTTGAGGATATATTGAGGAATATGTGTCCTCATTTTATTTTGTTAGAATGGTGGAATTAAAAGGATAAAACCCGTTTAATGTGGTTTCTAATTTAATACCACAATATTTTATGAAAAAATCAAATAAATTTAATTTCTATAATAGATTGTGTTACACGTGACCCTGAGATTTAAAAAACCATGATATACTATTAATATCATTATTTAAAAAAATTGTAAAAATAATCCCATAAACAATGTGTCAGGAATAATAATAAACTCGTTTTGGAAAAAATTAATAATTTTTTATATAAATTAAATTTATTAATAAATAAGTAATTAGTTTTTGGTAGTGTTTATATGCTTAGAATGTACATTTTTTCTTAGACAGTTGGTTTTAATGTAATTTTTTAAACAAATAATTAAAATAATTTTTCATCTCTTAGAAGCATAATTGAAAAAATTTAACTTCATTTTTTAAATTATAATTCCCAAATTCTCTTATAGTTAGTATTTTCAATTTTTATGATATGTTCAATCATTAAATAAATAGTGAAAATAATGATTTTAGTTAGAAATGCCATCCATAAAAAAATTAAAAATATAATTTTGTTTTAATATTTTTTAATGAAATTAATATTAGTTAAATTAAATATCAATAAATGAAATTTATTACATTCTATCAAATATTATGTTCTATTTTTATTTAAAATCATTGATTTCTTAAGACAAATTATCTTTGAAAAACCGATTTTTCATGGCGTATATGGGTTTCATTTTTAGTTAAATTATTCCACATCAATGAATTTAATTTGATAAAATATAATCCATATTTTTAATCATTAGTAATTATATTATATAATAATCTAAAGTTAATTTTTTTATAAATTATAGTAAAAATAGAAAAATTTAATTTCAACAGTTGTGTTTAAAATATGGTGTTAATTGTTGAATATTTATGTGTTAAAATTAATTTTCAACACACATTAATCTTTAATTTAATATTAATAGGGGTTTGGAAAAAATTATAATATAAGGCACATTTAATTTTTCTCCTAAATTATAAATTAGGTTTGTAAATAAAAAGATCTAGTTACCGCTGTGAAAACTAAAATGGTAGAAATGAGTAAACATGGATTCAAGGAGAAACCCATTTTTAGAACATTTGTATTTTTTCTGGTGAAGGTTTTTACCAACCATATATTCCCCCTACTATATTATATTTCAATTTTTTAGGCACATGTATTTAGTGTGGCTACCCATTATTGAATAGTTTTCGGTATTTAGATAAATTCCACTCCTATGGAATTATAAATAGGGACCACCACCGCTCACATTTATACACAAATTTAGAAATATTTTTAGAAAAAACCCTGAAAAATATATCCCCAATAAAATTAGGATCATTTTGGATCTTATGTGCTTCCCAATAAGAAAACACTATGATCCTAAAAAAGAGCGCAACAGATTTTTTTTAAAGAAAATGTAATTTTCATCAGAAAGATCTTTATTTTTTATTTGTTCTCTTATCACATTCATGTTTCAAAAATTAAAATATCATAATAACAGTATCTAACATATATATAGATTTGTTATTTCATAACCTGTGTCAATATTCTCTTCAATAAAAAAAAACAATACCATCAATTGTGTATATGGTGTAATACTGTCTCACAAACCAATATAATTAGTTTTTATTAGGCATCTCAAAAACATGGAAAACTTATATTTTGAAAGAATAAATTTGATAAAATTAAAATTATTATACTTACGGAATTTAAATATTAAACTAACCATATTATCTTATAATCTGTTGAATAATGATAATTTTTCACATGTATATATATGGACGCCCGCCTCATGAAATGATGTGCCACATTTTTCATTTTATTTTGACAAGGATAGTGATAAGAATATATTTAATGAATATGAATCATATTAATTATATAAAAATTATTATTTAAAGGTGACTTAATATCATAATTTCTTTAAATCCAGCAGCCCGAAAAATTGAAACAATTTTCATGCATATGTATGACCTAACATCTCTATGAATAGTGAATTTTTTTATATCTAACATTTATGTATTTATGTTTATAAATAATATATATGATATTCATATCATTTATAAAATTATTTATATCAAGGAACCATGTTCAATGTATATGTACTAAAAATACCGAACCAAAAAATACATGAAAAACGAAGCAGTTATCACATGAATTGTTATTTCAAAAAGGAATAGTTAATGAATTGGTAATAAAAGGTAATAGGTAAACTATATATGGTATGATATATTTGATTATGGTTCAGGAATATGTTTATAATAATCCAATTTTTTATAATAAATAATATTCAAATGTGTTGGAAGTAAACTCAAGGCTTTAGGTAAGCTATTATCATCACAAATTTTCTTATATGGGACATATGTTATGTATACACCTATCATCTACAATGAGATGAATTTATAGAAAAATAAATATATTATATAATGAATTTATTTATTCTAAATATATTAATATTTTTAGTTATTTTTATTCATTCATGGGGATTAATAAATAAATGTTATTGAATCATGTATGGGATTTTCATCTCACTTTTATTTCAATGGGAAAAATGCATTAAACACACCTTATCTTTTACTGTGATTAATATAAAACCCATGAAATTTCTTTAGGATTATAAATATTAGAATTATTGTATATTGATATCTATATATTCCTATTTGATTCTTTTGTATGATGATTCAAAACTTACCAATTTATTGAATGTTTTATGTTACAGTCTCATTTTTATTGGGATTGTTTATGATTATGTTTTTTATGATGAAATATTATGATATAACTCTAAAAAATGTCAGATATTTTATTTTGTTATACTTATTTATTGGAAACACATCCTTTGTATACATTTTCCACTTTTTAATAACTACCGAGTTTAAAGGAATATTTTTCTAAAAAATGAATGAATTTATTTATTTCTTTAGTCGAAAATCCATTTTATTCTATATCCATGTTATTTGAAACATATTATAAGAAAGTATTATAATTAATATATGAATGTTTAATTTAATTTTTACCCTTTTTTATTTTTATACAAAATCATTTCTATGTAATGTTATTTTTGTTTTCAGAATGACATAATTTTTAATTTTTACCAAAATTTGTGAAAGTAATCATTATCTTAATGTGTACGACATGAATGGAATTTTCCACAATTAGAACCACACAGTTATTTTAATATTATCCTAAAATATTTCAAGGATTTTTTCAAATAAAATATTTTCTTTAATAATTGGGAAGTTTCTAGATTTTAAATAAGCTTTTTCGATATTAAAGTGAAATTTTATTCATGAATGTTGTAATGTTTTTTATAGAATATTAATTCATCAATAACAACAACAAAATTTTAATTAAATTTTATTGGGTATATAATCCAATGAATCCATCCTTATTATTTGGTTTAATTGTGTATATTTATTGTTAAAATTAATATATACTAAAAAAATCATTTTATTTCAATGGGTTGTGAAATGATGTAATGTTTATGAAATATCATTAATTTTTTCACGTGTAACAAAATGATTAATGTTTCGTGATATTTTGGTACAAAAATGAATGATTTTTATTATTTGATAATTGGGGACTATATCACACTATAATTTACTGGATATTGGTTAATGTTAAAAGTGATAAAAGGGTACATAGGAGGTTATCCAAAGTAAAAAAGGCAACATATGAGGCTATCCCAAGCCTAAAACAAGAGGGAAATACGAGGTTATCCCAATCCAGAAACCATAGGGTACATTAGTGGTTATATAAATCCCAAAAGATAGTATAAGAGAGGTTTTTCTAATCACGAAGCATATACACATGTTGTTCTCCCAAGCTTACATGTTTTGACTTTCTTAGTGGGTATCCTTGACATAAGATTTTTTTAAACTTATTTGTAGGAAATAAATATATGTTTTATAAAAATGTTATTATATCATTTTATATATTCTTTTATTATTTTATGATTCATGTCATAATAAGTTCCATGATTTTTTCCAATAATCAATTATATGATTTATAATATCTAGGGTGGTGTTTCCAAACATTAATTTGATGTTCTCATACCCTTATTCTCATGTTATTACCATTATATCTCCATTTTTTACCCTTAATGATAATTTTAGCTCCAACTTTTTTATGTATCCTTTACCCAGGTTAGGAATAATGTTTTTATTTTTTATGAGTCTTAGAAGGGTTCTAGTTATGAAGAACTAACTTGTAGATATGTAGTTCTCTTCTAAAACAGTTATTTTTGTATATAAATTTATAAAGGCATAAGACCCATATTATTTTATATAATGATTATGGATATATTAATATGAAATATTTATTTAGGAAATGCGATGCTCATTATATAACCCCTTATTATATTCTATAATGTGATTTATTATTATTTTTGTATACTTTTATAAAAATAAATTTATATTTGTTTTCATAACTCCCTAAAAATTATAATTATATAGTTTACCTTAGACAGTTTTATATAAATTGTTTTAAATACAAGAAAATATATTTAAAAGGTAATAACATTTTTAATCTTATTATATCATATTTTTGAATGAACTTTTTAGAAAATTTTTTAATGATAATTTTATATACATATAATGTTTTAGTTGACTCAAATATAGATTATAAATTGGGGGACTTAGATTTTTATCATTTTTAACTAAAATTTTCAATTTGAAACTCAAATCCCCACCTCTTGAGTTATCCACTCTGATCAATATTTTGTACAAGATTTTTTTATATATTTTTTAACTGTGATATAGTGTTTCCCAAAAACATAAATTTTTATTAACAATTTTTTTATCTTAAAGTATAGTAATATGCTTGATGAGACTACTACAAAAATGTCTTCTCATTTTAATGGGACTAATTAAGGTCTATGGAAAATAAGTGTGATTTTTTTTAGAAAATGGGATTTAATATTCGGAATATAATTAAGGAAAAATATGAAAAAACAAAGTTACTAGAGTATATTAGAGTGATTCTACTATGATCTCTAATGATTGTAACTATAAATCCTTGAATATATTATATATTGAATTAGGGGAATTTGGGTTTGACAAAATTTAGTATTGTTATACTCCCAATGAAATATTGGATAACCATATTAATTCCAATAAGGGAAATTCAAATTTTAAAGTGATTCTCATGAATACTTATGATATAAAATATTATAGTTTTAATATGAAACATTGTGAATTTGTTAGAAATGTATCTCAGGATCAACTAAATTTTAAATATAATATAGTCATTTGAGAGGAAAATAGTATATAAAGATCAATTGTTTCAACAATTGTGATACTTACATGATATCTAGAGAAGATCCTTTGTCTGTATTAGATAATCATATGATATATGTAAAATTCATGTTGTGGATATTATTATAATGATCATGATGTATGAGGAAGACATTTATGGAAACAAAGATTAAACTCATAATAAAATAAAATATTTTTCTTTCAAATATTTTTCCTCAATAAAAAATGAGAAAACAATTATGATGGATAATGTGAGGAAAAATTTCCTTTAGGTTGTGCTGAGGAAATTGATCATTTATCCCAAATAATTAAAAATACTTATAAGAAGAATAAATTCTTGTTGAATACACATTGTAGAGGGATGCATGATAAATTAAAATTTTGAAAAATAATAACCAATCATATGAAGTGAACTATTATGAATGTAAAACAAAATGGATTATCAAAGATCAATGCCCAAATTTAATGTATACAAAAATATGTGAGGAAAAATTAAAAATAAAATAGAGATATATGAAAATAACAAGAGCACCTATGAAGATAGTCTATTGGCTCTAACTTAAGTATTTAATAAAAGGATGATAAATCCAATGTGTAGTTTTTTACAAACACTTATGAGGTAAAAATTACTATTTATACAACTTTTATTCATATTTTTAATACTTTTGAATCCAAATATAATGATGAAAATATGAGAAATCAAGATTTATTTTATAAAAATAATAATCAGGAAGAAACATTTAATGAATTTAATTATTAGTATAAAATTATAAAGAAACACAACAATTTATCTATTCATGATAAATTTTATCATTTTATAGAAAAATAGTAGAATGACCATTTTCTAAAATAAAATGATGAACATAAAATTTTGAATGAGAAAATAAATAAAAATGAAATTGAATGGGATAAAAATAAAAGAGGATCCTTAAATATGATTCTTGGTAAATAAACCCCACACATGTTTATAATAAGGATTAGGTACCAGAAAAATTAAGGTAAAATTTATAAGAATGTGTTTTTCCTTATATCATGATCTTCTAATTATATAAATATTTTGAATTCTTGTGTAGCTAATAATGTTTTAATTTCTAATATTCATAAGTCTATTTATGGTAAACTTGTTAAATATATTTGGATCCCAATTTTTTTATTACATACATATCTATACCAAATAATGTATGAGTAAAAAAAATTTATTCACTATGTGTGTGTAGAAAAATATCTTATAGAATACTAGTAAGAATTTATGGTATATAGACTGTGGATGTTCATGGAACATGATTGGATGCTAATAAATATATAAAATCATTATCATAGGGGATAGTGGACAGCTCACTTTTATGAAAGAATTCAAAGGAAAAAAAATAGACATAGTCAAATAAGTAATTATAATACTTTTTTATGTTTATAAAGTACTATTTAAATTAGTTTAAATTATATTTTTCTTAGCATATCGTAATTAAATAATTATTCTTATCATGTCATATTTGAAAATAATGATTCATTGTGTTAATTATAAGAATTTTTTTACTTCATTACATAATTTTAATATTTATAAAGTTCATTTATATTATTTATTATGTCAATGTAGTTCATTATTAAGTTCCTTTCAAAAAGAATATTTTTTAGGGAATAAGTGAAAATGACACTAAAACCTTCACTCTCATAGAACAAAAACTATGAAAGTTTTAGTTAAGGGTATTCCTATTCTAGAATTCAAATTTGGAAAAAATTTATTACCCATGTCAAAAATGGAATCAACAAAAGCACCGTTACAAAGAAAAATATATATGTTTTGAATTATAAACCACTAGATTTAGTTCACATGGAGTTTTTGGATCCTCTAGAATTTCTATCATAAATTGGACTCAATATGATTATATTTTTGTATATGAATATTCTGGATACACCTACATATTAATTTTATCTCACAAAGGTGATTCTTATTCATATTTTTCAAAATATAAAAAATCAATAGAAAATATTAGTCAACACTCTATTAAGAAAATATGTTGATCATGGAACTCATTTTGAAATTACAGAATTTGAATCTTAATTCATACAATATGTAACAAAATAATAAAATTTCATCTGTTAGGACTACATAGATAAATGGTTTTATAAAAATAATTAATATTACTCATCAAGAAATTTCCCAGACTATTCTCAATCACCATGACCTACCTGTTTATTTTTTTGGTAGAATAAATTAACACATATTTATATATATTAAATATATTTCTTATTAAGAAATTTTTTTTGAATACCCTAGAATATTTTTGGAATTAAAGAAAAAAAGTTTAATTACTTTAGAGTTTTTAGATGTGTAGTATTTATTCTCAACACACATTATAATTAAGATAAAATTTTATTCAAAAGTTATAAAGGACTATTCCTAGGTTTTTGAAAAACAAATAAATCATATAGGGTGTTAAATAAAATAACCATAATTTTGCAATAATATTTACATTTAATATTTTATGAAATAGATCAACATGATCCTAAAACCCCCATTATAAAACTATTTGGATGACCGTTCTAACTTTATGATAAATTCCTAAATAAATCCTATTGATTTCTTAGTGAAATCCATTATAGAAAAGTCACTATGTTTTAGTGAATTTTTTGAACTAGGACCTAATGATGAATATGAAGTACCATATACATACATCCCTATAAGAATTTAGAATCATTGAGACTATTCTTTGGATTTTTTTGAGATCTATATAAATAGACTTATACTAGAGCTCCACTAAGAGACATGGTTTAATATTAACCATTATTATCACTGATTGAACCTAAAGACATCTTTAATGAAATAGTAGATGAATTATGGTTATTTTATATGTATGAAGAGATAAAAAAATTTTATATAAAATTTTATAAAACAATTAGAATATCATAAAGACCACCAAAACATCGGCACTAAGTGAGTGTTTAAGAACAACATTGACAAGTTTCTAAAAATAATGGGAAATAATAAAAGACTTGTTACAAAAGGGTATAATCAGGAATACTGTATTGACATTGAATATACGTTTTCACTTGTAAGTATAGATTAATCTATAATGATAATATGATCTTATGTAGAATATATAAATTTAAAATTACTTGAAGTTGTAAGGATAATTTTATTAGAATAGATGATATTGGAAAACATAAATCCATCAGAGATGTTAGAGTTCTGAATGCACCCACTCATTTATTTTATAATGATGGTATTATAATTTTTAATCAAGATGATAAAAGAAAAATCATGTTCACAAAAAATGATATTTTTAACTATGAAAAGTCCTCCGGATCAGAAGTCAGTTGGAAGAAATCATATTTATAATTTTGAAAACAATTTCCATAAAAAATTGGATATCATCATTTAGTTTGGAACTAGATAATAAGTTCTTGAATTCACTTATCTTGGTGTCCTAGTGTTTTGTAGAAAGGTTTTTTTGCTTATTTTTATAGGTAGATAAAATTTTTTGGAATCATGGAAATGTAAGAAACTATTTATAGAATGAAGGATTTTCTTTGTGAAATCTGTTATTGTATAAAAAACTTTCAATTCATTTTTTTTAAATGGTCTGGTTCTATTATAAATAGTATCAAGTTTTATGTTTAGAACATTATATTGAGTTGAATAAACCTTCATATAATACTTCCTACTATCCCATGGTAGAAATTTTGTCAACCTATTTATTATTGGGGTTGTGGAATTAAAATTCTCTAAAAATTTAACCAATATTTACTGGCTAATTTTATATGGAGGCTAATTAATGGTTAATAAAATGGATTTTTCTTTCTGGGATCTATATTATTGAACAAGATCAATGCATGGAATATTAATTATGTGGTATCTACAAATTGGAGTCCCTCAGATCTTTCTATTCCTGAATTTCAGTTAACTCTCATGGAAAGCCTAACATTAACCGATCAATGAATTTGTTTTGTTAGAATTATTGAATGGTACACCTCTTCTTAATATCCTAAATTCTAATGATGTTGTAATTTATATGAATGTTTCATTCAAAGAGAAAATAGAATCATCCTTATCAATTCTCCATTCTTAGATCATAGAAATAGTTACTTGCTATAACTTAATTATAGGCGATTATTATATTGTATGTGAACCTACCTCCAATAGACAATATTCTTAAAACAAATTTACCGTGAGGTTATTCAAGGGAAAACAAGTAGTTGGGTTATGTTTTTAGTTCAAACTAGATTTTTTCCTCAATATTATATCATACTTGGTGAGGAATTTATTGAAAAATTCTAACTGATGACTGTCTTCAGTCCGTTGGCATCACCATGTGTTTGAAATGAGTCCTATGTAATCAACATAGGGACAACATTAATCATATAGTACATATATTCACCACTATAGTAACCTTATAGAAGGATAATGTAGTTCATTTGAATTGGTTATTCCTTGTGAAACTATTATTCAATTTAATGTTGTTTCCTAAACCCAGATGCCTCCATAAGAGAATATTTTTAAACTCTTTCCAGGGGACATTTTGGAGGTCTTACATTTGTAATGGATTGGTCGGGACAATATTATTTCGGATAGTTCTAATTTCTTCATTTAATGGGATCTCATTCAAATTATTAATGATTTGAATAATTCTAACTCTCCCTAAAATGGTTATTGTGATAAATCTATTCATTATTTTCCAATTCTTAGGTTCCTCGACATTATTGGTAATTATCATCCTCCCTCTAGACATTTTAATGTTCTGGGGATATCTCCACCCTGAAGATAGATAAAATGTAATAAATCTGGTTCTTCTAGGGGGAATATTGGAATTTATGGTTGTGGATCAATTTTTAAAAAATCATAAAGAAGATGTAATGGGATTTCTATATGGTATAGGTGGTTTCATTATTCTTTTAGAGTATAAATAATTTCTATAATCAATTATGTTTAAATGGAAAATTGATGAGGATGGATTAACTTTTGGATTGAATTTGACCATACCATTTTTTTCAAGCTATCAGTAATAGAATTATTCATCTATATTAGAAGCTAAAAACTAAATGGTAGAAATTCAAGGATTCAGTTTTTCCCATAAATTATACTACGATGCATTCTTATCGAGAAGAAAATTACATTTCTGATGGGAATATAAACAAAGGGATTACTACTCCACATATCATTCGGATCAATGAAATTCCTACTGAGGTTCACTCTTTTTTGAAGATATTTTATTAAACTGATTTTATTTAGATTATGTAACATTTTTTATCAATAAAAGAAGATTTTCCTTTTATGAAAGCCTATATATTAATAAAGCAATAAATAAAATCGATGGTAATATTTCTCTACCAAGTGGTTGTATTATTAACTATGATGTTGTTGAAAAAACCACTCTATTTAAAACTCCTCACTTTATGAATCAAATTGATAAATTTAAAAAATTGTATGATTTGATATGAATTTTATTATTTTAAAATATTTTACCAATGGTATTTTATATCCTTCATTATTTATCAATATGACTTCAAACGTTTTTTTTCGTTTCCCAAGTCTATCTAAATTTTATTATATTCAGTTCTTCATGAAATTATTATTGTTATTAATTTCCAAATATTATGAAAAATGAATTTGGAATGAGTTTAATAGGGGAATCAGAATCTATTCTTATTTATTAAACCATTCAAAATAATGAATAATTACTTTAAACCAATTCAATTAAAAAAATAAATTTTAAAAAATTCCTTTGATAACAAAAAATGTTGTGATACTCCCATGAGTACATGTTGTTTATTGAATCTTGTTTTTTGAGTGTTCAGGTGTTCACGTTATAAAGAAAATCCTAAAAAAATTATTTAAATTTTGTAAAAACAATTGTTATTTTCCTAATAAATTCAATGAGTTTTGGATTGTATTATTATAGGGGACCTGATTTTGATCAAATTTAGTATTTTAAGGGTGAAATTTGGGGCTATATATTTGATAGAAAGAATTAACCATGGCCACCCCATATAATTTTAAGTGTCATATCTTGTTGGGTTGGATCCAAGTTATAAAATACTAAACAATTCTCATCAAGTCCCATGAGAATATTGATGTAAACTCGGGAGAAACATCATTGGAGTCCAGAGAGCATGTAAAAAATACCTATCTGATGTGATTCTAGGAAACCTGGATCAATGGGGAAGAAAGTCCCAAGTAATCCAACTAAATCAAGACCCGTGTAGCAATATCTTCCAAGGAATCTACTACTGTTGTCAATATCCATGGGGAAACATCCATGGAATCTAATAGAATTAGGATCCATGGCATACCAACTAAATCATAAAATTCCATTTCAATTATTATCATTGACGTTCATAATAATTTATATATCAAGAATTTTCCATCTAATGAACATAATTTATATACAATGAATTTAAAGAATTAAATCAAACAAAATCATTTTATACCATGGAAATGGACGCAAAACTTCTCTTAATCATTAATTTTGATTTAATTCAGTTCAATAGGTATTCTTCAATCTAGTAAGTCTCACACAATACCCATTGATGGATTAGAAGAAGGAAAAAATGGCACGCCCCATGGGTGGCTATTTTTGTGGAAACAACCTCCAACAATATCTATGGAACTACTGTGAATCCCTAACATATTCCAATTCATGCATTTAAATCATTTAATTTATAAAATAGGTTCCATTGGAATTAACACTATGTGTCACAAAACGACTATTCTTATCAAAAACAATACCCTAAATGAATGTTTTAGACAACCTACCATTGATCGTTAGTAGGGAGATCATCTAGTATTGATCTTTGATTCAGTCCAAATTTAGAAACAAAAATGAATAATGGATGAAAATCCTAGAAATATGTTTTATTATCTATCTCCCAAATAACTCATTTTAAAATAAATCAAACTAAGATCAATACATGATTAATAGAGAACATACCATCAAAAATCTAATGAGACTAATGGAATTTTATTCCATTTTAAGGTGGATAAAAGAGGTCAAAAGCTGCATTTTATGCTTCAACGGGGGATCCAACACATGAGATGATATCTAGAGGACAAAAAAGAAAAAATATTTAGGTTTTAATAGATTATAAGAGAAAATGTTATGTTTCCAAAAACATCCCTGGACTCATTGGATTCTATAATGTTATCCAAATAGTTCACTAACCATGATCCCTTCCTTATGGTAAGGGGATCCTTTCATAGTCATGGAACACAGTTTGAAAAACCATGCACCGACCATGAATGTAAGATCTATTAAAAATTAGAGGTTCTACACATAGGTGTTCACCTGAGGATCCATTATATCCTCAAATAGTCTGACCTCTTACATCCCACTTTCAAGTCCAATATAGTTATGTGTTACCATCTAGCATGTCCCGTATAGTTTTTCCAAACATTGTGGCCTGCCTTATTTTTTAAAAAATCCACGCTTCAGACTCTGAACAAGCCCCAAACACCTCTGATGAACCCATGATTACATTTGGTACTCACATTTGTCCAAAAAAACCATTTAAATCAAAACAAATTCATACCTCAAGAAATCCTGAGATTATAATGTTTGTGTGGGTTTATATAGAAAAAGAGAAGATAATTGGTTATTAATATCGAAAAATGATTTTTTACTTTATAGGATAATATAATAAAACTACAAAAAATACAATAGTATTTTTATAGTTTCATACAAAATGATTTGTTTTAATTTTTTTTATAAGGATATAGATTGAGCACATTAAAATAAATACCTTTTTGATTTTGATGTGGGTCTTTTTCCTAATGAATTGATTTTTAAACCTTTAATTATGATATAGGTTTTGGATAAATAATTAAGTGTTTATAAAATTTATAAAATAACTTCAAAAATTAATTATTTTAATGTGTAAATATATTTTTTAGGTATACTCTATGTAATATTTATTACATCACTTTTAAATTTTTATGATGCCCTATAAATAACATATATTTATACCGTGTTTAATATTTACCCAAAAATTGTAGTCTCTGTATTTTTTAAAAAAATTAAAATTTGTATAATTTGGATCTAATGATTCTAAAAATAATATTTATTCAATTAATATTATTATGTTAATATGAATATTTTAAACACTTAAATAAAAAATCACCATTTTCTGTAAAATACCCTTCCAATTACAGTTACTATTTTTTGACCTGTATAAAATTTATATTTGACTTCATACAATTATATTATAATTTATATTTATAAAACATTATTTAATAAATATATATTATTAAAAATATCATTATTTTAAAATGTTATCGAATTCATCAAAAGAGTGTCTTGATTGGAAATATAAATTTCCCAAAACTAATATTTGTGTTTCATCGTATGAAAATCCAATTTTTATCGAACTAATTATTTAATAATTTAAAAATGAATATTAACAATATATAAATATTATAATTTCTTTATTAAAATTAATATATATAAAAACAGTCCATTATAACCATGATATGTACCCCTTCATTACACTAGATAATTCCCTAAGGGTAATATGCGTGATGTTGATATTTTCTTTGTGTGGTTTTGATAACATGGTTTGGGAAGTGATCTTGATAGTCTTGATCTTATCATATATAAAAACTTGTGCATACATTATTTGTTCAATCTCGTCTTGGGAATGGTCAGGGTAAAATATTTTTTATTCTATCTCCCTTGGAATCTTTGATAATTGGGCTTCACATTGTACGGTAATACTGGTTGAGGTCACTGCTTATTCTATTATTGTTAACTACACATTAGAATTAATTTCAATATAATAATATTAATGGTTATTTTAAAATAGATTTATTACCAATGGTAATGATGATTAATGGTTTTTTAAATCTAGAAACAATCTAAATTATTTAAATTAATTAATCTGTTTTCAATAACTACATTACTTGATAAGTCATTTATCCATTAAAAAGGTGAATTTAATAAATAAATGATTAGTTCATTACACGAAATATAGTTTCCATGGTTAGTTGTGAGTGTACTTTTGATTTTTGGATTTATGGTGGTTTGTTCTTCACATATTTTTATATAGTGTACACAATCATGGAGTTATAGGAAGTGATCGAGATATGTCTCAATAAATTCCTCATTTCAGATTGAAATTGTGGAAAATATATGGGTGTATGTAAAGGTCACATAGTCTCTCACACCATGCACAAAATTTGAGTAATGTTTTGAAAACAAATTGGGGAACATGAACAATTGGTGCATGGCCATAAGAAAATAAATCCAAATTGTGCGAAGTGATGAATTTTGGTAATTCTATATATATAACTCCATCATTTCATTTATCCTCTCATTTGTTTTTAGAAATTGTTCATAAGTGTTTAAGTGGATTTTTTGGATTTTTGAATATATTTTAACCGTGGTTAAATGTTGTGTTTTATACTTTAGTGTTGATTTTTGTTTTGAAACATTTTTGTTTTCTCAAATCACTTTGGAAAAAAGTATTTGAACTCTAGCACAAATTATTTAAATTTACAAAATTCTTTCAAGTTAATATGTTTTATACTAAAACAATTTCCTGGGTTTTATGAGGTGAAATTAATGAACTATTTTTCAATTTTATAAATTTAAGGGAAAAGGATTTTCAGGAAACTATTTCCATTTAATTATTTGGTTTCATTAGTTTCTAATGTTTTGAATCATCCTAGTGATTTAAATTTGAAATAAGGTCATGTTAGGATATTTTGAAATGAGAAGTCCATGAGTGTTTTGTAATCTTGTTTCATGTTATTTGTGAATTTTTTCATTGTATTGGGATATTTGGTGATCTGATTTAGTAAAATTCTATTGTAATGATTTATAATTTGACCATTCATAAGGATTTAGTGATTCAAGAGGGAAATAAATCAGGAATATTTCCTATTGATTTGGAAGTAGTATATCTTTCTCCAAATGCTTCCCAGACACATGATGGTGTCATAGGTCCATGTTCTTATCATATTGTGGATCACATGTGGGAGTTTCAAAATAAATATCTTACAGTGTTGAATATTTTTCATGGATAGCATGCTGTGATGGGGTGGATAGATAATATCAAAGAGATATTTGAGTCTCAAGGGTCTTTAGATTCCACTATATGGAGGTGAACCACTTCTCTATTTAAAGGATCATGTTAGGATTGGTGGAGCTGTACAATCCATGCCAAATCATCCAAATCTTTTTCATGGGGATATTTTCATTCTTATTTCATACTATTGTTAAAGTTTGAGTAAATGAGAGTTGGGATGACACATTAGTTCATGAGTTTCTATATAAGAGATCAATTAGTGGAAAATTATTGGGAAAATATAACTTGGAAGGTTCCATTTTATCCCAAATTAGTTAATTATGACTCGAATAAGGCTAAATTATTTCAATATGCCTTCATCCATATCAGATCTCTACGGTGTTCTAGTATAGCCTTGCTACCTTTATTGTTGTGGTGTACATTATCCTTATTGCTAAGGAATTTTCATAAAATAATCCTAATATAAGTGAGGGTAAATCCAAGTATTGTTTTTTTGAATATCTAGTAATATAATCTAGTTGTATGAAATCAGTTTTTGAACTCTGACCATATAAGTTCATTTTATCAGATATCTATGAGGACTGATAAATTATATCTTTCAACCATCCTTACCTAAATGTTCTATAACCTGAGAAAAAACATCCTAAAATGAATACGACTCACATTATACCTTGATCTGAGTAATGTTTAATATTATTTTTTCTAGATAAGAGTATATATCTATTTTTTGTTCCTGGGAGTGTTCTATTTTTTATCCCTGATTTTGTTATATATTACTCTCTCTCTCTCTCTTATGTTTTCAATGTATCTTGTTTCAATAGATGAAATGGATTTTTGCATATGGTCTTATCTTTGAGATTTTCATTACTATAATATGTTTTTATTGTTTCCATAGGGAATGACGTTGATAATGTCTTTAGTGTTTCTTTATGGAGGACATGGGATGGTATTAGGTGTTGTTTTTTTTGTAATAGGGACAAAATTTTGTTGTCAGGTAGACCATGAGAACTATAAAGATGTGATTTTATTATGAAAAAACTTATTGTGAATTTTTTCAGGAGTTTTTCCTTCAGTTACCCACTATATAGTTAATGACCAAAAGGTAGATATTTTTCACCCATTATTGTGGAATGTTTGTTTTAGGGGTTTATCCTCCTATTCGGCGATTGAATCTTCTTGGATACCTTTGGCTATTTTTTGGGGTTTTTTATTGGTATTTTGAGCTCAATACCCATGGTTACAAAATCATGTCTATTTCTCTACAGTTATTATTTTGAGATGGAAAAATTGATATTCTACCATTTTGACTAAATTATAAATGGTAGGAAGTCATTCATATGGAAACATTGTGTTTCCATTGTTCATGGGTGTTTTTTTCTCGATGCTTTGATTTAGGATTTTCCATTGCTATTTTCACCTCAGAAGTTATATAGGTTGTTGTGTTACTCTATTGTTTGGTCTACTTCAAGAAACAGAAGTCACTCAATTGGTGCATTTATAGATGTTACAACATTTAAATTGTAACTTGGTGTGGTTTCCCAAATTTTTTATTGTGTGAGGAATATTTTCATTAAATTAATAGTTCTTTAGTGGTTGGGGAATCTCATGTTATTTTAGTTTTCCCATGAAGTAGGATTTTTAGGTCTTGGGTTACTTTCTCCATGGTATGAAGTTTGTATTTTTGTTAGAACCTTATCATTATTTAGTTTATCAAAATATTTTTAATTGAGTTATATTTATCTAGGGTGTAAGGGAGAATTCATTAATGGGGAAAATTAGAATAGTGGGAATAATTATGAAAAATAAATGAGTCAGTTTATTTCCCTTGTTGTTGTGGTTGATTTCTTCATTGGTTTTAGGGTGTCCTAAAGTTGAAATTTTTAGGATTTATGGGGTTACCAAGGTTTAATGTTCATTAAAATGGTATGGGGAACAATGTAATATATATCAGGTACCATCTGTTGTTTTTTATGGATGTGATCACATGACTTGAGGATTGTTTTGTAAACTATATGGGACACCCATACAACCCCTAATGATTCATGGAAAAGGATTTCTCCTAACTTTCACTTGGTCTAGTAGACCATGAGTGTCAAATATAAAACCTGCATGAGTTAGGGTAGATTTATTATATCAACTTTCCTTTGATTGAGGCTTCCTTAACAAGCTTCCCTATTCAATATCCCAGAACTATGCCCCCTAAGGACCTCTCCCATGATATTTCAAGCACCAAATGGTGGATTTGTTGTTAATAATAGGTGTATCATTATACATACTAATAGGTAATGTAATATCCTCTATTATTCAATTAATTTTTCCTTTTTTTTCATTTATTACAATAGTAATAGCTATGTGTATCAATTTTAAATTTTAGGGTTGTTATAAAATTGATTTATTTGGTTTTCAATGGTTTTGTGTAATCTCTTGAGGTATATTTAGGTTATTTTTCACTAAAGGATATGTCTTTCCACTTATTAATACATTCATTTCCATTCCATTACCTTATAAAAAAGCATTCCATGATTTATATATGTTTTAAAAGTGCATTAAATTAAATAAATGATATGAATAGTACTATTACTTGTGAGAGGGTTTATTTTGAAAAAGGTTTATTTATTTGAATTTATTCTTTAGAATATATTTTCATTTGAATAATGTTTTATTATACCATGTGATTGTTTAATTTAAAATAAGTGTTATTTAGGGAAAATAAAATCTATTATTTGTTTTCTTTTTCTTTAAGCAATGTGTATTTATTTAAAATGGAGTGTCATAGTTTTTTTTTGTAACAAAATTTCCTTGGTAAGTCTTCTTGGAAGAATACATATTAAAAAGGTTTTTAGAATGATAACGGGTTTTCATGTTTATTATATTATTCATAAATGAAACTGAAAACTATTTGGTCATCATTTTCAAAATAATGTAATTGGTTTCATTATTAAAAGGAAATGTAATTCCCTAAAAGTGGTATCCTAATTTACTATGGTTCACACCCTGCATACTCATGCTAGTGGTAATTCATTCTTATTTTTTTATAATGGATCCTAGGTTGTAGCACACAAGTTGGTTTTCTATTTCTCTCTATTGGATAGTTAGATTTGTTTCAATTATTTGGTTGAATTTAGAGTCACAAGTATATTTTACATTTTTACTCCATTTTGAGGAAATTGTTTCAAGTCATGAAGTGTATTTATCCTTTATCCCACTTTCATTCTTTTTTTTATTTCAATTTTTATATATATAAATGATTTTTAAAATTATTTTTCTATTTTTTAGAATATTATAGTAAAATATTTTTCTTTATTTTTAGCCTTATTTATTATTTAGATTAATCAGTTTTTAATTATGTTGTTTCAATCAAGGAATGCTAATTGAATTTAAGGAGACCCCATGTTAGGTTCCTAGTTAGAAATATTTTTATCTTGTTTTTAGTAAAGGTGAAACAATTCCCATGCATTTTCTTTTGAAACCCTAATTCTTGTATCCATCTCGAGGAAATTGGAAATTCACAGCAGGCCATGTGGTGAAACTACTTGGATAACCTGTCATGTAATCCCAAGATAGTACACTAAATTCTATACAACTTTATAATAATTTAATAATGTATAGATCCATATTAAATTGGTTGTGGAATGAGTTTTAGACAAATATTATTCCTCAATATTACATTACTTCATAGAACAATTCCAATTAGTGCACCAATAAATACAAAAATCATCAGTGAGGAAAAATTCAACAGATATGGATCATTTGTCTTGAAAATAGCATACTCAATAAACATCATAATAAATAAATAGATCTAAATTCAATTTAATATCTTATTTAGACAATAATCGGTGTAACTATTAATATACAAATCAAACATTTTTATTATAATGATTTGAAATTGTTTAGATTCAATTTGAAATATCTCACAGAGAGTAACAACATATATTTAATCCATATATGAAGCTATAAGACATAACAAAAAATTAATTAAATTCCAAATATCCTTAGGTTCAATATATTTTACTTTTAATATTTTTATGGCTTTATTCTCAAGAAAATTGGTGTGTGAACATGATTTTATTCTTCTATACCACATATTTTTAAAATTTCCTAAGAATATTTTCCTTCATAAAGAAAAAATTGGATCCCAATATTGAAAAAATTGAAATCCATTGAATACTCTCTTCTATCTGAGCCTAAAAATTTGAAATAATTCTTTCATCACCTCAAAAAAAAATATCACACGTTTATTAATAATTCCAATTAAAAAATATTCCATATATATGAAAAAACATGAATAAATATCACTTTTTAATCATTGATGTATAAATTGATGGGAACCCTTACATTTCTAAAATGAGATATTATCAAATAAGAATATATCTTTTAATACCAATTCCTTGTGGCTTGTTTTAGCACATATAAATACTTCATTAATCTTCTATAAAAATTTAAATCATTATCATGAATTGAAACAAATGGATTATAAATTTAAACATCCTCCCCCAATTCACCATTGAGGAAGGAGATCATAATATCCCTTTATAATATCTTTTTTTTCATTTTTTCTACAATAGAAAGAATGATTCCTATAGTTTCAAGCAGAAAAACTAGAGGAATGTTCTCATAAAATTCCAATCAATAAACATGAAAATAACATTTAAAAACTAGTCATTATTTATCTCATACCAGTTCCCCCATTGCAATGAATTTTTCCACGACCCATCCCTATAGGGCCTGCACCGTGACTCCCCATGATCACCTCCAATAAGCCAGGGGCTGGTGACTAGCACCGAGTAGGCATATTACTAACATGGGAGGCATTTCCTAAGAACCTTTACAAACGCACACATCTCCTAGCCCAAAAAAGATGAAATGTAAAAACACTAAGGAACAAAATGCATGTATACAACTAAACCCAACCAACAGAGTATGATAGAAGGTAAAGTACTGAATGTAAACTGGGATAGAATACAAGCCCACCAAATAAAGATTCTGAAAAACTGCAAATTCCAACCTGTAAACACAAAGAGGTACTATGACTACTTCTCGTAGCCGTAGGAATGCCTCATCCTGTATGGAACTCAGAAATCTCGGTCCTATCCTGGTCCACCCTAGAATCTGTCAAAATGTTTCTCATTTTCACAATACATGACACGTGTGGGCAAAGCCCATGGAGGGTGTGTATAAAAATACTTAGTAGAGGACCCCAGAAACCACAAAGCAGTACACGAAGTAAAGGTACAATCAGCTATTCACATTATATGTCAACAGAACATATAAGAAGAGAAACAAATACTAGATATGCTCAAAAAACAAACCCGCGGTCTAGAGAAAAGTCTCACAACCGCATATCCCCGTAAGGTATTCAGTTCGAAGAATCTACGAAGCACTCATTCAAGGAGAACACACTCCATGAGTTTGGTATCTTTGATGACATCTGTACGAGAATTAATGTTCATCAAGAAATGTCACAAGAGGTAGTTAGACTCATCACAGGAGACACACAACTAAGTGAGAGGATCAAGATAGATAGATACACTCATTACTGGAGACACACACCTGAGTGGGAATGATCACGATACATGGATGGAGATCATTGCCAGGGAAATGGCGGATACTGTGACTCATCCAAAATTCTCCTTCTAGATAGAGGATCAATTATTGGTAGAGTTGGTCACATTGATGCCTCACTCTACCTAGGGTCAAGAATGGATAGAGGGTCTCGATGCGGGCCTCATGGATAGATGCATGACTCTATCATAGAAATTCCAGCTGAAGGGATCATACTCATGTTGAAGGAAACGATTCCTGACCTTCAAGGAAACAAGAGTAAGGGGAACTAACCCAAACAAAACATGTCCAGGATGCGGTGGACAAGAAGACCAACCCATTTTACAAAAAAGTAAACATCATGAAGATATTTCACCCTCCAAGTCTTCAGACCCCGGGTACTGCCTATGTACAAATGCCCATGTCGTAAGGATGGTCGTGTAGAAAAGTCAGTACACGACGTGTGGTATGGAGTACAAGTCGTGTCCGAGTCATCCAGGGTCCGCTTTGTGTATGCGGTCGTGTGCTCATACATGGACTCAACCCATGTGTGACATCCTATGTATTGGGTATACGGGGTGACCTGCACTGCCTCGAATGGACGTGTGGTGGAGTATACGGTTGTGTACTCTATCCCATGTCCGTGTATCCCTTCGATACATGTCGAGTCCCACATAGCCGCCTCTACCATGCTACGTAGAGAGTACATGACTTGTTCTGAATCTGTATAGTAGAACCTGTGTCCATGTAAATTCCAAGATACATTCTGAGCTTTGTGGAAGGTCCAACATGCCGAGTGACCTGGGTCACACGCCATGTGATTCCTATATGATGCTTGAAACCCTAGCCACTGCTGAGCTAGTCAACACGGCGTGTTCTTCGGAGATATGCATCGTGTGTTCTATAAATTTCCAGAAACCCAAACCTCCACCATCATGCCTTCCGTGAGGTCTCGATCATCGATCTGGTCGTCCGATCGCAAAGAAACTCCCAGGTTTTGGTCACCCCGACACCGCAACGGTGATTTCTTTGTTTTCGGACCTATGATCGACTCTAAAAATGTGCAATGATCCACCCACTAGAAGAATGCTCGATGAACGACCCTTCCCGATCCACTCTGATTCGTCATCTGCTATCATCGTCACACCTTCACAAGGTCGTTGTGGCGTCTAATCTTAATTTTGGGATCATTGCATCACAAAACATATGTGCAATGATATGTTGTTCCTCACCACATGAATAAGGTGAAGAACGTATGAAGAAAATAACGGGGATGAAATCCCCAGAACAAAATTGAGGAACGAACCTCCACTATCATTCGTCACGATGTTGATCTTCTCTCATTCGTAGGATTAATTAGAGCAGAATTAAACAACAACAATTAAAAATGGATCAATTCCTCGAATCACCCCAATAAAACCCTCCCGCATGAACGTATTAATATGTGGATCAACTTCTTCGTGGTTGTCCCGCGTTCTTTGTTTAAATAAAAAATGGGGAATGGAATTTAAATAAAAAACCCCTACCTCAACTAGGATCGA
Organism: Viscum album; assembly: GCA_963277665.1. Lineage (NCBI taxonomy): Eukaryota > Viridiplantae > Streptophyta > Magnoliopsida > Santalales > Viscaceae > Viscum > Viscum album. The sequence continues at coordinate 79,041,684 of OY728139.1, forward strand.
TTGCTGATGAAGGGGTTGTACTACCATTATCATCGAGATCCTCCAATCTCATTGGTGCAGTGATTCTTATCTTTGATTCTTTGTTGTTCATCGATGATAGTTTGATCCAAAGCTCCACGGATTCCCTAGAGTTTCCTATCAATCCTTGCCAATGAGCAACATTAAATTATATCAATAAAAAGGGAAACATGTTTTGCATTCTAATATGATGTGGTATTAATGAGTCCAGCTTTCCATTTCTGAGCCATTATGATGTGGCATTTATTAAAGAAACAGTTTCCCCGATGCAGCGGTGCATTGGATGTTTCAATATAAAATAAAACAACCATTGTTAATTTAATTTATTTTATTTTACTATAAATGTCCAAAAATTAACATTTTCCCCCGACCAGCACCGGTTAAGGTTATACTCGTTCTGAGGTAAAGTCTTCATCTCGGATGCAACGGTGCCCTTAAATTTTCAATCCTTGCATTTTTTTGGAAATTTCCACAACTGTGCACATAAGCCGACTCACTTAACTAAAAAAAATATCCAAACCACCATTCCGAGCTTACTGGGACTCGAGATGATATGCCATCTTCATGCCCGGTCTCAAAAAAAAATTCCATATAATATTTAAAAATAATACACCGAAAATCCGAGACATTACATTCTCCACAACATGGGGCTTTGCATCCCATAAAATCGAAAATAAAGGCTACTCAAAAAGATGTGGGTACTGGGCACGGCTCTGAGCCTCCCGCTCCCATGTGCTCTAGTGAAGATTCTTATATTGCCACCGAACGCACACTAGGGCAAATTTATCGCCCACAAAGGATCATATCCTTCCAATCATCCATCTCCAATGGGTAATCAACAAAGGTCACTCCATCCTCGATGTCCAGCTCACCCCAGTCGATGGTGTGCGATGGGTCATGCACGTACCTCCTCAGCTGCGACACGTGGAAGACACCATGTACCTAATGAAACTATGGAAGTAGAGCTAGGCAGTACGCCACCTTGCAGACTCTGAGCTGTATCTAAAAAGGTCTGATGAACCTCGTAGATAGCTTTCCACCCCGGCCAAATATCCATAACCCTCATCGAGGTGTGACCAGAAGAAAGGCGTGGTCTCCCTCCTCGAACTCTAGAGGTCTCCATCATCTGTCAGAATAATACTTCTTCCAGCTCTGTGAAGTCTTCATCTACTCCCAGATTATATACACCTTCTCAGTGGTAGCTCGCACCAACTCTGGACCCATGAGTGCCGACTCTCCAGGGTAGGTCTAGCAAAGAGGTGACCAAAAGGGTCTCCCATACAATTTCTTGAACGTTGCCATACCAATGGTGGAGTTGTATATATTGTTGTATACAAACTCAACCAGTGGTAGGTGGTCCTCACAACGGTGACAAAAGTCCAAGATACAGGCTTGCAACATATCCTCATGAACCTGAATGGTCCTCTTTATCTGACCATCTGTCGGGGGATGAAATTCCATGCTCAAGCGTATCTATGTCCCAAAAGCCTCCTGAAATCCCTTCCATAACCGGAATGTGAAACGATCATCTCGGTTCAAGACTATTGTCGAGGGGATGCCATGTATTTGAACTATCTCTTGCACGTAGAGGCGTCCCATGCTTTCTATGGAACTATGCTTCCAGATAGCTAATAAGTTGGCTAACTTAGTGAGTCGGTCAACGATCACCCAGATGGAATCATGCCCCTTGGATGTCTGGGGTAAGACTGTTACAAATTCCATCAATATTACACCCCATTTCCACTCTAGAACTTCTAGGGTGTGAGATAATCTCGCAGGAACCTGGTTCTTGGCCTTCAACTGATGGCATGTAAGGCATCGAGAAACAGACTCTTCTACTGCCTTCTTTATACCTAACCACCAGAACAGTTGTCAGAGATCCTGGAACATCTTTTCCACTCTAGGATGTACTGCCAAAGGGGATGTATGAAACTCATTTAGGACCTCTTCCCGCAATGCCACTGGTACAAATGTGTGTCCTCTGAAAAGAAGTATGTGGTCCCAACCTTGCGAATATCCATCAAGAGCATGTGATGTGGATAACTAAACTTGTAAAGCCTCACAGTCGACATCCCCACGCTGTGCCTTCCTAACTTGTTTTAAGAGTGGAGGGGTGACAACCATCGGCAGTAGGTAATCTTAATCCTCTCTATGCATGAAGGATAACTGCAACATGTCTAATTTCCATGTCTCCTCACTCAACAACCGTGAGATTGACTGTCTTCTAAGAGAATTTTCCACATTGTTACCCTTCCCATTAATATAGACGATCTCAGAATCATTATCCTGGAGGAATTATAACCAATTCCTCTATCCCAGATTCAAATGTTTCTGTGAAAGGATGCACCTGAGGATATTCTATTCAGAGTAGATGATAAACTGCTCACCCATAAGGCAGTGTCACCACATATTCAATTCAAAGACTACCACATCCAACTAGATATCATGGGTCTCATAGTTCTTCTCATGTGGCCAAAACCGGCATAAACCATAATCAATCATAGACTTCCTCTACATCAGAACATAGCCATGCCCAGTCCCTGATGCGTCTCAGAAAACTATGTACTCGACACCCTCCTCCGGTAATCTCAAGAATGGGGCGCTCATCAAACTCTATATCAACTACTCGAAATCTCGCTAGCTCTTCTCCATCAATATAAATGGGTTTCCCTTCCTGGTCAAGTATTTCATCGGTGATGATATTCAGGAGAAATGAGGAAGGAATCTTCGATAATATCTTTCAAACCCAAGGAAGATTTTCACTTCCCTCATGCTCCGAGGTGGCTCCCATGCTAACACAGCCCCCACCTTGGCTGTGTATACAACTACTCCATCTGCTGAGATGACATGTCCATGAAATTGGACCTCCTGAATCTAGAACTGGAACTTTGAGAGCATCCCATAATGATGGTTCTCTCGAAGTACGTATAGAACCATCCGCAGGTGACTCGCACACTCCCCCTCTAACGCTGAGAACACAAGGATATCATCGATGAAGACCACTATGAATCAGTCCAGGTACGGCGAGAAGATCTGGTTTATTAGTCCCATGAACACTATGGGGAGTTCATCACGCTGAAAGGCATCACCATGTACTCATAGTGTCCGTAGTGGCATCTAAAATCCGTCTTCGGTATATCCTCATCCCGTACTCATAACTGGCCATAACTAGATCATAGGTAAACCTTTGAGAACCACTATTCCCCTCTCATCTGATCGAAGAGGTCATCGATTCTCAGTAGAGGGTGATTATTATTCATCGTCACATAGTTCAAGTGCCGGTAATCCATGCACAACCTCATAATCCCATATGCCTTCTTGACAAACAAGACTGGGACTGCCCAGGGTGAAACGCAGGGTCTCACGAAACCCTTTCTCCACAAATCCTCCAACTACACCCTTATCTCGCGATACTCCGCATGAGGCATCCGATATGCTGATGAGGAAATAGGTGCCGTCCTGGGGTGTATGTTGATGCCGAAGTCGATTTCCCTGCAGGGAGGTAATCCTAGAACATCTTTGGTAAATACGCCCGCGTACTCCACCACTACTGCTGGGAACTGGGAGCCCACAACATCCACTGCTCTGAGGGCAAGGCTAGCTAACTCATGAGAGATTGGATTCAACCCCCTATGAATAAGCCCATTCTGTGCTTCCAAGGATTCCCTTTCGTTGAAAAAGGAAAACCTCGTCCCATCACTGAAGACACACCAAACTCTTCGCCTAAAACAGTCAATATGGGCATGGACAGAAGATAACCAATCCATACCGAGAATGATGTCGTAAGGCCTCGATGCTACCACAAAGAGGTTCCAAATGAAAATATCACCTCCAATGGTAAGATCACACTATCTTAAAAGGTGTTTGATCGTCAATTCTCTTTCCATAAGTGTCCCTAAGTGTAAGGATCAAGTTAATGGTTCTACCGAAATCTCAAGGTTTTTCACAAGACATGTGGCTGTGAAGGAATGATTGGCACTAGTGTCTATAAATACGACAGCTAAGGTAGAAAAGACACAGATCATTCCTCAAATCATTGGGCTCGCCTCGGAGCCTGAGAGGACTCTGTCTCTAGAACTCATGGATCACACTCATCTTGTGCTCCTCGTCAGTCGGTACTGCAGGTACCACGGGCTGCTCCACTAGTGGTGGCATAGTAGGTCCACCACCTGGTGGCAACGCCTGTGGAACTGGTCCTTGTATTGAAGCCTCGTCACTGAGGGAGTCATCCTCATGATCATGCTTTATAATCCTATTGGGTATGCATCGTAGAGGCATCCTGTAAACAAACAAGATGTAGTGTGAGTATTTCGGGATAGCTGACTCAAAGGACATGGGAAACACAACCCATTACTATATGATTCATATGCCATTATTTTACTTCCCCACAACTATTTTTTTCATGTACTGAGTCTAAAACTAGGTTATCAGAGTCCTGGTGTATGGATATGTCGGCCGTCGCACCAATACTGGAGTCTCTGGCCTGAAAGCCGAACTCGAAACACTTAACACTATTTCCCCAAACCAATCTCACAGACTCTTGGTTATAAGGATGAAATGACCACCTATGATACCACTCTGACACATCCCGTCCCCGTGGGACCCACACCGTGACTCCCCAGGCCCACCTCCAATCCACCAGGGGCTGGTGACTAGCACCGAGTAGGCATATTACTAACATGGGAGGCATTTCCTAAGCACCTATACACATGCACACTTCTCCAAGCCCACAAATGCTGAAATGTAAAAACACTGAGGAACAAAATGCATGCATACAACTAAACCCAACCAACAGAGTATGATGGAATGTAAATTACCGAATGTATACTGGGCCAGAATACAAGGGCACTAAATAAAGTGTCTAAAAAATACAATTTCTAACCTGTAAACACAAAGAGGTATTGGGACTCATGCTCGTAGCCACAGGAACCCCTCGGCCTGTAGGGAAATCAGAAATCTCGGTCCTATCCTGGTCCACCCTAGACTCTATCAAAAGGCTGCTCATCTGCACAAGACATGAAACGTACGGGAAAATCCCATGCAGGTGTGAGTATAATAATACTCAGTAGAGGACCCCGGAAACCAAAAAGCAGTACACTATGTAAAGTTATAGTCAGTTATGCACAATATATGTCTATAGAACATATAACAAGAGAAACACAAACCAGATATTCTCAAAACCCAAACCCACGATCTAGAGACAAGCCGCACAACTGCATACCCCTGTTAGGGATTCAGTTCTAAGATTCTACAAAGCACTTGTTCTGAGAGAACACACACCACGAGTCTGTTAGATCTGATGATGTTCGTCTGATATGTAATGTTCGTCAGGAAAAGTCACGATAGGTAGTTACACTCATTACGGGAGACACACTCTTGAGTGAGAGGACCAGATAGATAGATACACTCATTATGGGAGAAACACTTCTATGTGGAAAAGATCAGAATGCACAGATTATGATCACTGCCAACACCATGTAGGATACAACAGCTCATCCGGAATTCACATTCTAGGTAGAGGATCAATGCTTGGTAGAGTTGGTCACATCGATGCCTGGCTCTTCCTAGGGTCAAGAATGGATAGAGGATCTCGATCCAGGTCTCATAGATGGACTCTTGACTCTATCACAGAATGTTCTGCTGAAGGGATCATACTTCTATAGAAGAAAATGATGCCGGACCTTCAGGGGAATGAGAGGAAGGGGAACTAACCCAAACAAAACATGTCCAGGATATGGTGGACAAGAAAACCAAGCCATTTTTTAAAAAGTACACAACGTGTAGAAATTTCACACGCCGTGTCTTTAGACCTCGGGTACTGCTTGTGTACAATGGCCCATGTCGTAAGTCTGGTCATGTAGAAAAGTCTATACACGGTGTGTGGTATGGACTACACGTCGTGTCCGAGTCATCCGGGGTCGGCTCTGTGTACGCGGTCGTGTGCCCATACAAGGCCTCAACCCATGTGTGCCAACATGTGTATTGGCTACACAGGGTGACCTGAGTTACTGGCCTTTCCTGCCCGTGTGGTGGAGTACACAGTTGTGTACTCCAACCCGTGTCCGTATATCCCCTGGATACACGCCGAGTCCCGTGTAGCCACATATCTCATGATGCATAGTGAGTACACAATGTGTTTGGAAATAGTGTAGTCCATCCCATGTCTGTGTACCTTCCAAGATACACGCCGAGTTTCGAGAAAGGTCCAACATGATGTGTGACCTCGGTCACATGCCGTGTGATTCCTATCTGATGCTCGAAACCCTATCCGCCACTGAGCTTGTCCACATGTCATGTTCTTCGAAGATACACACCGTGTATTCGTGAAATTTCCAGAAATGAGAACCTCTACCATTATGCCTTCCATGATGTCCCGATCATCAATCTAGCCATCCGATCACTATGAAACTCCCGGGTTTTGGTCGCCCCAACACTATGAAGCAGATTCCGTTGATTTCAGACCTCTGATCAGCTCAAAAAACATACAAAGATCCACACTCGTGAAGAACGCTCGAATAACAGCCCTTCCCGATCTGATCTGATTCGTCGTCCACTATCATCGTCGTACCTCTGCATGGTCGTTGTGGTCTCGAATCATCAATTTGGGATCGTTGCGTCACAAAACGGATGCACGACGATCCGTTGTTCCTCACCCCTTGAAGAAAGTGAAGAATTCATGGAGAAAAGAAAGGGGAAGAAATCCCATGAACAAAATCGTGGAACAAACCTCCACCATTATTCGTCATTGCGTTGATCCTCTCCCATTAGTAGGATTAAACGGAGTAGAATCAAACAAAAACAATTGAAAATGGTTCAATTCCCTGAATCATCCCAATAAAACCCTCCAGCAAGTACGTACGAATCCACAGATCTACTTGGTCGTGGTTTTCCCGCGTTCATCATTAAAATCAAAAAAATTGAAATAATTTAAATAAAAAACCCCTACGTCAACTGGGATCAATCGCTAACAAAAGGGGTTGTGCAACCTTCATCGTCGAGATCCTCCAAAATCGTTGGTGTAGCGATTCTCAACTTAGATTCGTCATCTTTCGTCGCTAAGAGTTCGCTCCAAAGCTCCACAGATTCTCTAGAGTTTACCCTCATTCCATTCCATTGAGAAAAACTCGATTATCCCAAGAAAAAGGGATACAAGTTTTTTATTCTAATACACTATGGTTTTAATGAGTCCGACATGCCATTTTTGAGTCATTATGACACGACATTTATTAATGAAACAGTTGCCCCGATGTTGAGGTTCAATGGATGATTCAATATAAAATAAAATAAACATTGTGAATTTATTTTATTTTATGTTACTATAAACATTCGAAAATTTACTTTTTCCCTCAACCCACGCCAGTTGAGGTTAGACACTTTCTTAGGTAAATTCGTCATCTCGGACACAATGGTGCCCTCATACTTTTAATACGGGCATCCATTTGGAATATGCCACAACCGTGCACATAATCTGAGTCACATAACTTAAAAAACTAAACCACCATTCCGGGCTTACTGGTCCTCAAGATGATGTTCCTTCTTCATGCCCGGTCTCGGAAAAAATTCTATATAATATTTAAAAATAATACAAGGAAAATATGATACATTAAAAATTTGTTATCGAACACCGACTTTGTCTCAACCACATTATTGTCATCGAGATTTGGAAAAAACATTCATTTATATTTATTATTGGTTTGATTTCATTATTAGTTAATTGATCCATCCCACTCATTAAAATATAATGATTTTTCAAAAATTTTATATTTAAATTTTGAGAAAACAATCGATAAGTTGTTGTTATCAATGTTATCCATGTTTTTACCTTCTATATGTGATTTCCAATGATTTATTAGACCAAGACATTCCTCCTCAAACATGAATGAACGGAGTTCTATTTATCCTCATCACTTCAAATGAATGAATAATTTTATAGTTTTAGGTATTTATGCATGCTTTTGAATAGAATCAAAATCAACATCGCCTCTAGAACCTACCACATTACAATAAAATCCTTATTTTAATTTTCTTGGATTATCTCATCAACTATATCAATAATTCAACATGAATATTTGTTAAAACATTGTTATCGCTTTTTAAATTATACGATAACCAATAAAAAATATAACACCACCTCATGGCACATACTAACTCAAATTTGTATCATTTATTTTCATGATACATGATATAGCCATCACTATATGATATAATAATCATGTTTATTTTTTATTTTATTCTTTATAAGTGGATTTATCTAAATATGGCCTAAATAAACCCCACCATTGAATACAGACCATTTTTTCAATAAGATTTCTCTCAAAATATCAAGAATTATCACATTCTCACAGCTTTATAAGCTATCTCTACAAAACTAAAACTCTTTGGTTTAGGAAATCCATTTTTTTTGTTGTATATGCTGAACTATGTTTATATAATATAAACATATTATACATATATTCTTCAAAATTCCTATTATTAAATTTGGTTCAATTATTTGTTTAATTATTATTGGGATTAAATATATATTCCCCTTTTTACTCTATTGAAAACAATTCAATAAATTTGAGTCATCAGATTTGTTCCCAAAAAACATTACAAAACTAATAAAATTTATGTTATTTATAAAATTAGTAAATTACCTATCTTCATCGCTTGATTTATTCCCCATGGGATATTCCTCATTTGAATAAATGCTCTCTAAAGGTCGACTAGATTTACTTTTCACCTTTTTTGTGATGTATTAACAATATTCACCTTTTTTAAGATGGCCTCATCTAATCTATTTCTATTATAAAAAATGATATATAATGATCATTTTCTCATGGTGTAATCAAATATTTCTTCATAGTTACATGATGAACAATCATTTTATTATATAAATCAGTTTATTAATTTATTTTTAGATAGAAATAATTTCTATCATCATTCATTTGAAACAAATTACCTCAATTTAGTGTACTGCTTGCAATTTTTTATCTTTATCATTATTAACCAAGAATAAGTCCTTACAGTAAATTTCTCTATCGTCTTCATTAAAATGCTGAAAAAATACTCAAAAATTCACGGTTCATCCTATAAACCTTAAGATTGTTCTTATATTTTTATTTTTCCAATCCTATAATTGCAGAACCAACCTCTTTTATTTTATGTAACTGATCATTTAAAATATTCACATTTAATTATTTATAATTTTTAATTTTCTTTTACATCTTTAAATTATATATCATATAATAAGAGAATCTATTATCTAATATCCATGTACTCTCCTTCTTTGATCATTTAAATGAATGTTTAACAACAATATCATTTTATTAACATTTTTATCTATATCCTATGATTTAAATATTCACTAGTCTGACATCATGGTGGGGAATCCACTAGGTATATGATCCATTTTACATCAATGTTCATATATATATTCCACTAGTTGAATTTTTTTCTCATCCTTTAAATTAGTTTTTTCAAATTATTTCTAAATAAAAATCATTTTAGTTTGCCGAATCACCATCATGTTTTCTCGAAAAATACATCATGATTCATCATGATGATTAAAATTAAACCACAATATATTCAATATATTATTTAAGACTCCATAATACCATAAATACTCTTATAAGGAATATTTTCCAATGAAAACAACATGTTTCTCAGAATTGTGTCTCTTCCACTCATCATTCATTCGATCATCAGCAGTTGAAACTTTACTTACCAAAACATTGATAAATTTTTGACATGTTATTATTGATAATAAAAATTATTTTAGTATATTAATAGATTAAATAATGTTATATTTTAAATCAATGAATTTTTTAATGATTTTTTTGATTTTTGGGACTCATCAGTTTTAGCCATACACTTGACTACGTTTGCTGGATTATTCATTCCAATATTTTTTATAACATTTACAGTATCAACATAATTATTTGATGGTTATTTATATTTATATTATTTTACTTATTTATTCCTTATAAATTATCTGATATATTGAATTCTGTTTTAAAAGTTATATCTGGATATGTTCAATTATTCTTAAACTTTGACAATCTTCAGTTGAGTAAGACCAATCTCCTTTTACAACTCTCTATACATTCATTTCATCTTGAAATAGAAAACATTTATTGTATCATCATAAAATTATAGGTTATTTTATTTTGAACATTTTTATGGTTTAATTTTTATTTGTGATATTTATGAATGTTCCTAGCAGATTTGTGTTGAAATATGATAGTTTTAAGTGCATCGAGGGTGTGACTATGTCATGGTATAATGTTTTTTGTTCCAAGAATTTTCCTATATAATATAGGGAGACCAAACCACCCAATGGCTATTCATAGTCTTATCTATGATTCACGGGACTGTCTTTGTTTTCTATAACTATAATGGATTTAGAAGACCATGGGTAAAGTCATCTTGGGTCTAAAATGGAGGGTGATTTTGTTGAACATCCAATAGGGCCACCTTGGTGGATCTCCCGGGCATAGTTTGATCAAATACACAATGTATATGGTAGGAATCAACTTGATTTGGTGATGGCTATTTGATTTTTTTTTGAAATAGTAAAATTATTTCTCTCATCCTTAGGGTAGAACATTCACTTATTGATGAGAGTTTGTGTGATCTATGAGGGGAGGTTAATAATGTGTTCATGGTTCACTATAAGGTGGATTTAGTTATCTTATTTCATTATCCTAAATGATTGAATATTCAATCGATTTTTTGACCCCCTTTTGGATCAAAGAATGATTTATGTGGGATCTCATTCCCTCTATTAATCATATCTATATATAGTGTTGGTGGACGTTCTCCATGGGAATCATTCATGTGAGAGCACAATATTGGTGGAAATTATTGACTATGAGAATTGATACTCATGAGGTTAGAATTACTTCCACATAGAACCTATAAATAATTCTAATTTTATTTATTATAATGTGTGTGTATGAGTTCATACATGTGAGAAAAAATTTATATTGTAAGTTTGTTATTTTCATATGGAGTGAACACATAACCATGAGAACCATGGTATGATATAATATGATGGTGATTTAAATATAGTTTATGTTTGATAGGTACATGAGCCCTATTAATTGTGTAACGTGATTATGTTATTCTATATTGTTACCTATTGTTTTTGAATTCATATCATGTGGAGGTTTTTATCTGGTTTAAATTTACTGGAATATCATCAGGGATTTTTTATCCTTAAATTGGGGAGCAAGTTCTACTAAAACAAGTTATTATAACGATGTTGGAACTTAGAGATAGGGAAGGGATATAATGGACTTATATCCTAACATATGAAATTGGATGGGGTATGAATCTCATATGGACCGATCAAGTAGTGTCAAGATAATGATGGCCATGTGATCTGACACAATGTTTAACTTATAGTGAAAAAGATGTTTTCCCAACCCATTAAAGGAAGTGGAATGATAGACCTGTATTGTAACCATAGGCTGAGCAGGGGTGTGATGACCTTGTCGCCTAACCCAGGGCTTGATTAGAAATGGGAGTTTATCTGATTCATTCAATGACCGTACCTTTTAATCCAACATTTGATGATTTATGGGTAATTGCATTGAACATAGATCCAAAGCAGGTATGGTATAGTCACATAGTAGTCTGGAAAGCATATTTTCACCCCTCATATGATTGGTTTGGTATTTTTTTAATATACATTCCATAATTACATTCAAATTTATATACAACTGAAATTTATTTTTAATGGTGAATTAGTGGTTTCTTATAAGATTATTACTCACACTGAGCCTGAGCGTCTCAATGTACATATAGATTTCATAGTTAGGTATTGGACTAAGTGTAAGGGTCCTACATTGTGGATTTCGGCTGGTGGATATTTGAGTACTAATAAAATTACTATATAATCATTAGATAATTTGTTATATGTTTTTACACAATTTTAGAATATAATTATAAAATGGTTTTTATACCTCTTAGGGTGTATTGTTGTACATATTGTATAACATGTATTCTATTTAATAAATAATGATGTTATTCTATTAGTTTTTATTATGATTTTTTACATTATTTAAATATAATTTCTTATTTTGTTGTATGGTTATTGTTTCTAACAGTATAGTCTCCCCACATAATAATTTAGACCCTCACCACTAGTAGAATGTATCTTGTATATCGATAGGAATCCATGAAGTCATATTCAATTCATTCTTGGATCTGGTGATATGGGATGTTGTACTAAAAAGTTATATTATAGGTTTTTCCTTTTATTTTGTTCTTTACAGTGTTTAGAAAATGGATTAATGGAGACAGGTTGTGTGGAACTCAGGTAGGGGAGTCACATTTGTTTTTTGGAAAACTCATATATATCAGTAATTTGAGTTATTGGTGAAGGGGATATTATTATTAGTTAGCTTTTTATTGTAAGTATCACATGCAACCCATTGATGGATTAACAAAAGGAAAAAAACAATGGCATGCCACATGGGAGGATATTTTTGGGGAAACAACCTCCAAAATCGCTATGGAACTAATGGGAATCCCTAGCATGTTATAAATAATTCATTTAAAACATTTAATTGATTAAATAGGTTCCATTGTAATTTACACTATGTATCAAAAAAAGAACAATTCTTATCAAAAACAAAACCCTAATGCAATGTTGTAGACAATCTACCATTAGTTTCTAGTGGGGAGATCATATAGTATTTTGCTTTAATTCGGTCCAGATTTAGAAACAAAATGAAGAATGGATGAAAATCCTAGAAATATAGTATATTATCTAGCTCCCAAATATCTCAGTTGAAAATAAGTCAAACTATGAACTATACATGGGGAATAGAGAACATACCATCACAAATCTAACAAGAAGAATGAAATTCTATTCTATTTGAAGGTGGATAAAATGGGTCAAAAGATCTACTTTATGATTCAAAGGGGGGTCCAACACATGAGATGATATCCAGAGGAGAGAAAAGAAAAATTATTTTGGTTTTAATATATTCTAAGAGAAAATGGTATGTTTCAAAAAATTTCCAAGGCCTCATGGGTTTCTCCAATGTTTTCCAAAAAGTTCGCTAACTATGAACCCATCATTATCTTAAAGGGAACCTTTCATAGTCACAAGACATAGTTTTAATAACCACACACTGACCATGAATGTATGCTCTATTAAAAATTAGAGGTTCTACACATAGGTGTTCATTAGAGGATGCATTGTATCCTCAAAATAGTCTGACCTCCTACATACCACTTTCAAGTCATTTATAGTTATGGCTAACCATCAAGGATGTCCCATATAGTTTCTCCAAACCTTGTGGCCTACCTTGTTTTCTTAAAAATCCAGGTATCAGACTCCGAACAATCCCCTGATACCCTTGATGAACCCATGATTACATTTGGTACTCACATTAGTCCAAACACAACCATTTAAATCAAAAAAAATATTCATACCTCAAGAAATCATGAGATCGTAATGTTTTTGTGGGTTTATATTGAAAAAGAGAAGATAATTGGTTATTAATTTTCCAAACTGATTTTGGACTTTATATGATAATGTAATCAAACTACAAAACATACAATAGTATTTCCATAGTTTTATAAAAAAGAATTGGTTTTAATTTATTTTTACAATGTTATATATTGGGAACATTAAAATAAATACCTTATTGATGTTGATGTGGGTATTTCTATAAAAGAATTGATTTTAAAACCTTAAATTATGATATAAGTTTTGGATGAATAATTATGTGTTTATAACATTAATAAAATAACTTCAAAAAATAATTATTTAATGTGTATATATATTTTTGTTTAGGGATACTCAATGTAGTATTTATTACATCACTTTTGGATTTTTAGGATGACTTATACATAACATATATTTATACCGTGTTTAATTTTTTCCTAAAAATTGCAGTCTCAGAATTTATTTTTAAAAATAAACGTTTGGATAATTCTGATATGATGATTTTAAAAATTATATTTATTTAATAATAATTATTATGTTAATATGAAAATTTTAAACATTTAAAAAAAATCACCATTTATTGGAATATACCCTTTCTATTACAGTTACTATTTTCTAATGCTTATAAAAATTATATTTGACTTCATACAATTATATTATAATATATATTTAAAAAATATAATTTAATAAATATATATTATTAAAAGTATCATTAGTTTAAAATTTTCTTGAATTAATCCAAAGTGTGTCTTTATTGGAAATATAAATTTCCCAAAACTGTTATTTGTGTTTCATCATATCAAAATCTAATTTTGATCAAAATAATTATTTAATCATTTAAAAATGAAAATTAACAATTTATAAAAACTATAATTGTTTTATTAAAAATAAAATATAAAAAAACATTCCATTAGAACCCTGATATGTATCCGTTTTTTACACTAAAGAATTCCCTAAGGGTAATATGTGTGATGTTGATATTTTCTTAATGTGGTTTGGATAACATGGTTTGGGATGTGATCTTGATGGGATTGAAATTATCATATATAAAAAATATTTTCATACATTATTTTTTGAATATCTTCTTGGGATTGGTCAGGGTAAAATATTTTTTGTTCAATATCCATTAGAAGCATTGATAAATGGGATTCACATTGTACCATCATACTAGTTGAGGTCATTGCTTATTTTATTATTGTTAACTCTACTATAGAATAAAAATTCATATATTAATATTAATTGTTATTATATAATGGATTTATTACCATTGGTAATGATGATTAATGGTGTTTTAAATCTAGAAACAATCTAAATTTTTTAAATTATTTCATCTGTTTTCAATAACTACATTACATAATAATTCATTTATCCATTCAAAGAGTGAATTTAATTAATAAATGATTAGGCCATTACATGTCATTGAGTTTCCATGGTTAGTTGTGAGTGTTCTTTTGATTTTTGGATTTATGGTGGTCTGTTCTTCACAGATTTTTATGTAGTGTACAGAATCACGGAGTTGTAGGAAGTGACCAAGAGATGTCTCAAGATATTCCTCATTTTAGATTGAAACTAGGGAAAATATAGGGGTGCATGGTGAGGTCACATAGTATCTCACTCCATGCACAAAATTTGAGTAATGTTTTGGAAAACTTTAGGGGAACATGAACAATTGGTGCATGGTCATGTGAAAATAAATCCAAATTGTGTGATGTGATGAATTTTGGTAATTCTGTAGATATAAATCCATCATTTCATTTATCCTATCTTGTGTATTTTTCTATTCTTCATAAGTGTTTAAGTGGATTTTTTTGTATTTTTGAATATATTTTAACCATGGTTAAATGTAGTGTTTTATACTTTAGTGTTGATTTTTATTTTCAAACTTTTTTTTTCTCATGTCATGTTAGTAAAAATAATATGAACTCTAGAACAAATTAATTCAATTTACAAAATTATTTCAAGTTAAGATGTTTTCTAATAAAAAAATTTCATGAGTTTTATGAGGTGAAATTAATGAACAATTTTTCGATTTTATAATTTTAAGGGAAATGGATTATCAGGAAACTATTTCTATTTAATTATTGGTTTTTATTAGTTTTTAATGTTTTGAATATTCCTAGTGATTTAAATTAGAAATATGTTCATGTTAAGATATTTTGAAATGAGATGTCCATGAGTGTTTTGTAATCATGTTTAATGTTATTTGTGAACATTTTTCATTGTATTGGGATATTTGGTGATATGATTTAATAATATTCTTTTCTAATGATTTATAATGTGACCATTCATAATGATTTTGTCATTCAAGAGGGAAATAAATCATGAATATTTTCAAGTGATCTAGAATTAGTCTTTCGTTCTCCAGACACATCCTAGACACATGATGGTGTCATATGTCCATGTTCTTCTCATATTGTGGATCACATGTGGGAATTTTAAAATAAAAATCTTATAGTGTTTAATATTTTTCAGGGATAACATGATGTGATAGAGTGGATAGATAAATTCATAGAGATCTTTGAGTCTTAGGGAACATCAAATTCCTCTATAGGGATGCGAACCACTACTCTATTTGAAGGATCATGTTAGGATTTCTAGAGGTGTACAATCCATGCTGAATCATCTAAATCTTTATCATGGAGATATTTTCATTCTTATTTCATACTATTGTTAAATTTTGAGGAAATGCGAGTTGATATGACTTTTTAGTTCATGATTTTCCATCTAAGAGATCAATTAGTAGAAAATTATTGGGAAAATATAACTACGATGGTTCCATTTTATCCCAAATTAGTTAATTTTGACTTGAATAAGGCTTAATTGATTCAATATTCCATCATCCATGTCATATCCTTATAGTGTTCTAGTCTAGCCTTACTACCTTTATTGTTGTGGTGTACATTGTCCTTATTGCTAATTCATTTTCAGCAAATATTCATAAGATAAGTGAGGGTGAATCCATGTATAGTTCTTTGAATATATATTAATATAATATAGTTGTATGAAATCAGTGTTTAAACACTGACCATATAAGGCCGTATTGTAAGATAGTTATGAGGACTGATAAATTATATCTTTGAATCGTCCTTACCGAAAGGTTCTGTAAGATGACAAAAACTTCCTAAAATGAATATGACTAATATTATACTTTGATCTGAGTAAGGTTTAATATTATTTCATCTAGATAAGAGTAGATATCTATTTTCCGTTCCTGGGTGTGTCCTAATTTGTATCCCTTATTTTTTTATATATTACTCTCTCTCTCTCTAATGTTTTCAATGTATCTCTTTTCAATAGATGAAATGGATTTTGGCACATGGTATTATCTTTTAGATTTTCATTACTATTATCTTTTGTTTCTTGTTTCCATATTGAATGGAATTGAAAATGTATTTAGTGTTTCTTTATAGGGGACACGGGAAGGTATTATGTGTTATTTTTTGTAATAGGGAAAAAAATTTGTTTTCAGGTAGACCATGAGAGCTATAATGATGAGATTTTCTTATGGGACAACTTATTGTTAAACTTTTCATGAGTTTTTCCATAAGTTACTTACTATATACTTAATGACCAAAAGGTAGATATTTTTCCACCATTATTGAGTAATGTTCATTTTAGGGGTTGATCCTCTTATTTAAGGATTGTATCTTCTTAGATAACTTTGTTTGTTTCATTAGGGTTTTTTCTATTGTTATTTTGAGCTCAATACCCATGGTTAAAAACCATCTCAATTTCTCTACAGTTATTATTTTGAGTTTTAAAAATTGATATTCTACCATTTTGACTGAATTATTAATGATAGGAAGTAATTCATATGGACACATTGTGTTTCCATTGTTCATGGGGTGTTTTTTCTAGATTCTTTGATTTAGGATTTTAATTACTATTTTCACCATGGAACTTCTATAGGTTATTGTGATACTATATTGTTTGGTCTACTTCAAGACATAGAAGTCACTCGCATGGTGCATTTATATATGTTAAAAATTTAAATTAGAACTTAGAGTGGTTTCCCTAATGTGTTATTGTGTGAGGAATATTTTCATTGGATTCATAATTTATTAGTGGATGGGGAATCTCATGTTATTTGATTTTTCTGAAGAAGTAGGTTTTCTTGGTATTCTGTTAAATTCTCCATGGTATGAAGTTTTTATTTTTGTTGGAACCTTATCATTATTTTGTTTATTATAATATTTTTAATTGAGTTTTATTGTTTTATGGTTTATGGGAGTATTCATTAATGGGGAAAATTAGAATGGTGGGAATAATTGTGACACACAAATGTGTCAGTTTATTTATCTTGTTATGGTGGTTGATTTTTTTATTGGTTTTATGGTGTCCTAAAGATAAAATATTTTGGTTTCTAGGGACTTACCAGGGTTTAATGGTTAGTAAAATGGAATGGAGAACAATGTAATATATATCATGTACAATCTGTTTATTTTATGGATGTGATCCCACGACTTGAGCATGGTTTGGTAAACTATATGAGACAACCATATAACCCCTAATAATTCATGGAAAATGCTTTCTCATAACCTACACGTGGTATAGTGGACCATGAGAGTCAAATATGAAAACTATATGAGTTAGGGTTGATTTATTATATCAACTTCCCTTTGATTGAGGCTACCTCAACATGATACTGTATTCAATATCCCAGACCTACGCCTCATAAGGACCTATCCCTTGATATTTCAATCACCAACATGGTGGATTTGTTGTTAATATTAGGTGTATCATTATATAGAATAATATGTAATGAAATATACTTTCTTATTCACTTAATTTACACATTTTTATTTCCATTTATTCTAATAGTAAAGGCTATGTGTTTCAATTTTAAATTTTAGGGTTGTTATAAAATTTATTTCTTTGGTTTTCAAAGGTTGTGAGTAAGCTCTTGAGGCTTATTTAGGTTATTTTTCACTAAAGGATACATCTTTCCACTTATTAATACATTCATTTCCATTCCATTACCTTATAAAAAAGAGTTCCATGATTTATTTATGTTTTAAAAGTTATTTAAATTGAATAAATGATATGAATAATACCATTATGTTTGTTATAAAATTACTCTTTATGATTTATTGGTTTTCCTATCTGAGAAAATGGGTAAACTATGTAGTTTAACATATTTTTTTAATCAGTATTTAGGCATTCAAGGTGTTTTATAAAATTCAATGAATGGGGTTTATAATAAAAAACAATTGATTCATGTTGTTTTTAACTAATTGGGTTTAACAAAGTGAATAATTATTAATTTAAAAAAAATCCTATTTTAATGGATTCGAATGTTTTTAAAAGAATATTCCTTTTTATAAAGGGGTGATGTTTATTTTCTAAAAAAATTCCTTGTTTCGAATTATATTTTCTGTTTAATGAAAGTGATGTGAATTTTAAAGGCATTCCTTGTTTTCAAAAGTGGTGTGTGTGTGTACCCTATTTATTATTTTATTTCGGAATGATGCCTTTAAGGGTTTTTTCACTTTAGTATTTGGTGTTATGTATGATTTACCTTATAATTTTATTTGGTTTAATAGTGGATTTTAAATTGGTATTTCAAAAGAATTTATTTTTATGTGTATTTAGTTGTAATGTTTAGAACACTGAGGGAATGTGGTTTATTAATTAATGCTAACTGAAAAATCAAACACTTATTACCCTTTACTATGGTTGTGTGAATTGTTGAATGTTATATTAATGTTTATACAAGGAATGGGTGGATAGGACATGTGATCATTAAGGGAGTGTGCTATAGGTTTCAATTATATGTTTGTTTTGTCATTAATCTATTTTGATTTTATTTTACGATGAATTAGAAATTGGTTATCTAGTAGTCGAAATCTATTATTTATTACATATTAGAACTAGGATACTTAGTCGGGAGTCAGTGAATATCAATTATATTAACATAAGTTATGAGGTATATATTATATCATAATTCATTTTTAGGACCATACTAGGGGGTTGTAATTGATGAGACTAGTTGTGAGTTATCTAATGGAGAAGAAATGATACGAAAAATATATCGGTAGATGGTTCTACTATTTTTACAATATGTAATATAGAAATTAGTAAATGATTTGTTTCCTCATGCAATGAAATCCCTATTATTCAGTTGATGTATATTTCATTGTGAGTATCTTATCTCTTACTCTGTGCTTATTTTTTGATATTTCTTATTTATTATTTATCTTTTCAATTTTAGGGATTTCCTTTTTTTATTACCATAATTTGTTTATGAATGATTATTTGTATTTATTTGGTGATGGTTATCCATGCTTATAATCTTGTTTCCTATTTGTGTGTGTGTGGGTAGTCATAAAAATAGAAATTGTGATATTATTTTAAATCCAAGACATTAAAGGTATTCCATTTTTAAATGTTTGTTAAATCATGAGAGGGTTTGTTTTGCAAAAGGGGTATTTATTTGAATTTATTCATTAGAACATATTTTCATTTTAAAAATGTTTTATTATATCATCTGATGGTTTAATTTAAAATAAGGGTTATTTAGGGAAAATAAAATCTTTTATTTGTTTTATTTTTCTTTAATAAAAGTGTATTTATTTAATATGGAGTGTCGTAGTTTTTTTTTGAAACAAAATTACCTTGGTAAGTCTTCTTGGATGAATATATTTTAAAAAGGTTTTTAGAATGATAAATGTTTTTTGTGTTTATCATATTATTCATAAATGAAACTAAAACATATTTGGTCATCATTTTCAAAATAATGTAATTGGTTTCATTATTAAAAAGAAATGTAATTCCCTCAATTTGGTATCCTAATTTCCTATGGTTCACACCCTGCATACTCACACTAGTGGTAATTCCTTTTTCTTTTTTAATAATGGATCCTAGGTTGTTGCACACAAGTTTTTTTTCTATTTCTCTCCTATGGATAGTTAGATTTGTTTCAATTATTTGGTTGAATTTAGAGTCACATGTATATTTTACGTTTTTTACACTATTTTGAGGAAATTGTTTTAATTCATGTAGTGTATTTATCTTTTAGTCCACTTTCAATTTTTTTTATTTTATATTTCAATTTATATATATATAAATTATTTTTAAAATTATTTTTCTATTTTTTAGAATATTATAGTAAAATATTTTACCTTATTTTTAGCCTTATTTATTATTTAGATTGATCATTTTTAATTATGTTATTTCACTCAAGGAATGCTAATCCAGTTTAAGGAGACCCCATGTCAGGTTCCTAGTTATAACTATTTTTATCTTGTTTTTTGTAAAGGTGAAACAATTCCCATTAATTTTCTTTTGAAACCGTAATTCTTGTATCCATCTTGAGGAAATTGGAAATACACAGAAGGCCGTGTGGTGAAACTACTTGCTTGACCAGTCAGCTCATCCCAAGATATTACACTAAATTCACTACAACATTGTAATCTCTTAATAATGTATAGATCCATATTAAATTGTTTGTGGAATGAGTTTTAGACAAATATTATTCCTCAATATTACATTAATTCATAGAACAATTCCAATTAGTGCACCAACAAATACACAAATCATCAGGGAAGAAAAATTCAACAGATATGGATCATTTGTCTTTAAAATAACCTACTCAATATAAATCCACATTACTAAATATATGTAAATAAAATTTAAAATCTTATTTAGACAATAATCAGTTTAAATATTAATATAAAAATAATACCATTTTATTATAATGATTTAAAATTGTTTAGATTCATTTTGAAATATCTCACAGAGAGTAACAAAAAATATTTAATCCAGATTTAAGGATATAAGATATAACAAACATTTAATTAGATTCCAAAAATCCTTAGTTTCAATATATTTTCCTTTTAATATTTTCATAGCTTTATTCTCAGGAAAATTGGTGTGTGTAAATGATTTTATTCTTCGATACCTCATATATTTAAAATTTCCTTAGAATATTTTTCTTCATGAAGAAAAAAATAGATTCCAATATTGAAAAAATTGAAATCCATTGAAGAATCTCATATCTTTGAGCCTAAACATTTTAAATAATTTGTTCATCGCCTCAAAAATATTCTCACACGTTTATTCATAATTCCAATTAAACAATATCCCATATACATATGAAAATAACATGAATAAATATCACTTTTTAATCATTGGTGTATAAATTGGTGGTAACCCTTACATTTCTAAAATGAATCTTCTTCAAATAAGAATCTATCTTATAATACCAATACCTTGGGACATGATTTATCACATATAAATACTTCAGTAATTTTCTATAAAAATTTCATTCATTACCATTAATGGAACCACACGGTTTCTAAATGTAAACATCCTCCCCCAATTCACCATTGAGGAAGGAAAACATAATATCCATTTGGAATATCCTGTTTTCCCTTCTATGCTTGAAGCTGAATTATGGGCTATGATTAAAGCTGTCAACTATGTTTTCCTCCATGGTTGGAGGCACATATAGGTAGAATCTGACTCAAGTACAATGGTGCACATTATGTGGGAAAGGTATAGGGATGTTCCTTGAATGATTCTCCCATCATGGATGACATGAATGTGTATCCTTGAGGGTCTTCAACTGGAAGTCAGTCATGTTTATAGAGAGGCAAACCAAGTTGCTGATGCTCTATCCAAGAGGGCGGTCATGGAGGTCTCCTCATGATGGTCCTTTCTCATCCCGTAATTTTACTCATATCTTGTTGATTTGGACGTGCATGGTATGCCCTATTCTCGCCTTTGTAAACCCACTTGCACTACCACTTTATCAGTTTTTTAATTTTTTTATAAGGGGTAGGCTTTGTCCGGATCCTGGACCTGCTTTTATATAGGGAGACAAACCCACCCAATAGATATTCATGGTCTTATGTATGAGTCATGTGACTATCTTTGTTTGCTATAACTACAATGGCCTTAGTACACCATGGTGGAAGTCATCTGGGGTCTAAAATGGAGGGTGATTTTGTTGAACATCCAATAGGGTCACCTTGGTGGATCTCATGGGCAGAGTTTGATCAAATAAAAAATATATATGGTAGGAATCAACTTTATTGGGGGTTGGCTATTTGAATTTTTTTAAAATAGTAAAATTATTTCTCTCATCCTTAGGGTAGGAGTTTCAGTTATTGATATTAGAATGTGTGATCTATGTGGGAGGGTTAATAATGTGTTCATGGATCACTCAAATGAGGATTTAGCTATCTTATTTCATTATCCTCAATGATTGAATATTCCATTGATTTGGTGAATCCCATTTGGATCAAATAATGATATATTTGGGATCTCATTTCCTCTCTTAACCATATCTATATCTTGTTTTGGTGGAGGTTCTCCTTGGGAATCATTCGTGTGAGAGATAAATCTTGGTGGAAATTATTGACTATTATAATTTATACACTTGAGGTCAGGATTCCTTCCACATAGAACCTATATATAATTCTAATTGTATTTGTTATAATGTGTGTGTATGAGTTCATACATGTGAGGAAAAATTTATATTGTATGTTTGTGATTTTCATACTATGTGAACACAAAACCATGAGAACCATGGTATGATATGGTATTCTGGTGATTTACATATTGTGTATCTAATAGAGTCCCAAGAGACCTACTAATTATGTAATGTGATTATGTCCTTCTATATTGTTCCCTATTTTTTGTGAATTCATATCATGTGGAGGTTTTTATCTTGTTCAAAAGTGATTGGAATATAATCAGGTATTTTTCACCCCAAAATGGGGAGCATGTTCTAGTGAAACATGTGATGATAATGATTTTGGGGATTAGAGATTTGGAAGGGATATAATGGACTTATATCCTAACCTAAGAAATGAGATGTGGTATGAATCCATTATGGATCGATCTAGTAGAGTAATGATAATGATGGCTATGTGATCTGACACAATGTTTAGCTTGGGTTGAAAAAGATGTTTTTCCAACCCATTAAAGGTAGGGTCACAATGGAATGGTGGCCTGACCATAGGCTGAGCAGGGGTGTGATGACCTTGTGGCCTAACCCAAGGCTTGATTATAAATGGGAGCTGATCTGATTCATTCGTTGGCCATATTTTTTAATAAAACATTTGATGATTTTTGGGTCATTTCATTGAGCTTGGATCCAAAGTAGGTATGGTAGAGTCACATAGTATTCTGGAAAGCATATTGTCACCCCTCATATGATTGGTTTCTTATTTTTAAATTTACATACCATAACTACATTAAAATTTATATACAAGTGAAATTTATATTTAATGGTGAATTAGTGGTTTCCTATAATATTTTTACTCACACTAAGCATGATTGTCTCAATGTACATGTAGATTTCAGGTTTTGGTATTCGAATAAGGGTAAGGGTCCTACATTTTGGAGTTGGGTAGGGGGATATTTGAGTACTATGGAATTTACTATATTATCTTTAGACAATTTTTTCTATGTTTTTAGATTATTTTAGTATATAATTATAAAATGATTTATATACCTCTTAGGGTGTATTGTTGTTCATATTGTATGACATGTATTCCATTTACTAATGAATGATGATATTATGTTAGTTTCTACTTTGATTGTGTAAATTATTTAAATATAATTTCTTATTTTCGTGTATGTATATTTTTTCTAAGAGTGTACTCTCCCCACATAATAATTCATACCCTCACCAAAAGTCAAATGCATCCTTTATATCGATAGGAATCCATGATTTCATTTTCAACTCATTCCAGGATCTAGTGATATGGGATGTTGTATTAAAAAGTTATATGAGAGGTTTTTTCCTTTATTTTGTTCTTTACAGTGTTTGTAAAATGTATTAATGGTTATAGGATGTGTGGAACTATGGTAGGGGAGTCACATATGTTTTTGGAAAACTCATATGTAGCAGTCCATTTAGTTATTGGTGATGGGGATATTATTATTAGTTATATTTTTATAGCTTTATGTTAATTTTTAGTATTATGTTTATTAGTGATATGTGTTTTTTGATTTCATGACATATCAATGAAGAAATTAAAATCACATCATATTGAGGATGATATGATTTTTATTTAAATACAATTCTAATAAATGAGAAGGAGAAACGTACATCACATAATTCATTGGTTGGTCTATAGGAGTTATTCCATATGGATGTGGGTAAACACTTATAATGAGTCTTTCCATAGAGATATTTTGAGTGTGACAATGGAATGATTTATTAGTTTTCATTGAATGAATTTATAATATTCTCAATAAT
The DNA here is from genome assembly GCA_963277665.1 of Viscum album. Taxonomy (NCBI): domain Eukaryota; kingdom Viridiplantae; phylum Streptophyta; class Magnoliopsida; order Santalales; family Viscaceae; genus Viscum; species Viscum album. The sequence goes on from OY728139.1 coordinate 79,066,358, forward strand.
TTTTTGTATAAATTTATATAATTAAAAAACAAAGAAATTATATGGTTCCACCTAAGAAAGTATTTATAGAAACCTTCATAGTGGTAAATTCTCACACACCACTCCAAGATGTATAGAATGATATAGTTGAGCATGCTCTCATAGTTAGTCAAGTGGTCTGGGGAGAAGAACCACTTTAACCTGGATTATTTATACTAGTACATGTTTAAAATGGAGAATCTCATTAGATAATGGTCAATTACACTTGGGATTTATAACGTCAACATTCCCCAACCATCAAGGTACTAGAGTACACTATCATACAAAGGATTAAATTAATAACATTGATGGACTATTTTATTTATTGTATACTTCACTAGATCAATGGGTTAAGAAGTATTTACTCAATATTGAAAGACCCATGACAATATAGTCAGCATCAAGAAAGTGGTGGCGAGATAAAGGGTCTTTTTTGGGACACCATTAACTATCTCATATTTGAGGATTTGTTTAAAAAATATGGTAAATATCGATCAATATTATGAGTGTATAGTTATCTACTAGGTTATGATATTAGTCACCGCACATTCTAGTCTTTTAATGGAGTTTCTTCATATTTATCCTCTTTTTTCTAAGAATAAGGTGAATAAGTCATGGAAGTTTGAGATCATAATATGATCAAAATTGAGGTGAAATGTTATTTATATCGAATTGATGACTAATATTTAAGGTATACATAATTCCACGATAGCTGATAAGTGTTTAAATGGGGACAAAGTATTAGGTTTTCATTGATACCCTATTGAATGGAGTAGTGGGTCTCCTAAAAATACAGTAAGTTAATTTTGTAGTTGTAGGAATTGGAAGGGAAAATAAAAATTGTAGGGTGGTAGTTGGTAGTTGGAGAACGAAATATTTTCTATAGAACCCTCTAGTGAAGGATATGTCAACATATTCTTTTCATAAAGACAGAGATGACACTATAAAAGTTTTCTCCCTGAGCCTATGAACAAGCTTCATAAATGTTGTAAAATGGGTATTCAAGTTGATTTTTTATGGTGGATTGGGAAGGTTTCTATAGAGGTAATAATAATATGTGGTCTTTAATTCATTTTACTAATAGGGTATCTCAGTAGTATGCTCTAATTCCATAGGATTCATTGACTCAATGAAACGAGGGGTCCAGGGACAAAGTCAAATGAATGATGAAAGCATGTTTTATATCATATACCATGTTTAGATGATGGTGAATATGTTATTTCTATCATATATGGTTCATTTCAGATTATCTATACACCTTCCACTACTTCGTTTGACATAATATCTTCATATTCTTTTATATAGTCTTAAATCATTATCCGGTTAGACATTCCAATTAAATTATATTTTGAATTTATTTCTCTCGGTACACCATTGGCTTAGAAGTTAGTCTATTTCATTATATTAACACACTTTTCTATGTTAGTTTCACATTATGGATATCAGTGGGAATTTATAATTCTAGATATGGATATATTAGAATAAACAATAGATATACATTTCTTCACTACTTAGAAAACAATACCGATTAATACTAAATATTAGTAATCGTTGACTCATGAGGGTGAAAAAGATTCCATGAAAATATAATGGTATTCAATATAATTTATAGTGGGACGTGACCTTGAAAAAGTTGGAACCATTTGGGTTCAGGTAGAAATGTGGTTCTTGTAGTAGATCAACCAATAGTTTTATCCACTTTTCCTCTTGATTTGGATCTTTATCCTAATGTCTGTCTAGATAAAAAATTATTACTCACTCTTGATTAGGGGACTGATATGAGGTTAAAATAATACTATAATTATAGAATATATCGATTTATCATTACCATATGGCATCAAATGAGTGTAAAAATATGGTTTTATTATGAGGATTTTAAGGTGAAAGAATTTATTCATCTGGGTAATTCTTCATTGGTGCCATAGTTTTTTTTTCAAAGAAGGAGGATAGTAGACCTCGATTGTACATGGACTATAGGTAGTTGAATATATTCATGATAAAGAATTTTTATCCTTCAACAAGTATTAATGATTTAATCGACCAGTTTAGGGGATTCGGTCGGTTCTCAAGGATTGAATTATGTTATAGAAATTAACATATTTGGGTCATAGACATATTGATGATAATTATTAGTATCATATATGGTTTTCATGAGTATATAATTATTTCTTCTGTTTTGATGAATTCTCTTTTAAAATTATTGGATCACATGAACATGATAATTTAAACACATCTTGACTCTATCATCATGGTATTATTTGATGAAATCATAAAATATTCATAATCCTCAAAATTAGATTCTTGAAATTAGGATATTGTATTGAGTACACATTGAAAATAATTTCTTTATGAAAAAATCAATGTTCCATTATTGAATATAATATATATTTCCATAGTCATGTTATTTTTGAGACATGTATTTTTTAAATAGGGAAAATGTATAGGCAGTTATGTCTTGGGTTCCATCTAGGAACATTTTTGAGATTTGAGGTTTCCTTTGTCTGATGGGAAGTTATGGATGATTCATTCATCAATTCTACCACATATAAGTTGCAATAACTGATATCAACAACAAAGGAATGATGTTTAATGGAAAACCCACTGTTAATTAACATTCCCACAAATGAATACATGCTTGAAATATTATCAGAATCAAATTTCCCTTGATATTTGATTTTTAATTTATTTCGATTCTTTAGAAGTTGTATTGGGAGTTAATTTTATGTATATAAATCATATAGTCCCTAGTGTATCTCTCTGTCAGTAACCCCATGAGAGGAACAACCCAACTCATGTTCTAGAGTCAACTATTATGGTACATTCCAAAAAATGATATAAAAACTATATTTTCAATTAGAGATATGTTGATTATAAAGACTATAAGAGCATATGGTATAACTTTTCATCAAAGAAATAATCATATTAAAGAGGTATTGGGTTGAGTATTTGCAGACATATGCCTTTGAGATGGATTATGCTTTAGGATTGGGAAATATTGTTGTAGATTCTATTAATATAAATACATGGGATATTGTATAGAGAAAATTGGAAGAATAGTATAAAATGATGAGCTCATTTGGATATCATTTGACGGGTGTATATCATTATTAATGGGTTATGATTTATCCTCCCTTAATCATCGCTTCTACCTTGGTTGATTGATTGAATTCTTGTTTAGTGTCTTATCATGAATTTTGTGTGATATGAGAATGGTTAGCGTGAATGAACTAGTTCTGAGATTGTCTTTGAATACATAAAATTTGATATATGTTAGTAATATAATAGTGGTCTTTTATTATATAAGATATTATCTAGTGAGAGAATAACATGAGTAGCAATGGGGATTTTAACATGGATCAATGAATATGTGTCATGATATCAGATAACATTTCTAGATTCCAAGTATGAAAAAGGATATTACAGGTTTAATCTCTAATTATCTTAGTAGATATAGGATTATGCTCAAGCACCAGTAACCGGGTAAATTTCTTCATCCTCTTATTGTACTAGTATAGATGTGGGATCAATTGATGATTTATTTTGGTAATAGGTTACTCATGACCCATCGTGTTTGAAATTTTTCTATGCAATACAGTTGACCTATAGATTATGCTGGAAAATTTTATCCATCATTGGAAGATTCACTCAATTTATGAGGTATGAAAGATTTACATGTGAGATATTGTGTTTCTTCATAGAGTGCCTATGAGAATAGTGTAAGGCATAGTTGATCGTTTCAGGTCAAAATTTTTGGAAATGGTTCCAAATAGTGATGGGGACTCAGTGAAAGATTGGTATTATGTATTATTCAAAGAATGATAAATAGTCCTTAAGCATGATCCATTGTTTAGGGGATATGCTCATGGAATGAATTTAATACTTTGACATAATGTGGGGTGATCATTTGTCCTTAGAAGAGTTTGAATATAACTATATTTTCTAGTAATAAATCTGTAAGGATCTGTTTTATGATCTCTATATTCATATTTTTTTCACAGTAATACTAGAATGAGGTAGGGGATCCAAATATTATAGAGGTAAGTATGGTATATGAGACGTATACGTATGTACAGTTGATTTGAAAGTGGCTTTATAATGATTATAGAATGCATTTATTTTATGCTGACTGGAGGAAGAAACACTTAGATATCATAGTAGGTGACCTTTTTTTATAGGTGTCACCTCTATTAAGAAATTATAAATTTTCATAAATAGGGAATGTTAGAACCATGTTAAGAGGATCATTCTAAATTGTTGAGTAAATCAAGATAATGGATCATAGAATATACCTTCCTCCATGAAATCAATGAATTCATAACTCATTACATGTGTCTTAGATTTGGGAGTATGATCCTTATTCAAAAAAAATTCATCGATTGTGGTGATGTTGTGTTAGAACCTGATTCATCATCTGTGGGGTGTTCAGTCTATATTACATAGAAGAGTGAGAAAGTGTTATTGGAGAATAGTGTTCCACTTTTTCAGGTTTGTGAAATCATTTTCATATACAAGGGATAATTGGGAGTGATAATTTTATATTTAATATTAGTGGACTTGTTTTTTTATTTATACCTTTATAGACACTTCATGGTGATGATTAGTCATTTGAGGTGGGGGGTTTGTAACATTTTTAAATTTAAATGTTTGTATGTTTGGGACTCTCTATGGTTTATTTTTTCATTAGGATGTGTTGTAATTTTTAAATTTTATTTTGATTGATATATTGAATTTTTATGGTCATCATGGGAATGACAACGTTGTGGTGGTATCCATGTTGTTCCTAGAGTTTTCCTCTGTGAAATATAGAGACGAACAATCCCAATGGCAAGGTGTGGTCTTGGGAGTAAAGCATTGGGAGTGTTTGTGTTGACCACGACTATAATGGCCTTATCATGACATGATCTAAGGAATGTTGGGTCTAAAATAACCACATAATTATATAAATATAATTGAGTATCGTCATGGTCGATCTCTCAGGCATTGTGAGATTGAATCCATTGGGACCATGATGGTCATCACCACCCAATAGTAATGATAGTTAATTATTTTTTGAAATAGATTAATGAACCACCTGGTCCTTAGGTTGAGGTACACCCATTTATTAGAGTGTATGAAATATTTGAGGGAGGGTTATTAATATATCCATGATTCCCTCAAAGGTATAATTACATCAATTTTTCCCATCTCTTAAATGTTTGAAGTATGGATTGATTTAGCCACTCTAGTGTAGATGAGATATGGATGTAAATATGATCTATTTCCATCTCTTAATCATATTGTGAATTAATTTTTTGTGGCTCTCCTTGGGGATAATTAGTTCATGTGCTTGATACGAGTAGAAATTTTTGATGGTGGGCATCAATACTCTTGAGGTAAGAAGTCATTCCCACATAAAGACTCTGAATAATGTATACTAGAATGATTTCATGTGTGTGTGGGTATTTTCATCAAATAAAATCATTATGATATATATAATTATTTTTATTTTAATATGGCATGTGTGTGTCCAATGAGACCTATGAATTATGTGATATTATTGTTCCTTTTTTTGTTATTCCCTATTGTGTGTGAATTCTTGTCCTATGGAGGTTTTCATCTTGTATTATAGTGATATATACTTTAAGGGTTTGGTTATCCCCAAGAAGAAAATAATGAATTAGTTTGACATGTGATATTGATATTGATATGACCTAGAGAAAGAAAAGTTATATGATAGTTTTCTATCCTAAACAAATACAGATGATGAGGTATGCCTACCTTATGTCATAACTATGTAAAGCCAGGGTAATGTTATCATTAAGGCCAAACCACAACCTAGTCTATGGGTGATATTTATTTATTGCATGACATATGATTGGATGTCACGACCCGACCCAACGTGGCTCGAGCCGCGACTCCCAAAGCCCGCCTCCAATAGGCCAGGGGCTGGCGACCAGCGCCGAGTAGGCTATCACACACATGGGAGGCATTAGCCTAAGGTACCTGTACAAACGCACCCAGAAACACCTCCATGAAATAGTGCAGAGATATAGGAACTGAAAAGTAAAAGCATGCATACAATCTATCCCAAACCAGAGTGAAACATCAAAAGTACAAAGGGCAAAACATGGCCCACCAAAAGAAAACTACAAAGCGCGTCCATCCTACTCTGAAGAAGGGGAACACTGCCACAAACACCTTCTGGAATGCTCCCTCGGCACAACTCCGGTAAACACCCCGGTCAACACGCTCACTAAGCTCCGCCTGCTCCGTGTCCTCCTGGGACTCCGTCAAAAGGCATGTGGTCTGCACAAGACACAAACATGTGCGGGTAAAGCCCATGAAGGGGTGAGTATAAACATACTCAGTAGGCACCCCAAAATCCCAAAACCCAAGGGAGCTACTGAAAGGCAACAGTCCGCTCAACCCAGCCTGAGGGAACCCAGACGAGAGAGAAACTCCATCTCGTGACCATCCTCGGCAAAACACAACTAGTCATCTCAGCTCAGATCAGGTGTATGCCCATACATACACCTTGAACAATCCTGATATACACAGATCGCACCACAAAGCCACAAGAGGTACCGACCTCAACACCAGCAACTGCCCCCAACCAGGAGAGTACACCCCATGATCACTGTCATACAAGATGACACTCATATGAGAGATATACTCCATTGGGTCCCAAACTAACATCTCAGACGCTCACCCGAGAGACCACGCTCGTCAGATAACATCACTGAGGAAACATCGCTGAAACAACATAACCACCAAACTCCTCAGATAGGGGATCGCCGCTAGGGTCGACTAGGGGATACCATGACCCAATCCGGTATACGTAGCTCACAGATAGGGGATCACTCCCAGGGTCTGCTGGGGGATACCACTACCCGATCTTGCATACATAGTTCTCACAGATAGGGGATCACACCTAAGATCCACTAGGGGATACCACAACACGATCTGGCGCTCGACAGAAGATCCACACTCAGATAGAGGATCATCGCCCATATAAAGATGGTCACGACGATACCAGAACCCTATCTGGTACAACTCGCGATTTAGGGGATCTAACCGACGATGCCGCAACCCTACCGAAACCACGCGCTGAGTAGGGGATCGCATAACCACGATACTGCAACCCTACCGACACCAAGCGATGGGTAGGGGATCGTATAACCAACGATACCGCAACCATACTATAAACATCATGGTGAGTAGGGGATCGTATACCCGACGATGCCACAACCCTACTGGGCAAGACCCACCGCATAGGGGATCATATTCCCGATGATGCCACAAACCCTACGGGGTTAACCTGCAAGATAGGGGATCGCCGCCCGTGAATAAGCGGTCACAGCGATACCAAGAACCCGATCCAGAGTGAAGATGCTATAGGATCCTCTCTGAGCCCACCAGAGGGATTCCACAACTCTAACAGTTAAAACATCCCATCGAGAGGATCACAAACCCCTACAAAGGTTGTGATGCCGCGCGAACCCTTGTAGGAACGAACCAAGGGAGAACCCTCAACCACTGCTGGACCAAACGTCGCTAACCCGAGCGACCCACCCAACCCCACACTGTGCACCTCCTAGGATAAAACGGAGGCCACCATTGCGTTCCATGCGGAAAAACACGCAGGATAGGCTGTTTACTTGCCCGAAACAGAGCATCGGTGAAAAAGGAACTATTCACTGTAGCTAGCTCGTGCGGGGCCCACACAACGATCCCGAAACCCATCGAGCGGACCATACCACGACGATCCCCTCAGAAAAACAAGCGGAATCGACTACTCGCTCGTCCAAAACGGACACCCCGTGAAAAAGGTACTATTCACCGAATGCCAGCTCGGGTGGGGGCCACGCCTGGATTCCGAAACTCATCGAATGGATCACACCATTGCGATCCTCTCGGAAGAACACACAGGATCGACTATTCATCTGCCAAAATTGGACTCCTGGTGCAAAAGCTACGTTTCTCCGCAAACGCCAAAACCCGGCCTCGTGGGGCCCGCACCCCGTTCTCAGTCCCAACACCCGGAAACCATCTCAAAAAGTCTGTCGTACCATCAGTGTCTCAACGCTGCTGACGACACGTCAATCGGACGCTCCGGGAAGAAGTTACAATGTCCCGAAGTCGTAAAATGATAAAATTATATTATTTTATACGACGTTTCTAACTCCCGGGCCACGATCCCAAACCCTTAAGCCCTCAAAGTGAGTTTAAAAGGTCCGTCTCGACGTAAGGAGCACGTCTCCGCAAACGGCTCGCGAATCTGGCTCCCGGTTTGCGTGATAGAGGAGTTTAAAGACCCCCGTATAGTAAAAGAGGCCGGACCGGCCCCGACCGGCCAGCCCGCCCTGGCCGGCGACCCTCCGCCGCGCGCCGCCGGCGCTCCGCCGCGCGCTGGTGTCGCCCCGGTGGATCTTCCGCGGACCGCTAGGGGCACCCCGGTGGTCCGTTTTACGATCCGGAGGCGTCTACACGACCCTCGTGAATCGATCTATACTGCTACGCCTTCAATTTGTAGAAAAACACAGCAAAAACGGGATCGGGGGTTAAAACTCCAATATGCCTACCTCGTGGGCGAAACGCCGACGTTCTGCCTTAGATCCGCGCTCCAGAGCTTCCGTTGCGCACTCCTGGAACGTCCGCCATCTAATTCCGAGCTCGTGGGCACTTCGTTTGCTCGATTCGGCAGAGTGGCGGCGAAGAACGTCGAGAGGAACGATAAAGGGGGGGGGGGGCGCTGATATTTATATCAGCTGCCCGCCGGCGCCAAACCCGCCTCGGACCCGACGCTCGATGCGAACAAAAGTAAGGTCCCCCCTAGGGTAAACACGCCATTATGAACGCAACGGCGTACTCAGATTTTCCATTTGAGACTCCGATCAGATGTTATTCGAGCCGACGCTCGCACACTAACTTCGCTACTTATTTACGAAAACGCCCCTAGTGGCCTTTCTCACCGCAGGCCCTCGCCCGCAATGTTTACACCCCACCTAGGGTAAAAGACATGTTCTGGACGCAACCGTGCCATCATATTTCCGTTCTGAGCTACCGTTTATGATATATCACACCCCCGCCACGTGCATAGTATAAAAATACTTAATATTTTTATAAAATTAATTTCGGGCACACCGGGCCTCGGAATCCCACGCCGTCTTCACGGCTAGCTCTGGAATGATTCCTAGAAATATTCCAAAGTCTAACAGGACCAAAAACCCGAGTCGCTACATCCTCCCCCCTTATAACTTTTCGTCCCCGAAAAGCCCTAAGTACAAGGAAAGCGATCAGACTCTCAACTGGGTCTCACACACCAGCGAGATCACCAACAAACACCCATGCCCAAACATATAAGTCAGAGGGACTCATCCACCACACCTCAATACTATATTCTTTGGGCTGCACTGACTCGCCCGCACAGTTTTAATCGCGTCACAAAAACGCGTCTCGGTGGGGGAAGGATCCCTCTTCCTCACGCAGTCGAAGCATGCGGAACAACACCCACACAGGGTCTTACCCACACCCTGAACAGAACTCAAGCAAGCAACAAAAAGGAGGGTACGACTAAATAATGTCTATCAAACTACTGCAGTAAGTAGAAAAGACACAAGGCATACCTCTATCCATTCGCGGTGCCTCTGGGTCGACTTCTTCCAGGGCATACAGCTGTCCTCGCCCTCGACCACCAGCTCCCTGAGCTTGGCGTGGACCACCTGGGGGTGGGGTTGGTGGAAACTGATACTGCCTACCACCTCCTTGTACTGCACCAGCTCCGTCGCCACGTCTACCTCCCTACGGACCTCCTTGCTCGAGACGCTGCCTCTGCTAAGGCGGCCCATTGACCGGCTCCCTCTCAGCAGCACGTCGGGTCGGACAATCTCTATCAAGATTTCCCCGACCATCGCAAGCGTAACACCGCCTCTCCTGTGGCTGACCAAAACTGGTCTGCGAGCCCTGTGAGCCCTAAGACTCAGATCCGCCATCCTGGGGTCTCCTACTGAAACGTCGGCCATGTCCAAACCTCTGAGTCTGTCGTCGGCTACCAGATGCCGATCTGACCGATGAAGTCTCAGCTCTCGAGTGCCAAACACTAATAGAGGGAATCTGCTCATCCAGAAAACTCTCCACCACCAACGCTCGCTCCAGCACCCCAGCATAGGTGGGCAAGAATAGGGAAACCACACCTTCCCGGATGTCCCTGCGTAAGCCCTGCATGAAGGTCCAAGCCCTAAAGAATGGGTCTCGAACCATATCCAGGGTGTAGCGTGACAGGTCTGTAAACCTTGCTGAGTACTCCGACACGGTCATGCTCTCCTGTCGAAGCTGCAGAAGCTCCTGGATCCGCACTGACCTCAGCGTCATCGGATAGAACTCTTCCCTAAAGAGCTGCTCAAACTCTGCCCACGTGAGCGTCTCCTCGTCATGGGACTGCGTCACCAAACTCCCCCATCGCCCAGAAGAACCATGAAGAAGGCTCGCCATTAGGACCACCATCTGATCTGTAGGTGTCCTCAATAGCCGGAAAACTCAGGTGACTGCCTCAAGCCAGTCATCAGTTGCCTGCGGGTCTGGATCACCCCGAAACCTCAGAGGTCGCTGCCTCTGGAACTCGTGTAGTGTACTCAGCCTGCGCGCAACCTCGTCCTGCACCACCGGCACAATCAGCTGCTCGAAAGGTGGTGGATCAACCGATAAACCACCTGGAGGTGCAACCTCAGAGCCTGCGCCCTACTCCACAGCCTCTACATGGGGCGGGTCATTAGCACAATCCTGCTGCGGAACCCTCCCTGGCTGTCGTCGTGGAGGCATACTGAAATACATTCAAGACGCATCACAGTCAAAGAGTATACCTGGAGAGCTGACTCAAGAAGGACATGGAAATACCCAAAAACCTAGTCCTATATGATGCATGTACTGTTATGTCCCTGCGACCACTGTAAAAATATCCTGAGTCGAAAGGTAGGTTATCAGAGTCCTGGTGTATGGATACGTCGGCCGCCGCACCCACACTGGAGTCCATGGCATGAAAGCCGAGCTTGAAACACCCTAACACTTCAGCAATGAAACCCAAACCAAACTCATAGCTAGACCAGCTATGCTCTGAGATCCCAAAGGTGGAACCTCCTTTGATACCACTCTGTCATGACCCGACCCAACGGGGCTTGAGCCGCGACTCCCCAAGCCCACCTCCAATAGGCCAGGGGCTGGCGACCAGTGTCCACTAGGCTATCACACACATGGGAGGCATTAGCCTAAGGTACCTGTACACACGCACCCGCAAACACCTCCACGCAACAGTGCAGAGATATAGGAACTGAAAAGTAAAAGCATGCATACAATCTATCCCAAACCAGAGTGCAACAGAAAAAGTACAAAGGGAAAAACAGGGCCCGCCAAAAGAAAACTACAAAGCGCTTCCAACCTGCTCTGAAGAAGGGGAACGCTGTCACAAACACACGCCAGAAAGCTCCCTCGACACAGCTCCAGTAAACACCCCGGTCAACACGCTGACTAAGCTCCGCCTGCTCCGGGTCCTCCTGGGACTCCGTCAAAAGGCCTGTGGTCTGTACAAGACACAAAGATGTGCAGGAAAATCCCCTGCAGGGGTGAGTATAAACATACTCAGTAGGCACCCCAAAAACCCAAAACCCAAGGGAGAAACTGAAAGGCAATAGTCCGCTCAACCCAGCCAGAGGGAACCCAGACGAGAGAGAAACTCCATATCATGACCATCCTCGGCTAAACATAACTAGTCATCTCAGCTCAGCTAAGGTGAATGCCCATACATACACCTTGAACAATCCAGATATACACAGCTCGCCCCACAAAGCCACAAGAGGTACTGACCTCATCACCAGCAACTACCCCCAACCAGGAGAGTACACCCCATGATCACTGTCATACCAGATGACACTCATCCGAGAGATACACTCCATTGGGTCCCAAACAAACATCTCATACGCTCACCCGAGAGACCACGCTCATCGGATAACATCACTGAGGAAACATCGTTGAATCAACATAACCACCAAACTCCTCGGATAGGGGATCACCGCTAGGGTCCGCTAGGGGATACCAAGACCCAATCCAGTATACGTAGCTCACAGATAGGGGATCACTCCCAGGGTCCGCTGGGGGATACCACGACCCGATCTTGCATACGTAGTTCTCATAGATTGGGGATCACACCTAGGATCCGCTGGGGGATACCACAACCCGATCTGGCACTCGACAGAAGCTCCACACTCAGATAGAGGATCATCGTCCATATAAAGATGGTCATGACGATACCGAAACCCTATCTGGTACAACTCGCGATGTAGGGGATCGAACAGACGATGCTGCAACCCTACCGAAACCACGCACTGAGTAGGGGATCACATAACCAACGATATCGCAACCCTAATGACACCAAGCGCTAAGTAGGGGATCATATAACCAACGATACCACAACCCTACTATAAACGTCATGCTGATTAGGGGATCATATATCTGACGATGCCACAACCCTACTGGGCAAGACCCACCGCGTAGGGGATCAAATTCACGATGATGCCACAAGTCTTACGGGGTTAACCTGCTAGATAGGGGATCTCCGCCCGTGAATAAGCGGCCACAGCGATACCAAGAACCCAATCCAGGGTAAAGATGCTAGAGGATCCACTCCGGGCCCACCGGAGGGATGCCACATCTCTAACAGTTAAAACATTCCATCGAGAGGATCACAAACCCTACGGAGGTTGTGATTCCACACGAACCCTCGTAGGAACGAACCAAGGGAGAACCCTCAACCAATGCTGGTCCAAACATCGCTAACCCGAGTAACCCGCCCAACGCCACACTGCTCACCTCCTAGGCTAAAACTGAGGCCACCATCGCATTCCACACGGAAAAACACGCAGGATAGGCTGTTTACTCGCCCGAAATGGAGCACTGGTGAAAAAGGCACTATTCACTGTAGCTAGCTTGTGCGGGGCCCACACAACGATCCCGAAACCCGTCGAGCGGACCATACCTAGACGATCCCCTCGGAAAAACAAGCGGAATCGACTACTCACTCGTCCAAAACGGACACCCGGTGAAAAAAGAAACAATTCACCAAATGCCAGCTCGGGTGGGGACCATGCCTGGATTCCGAAACTCATCGAACGGATCACACCATTGCGATCCTCTCGAAAAAACACACCAGATAGACTATTCATCCGCTAAAATCGGAATCCTGGTGCAAAAGCTGCGTTTCTCCGCAAACGCCAAAACCCGGCCTCATGGGACCCGCACCCCGTTCTCAGTCCCAACACCTGGAAACAAACTCAAAAAGTCTGTCGTACCATCAGTGTCTCAACGCCACTGACGACACGTCAATTGGACGCTCCGGGTAGAAGTTACAATGGCCCGAAGTCATAAAATGATAAAATAATATTATTTCATACGACGTTTCTAACTCCCGAGCCATGATCCCAACCCTTAAACCCTCAATGTGAGTTCAAAAGGTCCGTCTGGACGTAAGGAGCGCGTCGCCGCAAACAGGTCGCGAATCTGGCTCCCGGTTTGCATGATACGGGGGTTTAAAGACCCCCGTATAGTAAAAGAGGCTGGACCGGCCCCGACCGGCCGGTTCGGCCGGCCGGGACCGACCGCCGCCGCCGGCCCTCCGCCGCACGCCGCCGGCGCTCCGCTGCGTGCCGCCGCGCTGGGCGGCCGGCCGCCGCCGCGCCGGTGCCGCGGTGGCAGATCTTTCGCGGACCGCCGGGGGCACCCTGGTGGTCCGTTTTACGATCCGGAGGCGTCTAGACGACCCTCGGGACCCGATCTATACTACTATGACTTCAATTTGCAGAAAAACGTAGAAAAAACGAGATCGGGGGTTAAAACTCAAATCCGCCTACCTCGCGGGCGAAACGCCGACGTTCTGCCTCAGATCCGCGCTCCAGAGCTTCCGTTGCGCGCTCCTGGAACGTCCGCCGTCGAATTCTGAGCTCTTGGGTACTTCATTTGCTCGATTCGGCGGAGTGGCAGTGAAAAACGGTGAAGAACGTCTAGAGGAATGATAAAGGGGGGGGGGGGGCTGATATTTATATCAGCTGCCCGCCGGCGCCAAACACGCCTCGGACCCGACGCCCGATGCGAACAAAAGTAAGGTCACCCCTAGAGTAAACGCGCCATTCTGAACGCAATGGAAGACTCATATTTTCCATCCAAGACTCCGATCAGAAGTTATTCGAGCCGACGCTCGCACACTAACTTCACTACTTATTTACGAAAATGCCCCTGATGGCGTTTCTCACCGCAGGCCCGCGCCCGCAAAGTTTACACCCCACCTAGGGTAAACGGCACGTTCCGGACGCAACCGTGCCATCAAATTTCCGTTCTGAGCTACCGTTTATGAGATATCAAACCCCCTGCCACGTGCATAGTATAAAAATACTTAATATTTTTATAAAATTAATTCCGGGCACACCGGGCCTCGGAATCGCACGCCATCTTCGCGCCTAGCTCTGGAATGATTCCTAGAAATATTCCAAAGTCTGACAGGACCAAAAACCCGAGTCGCTACATTGGAATGGGTAGGATAGCCTAGTGGTTTGACCCAAGGTTGAGCTTGAGGTGTGAAGGTTGTGTGGCCTAACCTAGTCCAAGGTTGGTTATAGTCCTTGATCTTATACATGTGGTATCCTTGAGTTTATATATAATATGTGATAATTTATAAGGAATTAATTCTATTATGAAGAAAAATTAGGTATTATGAGGTCTTATTGATGCTTGGTTAGTGCATGATCTCTTATCTAATGATTATTTTTTGGATTGTGAACCTATATTCCATCATAATATACTCCTCTTTATACATGTACACATTATTATATGAAATAATTAGTGGTATCATAAAAGTTTGATACTCAAAAATTAAATTGGAAATCTTATTTTTCATAAAGATTTAAGGGTCATAAATCCAGCTAAGGGAATAACCAATACATTGGGAAGTTGAGTAGGTGGAGATTATAAGTTAAGGGATATTTAATGGAGAACTCAACAATATTTTTGAAGTGTTCATTGGTTATTTTTTTATACATTAGTTGGCCTAACAAATTGGGGGTATTTTATTTTATATTTGATAACTTATATTTAATTTATTATAGAATAATGAAAGTCTCTTTGATTCTATTTTGTTGTTATGTATTTTTATGTACACTTTTTCATTATTCAATTATATGGATAATATTACCAAGGGTTTAATATCCATATGGAATCATTTGGACCCTCTCCACTATCGGTGGCTTTTAGAATATGGGGATTCATGTATTAGGCCATGTATCAATTTAGTGAATAATAGGCGATTATTTTTAGGATGAATCACTTTCAATATCAATTAATAATTTTAAATCATTAATCACCTTTAAATGTTAAAATTTTTATTCTTCAGGAAATTTTTCAACACATTATGTAGATTGTTAACATTTCTTTAATATTCTATTTTCCTTTCCATTAATTGAGAATTTTTATAGATATTATCCTAATTCTCACTTCAATATAAACTACATTTTATTTCTGATATTTTCATTTTCAGAATCATTTCATCCATTTCTAGTGTAACATTCATCATTACCAATAGAAATGATAATTATTTCACCATCACAAATAGCAGTGGTGATATCTTCATCAAAATATTCACCTTCGAAAAACATAGATGAATACATTATATTTTTATTAATTGAGAAAGAATTTACCTATGTACTTAAAAATAATTAATATCTTGATGCATTAATTCATGAGAATATCTTTGATCTTTCATCTTCTTCATCAATGTATACATCAACTTCCCACTTAGGATAATTTGCTACAAAATTTCAATTAGCCTTATAATACTATGAAAAATCATTTAGGGAATACAACCTGGATATTTTTATTCCATAAATGATACTTTAACATCAAAATTATCAGGTAAAATTCATTATATCATTTCAAAACTATAAATACCATCTAACTTATCACTATAGAAACTAATAGTAATAATAAATTCATTTACCCTTGTGTGAAATTTACAATAGAAAATTATTTATTCATTTGGAGATCTTCGTATTTGATATTGCTAAATTTAAACTTATCTTGCTACACATTAGTATTTCCTTAAAATATTTTATTAAATTTATCCTGGGTAAATTATTTTATTATAATAAAATTATCATTTATAAATTGATTCACAAAAATATATAATAATATATAATTCTTAGAACATCCTCTATTTTCTATGTTCCACTGATCAATAATTATCTTCATCACACTATAAACAAAAGGATAAACCCTACTAGTTGTTTCTTCCAAAAAATCATAATAAATCGACAATAGGAATGAAAAAATTATGTCCTTCAACATATGATAATATTTATCATAAAATATAGACATACATAATCATTTAAAAAACTACAGATAATCTATTATATATAAAATAATTTATTTTGACATGTTTTTAGTGATGGGAGATACTTGAAAAATAAAAAATGTAATCATAAATGAAAGAAAATAAATTTTATAAAACATGTTGAACCACTACATTATCAATGAGATAAAACTGAAAGGGGGAGAAATTATTCAACACTATTATTTTACTATTTCTTTCATATTAAATTACACTATCTATTATAATGATTTTTTTGGTGTTCACACATCCCAACAGAAACTAGCATAAGTGGATTCAAAAAATATTCATGGTTTACCTCCTAATGTAAGAATCATAGTCCTTAGTGTAATATGGATTACTATAGGATAAAACCACCAAAAAATAAGAAACATGTGAGTGGAATGAGTATGATATATCCTTGAAACTCACATTTTCATGTCTCATAACTTTGAATTTATTCATTCCATAATTGATAATGACAGATATATGGAAAATAACTAATGTGAATTTAACCAAATAGATTTCATCCAAGTCATTGAGTGTGATGATTTTGTTTACTTCATCTAAAATTATATTTCATAAGAAATCTGAAATTACCCTTCAAACATGCATATGAAAAATTTTATTCTTTTAATTTTCTATATATCATGTTCATATATTTCATCCAATATTCATATACTGTTTCATTTCATTATATTTGTATTATCAAAAAATCATATCTATTTTTCACATTTCAATATCATATTACTCTCAACCTCTTATAGAAATATTATCCATAAGAAAATAATCCATATATAATAATATAAAATCCCTACTTATTTTTTTAATTTTAATTTCATATTGAAATATTATTCTTCTAAAAGACATTGATTATCTTTAATTTAATGTGTTTGATAATATTTTAATTTATGGTTATTATAGTATTTAAAAAAAAATCTATATTATATGAATCAAAGTCATTATGGTTGTTAAAACTACCATGATATCCTCATTTTCATCATAGACCCCCCCTTTTAGTAGTAGTTGAAACCAGTTATATTTTAAAATTCTGAATACATTGTGGACTAATGGGTCATTATTATATAAAGTTATATAATTTTATAGGTCCAAATCTATTTTAGATATATTGAGTATCTCAATGTGGACACCTATCCTATATAATAGACTACCTTGATCTCAATTGGTTGTAGCATAGAAACAACTTTGGAACTGATGGTTCGTCATTTTCCTAAACCACCAAAAATGAAACTAACATTTTTTATAGTGTAGTAACTTATAATGAAATGGATGTATTTGAACATGGGGTCCATTAAAAAATACTATACCCCTTTCATTATAGCACCTGTCTTTCATTTATATTCTTCTTCACCAAATAACTTCTATATCGTAGTTGAAAGATTAGTGGTGTGATGTTCCTTACCTACTTCCATAAATTGTTTGGGATCATCACCTATTTTCATGATATCTAATAAAATACTATTAATAATTTTATAAATTAAACACACCCAACATCTTAATATCATTAAAAATGTGAGTATTAATATGATCTACTCATTGATAATAAAATCAAATATAAATAATCACATCTACTCTAATCTATAGGACTTCCTTTTAAAAACAATCATCATATATTTGTATAAAAAATCTCCCAATTTTTATTTTTTTTCAACCAAGGATCATATATTAAAAAAAATCAGATATATAGAAATGGGTCATCATTGAAAAATTCTAAGAATACATTATTGTTCATGTTGTAAAAAATAAGAGAGTTGAATATAAATGAGCCCAACACATCTTTATCATATGGAAGAAGACTCCAATTTTCCAATACTAGACATAAAATGATATTTATCTTTGAAAATATCATGTTTCCTAGAGATGTATCTCTAGGATTCACATTTTGTTACCATTATTCTTTTGTCATTTTTAAAAACCAAATTATTTATGAACTCTTGATATGTGTTTATTCATTATTGATTTTATTTATATTTTTTTGAGTCATTATAAAAAAGGTGATTTTAAATCAAATATTGAGTTACCATAGTATTATTATATTAGTGACTCATTTTATTTATCGAAAAACAAGATATTCATGAAATTCATCTCCTACTAAGACTTTTTTTCAACCATTAAAATATGAAAATCATCATGGGGAGTTGATTTTTTAAAATATTATTAAAATTCATTATCCTTTGAATAGTGTTCATCTACTTGATTTGTGTGTTGAAAAATGAGTCATGATATGTTTAATTCCCCTTCTGCATTGAAATAATTTAGTTGGGTAATATCACACTATTATTATAATTTCTTATCCTTTCTTTAAATATTTAAAATCAATGTGTTATCAATATCATGGAGTAATTTGATGTCATTATTCTCATACAATAACATATTTTTTTCTTCTTTATGAAATTTTCCATACATTTGGTATATTGATCATCATTCATCAATTTTATGTTCTCCTCTTCAATGCTAGATATTTTTAATGGGATATACCTTAATTAAATCATTAACATAAAATGAATTTGAGCTTCCTTATATTAATTTTTAGAATAATTAATTCCATTACTAGTGAAATATTCATTGATAAATGTTTAACGCAAATTTTATCACCATCATTAATATCAGTGTTAGCCTCCTTTTCCTCATCACAACTTTCACCTTCCATAAACTTATAAAAATTTACTTTTTAGTTTATTTGTGAAATTTTAACCCTTTCATCCTAAAATTAACTTCAATCTGGAAGCATTCTTCAATGATAATCTATTAGATATTTCATGTTATTCAGAACTAGTACCATCTTATTTCCTCTTTGAAAATTTTACTAAAAATGTCAAACTACCAATAATTAATGAATTTAAGAGGGATATTTCCTTAAAAGTTTCCCTTTAATCTTCTAAACCTTCATGGAATAAGAGACCAAATTTTTAAGAATTTCACATCCATATAAAAATATGAATATTAAGACAAAAAAATATAACCATCCCAAATATAATGATATCCTTTGGTATATTTGGAGGCTTTAAAAGTAATTAATTTTTCATTAAATACTTGTTTCCTAGTAAAATAACCATTCCTTATTTAATAAGAAATTATAATAGTATAAAAATTGTAAATAATAATATCTCCTAGATCCTTCAATTATAAATAAGTGAATTTAATGTCAATATTATCTGGTAAAATTCAAAATATATTTTCAATAATATCACAATATTTTATAAGATCACCATAGATTTTGATTATACTCACATGTTCAAACACCCTTATTATGAAAATTTAAATTGTATTATAATAATTCACACTAATATATTCATACTTTATTCAAAAAAATTCCAACATAGTATTCATCACAATAATCATTCCATCATATATATTTTGAAGCTTATTGAAAATATCTTTTTCTATTATGGGATCATAAATTCTTAGAAACTAATTAACTAAAATGGAATATAAGAACGAATTATTATCATGACCATAATTATCCATGTTTCTATTATCAATAACTATTATTAAGACACCTAATGTGTTGGAAAAAAATCCATTATTGGTTTCTTCCAAAACATCACAAATTATAGAAGACAATAATATAGACCTCATGTCCTTCAAAATGGGATAATATTTCCAAATTACTTATGGTATTGCCTAGTTTCTAATTTAATTTTGAATATAAATTATATATTAAATAAAATTTAATGACACATTCTTTGTGGTGGGAGATACATCCAAAAGAAACATCCAAACATAGACAAATGAACCTAGATCTAATACTACTTATAAAACAACAAGAGGTTCAATGATAGATTAACCTTTACAACCTATTAGAATGAATTATTATTTTCTACTCATATATCTAAATACAAACCAATATTGGATAACATTATATATATTAATGGTTTATCTATAACCGTGTAAATGATAGTCCTTTGTGTCATTTGGATTCCTATATGATTATAGTAGACATAAGAAAAATCATGGGTGTACAATTTTTTGGGTATAACCTTGAAACTCACACTAATATTTATATAAAATATTCTTCAATACATATTGGAGATAACATAATCCCACACTTTAAAATGATCATAGTATGAAAAAATTGAGTGTATTCAACAAAATGGACCTCCTCTATGTCATTGTGTATTTTGAGTAATTTTATTATGTAAAAAATATTAATTTATCCTTCAATAATTCATAGTAATACGTTTTTTCTTTAAATAAATTCAAAACAAACAGACATAATCACTTCAATCTTATTTCACATCACCTACTCTTCAAAATTCTATAATAGCATTTCTTACCATTTTTACATATCTAGAACTTAATCTTCTCTTCCACATACTCTATAACTCATCAAAATACACACACCCAAATATATTCAAATAAAATAACTTCTTATTTTCTACTTTATATTTTAATTCTAATTTAAAATTAAAATTATCTACTTCAATCATATCCATTGGATTATATTTTCATTCATATCTACCAAATAATTTGAAATTATAGGCTTAAAATAACCACAAAAACAATTAGTTAAAAAAAGATATCAATTTTTGTTCAAACTACCCATACATATTCCATCATGGAGTAGAATCCACCTTCATAAAATAAGTCAATGATATAGACTTATGTTTTTACTATTAACTCACATTGATGTTTAATAGTTCATTACGGTGTGGATGGATTAAATTTTAATGGCCCACCTAAATCTCATGTGACTAAATTATCATAACATGAACATATATATATCAATGTAAATTAACTTGATATTTACTAGTTCTTATATAGCCACTTTTTATGAACTAGAGGGACTCAATCTCTATATCCACTAAAAATTTACAAAGCCTTATTTATGGTGTAGTAACATCATATGGTGTTATTGTTTTTAAAACACCAGGGCCTCCAAAAATTACCTAGTTTTTTTATGTGTATCATCTATATTACATTGTAATTAATCTTACCTAAACAACTTCTATAGTGTAGTATCATGTTCTACAGTGTGAATCTCCATCCTTTATTCTTTTAATCAAATTTTATCATGAATTATTTTCATGATATCTAATAACTAAAAACAAGATTAAGTATCATCTGAATTAAATAATCCAAACATCATCAACTCAAAATAAATTTGTTCTTTTTTATGGTCAATTAATTGACACGAAAATCGAACCCAATGAATCACATATACACAAATTTAATAAATAAAATTTTCTATAAGAATATCAATATCTATTGGACTCAACAGTTTTTGAAATTAATAAAAAATTGATATGATTCCATGATTGTATATATTTATTTGTGACCATGATGTTTTATTTTAAAAGATATCCTAAAATATTTCAATTAATTTTTTATAAGATTTTTTTAACTGTTTATTGCATGATTTTGTTTCAGTTGTCTATGAAACTCATAAGAGATAAAAATAATTCCTAGTGATAACCCATCAAATTCTGTTGAAATTTTTCATGAATGAAGTTGTTAAATATATGAAAGAAAATATTTTTATGATAACCTGATATTGTTGTGATATAAAACATGTTATTAATTATAATCCATGTGTATTAATTGAAAAACTAAATTTCCATGTCTAATGGTATGAAGTGAATTGTTAATTTTTGAATGAAATTAAAAAAAATTATATTTATGCGATCAGGTTTGAGGATATAAGGAAAAATTATGTATAATCATGAATTAATGTTGAGAATTTTATACCAAATACATTGAAGTGAAATATGGTTATATAAATTATAATAATGAATAATTTTTATAAGAATTGTAATATTTATTCAATGTTTTATTTATGTATGTTATGTATGATACACGGGGAAAATTCTTGTGCATATTTCCATTTGAGATAATAACTATGTGAAATTTTTAATGTTTCAGATAAAATGTTTTATTATAAATGAATTTAAAAGAAATCAAGACTGATAAATAATATAGTGTATCTTTAATTATTTCCTTAATTTATTAAAAAAAATTGTTTAAAATATATTTCATGAAACATAAATATTCATATTAAGGTATTCATATCCTAATTTTCTTCCCTGATAGAGTTCAAGAGTAGAAGTTTCATGTCTTGTATTTAAAGTATATGTAGAGTGAATTTTATGAAAATTTAATCCCTACAATACTCTTCATATTGCTAATATTATTTGACTTTTCAAATCACCTTGCAAAAAAGAAGAATCGTTTATAGTGGGTAATGAAAATATTTATCACAAAATATGATATCAGATGATGATATTCTTATTTTCCACACTAAATTAATGTGAAAACAATGTTAGAAAATTTTTTATTTGGTTTTTTATGTCTATTTTTCTGAACTTTTATACTGTTTATTTCACATTAATTAGTATGTTTTTTAGGATATATAGGACCTCTATGTTATTGATCTTATGTTATCATTAGTGTCTTAACATTATAAATGAAATTTTTATGGTTTATTATATATTTTAATTAACCTTTATACTTAATTTTGGTTAGTGGATATATTTTGGATAACCCAAGATTATTGAGACATATATCACGAGATGGTTGTTAATAAATTCATGTTCATTAATCCATTTTATTTTTCAATTCATTTATAGAGTGGGAATTATATTGGAAGTATCTAATTTAACACCGTAAATCCTCTAGCCTATTATTTTTCAAAATTATGGGTGATAGAGTCACTATGAGTGTTTTGAGGAAGGATAAGAGGTTTTTTAGATTTGACTAGGTAGAATATTAAATCTTGGAGGTTTGGGTTTCAATATAGGGGATCCCTTGTGAGGATTGAATAGATAGTCCATAAAAGAAGATTCTTTGTAAAAGATTTATCAATATTATGTCGGCTTAAGAGTTTTATAATTGGATGGTTCATTATTAGCATACCATAGATAGGGAATTAGTCGATCCCTTTACACTATTCAATAGGAAGAGGTCATGGTAGCTCATAGATGAAGAGGAGAACAATGTATGCCCTTTGGGAAATAGGTATTGACAAGTGTAACACCCCATGATTATAATAATAATTTCCCTTTAAATTAATAATGTTTGGAATAACATAATTGATAAAAAAAATTGTAAAAAATAGACCTTGATACATTTTATGGAGAAAAATGTTACAATGGAATGTAAACTATAATACATTAGGATAATGCAATAATGAGACAAATGACAATAATTATTTAAGATATTTTTATCAAAATATATATTTTCATGATGAAAATTTTATTATTGGATCTATTAAAAAAAATTCAATAAATATTATTATTTTAATTAATTAGTTAACTTAAATTTTTAGAATACAGATAAAAAATGGTATTTAGTGAATAATATTTAATTTAAAATAAATATTTTTCAAATAATTGTTTTTTTATTTCTCTATGTATTAAATCAATATTAATTAAAAATATATTTTAAATGAATTTAAGGATAATATTTATAAAAAAATAAATTACCATTTTTATAATAATTATTACTTATAAATAAATAATAATATGTCCATTTTGTGAATAAAAATTAATTTTACTAAAAAAATTAATTTATTACACAATGTATTTTTATTTTGTGAAAATAATTATATTATATTTATGTGATGATAATGTATATTAATAATGTTAATAGTATATTGAAAATAATATAATTCCAAATTGATAATAAATATGAACATGAATAGTTAATATTATAGAAAAACTTTTTCTTATAAATATATTTTTTTATTATTTTTAATTTTACTATTTTTGAATTTTTATTCGTATATTTTAGTATTTAAATTTGAAAAATTTTATGAATTTATGGATTTATCATAAAAATTTATATTTTAGTAAATTTTTAATATTTTTCATTAAATATTACTTTTAGGTTAATATTAAAAAATACCATTTTTATAAATTTCATAACTTTTATGACATCACCATGAAAAAAAATTGTTTTAAAAATTAATGAAACATTTTCTTGGAAGAATTGTGTTTTTAATAAAAAAAATTATATTATTGAAAATATTGATTTTAATTTATAATTATAGAATTTAAATTTTAGAACGCAATTTATATTTTTTCAAATTTTTTTATACATTTTAAATTATTTATTTTAATATTAATTCTATGACATTTAGAAATTTAATATTAAAAAAATATTTTTTTAATCATCTTTTCAAAATTAAACAATATGGTCAATTATAATTTTAGTCATTAAATAAGTTTTGAAGTTTAAAGAATGATTTTCTTTAGAATACTTAAATTATGGTAAAAATTTAAATTAAGGGGAAAATAAAGTAAATATCTAAATGATTAACCCTTATTTGTTTGTATGAAAGGTTGATTGGCTAACAATAAACCCCAATCCATTATTATTCACCAGTGTAGTCACTTCCCACTAAATATTTCACTCTATTAATATAATCTGATGATTATTTACAAAAGTTTCTGCCTTTGCACTTATAAAATGATCCCTTGACCACTTAATTTATCTTAAAAACCTAATCCACCTCATTTTAATAAATTATTCCCAAATCCCACCCCAACACTCCAAACAATTTATTAAATGCCCTTCTTGTAAATACCCTTTCCAAAAATAACATAAATTATATATTTATTTCATTATTAAAATAACACATCTCAAAAATTGTCCCACTACCCTAGGAACAAAATTCTTAGTGTCATGGAGATTATCGAAAAAATATTATTAAAGATCAATAACTTCTATATAATTGTACTCATATAGACTCCCTTCATGACTTTCCATAATTTATACCATTTTTCATATCCTAAGATATGAAAAACGTAAGAACGGTGAGATCAAATGTTCAATTAGGGAAAACATATCAACATTTAAATAATAGCTCGATCATAATCACATGATAATACTCAGTCAAGGGATAAATATCAAATTAAAATTACATGGAACAATATTAGTTGTCCAAAGGAAATGATATAAGTAGATTTTATCACAAATTAACAAACATATCCCAATGAAACATTTTGTTGAATCATGACACATTGAACTTGAGTAATAGAGCATAATCATAGTAATAGAGAAATATGGCATGCTATTAGATTGTAGTATAATATGGAAATAAAGAAAAAAAATTAAAAATAGAAATTTCTGTGAAGAAATTATACTGTTTTACATTCAAACAAAAATTTATTAACAATTCTTCTTTCATCTCACTCAGAAAAAAAACATTTAAAAAAATATTACCACATCTCATTCACAAAACAATATAGTGAAAAAATATTACCTCATATCAGTCACACAAATAACATGATAATAGAGATTCATGTGTATCATTCACAAAAAAATCGTCGTCTCATGTAATATGAAACCTCAAAAAATTAATTGGAGGGTGATATAGGTCCCACCCATAAACATCCATACATTTGAGATCTATACAAAATAAAATAATTATTCTTATCATAAAAATCCCATGGAAATTGAATTTTTTTAATATCTTTTTGAAATGGTACCACATAAAAAATCATAAACATTTGATGCTTCACACATGATCAACCCAAATTAGTATTTAATATGATGAAATATAGTGTTATTTAAAACCATTGTTTTATTGGAGAAAATTCCATTAAAAACTGAAAGAGAAAACAAAAAAAAATTACATGAAAAGTGTTTCTAAATATCATCTTCAATGTTTGTTATTTTCATGTCAATTTAAAAATATTTTTTAAAATAAATATGATACATATTTATATATCTATTAAAAAAAATTCCAATATAGAGAAATTTTAATAAAATAAATTATATATAAAAATGTGATATATAAGTTAAGAATATCATTTAATATAAATGCCTTTGAATTTTGTGGAAATTATTATATTGAAATCCCACATTAATACAATAATATGGAAAAAAGTTTATTAAAATAAGAAAATGGAGGAAAGGATAACTATAAGAAAAAATATTATTTTATACAAAGGAAAGTAAAATATTGGATGTAATTAAAAATAATTATGGGGAAGAAAATTCCATTAAATTAAATGGTAATTATTCTTAATAGAATTGCGTTTTCACAAATCAAAAGAATCAATATAGATAATGTATTTTTTTAAACAAAATATTACTAAAATTGAAGGTGTAAATGTAAAATAACATCATATTCGGTTAGAGTAGGACAAATCTGAATGATTAAAGTCATAGTTAAGTAATTATGACCCATGAAAAATATTTGGGTCATGAAAACACATTACAACTTGAGTATGATTTTAATAAATGCCCCTCGAATGATAGAAGGATTAAAATTAAATATCAAACACCATGAATAAAGATAATTAATTATATTAAATATCCAACAGGCTATATACACACCATTTAAATGAAATTAGGTGTGTAAAAGGAAATGTGTCTCGAAGAAGGAAATTTTGAGATGAAACCCTTTGTTCCAAATTCAATAGAGAGAAACACCTAACATATTGAATAATCAAATTAAAATTATTATTTACCTTATTATTAAACTTAGTATTATTTAATGAATTTAATATATACTATTTATTTACATAATATATTTATTTGTTATGTATATTTCATTCCAACATCAGTTTCTTGAGCTTATTTGATCAATTTTTTCACAAAATCCATATATTTGTGGGCCAAGGTAGAATACATAGTAAAATTTTATCCTCTTATAAAGAATATTAATAGTTGTTCTGTAAATAATGTATGGATGTTAAATATATTTTTAAATCTATCCATGATGGGTGGTGATGAAAAATTAAACTCGTTGTTTATAGATGCAGTTGTCAACACACACACATGATTAATGTTTCCGTTTCTCAATGAATGTGATTTAAATAAAGGGTACAATAATTTTAAATTTTGTAATAATATTTTTATTTTAGATATAAAACATAATCATTAGTACTATTATTTAAAAAAACCACAAAATTATGTTATGATAAACTGAAGATATAACTTTGTTGAGGTTGTAGTCCACACACACGCAGTAATGACTCATTACTTTTCCATAGTGGATATAAAGGTATAAATAATGGTAATTTCATTCATATAATAAAAAATTATGGTAGTAATTATATCTATGTTATTATAATTTTATGGATATATTATATTTGGAAGGAATATATTAAAGAGAAGGCATTTCAAATTAGGTAACACATTCATTGGAGACATGATCTTATTTTAGAGAACTCATTAGAAGTGAAGGTCTTAACATTAAATCTAAATACCATAAGATTATAGATAAACAAAGTAATTCTAATAAAATTTCTTTGGTGACCTTTTGAAGGGTAAATTTAATGTTAAGTGTAACCATGAAGGGGTGTAATTGATCCCCTTTTATAATTGAAGGAAATGGATCCTTTGGGATACCCTTTACACTTCCTTGCTATAATTACACTATTCCATGATCAATGAAACCAAAATTTCATAATAATGTATTTTGATGTTGGACTTGGTCCAAGAGGCCTCAACCAATACTTTCTTCATACTTGTTAAACATTTTTCATGTTTTTTACCATAGATATTTATATTTTAACGTTTTTATTATATTCCTCGATAAGAAATTTCTAACTAAGTAATTTATTTACTCATTTAAAATATAATTTAAACCCTATTAAAAAATTAACAATTTTAATATATTCCTAACCATCATTTAATCTAAATCTATTTCTAAATATAAAAAAAATCAACTTTTAAATTAAAATATATAATATATATATATATATTATTTTGGATGAAATATGATTTTTAACCAATATGTGTCATTAATTTTACATTGTAATGATTAAAAATGGAAATATTGTTAATATAATTATATGTTGGTTTAAATATCAAACTGTTTTTCTCATTTCAATTAGTTCCATTTAATTCATTATATTAAAAATAAATGATATTCATCAAATAAATCAATTTTAAAAAGTCATCATTATCACGATAAATAACATCAATCTTACTAATATTATATTTATGCATAAAAGTGAAATTGAACTTGTAAACTAGTGTTTAAATTTTTATCTCAAATACAATATTTTTAATTTATGTTTAATTTCAAAAAGTGATAATTTCTAATTATTAATATAATTACGTAAAAAATAGTTTTCCATGTGAAATATTACATGAATTTTATAAATTTAAAACGTTTATTTTATAAATTCAACAAAGGATTTATAATTTCTTTAAATTAATTTTTAAATGTATATAAATTTATATAAATTTATTTCATAAACTTTTAAATCATTCGTATATTATAAAATATATAGTATATAGAGAAATTGTATATTGTTTTATGAAAAATAGTTATTTTTACTATTCTCCTAAAACATTTATTTTCCAAAAAACAGAAAAATTAATCTTAAGATAATATTGATATTATAAATCAAAAAATAAAATAATTTGGTCACATTAAAATTCTAAAATTTATAAATTCAACGAATAAAAGGAGAAACTATAATAAAATATATTGTTTATTAGAAAATGGCATTTTCTAATATGAGTTGTTATTATTTTTATTCCCTAACATTTACAAACTAATTTTTTTAATAAATTAATAATTTGGAAGGTAATTTGTCATTATTATTAATATTATTATGAAAACAAAAACCATAACACATAAAAATGAAATTTTTTGAAAAAATAATTTTCTAAACAATAAATGATCTTATTGGTCAATTTATATAAAATAATTATATTTCATTCAAATTAAATTTAGAATTTTTGTTATTTCTATATATATTTCATATATTGGTTACTTCTATTATATACTTAATATTCAATGGTCAGGATTTAATGTCCAGTCAGAAATGTAAATATTTAATCTAAATATATTGTAGTTTCATAATGCTTTATGTTTCATGTAGATAAATTTGAAAAAAACACTAACATAGTTATATGAAAAAATGATTATTAATATAAAGTAATTAAAATTCTTTCATCAAATTCCCACCCTTGAAATTCTTATTCAATTTTGAAACGGATTTTTTTAAAAGGCTATTTTTAATATTCCTAATCCCTCATTTTTCATTTATATTACTTTATTTATTATTCTACCTCCTACAAAAAAATTATAACCTTGTAAACATAATTATATATTTAGAATAATTATATTTAAGTGTTATTATATTATTTGAATAACCTTTTTTTACATTTGACAAACCATTCAAAAAATGAAAACGATGCAAGGGCATAAAAAAATAAATTAATGGTTATGATAATTTAATTAATGAGTAAATATGATATTTATGACATATTTATGATTCAATAAGGTCAATAATTATATACCACCCCTATCCTTTTTTAGAAAATGAAAACATCACTCATGCATATGTAAAGACTACCACCTCTATGGATGATGAGAAGTTTTTAATCATCACCTTAAAAGTATAGTTCTAAAAAAATTCGATGTATATGATTTAATGATTTAAATATTTTATTAGTATGTTCCATAATGGATGACAAAAAAGTCAATTAAAATTTTATACTAATATATTGATATTAGGTAATTACACAAAACAAGCTCATCATGGATTTCATCTTCACTTATCATAATTATAAATATAATGAAATTATATTTGAACATGAAAAATTATTAATGCACTTATATTAGTATACTTTAAATAATCTTGGAGTAATTAAATTTATATCAGTAAATAAAAACCAACACTATTATTACAAAACATGTACAAAAATTATGCAATTTTTAACATTTTATAATAGAAATAAATTAGAACTCACTAATATATATATAGAATTATTATAAATAGAGTATAAAAAGTTAATTTATATGAATAATAATATAATGTTTGTAATTATGATGGTTATGTGTATTAAGAATTAGTTTAAATCACTTTCATGGAATTTGAGAGTTAAGGTAACATTTTTTATTATCTCATCATTATTCCTTTGATACATAGGTCATATTCACCACATTATTATTTTATGTAATGTATTAATTTTAATGTGATTGAATTTTATTATATATTTCATCAGGATATGGGTATTGAAAATCCACCTCCTATTTTCCAGTTCACGTGGGGTTATTTCAAGTGTTACCAAAGATAAAACAGTTTCTATCCAATGTAATTTATAAAATGATATTTTTATGAATGAAGTCCCATATAGTGAAAAATTATGATATTTTTACCTTAGAAATAGAATAAATTTTATTATCCTATTTTTATTATTGGGGATTTATGTGTCCTACCTTTATTTAAATCTCCTCATAAATTAATTTTCTCAATGTGAGGTTTAAAAGTAAAATTGATCCCACATCTTATTTTCTGTTTAGAATATTCCAACTCAATATACATTTTAAGTTGAGGATTTTATAGATTTATTAATCAATTATTTAATAATTTTATATAGTAAATTATACTATTTGTTATTTATTAAAACGTTGTTGATATGAAAATTTTATCATTTTTTAAGTGGCTTGTTTTTTATGTGTTAGAATAATCTATGTTTTTATTTTTTCCATGTAAAAAAATTATTTAAAAGCATTATTAATTGAAAATAATCCATTATATTTTTCAAAAATGATTTTAAAATAAACACATTTATCAATAGTTTTTAAAATAAAAGGATTATTTCATTTTATTTTTCAATGTGATTTATCAAATAACCTTAAATGTTGTTTTTATTTATATTAACATCCTTTAATGTTTCGTATATTACACTAGAGGTATGTTATTATTATTTCATATAACTTATTTCTCTATATGTGTTATGAAATATTTTAGGGTAGTTTTATATAAATCATACCTCTTTTCTACTGGTTAATTATGGTATGATTGATAAGAAATGATTACATGATTTTATGGAAAATATATGTATGGTTTTTTATACATGATTAGTTGGACTAGAACTATTTATCCCTCCAACTCAATGAGTTATTTTTTATGTCTCATTATATAATTATAGGGATCTATATTGATTCTTTCTCCACTATAGTAATCATAAAGTGATTGTTTATCTACAAAGTTATGGTAATCATGTATTTTTTATTTCTCTACTCTATTATGGGAATTAGGTTGTGATTTCTACTCCAAAATATAATGGGAATCCTGATATTTTGTCTTATCCAATATGATATAATCTCATTTTCTTATGTTTATTCCACTTCTAAATATTCATTTGTTATATTAGATGTATTATGTTTATTGTCTCAAGCTTTCACACTATCATACCATGTTGTTTGATTATTTGAGATTAAAATTCCATCCATTATATCATGGGGATAACTCTTATTATTACACATCCTTTAAAAATATATATTTCTACTATGTTTATGGTTTCCCACATGATTATGTTCTAACCCTTAAGGACATAATGGTATGTTTTTCCCATACTTATGTATTGATATCACCTCTTTTTTAATTCTCTCGATTATTTAGATGAGTATAAACTAGGAAACATCTAGAAGGGGATATATTATGGTAAGATAATAAAGAAATATTTAAAATTATGTTAAATATTATATATATATTCTTTATCACTAAATTCACTAAAACATTTAGATTCCTAAATAAGTGATTATTATAATAATTAATGCATGAATTATGAAAATTTATGTAAATTTTACTTGAGTCATCTAACATAGTATAAATGTAACACCTCAGGTTTAAAATTAAGTTTTATGTTTTGAAAATGTTTCCAAGATGTAATAAAATAAATTACCGAATTCAAATATATAATTAGCGAGCACTTTATTCATAAAAATAACAGAATACACCCTTGATACACAAGAACTAACCCACTGAACCCACTGCTATTGATAATAAAACAATTGGAAGACTAACGAGAAACACAACGATGCCGATCGAGTAGTTATCATCTCTTGGATCTGATAGAATAACAGACATTATGGAAAGAATGATAGCAATGAAACTAAAAATAATAGGAACATATAAAACCATCTATGAAAGAAGAGGCGTGATCGTCGCAATATTTTCTTCTGAGTGTTTGAACGACCCGCAAAACATTGGTATTTATAGAATGTTATGCAACCGTTATAAAAAATAAACTATCCGTTAGAAATTGTAATATTTAAAACTGAAATTTGACAACTGTTAACAAAATAAATAGACAAAGTTGATTGAAATATTATAACTAATATACAATAAACAAACTTTGTGAATTTAATAAATTTTAAATTATATATTAATAAATTATAATGGAATCATAATATTAAGAATAAAATTTAAATTATGAACGAATACTATATATGTCTTTAAAAACTAGTTTTATAATTATATATTTATATATAATTGTTTTGTATATATATAATGTTAATTAATTTTATAATTGTTTTAAAATATAGTAATACATATAAACAACTTTATAAGTTTATGATTAAAATAAACCAGAATAATGAAATTATAAAAATTAATGTAGTATATTAGTCTGTTAAAAAAAATAAAAATGATATATATATATAAATCTAATGAAACAAAATAAAAAAACAATAAAAAAAATATATTGCGGAAGTCATTTAGGGTTTTGAGGAGGCAGATCCCTAATTTTGAGTTGGGGGTCGGTTCGATTTGCGAGAGCCGAAGCTGTGGATTTCGTCAAGCTCGGGAGAGACATCGAGAGGTGTTCATGAGTCGAGAGCTTCATCGGTGAGGGTTCATCTTCTTCTTCGTATTCAGGAGTCACGGTCCGCTGTGGGTGACGAGAAGGTCCGATTAAGGTCGCGGTGATGAGATTCATGCTCGGATGAGTTTCATTTCAGAAGATCAAGCACAGACCGATCAACCAAATCCATTTTTTTGTGTGTTTAGGGTTCTGGTTTCTTTTTCGAAGTCCATCTTGTGGTATGGATGCGGTCCAGGATTCAATATTCAGATTTGTATGATTACAGTGCTTTTGTTATCTGGATTTGATCCTTGAATTTTCTTTTAGTGAAATAGAATCACAATTGTGGTTTTCTCTGTTTTTTTCTTAATCCATATCGACATCGGGTTTGGAAATCTCCTCAATAATGCAGGTAGGATATAGTTTTTAATCTGTTTTTGTTATCCGAATCGTTTTTTATAGATTACATTTTTCTTGTTATTATATATCAATCTGTTTATATTATTAAATTTATATGGTGTTTATGATCGGAAATTGATATCCTTATCTTTGTCAACGGTTTCTTCTTATACCGAAATATGAATGACTGTGGTTTATTGTGTTTTGAAGAATCCTTTACCCGTTCCAATCCATATCTTTATCATAGTTGAATTTTTATTCAAATGTCGATGTTTAAAACAGTGTAATCTACTGTGAGTTTGGATTTTCAGCATTTCATTTTGTTTATTGAGAGACTGTCAAGCGACTGTCAATTAATACGTCTGGAATATGTTTGGCATTTTGTGTGGGTATTGGAGGTCCTTTAATATAGTTTAAGAAATTTCTTTCATCAATCCATCAAATTCAATTATTATTAATTGATACACGGTATTTGGACTATAGGGGAATTGACGTTTCCGCCATATTTTTTTTATCTTTGTCAAACTATTTTAATAGGATACACACACTGTAGCATATGCACTTAGTTTTTTTAGCGTATTGTAGAAGATATAACACTAATATATAATCCATGTCTATCTTACTCGTAGCCCAGGAGGATTCTCCACTCTATATGTGGAGACTAGAAGGGTAGTGAACCACTATCCACTTTCCTTTATGCTTTCCAGTTATGGTAATGTGAGATAAAACCGAGAGATAAATTTCTGTTGAGAAAAAAAGAGAAGGGAAAAAAGTCTGAATGGTAGGAGAATAATTTGGACTCTCTGTTTACGCCAAACCAAGTAAGGGATCTTTCTATTTATTCTGTCAATTTGTTTTCTTCAAAAATTATAATTATGAAAGTGAAATTTATTTCTTTTATGGGTTTTTCAAATGAAAATCATCATGGGATCTTTCTATTTATTCTGTCAATTTGTTTTCTTCAAAAATTATAATTATGAAAGTGAAATTTATTTCTTTTATGGGTTTTTCAAATGAAAATCATCATGTTTTTCACTTTGGAAATTGTGGTAGATTATAGTAAGGGACTATTTTCAATTATCTATATTTTACAAAACCATTATTTCAAAATTCTGTATATGCAATTTTATCCCTCCCCTTTTAAAACTTTGTTAGGAGTGCATTATGTTATGTTTTGTTAAGAAAAACCTATTTTTTTATATACATATATATTGGTATACACATATTTATACATATATATTTATATGTGAATTTCAATACCAAGCTAAATATTAATTTTTTTTTGTTATTTTTGGACACTTTTTTACAAAATTTAGTAAGAGTGAAAACATTATTTTAAATTATGATTTTAGTGGTTTAATTATGTTGTTTTTCATGGCAGTACATGTCCATATATATATATGGATGATATTGTGATTTTTTGTCAATTATCTATATGTTTCAAAAAAAACATATTTCATACCATCATGTTTTATCAATATCATGGGTATCAAAATTTCATAGATATATAGCCATGCTATTATGCTCATCATCGACACTTATTGTATTATAATTAACTCATGAATTTCATATTAGTAATGAGCATTATTTTTATTAATGGTATATTATGCATATCGGTTTCACTAATCATGTATGGATAATAAATATGCATATTGTATGAACTATATATATATATATATATATTCAAGAAAGAGTGAATGCATATGAAATGCTATTGAAAATTTCATGTGTGACATAAAGATTGCATGTGATTATTAATAGTTTATATATTCATTACATTATTTCATGATTAAAATTAATTAAACAAGTAAGTCATTGGAAATTTTTATTCATGATTTCATTTTAATGGTTAAAATTATAACAATATGAAAATCATGTGTTCCATAAAATGTTTAGGTACATAGATGTTTATGAAAGGTATGGGTGACAAAAGTTTGGTCAGAACCAAACATGAATGTGTAATGTGATGGAAGTCCATATGTATATATATATATATGTGCATATATATATATACATACATACATAATCATATATATATATATATATATAAATATAAGTGAAATGTGTATTTTAATGCCGTAACATGTTTCCAAAATTTAAAAAATCTAGTTAAAATTATATGTAAGTAAGGAAAGCTAAAAAATGTTTTATAAAGAAAATGGTGCTTGTACTTTGTAAATATGATAGGGAGTTGGATAATGAATCCATCTCTCAAGTGGATAGGCCCATGATAGCCTTCAATGTTTCAAGTGGCCTTAGTTGTTTTGTTTTTAGAGCTTGCTTAATATTTTCTATCGAATCACTAGATTAATTTAAAATTGTTTTCAAAGTATAATTATTTTCCAAAGAATTATTTTACAATGTTATATCTAATTGAATATTTCAAATATATTATCAAGTAATATTTTGAAAAAAGAATTATCAAAGGCATTAAAAATCCTTACTGGGAAGTTTAATGTTCACCCATTTTTTTAAATGATTTTCAGGTATCTTAAGAGATTGTCGTAGATGTCGTTGCTTATGGAGTTAGAGCATGTGGAAGCATAATGGAAAATATTATTAATATTGTTTTAGCCTTGATAAATGAAAGTTATGTCTAATCTTCCAGAACCTATACCGGTAAAACGTCCTCTCTTATTTAAAGTGTTGTGTAATTGTTATGTAACTTTTTATAAAAAAATAATAATTACACAACATTTTCAAGCAACAAGTTCGGAAGAGCGGGCTCAGGGTGTTACAATTGGTATCAGAGGAACGGTCTAGATAACTCTGTCAATTTAGAACCCCTTGATAAGTTGACTGTCCTTCTCAGTCAACATACTTCTTTGTAATTTTCAGATGGAAGGAAGGAGAACTCAAAAAAGTCTCTTAGGCCTTACGGATGAATTACTTTGTATGATCATGGAAAAATCATGCGATGAAGAATATGAGCCCTATGAATCCATGCAGATTTCTTGTAAATGACTCTATAATATATCAGGCACAACTAATATACTTCGTTTTCATCGTGGTTCTGGTTTCTTCTTCGAAGATATCAGACAGATCCAACGCCACTTCTATCGACACCAAGGGGCATATTACGAAGGACTTTTTAGGTGCTTTACAATGTTTGAGCAACCAGAATCAATCTCAACTTTTTATAGAGCAACTGTAGAAGGAAATCATCGTGCAATATTTATGTGTTAACTTTTAAGCTTTTGTTTCATAGGAGGAATTTATGATGAATTTGAAACATTTGAAGACGAAGCAATGAGACTTTCTTATAGGAACCAAATTGAAGACGAACTTCTCGGATACTATATTGATTATCATTTTTTGAGGACTGTCTTCCTGTGCCTACATCCATACAACCCCTGTTGCACTATTTGCATTTGGGCGAAGGAAGTGGAAGATTTTGAAGCCACATTGAACTTTAATTTCTAAGGAAGACATGACAATTGAGGAAGACAACAAGACATGCCTTGGGGAGATCATGTGAGACTCATAATGGATGGGAATTAAGAGAGATAAGTGTAAATGAATTTTGAGGGCGAAATTCATTTTAAGGGGGGTAGAATGTAACACCTCAGCTTTAAAATTAAGTTTAATGTTTTGAAAATGTTTCCAAGATTTAATAAAATAAATTACCGAATGCAAATATATAATTAGAGAGCACTTTATTCATACAAATACCAGAATACACCCTTGATACACAAGAACTAACCCATTAAACCAACTTCTATTGATAATAAAACTATTGGAAGACTACCGAGAAACACAATGATGTTGATCGAGTAGTTATCATCTCTTGGATCTGATAGAATAACAAAGATTATGGAAAGGATGATAGAAATGAAACTAAAAATAAGAGGAACATATAAAACCATCTCCGAAAGCAGAGGTGTGAGCGTCGTAATATTTTCTTCTGAGTGTTTGAACAACCCGTAAAACATTGGTATTTATAGAATTTCATGCGACCATTATAAAAAAAACAATCCATTAGAAATTATAATATTTAAAACCTACCTTGGACAACTGTTAACAATATAAATAAATAATATTGATTTAAATATTATTACTAATATACAATAAACAATCTTTGTGAATTTAATAAATTTTAAATTATACATTAACAAATTATAATGGAATCATAATATTAAGAAAAAAATTTAAATTATGAACGAACACTATATATGTCTTTAAAAACAAGTTTTATAATTATATATTTATATATAATTGTTTTGTATATATATAATGTTAATTAATTTTATAATTGTTTTAAAATATAGTAATACATATAAAGAACTTT
This sequence comes from Viscum album, assembly GCA_963277665.1. Classification (NCBI taxonomy): domain Eukaryota; kingdom Viridiplantae; phylum Streptophyta; class Magnoliopsida; order Santalales; family Viscaceae; genus Viscum; species Viscum album. Next base: position 79,103,962 of record OY728139.1, read on the forward strand.
ATAAGTTTATGATTAAAATAAACAAGAATAATGAAATTATAAAAATTAATGTAGTATATTAGTCTGTTAAAAAAAATTAAAACGATATATATATAAATATCTAATGAAAAAAAACAATAAATAAAAAAATATATATTGCAGAAGTCATTTAGGGTTTTGAGGAGGCAGATCCCTAATTTTGAGTTGGGGGTCCGTTCGATTTCCGAGAGATGAAGCTGTGGATTTCGTCGAGCTCGGGAGCGACGTCGAGAGGTGTTCATGAGTCGAGAGCTTCATCGGTGAGGGTTCATCTTCTTCACCATCTTAAGGAGTCACGGTCCGCTGCGAGTGATGAGAAGGTCCGAGCAAGGTCACGGTGATGAGATTCATGCTCGGATGAGTTTCATTTCAGAAGATCAAGCACAGACCGAAGAACCAAATCCATTTTTTTTGCTTTTAGGGTTCTGGTTTCTTTTTCGAAGTCCATCTTGAGGTATGGATGCAGTCCAGGATTCAATATTCAGATTTGTATGATTACCGTGCTTCTATTATCTGGATTGGATCCTTGAATTTTCTTTTAGTGAAATAGAATCACAATCGTGGTTTTCTCTGTTTTGTTCTTAATCGATATCGACATCAGGTTTGGAAATCTCCTAAATAATGCAAGTAGGCTATATTTTTTAATCTGTTTTTGTTATACGAATCGTTTTTTATAGATTCCATTTTTCCTGTTATTAGATATCAATCTATTTATATTATTAAATTTCTATGGTGTTTATGATCAGAAATTGATATCCTTATCTTTTTCAACGGTTTCGTCTTATACCGAAATATTAATGACTGTGGTTTATTGTGTTTTGAAGAATCATTTACCCGTTCCAATCCATATCTTCATCATAGTTGAATTTTTTATTCAAATGTCGATGTTTAAAACAGTGTAATCTTCTGCGTGTTTGGATTTTCAGCATTTCATTTTGTTTATTGAGCAGCTATCAAGCGGCTGTCAATTAATACATCTGGAATATGTTTTGGCAGTTTTTGTGGGTATTGGTGGTCCTTTAATATAGTTTAAGAAATTTCATTCATCAATCCATGAAATTTAATTTTTATTAATTGATACACTGCATTTGGACTGTAGGAGAATTGACGTTTCCGCCATATTTTTTTAGCTTTGTCAAACTTTTTTAATAGGATACACACACTGTAGCATATGCACTTAGTTTTGTTAGCATATCTCATAAGATATAACACTGATATATAATCCATGTCTATCTTACTTCTAGCCCAGGAGGATTCTCTACTCTATATGTGGAGACTACAAGGGTAGTGAACCACTATCCTCTTTCCTTTATGCTTTCCATTTATGCTAACGTGAGAGAACACAGAGAGATAAATTTCTGTTGAGAAAAAAAGAGAAGGGAAGAAAGTCTGAATGGTAGGAGAATAATTTGGACTCTCAGTTTATGCCAAACCAAGTAAGGGATCTTTCTATTTATTCTGTCGATTTGTTTTCTTCAAAAATTATAATTATGCAAGTGAAATTTATTTCTTTTATGGGTTTTTCAAATGAAAATCATCATGTTTTTCACTTTCGATATTGTGGTATATTATAGTAAGGGACTATTTTCAATTATCTATATTTTACAAAACCATTATTTCATAATTCTGTATATGCAGTTTTATCCCTCCCTTTTTAAAACATTGTAAAGAGTTCTTTATGTTATGTTTTGTTAAGAAAAACCTATTTTTTTATATACATATATATTGGTATACACATATTTATACATATATATTTATATGTGAATTTCAATACCAAGAAAAATATTAATTTTTATTTGTTATTTTTGGACACTTTTCTACAGATATTATTAAGAGTGAAAACATTATTTTAAAGTATGATTTTAGTGGTTTAATTATGTTGTTTTTAATGGAAATACATTTCCATATATATATATATATGGATGATATTGTGATTTTTTTTCAATTATCTCCATGTTTCAAAAAAAACATATTGCATACCATCATGTTTTATCAATATCATGGGCATCACAATTTCATAGATACATAGCCATGCTATTATGCTCATCATCGACACTCATTGTATTATAATTAACTCAGGAATTTCATATTAGTAATGACCATTATTTTTATTAATGGTATATTGTGCATATCGTTTTCACAAATCGTGTATGGATAATAAATATGCACATTTAATGAACTATATATATATATATTCAAGAAAGAGTGAATGCATATGAAATGATATTGAAAATTTCATGCGTGACATAAATATTGCATGTGATTATTAATAGTTTATATATTCATTACATTATTTCATGCTTTAAATAAATTAAACAAGCATGTTGTTGGAAATTTTTATTCTTGATTTCATTTTAATGATTAAAATTATAACAATATGAAAATCATTTCTTCCATAAAATGTTTAGGTACATAGATGTTTATGAAAGGTATGGGTGACAAAAGTTTGGTCAGAACCAAACATGAATGTGTAATGCGATGGAAGTCCATATGTATATATATATATATATGTATATATATATATATATACATACATACATAATCATATATATATATATATAAGTGTAATGTGTATTTTAATGCCGTAACATGTTTCCAAAATTTAAAAACTCCAGTGAAAATTATATGTAAGTAAGGCAAGATAAAAAATGTTTTATAAAGAAAATGGTGTTCGAACTTTGTAAATATGATAGGGAGTTGGATAATGAATCCATCCCTCAAGTGGGTAGGCCCATGATAGTCTTCAAAGTTTCAAGTGGCCTTATTTGTTTTGTTTTTAGAGCTTGCTTAATATTTTCTATCGAATCACTGGATTAATTTAAAATTGTTTTCAAAGTATAATTATTTTCCAAAGAATTATTTTACAAAGGTATTTCTAATTGAATATTTCAAATGTATTATCAAGTAATATTTTGAAAAGAGATTTATCAAAGGCTTTAAAAACCCCTACTGGGTAATTGAATGCTCACCCCTTTTTAAAAAAAAATGATTTTTAGGTATCTTAGGAGATTATCGTAGATGTCGTCGCTTATGGAGTTAGAGCGCGTGGAAGCATAGTGGAAAATTGTTTTATGTATGTTTCAGCCCTGATAAATGAAAGATATGTCTAATCTTCCAGAACCTAGACCGGTAAAAGGTCCTCTGTTATTTAAAGTGTTGTGTAATTGTTATGACACTTTTTATAAAAAAATAATAATTACACAACATTTTCAAGCACCAAGTCTGGAAGAGCGGGCTTAGGGTGTTACAATAATTGATAGAAATTAAATTAATATTTAAGCAGCAGATCTATGAGTACAGGTTTTGGAGAATCCCAATTTATAGAAAAGAATTTTTAGTTATTTTTTGGAAGTAAATTATATATTTTGGGTGATTCCGACTAGATGAAATTAGTTTAAACCCATAGTATAAGCCTAAACATAGAATGCCATTATAAGATTTTGGTAATATAGATATTTAGTGGTTTCTATGTAATGATATCCCTGTCTGCATACAAAAATGTAAACAAAATATTTATCATAGATGCATCTATGGGTAGTATCCTAGAAAATGGATATTCATGTATTAACATTGTCTTCACTCTATGCATGACTAATAGGACAAACTAAAAACCGGTTTGACACTCCGATGATATATTCTTTAGTGATTCACATGATTGACATAAAAAATAATGAAGGATTTAATTTAAGGTTTATTATTTAATATATAACTACAATTTTTGTAGAACATAAATATAATATGAACATATAACACCTAGGATAAACTGAGGGAGTCATAGGTGGATCAAATTTTATCATCTTTGAACTAAAAGTATCATAGGTTCTAAATGAATGTTTCATATGAGAGGGAATGCTAAGATTTAATTTTTATATTTATATAATCATTTACTTTAATTTTATTGAAAATTATAAAAAATAAATTTGGTTTTAGAATTTTGAAGTAAATAATATCTTGAAAATGAAGCTATGAATGGTAGGTGTCTGAAAAATAATAAGACATATATATATATATATATAAGGATGCATATTTGGAAAACTGGTTCATTATATTAATATAATACTAAAACAGAAAACATTTTTTTTATTATAGTGAACCATAATTTTTATACATATATATTTGTTTTTATTAGATGATTATTCATTAAATAAAAAATGATCCACACTAGAATCATATAGGTAAAGTGGCTGAGGATACTTTGATATATAAAAATTTAGTTCCAAATTGAACCAAATGAACTCCCACTAAGTTCTTAAAAATTATAAACCTTCATAGACATATCATAATTAATACCAATCTTCATAAGTAGGGAAAGGGAATACGAAAGAGGGTGATCTTATATGTGCTTTAAGGGAAAATAATGAAAGTGTTAATGATCACATAAACATAACATGATCATAATGGTATGATAAAATGATCATAAAATTTCTAAAAAATACCATGAATATAATGGATCATAATATTTATTCATTGAATAAAGCATTGTAGTTCATAACACATGATTCATCAAGGAAAAAAATAATATTATCCATGAGAGTATAACCTTGGAAAAATACAAAACATTATAGAATACACATAATCATAGAAAAAATTTCCATCGTAGTCAATTCTATCTTATAGGACAATCATAGTTGATTTTATTCACTCCCCAATATATTATAACCTTTAAGATTTTTTCTAAATATTATCATAGTGGATATAGTTCATAACCAAACTGGTTTCACTGCCTATTATAGTCTTTTTTATCTCATGAGATATCCAAATTTACCCAATGTATTGGATGGATATATAATTTTATGCCATCCCATCACACAATGAAACTCATATAGATGGGTTCTATAAGATTACAAATCATTTATCATATCTTTTACCTAGAAAAATTAATTAGTTTCATAAGCATTTTATCATAGAATAACCGATGGAAAGGAATAAATTTTCATAAACATTTCATCAATTCATCATAGCATAACCCATGGTAAAGAAACATCTTTCATATATCTATCAAAAAAATAATCATAAAACATCCAGATATTGAATAATTATGGTCTCACTGGAATATATCTCCATCAAAACAGAAGTAACATCAAATTATGTCATCTTATAATAGAATTACATTAAAATATATCTTTTATATTTCTTGATGAATATAATATTTTCATTTTGAAATCACATGTTTATTTTATAACAATTTATAAAATATTAAGAAACGATTTTCTTTGAAAGAAAACTTTGAAAATAAAAATGTGAGGTTTAATAAATTTAACAGTAATGACTTTTCAAAATTCTATTCATGCTGTGGACATTAAAATAATTATTCCTATCAAATGTTCAGTAGAAATTCAAAAACGTATCTCATTCAGAAAATGAAATAAATATTAATTTTAAAAAATATTTTAAAAATGATAAAATGTGTCAAAATAAATTTTAAAAATAATATATTTATATAATAACATTATTGAAAACATTTTAGTGAATCCATTAACATGGATGAAAATTTATATTCGATGGTAGATAGAAATAAAGCCGATTTTCCTTAAAATATTATTTATATATATTAATTAAATAAAAAAATCAATGAATAAAATTTAATAAAATGAAATGATTAGAGGAAGAGAAAATTCCATAGTTTATTCGGAGGTAAATGAGGAAATTTCATAATTGAGAATTAATGATAAACAATCTCGATAAATAATGGGAGTAAAAAAACATCCCCATACATTAGGTCCGACTTCTTTTATATGTGATTGAACCTAAGGTAAAATATAAATATGTTTATTATACATATATTAAGGATCTATAATCATATATATAATTCCATATATGGTTTACTTATAATCATTTATCACATTTTTATTAAAAATTCTGTATTTAAATCATGGTTCCCTATGACAACTGCTTCATTTTTCAAGAATGTTTTGGTGCAGTAGTTTGGTCCTTATAAAGATAATCGATTAATCGAACGAATTTTTTTAATAATGAAATAAATATCATATATATTCATTATAAATATATTTATTGTCCTTTATAAAATTTTTGGATAGAATTATGAATTAGAATGATCATTTTGATGGTAGGTTGTACATACACATAAACGCTATTTTCATTTATCAAGGGAAGGAAAAAAATGCTAAATAATAAATCACCATTCTATAACTATTATTATATCATATATATATATATAATATACTACATAAATATTTATATATTAAATTCTATGTTAAAATTAATCTATGATCAAATCACATCGCATTTTGAAGGTGGTAGTCCACACCTACGCATGAGTGACATTATCATTTTACAACAAAATGAAAGAGAACATTTGGATATCCTCTTAATGATCATAGGGTTGTTATTTTGGTTACATTGAACCTATAGAACATTGATAGGTGATCTAAAAATATAATTGGATATTGGTTGGTCTATTTAAATGGGTGAATGTGGTGTAAAGGCGAGAAGTAGGGGAGAACATATTTTATGTGACTGAGATAACACACATGTAATTTCACAAAATATTAAATTATAATAATTTCATTGAAACAATGTATTATAATATTCATTAATTCATGTAAAAACTATTATAGGGTATAAATAAAATTATATAGTGAATTTTAGATAGGTTTTGGTTGAAATTTATACATAAATTATTTATCAACGCCTTAATTAATCATTTTTGACCATAACCCATTTAATAATGATTTCAAACATAATGGGTTAAGTATGTTACCATAAATTAATAAATGTCATGTAAACTGAAATTGGATGATATGTTCAACCATATTAAATTCACTTGTATAATGATAATAATTTTATTATTTTAAAATATTATTTAATAATTATTTATTATAAAATATCATTAATGTCAATTTTAGAAAAATTAAATTAATTTAAAATTTAATGAATCAAAATTCAAAGATGGAATTAAAATATAATATTATTAGACCCCATGTTATTTTTTATTTTTCCAAAAAAACATTGAAACAAGAAAAACTCAGTCATATTATATTAATTTTATATTAATTAAATCATTTTTCTTATTTTTTATTAATTAAAAAATATTTTCTCGTCGTTGTGTAGGCATTAAAGGTAATTCTATAATTTCTAAAAATTGTAAATAAATTACCATCAAGAGAATAATTTAATTATTCTATAAATAACCATTAATTATTATTCTTAATGTTCTTTTTAGATATGCTAACACATTAAATATATTTACAAGTAAGAGGGTGATATTTGGTATTTCTCTTTTCATAATTTAATATAAATGTATCCTATAAATATGGGGAAATCATGCCATATATTTAGTAATTGGATGTAAATGGTCAATATCCAGTAATAAAATAAGATAATTTCTTGTTTTAAGTAAATTTTAAAGTCTTATCCTAATGTTTTGACCACATTTAACAAGTTTTTACCATTATTGGGGTGAGAAACATTTTCTATGATTACTGTTATTATTGAAAAAATATAAAGGAGGCCTATTTAAAAACATTTGACCTCCATATTCCAATTATAAAATAATTTTTTAAATATCTAATTTCTATAAGTGGATAAAAATATTTTTAAAATAAGAACACAAAATTTGAAACAAATCACTTTTTAGAAATATAAATATCTAAGCACAAATTATTATTTATTTTTATCTTGTGGCCAAAAAACCCTAAGGTTAATGTAAAAATTTATAATTTAATATATATATATATATATATATCATTAAAATGGTTCCCCAATATTGATCAATGTTATTTATTAACCTAAAAACACATTGTGTGTATAAAATCATTTTTTTAGAATAACATATCCATTATATTTAGTTGATTTTGATTTTCATTTATAAAACATTGATAACCAATGAATTCATTTTATTCAAGTGAAAATAATAAATATTAATAATTCATCATTTCATAATTACACCCTACAATCTAATGGCTTGTAAATAATTGCGACATTAAATAATTATATTTTAATAGTATATCGGAGTTCGTTAAAACTTGGTGTTGCATGTAATGTATGATATGAATGAAATTTAATTTATTTGGAAAAAATAAAAAAAAATATTTCATTAAATCTATTGGTGTTATATTTTCCCCTCCACCTATTAAAATAATTTATCTTTGGAAGTTAACTTAATATTATTTAAACAAATGTTGATATCTTACTTACATAACATCCTCGGGTTGAAGTGTAACTTAATCTAATTTTTGATTCCTCCCGAGAAATGTAACATATGATTAGTATTATTATATTGCACCTTATCACTAAAATAAAAAATTCTTTTTTTATTCATAAGGAATATTAGGATCCGGTGGTACAAACTCTATGATATGTACATGTGAAATATCTAGTATGTACTTCCTTTGTAGAGATACATGGAACACATCATGAATATGAGAGTAGTTCGGTGTATATTAAAATTATATAATAACATACATAATCAATAAACAATATAAAGAGGTCCAATATAAATAGGGATCATCATTAATTTATTTCTAAATCTTATAACCTTCATCCATGTTTAAATTCAAAGAAAAACCTTCTCACATACATTGAACTCCATACCTCATCAATGAATATCTACATATCTCTTTTATCAAATTTGAGGTTCCTTGAGGTGTTGTTGAATAGATCATAAATTCCTTTATACTTCCTCAACAAGGTTAGTTTCTAATATATTTCAATCCAAAACTTCATCCCACAATATTGGAGTTATACAGTTCCTTCTATATAGGGAATCATAAGCAGACATCTGAATGATTTAGTGAAAGTAATTTTTGAAGTCAAATTTACTAGAGGAATGTGTTGATCCCAATGAAATTTAATTTCAGAATGATTTTTTATAGAAAAATTACATATGGTTTTAATGTTATCTCATATTTACCACTCATATGAGGATGATAAGCAAAACTAATACTTAATTTTGTATCCAGATCCTATTGAATACTTCTCTAGAACATCGAGGTAAACAACAGTTCCCAATATAGTTCAATAGAATGTAGTGTTCAAGGAAATTGTACCACTTAATTAATGTATATTATAGGAATATTATCAAGAGATATGTATAATTTAATATTAATTACGTGTTCAAAATTTATCGGGTGATTGACTATTATGAAAGTAAAATTATTCCATTTAGATGTTTTGGGGAGTTTGATAATAAAATCCATGGTGATTTTTTCTCATTTCCATTCTAGTATGGTTAATGACAAGAACATCCCCCTCAAAATTATGTCTATCATCCTTAATATTATTTCATACCATGAATTGAGACACATATTCTATAATATCTCACATTATGTTATCCCACCAAAAAATTTCCTTCAGATATTTATACATCTCTAAACATCTCAGATGAATAGAAAATGATGAAAAATGAACGCCATCCAATATATACATCAAATATTTTATGAAGTACAGATTAACATTGTTTATGAAATTTATCATTTAATCACAATCATGTTTGTATATAAGAATATTTTATATTTTCTTCTATAGTTCCACATCTTCCTTTTTACCTCTTCAATCATCACATGACATGATGGTTGAATAATCATTAGGAAAATATACTATATCTCCCCTTATATAAATATATCTGGATAAATCCTATAAAAATCTAGAAATATTTTATATTTTTTGAACCATATCATGGGTAATAACTAATGATCCATTATACTCAATGAAATATCTTCCTTGTTTTCATTTTAACAGTGGTAATGTATTGAGTAGCCCAAATAAGCAATCAACTCCAACAATATTCATTAGCACATATTCATCTCATTATGTGTAAATATATACTTCAATGTTTTATGATAAATATTTATATATCCCTATTTTATTCATAAATATAATTCCTCCATATCTTTAATTACAGAATTACTTCAGAAAATTCCATATCATGAGTTGTTTATTTTTTTCCTAAAACTTCATCTAGAATAACGAGTAACATATAACAAAATAATTCTACATAAGATCACATCACAATCCCATATTTCAAGAATCACAATTTATTTCAAGGCCTTCACTATTGTAGGGTAATGTAAGAAAATGTTCACTGACTAACCTTCTATTTAGTTCATTGATATTTTCTACACATTCATATGTCTAAAGGAACATGGATCCCTTCAAATTTATCATGACTACTGGATTGTGTAATCCTGATAAATTTTCAATCAAAAAGTCAATAATTGTCATACAAGGAAATAAAAATATTGTTCTCTTTCTTAGTGGTTGGTATAGGCCAATGTTCAATAACTTTGGCCTCTGATTAATCCATATATATACCATATATTGAGTTTATAAGAAAACAAATTGAATCTTATTCTACCCAAAATTTATAATTTATAATTTTTTCATAAATATTTTCCATCCTTAAATTATTCACTATAATCTTGAAATTGTATTCATGATCTTCCTTACTCCCTAAATATATATATGAAAATATTCTATAAATATTACAAAAAATGATCAACGTAATACCTAAATAAAATATCCATTAAATAAATGATCATAGTAGGGGACTTAATGGGGCCAAATTTTATCATTATGTTGTCATAGTATCCATAACTTGTAAGGAATTATATTATTGGTATATCATCCCATTTTACCCTCAATTGAAGATTTTCAGAATAGATATCAATGTCATGAAATTTATTAATCACTGATTATTTAATTATAAAAATCATCATATGAGGTAAATAATACTTATTCGAGATTGTGATCTTCTTAATTTCATGATAATCAATGTAGAGCCTCACCAGTCTATATTTGTTCTTTACAAAACTTATAGGTTCACCTCAAGGTCACATACAAGGAAGAATTAATACCATGTCAAGATTATCCTGTAATTTATTCTTCAATTTCTTTAACAAAATCGTGTCTATTTTATATAGAGACATTAATTTTTTTGTATCATCATATATTATATATGTTGAGAACTCAACATCACAATTCAATGGAATACAAGAAAAATATTTTAGAAATATATCAATAAACTCCCATACGATAGGCATTCCACTGATTTCATCTTTTTCCAAACAAGTTGAGAAAAAATGATTTTTTTTAAAATGAATAATGATCTATACATTATAAGTGATTTTCATAATAACTTCAAACTTTTCATCACACTAATAAATTATAATATGTTGGTTTGAAATATCTAAATTGGTTTCCCTTCCATAGAAATTGTTATTTGGTTTATATAGTGAAAGCTAATAAATACTGAAAATAACATTAAAATCAAACATAAGGAGAATAAAAATATATTTATGAAGCATATTCCCATAAAAATCAGTCTGATAATAATCCTAGGATTGACATGTGAAAATCATATGATTAGGCATTTCCAATAGTAATTCAAAATAAAAATTTTCGGATAAAATTATGATAGACATATAAAATTATTCTATTATAAAAGAGTGAGTATATATTGATTCGAATAAGAAATTAGTTGTTCTAGAGTGGATGTAGGTATTCCATTCACCCTGAAAATATCATAAACCTCATCAAATATAGTGATCACATGATATTTCACTTTTAATCTAGGCTTAATAGGTTTATAAATTTTTTCCTCACCACTAACCATTATGTTTCATCAAAGATTATAATAATACCTCTACTCCTTTTATTTGAAACTTTGTAGTGTGGGTGGTTCATTATATAGAGTCTTTTCACTTTTTACATCATTTGAATAAAAATTTACATTACTTTTTATATTTACTTTCTCATTGACCATAATTTCCAAAATTAATATATTTATCAGTCCCCTTAAGAAAAGTTTCTCCATGTTTCCATCAAATCATCGAGCATAATGAAAGGATCATCTTATTAAAAAAATATTTTTTAGAGATTCCTTTGAATTGAATATTTCTTTTCTTGTGAAACCCATGAGATTGATGGGTATGTCCAATCTCCATTTTTTCCTCAATACCAGATTTACTGATTCCATCATATCTACTAAATCACGTTATGGATAAAACCCATTATAAATATTGTTTTAAACAACTTGTGAATAGATCAATCATACCTTCAGTTTGGTTGCTAATACCATAATCATACCTTTCATTTCTTCTACAGTGTCCTTAATAATTACCAATATATTCATCATCCTTCTTCGATAGCTCATGGAATTTATTCACTATTTTTTTATGAATTATACAATGAAATTAATTTTTGAAAAATAATCTCTTAAATTAATATCACTCTATGGAGTTAATTTCATCCAGTTTCATCATTTTCTTGATTAGTGTCAACCATTGATATGTTTCTCCTTCCAAATGATAGATATAAAAAAGGAAATATTTCTTACACCAAAAAAAGGATACTGAAAAAATTTATTTTGAATTGTACCAATACATGAATAAATGACTAGTGGATCAGTATATATAGAAACATATGGTGGTATTTTCCCCATGATGTAATCAAAAAACTTTTTTCCCTTTATTTCTCATCAGGAAGTTTTGTATAATTCATAGATTTAGAATTTTTTGTAATCATATAAAAAATATTATTCATTTAAGATAGCATAATATTTTGCTTCCAAGGAGGAAGATCATTTTCATTTCCATCACATTTAATATTAACAAGAATCATTCAAGTACCCACAATTGACTAAAACCAACAAACATAGTTATATAAACAATAATTACAGTAGAAAACCCTATAATAAAAAAAAATTATTTTTTCTATATCATGACACCTTATTCTCAAAATATACCACACTAGGTATTACCGAGGTCATTCATGATCATTATTTATTCAAATCCGTAATGATTTTTCAAAATAAAAATGTTTGTTAACCTAATCATATCACATTTCATTGTCTAGCTGTGTATATAGTAAGTGTTCACTCAATGTGGACTTTAATGATAAAAGATATATACTCAACCAATAATTTTTAGGGTTATTACCCCTAGATGAATATATACCAAAATCATGTCCATTTTTACAATCTAGAAAGAGATAATTTCTAGGAAAACTATTCTCATTTATTTTCCTTAACAAATGTTTTTCTCATATACATAGGATTATCCTAATGGTTATCAGTAAATTTTCCTCATCCTATTTTCTAATGGTAAAATAAATATTTATTTGATACCAACTATAGCGACTCATACCTTTCATATATTTATATTACACCCTATTAGATAAATATTCATTACATAATGTAATGATACATTGTATAATCATATACGTCTAGTTTCTTTAGAAACATGGATACATAAATATATTCTTTATATATGAACCACTTTAACTACCACAAATATCTTCATAACTTGCAACCCCACTAGACATATAATATTTTTCACTTTTCTTCAACACATGGGTAAAGTAAATATGTGAAAGGGTGAGCTTATCTTCATCTTAAGAGTAAATAATGGATATATCAATGATCATTAAAACATTAAATACATACAAGGTTATGAGAGAATGATCATGACATTTGAAAACCATACCCATCATATCGTGGATCATAATATTGAGTCATGTTATTATTCTTTAATGTTCAAAATAAATGAATCATAAAGAAATAAAATAATATAATCCATGAGAGAAAAAAAAACAACCTAAGATATAATTTTTTTTCATAAAATAAGTATAGAAAATAATTTCATTAGCGGTCATTAATTACTTACAATACTATCATAGAAGTTAATTTTAACTCCCTAAACCATAATAGTAGTCAATGTTCACTCCCAAGATATTCATAGGGGATAGATTACCTTGTTGAACTGGGTTCACTACCCATTCTAGTGCATTTTATCTTATGATATATTCATCTTTACCCAATACAATGGCAGGGAATAAAATTCTAGGCCCAATGGTCACATAATTAAAATAATACAAATGTGTTACATAAGATCATAAATCATTAATAATATTATAATACATATAAAATAAGTGGTATTCCTTAAAATACTATAATCATAATAAAAACCATCATGATAAATAATAAGGATGGTATTATTCTATTATATCCTGAGTAATGCTTATATAATGTAAGAAGGATTTTATATTAGTTGATAATTCCATTAATAGATATCAGGAATATTTCTTGAGATAAATGAATGTATCATTTTGAAACCAACTCTTTAAAATATAAATATTTTTGAAATATTATAGAAAAAATATTCTTTGAAAATAAACTTGAAAAAATATACAGGAATCTTATAATTAGTGAATGGTCATAATGGTTGGAAATTATGTTTATTTCATTCACGTTAACATAATTATTTCATTCACAATTTAATAAGATGTCAAGATTTACCTCATTCGAAAAGGAGTCCTCATGACACTAGCCTTCCACTTCTGTGGGCCGTGTAATTTAATAGTAATTTGGATTTCTCTAGACCACTAGCGGTGGAATGTAAAAGGAAAGGTGTCCGAAAAGAATGAAGGAATTTGAATTAATTTTTATTGATAATGGGAGACCACTCCTACACATATTTTACTTTTTCAAAGGAATGTTGATGCATTACGTAGTTTAACAACATGAAACTAGTATATATAATACTTTTAATTTAATTATGTTTTTTATGATAAGGATATTAATTTTTTTCTTTTTTGAGGTGGTCTAAGTGGGAATGTTCTATCATTTTTAGGAATGAAAGGGGGAAATATGTAAACTATAATATGGAGGGTTTCTGAAAACAAGGAGTTTGATGTGATGAAATTTTCAAAGGGGCGTATGGATGTAAGAAAATACTATCCTGAGGATGCATTTTCCTTTGGATGACAATAATTATTATGGGAAAATTATTTAGAGCCACTAGGGTATATTGTGCATAGTCAAACATATATGTCCTTAAGACAGTGACCACCCATTTATGATGGCCACCGATTTTTTTGGGAGCAGACCTTTCCAGACACATAGTGTGGTTTGTGAAAATGGAGTTCTTGAACATTAAAGGGACATTTAAAGTAGAAATTTTCCATGAATAGGTAAATATGTTTCCCACATATAGGCGTTAAGAGGTTCCCTACGTAGGTCTGACCCATGCGTAGGAATACAGTGGGTATTTTGTTTCAAGTATGGACCTATAACATGAGATTAAGGTGTCACTATGAATCCTATAATTATGGAATCATGCCAGTTATTGTTCTCTAAAAGTTACCCCATATGCAGATTCAATTCACACATAGGAATGGAATGTTTCCATCTGGTTTATGAGGTTTCCAATGAGGCGGGTGTCATATTAGATTTTCCCATGTGGATTCATATCATGAACATGAGCATGCGGAAATATCTATGATGTGTCTAGAAATTTCCAATAAAGGTATGGCCCATGCATCATGATCTAATATTTTTAATTTTATGGTAGTTGGGCCCCAAAGATGAATACTGGGTATCCACTATCATGAAAACATAACCACACATTATTGGAATATTGATATATAATCCTTAATTAACTAGAGGGTAACTAGGCTTCGATGTCCATAAATTGCTGGGATGTGAGGGGGAATGAGAGAATAAACCATGATTATAGAAATTATCATATCAAGAAAAATTATATTGGTTTTGGATTCCATTGGGGAGTACGAACGTTGAGAAATAATCTCTTGAGGATGAATTTTTATTTGGTTGACATTTATTTTTTTGGTAATGTTCTGTAGATCCAACAGGGAATATTGTGCATAGTAAAACAAAGGTTTCCCTAGGACTCTAACTATCATCATTGATTGTCATGGAAGTTTATAGAGTTCTGAAAATTCCTGAAGTAGATAGTTTGTTAAATCGAAAGGATGTTTTTGGACATACTAGAAACAATCAGGAAATATTTACCCATGTAATTGGTAATTCCCTATAAATATTTGACTCATATATAGGAGAGTATCCTTAATTTTACCTAGTTTTCATGGGGAATGTACTTCCAAGGTCCTAGTTCCCATATAAGTTGTGCTCGGTGTGAGAAACATGGGATAGAAAAGGTTTGATCCACCACCTAGGTATGGTGTAACTAAGGATATACTCATTTTATATTTGGGGTGGCAGGATAAAAAAAATTATAGGCATCTGTAAGTATCCTTCTTGGGGAAGAATCAAGACATACACCATTCTATAATATAAAATGGAGGGTGATTGATGATGGTGGCAATGTCCTCTCAGGTGAGAACACTATGATGTTTTGATATTTAATATCATATGAAATGGGTATTTTATCAGGTATTTTCACATCATATGATTATTAAAATTTCCATACAATTTATATTTCTGTGAATGGATGTATATGAAATTATGTGAAATAGAGGAAATGTGTGTATTTTTTAAATGGTCATACAAATAGAGCATGTTTGTGAGTTCCCTAATTTGACATGTTAGACATGCAGAGGAGGGGAAATTTATCATTTCCTCTATGGTTGGGACACGGAAAAAGGATCTTGGTGTTACTACATATCCCATGATATGGGAATTTAGCCATCTTTAGTTCTCAATAGAAAGATCCATGAATAGTTATAGCCTATATGCATGGGTATATTTCCCTTTTGGGGTGGCTAGATGAGGGTGAGAGTTTAAGTGCCACTGTGTATCATTCTTGGGAACAAATAAAGTCATACATAGTTCTAAAATATCACTACAGGGTTTTGAATCCTACGTAGCATGGGGTAATTTTGTGTGTGAGGAGGTGGATGGACCTCGATGTGAATCTATGCATCCCTAAAAATCATGTGTTGACAAGAATCAAGCAACATGTAGTTCTATGATGTGGCATGGTAGGTGACTAATGCCGGATAAAATATATTTTTATGTCTGAACACTATGGTGTTATATATATTAACGTCATGCGACAAGGACAGTTTGGTCATGTTGTTTATCATCATGCATTTAGGATGTTTACATCATAGTTTTATTACTTATGGTAGGGATGAATATTCATTGAAACCATTTTTATGAGGAGGTTGACCGATTCATGATATTCTGGAATAATCTGGGAGTGAAGGGGAAAGCATGTTTAAACCATGATTCTATGGATTCTCAGATCAATAGAAATGGTATGGTGCGTGGAAGCCATTAAGCGTATAGAGGTTGGAAAATATACTCGTGAGGAAGAATTTTCTTTTGGTTAACATGCTTTTTTTGTGGGAAAATTATTCAGAGCCACCATGGGAATATTATGAATAGTCAAAAAAAGGATTACTTATGACACTTACTATCCACCTTCGAGGGCTGTGGAGGTTTTTTATGATCTAAAATTTCCCAGATCAAGATGTTTTACCGATAGAAATTGTGCATCCAAAGATGAAATAAATATCCAGATCATGATTAGTCATGATGTATGGATTCACCAACATAGATATGACTCATGTGTAGTGGTAAATGATTATTTGATAGGTCCTTGTTGTGGGATCTAGGGTTTTGAATATCCTGTATATATTTTCATTAACATGAATGTGATCGGGGCATTTCATTTTTATTGTTTTATTTCTTCTTAGGGACTGAGAGTCACTACATATATTGTTATACTGAGAATCAAGCCATCCATATTTCTTGACATACCATTCAGTTTAGAATTAGAATTATACGATAAGGACACATGGTCTCTTGTTCTGAAGTAGAAGTACCTAGTGTTCCTTTCTAGGTCTTAATACAAGGAACATATCACCCAGGGTATGAATTGATATGACCTGACCAAACATGGAATCAATGCCCAAAAAACAAAATACTATGTGAGATACGTTAAGTATTTGAAACAAGGTTATTCTACCATATTTGGATGACGTTACCAAAGATGGGGGAATTTTACTTTTGGTCGTTTTTTGTGGTCTAGCCTTGATTTAGAGATCCGTATAACGACCCATACTTTACATACACTATTAGTAATTCAAAATTTAAGTACACTTACCACAACATATAACAAAAACATGAATGGACCGTCTAGGTATAGTGTCTTTAGAAAATGGGAAACATAAACAACTGGTTCATAAAGCGTCTACACTGTATCCCATTTATTTCATCATATCTATAGTCCCTTTTGGCATATCTTACATAATAACCTTCTTCCTGACCTGGAGAAAGAAAACATACAAAAGGGTGAGCTCAAATGCTCAGTAAGTGTAAACAAAAGAAATATCAATCCCATCATATTCATAAGAACATAACATTTTGGAAATCTTACCCTGCAAAAGAGATCATAATTTCATAACATGGGATAAATCATGGTAGTGAAATGTAATCACAATAATCATAACATAAAACATGAATCTTTGTGGCATACACACATAATCATAGAGAATCATTTCTTATTAGTCAAGACTAACTGCCAAGACTATCTTAATGGACAAAGTCCATTTCTGAATCGAGTTCATTCCTCGTTTCAGTCCTGTTTCACTGAAGCGGTTTAACCTACCGTTCCAGCCATGTCTATCTCATGAGATATACAATCTTTACCCAATGCATTGGAGGGAGATATAGGTCCCACCCATCTCATAATGATACCATTCTTATGTGTGCCACAAAATCATAAACCATACATCATAGCATAACCCAGGTAATAAAAAATGGGATTCTTAAACATCGTGAAATCATAAAACAATTCGTATAAGATAAAGTAATTCATAAAAATAATTCCATAACAACATAATCAAATCAATGTACTAATCATGATAGAAACAGAACACTTTATTATCTTAGATGGAAAATAATTTTGATAAAACACTTGAACTCCATTCTTGAGGAAAATATCCTTTCTACTTCAAAAACATTTTCCTTTCTTAACATGTCATACAATTTTAAACTAAAAGTATTTGATTAAAAATTAACTTGAAAAATTGTAATGTAATCTTCTTGGATATAATGTTTTAAAAATACATTCATGCTGTATAAGTTAAAAAACATTATTCTCGTGCTTTTTTCGGAAAAGTCAAAAAGTTCCTCGTACGAAAAACGACAAAAGATTCCTTTCATATCTTTTACTAAAAACTCACCGAAGGTTAAAATTGGATTTAAACAATTGTAGGTGGATGGAAATAATATTACATATGTAGGAAACATTGATGTGGATGATAAAATACACCCCAGTAAATTCCAAAGTATAAACAATCTCGAATAAAAATGAGATTGTGATATTTACCTTACCTTAGGTCCGATTTTCTTCGTAAGTGTCCGAACATCCTGTATAATGATTTAAATAATGTCATTTACTTATTACAGAATCATAATCATTGTTATGATATCATATATGGTCATATTCTTATCTTATTATTAGTAATATTTCATTGCTACTTGTTATTCGGGTGTTTATTACTTTTTGTTCTCATGCGTGTTTTGTCAAATAAATTCTTTTTATTCGTTTTAAGTTATAGACACCTCATTTCCAGAATGGTATTAGTGTAATATATCTAAATTCATTTATGTAATCATTATGCAATGAAAATCATGTAGAACGAGTCGCATCACATCGTGGAGACGGTATTCCGTACGTACGCACGAGCGATGATATCGTTCCCATGATCATGGAATTGTATTAGAGTGTATGTATACTATTTAAGAATCAATATCACTTTACAAAAATAATATATATTCATTCATTACACCATTATACCCATCCAAGTAAGGTGGTGGTGGAAAATAGATTACACCACGACGTGGAGACGGTATTCCGTACGAACGCACGTGCGGTGATTTCATTTTCCTTAGGATGGATAGATGGTTAAATAGGGTCGTTTAATACATATAATAACTTATCAGTATATGATTTATACTGATTTTATTAATTCATAATGAAACAACTAAAGAAGAAGAAGTGGAATAAGACATAAAGTTGAAAGAATCGGTAACAGACATTACCTCTTCTTTGGAGCGCTTCTTTGAGACCTCCTTTTAGGGCACTAAAATTGGTCTTTGATGAAGACCAGGACCTCTAGGATGTTTCTAGGAAAGTGGAGAGGAGAAATTGGCAGGGGTTGGCCGAGCTTGAAGGCTTAAAGTTGTGTGAGGAAGAGAGGGAGGAGGTTCTCTTTTATAAGGGAGGAGAGGGGCACCTTTGGAAAAACTAAACATATTATTTTATTATAAAGCCATATTCGGTTTTAAATAGCTCCAAATTGATTTATTTTGAAGCTAAGGTGGGGATTGGTCTAAATACTCTCATACAATAGAATTTGGACAAGTTTAGTTTACTATTTTAACCTTATCATTTAGATTTAACTTTAAGTTAGATAATTTTACTTTTACCGTTTCTTTTTGTGTTCTTACACTATAAGGTTAATAAACTTACTATAACAAGCCAAACGAACCCCAAGTTGTTTATTATTAATATATATAACCTTATATAAGTCATTTGGACTAACCTTAGATTTTTAGGAATAAAATAACAATTAATAATATAATATTCATTTAAAACACTATTTTATGTCAATTTTGACACTATTTAGTAATTGATTTTTGTAAAACTTATAACAGAATGATTAGTTCGAAAAAAGTTAATTAAATCAATAATAACATGTCATATTAACCTAGAAAATTAGTGGAATTCATAAAAAGTCTCAAATTTAATTTATTTGTGTATTTATAACATTAATTATGTCAATATTTCATTAATAATATAATTACTGCATCATCTTTGTGTCATAAATAAATTAAATTATTTAATGTATAAAAATTAAAAATAAACTACAATTATGTAGGAAATCTTTTTAAATTTCAAATTAATTTTTACAGTCGAATTTATCTTATGTATAACCCTATATTAAAAATTATTTACTTATTAAACTTTGATTTTAACTATTTTAACCCTTCTTTAAATATATTAATAATAAATGTCCTAATCTAATCCAAGTGGGCCTAAATGGTCATATTTTATTCCTAAGGTTGTTTTTGGTCGAATTACACTTATCCAATATAATTAAGACATGTGTTAGGGTAATAATAATAACATTTTTACCCTTAATTACCCTATTTACTTTTAACCGTGTAAAAAAAAGTAAAAAGTTACTATTCACCAAAAATTATTTTCATCTCATTGAACCAAATTTTAGTCCTTGATATTAACCATGTCTCTCAGATTTTCGAAATTCCACTCACAGAAGTAGTAAAATTGTGTTTTATGTAAATTTGCAAATTCTACTAGGAGGTGGGTAAAAGACGGTGAAAAGTTCAATAAAATTTTTATATATCTAAAATTATTATAAAATTACTCCAATGAATTACTTTGAACATATATATGTATTCTGTATCAATTTTTACCTAACATAAATTTAAATAAAATAAATAATTATTTAAATAAAAAGTCGGTTTTTAAATAGTAACCCAGTGTTTTCATTATTCATCAAAAATTGAAAGTTTCCAGAAAAATACCAAAATTTCACCCTAGGCTAATTGCGATATTCCGAATCCAAAAAAGAAGTCCATTTTGAAAAATAAAATTTACAAAATTTAAAAAACTGGTTATTACTATTCATACTGGCTAGTTTTAATAATATTTTAATAGCATATCATTGTTTAGTGAAACTCGGTATTGCGTACGACACAAGCTATCAAGGAAGGTCGCGATTGCGTGTAAAGCAAGCCAAGCTAGTGTTGTGTGTAGTGAAATATTTCATTGATGATTTATATAAAATAAAAACAAAATATTTCTTATAAAAGTCTCAGGTGTTACATTCTACCCCCCTTAAAATGAATTTCACCCTCGAAATTCGTCACTTGTAACAAACAAATGAGGATACCTCTCCCTCATCATATCCTCAAGATCCCATATATCTTCTTCTAATTGGTGGATCTTCCAAAAAACGTTCACCAAGCGAGTGGTCTTGTTCAGTAAGACTTTTTCACTACGATCGAGAATCTCTATCGGCTGTTCTTTATAAGAAAGATCTTGTTCCAGCGGTACAACTTATGAGCTGAGTACATGTGAAGGATCAGGTATGTACTTTCTCAGGAGAGATACATGGAATACATCGTGAAATTGAGAGAGATTCGGTGGAACCTCCAATCGGTAAGCTACCTTCCCAACACGATCCAGTATTTCGAAAGGTCCGATATACCTAGGGCTCAGCTTTCCCTTCTTTCCAAATCTCATTACTCTCTTCCAAGGAGATATTCGTAAGAATACATTATCACCCACTTCAAACTCTAAGTCTTTTCTTCGGTTTTCAGTATAACTTTTTTGTCGACTCTGAGCTACTCGTATGTGTTTCTGAATAGATCAGACCTTTTCTGCCATCTCGTCAACAAGATCAGGTCCTAATAGCTTTCTTTCCCCAACTTCATCCCAGCAAGTTGGAGTCCTACATTTCTTTCCATAGAGAGATTCATAAGGAGCCATATGAATACTGTAGTAAAAGCTATTATTATAAGAAAATTCCACCAAAGGTAGGTGTTGATCACAACCACCTTTGAAATCCAAAGAGCAAGCTCTCAACATATCTTCTAGAGTTTGAATTGTCCTCTCAGACTGACCGTCTGTATGAGGATGATAAGCAGTGCTGAAACTCGACTCTGTATCCAGAGTATGCTGAAGACTTTGCTAGAACATTGAGGTAAACCTCATATCCTGATCAGATAAAATAGAAAGTGGTACTCCATGAAATCTTACCACTTCCTTTACATATATCCTGGAAAGCTGATCCAGAGAGAAATCCTCTCTAATAGCAATGAAGTGTGCAGAATTTGTAAGACGATCAACTATGACCCAGATAGCATTATTGCCTTTGGATGTTTTAGGAAGTCCTGTGACAAAGTACATATCGATGTTTTCTCATTTCCATTTGGGTATGGGTAATGGTTGAAACATACCCTTAGACTTCTGTCTCTCAGCTTTAACTTGCTGACAAACCAAGCATCGAGAGACATATTCAGCAACATCTCTTTTAATGCCATCCCACCAAAAGTACTCTTTTAGGTCCCTATACATCTTCGTGCTTCCAGGATGAATAGAGAATGAAGAACTATGAGCCTCATCCAGCAGCTCCTTCTTTAATTCAGGGATGGGAGGAACAAAAACCCGATTCCTGAACATTATTATCCCATCACAATCAAGGTTGAATTCAGGAACATTTATCACCTTCTTTTGTAACTCAACATCTTCTTTCTGTTCCTCTTTAATCTTAACATGTAAAGATAGTTGAACATTCATTTGAGAAAGATACGATTTTCCCCTTTCATTATAATTCCATGATCCATCCTTTTTAAATCCATTAATATTGGATCTTTTATGATCCTCATCATGGATAAAATGACATGGTCTTGTCGACTTAATGCATCTTCCACCTTGTTTGCTTTCCCAGGGTGGTAATGAATTGAGAATTCGTGATCCATAATCAGCTCCAACCATCTTCTTTCGCGCATATTCAGCTCCTTTTGTGTGAAAATCTAATTTAAACATTTATGAGCAGTATAAATGTCACACCTTTCTCCATAAAGATAATGTGTCCAAATCTTTAATGCAAAGATTACTACAGCTAACTCCAAATCATGAGTTGGGAAATTCTGCTCATGGATTTTCAACTGTCGTGAGGCATAAGCTATCACCATATCATTTTTCATAAGAACACACCCCAATCCCTTCATGGATGCATCACTGTAGATCACATACCTTTCTCCACTACAAGGCAGTGTGAGCACTGGTGCACTGGATAACCTTCTTTTCAACTCCTTAATATTCTCTTCACATTCCTCCGTCCAGACAAACGTAAATCCTTTCCGAGTCAACCTAGTGAGTGGATTAGATAATCGTGAAAAATCTTTCACAAAACATCGATAATATCCAGCCAAACCAAGAAAACTTCGGATCTGAGTTACTGTTGTTGGTCTCGACCATCTTTCAATAACCTCTGTTTTTGCCGGATCCACAGATATCCCCTCTTTTGAAATTATGTGACACAAAAATGAAACTTTTTGAAGCCAAAATTCACACTTGGTAAATTTGGCATAAAGCTTCTCCTTTCTCAGGGTCTTCAATATAATTCTCAAGTGATCTTCATGTTCTTCCTTGATCTTTGAATATATAAGAATATTATCTATAAAGACTACCACAAACTGATCAAGATAGTCTCTAAAGACTCTATTTATCAGATCCATGAAGATAGCAGGGGAATTAGTAAGACCAAATAGCATCACTATAAATTCATAGTGTCCATACCTTGTACGGAAAGTCGTATTTGGTATATCCTCCCTTTTGACCCTTAATTGATGATACCCTGAACGAAGATCAATCTTGGAAAAGTATTGAGCTCCGCGTAGTTGGTCAAATAAGTCATCAATGCGCAGAAGAGGATATTTTTTCTTGGTAGAGATCTTGTTAAGTTCTCGATAATCAATGCAGAGTCTCATTGATCCATCTTTCTTCTTAACAAACAGAACAGGTACTCCCCAAGGTGATGCACTAGGGCGTATGAACACCATATCAAGATTCTATTGGATTTTCTTCTTCAATTCCTGCAACTCAATTGGGGCCATTCTATAAGGTGTATTTGAAATAGGTAAAGCACCCGGTATGAGTTCTATTAAAAACTCAACTTCGTGATTTGGTGGAAGACCCGGAAATTCCTCCATAAAGACATCATAAAACTCCCGTACAATGGGAATATTCTTAATCATGAGTTTCTCACCAACCATTTGAGATAAATAACCTTCATTTAGTGGAATCAAGACCCATAAAATGGAAGAAATTTCCACTGGAAGGTTATGTTCATCCTTGCATCGATAGATGATCAAAGATTGATCTGAAATATGAAATGTGACTTACCTTCTTTGGAAATTGATATGAGCTCCATATAGAGAAATCCAATCCATGCCAAGAATCAAATCAAATTATACTATAAGGAGGATCACAAGATTTGAAGGAAGCACTTTCCCACAAACTTCAATCGGAGAAGAATTTTAAACTTTTGATGCGACTGTTGTTCCATTAGGGGTTGTCACAGCTAACTCAACATCTAATTCTTGAGGTAATATGGTGATACCCTGAGAAAATTCTTCATAAATAAAGGAGTGGGTGGATCCAGAAACAAATAAAACATTTTCTACTTTAGAGTGGATGGTAAGTATACCTTTCACTACTTCGTTATCGTACTCCACATTGCTGATAGAAATTGCATGTGACTTTCCTTTGTCTTTAGCCTTAAGAGTTTGTTGAAGTCGATCATCATCAACAACCCTTGGATTAGGGCATTGATTGGAATAATTCCCCATTTCCTTGCACTTGTAACATTGAAGTGTAGGAGGTGCCCTCTGTGTAGCCTTTTCATTGTTCGCATCACTAGATATATTGTTCCCATCATTGCAGCATTCAAATGCCCGATGACCTTCCTTTCCACATTTCAAACATTTACTTGTCCCTTTAAGACAACTCCCTTCATGTTTCTTTCCGCACTTTGAGAATAAGGGAAAACTCATCTTTTTTTCAGTGTGCTCTTTAGATTTTCCTTTGAATTCCATTTTCCTCTTCTTATCAAACCCATATGACTGATGGGTTACACCAATCTCCATCTCAACTTTGAGAGAACATCGAACGATTTCCTCGTAGCTATTGAATTCTCTTATGGCTAACGCCCTTTGAAGAATTGGTTTTAAGCCACTAAAGAATCGATCGATATTAATCTCAGGTTGGATAACAATACCAGAAGATTACCTTGCAAGTCTTGTAAAATTTGCTTAATAGGTACAAACATAATCATCATCCTTTTGCTTTAGTTCAAGAAACTCTTTCTCCATCTTTGTTTGGAGAATACGAGGGAAGTACTTATTGAAAAATATGTTCTTGAACTCATCCCATTCCATGGACTCAATTTCATCTCTTGGACTCATATTCTTGATAAGATTCCACCATTGATTAGCATCACCTTCCAAACGATACACTGCTAAGATAACATTATCATGTTAGAAACATTGAAGAACTGAAAATATCTTTTCAGTAGTACTGATCTATTGTTCAGCAACTAATGGATCAGTAGACCCGCTGAATAAAGGTGGACGCTGTCTCATGAAGGATTCAACAGAATGTTGCTCCTTCCATTGCTCATTTGGAAGTCCTGCATGATTCATAGCTTCAGAATGTTTTGTGAGCATGGATACAAGATTTTGAATTCCAGCCCCCATAACGTTTGGTTGCTCAGGGGGACAATCATTGCATTGCCCATCGCATTCCACATTAACACAGTTCCTTCGGGTTCCATCCATTGACTAAAACCAAGAAGAATAGTGTGAGAAACACTAATTATAATAGTAAAACCACATAATAAAGAATAAAATTTCGCACTTAAGGTCTTATCCTAGGTTATTCATGGACATTTCTAAAACACTAAGATTTTGTTTTATGCTTAGACTTATCCTTAGGATTCTTACTAAGGCTTTCACATCCTAGTTTCCAAATGTTGACTATACGTTAACTCTGATACCAACTATAATGACCCATACTTTACATACATTGTTATTAGTTCAACATTGATGTAAACCTATTACAAAATATTACAAAACCATGAAAGGACTGTATAGGTATAGTGTCTTTAGAAACTGGGAAACATAAACAACTGGTTCATAAAGCGTCTACACTGTCTCCCATTTATTTAATCATATCTATAGTCCCTTTTGGCATATCTTACTTAATAACCATATTCCAAACTCGGGGAAAGAAAAAACAAAAAAGGGTGAGCTCAAATTCTCAGTAAGGGTAAACAAAATAAATATCAATCACATCATATTCATAAGAACATAACATTTTGGAAATCTTACCCTGCAAAAGAGATAATAATTTCATAACATGGGATAAATCAGGGTAGTGAAATGTAATAACGATAATCATAACTTAAAACATGATGATTTGTGTCATACACACATAATCATAGAGAATCATTTCTAATTAGTCAAGACTCATTTCGAAGATTATCTTAGTGGACAAAGCCCATTTCTGAACCGAGTTCATTCCTCGTTTCAGTCCTGTTTCACTGAACCAGTTTAACCTGCCGTTCCAGCCAGGGATATCTCAGGAGATATAAAATCATTACCCAATGAATTGGAGGGAGATATAGGTCCCACCCATCTCATAATGATACCATTCTTATGTGTTCCACAAAATCATAAATCATACATCATAGCATAACCCATGTAATAAAAAATGGGATTCTTAAACATCGTGACATCATAAAAAAATTCATATAAGATAAAGGAATTCATAAAAATAATTCCATCACAACATAATCAAATCAATGTAATAATAGGGATATAAGAAGAACCCTTTATTATCTTACATGGAAAATAATTTTGATAAAACACTTGAACTACATTCTTGAGGAAAATATCATTTCTACTTCAAAAACATTTTCCTTTCTTAACATGTCATAGAATTTTAAACTAAAAGAAGTTGATTAAAAATAAACATGAAAACTTGTAAAGGAAGATTCTTGGAAATACTATTTTAAAAATCCATTCATGCCGTATAAGTTAAAAAAACATTCTTCTCGTACTTTTGTCGGAAAAGTCAAAAAGTACCTCGTACGAAAAACGACAAAATCTTCCTTTCATATATTTTAATAAAAACTCACTGAAGGGTAAA
The DNA here is from genome assembly GCA_963277665.1 of Viscum album. Classification (NCBI taxonomy): domain Eukaryota; kingdom Viridiplantae; phylum Streptophyta; class Magnoliopsida; order Santalales; family Viscaceae; genus Viscum; species Viscum album. The sequence goes on from OY728139.1 coordinate 79,131,453, forward strand.
ATTGGATTTAAAAAATTGTAGGTGGATGTAAATAATATTACATATTGAGGAAACATGGATGTGGAAGATAAAATACACCCTAGTAAATTCCAAAGTATAAGCAATCTCGGATAAAAATGAGATTGTGATATTTCCCTTACCTTAGGTCCGATTTGTTTCGTAAGTGTCCAAACCTATTGTATAATGATTTAAATAATGTCATTGACTTATTCCAGAATCATACTCATTGTTATGATATCATATATGGTCATATTCTTAGCTTATTATTAGTAATATTTCATTGTTACTTATTATTTAGGTGTTAATTACTTTTTGTTCTTATGCATGTTTTGTTGAATAAATTCTTATTATTATTTTTATGTTATAGATACCTAATTTCCATAATGGAATTAGTGTAATATATCTTAATTCATTTATTTAATCATTATTCAATGAAAATCATGTAGAACGAGTCGCATCACATCGTGGAGACGGTATTCCGTACGTACGCACGAGCGATGATATCGTTCCCATGATCGTGGAATTGTATTTGAGTGTATGTATACTGTTTTTGAATCAATATCACTTTACAATAATCATATATATTCATTATTTACACCATTATACCCATCCAAGTATGGTGGTGGTGGAAAATAGATTACACCACGGCATGGAGACGGTATTCCGTACGTACGCACACGCGGTGATTTTGTTTTCCATAGGATGGATAGATGGTGAAATAGGGTTGTTTCATACTTATAATAACATATCAGTATATGAGTGATACTGATGTTATTAATTCATAATGAAACAACTAAAGAAGAAGAAGTGGAATAAGAAATAAAGTTGAAAGAATCGGTAACAGACATTACCTCTTCTTTGAAGCGCTTCTTTGAGACCTTCTTTTAGGGCACTAAAATTGGTCTTTGAAGAAGACTAGGACCTCTAGGATGTTTCTAGGGAAGTGGAGAGGAGAAATTGGAAGGGTTTTGTCAAGCATTAAGGCTCAAAGTGGTGTGAGGAAGAGAGGGAGGAGGTTCCCTTTTATAAGGGAGGAGAGGGGCACCTTTGGAAAAACTAAAAATATTATTTTATTATAAATCCATATTCAGTATTGAATTGCACCAAATTGATTTATTTCTAATCTAAGGTGGGTATGGGTCGAAATAAACTCATCCAATATAATTTGGACAACGTTTAGTTTACTATTTTAACCTTATCATTTAGATTTAACTTTATGTTAGATAATTTTACTTTTACCGTGTCTTTTTGTGTTCTTACACTATATGGTTAATAAACATACTATAACAAGCCAAAAGAACCCCTAGTTGTTTATTATTAATATATATAACCTTATATAAGTAATTTTTCAGAACCTTAGATTTTTAGGAATAAAATAACAATTAATAATATAATATTTTTTTTAAAAACTATTTTATGTTAATTTTTACACTATTTAGTTATTGATATTTTTAAAAATCATAACAGAATGATTAGTTCGAAAAAAGTTAATTAAATAAACACTAACATGTCATATTAACCTAGAAAATTAGTGTAATTAATAAAAAGTCTCAAATTACATTTATTTGGGTATTTATAATATCAATTATGTCAATATTTCGTTAATAAGATAATTACTGCATCATCATTGTGTCATAAATAAATTAAATTATTTAATGTCTAAAAATTAAAAATAAACTACCATTATGTAGGAAATATTTTTATCTTTCTAATTAATATTTATAGTCGAATTTATCTTATGTATAACCCTATATTAAAAATTGTTTACTTATTAAACTTTGATTTTAACTATTTTAACCCTTCTTTAAATAAATTAATAATAAATGTCCTAATCTAATCCAAGTGGGCCTAAATGGTCATATTTTATTCCTAAGGCTGTTTTTGGTTGAATTACACTTATCCAATAGAATTAGGACATGTGTTAGGGTAATAATAATAACATTTTTACCCTTAATTACCCTATTTACTTTTAACCGTGGTAAAAAAAAGTAAAAAGTTACTATTTACCAAAAATTATTTTCATCTCATTGAACCACATTTTAGTCCTTGATATTAACCATGTCTCTCAGATTTTCGAAATTCCACTCATAGAAGCGGTAAAATTATATTTTATGTAAATTTTAAAATTCTCCTAGGAGGTGGGTAAAAGACGGTGAAAAGTTCAATAAAATTTTTTTATATCTAAAATTATAATAAAATTATGCCAATGAATTACATTGAACATATATAGGTATTATGTATCAATTTTGACCTAAAATAAATTTAAATAAAATAAATAATTATTTAAATAAAAATTCAGTTTTTAAATAGTAACCCAGTGTTTTCACTATTCATCAAAAAATGAAAGTTTCCAGAAAAATACCAAAATTTCACCCTAGGCTAATTTAGATATTATGAATCCAAAAATGAAGTCCATTTTGAAAAATAAAATTTACAAAATTTCAAAAAGTGGTTATTAATATTCCTAACGGCCAGTTTTAATAATATTTTAATAGCATATCGTTGTTTAGTGAAACTCGATATTGCGTACGACGCAAGCTATCGAGGAAGGTCGTGATTGCGGGTAAAGCAAGACAAGCTTGTGTTGTGTGTAGTGAAATATTCCTTTTATGATTTATATAAAATAAAAACAAAATATTTCTTATAAAATTCCCGGGTGTTACAATCCGGGTGACGCTACATCTTTTTCATAGATGAGAATAAATTTGGTCACATTTCTATAAATTTTCATGAGAAAGTCTGACCAATTCATAGAGAAGGGGAATTTTTTATAGTAGATGGACCAGGATGTAGAATCTGGTCATCACTACATATAATGGGAGGGAATGAATTAAGCCACACATGGTTCTAAATGTGTGTTCCAAGTACTGGTATGACCCAAGCACGAGGAGGGGAAATATTTGACAATCCTTTAGTGATTATGGACCTATCATAAATGTTAATTTTTTGTGTGGGGGATTCCCGTAATACAATTATTAAGCTCACGTGAGTTGTGATTGGTTTGAGAAATAAGGAATTTTAAGGGGTACAGTCACAACACAGTGCCTGTTGATGGTGTATTAGATTCCTTTTTGTATCATGTAGTGGTTGGACAAAGATATGGGATTGAGGAATATTTATATATCTCATTAGAAATAGGAATCTTACTACACATAGTTCAATGAAGGAACCTCCCTGTGTATGTTTGGTCCGTGCGAAGTTGGGTGGCATTTTTTATCGTAGTGGTTGGGCTACGACATATGTTCTAGGTTTCACAATATGTCCCATAGGATGGTAATATAGACATACATTGTTTTTTAACTTTTTCCTTATGACAATATGACTAATACACATGGAGGGTGTCAATTTGATCTTTTATTACAGATACACACATATTGGGAGATCCATGTGTCACTATATTTCCAATAGGGTGGGAATAAGGCCATACATAGTTCCTAGTGGCAACCATTCATGTGGGTATGACCAATACACATAGGAAACAGATAATATCATCCTTCTCCCACAAAGATCTAAATCATGTATGATGAATCATTGATTGGAACAATTCTATTTATACAATATAACATCATGTGGTTATGATGAAAATCACTTAGTTTAAGGTCACAAGGTATGGATCATATAAGATCTTTATTGTCATGAGATCAGGAATAATTCCATGTAGTTTAACATCTTGTGGTGATGAAAATATCCATTATATAGTTTAATGTCATACATCGAGGAATTTTTATCCTGTAGTTTCTCATCATGTGATAATGATTTTTTATCTTCTTGTTTCATGTCATGAGATCAAGTCAATTTAATCATAGAGATTAACATAATGTGATCAGTACGAGGACTTTTTGTAACATGAAATATTTATTCAAGAACCATACATTTTTAGATGCTATAAGAATATTTCCATAAATTGAAATTAAGGATTATAATCCATTGGGGTTGACTTTGTGTATGACATACAGTCCCTCCCATTTTGGCTACAACTTTAAAGGTTTCATTCCTAGTATCATTATTGTTATGATGAATAACACCAAGTATCCTTCAAGGATAAACTGAAAATGAACCCTTTTCTCAAACTTTAATTCATTCTAGTTTTGGAAAACATCCAAATGGCACATGGGGCACAATATTTTTTCATCTAGTTTTCCCAACTAACCTAGTCATTTTTGGATTTCTCATTTTTGGATAGCTGATCACATATGGAAATGAAATGTGAGGGTATTTGAACTTATATGGGTAGAACCACCTCTATCTCGTATACTAATGAGCCTAAGGTCACTTGAGTGGTGGTGTATTTAGTTGTTTGATAATACAACAGACCATGGAGTATCTTTTTCAGCCATTTTTTCTTGTCTTTTTCAAATAATTTCTAATGTATATTGAATAGAATCTTGTTGAAGCCCCCAATATATTTTTTGGATACTTCATGGTAGCGGGATGAATCGTTGGTCTTGATACCATATTCATTATATAATTTATATAATTAATTAGACTTGAAATTGGTGACATTTTCCATCAGTATTGTATAAGGGACAAAAAATCTTTTGATGATATTGGCTTTCAAAAAGATGAAAATTCTTCTTTCCCCAACCACATTGAGGGTACTGACTAACAATTAACATTTTTTATTGATGTTAGAAAGGAAAAAAATCCTCAAGAAAAGAAAAAAACATTACGGAGGTCTAAAGTAATGCAGGCCCAGAGCATCATTCAAAACAAACATCAACCCCTCACTAGGAAAATAACCAAGACTAAGAAAAGACATACTTTTATGAGGAGATTCCATAGATTCCAGGAAATCTGCAACCATATTCCCCTCCCTCCAAGTGTGAGTGAGCTCCATATGATAACCAATTAGTTGATGACATTTCCTGATGATATAAGCAATTCTCTAGGGAATACTGCCTTTACCACCAATGCTTTAAAAAGGATCATGGAATCTGTTTCCACCGCCGTCAACGAAATCTGACTTCGAGCGCACATCTCCAAACCTGTAGCCAAAGCATTATCCTCTACCTTTAATGCGTCTCCACTACCATAGGAAGCCGTGAAAGCAGCCAGCACCGACCACATATGGTCCCAAACAACACCTCCCTCGTGCATCTATCCCCCCCCCCCCCCCCCCCGAGGAAAGACCCATCTGTATTCAGATTAAGTCCCTGGACTGGGGGATGCCAGTAGACCCATCAGCCAAGACCCGTACTACTGTTCTGGATGCCAGTGATCAGGTTTGACCAGAAGGGCTGAACAAATGGGGCTATGAAGCGATACGGCATAAACTAATTTGATCCTGAAAGGTATTTATCATCCGGAAAGAAATGCTAACCTGAGAGCCTTTAAAACCATTATGGAGAGCATCGTTCCTAGCCTACCAAAGGGTCCTGTAGCCCGCGATGAGAATGATAGCTCTGGATTTTCGATCAGTCCCCTACACACCTGTACCGTGGAACCATGAAGATAAGAACTCTGCAGGCACCCCACCGCTGTCCGCCCAGCCACAGAAGGACCCAAAGTCATTACATTTGTTTTTGGCCCACTCGTTGTAAAAGAAATGTGATCAATCAATTCCTGCCCTGAATTCCTGCAGCACCATATCTTGGAGGCCACGTTCACTCCCATGCACAGAAGGTTATCATCAGATGGTAGGGATTTTTTCCAAACACACCACAATAATAAATTATACTTCGATGGGATCTCCTTACACCAAAGAACATCCCCCCACATGCCATCATTTGACTCGGCTTTCGTCAAATGAGAAAAGTCCTTGATAGAGAGCTCACCCGACCTGGACCCCATGAAGATGAGATGATCAGGATCATTATTAAAAAAATATCTCTAAAGGATGTATGTTGTGTATTAGCAATGATAGCCTGGAGAAACCTTGGGTGACCACTAGCCTCTCGTAGTGAAAGGTTTGGGGCGGGACAACCCAGAATCCACAGCTTTCCCAACCCCCAATCATGATGCCAAAAGTTAATAGATCCTTGACCCACCAGCCAGCGAAAATGTTGTTCAAGGGCCTCCGAATAAGGTTAGATCAACTTCCATATCTTACAAGGGAATTGAGGGTACTGCTTCTTCACATTTGGAAAAGAAGTTGGTTACTGTGAGAATATAATTCAATTTCTTGGTTATAGTGGGAGGATATTGTCCCACAATGTATATTACCAATATGGAAAATGGTCAAGAGTACTTTCCATTGTGAAGTAACTATGGGGGTTAGTGGATTAAATTAAAATGAACTTATAATGAATGGAACTTCTTTTGGAATTTAGCAAAATCTTACTTCACATTGGTCTTGTAGTATCCCATCCTTTAAATTTTATGAGAGTGATCATATCCTAATTGATTCTCCACGCAAGCTCCAACATGCACTTCTATAATGATGACACTAACCACTTATCCATAAATTCACCTAAGAAAGAACCCATAGAGGGCTCAATTATATAGGAATTTTTTTTATTTTGACCATCATATAAAACAATGTTAATATCTCAACATCTGATTTTCTCTATTCTTACCCTTTCTTGTAGATGTTATCCCTTTTAATGTCAATCCACAATGGGATTCATCTATCTGGTGGTAGGACCATACAAATTGGAGACAAGACGAATCTCATTGATTTATTCTATGATGGCCTGAATGAATTGTATGATCACCTAATGGTGGTAAATGATGATAAAAATTTCATCCCACTCTAGATAAATAAGATATCTGGCTGAATTTCTTAATGCATCAGACTTTGCATGTTGAGACTAGGGGATATGAGTTATAATTAGTTATTAGGGTAACTCTTCCATCAATGATTGGGCATGATCCAACAAAGGGATTATCTTCTCATTATTGATAGCACAGTCACTATCGACATTCGTAATTAAAAGTTCAGAAACAAATATTATCTTCAAATATTTTACTTCTATTTGAACATCAATCTCTTGACCAGTGATGAGAGACTAATTATATAATTAATTGTTTTCCACCCCTATGATAGTAGGAAAGAGTAAGGCAATATTTCATTTTCTGGAGATATGAGTATGACTCAAATCCCCATGTTATTGAGTTTGGGGACTTCCATATTTTATGTGGAAGGCTTCTCGATGCACCATCTAAATGAATCTCCAATGTTTATGAGTCCTTTTGAAGTCAGAATCCATTTCACCAGTTAGTTTAGATTCCAATGGAGTCATTTTATTTGAAGGGATTTCTCCTAAAAAATCTACTAATTCATAAGATTTGATGGATTTATATGGTATAAACCATATATAAAACTACTATAGGATAACCACTCACCATGACATACATCTGGTTAACATTGGAAGACTGAGAATGTACATGAGCAGATTACTGTGAGAGACTAGGTAGAACCCATGGTCTTTTTGGTTATGTCATAGTTTCAAGACTATGAATATTAGTTCCTGATAGGTCTTTTCGATATTTGAATAATTGGATTGAGCGTCAATCATAGATTAGTTGAGATATTAAAGGTATTTTCACTAAAGGTGACAATTCTCTATGCATTCACGGTGTGTAAAGACTATTCTAAAGTCATCACATACAATACGAGTGGTCTTCCTTCAACAAGGGTCATTAAAACTAGAATTATTAATGGGTTTATCTTAATGCAATCAAAATTTTCCTAAAAATCATCAGTACATTGATACATAAATTCCTTTTTCATCAAACCGATGAAGAGAAAAAATTCCTATAAGGATTTATAAGAATCATCGAATGTAACCTAAGTGTCCTTGAGGCCCTCTCAACTAAGTTAGGATGTGGGAGTTAGCATTCCAAGGATGGTCATTGTATTCTTTGGGTTTAATTTGATGCCATGATGGTTTAAAATGATGTCGAATAATTTCCCTAAGGTGACACTGAAAGAACCTTTCAAAGGGTTCATTATTTGGTTGTGTTCTTGTTGTATTTTTCAAGAATACATCAATATCAGACAGGCGTTCTTAGAACTATCATTATTTATCCATCAATTAATCAACAATGAATTCAACTAACATTCCTAGTAATTGATTAAAAATGTGATGCCTCGAATGCTGATATATGGAACTATAACTTTTCAAACTAAAGGGAATTACCATATAGAAAAATATTGTAGGTGGCCCTTATGGTGGTATCTTTGACATATTTTTGGTCAATTCAAATTTGGTTGTATCCATAATATCAATCTCGGTAATATAAATCATGATATTTGGTGGTTGCATCAATCCAAAATTCTCTGATCAGGACTGAAAAGACATCTTTGGGTAGTGCCGATTGAGATCCCTAAAATATATGCAATATATGTTTTCTTCCATTCTTCTTTTTAATGGGAACAATATTGGATAGATGAATGGGATATTGGTCCTCAAGAAAGATTCTTTATATGATGATATATATATATCCTTAACCTATATTTTTGGAAGTATGTGTGGGTTGTGTCCTCCTGGTGACTTTCTTGTAACCACAGTGGTCATTACAAAAACCCAGGGGGTGAGCAGCCACATAGGGATGGAGGACTAGAATTATTGTATAGTTATCGGTGAATAGATATCGATTATTCCTTAGGAAGGAAGTGTATTCATATTTATATTTGGAAGAAACAACCACACTAATCAGAGTGGGTCATGGGTCCTCTTCGGTACCAAGGTTTATTTCTACAAGTTCATCCATGGGGGTAGAGACACTCTACTCAAATGCTACAGGGGAACACCTAAAGTCTTATTACTATTCCTCTTAAAACTCCTCCTAAAATCTTGTTCTTATAATGATGAAATAATTCTTGATATTATCTCTTCATATTTAAGATAAGAATCATGATTTTGGAATTCACAGGCATAAGAGACTTCTTCAGACCCGACCAACAGAGGGGAATTTTCTGTATAGGATGGAGTGACAGAGTGAAAAGGGTATTCTTTATCTTCTTCCTTAGTTGGTGAGGTATGGATTATCATTATCATTGACTGTGGATTAAGGTATTTTCCATTTTATTACTCATTATTATCGTATGGGATAGTGTATTATTTTTACACTTTTAGGTAAGGTTCCGTAACTGAAATTAGGAGGACTACTGAATAGGTATCCAAACAGGGACTCCAACACTCTACCAAATTGATGAAAAGAAAATATTCCTCCACAAGATACTTGAAGGGGAGTCCAAGGACCAATTCCAACCCATTTGGAGTGGTAAGAAAATGAATACCACCGATTGAGGACTGATTCCCTTTCTGATCATAGAATCCCACATCAATATAGCATGAATTGAAATATTTGAATGGGGGTTTATCACTATGAAATGTCTCATTCATTCCATTAATGAAATATTTGACATGTAGATGGTATGATGATGGAATTATTGCATGATTTTTCAAACATTTCCTTCCTATTAGGATGTTTAATGTCATGTGTTTTTGAACCACTAGAAATTCTGAGTCAGCTACGAGGTCTCCATACCATGTTTTTAGACTAATATGGAATAATGGATTATATCCACTTTATCATAGCCCAACAGAGTTGTGGTTAATGATGTTATAATATCATCTTTGTATATCAGCCGATGAAGTGTTTTTAGTGGGTTGAGATTATCTTCAAAACCATGGTCAACAATGAATATTTGGACATCGGTACCACGTATCCTTCCAAACAATCATAAGGGTTTGATGTGTCCCAAAATAGTGTTGTTGTCATATTGATATGTGAATGAGATAATAGGGTAAAATTATACAGGATCAGCCTCTACTAGATGGATTTTAGTGGCGGTCACTTTAGATTCAAACTCATGTGGGCATAGAAAATATTCTATAAGAACTTCCATGAGATATTTTCAAAAACTCAGGGCATCCAAGATTGATAGAGTGGCTGTTACGGAAGAAAATTTTTTATAGTATCATAATTATACTATAAATTGCCGCACTTCCCAACATGAGTATGCTCTTTCATAGGTGCTTTCAAGGCCTGAGCATTGTAAGAGGATTGGTCATCCCTTGAGACAGTAATTGGAGGTTCTTTCGTGTTTTGTGGGGTCTTCATGCACACCATGGACTATTTGACTTTTTTTCCTCTTCTAATGGATATTCTAGGATGATTTATCTAGAGTTTATTCTTGCAGAGGAATAAAATTTTTTCCTATTCTTGTTGGGCTCACTAAAGGTATCTTCCATCAATTTCTGCAACATTGACGGTTTGAGATGACGTGTGTCCAGAAAAATGTTTTCTTCCATGACCACATATTCCCTGATATCCTTAGCTCCTATGGCCTCTTCCTTTGGTTCACCGATTGGGTGCATAGAACTCACTTTCATATCCATACTTTTCAATATATAATGGATCCATTCAGTAAATTACATTAATCGATTTGAAGATCAACTCTCTATATGATTATGAGTGTCCCCAATCGACTACTTCATGTAGTTCCATTTGTTGGGGAAATTCATTTTCTTATGGATATGATTACATAAAATCCTATACATTCAAAGATAACATTGTCATTGTTTGGGATTCATCTTATTTCACTTTCTATCTTCCTTTATGGTCAAACTACTTCTTGGAAAGTAGACTCTTGAAGGTTTGTGGGGCCTAGGATGTTGGTTGTGCTGCATTAAGAGTTGTTGGGTCCACAACATGTTGCTTTAACTACACTTTGATCATGCCATTAGATCGGTTCACTATTTTTCAAGTTAGAGAAAAATCGATCTTATTCTCAAATTATCTATCCTTTTTTACACTCCCCTCCTTCACTCGATCTTGTGGTGGAAATATATGCCACTTGTGCTGGCTACAGTCATAGTTGGAGTTTCTGAGAATGTATCATTCATTGATGATAGTATGTGAAGATGAAACATTCATGGATGATATGTACTAGTATCCAATATAAGGGGAAATAATTTGGCTGGTCATTGATACATACTTCATCAGCCATCTTTGGATATGGTAAATATAGAAAATTGAAAATCATGGAGGCTATAAAGTAGCCAAAAACATTGTCATAAGAAAATAAAAAAAAAATTGTTTCTATATTCCTCAAAATTGATTTTCCAAGGTCCAATTCACCCGTCATATCGAGGCGGAGGTTTCTGTTGGAATCTAGGAGTCCCGGAATGGTTTGGTGTAGGCCTGTGAGCTGGAGATGGCATAAGGGATGGTCTAAGAGTAATAGATGTTGCTTTAGTTCTTCCTTATAATTTTCTTAAGGTCGATCTAGCTAACATGGGTGTTAGGTTAGTCTGTTATAAGGATTATTATTTTTTTGGGGAATTGTAGTGAAATCCAGAAACCCACTTGTATAATTTATCAGGAAGAGTATTGTTCTCACCTTAGCGTGAAGGTTATCATTTCACATATAAAGCATCTCATCTTGGGTGGAGTGGATTGTTTAATGATCATGTAATGACTTTCAATATAGAAATTTAATCTGAGACTCTCGCATTCTCATGCTATTTGAAATTCAAGAGGTGAATGACTTTTGTTTTTGGAGACATTGAGATGAATTGGAAATGGAACTTCCACTAGAGATCCTCCCAACTAGTTATCAACTGAGATTGCATATTGTTAGAACTTAAATATGCTAAACCTCTTAGAGTTTTCAAGAATAATTTTTGTTTCACTACTTCTAGTTTCCCTAGGGTTCCCATCCTAGATTGAATAATATGAATAATAAATCAGATTTTATTTTGGGTCACATGATCTATTGAATTTTGGGATCACATGATTCAATAAATTTGGTGGTGGTAGAATTTTAGTCTCCCAGTTTGGGTACAAATTCTATTTAGGTTGTATTGGGGAACACCATCCTTTCATGACATCCAATCGATATGGAAATGTATCGATGGTATTAATGATCCTTTGATGAATATTTTATTGAACCTAAGCATGGGAGGTTATTGTATGGAAAACATTGGTAATTCTTGCACTGCTGGTATTTGAGGTGGATACCCAACCATGTGTAACTATAGATGATTTTCCATAATCTGATCTATTTGTTTCCATAATTGATGGAAATCATAAGATTTTCATGAGAATGGATTTAGGTAGACTCATGTAACTGACAATTTCATGGATGAGCACTCAAGACATTATTCATTATCTTGGATGAACCATTATAGATGAGTTACAACTACTAAAAGTGTAAGTCAAGACTCTTCTGGAGGGACCTAGGGAGAATATTCAATATGATGGGTTCCTTAGAGTATCTCGACATTGATTCTATTTAACTGTTTCATTTATTCATCTTGTCGAGCGAATCATTCCCCTAGAATGAAGGAATAAATCTTATTGGGAGGAGGCAGTGGTTGGTATGTGCCCTTTTTTTATGCTTCTCATTAGTAGTGATTCAAAATGGAGGTAATGATTGATTATTTTGGGGAGTTCCCAATTTTACGGTGGACCTCTAGTTGCATGTATGCACACATTCATGTTCAGTACGGGTATGATTTTGGGTGGAACCGTCATATCCCTGTTCATCTTCATTTGAATCTCTTTCAGTATTGTCCATTGGATTGATGTCCATGACGTCCACTAATTCATAATTCATTGTGGGTTCTGTAACCAGTTACCAATGGTATGATATCTCTTGTCATCCTTTTTTGGATCTTTTTATTCTATTTTTGGCTCCTCTTCAAGTTTCATGATGAATGGTAACTTTGAGGGAACATTCATATGAACTTTCCATTCACCTCCCTTCTAGGGGAGATGAATCTTGAGATGGGAGAGAATATGGGACATCCCGACTCATTTTCCATCCCAATTAAAAAAATATAGATGTCCACATGGAGAGGGTTGAGGTTAAAATTCCCCCAGACATGTGATCTAGGGTTTATCCTATTCTATTGTTACTGTGACTCAGCCAATTTTTTTGTGTCGTAAGGGGAATTTTTTTATAAAATTCCCTTTGACCTATATGCTCGAGAAGATCCCACACTGTGGTTATTTCTAGTTTTTTTTCTGATTTGTTTATCTCATTAATTTTTATTCCGGTTTAATCCAAATGTTGGGTTTGGTCTTCAAGTAAATTATTTGTTTCTGAGGACATGAGTAACAATTTCGTATTAGCATCCCTTAAGCGAGAATCCAAGTAAAAGGACCATGTTGCCTAGTTTAGGATTTTGTCAATGGATCACTCTATTCAGGCTCAATGCTTTTGATTCTTACTCTAGGTCAGTTTTTATTGAGTATTCCACCTTTCCAGAACAGGTATTTCATTTGATCTCCCTATAGGGTTAATGACATTACATGATGTCATTTCTAGTGGGTTCTGCTAAATTAATAGCGGGGTAAAATTATAAGACCCATGCAACCCTCATCCTTGGATATGAACACTAAATGAGGCAGTTAAGATCAAGACACAAAACTTGTGTATCACATAGAGGTATATTAATTCATGATCTTTCATCCACCTCTCTGGTTATGGACACCTAATGTATGGAAAGGATTAAAGGTCAATGTTAGGGATAATATCACCCATTATATAAACATGGTCTTCATAATTATCATAGGGAACAGTTTTTTACTTTAATGTGGGGGAGGGTTTTCACAAGATTGAGATGAATGTTATGTATTCATTTTTAATTAAAATTCCATTAGATCATTGAACTGAGGTATTTATGTGGGATAAAACATAACCGGTGTGTCATTCTTGGATAATTGTCTTCTAATGATTAACATATCCATTTTTTCTTCCACTGAAGATTCCTCTAAATGATTTTACCAATTTTCATTCTCCTTGAAGATCATTCTAGAAGTATAGTGGCTAGTAAGGACATCACTGAAATGTGAATGATATGGAGGTGTCTTAGAGGATGAACATGGACATGGGTCGTCTTCTGGCTAAGAAAGTATTTCTCTTTTCATTGGAAGAGTATCCAAAATTTCTGACCCTATCCTTCCATGTGACTCAACATATGAGGGATTTCATGCATTTAATTTAGTAAGGGAAGTAATACCCTACCAGTTTAGAAGTGTATTGAAGGTATGGCCTTCACATTTGGTACTACAATGATGATTAATACCTTTATAGTTGTTTTTCTAACTTTTTGGTGAATTATTGTAGTGTATACCTTGGGGAGGACCATTAGGGTGGACGTCAGCAATTGGAGGTCCTTCTTACTGAATGAAGATGTCACCACAGGGATGAACTTCAAAATTTATTGTATTTTGGATATGGATACCATCGCTACTTGGGTTTCATCTAAGGGGAGAATTTATAGTTTTTGAATCCTATAGATGACCATTAGGATGGATTAAAACATGGAGAATACCTTCTTATTACTTAAGGTAATTACAGGTAGGGCCTTTACATTGACTATAATAATGTAAAAGACTAACATTAGAGTTTGATGCCCGAATATAGGGAAACATTCTGCAGTGTGTACCTAGGGGAGGACCATCCGGGAATATATCATTATGGGGAAGGCCTTCTTCCTGTTTGGTCTTCTAGAAATGAGGAGTGTTATTGTGACAATCTTCATGATATATGCTCTTATGATATAATGTTTCTTGGAAATTATGTAAGCCTTCATGGGTTCTCTAACGAGGACCATGAAAGGTACTCGTAACAACATTACAAGGGGGACCTTCATAACTACTAATGAAAATTCCATAATATCATAATATATTGGATGTATCATGAGCCTATATTGATAGGTGTGTTAGGATGGTATGTTACTGAGTATGATATACTATATAATACCAAACGTAGGATAGAATTAAGAATGAGATTCTCAGATACAAGAGGGGGGGGGGGTGAATTGTAACTTTTAAAAATTCCTAAGGAAATTTTTCATAACCAAAATTCACAACACCTCTATGTTATAAAGACTTGCTTGATTCCGGAAATGAAACTTAACAGAAGTTTACAACTACTATGATTATACCTTAATGTGTATAGAATCTAACTAAATTAGAGTATAAGTAAGGATGTATAAGAAAGTTTTAATTTCCTTAACAATACAAAATTCACAGTGGAAAACAAAGAATTAATACTACAAGTAATAAAAAATAACTCTTTTAACCCAAAGAGAAAGGTATCCAACAACCGTGGATAAAGGTTCCTTGATTTATACTTTCAATAAAGTCTATCTTACCCACACCTGGGTAATCCCTCGATACGAAGATAGGAGTCTGTATTGCTATCCCCGCAAGTCCTCAACTATCTGGTAGTTGGAACCTTTGTATTCCTCAGCAAGGAAGCCCTCAACTTCATGGTGTTATAACCTCTGTCTTTTTATATCTGGAAGCCCTCAATTGTACACAGCAACAATTGGAGTCACACGAAGCAAATCTGCACAAGGAAATGTTTGAACAAGCCATTAAGACTTTCTTCACAAAGCTTGAGAGTTGATAAGAGCCTCTCTCTCTAGAAATCACTTCAGGATGTTCTAAGAACCAAAAATCTAAAATTTCTAAGCATGTTCAAATGAGCTCCTATTTATAGGTTAAGCTCCAAAGGTCGGCTCCCTCCTCCAAAGATTATATTTCTCCTTGAATTTTGGAGGGACCTGTACATGTTTCACTCAACCAACAATTAGTTAATAACTGAAAGCACGACATAGTTCTATAATAAACAAGTATAAGCATAACTAAACTGATACTCAGAATGGAGTAGAAAATTAATGTTTGGAATTGAAAATAATAAAGTTCGGAATGGAAGTAAAAAATAAATTCGGAGTCTGTAGACTTAAGAAAATTTGGATTCTGTTTTGTAGGAATTTGTAACCTTAAATCAATAGAATTCAGGAGTTTGAATTTTAAGGAAATTTGGATTCTGGATTCTTAGGAATTCAGAACCTGAATTTAAAGAGTTCAGAGATGAACTTATAAAAGTTCGGAGATGAACTAGTAAATGTTTGGAGTTGAACTCATAGAAGTTAGGAGTCAAACTAGTAGATGTTCAGAGTTGAACTCATAGAAGTTCGGAGTCGAACTAGTAGAAGTTTAGAGTCGAACTCATAGATGTTCGGAGTTAAACTAGTAGAAGTTCAGATTCCAACTCATAGAAGTTCAGAGTCAAACTAGTAGATGTTCAGAGTCGAACTCATAGAAGTTCGGAGTCGAACTAGTAGAAGTTCGTAATCAGAATTCAGATTGGAACTAGAAGAAGTTCGTATCTAGAATTTGGAGTGGAGCTTCATGAGAGTTCATATCCATAATTCAGAGTTGAACATTATTAGAGTTCGTATCCAGAATTTGGAGTTGAACTTCATTAGAGTTCATATCCAGAATTCGGAGTGGAACTTCATTAGAGTTCGTATCCAGAATTCGGATCCTAAAAACAGAATTCCTCATTACTGAGTATTATAATATTACATGGTTTTAGATATGAATATGATTTTTAAACTTATGAAAAATATTGATATGAAGAATGAAAACAAGGTAGGGGTAAATTTCCTTTGGGAAGTAAATTTTTCTTATGGAAGTAAAACAGGTGTAAAATGAAATTTTCCTAAAGAAAGGGTGTTTGTGATTTTCCAAACAAGAGGAATGGTAAATTCATAATGAAACCTTGATGACTTATCAATCTCCCCCATGAATGAAAGAATGGAAATAGTCATAATGAAAATCGTATTGACTCAACAAGGTGTTTGATGGAATCAAAGACTCCAACCACTAGAAGAGTAGGTTCATGAATATGTTCTTTATTTTCCAGATACTTTTGTTTTGATATTTTTTGGGCACTATCTTGTGGGAAACTAGGGTCACCTGATATTGGTAATATCCTTCATATAAGGGTTTATATTTTATTGGTTCTTGTGATGCTATCGAGGTATGCTAATGAGCATCATGAGTTATTACAGGGATATATGACATCCCTCGAATGTTCATCATGGTGTACTAGTGTCCCCCAGTCAGAACATGTATTTTTTTCTAGATCTGGTTGTCCATTTATCATAGAATAAGTCCGAAGACCCTTCTGGACTTGAGAAACTATGTAGGTCTACTACTGAGTGACCATATTATATTGTGGATGAGTCACCCCACTTGGGGAGATAGGATTTTGGGACCCATTACTTGCTATTTATGTGGAAGTGATTATGCATTGACAGGTTTGGAGGATAAGATCATGGATTGATTTCTGATCCTCTATCATTGTGAAGATGTGTTGAGATATTTTTTTGGTTAGAATAGGATTTATTATCATTTCGAGGTCTGGAAATGAATATATTCATGATCCATTCCTACATTTTTTCTTAGTGGTGAATGGTATTTCCCCTATGTCGGGGCAGAGGAAGGTGTCTGCCACTATTTTATTGCTAGGATACACATGCTATTTTCTCCAGATACCATCGTACCTGGCTGATGGGATTTATATTAGTGAGAAGAAATTTTCATCTTCTTATTTTACACAATATTTTTCTGATGGGATTGATAAGAATTTTTAGGGACATGATTCTTATTTTATTTGGAATCCATTGTATATGACTAATGGTATTGATATGAGGGGGTAGAAATTTTACTATTCTTTTATTTAATCACCACCGAATTTTACAGCTGGGATTCATATTCATTGGAAATGATATTTTTCTACCTATAGTCTGTAGTCCTATTTTGATGACGGGCATGGTAAAAGCCAGTATGAATTTTCACCTTCTCATAGTTGGTTGCCACACTATTTGGATGACTGGATTCATGAACAATGGTAGATATTTTATTCTGCCTATAATTCATCGCCATATTTGTGTGGTGTCCATGGAGAGCATTAGTGCGAATTTTCACGTTCTTGTAATAGTCTATCGCATTTTAATATGGGGATTCAGAAGAAGGAGCAGTAATTTATTAATTCTCAGGGTATTCCATGATATTTTCAGGGAGGATCCCTTCCTCCTGAGTCATGTTGGTGAGCTATTCCTAAATATATATTTGTCTCCCTTGGCATGCAGCTTGGGGGGGGGGGCTCTGTTCATTGAAAATCAAAAGGAGCCCTCGATCTGATATCCTCTTCAATGTGAATATACTGGGTCGCATTGCATTAATGCCAATTTCTTTCAGCAGGTTTCCTTAACAGAGACTCCTATAAAACTAGGAAAAATCCATTGGTGATAAATTCATCCACCTCTCTAAGATAAGGGAGATACTAATTGTCTGTTTCTAGGTATAGGCACTCGAATCAATTATACATGGCTAATGGGGCCACCTAGTACTGGATCAATAGCCACTGAATGGTATGGGGTTAGTGGTATTTCATCGACTATAGGGATTGTATTGTTTCCTCTACTGTTGTGATAGTAATATTCTAATGGTACTCCCTGATTAGTGCCTTTGAGACCTGGCATTAGAGATGTCAGGTGGGTTATGGTGTCCTCTTCTTTGTAGAGGATTCAATCAATGTTGTGGTTGAAAATAATTCTTATAAGAACTTCTGGGATTCCGTTGGATTGATGGAAGCTCTATTGTATGTTTAAAATATATTTATCAAGTACAAAAAACATAACCTAGAAAAGTTGAATCTCATGGACACATGAATAATTGATTATCTCTCTTGTCCCTTTTTTTAATGTCAATGGGGCCTGACGCTTGGTAACAACGTCACCTTGGTTAAGGATTCATGTTTGGTTCACCATTATTGTTTTCATATGGGGGAAACAAAATAGCATGATTGATAATAACCAATCGTCTGTTATAATTGAATTTTTCATGCCAGGTTAACACATAGAACTTTGGTAAAGATTCACATCGATTTCAACATATTTGTTTTAATGAAAATTGTATGATACAATGATAGATTATGTGGATTGGGTGTGTGAAATTGATCTATATTGGTAAAAGAATATTCGAATGGTCTCTAATGGGGTTTTTCATTAGTCAAAAAACACCCAATGGATCTCACATCAATGATCCATGGACCTTCTATACAGAGGTAGGATTTCATTGGATGATTTGTCCAATGATACCAAAGAACTCACATTGGTTGATAAGATGGGAACTCGGGATCCTCTCACCATTTTAGGGGGAATTATCGCATATTCTAGGACTATAATATATATTTAATCTATTTTCATATAATCATGAATACATAGTTCACTCCCATTTATGTTTCTATAGATTACCCCTATAGGATCATTCGATAATGATTATGAATTGTTTTGGAATCATCAATAGGTATACGATGTTTTCCATCAATGGAACGATCTGTATGTATACATGGATCTCCATCAATGTAACCCTTTTAGGATAAATCTATGATTATTTAGTAATTCACTATGAAAACCCAGGTTTTAAACCATTTGGCGGGCACCCTAGAGTTTATCATAATCAGGGGGGATGAGAGCTATTTTTATGTCAGGATTGAACCCATAAGATTGCCTTTCAACATATATTAATGAGAGGAATCAGAACCCCCATATTTCATTGTCACATTACTGGACAATTATATTTTTTATTTTCATATGATATGGTCCTAACCATTTAGTTTAACATTATGCATCATGGAAATACAGATGAAATGTTCCTAAGTAATGATATAGTAGAACTTAAGTTATGGTAGCTCGAGATACCTGGAAGGGATGTCATCTTCTAGATGCATGTGACCCACTGGGAATATGTCCTAGGATATATTAAATTTACATGGGTGTTAGGGTTAGGCCACAAGGATGCTTCCTATGTATCCCCATTATATTGGAATGAAATTCCTCATAGTTTGAAATTTGGGTCTTAAAAATTAGAGGAGTACCATCAAGGGAGAATTAATGGGGAAAACACATTCTAGGAGGCCCATGATTTGGATTGACATTAGAGATTAAATATAAGGAGAATTTCCATTTGAGGAATTTAATCAAGTTTTATACCTCCTGGGAGGCCCGAGATATATATTAACAATGGTTCTTACTTCTATAGAGAAGCAATATTTATGGAATCTTATCAGGGCTTACACCTCCTCAGTGTTCCGATATTTGGATTGATATTTGGGATTATATATATAGAGAAAGCCCATGTATTTGGGATGATAAATATATCATGATCACCACTAACCTCTAAGACCATGTGATTCATGCTCGATGTGAGAAACAAGTGGATGCAATGGATATGTAGTTGCACATACCACTTCATCTGCTGATAGATGTTACAGTATCTTGAAGTGGGAGAGAGAGAGAGGGGATTTGAGTGCACCTATATCCATTATTGTATTCATATCCAAGATATTCAGAGTTTTCGATCTACACAGATACATACTAGGCTTAGGTAAAGAGGAGAAAGAGTACCACATCATAGAAGAAAGGATAGGGGCTTACCTACGTGGGAGTGCCCTGAACATGGATCTACAAAAAAAAAGGAATAATGTTCAACACTGGTCCTCATTGAAGGGGAATGTAGTGGTTCCCCTTGATCCCTATAATGGGGAGGTTTATGTTATTATCCCAAGGTCAGAACCCTCATTACTTGGGGAATGTAAACCTAGGGACAATCAAGATGTCAACCTTATTGCATGGATTACCTATGTGACTCGACTTACCAAGGGTGTGTAAACTCGGAGGGGCTCACTAATTCACCAAATGTTCTAACCATACATGTTTTGTGGATTTTGTATAGGCTTTATCCAGATGCAGTTTTAATTACTTGTGGATGGACTAAAGGTGATATGATGTAAACTGAAAGAAAATGACTAGGATAGAAGGGTAGAACTCTCTAGGGCACCTCATCCCATATAGAATATCCTTCTATGAGATGGGGTTTCTTGTGAATAGAATATTTCTAGAAATGTAGGGGTACCATTACATACTGTTTTGTTATGTGAACCTAGGATTGATCCACGTATCTATTTTCTACATGGGTCCAGTTTCTTCCCACATATCAAGATGCTACACATGGATAAATTCCATCTACGTTGTGATTCACTATATAGGGTTGGGTTCCATCCACATAGATCTTTTTTATGCAAGAAACCTACTTTAAAAACAAGAATTGGTTCAGCACCTCATGTGGAATATACCCAATGAGGTTTTGTAGTTCATAGACTTCTAATTCATTTTATTTTTCATTCCTATTAATTTTATTTGGTGTTGCTTTACCTAAAACGAATCATCAAAATATTCCAAATTTTGTAGTGATTTCTTCATTTGTGCCTTAAAAGATTAAACATTATATTACTCCCTTAAAAATTCATCTCCATTATCTATTTATAGAGAAGTGGGGAACATGATACAGCTCTATCCAATCAGCTGTAATGAGGTCGCAATCCTTCCTTTGTGGAAGCCCATGGAAGAAGCATATCCTATGGATGACATAGTCAGTAAAAGTGTGAGTTCATCATCTGTGCTAACAAGGATCACCCCCTTAGTATCACAAACAACATTGTTTTTGTTGGTAGGGATCCAATGACTTCTCCATAGCCACAAACCATTTTAGTTTTCGGCATATGTCTTGGGAAAAGTTTTTTTCTTTTTCTTTCCCACAACTGATTTTCATTCATTTCCCGGGAGGCCACCATTATCTCCTTCCCACAAACATTTTAGTTCCTAGAAATATCACTAAGTATATCTCTATGAGGAGTGTCGTTCTGTGAAGGGTTTATACTCTATCACTAGAATTTTGTTCCCTTTCAATTTTCACTCCTTAAAAATTGTTTCCCTAAAAACTTTATTTGATTGGTTCTCCATCCTTTTCCAAATCCATGGGATAATTTCCATTTCCCTTGAAATGTTTTCCGGACAAAATATGGTTAATGTTTATTGTACTATGAAATTATGTTTTGTCCCTCATGTTCATAATAACCCACTACTATGAGTATAAGAGTATAAAGTTGTTTAAGAATCACTTTTAGGACACTATGGATTATTACTTTTAATATTATCTTACTAAAGTGGATGCATCTCTTTTTCAGTGAATCTAGATGAGGATGGGACTATATAGTTGAACAAATTGTGGAATGTTTTTCTATTAGATACTCTCTAGGGAATTAGAATTATTTTCTCTCATATTATTGAGAGGTCCAATCATGGATCTTAATGATTTAACAATCTATTGTAAACCTACAAATATATAAAAATTATTTTAGGTAATAATGAGGGCATTGGTGACCAATGGTATTTTTATTAGCTTGGATTGACATGTTATGGTTAGTTATTCTACCTGTGTGTTGTTTTGAAATATCATTTTAGAGAAGTTTTATATATTTTTCATATAATGAATATGATATTTTATTTTTATCATATCATAGATTATTTTATATGAAGTGTTTTAATTTATTAATTATATTTTACCTCTTATTATTACCCTCTTATATTTTGGCTAATACATATCACTATTTGTTTTATACCCTAAGTGATTACTTTCATCCTATTTCCTAAAAGTGGCAGAATTTAGGGGGTATCTCTCTCTCCCATGATAGACAAGGAGTGTAACTACTATAGGGAGGTGTCATGACCAATGAATTTAGGATGTTGGTTGTCATAAGAATGATTGATAAAAACCTATAGATGAGGAACCAAGTCCTCTAATGATCATTTTTTCTATTCCACAAAACAAAATTATGTCACGAGCTAACCCACAGAAGAACACATAGATGGTGGTAATCTGAGAATGACACACCAAAGACACCTCGAATAGGGTAGGGGTTGGTGGCTAACATAGAGTGTGAATATCAAACACTTGGGAGGAATTATCCTAATGTATATTTTCACATGAACATGTATACATATACCAGTATAATATTTCATGGAATGATGAAACTTTTATAAAATGAGTGAATGAAACTAAATCATACATTTGAGTTTGTAACAAGTATGGGAAATCATAAATGTCCAAATACAATCCTACCAATGAAGTAAAAGATTCCAACCTTCTAGAGTATTGGGGACTATTTTCAAATGACACTCCAAGAACAAACCATAGTCTATCTACCTCAACTATATTCCTCATACTCTATGTACACCTAGGACTTTATCACAAGTCATGTATTATCTATAATACACAACATGTGTGGGAAGATCCCATTGATGGGTGAGTATATTAAACCCCAATATGACACCAATAAATTTCCAAAAATAAATCAACAAGTGTAGTCAAGTCATCAACTTGACTGCATTCCAATCAGAATTTGAGAAAATAGAAAAGATAACACATATATACTAAATATAGAAACCATGTATCAAATTATGTTCACTAAAAAAAATTTAAGGTTAGGATTTACCTCAAGGATTCGACGTAATTCTAATTTGGGAGAACTCAATCCATGATACTTGCTAGCACTGATGGAACTTATCTACGAGGCCTTTCTCCGCAATCCTCTACCTGAGAAAGTATGTGATATAAAATAGAATATGTTAATACACGGAAAGGGGATATCATCGAGGGAAGATGAGGAATAATTTTCCAAATATAGAGTAAAAACTATATGAAGAGGATGGCAGACCCTAATAGTCAGTAATGAGATACCTCACCCAACCTATAGAATAAGTGCTAAAGGATCAAACCATGGTCCACATAGTGGGATACCTAACTCCATATGAGACTAATCCTACCAAGGAGATCATATCCTATGGTTAGGAAATGATTATTCATTATACCCTCATAGAGATAGTCCAAGGGAACAAACCCAAAAATACTAGTCTACACTAAAAGTATACATTGTTTCATCCTATGCTCGAACATTCCCATGTTTATTACCATTTTTGTCAACCCATTTTTCTGTAAACTTTCCATGGATATGCACACTATCCATGCTCTTGTACATGGCCTTGTTCGAGTACCTAGTCTTGTTCAAGTACATGGTTATGCCCATAAACTATGGTTATGATGATATACCTAGTCGTACCCATGCTTGTGTGACTCATGTGTACAAACTTATTTAGTAGATTAAGGTAACACAGTGTATGTTGTGTCACTTTCCATGTGATATTTTATTCTTTATGTAAACCCTAGGCTTCACCACAATGGTATACACAATGTGTGTTCTTACAATGTACATTCCAAGTATGTCTTGATTTTCCAAAAACACATGCATATTCTACGTGTCTCACCCAAATAGCAATCACCACCTATTGATCCATTAATCGTTCCCAATGTTTCATGTTCTAGGGTTGAGTATTTTAGATACAACAATAGTAGCGAGATTCTATCCAGCCATCCACTTGGTAACTTTCACTCATTGATCTACACAATAGAATCATCAAATCAAGGATGAAGAACATCTAATATTAACTGTTGATCTCACATCACCATCATCAAACCTCAAATGTGCTCTAAATATACAATTGAGACACACAGAAATATCTTTTTCACTAATGATCAGCTGCATAATTAATGGGTTCAGGTTATTTTCGAACCACCAACCAAATGGAACACTAATGATTATCTTATAAAGAAAATTTTAAGAAAAGTAAGAACATATAAGTATGGAATGAAAATTGTCCATTATATGGGTGGGATTCCATTTTATGATGAGGAGGGCATCAAACATAGTGAAAAATTAAAAATAAATCATAAAAATATCATTTCTTATATCTATGAAGATAAATCAACACCCATAAAACAAATTCTCAATCCGAGAATCAATTGTTTAGAAGGATTGATTTATGATTGGCATTAGTTAAATAAATGATTAATAAAACATAAAAATAACATTTATTTTGGATTAATCACTGAAATTGATTGTTTTGTGTCAATGTCATTTGAGAGATCCATGAACATATTTTGAAAATTATTTCCAAATCCCAATATATTTTCATTCAAAATGAATTATCCTCCAACAACTGCTCTCAAACTCCCTGGGCTATGTGGATGACCATAGGGATTTTAGATAAGATGAATTATACAATGGATTTTTATGTTTTGGGTCATTTAATAAATAATTAATTAATATATATATTTATTTATTAATCATTACTCCCATGACAAACTTCTATGTAAACACATGATGCATAGAAATAATATTTTGTGCTCTGGGTAAAACCCAAATACTAGATTTAATTAACGTCCAATATTTCCCATACGGAGCAATGTTTTGGTGATATTTCATTATTTTATAAAAAAACATGTGAATGAAGTAATATTTTTAATATTTTTAATATATGAACACCAAGGCTCCATGTTCCCATGAATTCCATGCCAACTCTATGCCTGAGTGTAAAAGTATTACTTTTAAAATTTCAATGTTTAGAAAGCTAAGAAGTAATTCCTACAATCTCCCCAACTTTGGTATTTTCATCCAAAAAAATATAATAATACTTTAAAAAATTAGTGTACTATATCACTTCTGGTCATCCCACTCCCAAGCGCTATCATGAAGATTATTATGATTCCACTAGGTGCACACCAATGGTATTTCTCTCCCATGAAGGGACTTCACATCTTGATCCTTGATCTCTACTTTGTAATCTATGAAGGTAGTTCTATCATCAATGTCATTCTCACACAATCAATAACAAGTGATTCTTCATGAATATTTTTCCTCACTAGTGACACATAAAAGACATAATGTACCAGATTAAATGATAGTAGTTTGGTTATATTGGATTACACATTTCTAACACTATAGAGTATCTAAAAAGGGCCATGGAATCTCGTATATATATTACCCCATTAGAAAGAAATCCATAATCCTTTCCAAGGGGAGACCATTAGGGACACATGATCTCCCATTTAGAAATAAAACTTCTTCCATCATCAGTCCATATAATACTTCTTGTGGCTCTAGGTAGTCCTCATCCACTATTGGATGATCTGCACCTCCTCTATTGTCTTTCTCACCAACTCTCGTACCATTATTGTTGAATACCCTAGATCTACACAATATAGTTGATACCAAATAGATCTCCAGTAAAATTCCTCGATTTTGTTTCACATAATTGGTGGAGTGGTAACTAGATTTGTATATAAACTACCCAAAAGGCAGATGATACTACCAACTAAGACCAAAGTCAAAAATGAAATCCTAAATAATTTCATTAATAACCTGAATAATCCTATAATTTTTTACATATTAAGAGTGGTGAAATATTGTTCTCAAGCACAATTGATTCCCAACAGCCTCTATAAATCCCCTATTTAATTGTAATGTGAATCACTCAACATAGAATGAAATGATCATTCATGGAACTCCATGAAGATATACTGTCTCTTTCACATAAAGGAATCCTCATAACTTTACTTAACTCTACTCTTGTATGTATGGTAAGTGGGATTCCATGTTGAGTTAGCCTATGATTTACTAGATATCATCATTTCCATTTGTGGATTGTGGAACATACTGCATGATGTATATATAGATACCATCCACGTTCTACTCTGGGATCTCAATGGGTTGATCCAAACATGATAAAACATAGTGCTTATCCTTGACCTGATGATTAGTGAGGCATCTAGAAATAAACTAAGTTACCCAAATCTATATCCCTAGCCACCCAAACTAATGAAAAATTTAT
This sequence comes from Viscum album, assembly GCA_963277665.1. NCBI lineage: Eukaryota > Viridiplantae > Streptophyta > Magnoliopsida > Santalales > Viscaceae > Viscum > Viscum album. The sequence continues at coordinate 79,157,783 of OY728139.1, forward strand.
TCATGTATTTTTTCATTACATGTATATACTTCCATGGGGGATGTATGAAAATCCCTCAGTACCTTATCTCACAATATCACCAGTACCATTGTTCATTTTCCAAAAGAGAGTAACATGATTACCACCTTAAAAACTTCTATTAGAAACATATCTATTGGATATTTGAATAAGAAAGGTCTCATAACTAGTATCTCTATGTTGAACCTCCAAAAAATAATAAATATTTCATGTGGTAAAAACCATAAACTAAAGGAAATGTTCACTATCCACATCAATTAAGTTCAACTATAATAATGGCAACTACTCAAATGCCACAATCAATAATAAAAAACAAGATATCCTTCTAGGAAAATTTTCCACTATATTTCCTTTCTTAGAAATAAAGACATTCTCAAATTAATAGACATATAGGAGATATATACATCTATTCTATATCAAGTTATGATATTTCTAAAAAAACTTACTTGAGACCCTTGTTGTAAGAATAAATATAAAAAAAATAACCCATAAGGTATTGTCACTACGTAGTCATGGCATAGACCACTGCTGCTAGCTCAAGATCATGGGATGTATTATTCAGTTCACGGGGATATAGTTTATGGGACCCATAAGTAATCATTAATTACCTCTACAGTAGAACACATCCATTCCTACTTACGTAGGATTCATAGAAAACCAAATAATCAACACCCACCTTTGTAAGTCTCGTGATGGTGGATATCTTCATCCTCTACCAAAAATCATATAAATCCATCTAGACCCTCTCTTTCCACATAAGATGATTCCTATTTTGGTATAACCTAGTAAGGATTGATGATATCCTGTAGAAATAAAGGAGTCTATAATATTATTCTTCAAACACAAGGATTCCTTTCTCCTTAGACACAATATTTAGTGGATCCCAAGATAGAACCACATAAACTATTTCTATCTCCATTACTACTCCACTCTTAAGATGATGTATCTCAATAAGATGACCTATTTATTCGAGAGCAGACAACCCAATATAATCCCATATAGCCGGCTCAATCGGAGTATATAAAAGGCCATCCTCAAGTGTCATGAGTGATTGTTCTCTGACACTAATTACACTAATATTTCATTAAAGAATACTACCATGAACTGATCTAATAAGTGATGAGAGACTTCGTTACAGAGTACAATGACCATTTTTTGGTGTTCTCCATGCCGAGAAGAATCAGTATGTACTCATAGTGTAGGAAATGGCATCAAAATTCCATATTCAGTATATTTTCATTATAAACTCAGATATGGTGATAGACTAAACTATGTTCAACCATCATGGACACCATTACCATTTCAACAGGTATAAGAGGTCACTGATTTTCATAAATGGATAATTATTCTTGATAGTCACATGATTTAGTAGATGGTAATCCACACACATCCTCAATCTACAACCCCCCTTTGAAAAAAACATAGGGATTGTCCGGGGGGACACACTGGGTCAGTAAAATACCATCCACTATAAATACTGTAATTACACAATCAACTCTCAAATCTGTCTTGGAGAAATTTTCTATGATGGTGAATTTATTGTGGTAGATCCTTAGTGAATATGTATGAAAATTTTAAACATTCAATTGGAAGGTAAGAAAAATAAATCTACATGGTAGTCATCCTTGTACTCCACCACCACTACAAGAATCTGAATACTCATAATATCTTCTATTTATTGGGTAATAGAAGACAATTTATGAGTAATTGGAATTATCCTCATTCCTACGAGCCTATACAACTTCTTATAGTTTTCCTTCTGACCAATGTTGTAGAACATTATTCCATAAACATGGATGCATGACATCCTCTATCTGGATTAGTCAATCTATTATTGAAACATTGAGAGCATGTCCATACTTAGACTAACTTCGCAAGGTCTCATTATAATTATTAAATGATCCCAAAGGATAACAGACCCACAAAAAGTCATATAAAATTTTTGATATAAGTGTGTGATATCAATATATCCTCTAGTATGAGTCTCCGAGAACTATGGTCAAGCCAAATGTTCAACTGGAATCTCCATATTTTGAACAAGGGATGTGTAAAAGAAATAGTGGATTGTGAATATGTCTATCAATACTACTACTAATGTAGTGAAGTTAGATATCATTCCTCAATTCATAACTAGAACCTCTATATCAATGGAATCCACTATATACAGTCATCATTATCCCTGACCTCTAACTCCCTGACCAAAGCATGGACCACATTGGGGTGGTTATAGTAATAGATCAAATAATTTTCCACCTTCTCTAGATCTCTTAACTCATATTAAAGGAATGAATTCCTATGGTACTCCCTATTATATCTACTACCACTAACTAGAAAGTTCATTGACTATCTCCCTGTTAACCACATAACAGGTTAGCCAATCCTTGCTGAGATGTCCCTACCCATCATAAGAGAAACATTACATGTCCCTTAGTTTACATGAACCAATCATAGATACATAAATTATAGATCATCTATATTGATATTATATCCTAAAGTTCCTCACATTCCTAGATTTATGTGTCTAAAATTGTCCACCAGTAGTGAATGCCATAAATCTAGGGTTCCCACTACAAACAATATATATTTCTGTATTCTCAGATAGAGAGCTCTTCAATACAATGAATCCCTTTAACACTCATTTATATGTATGAATGAAATTCAATATTACCCAATGAAACATATATCGACATATCCCATGATTGGTAGTATTTCTTCAAAACAATATTTCTCAAAACAAATCTATGGATTATCATTTGAGGATAGTAAACCTCTACATGCACTCCTCATCTATCTTGCTACACTTTTAAATCTCTAGAAGTTCCACGATGCTTAATACTCTGATCATATATATGAGTAACTCGTATATTGAGGGATGACATAACACTATCAAATGAAATTACACCACATTATTAAAATATGTCACCAGAATTCACCATCACTCTATAGAGCCTTAGATAATTTTTTCAGCTATAATTCCATATAATCTGGAGGGGTCACAATAGATAAAAAAACTCACCCTACAACATCAATCCATTCTTGTATTTATTGGGGGAATATCTCACACTGAGACTAAAGGGGTATCTTCCAATGAAACTTCTGAAGTACACTTATCTTATAAAAATAATATGTTGGTACTTCCTACACAACCTTATTCTTAATGATTTGGAGAAATAGTTGAAAAATACCTAGATCCACCACCTCCTAAACAAGTTCTTGTACAGAAGCCCCATCACTATGAGAATTATCCTCATGATCCTACCATGGAATCCTAGTTTTTATTTATCATATCATCATCATAAGAAAGTAATTATGTACTATTCTTATAGTGAATATAAGGGGAGATTAAAAAAAATTAAATATAAAACACAAACAATTCTAATATAATGAATATAACAATTTTTCCCAAAATTCCGTGTCTACATGTATAGAGTCAATGAACATGTCACCAGAGTACGGGTGAATTGATACATTGACTCCCACACCATCAATCAATTCCATGGCCTAGAATCCAAACTCTATATAATTTAACTATGTTCTCATATTTCCTAAAGTAAACCTCGCATCTAGAAAATCTATAAACTCTCGTCAAAAGTTAAACCTCCTCTTATACAACTCTTACATGACTCCAACTTATGAGACCCTCTCAGTCTGCAAAACAAATCAATAATGACACCCCAATTTTGTATCCAATAGGCTAGGTTCTTCCTACTAGTGCTATGTATACATATCACTTACATGGTTTTCCTTAGACTAAATTATATCTACACATGAAAACATATCCATACATATGTATAATTTAAAAATGTAATTTAAAATATATTTCAAAATGAATTCCTACAACTAAATCCACAACCAATGTGTAGAACAAGTATGTGAAATAATAAAGGGGAAAATACAAGCCCAGTAAACTATAAAGAGTCTATCCAAGTATACAAGAGGATATTTTTTTAGTTAAAACTCATGAAAGAAATTTAAATATATCTCAACTGTTCTCCACCTACTATTTGACTATTAAGGACTCTGTAAAAAGGCCTTTTATTTGTATAAGACATTACATGTATGGGAAGAGACCAAAAATGTGTGAGTATATACATAGGATTTTGTTAATATTTTCCTGAATTATTATATACTCTCGTTACTGAGTTTATATTAATTGTGCATAATTTATGTGAAATATTAATGTTTTAATATTAGGTATAATTTTTGAGTATTTTTAGAAGTAGTCCAATTGAGTCAGTTTACTATGTTAATAATAACTATCACTATACTGATCCAAATTGTGTGGTTTTTCTTTTTTAGTATTCTCCTTTAAATATACAACATTTCATTAGAAGGGATCACGAGACAATGATGCCATTTGAAGGGTCATATAGACCACACAAGAAGGCCCAATGAATCTGTGAACAAACTGGACCAGCCGTTGAAGATTGATTTACTGGGCTACATCCAGAGGTCCAAAAACATTAATTCTCCACAATAATTCGGGGTACAATACATGTAATCTTGGATAAAAAATTCAAGGCCCAAATCCAAATACGAAGGGCCCAAATGATTCATTTAAACTCAGACCACTATTCTGGCCGAGAAATAAAAGCAGCACAGAAGTATTGACATTTCTCTTGATGTGTACATCCATTCCAGCTAATATATTTCAGTGTGAAAGAGAAGATATGGTAGGACAACTTTTTTTAAGAAAGTATTTTTATCTGAGGGAATCTTACTATGGAAAACCCCATTCACATTTCAGCCATTGAAAAGTCTGGATTGAAATAGACAAAATGACATTATTTATTAAAACCGCCATAACTTTAGATACAAAAGTCTATAGGCGGCCAATTTTGAGGGTGTACAGAAGACATCCATATCTAAATCTTTGAAGAAGACACCAGCTCGTGATTCATCTATCTACATTGGTGAATCTGCAGTTCAAGTGGAGGGACAGTTTTGGAATGCAAATAGCCTAAAACTGTGGCTATAAATACACCCCCTCCTCTCATTCCAAGAGTTTGGAACTTCAGAACTTAAGGAGGAGGTTTGGCATTACTAGATCCTTGAAATGGTTCTGGGAGGATATTCATTGATCTTGTATCAAAAAGAGATACCTCTCCTCCACTTCTCTTTCATGTATGTTTATGTTTGCTTTCAATTGTAATTGTGTAACTTTGTTTTCATTTCAATCAAATTTTAGTGATTATTTCTTCTTAAATACCTATAATTCTTCTCCACCTTCTGTATTATAATAATAGTGGACTTAAAATAGTTTTAATAATTTTAATTTATAGTCCCTTATTTAGCTTCATCATTCAATGGAAATTCAATTTTTGATTCTCAAAATATTTCGTGTGTGTGTTCGACACAATACCCTTTTCTTGTCCATTTCTTTTTCTAATATTTTAAATAGAAACCATAAAAATTAAACCCATATTATTAACAATCTGAATGGCTGAGTAAATCTACCATTGGGGTGAGATATAATTTGGGGATGTTAAGTGATTGAGATTTTTTTCTTTATGAGTATTCTTGAAATTAATATTGAGTATGTTAAATATAATATGTCATGGATTAATGATATGTTTTGTTTAACAAGTGGTTTCCAAGGATTATTGGAACCATAAATACACAACCATAAATAAGTTTTTATTGATATTAGAACTCTAATTTAAGTTAATCCTTGGATTAAAGTCTTAACACTTTGGAATTCCAATCAACGTCAACATATGACATGGGTGTTAATTTAATGCAATACAAATAAAGGCTCAAGGATATCACAAGCATAACTCCCCAATAATTAACTCACAACAATCTTCATATATTTGTTAAATCAAGAATCAACCATAATTCATTTCAATTTATCTCTATAAACAAACCCCATCAATCAAAATACAATCAACTAAAAACAAACGACTATTACAAAGTATCATCATCGAGGATTCGAACTAAGTGCTCCTATACACATTAGCAGAGCACCAGAACCTTGACCGGTTGATAGGTGACAATCAGCCATGAATTTAAAATGTAACAGTTTCCAGGGATGGTGCTTTATGTTTCCATTAGTTTCTAGTTATTGTAATATAAAAACCCAAAAAAATTTAAAAAAAAATGAAAAAAAACACAAAGAAAAACTCATCTTCTCATAAAAATCATAAACTAAAAAATTACAAAGAAAAAACCATCTTCCTCTTTCTTCCAAAATCTCACTGAATTCCCCGCAGCCTTCCAAAAAATCCATCAGATTTGTTTGACCCTAAAATTGAGTGAACACTTCGCCAAATTAGGAGGAACATAAGAGATAATCAAATAATTCAAGAACCAATCCTTGTCCAACCAATTGAATTAGATATGGCCAATCCTAGGGAAAAAACACTAAAAGAACTTGCTACCCCTGATATGAATTACCAAAATCTTGGTATTCAATATCCAAACATAGAAGATGACTTCGAACTCAAATCAGGTTTGATTCATCTTCATCCTCATTTCCACGGGCTAGCCGGTGAGGATCCATATCTCCACCTTAAAGAGTTCCAAGTAGTGTGATCTACCATGAACCCTCAAGGGGTTCCTGAAGAAAAAATCAAGCTTTGAGCATTCCCTTTCTCCCTAGCTGACTCCGTCAAGTCATGGCTTTACTACCTACCTCCTGGTTCCATAACCACATAGAATGACATGAAGTGACTCTTCTAATAGAAATTCTTTCCGGCTTCTCGTACTACTTCTATCCGAAAGGAAATAAGTGGTATACATAAATTCCCAAGTGAATCACTCCCTGAATATTGGGAGAGGTTAAAAAAGCATGTTGCAACCTATACACAACATCAAATTCATGACCAACTCTTGATCCAATACATCTAGGAGGGGTTATTTTCTGTGGAGATAAATCTCATTGATGCCGCAAGTGGCGGTGCTCTTGTTGATAAAACTCCTGCACCAGCAAGAGATCTCATAAGTAACATGGATGCAAATAGAAAACAATTCCATACTCAAGCACATGATCAATTCAAACAAACCCAATATAATCAATCAATTGAGACGAACAACATGACCGAGTGGATGAGTGAACTTACAGGTCTTGTGCGACAACTAGTTGTGGCTACCAAATCCCCATCCTCGTCTTCTCTGCAATCAATGTTTCCTGGACCTGTCAAAAACTGTGGAATCTGGAACTCTCCATCTCATCCAACTAACACATGTCCACAACTTCAATAAGATCAATCCGATTAATCTGGCCCAATAGAGCTCAATGCAGCATATGATCAACGGAACACCATCCCTCAACTATCAGGTCAGTTTGTTAGAATCTTTGACCAACCTCAATCTGAGCCCTTTTCTTCTTCCTATAACCAAGGCCTTTGGTATGGTAATCCCATATCTCATCCTCCTCAATTCCCTCCTCAAAACCCAATCCAATTCCAATATGGTCAAGGTGTTGGTAACATCAAACAACCTTATACTTTTCATCCTCAACCTCAAAGGAACAATCGTCCTCCTGGATTCCATTATACTAGTGAGCCTTCCCAATTAAAAAACCAACACAACCGATTTCCCAAGAACCAAAATCATGGTAATCCCATATTCGGGATAAGCCTATTCTTCTAAGAAACCATGGGAAAGTGCAGTGGAAGATCTTTCCTCATTCACCTTTTCTAGCCTCAAGAACCTTGAAACCCAAATTGGTCAACTTGCATCCCACTTTAGTTAGCTGCATCCATATAATTCTTCCCAACTTCCTGCTCAACCAATAACCAACCCCAAGGGTAATGTAAGTTCAATTAAACTTAGATCAGGAAATCAAATTTCTATGCCTCAAGATAATTCTTCCAAACCTCCTTTGAATGTTGACCTAGAAAATGAAAAGAAAAAGAAAATTGAAAAGGAATCTGAATCCATTCCATCACCTCCTTCCATTCCACTTAGGGATCCAATTAATTTTCCACAAGCTGTTTCTAAGCCAAAGAAGTCCTTTCAACCCGATACTGAAATGCTCGACATGTTTAGATGTGTTGAATTCAATATTCATCTCTTAGATTCCAAAAAACAAATTACTATGTATGTCATGGTTCTTAAGGAATTGCGCACCCACAAGAGGAAACTTAGGACCTTTGAAAATGTCTCAACCCAAGAGTCCATACCCATTAAGTACAAATATCCAGGGACCTTTACGGTTCCATTCCAAATTGGAAGTTCCAACTTTGATGATGCACTCATAGACCTAGGAGCCTCAATTAATGTCATGCCAAAATCCATATTCTCCAACCTTGGTTTAGGTCCCTTACATCCAACGGGTGTTTTCATTCAGTTAGCCAATCAAAGCACAGCTAGTCCTGAGGGAATAATTGAGGATTTCCTTGTCGAGTAAATGATCGTATCTTCCCTGCTGATTTCTATGTCCTTTACATGGAAGGTGAGAAGAACACTTCTCGATCACCCCTAATTATAGGAAGGCCATTCCTCATGACTACAAGAACCAAGATTGATGTCCATTCAAGAATCTTATCCATGGAATTCGGTGACCAACTGGTCAAGTTCAACATTTTCCAAGACATGCTATACCCATACGAGGATCACTCTGCATTCTCAATCTTTGCTTATGAGGACACTTCTAAGAGTCAATCAAACCCCAATCCACCATGTTGTTCATGTTCTGATGAAAAAGGATCTTGTGAAATCTACACCATGATTAACTAAGTCATAAATGGTGAGGTTCATGTGGAACTCTCATTCATAGACTCCATCAATATAGAGGAACATCAAAACTCTCTTGAATCTCACATCAACTATGATATCTACTGATCCACCTTGGAATGTATTAAGGAGAGTGAATTTGAAGCAACTGAAGTCCCATCCTCCATTTCTGAGTTTTCTAACCCAAAAATGAATGATGAGACTAATCTAAAACCCCTTCCTGTGCACCTGAAATATGCATTCCTCTTCCATGATCACTCATATACTATCATTTTCTCTACCACACTTACTAAAACTGAGGAGTCCAAACTTGTTTAGGTGTTAGAGGAAAACAAAAAGGCCTTAGGTTGGACCCTAGATGACATACCATGAATCAACCATTCCCTTTGCATGCATCAAATCCATGTTGAGGAATCATCCAAACCAATTAGATGACCACAAAGAAGACTCAATCCACTCATGATATAGGTATTTAGGGAAGAGATCCCCAAGCTTCTTCAAGATGGTATTATCTACCCAATTTCTGATAGTGAATGGGTTAGTCAAATCCATGTTGTACCTAATAAGGGTGGGATAAATGTTTTCACAAATGAACATAAAGAGGTAATCACAACTCGAGTGAAGAAAAAATGGTATGTGTGAATCGACTATAGAAAATTCAATGTTGAAAACCAAAAAGATCACTACCCTCTTCCATTCCATGATCAAATTCTAGAATGATTACCCAAAAAGTCACACTATTACTTTCTTGATGGATACACTGGCTACTTCCAAATCCCATTCGCACCTCAGGACCAAGAAATGACTACTTTCACATGCCCCTTCGGAACATATGCATATAAAAGAATGCCTTTTGGCCTTTGTAATACTCCTGAAACATTCCAGAGGTGTATGATGAGTATCGTTTCAGAATTCATTGAACACTGCATGGAAGTATTCATGGATGTTTACCATTTATGGTGAGTCATTTGAGTCATACTTGCATTCACTCTCTCTAGTCCTTTAAATGTGTGTCAAGTGTAACCTTGTGTTAAATTATGAAAAATGTCACTTCATGGTTGAAAATGGGATTTGTCTAGGGTACATAGTTTCAAATGATGGTATTGATGTCGATCCTGCAAAAATTGAAATGATCCAATCACTTCCTGAACCCAACTCTATTCAAGACATCCTTTCATTCCTCGGTCATGCTGGTTTCTATCGGCAATTCATCCATAACTTCAGTAAAATTTCCCTCCCACTAACTATTTTGCTCTAAAATGATGTAACTTTCCATTTTTATGAGGTTTTCAAAAGAGCCTTCATTGAACTCAAAACTGCTCTTACATCTGCCCCGATAATCCAAACCCCATATTGGTATTTACCCTTTTAATTGATGTGTGATGCTTCTGATAGAGCTTTTGGGGATGTTCTTGGTCAAAGAAGAGAAAATATTTCTCATGTTATCTATTATTCCTCAAAAACATTGGATGAAACTCAATCTCACTACACTGTCACTGAAAAAGAACTATTAGCAGCTGTTTTTGCCTTAGATAAATTCCAATCCTATCTCTTAGGTTTCAAAATCATCATCTTCACAGACCATTCTGCTATAAAGTTATTACTCAAGAAAAGTGATTCCAAACCGAGGATAATAAGATGGATTCTGATGCTCCATGAGTTTGACCTTTATATAAAAGATAAACCAGGAAACGAAAACCATGTGGCTGATCACTTGAGTAGAATTTCTAATTCTTCTCATTCTGAAATCATTGATCCAGAATTCCCCACTAAGACACATTCATCTCTCACTCCAAAGTTACCATGGTATGACCCAATTGTAAATTACTTGGTTTCTGGTGTTTTTCCTAATTTTTTTTTTCAAAATAACTGAAAATGAAGTTGAAAAGTGATTAAAAACACTATTTTAGGGACGGAATTAATCTTTCGAAAACTGGGGCAGACATGGTAATTAGGAGATGTGTTGATAAATATAAACATTCCTCTATTTTAGAATTCTGTCACTCAATGCCTAGTGGTGGCCACTTTGGACCACAAAGGACTGCCCGAAAGGTCCCAGACTCTAGATTCTTCTGTCCTGCACTCTTCAAGGACTCACATGAGTTCTGTCAATCATGTCCCACTTGCCAAAAGTTTGGCACAATTTCCAAGAGAAATGAAATGCCCCAAAAGCCTTTAATTTTCTGCGAGATATTAGATGATTGGGGCATCGATTTCATGGGACCATTTCCCCCTTCCAATGGATTCTCATACATCATTATTGCGGTAGATTATGTTTCTAGGTTGGTCAAGGCCAAACCCACTCGAAATGATTATTCACATACAGTTAGTGAGTTCCTAAAGACACACATCTTCTATAGATTTGGAACACCTCATACCTTGATAAGTGACTTAGGAACCCATTTTTGTAATAAAACCATGGAATCTCTTTTGAAAAAAATGGGGTTATTCATAAAACGTCACCAGAATATCACCCCAAATAAATTCCATAGCTGAACTTTCTAATATATAAGTGAAAAGAGTGCTTGAGAGAATTGTAAAACCCACCAGAAAAGACTGTCCTAAAATATTTGGTGAAGCACTTTGGGCTTATCGAACAACCTATAAAACACCCATTGGGATGTCTCCTTTTAGGCTAGTTTTTGGTAAAGCATGCCATCTACCTGTTTAAAACTAACATAAGTATTTTTGGGTTTTGAAAACCTATAATTTTGATTGTGGAATATCTGGTGAAAAAATATTGTTGCAATTGGCTGAACAGGAGGAGCTTCGACTTGAATCCTATAAGAATTCAAATCTATACAAAGAGAAGGCTAAGGTACTCCATGAAAAACGCATCTTGAGAAAGTTATTTCATGAAGGTGAAAAGGTAATGCTCTTCAATTCTCGATTTTGGCTTCACCCTGGTAAGCTTAATTATCATTGGGAAGGTCAATTTGTTATTACTAATGTTTACCCATTTGGTGCAGTGTATGTCCAAGACCCCTTTTCCAAAAGGACATTCACGGTTAATGGACATAGGTTAAAGAACCACCATGAGAGGATGCACCATCCTGGATCAACATCGACTTCCACTGGATCCCCAAATTCTCTAGACGACATACCTCTAGACGGAGAGGGGGACCCGCCAAATCGAAACCATGGGGCACCTCTTTCCCTTTAACTCTCTCCATCTCTTCCTCTCTCTATCTCTTTCTTCTTCTTACTATATCTTTCATTTTTTTTACCAATTTCTTTATCAAAACCTTTATTTTTCACTTTCTATTTTGTGTGGGTGTATCTTTACAAAAATAAAAACCTAAAAAAAAACCAAAAAAACTACCTTAAAAAATACAAAAAAATTATAAGTCATGCTTACTCACCCTCGAGTTTTGAAATTTTGTCCAACCATTTTGGGGAGTTAACCAAAATGTTTTCATCTCAAACATTTTGTATTTTCATCATGACCTTGGATAAATAATTTTGTGTCAAACTTAATAAATTGTTAATGCTCAATTTATTATTTGGGAAACGCTTTTCCCAAAACGTGAGGAATAACATTTGCTTTCATGCCAATGCCACATACGGCTATCTTTTACGAATGTGTGTTTTCACCCCCATTTGTGAGTCTTGAGTTTGTGGACCTTCGAGCTTAATTTTCTACTTTAGTGTGAATTAATATGATAGAGGAATTTTTTGAACAACATGAGAATCACAATAGAAAAATAGCATCCCATTTCCCTTACACTAATCCTCCTTTTGAAAGCCCCTTAGAGCCTATGAAAACATTTTCTTTGATAGCCACATTAAAAGCCCAATATCTTTTCCCACCCAATATCAAAATGTATTTTCATTGCATAATTTTTTGAAATTTAAGTGTGGGGGGATGGATTTCATTTTGGGTACCCTTTATTGATTTCACCATGTTATCATATGATTGAGGGAAAGCATCCATTTCAGTGTGGGGGAGAGGTTATCATTTAGTGTGTTTTGGGGAATATAATGTACTTTCATTTATGTAATTTTTTAAATGTTATTGACCATTTTTCAAAAAAAATTAAAAAATGATTAAAAAAATAAAAATAATTGAAAAAAAATAAACAAAAAATAAAAATATGGGTTGTGTCTTGGGTAGGTCAAAAACCACTCTTCTTAAACCTTTGATCATATTATAAATATTACAATTAGTGTCATGGGGAGATCAAAAATGTGTTGGGATATGAGTGTGAGATCTGTTTCAAGGTCATCTTTTGAGACAACAAAGAAAAAAAGGAAAAGAAAAAAAGAACACTTGCATTATATTCTTATTGGGAGATGTTTTGTGTTTTGTAAATAATTCGTCTTCTAATTACCATCATATTTTCTTCCTCTATTGTGTATTTCTTCACACAATCATTCCCTTGTTAATATGTGTTTTCATTTCCTTCCATGTTTTATTTCAAAAAAATGTGCATTACTTTTTCTATGTTGGTGTTTTTACCCTATTATTATCTCTTTTGGACATTATATTCCTATCATTCCATAGCCACAGAAAAACACCTTAAAAAGACCTCTTGATTCTTGTTCACTTTGGATAGGTATTAGAAGCTGAGAGATTTTTCAAACTCTACAATTTTCACTTTTGGTTGGTGAAAGAGTGAACCTCCATAAATGAATTTTATCATATTGAGAGGTATGAGTTTTGAGTGTCCACATTTCCCATTTCTAAATTTGAGCACGAAAAAATGAATTAGTTTTGGAACATTGTTTCTGTAAAAAATTGTGGTGGATTTCAAAATGGATCAGTGAAATAGTCTAAACCTCCCCTGATTGGAGAAAACAAAATATTAATATCTATTGGTGAGTGAAAATTATTTTGTTATGTTTTTATATTTATTGCACATGTGGACCTGAACAATACTAAGTGTGTGGGAGTTGATTTTGTTAATATTATCATGACTTATTATATATTCCCTTTACTGATTTTATATGAAATGTTCATAATTTGTGTGAAATATTAATGTTTTAATATTAAGTATATTTTATGAGTATTTTTAGAAGTAGTCCAATTGAGTCAGTTTACTGTTTTAATAATAACTATCACTATACTGATCCAAATTGTGTGGTTCTTGTTTTATAATATTCTTATTTAAATATAAAACATTTCACTAGGAGGGATCATTAGTCAATTCTTCCATTTGTAGGGTCATATGGACCACACAAGAAGGCCCAATGAATCTGTGATCAAACTGGACCAGCCTTGAAGATTGATTTACTGGGCTCAATACAGGAGTCCAAAAATAGTAATTATCCACCATAATTTGTGGGAAACTACATGTAATCTTGGATAAAAAGGTCAAGTCCCAAATCTAAGTACAAGGGGCCCAAATTATTCATTTAAACTCAGCCCACTATTCTAGACAAGAAATAAAAGCAGCACACAAATATTGACATTTCTCCTGATGTAGACATCCATTAGAGATGATATTTTTCATTGTAAAAGAGGAGATATGGAAAGAAAACTTTTTTGAAGAAATTATTTTTATTTGAGGGAATCTTTCTATGGAAAAACCCATTCAAATTTCGGCCATTGAAAAGTATGAATTGAAATAGACCGAATGAAATTATTTATTAAAACTGCCATAACTTTGGCTAAAAAATCCTATAGGTGGAAAAATTTTGAGGGTGGACAGAACACATCCATATATACATAGTTGAAGAAGACACCAGCTCGTGATTCATCTTTATAGATTGGTAAATTGGCGGTTCAATTTGAGGGATAGTTTTGGAATGAAAACATCCCACAACCTTGGAATTTACAAGGTTTTAAGAGGATATGCTTTGATATTTTTTCAACAAGAGAGACCTCTCCTCCACATCTCTTTAATGTTTGTTTATGTTTTCTTTCAATTTTAATTGTGTAACTTTGTTTTCATTTCAATCAAATTTTAGTGCTAATTTCTTCTTCAATACCTATTATTCATCTCCACATTCTGTAGTATAATATTAATGGTCTTAAAATACTTTTAATCATTTTAAATTACAGTCTATTATATTTCTTCCTCATTCAATTGAAATTCAATTTTTGATTCTCAAAATCTTTCATGTGTGTGTTCGTCACACTACTCTTTTCTTGTCCCTTTCTTTTTCTAATATTTTTAAATAGATACCAAAAACATTAAACCCAGATTATCAAAAATCCTAATGGATGAGTAAATCTACCATTGGGGTGAGTTATAATTTGGGGTTGTTAAGTGATTGAGTGTTTTTTCTCGATTAGTATTCTTTAAATTAATATTGTGTATGTTAAACTTAATATTTCATGGATTAATGATATGTTATTTTTAAAAAATGGTTTCCAAGGATTATTTGAACCATAAATACACTACCAAAAATAAGTTTTGATTGAGATTAGAACCCTAAGTTATGTTAATCCTTGGATTAAATTCATAACACTTAGGAATTCCAATCAACGTCAACTTATGACATGGGTGTTAATTTAATGCAATACAAATCAAGGATCAAGGATATCACAAGCTTAAATCCCCAGTAATGAACTCACCCCAATCGTCATATATTTGTTAAATCAAGAATCAACCATCAATAATTTCAATTTAGCTCTGCAAACAAAACCCACCAATCAAAATTCAATCAACTGAAAAAATGACTATTACAAAGTATCATCACCGAGGATTAGACCCGAGTGTTTCTATACATATTAGTAGAGCACCATAACCTTGACCGGTCAATAGGCAACAATCGGTCGTGCGTTTCAACGTACTTAGTGGGACACCAGAAAATTACAAAACATAAATCATCAAGAGTATTTAGGTGATCATCATAAATGAATTCGAATAAGAATATTTGGATATGAAAAAAATAACACAGATATACTTGAAAATATACACTAAGACTCTATATTGATACACAACTATAACAATAGACAACGATTCCTCTTGATGCTTTGGCATAATTCTTATTTGTGGGAAATCACTCCATGAGCCTTGATATCACTTATGGTTATGATCCTGGAAGTCATTACCATCATGAATTGACATAGTTAAAATATATACAGGAACTCAGATGATGTCAATACATATATAGGGAATCTCACCAAGGGCCTATGGGGTATTACTAACCTTACCTAGAGTAAACTTTATATGAAGGGGATGAAATGCCCTAATAGTTGGTAATAGGATACCTGACACAATCTTTGGAAATAATGATTAAATATTGACACAATAAAGTACACTTATATCTATTTTATACTTTTCTCAAATAGGGGGTCACATGATCCACTTTGGACATGGAACCCATTGTACCATCATATGGTTAGAAAAAGGGAACAGATTCTATAGATACAAGTCTAAACTGATGAGTAAGAGATACAAAACCTACCCTAGTAATTTTACATGGAATGTAATGAGAGTAAAAAATGTGTTCTAATAATATCATACCTTCTAATGTATACTCTAGTGTTCATTATCCTATTCCCGTATACTCTGATTGTGACTGTGTACACTTACCACACCCATGTACCTAGAAAATTTGTAGTTCTACTTTGTGTCAAAGTACATGGTCATGCCCATGTACTCTGTTCAGGTCTATATACCTCGTCATAATCATTCATATGTACCTACATAGTACACATTAGACTCCATAATTATGTCACATGGTGTGAGATATTTGTTATGTGTGTAAACCCTAAATTCCAAATAAAGTGTCAAAATTGTGTGTGTTATTCTGATGTACAAACTGTGTACGTTAGGATTTTCATAAAACTCTCTTCTATTATACATGAATCATCTCTGTTACCATTAAAAATTATTCTATCATGAATTTTTATTATAGTTCTTGATCTAGGGTTTACCTTTCATGAGACGTCTCCAATGGTAGGATTCCGACCAACCATCTACTCAAGGATTTCCTCTTGTTGAGCCCCAACTTTGCATCACCAAACCTGGTTTGAAGAACACCAAACCAGAACTAAAAATATCACACTATAATCATCCCACCTCTATCATTCCCTCAAACCCCAACCTAATTAAATGAAAATGATTCATTAATCTAAATATCAATTTCACAATTATCTAGTCCTAGGTATTGTTAAGGAGTCAAGAAAATGGAATATAGGTCATGATCATATGAAGAATGTGGGGAGAAAAGAATGAAACATAAAATTGGGGAACAAATGTAGGCCACCATTTGGGTATGATTTTATTTATTGAATATGATATCATTGAACGTAAGGGATATTCAATAATTAAACAAAACAATATAACTTCCAAATTTAGGGATGATAAATCCAAACCTATAAATGAATGCTCGTCCAATGAATAAATTTGACAGATTGAATTATTTTTGTTTTCAATTTGATAAAAATAGTAAAAAATCATTAAAAAATCCCTACCTAGAGTTATGATTGATTGATGATGAATAATGGTTATACATCATTGTCATTGGTGAGATTCACGAAATCATATTGAAACAAACATCCAAAACATGACCAATTTTCATTCCTCAAGAACTATCTCGAATCGAATCCTCTGAAATACCTAGGGTTATGTGCCTAACCATGAGGAGTTTTAATAATTGGGTTTATATAGGAAGTTGTTGGGTATTGGGTCATTTGAAAAATAATTAATTTATTTGTTTTTTTATTTATCACTCTACCCATGACCAACTTCAGATAGAACACATAACGTACAAAATGGTTATTCCACGAATTGGGTAAAACCCACATTCAAAATTTATTAGAAAATCATTATTCCTAATATGGAACATGATTTGTGATATATTCCATTAATTCAAAAAAGTTGTGTAGATGTTTTATAATATTTCTAATATTTTTAATATATTAACACTAAGGATCCCCGATCCTCAAAATCATATTCTATCTCTATGCCTTACAATAAAAATATTCCAGGAAATATTAAGAAGAATAATAAGGAAGAACCATATTTTTTACCAATTATATCATGGTTATCAATGATCCATGAGTTTGTGACATGATAATTGGGATTTAAAGTCATCCATGGATTTATTGATGTAGATGTTCTCTCCTATCATCTATATCTGGATGAGAATCATATTAAAATATCCTATAATTAACTAGATATAAAATTCAAGATCCAAATAAAAAAATTCATGATATAGATACACTCAATCATTGGGATTACACCTAGAATAAATTATAGACCGATATGCTGAGTTAGAAGAACTGATAACATCTATTATGATGTTCTAAGTGGAGGAATTCAAAATTTGTTCCTATAGATGAATTTTACAACATACCAAAACATGATTATTTTCCAGGATATAAAACATAAATTCCCCCATGTTAAATTATGATGAAATGTGATGAATAGAAATAACTTTATGTTCTAGATCAATAATAGTAATAATAGAAATTCAACTTCAATTGAAATCATGAGAAATAAAGTCACATTTCGTCGAGGATACAATATCCCCAAAATTCCATATAATCTATGGGATAATGATTATTTGGAGGATTAAATAATTGATTCCTTGGATACTTGAATTTTTTTTATTCTTTTATAGGATTTAGCAATAATTACTACAATTGGAGAAGAAGAAAGGATAACAGTAGTAGTAGATCAATATCTTGTAGTCTTGCATTTTTAGATGGAAGACCAAATCTTATGATACCCTTAAAAAATATAATAGGAGTGGAGAAGATGGAGTTTCTATGCATGCCAAGATAAAAGAAGAAATGTTTTTGGGAATGAAATGTGAAGATATTCCTATATCACCTACCTTGGGAACCACTAAAAGAGATGAGACAGAATGAGCCTCATTTATTCATCTACTAGAAAATCACAATTTGAGTTCGATAAATTTTATAGTGGAATTAATTAGAAAATTTGATGTCCCTTGAAAAATATATGTTCTTATATAATATTAATATATTATATTACTAAATATTTTGTATTTATTTAAAAGGGAATGGTTTTAGTGTTGTTGTTTCTTAATGTTTATTTCACTCATGCTTTTAGAACTAGACATTTTTTGGTGCAAAAGAGTTCATTTGAGATTAGGATAAGGGGTTCAGTAAAAGTATTAAAAAATATGGATCACATGAATACATATGATTATAATTCCATTTCAATGTTTTTTACGGGTAAACTGGAGTCACATTTGAATAATAAATCATTTTTTTGAGATTATCTCTTAACGATAATCATTGTGTAAGATACTCATAGGTTTGAATATATTGAAAAAATAAAACCAGTGTCTAAAAATATCATCACTTTTTAATCATCTATGTAATTTTAAATTAATATATTGAAAAAATCCTATAATAAGGGGGACTATTTTTAAAAAAAAAATTATAAGGGAACTGAATATATTTCATAAAATTTTATAATGGAAGATAATGATGTATTAATTCCATCTATCAGAACCATTTTCATCAGAATAAATTTATTCAATATGTATACTGGAAGATATATTTTATAGGTAACTTTACTAATTTATTTATTTTATTTTTAATTAATAAATAATTGATAACATCTTTCAATTTTAATTTTATACATGTTATAATGATTAAATGGAATTATTTTTTCACTTATTCTAGTGTGCTTATAATTGTTATTACATAAATCTCCTTGGTCCTTTTTTATAATAAAAAAAATGAGGTTGATATGTAATTTGAAAGAAGGTAAAAAAGTAGATTTTAATATTCACAATGTGGGGGAAATATTTTCTTCTAGAATTTCATTTCAAAAGGAAAATTTGAATGTTTTTATAGAATAAGTTTTTTTGTTTTCTATTGGGGCAGTTGATTTTGTTTTTAATAGAATTGGAATTTTACTTTACATTAATATAATTTTCTATTTTATTTTTCCAATTTTTTCATTATCAAACTGGGTATATTGTGGATCAATTTTCCAAAATGGAAACATCAATATGAATTTTTTGTGAATCAAAAAACACTCTCTAAATTATGTGCACTTTCATGAAGTATGTTTTATGTGTATGTGGATTATTTCTTTTGATTCATCATATTCCAAACCTAATGATTTTGAAGTTAGAGTTTTATAACAAAAAAAATTCAACATGATCCTTCAATGAAATAGAAAAATATGTTTATGTATCTAACTTTATTTTAGTAATAGTTGTTTCCAAAAGTACCTATAGAGTTATTTGTAATATTTTTATGCTCGTATATGATAAATAGAAGAATGAATACATATGAACATGATTCTGAATCAATTATTGATGATATAATTTTAATGATCTATTCACTTCCTTATTGATGTATTGATTCTATAAAAGTTAGTCCTTTATTTGATTTATATTATTATTTTTGTGTAAGGATTCATTATAAAATAACTCAATTAACTCTACCAATCATATTCCTTCCAACCATTTTCAATTAATTTCTAGCGATAAAAACTGATGATTTTTATTTTTTAAGAATCCATGTAAAAAAGACTTATTACTAGCCTATATCCATGAATTTTATTTATGAAAACATGATGTATCCAATAATCCATTCCAAAAATGTATAATCATATACCTTACTACATATTATATTTAAGCATATCTAGTGAAAGAGCTTGATATTCCATAAATATATATATCATTCACAAAAAAATATGTATATTGGGATATGGGTATTGATCCTCTAACCTCATTATATTGAAATTGGATATTTTTAGGGATGTGAATTCCTAGATCCATTGAAATAAATTTTAGGAGTTTATATATTATCATCAATAACTCCATCCCTTCACATTATATTATATTTTTTTATTATATTATAAATTTTCTGATTAATTTTGTTTGATCTAGGTAAGTTGTAAAAACAAAATTTTTACAATATGTTACATTTAAATTATTGTTACTCTAATAGTATCAATGTTCTGTCTTTTTTACTCCAATAGTTTTTGGAAAATTTAATGTTTTTATGTTTATAATAAAACCAATTCACCTCCTCCCCCATCGTGGAGCTACTATACTAATACAAAAGTATACGAGTTGGAAATGATGCCAATAAACATTATTCTTCAATAATGTTCATATTTCCTAAAAAATGAGATTGATTTCATTTATAGTGTTGGTGATATTTCAAATATGAATGATTCATGTGTGTAGGTGGGTTTTGATACCAATGAAGGAGTGGTTTCTTGTTAATGGGAAGGGTGTTACTCCACTAAATGATATATATAAGGCCCTTGACATAATCATTACATAATATTGAGTGAAATAAATAATTTACATTGAGTATATTCTTAGGTTTAAAGTTTCATAGAATTAAGCCATAACTATTACATAATAAATCAAATATTACAAAGTAAATATGTCTACTCAATATCCATTTTTCCAGAATATAGATCATTTTAAAATAAATCATCATTTTTTATTAGAAAAAATTATTTTATCATTCATCTTTACATCCTTCATTATCTTACCAATTGTTACACCCTATGAAATCATTTTAAATACATGGGATGGTAACAAAAAGCTAAGTAATGTAAATAAGACAATGAATGAAAACGTTAGTCCATTAATACTTATAAACCCATGAAATAGAAATTTTATCACATAAAACATAATTTCTTTACCAAAACTCATGAAATCATATGATTCCTGAAAAACTAATAGAAATCATAAATAATAAGGATATGTTGTGGAATCCATTTCGTACTTACAATGGAGAATTCGTAGATATATAGGGGGTGACCATCATGGTTACGTTTGGAATACCCATTACAGTATATTCCCTAAATCTCTTAGAGAAAATTTATCGTTTAACTCTATATAATTTCCCAATGCATTGGATAAATATCACATGATCAACTAACCTATATTTATCACCTAACCTCCATCATAAAAAAATAATTACCAATAACTATAACATGATCATAAGACATAAGATAATAATAAAAGAAAAATAACATTTCCTCCTTGTATTCACAAGATATCATTGGAAGATATTGACATAATCAGTCACATCTCAAAAATATTTTCAATAACATAATACATAAAAATGGAATATAGTATTTATTTTTTCCTCTGAAACATTATTTGTTGTAGAGGATTCCAAATATCAAATAATAGTCACGATGGTGGAAAATTCATTGTCCCCACATACATAAAAAACATTATTTTATCATTTTGTAAAACACATCCAAGAATAATATTCCATTTGAAAATCATTCAATGAAATTAATATTTTAAAGTGTTTGTTATACACCATATAAAATAATAATGTTTCATATCATCAAGAAATATTCAAATGAAAGGTTATTAGGATGAAATACTATACCTTTAGTCTGACTCATCACGTACAATCATTATATTCCTGAATAATAAAATTTGGTACCTTTTTACTTTCTTTATAACCATTTTAAAATTTATTATTATTTTTTTATCACATATTACCATGTTATCAAACATACATAATTATTTATTTTTATATTATACGTTTGTCGATATTGGGTACTTGAGTAAAAAAGGAACTTGTTAAAATGTAAATTGTCTATGTAGTTATAAAAACATCATCTTCAAAATAGTATTCATGAAATAATAATAATCTATAATAATTAATCATACTTTTTACACACAAAAATTAATTATTGTTATGAAAAATGAAGAATTTTATAATCATGGAGATGGTAGGTGGTACGTACGAATGGGCAATGTTTTCAATTTTTCCTTGATCATTATTAAAATATGGTAATTAATATTTTATATTTACAAAATTATCATAATATTATTCAAATAATAATTTTTATTGAAAAAAACTTATATATATATATCATGCAAGTGATGTGGGGAATAAAAAGGATTCACATTGTTTCGTGGAGGTGATAGTTCACATGCAAGAATAAACATCGTTATCGGTTTTATGTGCATAAAACATAAAAAATAATTGAAATATTAATATTTTAAAATGAATTATATTTCATGATTATGATATATAAATATTTAATCCACTATTATTACTAGTCATTATAGATAGTAATGAAAAATGAGCAACATCGGTTCATGATGTTGTAGTCCATCGTGAAAAAGAACGAAATGTTCATTTCCCATTTGATGAAATTGGATATGGATTTAGGTAATGATATTAACATAATAAAATATTATTATATAGAGGATATGGGAGTTATTATTCTTCTTATATGAAGAATATTTAAAGAAAGTTGAAGAAGAAATAAAATAGAAACACTTAAAAACTGATACCACTTCTTCAGTTTATCACGCATGAAGAAGAACGTAACAACTCTAAGAAGGGTGTTATTCCTAAAATAAGGCCACAAGAATGTGTAGAGGTACTATAGGAAGGGAATTGGGTAGTGGTTGGAAAATCCAATTGGTTTATGAGGAGTGAGTATTAGATAATAGTGGGTACCGTTTTATATGACAAGGGAGGGGCAACATTGTAAGCTCCTAAAATATTAAATTAATATAAATTAATTTTTTATCCAAATAATTACAACATGAGATATGTCTATGATATGATTAGAAGAGTTATAAATCCTCTCATACAATAAATTTTAGACATGAATTTGATTAATTTTAAACCTTATCTTTTATTTTAACCCTTAATTATTCTCTTTTAATTTCAATTGTGGCAACAACATTTTAATTATTAAGAGGCTACAAATTTTACTCATATGGGGTAAATTTCCCTTAATTGGAAATTTAATGAACATTAAGACATTATCATATTCACTTTTTTATTTAAAATATTTTTAGTATATTTATATAATTTATTAATTTATTATTATTATAAAATAGCAATTTTATCAATTTTTACACTATTCATTTCATTGAATTTAAATAAAATACAACATGAATGATAAATTGAAAAAAATCCATTTAATAGACTTATAAATGCCATAGGAAAATTTTAAATTCTTGTATGGAATAATTTATTCAAATAATATTTATTTTAATATTTATAATATAATTTATTTTATTATTTAATTAATAAATATTTTATTTCATCACGATTGTGTAAAAATTAATTTAAATCATTTATTTCATAAATATTGTAAATAAATTACCATAATATAGTTACACTTTTTATCTTTCTAATTACTATTTTAAGTTGAATATATCACATATATAACCCCATATTGAAATTGATTTAGGAAGAAGAGATATGATTATGATATTTTGATTTTTACTTTAATTAAAATGTTAATAATGTCATAATCACACCCTAGTGGCTTCTAAAAACCATGATTTTGTCCAAAAATAATATTAGTCATACATAACTAAAAAATATCATTAGTACAATTGATAAAATAGTTTTATATTATTATAAAATTATTTTACCTTTAATTACATGATTTACCTTTAAATGTGGTAAATAAAATCAAAAGCTATTATTCACCAAAAAATATTTTCTTCCAATTAGATCAAATTTTTCATAGTTATTACAACCATTTATTTTTATTTTTGAATATAAAATTCAAAAAAGTGACTATAATTAATTTAATGTTAATCCCCTTGAAGGATTGAGAAAACATGTTTTTAAAAAGTAAAAACCATCAAAATATTGAAATGTGTTAATATCCAATTTATTTTTAATTTAATTCCAATGGAAAAAAATTGGATTAAATGATGAAACATTCATCTAATTTTACCTTAATACCATGAAAATAGACAATCTAACAATATAATTAAA
The DNA here is from genome assembly GCA_963277665.1 of Viscum album. Taxonomy (NCBI): domain Eukaryota; kingdom Viridiplantae; phylum Streptophyta; class Magnoliopsida; order Santalales; family Viscaceae; genus Viscum; species Viscum album. Next base: position 79,182,105 of record OY728139.1, read on the forward strand.
TAAGTCAAAAATGGATTTTTGAATTAAAATACAATATTTTTTTAGTATCCATTAAAAAATATGTTTTATCACAAAAATACATAAACAATAATCCAAAGTGAACATTGATGTCCATATTATAAATAAGAAGTCATTTTTTTCAAATAGAACATTAAAAAGTGATAAAAAGTATATTTAAAAGGGTTTTCCATTAAAAGGTGGTAAACTTGATTTTAAATATATTAGAGTGCTTTATGCATAAAATTGGATTAATTCTCATTTTAGGCTTTTAAAATTTATTAAAATAATGTTAAAAAATTAATAAAAATCCGTATAAAAATATAGGTACTTCTTTTCATTCTCCTAAATACAATGACTAAGAATTAACTACCATCTAAAATAATAATATTAATAATTTATTATTTTTCAGTATATCTCAATATTTTGTGAAACATATGATTTTGAAGAAACCCATTGTTGCTTGTACGGTATGATATCATACATATTGTTCCATTAAAAGTTAAATTACAATCTTATTCGTAATTTTTAATAGTTATGAAAAGGTATTATTCTACAATTACCTTGTATTTTACATCCTACCCCCATTTTGGAAATTGTGTTCTCCCCATTTTAAATTTCTAATTAGTGAATAAGGTTTCACTTTTCAAAATTACTTCATTGAAATCCCACATTAGAAAATGATTCAGTATAAAATCCACTTACAATAAAATAAAGTGAAGTAAAAAGGTCACCAGAGATAACATGTACTAGGATTCCATGTAGGAAAACATGGATATAGAAGAACAAGTAACCATCATGTACTAATGGAGAGTGATAGATAACATGATCAGCAAAAGGTTAATAATATAAAAACCACAAACTTGTGATTGGTTAATCGTGATTTTATTTAATGGTAGTAAAAATAAAAATAAAAGGTTTTTGTTTTAAGATCCTTTTCATAGAGTTGAGGAATTATTTTACAACATAAAATAAGAAAAAAAGGAAAAACACTGACTTGAAAAGTAGAGTTTCATTCATTAATCAAACTCTTACACAGACTCATATTTTTCTACAAATTATGAGTATTTATGATGAATTTTTTTCCTTCTTGGACGACTATAATCAACTTCTATAGAATCACATAATCCTTAAAAGATTAACTATCTATTTTTACTGTCTTGAAACATTTACCAAAACAAAAATGGTTAGTATAAGATGGTATAGTTATTAAATAAAATATAAACCATAGGATGATGAAAAACTACTTTTAATGTCCAAAACTCAATATTAATACCCAAATTCTAACATAGACTATTCAAAAAAATAACTTCCCATAAAATTCCCCAAATAATCCAAACTATGATTGAAACCCAAAATTTGGAAGGATTTGATCACATAGTCATCTTGGATAAGTTTCAACATTTATCTCCCAATAACATAATCCACTCTTAATGTATTATACCAAAATTTAATTTCCTAATCACAAATTCGTCGTGATATGTTAGTCATTTCCATAAATAACCCAAATCCCCAAAAGTCAACAATAAAAACATATATTATTCGAAAATATAGTTAAACCATTACTCCTCAAATAAAATACTATACTATTCCATTTTTTAGGCATATATCGTTATTAAAATAGTGAGCATATTTCAGAATAACATATATAACTCAATACCAAAATCATTTTCCAATACCAAGGATTACTAATTGATAAAACACAATTCACCAAAATCAACTTTATTATATTTTATCAAATCATTTTACTAAAAAATAAAGTCATACTAACAAGTGAATTCACACAGGACAATGTTAGTTGATTCACCATTGGCGCCCTTCGGTTTTGGGTTTGATCCCAAAATCCTTATCGGACGTGACATGTTTTCACCAATCATGTGGGCTATCATTTTTCTAAAATGATATAATTCTTATAAAATATTCTAAATATGAGATAACATACTCCAAAATCACCATAACATGTTTTAACCTTAAATTTTTTATTATACATCTCATTTGAATCCCATATCATAATGGCCACTAAATATTAATTCATGAAGTCTTATATGTATTAACAAATTTTTTGTAACTCTAAATTATTTAATAAAAACATTTCCCAAAATAATGAACATTGTATCATGATCATGGTGTCCACCTAGTTTCATCTTTATTTTGTTCACATAGATAGAAGGTTCTTGCATTGAAAAAATTATTTATAGATTATTGAAAATTACATCCTTCATTTTTATGAGTACAACTAAAAAAACATGGGTTGCATGGTTGTTCAAAGAGAAATAGTTTTGGAAAATAATCTTGTATGACATATAATTTCAAAACATCAGAAAAGAGTTGATTTTTATAAAACATTCAGACTCAGTTTGAGTTAAAACAATCAATCAATGGTACTTTTAAAATACCATATTTATGCACTAAATGATTATATTTAAAAATAAATTATAAATAGGTTCTATATGGGTGTCCATCTTTAGAAGCCTTTTCAAAATAATAATATACATCATAATCATTAGATAAGGTAAAATATCTAAAAATTCCTCAATAATGTAACGACTCGAAATTTTGAATAAATCTTGTTTCTTAATTTTGTGTGTTAATTTATTTTATTTTTCTACTCAAAAAAATGTTTCATTTGATAACATGAGTATAATTGAAATGAGACCATTGGTTTTTGACTGATATATGACCATTGGTCAATATGACCGCTGTGAACAAATATTTAAATTTTTGTCTCTAAATACAAGTGATCTTGGTTAATTAATATAGAAAGAAGATTCGATGGCCTTACCAAGTAGTCTTGGACCAATCAAAGCCCATTTAACAGAACTTGGGAAGGTGGTAGCACCACTGGGATTTTCTCTGGACCAAACCCAAGCCGAACTTCATCATGTGAAGCTAGAACAGAATCACCTTTGCGAGTTGTTCAAACTGATCGAAATTACTTCTTGTGCGATGTTGGTCCAGCCTCCCTCAGATTCTCTCACCTTAACACAACTTACACTTAGGTCCTATGCTGGAGTGATAAGGGGCTATGTAAGGAGACCGTAACTGCCTTGTGTAATCCTTTTTTTAAATAAAAATTTTGATTTCTTTTTATGATAAATTTTATGTATTTTCAAATGTCCGGGTAAATATAGTATGCATATTTTTGGTGAATTTTAGAGAAAGTGTAACATCCCAAGTAAGTAATGAATAATAGATATTTTTATCTTTGTCTATTAATGAATTATATAGTGTTTTAGAGTCTTAAAATGAAAATAAATCCAATCTTAAGCATGGAATACACTAATATTCTTAAAAGATTGTTTTACTGCCTTTTGATGGAAAACCCTTTTTAAATCAATATTTTGACAATTTTATAATCTATATTTGTTAAAATAAACATATTAATTATTATTGGGACATTTAATTTTACATTGGATAAATTTTTGGTATTTTTCTGACAATGTTCATTTTTTAATGAATAGTGAAAAACACTGCATTTTACATCAAAACTGCTTTTTCATTTAATTTAATTATATGGTTAGATTATATTTATAATTGGTCTTAAAGTGTAATCTGAATATAATTTTACCATTTAATCCAATTGTGGTCATTAGGATTAATTTCACTTTGTAATTGGTCATAAACTAATGCCAAACTTTTCATAGATATTGTTTCAAAAAAACCCGCTATTTGTCATGACAGCGGGAATTAATTTTTAAATTAATTAATGTGAATTATATGTTTTTAATTTTCTAAAATAGACTTCATTTTTGAATTCGGAGTATCAAATATAGCTTAGGGTGAATTTTTGGTAATTTTCTGAAAAACTTCAGTTTTTGATGAATAGTGAAACCACTAAGTGGTACTTATAAAAACTGATTTTTCCGTTTAAATGAAATTTTTCCATAATTGTGTTTTGAATTTCAAAACTCCGACATACATGGTTGTCATTACGATGTAAAATGTGGTTCAATGGGATTAAAATAATTTTTTTGGTGAATAGTAACTTATTAAGTTCTTAATCGTGATTAGTGGTAATGAGTGTAGTTTAAGGTAAAAATAATGTTTTAATAGTATGAGATGAGCTTGACACATGTCCTACCCTCATTGTATGTGTCATGGCCTACCACGAAAAGCCATGGGTCAACTTGGGGACCCCATGGAGGCACTTTGGTTGGGAAATGACATAAATAACTTTTTATTTAATGTTAAAGTAAAAATGACACAAACATGAGTTATGTTACTAAAACAATTTGTATATGTGGTTATACAAGTCAGATTTCTGATTATAAATATTGATTAGAAATATAAAAAGATTTCCTACATCATAGTAGTTTTTTTATAATTTTTAGACATTAAATAAATTAAATTATTTATGACATCATGATGATGCAGTGATGAACTCATTATTTAACAATTTAAATAAAATGGAAAGATAATGTAAAATCTAAAACCTAAACATGGCCAAAACCAATTTTATGAGTATATTTCGAACCCTTACCACCTTATCCTCGAATTATATCAATTTGGGACCTTTTGAATCCGAAACTCATTTTTAAAATAAAGTGACTTTTCTTTACCTTCCAAGAGTGCCCCTCCTCTCCTCCTATAAAAGTCCCCCACCTCTACCTCCTTACCCACACTCCCAAAGCCTTTGGATCGGCCAAAACCTACCCATTTTTTCTCTCCACTTCCCTATATTACTCCTTGAATCCTCACTTTGGGCAGAAGTCTTCCCAAGGAAGCCTTTGGGCTTAAACCATAGGGAGTTACCCGATTTTAAGGTAATGTCTTCTTTTGAGTCCTTTTGCTTTATTTTTCTTCTCCAACCCCCTAAACTCCTTTTATTATTTTCTTTTGTAAAAACTCCAGTATCCTCAATATACTAGGATGTTGTTATAATATGTATTAGAGCTACACTTACACACACCTACATCTAATGGATAACGAACATACTGTTTCTGTGGATGGCAAATTTATGCCTCCCGAAACGATGATTGTTACACATTCTTTTAACACCTTCAAAAGTGGTCATTAAGATGTCACTATATTTATATATGATATATAATATGTTTATGTTTTCCTTAAGCTTCTGTTTTTTTTCTTTTTAGTCATACCTTTATGGTTTCCATTATGGGTAAACGCGATATCTTCATTTAAGGAAGTGCGGACTACCGCCCCCTCAAAGTGATTTGATTCGTTAAATACCATATGTGGGACATATAAAGGATGGAACTATGATATAATATTTGATATTATACTGGAATTATAAAATTCCTTTATATCATTATGATTCTATTCTATAAAATACGAAATATAAATGAAAGTAGCGTTCATGCGTACGTATGGATTACCGTCTCCATGAACGGTGCATTTCATTTCTTACCTCTAAATGATTATGTAATATTATAAATGCATGTATATACTGGATATATATGATATATATACATAATGATTATAATTCTGGATATAATGGATACATGAACAACATGTAATTATAAAGGGTTTAATTTTTACTCAAGTACCAATGATCGTTAAAACGACCGTTATTAACTTAAATAATTACATAGTGTTCATGACATGGCAATAAGAGATATAAAAGGAATAATGAACTTGAAAAAGGTTCTTAAAGAAATAGAAATTAACTCAAGTTTATTATTCAAGAGATTAAAGAACGACCGAGTCAAGTCGGACCCAAGGTATGGGACTTCGTCTCAATCTCCTTTCATTGAGGCATATTTTGTTTTATACACAACCTTCTTTTATACGGTGTATAAACCCCTTTGACTTTTACATTTATCCAAAAGGAATATTTTTTATACGAAGCGTTTTACTAAATGACAAAAGATAATGTTTTTGTCATACGTATGTGGCGACAATGACTTCTCCACCGCCGTGACCATTATTTGAGTTTCGGCTTCCTCTACAAGCCATATCTTTTTTTAAAAGAAATATAAATACCATGTTTTACTATTCTTTTATTTTGGTATTGAAAATGGTTTTCATAATGTTTTTATATCATTGTGTTGTATTGATATCTTGTGATTGAAAGTTGGAAATGTTCTGTTTCCTTTATGCATGTTTTATGTGATACGATTATGTTGAGGTTCTTGGGCATTATTATGAAGACGGGTGGTTCCGTTATAAACTAAGGGCGGGTGAGCCCGATATAGCTCTCCAATTCATTGGGTAATGCGAAGGAGTAAAACATTAAGGTTTCTCCGAAGAGATTTAGGGAATATACTGTGATGGGTATTCCAAACGTAACCAAGAGGGTTACTCCCTACGTAAGAATGTTATGAATGCCTCAAGTTACCTTTATGTCTTATGATTTCTATGATTTATTAATGATATGATGAGGTATGTTAAAGTGCTTATGTTTTATGGGTAAAGTATGATTTAATTATTATGTATATATGTACCCATGTTTCCTTTCCATATATTTTTATATCCCTTACTGAGCTTTTTATGCTCATCCCATGTTTTTTTTGAAATGTTTTTCACAGGTCAATGGAAAGGTACATGATATGATGATAGTGTCAAGGAAGTTTCAAGAAAGAGTCCATGTTTTATTTTTAATATGTTTCCATTGATGGGAAAGAAGAATACTATCTTTATGTAACCACTTTGTTTATATGTGGAATGTAATGCAAGTTTTAGGATCTAATTCTATAAAACTCTAAACCCGGAAAGATCCTCAAGGTGTAATCTTGTAATAACTCAAGATTAAGTAAGGTTTAAGACTGGGGCCTTATAGTTGGTATCAAAGGTCAGTTTAGATAACTTTAGGAGTTAGAATTCTATTAAATGATTATCCAAAAATATATTTTTTTGAAATGATATAGCATTTACGAATTACCATGTTGCTTCGCCTAAGATATTTCTGGGTTATGAATGGTTTTTCATAGGGAAAACAGGGAAGCAGTGCTAGGAAGGCATATAGAAGGAAATAACCTTCTAAATTAGCATCCTGAGATGGTTGGAATTGGAACTGAATAGTTTTTTGCAGTAATGGTGTAGTTGACTCAAGCGATAAATGGCGGTGGTATCCATACACGAGATCAACTAGATCAACCGTAGAGGAAGAGGTCAGTGGTGGAACATTTCATGAAGCAACATCCCCCATTATTCATAGGATCATCTGACCATGTGATAGCTGAATGGTGGATTAAAGCACTAGAGATGGTTTTTGATGTCATGGGGTGTTCAGACAATCAAAAGGTTAGTCTTTCTATTTACCGTTTGGAGGGTGAGGCAGATCAGTGGTGGTATATGGTTAAAAATATCAGGGATGCCGATGAGACTGATGCTCTCGACTGGGATGAATTCAAATGTATGTTTCTTGAGAAGTATTTTCCTAAGGCTGTTCGGCTTATGATGGAAAAGCAATTCTTGGAATTGAGGCAAGAGGAAGACTCAGTGGCTACCTATGAAGAAAGGTTCACTCAATTGGGAAGGTATGCTCCAAATTTTATCCGAGACCTTGATAGTAAAATCAATCGTTTTTACTCAGGATTAAAGCCAAAATATCGAAGGGCATTAGCTTCTCGTGAGTTTAAAAGTTATGAAAAGCTTGTTCGATGTGCTGATAAAGTGGAAATGTAGTTTTTCGATGATCAAGTGTTCTATAACAACCAACAGAAGAAGAGACCAAGGTGGCAGGAGAAAGGTAAGAATTCCTCAAAAAGTCTGATTATAAGAAAACTAAGTTTCCAGTTTGTGATAAATGTGGCAAAAGGCATGCTGGGGAATGTCTTCTGAATTCTGGAAAGTGCTACTGATGTGGTAAGATGGGACATAAGGCTCGTTATTGCACTGAAAAGGATCAAGGTGAAGGTAAGACCAAATTTGATTTACAGTTAGTGAAATGTTATCAGTGAAATGAGATGGGTCACTATGCAAAGGAGTGTCTGACAAAGAGATTGAGGGATGGGAAGCAGTTAGACTACAAGTAGAAAGGGGTGGTGAAATCCTTTGCAACTACTTCAGCAGATGTCGGGCCATCAAATGAAGTTGTATCATGTACTTTGTTTGTTTTTTCAGATTATGCCAGTGTATTGTTTGATTCGGGGTCTAGACATTCTTTCATCTCTGAAACCTTTTATAGTAAAATGGGAATACCATCTGAAGAAATGACTCCTGAACTTTTGGTAAAAACACCTAGGGGGAATGTTGAGGCAAAAAGAATTTATAAGAATCTTCATATCCTTATCTGTGGAAAGAACCTACTTGCAAACCTTATTGTTCAACCTCTAGTAGAGTTTGATGTTATCCTGGGTATGGATTGGCTCTCTTTTTACCATGCTAAGATTGACTGTAGAGCTAAAGAAGTTTCCTTTCAGAAAGACTTTCAGTTTGTGTACAAGAATGAACCATTACTGTTGATAACTTATCAAGAGGCCAAGAAACTTGTAAAATATGGAAATGAATGTTACCTTGCACACATCATTGAAAATAAAGGAACTGTTCAGATTAATGATGTGCCAGTGGTAAATGAGTATCCTGATGTTTTTCCTGATGAGTTGCCTGGAATAATACCAGATCAGGAAGTTGAGTAGACTGTTGACTTAGTTCCTGATGCTAAGCCAATTTCAAAACCCCCTTATCGAATGGCTCAAATTGAACATTTAGAGTTGAAGGAGCAATTGCAAGATTTATTAGATAAAGGTTTCATTCGACCTAGCACATCACCATGGGGTGCACCTGTTTTATTTGTTAAAAAGAAAAATGGTTCTATGAGACTTTTCATTGATTATAGAGCCTTGAATAACATCACTGTTAAGAACACATATCCTTTGCCTCATATCGATGATTTGTTTGATCAGCTCTACGGAGCTCAGTATTTTTCAATGATTGACTTGAGATCGGGGTACCATCAACTGAAGGTAATGGAAGAAGATGTTCCGAAGACCACGTTCCGTACAAGATATGGCCATTATGAATTTGTAGTAATGCCTTTTGGGCTAACCAATGCACCTGCTGTATTCATGGACTTAATGAATAGAATTTTCCATGAGTCATTGGATAAGTTTGTGGTGGTTCTCGTTGATGATATTTTGGTGTTTTCTAAAAGTAAAGAGGAGAATGAAAGAAATTTAAGGGTTATCTTGAAAACCTTAAAAGAAAAGAAATTGTATGGGAAATTCACCAAGTGTGAGTTTTGGTTGCAACAAATTTCATTCCTTGGTCACATTTTTTCTAAAGATGGGATAACTGTTGATCCTGCAAAAACAAAAGTTGTGGAAGAATGGCCAAGACCCACAAATGTAACTAAGATTCGTAGCTTCCTTGGTTTGGCAGGCTATTACCGAAGGTTTTTTAGAAATTTTTCATGGTTATCTAGTCCAATGACTAAGCTAACTCGGAAGGGTGTTATGTTTATCTGGACAAAAGAATGTGATGATTGTTTTCATGAATTGAAAATAAGATTGGTGAATGCTCCAGTTTTGGCACTACCTTCCTGGAATGGTGAGTTTGTTATATACAGTGATGCTTCATTGAAAGGACTTGGTTGCATCCTAATGCAGAATGATCAGGTAATTGCTTATGCTTCACGTCAGTTGAAAACTCATGAGGTAAATTACCCTACACATGATTTGGAATTAGCTGCTGTTGTTTTCGCTTTAAAAATTTGGAGGCATCATTTGTATGGAGTAAAGTGTGAAATATATACTGATCACAAAAGTTTAAAATATATATTCACTCAGAAAGAGTTAAAAATGAGATAGAGGAGATGGGTGGAATTAATCAAGGATTATGATTGTACAATTCATTACCATCCGGGAAATGAAAATAAAGTGGCTGATGCTTTGAGTCGAAAAAGTAATGCTTCATTAGCAATGTTGCGTTTGAAACGTGATCCTTTGGTTAAGGATTTGATGAACTTTGGCATAGAAGTTGTTGGTGCAGGAAGTTCTTCTGTTTTGTTTCAGGTATCAGTGAGATTATCTCTATCAGATAGAATCAAGAAAGCACAGAAGCAAGATAGTGAGTTGCAGAAAAAGGAAGAGCTGGTTCAGAAAGGTAAGTTTCCTGAATTCAACATTGATAATGATTGCATTTTGAGATTTGGGAAGAGATTGTGTGTGCCTTGTGATTCACAGTTTAAGAGAGAGTTGTTATGTGAAGCTCATAGTTCTCCGTTTTCAGTTCATCCTGGCAGTACTATGATGTATAGAGATCTGCGGGAGTATTACTGGTGGGATGGAATGAAAAGAGATATTGCTGATTTTACTGTGAAGTGTTTGACATGTCAACAGGTTAAAGCAGAGTGGCAGTTACCGAAAGAGATGCTTAAACCTTTACCAGTTCCAGAGTGGAAATGGGAGAATATATCCATGGACTTTGTTGTGGGATTACCGAAGACATCTCGAGGTAATAATTCAATCTGGTTTATTGTTGATCGCTTGACCAAATATGCTCATTTCCTTGCTATACGAGATACTTTTTCCCTAGATCAACTTTCCCGTTTGTATCTTAAAGAGATATTCAAGTTACATGGAGTTCCTCTCTCCATTGTATCTGATCGTGATCCCAGGTTTACTTCTAACTTTTGGAAAGGCCTTCAGAAGTCGTTGGGTACTGAATTAAATTTTAGTACAACTTTTCATCCTCAATCAGATGGGCAGTCAGAATGAACAATTCAGACATTGGAGGATATGCTACGTTCTTGCTCTATGGATTATCAGGGAAGTTGGGACCAATATCATTCTTTGGTTGAATTTTCTTATAATAACAGTTTTCATTCCAGTATACAGATGGCACCATTTCAGGCATTATATGGGAAGCGGTGTCGAACTCCTGCTTTCGGGGATGAAGTGGGTGAAAGGAAGTTGATGGGACCAGAATTGGTAGAATAGATGGAAGAAAAAGTTCAGTTGATTCAGAAACACATGAGAACAGCTCAGAGCAGGCAGAAGAGTTATGCGGATAACCGGAGGAAGGATCTATCTTTCGAGGTAGGTGATCATGTTTTTCTCAAGGTTTCTCCATGGAAAAGTGTGATGCGATTTGGTAAGAAAGGAAAGATGGGTCCAACGTTCATTTGACCATATGAAATTCTGGAGAAAGTTGGATCAGTTGCTTACTGAGTGGCTTTACCTCCGATTTTATCTCAGGTACAGAATGTTTTTCACCTTTCGATGTTGAGAAAGTATATGCCAGATCCATCTCATGTTTTGAGTCCAGAGGTAGTTCAGCTGGAAGAGAACCTATCTTATGAGGAAAAACCGGTACAGATTCTTGACCATAGGGAGCAAGTGTTACAGAATAAGGTGATTAAGCGGGTAAAGGTTTTGTGGAAAAACCACATGATGGAAGAGGCAACATGGGAATCTGAAAATGCAATGAGGGATAAGTACCCCCATTTATTTGATAAGTAAATAAATTGTGGGGACGTAATTATCTAAAGGGGGGAAGGATGTAACATACCAAGTAATTAATGAATAATAGATATTTTTATCTATGTCTATTAATGAATTATATAGTGTTTTAGAGGCTTAAAATGAAAATAAATCCAATCTTAAGCATGGAATACACTAATATTCTTAAAAGATTATTTTACGGCCTTTTGATGGAAAACCCTTTTTAAATCAATATTTTGACAATTTTATAATCTATATTTGTCAAAATAAACATATTAATTATGATTGGGACATTTAATTTTACATTGGATAAATTTTTGGTATTTTGCTAACAATGTTCATTTTTTAATGAATAGTGAAAAATACTACATTTTACATCAAAACTGCTTTTTCATTTAATTTAATTATATGGTTAGATTATATTTTTAATTGGTCTTAAAGTGTAATCTGAATATAATTTTACCATTTAATCCAATGGTGGTCATTAGGATTAATTTCACTTTGGAATTGGTCATAAACTAATGCCAAACTTTTCATAGATATTATTTCAAAAAAATCCGCTATTTGTCATGATAGTGGGAATTAATTATAAAATTAATTAATGTGACTTATATGTTTTTAATTTTCTAAAATAGACTTCATTTCTGAATTCAGAGTATCAAATATAGCTTAGGGTGAATTTTTAGTAATTTTCTGAAAAACTTCAATTTTTGATGAATAGTGAAACCACTAAGTGGTACTTATAAAAACTGATTTTTCCGTTTAAATGAAATTTTGCCATCATTGTGTTTTGAATTTCAAAAGTCCGACATACATGGTTTTCATTAAGAAGTAAAATGTGGTTCAATGGCATTAAAATAATTTTTTGGTGAATAGTAACTTATTAAATTCTTAATCGCGATTATTGGTAGTTAGTGTAGTTTAAGGTAAAAATAATGTTTTAATAGTATGAGATTAGCTTGACACATGTCCTACACTAATTTGATGTGTCATGGCAGACCAAGACAATCCATGGGTCCACTTGGGGACCCCATGGAGCCACTTTGGTTGGGAAATGACATAAATAACTTTTTATTTAATGTTAAAATAAAAATGACACAAACACGAGTTATGTTACTAAAAGAATTTTTATATTGGGTTATAAAAGTCAGATTTTTTATTATAAATATTCATTAGAAATATAAAAATATTTCCTACATCATAGTATTTTTTTATAATTTTTAGACATTAAAAAAACTAAATTATTTTTGACATCCTGATGATGCAGCGATGACCTCATTATTTAACGATTTAAATAAAATGGAAAGATAATGTAAAATCTAAAACCTACACATGTCCAAAACCAATTGGATGAGTGGATTTAAAACCCTTATCACCATTTACTCTAATTATATCAATGTGGGACCTTTTGAATCCGAAACTCATTTTTAAAATAAAGTGACTTTTCTTTACCTTCCAAGAGTGCCCCTCCTCTCCTCTTATAAAAGGCCCCCACCTCTACCTCCTTACCCACACTCCCAAAGCATTTGGCTCAGCCAACCCATACCCATTTTGTCTCTCCGCTTCCCTCTCTTACTCCTTGAAGCCTCACTTTGGGCAGAAGTCTTCCCAAGGAAGCCTTTGAGCTCAAACCAAAGGGAGTTACCCGATTTTAAGGTAATGTCTTCTTTTGAGTCCTTTTGTTTTATTTTTCTTCTCCAACCCCCTAAACACTTTTTATTCTTTTCTTTTGTAACAACTAAAGTATCCTAAATATACTAGTATGTTGTTATAAAAAGGATTAGAGCTACACTTACACACACCTACATCTAATGGTTAACGAACATACTGTTTCTGTGGATGGAAAATTTATGCCTCCCGAAACGATGATTGTTCAACATTCTTTTAACACCTTCAAAGGTGGCCATTAAGATGTCACTATATTTATATATGATATATAATATGTTTATTTTTTTCCTTAAGCTTCTATTTTTTTCTTTTTGGTCATACCTTTATGGTTTCCATTATGGGTAAACGCAGTATCCTCATTTAAGGAAGTGCGGACTACCGCCCCCTCAAAGTGATTTGATTCGTTAAATACCATATGTGGGACATATAAAGGATGGAAATATGATATTATATATGATATTATACTGGAATTATAATATACCTTTATATCATTATGATTCCATTCTATAAAATACGAAATAGAAATGAAAGTAGCCTTCATGCGTACGTACGGCTTACCGTCTCCATGAACGGTGCATTTCATTTATTACCTCTAAATGATTATGTAATATTATAAATGAATGTATATACTGGATATATATGATATATACATAATGATTATAATTCGGGATATAATGGATAAATGAAAAATATGTAATTATAAAGGGTTTATTTTTGACTCAAGTACCAATGATCGTTAAAACGACCGTTATTAACTTAAATAATTACATAGTGTTCATGACATGGAAATAAGTGATATAAAAGGAATAATGAACTTGAAAAAGGTTCTTAAAGAAGTAGAAATTAACTCAAGTTTATTATTCAGGAGATTAAAGAACGACCGAGTCAAGTCGGACCCGAGGTATGGGACTTTGTCTCAATCTCCTTTCATTGAGGCATATTTTGTTTTATACACAACCTTTTTTTATACGGTGTATAAACCCCTTTGACGTTTACATTTATCCAAAAGGAATATTTTTTATACAAAGCGTTTTACTAAATGACAAAAGGGAATGTTTTTGTCGTACGTATGCGGTGACAATGACTTCTCCACCGCCGTGACCATTATTTGAGTTTCGGCTTCCTCTACAAGCCATACCTTTTTTTAAAAGAAAAATAAATACCATGTTTTACTTTTATTTTATTTTGGTATTGAAAATGGTTTTTATAATGTTTTTATATCAATGTGTTCTATTGATATATTGTGATTGAAAGGCGGAAATGTTATGTTTCCTTTATGTATGTTTTATGTGATACGATTATGTTGAGGTTCTTGGGCGTTATTATGAAGACGGGTTGTTCCGTGATAAACTAAGGGCAGGTGAGCCCGATATAGCTTTCCAATGCATTGAGTAATGCGAAAAGTTAAATGTTAAGGTTTATCCGAAGAGATTTAGGGAATATACTGTGATGGGTATTCCAAACGTAACCAAGAGGGTTACTCCCTACGTAAGAATGTTATGAATGCCTCAAGTTACCTTTATGCCTTATGATTTCTATGATTTATTCATGATTTGATGAGGTATGTTAAAGTGCTTATGTTTTATGGGTAAAGTATGATTTCATTATTATGTATATATGTACCCATGTTTCCTTTCCATATATTTTTATATCCCTTACTGACCTTTTTATGCTCATCCCAAGTTTTTTTTGAAATATTTTTCACAGGTCAAGGGAAAGGTACATGATATGATAATAGTGTCAAGGAAGTGTCAAGAAAGAGTCCATGTTTTATTTTAAATATGTTTCCATTAATGGGAAATAAGAATACTATCTTTATGTAACCACTTTGTTTATATGCGGAATGTAATGCAAGTTTTATGATCTAATTCTCTAAAACTCTAAACTCGAAAAGATCCTCAAGGTGTAATCTTGTAATAACTCAAGATTAAGTAAGGTTTAAGGCTGGGGACTTATATAAAGGATATTTTAAAAATAATTTATTGAAACCTTAAATAATTAAAAATGTGTAATTATATTCAAAAAATAGTCTTTTACAATTATATCCAGTACGAAATTTAGAGTCTAATAAGATCAACTTGATTTTTGATGAATAGTAAATTATGAATAGTGATTTTATGATTAGGATTAGTAATGTGACCAAATGGATTAGTAATCTCACTTAAATAAAGCATTAATATACTCTAGGCACCTTGATTAACTAATGTGATTCAATAAAATGGTTAAATAACGGTTTCATAAATTATTAGTCAAGTATTAGTTTTTTCGGGTGAATATTGTTTTTTTAATTACAAATTTAAATAAAAATATTTAGAAAAATATTTTTATAAAATGGAGTTCATTTTTTGAAATTATAGAATTGATATTTGGTTATGGTGAAGTTTTGGGATTTTTCTGAGAAAGTTGAATTTTCGATGAATAGTGAAAATACAGTTTTTAAGTTATAGTTGTTTAATGACATCATTAAATGATGTATTAAGTATTCAATCAATATGGTCGACTTATTAATAGTAATATATGGTATGAGGTGTCCAAAGTGGCCAATACCATGGGAAAATACCACGGGAAAGCCCATGGTTTTTCCAAAACCACTAATGAGGTGCACCATGGCCATTAATGCCTTGTCCCCTCACTTTCCCTATAAATACCAGGCCTTCCTCTCATCCATTTGACTCCCCACTCCCCCCAACGAAATTACGGTCTCATTACCTCCCATGGAGTCCTCCCAAGGTGCCCCCAAGCCCTCAAGTTCCCAACCTTTTAGTTTTAAGAGTTACGTTTTAAGGTAAGGGATAATACCTCCCTCTTTCTTTTCAAGTAATCTCTTTTATGTCATTTCTTTTATGATCCATGCTCTTATGTTGGTGGATGTACTTTTATGTTAATATTACTGCACTTTTAATGTTCATATGATGAGATACCCCCTCTTTATCTCATCGATTCGTTTTAATAATGTTTAAGTGGCGTCGTTAGGCTGCCGAATTTTTAAGGGATTCGTTCACCTTTCTCATTTTTTTTCAAAGTTCTACTTTCATGTCAAGTATTTCAAGTACCTTATTATTATGTTGGGGTATGATCTCTATATATATCATACTTAACTCTTATGTTCATATGATTAGAGACCCTATTTTATCTCTTCAATTCTGTATTTTGATGTTTTAAGTGGAACCGTTAGGCTGCCGAAATTTTAAGGGATTCTTTCACCCTTCTCATTTTCAATATCTATTTTCATGTCAAGTATTTCAAGTTACTTTTTATTATGTTAGAGTATGATATCTATATCTATCATACTAATCTTTTATGATCATATTATGAGAGACCCCATTTGATCTCTTCAATTCAGTATTTTGATGTTTTATGTGACGCTGTTAGGCTGCCGAATTTTTAAGTGGTTCTTTTACCTTTCTCCTTTTTCAAAGTTCTAATTCCATGTCAAGTCTTGAAAGTTCCGTTTTATTATGTTGGGGTAATATATCTATATCTATAATACTTATCTTTTATGTTCATATGATTAGATACCGTATTTTATCTCATCAATTCATTTTTGGTTGAAGTTTATGTGACGCCATTAGGCTGTCGAATATTTATAAGAGAAATCTTATTTTTGTCTTCCTTTCATGTTCTTCATTTCATATGGTACATTTCCAAATTTCATTAAAATGTTCTTAAATCCCTTATATTCTATTCCTATACTGTTTTATGGGTCATTTATGAATTTTTGACCCATGTCCCCTCTCTTTTCAATGTTTTCTAAATCCATGTAACATAGTCGTTATGCTGCAGAATTTTTATCTCAAAATGTCTCTCTCTTTTTATAATGTTCTTTTATTTTATTAAGTGAATACTCAAAGCTCTCTCTTCTATATGGGTATTCACATATATACCAAAATTTTCTATTCTAAATTCTGGGATTTACATATATGAAACCCACTTTCCCTTTCCGTGGGTTTAAAGTGACATAAAGATCATGTCTTTAAAGCAGTTTTTAAAACGTTATGATTATGAAATGAAAACCATTTATTTTATGCTATATGTGTTGTTTATGAAATTATTGATTATGATATATACGGATCACATGATAATAAAGGTGAATTTAAGGGTGCACCATGATTGTGCTCCAATGCATTGGGTAAAGACTTAATCTCTAGAGATGACCTTTTAGACTGATACCTTAGTGAATAACCTTGGTAATTTTTAATGACACCTTGGGGATGGACCTCAGTGAAAAGAAATGATTGTCAATATTAAATTTTATAGCCACATCTTCAGGTAATGAAAAATGTTATTTTTATTATGATATATTTCATGATTTCTTCTTGATGCCTTAAAGTTCTTTTCATAACCTTATTGAAGTATCTCAAGTTCACATGTAAAATGTTTCTCTTGTTTCCCTTACTGGGCCTTCTACTCACCCTTTCATTTGATTTATATACCCAGGATATGAGATGCAGTAATGAACCTAGGATGAACATGAGGAGAAGCCTTTAATGTGTTTAAGAATAATGTTTTATGTTTTCATGTTTTAATTTTCTGGTTTTCAAGACAGTAAACCTTAAAAATCCTCAGTTTTGTAAAATGAAATGAAAGTTTATGAGATAAAAAGGCGGGATGATATAGTTGGTATCAAAGGATGGTTTAGTTATTTGTGGAAATTTAGATATGAATGCTTCAGGAAAAATCCTATAGAAAAGTTTATATATAGAAAATCTTCCTGGTATTTTGGTGAGTATTGAGTAATGTGTTGCAAAGCAAATACATCCCTATCTGGATATGAGCAGGTAGAGGTGGCTTTGGAATAGATGTACATAGGGGTAAAAACCAAAAACACCGATTTGATCTAGACTCAAACCGGAACTGGTACACGACAATGGGCCTTGTTGTACTCTTGGTTACGACACTCCCGGGGGATATGCTTTGGTAAATTCGTAAGATTAGTATGAAACATTATTAAAGGAACAAAGATAAAATAAAATGAAGATTCAAATAATAATATATGATCATGGATAACCTAGATGGGAACCTAGGGGATCACAATATAGGGTATAATTTTCTTCTACGAGTTATCCTTATATGCATTAAGTTCCTTTTCATGATTATTGCCAAGTTTTTAAGCCCCTAATTATACTTCCTCTTGTTAGTTAATGGTGGGAAATGGAAGAACATGTCCCCACAACCAATGTGATAGGAAATGTGACGGTTGACTTATTAATATGATAGAGATGATTAGGGGATTAAAAGATGATTATTATTTTGGAAGACGTTCACTATTTTGGGGACCCTATATGATCGAGGTAAATAGATTACTATGGTATTTTCATTGAGGAGTAAGGTTGACTTATATTTTAAAGAATCGATGAATTTAAGGTGAACTTATGGTATTATAGGTTACATATGGAAATGATTAACCTATCTTGGGTAAAATATGTTTAGGTTAGCTAGTTTTGTTATAGGATGTTAGAAGTGGTTGATGTTTTTTGGAGATGAACAATGAAGATTATTTTGGAAGACTATGTTATCAAATCCTTCTTGTATTTGGGTTTCAATCATAGTTTGGTTTATTTTGAGGAATTATAAGGACCGTTATTTATGGAATGGTCTATGATGACCATTGGGTAGTACCATGGATCATTGAATATTTAAAAGTAGTTTCCATTCCTATGGGATTATTTCTTTTTTAAGAGTTGTTTTACCTTACCCTTCTGTTTTTGGGATAATGTTTAAAGATAGAAGAAATTGATAGTTATTCTTTTGTGGATTACGTGACTCTCAAGAAGATGATTCTTGTGTTTTGATGAGGCCAAGTGTTTTTGAATGCCCATCGTTTGGAGAAAATATTCGTTTTGGTAGAAACTTATTAAAGGAAGAAACTCTACTTGAAGGTAGGTATATTTCCTTATGTTTTTGTTATATGTAGTAAATGAATTCCTTAAAATTATGGGAAGGAACGTGAAACAAAAATGTTGTTGGTTTACGTTTCCTACTAGGTAATCAAAGACCGTTTACACACATCATCCTACTAGGTAATCAAAGTCCATTTACACACATTATAAGTTTATGATTTTCTTGTGGTTAACTTTCTCCTAATCATGTTTTTTATCACTCTCCCTCAGAACATGAACCTTTGTTTTTTATTCCATATCCATGTTTTCCTACATGGAATCCTAATATGGGTTAACTCGGGTAACCTTTGTACTTCCCTTTATTTCTTTTAATGTAATAGTTTTACTGACTCCTTTTCCGATGTGGGACTTTCAATGAAATTTCAAAACCCAATTTTTAAAATTGCGAGTACACAATTTCTTAAGGGGGGAAGAATGTAACGACCCTAAATTTTGAATAAATCTTGTTTCCGAATTTTGTGTGTTATTTTATTTTATTTTTATACTCAACAAAAATGTTTCATTTTATAACATGAGTATAATTAAAATTAGACCGTTGGGGTTTGACTATTATATGACCATTGGTCAATATGACCGCTTTGACCTAAACATTTCGATTTTTGTCTTTAAATATAAGTGATCTTGGATAATTAATATAGAAAGAAGATTAGATGGCCTCACCTAGTAGTCTTGGACCGATCAAAGCCCATTTAACAGAACATGGGAAGGAGGTGGCACCACTGGGCTTTGCTTTGGACCAAACCCAAGCCGAACTACATCGTGTGAAGCTAGAATGGAATCACCTTTGCGAGAAGTTCAAACTGATAGAAATTACTACTCATGTGATGTTGGCCGAGACTCCCTCATATTTTCTCACCTTAGCACACCTTACACTTAGGTCCTATGCTGGTGTGATAAGGGGGTATGTAAGGAGACCATAACTACCTTGTGTAATCCTTTATTTTAAATAAAAATTTTGATTTCTTCTTATGATAAAGTTTATGAATTTTCAAATGTCCGGGTAAATATAGCATGAATATTGTTTGTGAATTTTAGAGAAAGGATATTTTAGAAAATGTTTATGTAAACCTGAAATAATTAAAAACATGTAATGATATTCAAAAAATGGTCTTTTACAATTATGTCGTGTATGAAATTTAGAGTCTAATAAGATCAACTTGATTTTTGATGAATATTAAATTATGAATAGTGGTTTTATGATTAGGATTAGTAATGTGACCAAATGGATTATTAATCTCACTTAAATAAAGCATTAATATAATCTAGGCACCTTTATTAAGTAATGTGATTCAAAAAAATTATTAAATAACGGTTTCATAAATTATTAGTCAAGTATTAGTTTTTTCGTGTGAATAGTGTTTTTTAATTAAAAATTTAATTAAAAATATTTAGAAAATTATTTATATAAAATGAATTTCATTTTTGAAATCAGAGCATTGATATTTGGTTAAGGTGAAATTTTGGGAATTTTCTGAGAAAGTTGAATTTTCGATGAATAGTGAAAATACAGTTTTTAAGTTACCGGTGTTTAATGACATCATTAAATGATGTATTAAGTATGTAATCAATATGGTCGACTTATGAAGAGTAAGATATGTTATGAGGTGTCCCAAGTGGCCAATACCATGGTCAAATACCATGGGAAAGCCCATGGTTTTTTCAAAACCATTAATGAGGTGTCCCTTGGCCTTTAATGCCTTGTCCCCTCACTTTCCCTATAAATACCAAGCCATCCTCTCATCCATTCGACTCCCCACTCTCCCCCAACGAATTTATGGTCTCATTACCTCCCATGGATCCCTCCAAAGGTTCCCCCAAGCCCTCAAGGTCCCAACCTTTGTGTTTTAATAGTTACGTTTTAAGGTAAGGGATCATACCTCCCTCTTTCTTTTCAAGTAATCTCTTTTATGTCATTTCTTTTATGCTCCGTGATCTTATGTTGTAGTATGTTCTTTTATATTCATCTTACTTACATTTTTATGTTCATATGATTAGATAACCCCTCTTTCTCTCATCTATTCTTTTTAAGAATGTTTAAGTGGCGCCGTTAGGCTGCCAAATTTTTAAGGGATTCGTTCACCTTTCTCATTTTTTTCAAAGTTCTACTTTCATGTCAAGTCTTTCAAGATACTTTTTATTATGTTGGGGTATGATATATATATATATATAACTTAAATCTTATGTTCATATGATGATAGACCCTATTTTATCTCTTCAATTCAGTATTTTGATGTTTTAAGTGGGGCCCTTAGGCTGTCGAAATTTTAAGGGATTCTTTCACCCTTCTCGTTTTCAAGATCTATTTTCATGTCAAGTATTTAATGTTCTCTTTTATTATGCTGTGGTATGATATATCTATCTATAATACTGATATTTTATGATCATATGATGAGATACCCCATTTTATCTCTTCAATTCAGTATTTTGACGTTTTATGTGGCGCTGTTAGGCTGCCGAATGTTTAAGTGGTTCTTTCACCTTTCTCCTTTTTCAAAGATCTAATTCCATGTCAAGTCTTGCAAGTTAATTTTTATTATGTTGGGGTATGATATCTATATCTATCATACTGATCTTTTATGTTCATATGATGAGAGACCCAATTTGATCTCATCAATTCATTTTTGGTTGAAGTTTATGTGACGTCGTTAGGCTGCCGAATTTTCATAAGAGAAATCTTATTTTTGTCTTCCTTTCATGTTACTCATTTCATATGGTATATTTTAAAATTTCATTACCATGTTCTTAAATCCCTTATATTCTGTCCATCTACAGTTTTATGGGTTATTTATGAATTTTTGACTCATGTCCCCTCTCTTATCAGTGTTTTCTAAAACCCTGTAACCTAGCCATTATGTTGCAGAATTTTCATCTCAAAATGTCTCTCTCTTTTTCTAAAGTTCTTTTATTTTATAAAGTAAATAATCAAAGATCTTTCTTATATATGGGTATTCAAATATATACCAAAATGTTTTATTTTAAATTCTGGGATTTACATACATGAAACCCTCTTTCCCTTTCCGTGGGTTTAAAGTGACATAAAGATCATGTCTCTAAAGCAGTTTTTAAAATGTTATGATTATGAAATGAAACCCATTTATTTTATGATATATGGGTTGTTTATGAAATTATTTATGATGATATATGTGGCTCACATGATAATAAAGGTGAATTTAAGGGTGCACCCTGATAGCGCTCCAATGCATTGGATAAAGACTTAATCTCTAGAGATGACCTTTTAGACTGATACCTTGGTGAATAACCTTGGTAATTTCTAATGACACCTTGAGGATGGACCTTGGTTAAAAGAAATTATTGTCAATATTAAATGTTGTAGCCACATCTTCAAGTTATGAAAAATTTTGTTTTTATTATGGTATATTTCATGATTTCATTCTCATGCCTTAAAGTTATTTTCATGGCCTTATTGAATTATCTCAAGTTCACATGTAAAATGTTTCTCTTATTTCCCTTACTGGGACTTCTGCTCACCCTTTCTTTTGATGTATGTCCCCAGGTTATGAGATTCTGTAATGAACCAAGGATTAACATGAGGAGAATCCTTTCAAGTGTTTAAGTACAATGTTTTATGTTTTCATGTTTTAATTTCCTGGTTTCCAAGACACTGAACCTTAAAGATCCTCAGTTTTGTAAAATGAAATGAATGTTTATGTGATAAAAAGGCGGGATGCTATAAATAATATTTACCTTTTTTGTAAATATGATAATATTGAGAAAATTTGATCTGATTAAAAACAACCCATGATCTATGATTGCATCGACGTACAATGGAGGGGTTTGATATCGCAATCAACTACCTATAAGTGAGTTTTATGTTAGAAAATGTTTCAAAATCATCTGGACATGACGTTGTAAATATTATTTCAAGAAAGTCTTGAGGAAGAGGAAGGAATGTTGTTTGAGAATATCCCCTTCCATTTGTAATTGACATTCCATGATCTGAAAAAGTTATAGAACAATGATTTAACTAAAATAATAGGCATATAATCTTACTATATTTTTTACAAAAACTCATAATCCCTAAATTTGTTTAAACCTTTCCTCTGATACCATCCATAAGGACCTAACCTTAATCATTACATAAACATAAGTTAAATCAATAATTCAAATTTATTATCTTTTCAGGTTAGTGTTTCGTATAATTAAGACATAACTGTTACACAATAAAAAAATATTACAAAGTAGACAAGTCTTATAAATATTCATTTTTTCATAATCTAAAATATTTTGAAATAAATCGTGATTTAATTTTCTTGATAAAAATATTATAGTATATCATCATGACATCCAAATATCTCATACCCATCCTTGCACCCTAAGAAAACATTTTAAAAACATGGTACTTTCATAAAAATCTCAGTAAGGGAAATAAGATAAGGAATTAAAAGGTTATCCCATTAAAACTTATAAACCCATGAAATCATACTTTTCACCCATAAAACATATGATCTTTAACATACCTTATAAAATCATAAGACTCGTAAAAAACAGATAGAAATCATAAATCATAATGTTAAATTGTACCATCAATATCATACTTACATTGTAGCTCTCACATCTACATAGTGGATAACCTAAATAGCTACGTTGGGAATACCCATCAACGTGTATTCCCAAAATATCATAGTAGAAACCCTATTGTTTAACTCTATTTAATTACCCAATGCATTTTACAGCAATAACGGTCTCACCATCACTTAGTTTATCGCAAAAACACAAATATATATAATCAATTCCCATGAATTGTAACAAAATCATAAGGCATAAAAGAAGCATAAAAGAAAAAATAAAATTTCCACATTGCTATCACAAGATAATATTTCAATAAATTTTCATAATAAATATATTATCTAAAAAATATTCAATACAAAAATACATGAAAATGGAATACAATATTTTTTTCTTTTAAAACATTAAAACTTTTTGAGGAATCCAAATATACAATAATAATCACAATGGTGGAAAATTTTTGTCGGTAAGTACGTAAAATATATTTCTTTTATCATTTACTAATACAACTCATAGAAAAAGATTCCTTTTGAAACCCATTGAATGAAATTAAATGTAAAAAGTGGTTTATTATGCACTCTATAATATAATGAAGGTTCATATAATAATGAAATATCTCAATTAAATGATATTGAGATGAAATCTGTTACATTGAGTTTGACTCATCACGTACAATAGTTATATTCTAGAATAATAAACATAGGTTAATTTATAAATTCTTGAGAATATTTTCCAAAGATTATTACTCCTTTTTATCACTTATAACCAAGTTATAAAATATACATCATTATTTAAGTTACTATCAGTCGTTTTGTCGATATTCATTACTTGAGTCAAAAATGAACTTGTTATGTCTTAAATTGTACATGTTGTCATAATTCCACCATATCTATAATATTATTCATTAAATAATCATAACTTTTATACATTAATAATTCTTTTTAAATCCAACCATTATTCATGGTTATGAAAAATGTAAAATGTTATAATCGTGGAGATGGTAGGTCGTATGTACGCATGAGTAACATTTTCCATTTTTCATTGATTATTATGATGATATGATAATTATTATTTATATTTACAAAATGACCATAATATTATTTACATCATAATAATAATTTAAATATAATTATTTATATCATACAAGTAATGTGGTGAATAAAAAAATGCATCGCTTCAAGGAGGTGGTAGTTCACACGTACGCATGAACGATGTTATCATTATTATGTGCATGGAAGGAAAGAACATAATTGAAGTTAGATTATTTTACAAGGATAAATATATCTTGAATATAATATATAAACATTTATTTCATCATTGTAATCTATATTGATAGACGTTAATGAATAATGAACTATATCGGTTCGCGAGGCGGTAGTCTGCCGTACACATGAACAAAATCTTAATTTACCATTTGATTAAAATTGATATGGATTTAGGTTATGATATTAACATAATAACAAATCATTACATTTATGATAAAGGAGTTATTATTTCATCTTATAATAATAAGATCTCAAGGATTTGGAAAAATAAATAAAACAAAAACACATTAAAAAATGGAACATCTTCTTCAGCTGATCACCCTTGAAGAACACCTTAACACCTCTATGAAGGGTGTTCTACCTAAAATAAGTCCTCAGGAAAATGGGTAGAAATTCTGGGAAGGGGTTTGGGTAGATAATGGTTAGAAAAAAAGGATCTTGAAGTGTGTGTATTAGAGAATAGTGGGTACATTTTTATAAGAGAAGGGATGAGCAAACTTAGAAATGCATAAAATATTAAATTAATATAAACACATTTTTAATACAAATGAATATAACATGAGATATGTGTATGATAATATGAGGATAGTTATAACTCATCCAATTATTTTTAGAAATGTATTTATTTTATTTTAAACATTATCTTTCCGGTTTACCCTTAATTATTCTCTTTTAAATTTAATTGTGTTAACAATATATTAAATATTATGTTGCTATAAATATTACTTATATGAAGTAAATTTCCAATAATTGGACACTTAATAAACATTAAAACCTTATTATATTATCTTTATTATTTTAAATTATTTTAAGTATTTTTAAATAATTGAATAAATTATTATTTTTATAAAATATAAATTATGTTAATGTTTACACAATTCATTTCATTGAATGTATATTATATTTAAACATTGATATAAATTTGATGGAAACCATTTAATAGACATAAATCATGTCACAATCTCTAATAAAATTATTTTATGGCATTAATTATGTCAAATAATATTTAGTTTCATATTTACAGTATCATTTATTTGATAATTTAATTAATAAATCTATTTTTGCATCATCATTGTGACCTAATTAAATTTAATTATATTTTCCCTAAAAAGTGTAAATAAATATTCATTATTCATGTAATATTTTTTTTCTACATAATGAAAATTTATATTCTAATGTATCACTTATATAACCCCATATTAATATTTTTTTGTAAGAAGAGGCATGTTAATGATTTTTTTTATTTTTACATTAAATAAAATTTTATTAATGCCATAATCACACACAATTAGCTTCCAAATACCACAACTTCAGCCCAATAATTGTATTGGTTGGCCATAAATCATCTAATAATATTATTACAAGTGTTATGGTAGTTTTATATTAATATAATATTATTTTTACCCTTAATTTCTCGATAACTGTGGTGAATAAAATATTAAAGTTATCATTCTCCCAAAATTATTTTGATCCTATTAGATAACATTTTTCATAATTATTATAACCATGTATTTAGATTTTGAAATATTCAATTCACAAAAGTGACTAAAATTAATTTAATGTTAATATCGATGACAAATGGAGGAGACATGTTTTTAAAAAGTAAAAAACCATCTAAAGATTGACATGTGATTATATCCAATTTAAAAGTGAAATTTCTTCTAACGTAAAAAATATAATAGTAAATGAAAAAAACATCATCTAATTATACCTTAAAACCATGTAAATGTATAATATAGAAATATTATTAAAATAGATGAAAATAAATTTTAGAATTTAAATGAAGTATTGTTTCTCTACTAATTAAAAAAATGAAATTTTTCAGAAAATAAAAAAAATCAACTAAAGTTTATTTTTATTTCCCAATTATAAAGAAGAATTTTATTTTTTCAAATAGAAAATATAAAATTGACCAAAAAAATATATCTAAAAAGGGTTCTCCATCAAAAGATGGTAAAACTGCATTTTAAAAATAGGATAGTGTTT
Source organism: Viscum album (assembly GCA_963277665.1). Lineage (NCBI taxonomy): Eukaryota > Viridiplantae > Streptophyta > Magnoliopsida > Santalales > Viscaceae > Viscum > Viscum album. The sequence continues at coordinate 79,208,790 of OY728139.1, forward strand.
TATGCTTAAAATTCTATTTACTCTCATTTTTGGCCTCTAAAATTCATTAAAAGAAAGTAAAAAATTTTAATAAATTTTTTTCCACATAATATAGGTAGTTATTTTCATTCCCAACAATACAACTTATAGGTGTTAAAAACTATTTAAAATAATAAAGTAAATAATGTATTATTTTTCGGTATATCTCAGTCATGTGTGCTACATATGATTTTGGAGAAACCAATCATTATGTGTTGGGTACACTATTTGACATAATATCTCATTTAAATTAAAATTTATATTTAATTCATAATAGTTAGTAAATAATAACATTCTTATTCTATAAGAACATGGTATGTGATACATGGTTATCGGATGTTGAATACAATAATAACACACAGTTTCAAAATAGAGTTATGGTATGGTGGGATAATTATTATAATTTTATTATTTTAGTTTTCTTTATTATATTGTGGGAGTAAAAAATATCATATATTCTTTTTCAATTATGATAGGTCTAGAATCAATATCTGGGTTTTTAAAGAAGGTATGGGTCAACCCTTTAAGTGGTCTCTTGGGTACACAATAGTTTGAATAATCTATAAATGTGATTTTATATGTTGGTTTTCATTCAATATATGCATTCACATGTATACTAGTTTTTATTCATGATTTTTTTGGTGGTTTCCTAATATGTTTTATTCTCACACACTGTACTTTCCCTTTGGTGGGAATGTTTACATTATGGATGAAAAGTTCATTAGGTAATAGACCATTGAGAAGGGGTTTACCTAAAAAGATATATTATTTTAATGAATATAATCACATATAATATGGTACGATTTTTTATTTATGGTTTACTATATAATATAAATTCATTTTTAGTAATTTTATATTATTAATTTTATTTATTCTTATGTTACATACTACTATTTGTTATGATGATACTAAGGGTGTAGTATGCCCAAATGGTTTTGATCAAATCATACGGGGAGGAATTTTTGAGGTCATATGACACACTGAATTAGATACTGATCTAGTAAACTAGGTCATATATATTAAATAGATGTATTGAATCATTATTTTTATTTTCTTATAGTTTAACTGGGTAAATGGAGATATAATGGATCATAACATGGGATAGATGTTGTTTTTGTTATTTTATAGTATCAAAAATGTTGAAATCCTAGGTTGATAGGGATTTGGAATTGTAATTTTTTTTGTTATAACATTTGAGAAAATAATATTTTTTAGTATTATGTGATGGGATGTTGATTTTCTTCTACATAGAGCCGTGGTTGGAAAGAGTCATTCTTGCATGCATCACCATTGGTAAATTGAATCACATGACATATGAACACCTGTGTTTTCTTGAGGAAACCTATTTGAATTAAATAATATAGTATTCAGTTTTCTAATGTGATAATAATAACTTATCCAATGATTTTATAAATATTTATTTATTGTTGCTCAGCTTATTCAAGCCAACCTATTATGAATTTCTCGGTACAAATCACTGGAGTGTGATATTATAGAGATTTACATGTATTGGTGATTGTTTTTACCCAAAAGTGTTTATTAATAGTATGGGGATTCCCAATGAGGAGGAGATTTGTCGACTCATTTTTTTGACATATAATTTTCATTAGGGTACATAAAATGGAAGAATAGTCATTGTTTCAGGACATGTGTCCAGTATAAGATATTGTCTATAAATAAGGTGTGTTATTCCAGTGATAATGTGATATGAACCATGATATTGGTGAGTTAAGTTCATTATTAGAGTATTAGGGTTATTTACCTATATAATTTTAGTTGGTTATCCTAGATAAGGGAAGACTGATAGTGATGGGTTAGACCATGAATGCAAATTACCTCAAAATGGTAAGTGTGTGTAGATACATCATGTGATTTGAATGGAAAATAGGTGATGTTTGATCATGTGTTGAATTTAGGTGTATGGGATTTCATGGGTTTGTATGAGATAAAATAAAATTTGGAGTTTTGTTGGATTTCTATAATTGTATTGCATGGGAGGCATGATCATATGATTAGGTATTTGGGACTCAGATTGATGGGATGTAATTCCGGAAATCATGGGTTGATTATATAGTAATGTAATGTTTATAACTACTCGTCTATAATATTAGATCTAAAATGGTAGTGGTTATCCACCAATTTATGCGTTGTTTTTAGTATGCTCTAATATATTGGGAATAATATATTGAGATGTTACTCGATATATATTATATTTATATCATTGTTCCTTAGACCAGCCACGGGATAGTGAGCACATGGATTTATTTTGGTGAATTCAAACTTCCTTATCATTTAATGCATAATGGTTAGAGGAGGATGATGAATAAAAAAACTGGGAATAAGGTCATGTTATATTAATGGGTAGTAATTTTCTGTAACATCTTAGAAACACAGAAATATTTTATGGTACCTCAGTTTTAAAATTCAATTTCTTGGACAGCATGGGATACGCAGAACACCGAGCATAAAAATAAGACTGAATATTATTATTTAATTATGATAATTATCACATATCTATTGGACTTGTTAGAAGTAATTATATTAACTAATTTATTAAAATATATTTCACACATAGTTGTAAAATTAATTAAATTTGTTACCAATTAATTAAAAATAAAATGAAAACTAATTTAACATAATGGATGTGTTTTAATAAAAACAATTCTTTATTGCCACAATTTTATTTTATATTAATGAATTTAATTAATCACTATTATTGAATTATATTAATAGAGTTTTTATGTTATATTTTCATTAAAATGTTTTCTAATTCATTAAATACTTTGATAAGCTTAACGTAAGTAATAAATCATATTTGAAGCATAAAAATCTATATTTTTTTTCTAAAAGGCAATTTTCTACCTTTTATTGGAGAACCCACTTTAAAACTAAATTTTGAAACTATTATAAATCACAATTTAAAATATATACTTGATTATTTAAAATCATAATATTGAAATTATCATTGAGTGAAATTTTGGTTATTTTCAGATATGTTTTATTTTATTGATGAATAGTTAAATATAAAATATTTTATTAAAAAATTATGTGTTCATCTAATGTAGTTATATTGTCATATTATATTTATAATTTGTTTTAATGTATAATTAGTTCATTAAAACATCAATATAATCAATGTATCTAATTTTAATCAATTTCACATTTAAATTTTATATAAAAACCATTCCATCTTTTGAACATTTCACTTTAAATTCCAACATTTTTGTTTTATTTGTGTGGTTAATTTAAAATTTAGTTTTTCCAACTATGTTAATTTATTTTGTTAAAATGGATTCCATATTTAGAATCATGAGGTAAAATTAGGCTGTATGGTCATTTTCATTTGTATTCATAAAAAATTTACCACGGTAAAACATTTATTCATGTCTGTAGAGGTAAAAAATGAAACTGGTTAAAGTTAAAAAGGGTATTGTCTTAAAATACATAAAAAATAAAAAATTTAAGGGTTTCTTGAGGTATTTATTTACCCAAAAAAATTCCAAAAAATTTATTGTGTCACACCAATACTTATGATATTATTTATTATTATTATTTTATTTTTCTTTGAGATACTTTGTCGATTAATGGGCTGAGTCCGATTGAAATTTATCATTTTTCCTAAAGAATTATGGTTTTGGGATTGTCAGTGCCTGATGTATAGTAAGGGCATGACATAGTTGAAGATGTGCGGGTTCGATGAAATTACCCCGTGGCATGCTCGGTTCATATCTAAATAATTAGTTAAAAAATTGAATGATAAAGTTAAAAATCAATAAAATAGAAAATAAATAAATAAAATGAATTAAGGATAGTTTTAAAGATAAGAATAATATTAATATCATTTTAAAATATTATTACTGTTATATTGGATAATAATTTAATTGAGAATATATTTTTTTATAAATTTATTTAGTTGAATGTAATATATTTTATTTCGTTTATCAAGTATAATATTATCGAATTATTATAATAATAATAATAATCTTATTTTTAATTAATTATTTTTAGGGCTTGGAACACCCTCCCCATTCTTGGCGTCGAGATGTATCTCTACCAAATCCTCTTGGCATCACGCAACATCTCTTCCCCTAACCCCAGTGCACCTCCCCTCAGCCTCCCATATCTCCTAATCGACACACCACTCCGACAATCGTCTCGAACCACCACTGCCTCCCCTCCTTGCATGAAAGTCTTCAGTGTCCCACCACACTTCAAATCCAGCAGCCCCATGGTTGTCCGTATGCCAGAACTGTGAACCACCGGCCCTTCTCCTACGTCTGCGGCATTCATCGGCACCCTGTTCTCCTTCCATGTGTGTTGCTTCCCTTCGGGTAAACTCACCCCTTATTTTTGGAGTATCTCTTTTAAATTTCAGGGAGTTTGATTTGGTTGGGGATTAACCTTGGTGTTTTTCATAGATATTTTTGTTTTATTTTCCATTCTTGGGTTGCTTGAGGTGTGACTAGAATGTGATTGGGGTTTTCTCATTGATTATTGGGGTTTTCTACTCATGTATGGTGGTTCCATGCCCAAATATTTTTAAATGATTTAATTTTCTTTTTAAATCAATTTTACCCTGCACTATAATATAATTTTGTTGTGAAAATTATTTTTTTGTTATAGTTTAGCATACATATTTGATGAATTATACTTTCCAAAGGAAATTTCTATGTGGTTAATATGGGTCATGATGTGGAGATTGTTGGATGTGTTTGGAAAATTGTTAATGTTTTCAAAAAGTGTTTTCAAAAGTGATTGAGTTGCAAGTGTGATTAATGTGGATTATTTTTCAAAATAATATAAATTATTTGGATGTGTTGGTTTTTGATGGGATCCTTGAAGTATGTTTTATGGGTGATAATGTTGTTTTTTAGGGGATTTAATGAGCAATTATTTGGACAGATTTTCTTTTCAACATGTAATTTTTTTTTATTTTAAGTTTACAGTCTTATTTTGTTTTTGGTATACTTTTATAAATTTTTCAAATACTTAAATAAATTGTGTTAGTGATGGGAACATGTTTTGAAGGTTTTGTTATGTCTATATATTCTTGATAAATGTATTGTTGTGTTCCTTTGAAGTGTTTTTAATAATTGTGTCAATGATTTATTAAACTGAGTTGTATTGTGGAGCATGGTTTAAAAGTGTTTTGGTGTGAATTTGGGTTTAAATAGTATTTTGGTGTAAATTTTTCGAGGGCTAATTTTGAATTGTTTCAAAAATTGTTTTATTGATTTAATAAATTATATGTGTTGTGCGTGGACCCTTCTCTGTGGGTTCGAGTTACCCATCTAAAGGTGACTCGCATGCATGTGCATGGGAAAGTGGATATATACATATATATATATATATATATATATGGTTTCCACTTTTAAATGTATAGTCATCCATGGTAGTGAATATACATGTATGGGGCATGGTGTTCCCATTTATATATATGAAAATTCATATATAAGCGAGTGGAAACAAGTGTATACATCTAAAAATATATGTAAGGATCCCCTTGGACATGTTTATGGCCATTTAGGTGTGTGCATATGGTTTATGTGTCCTTATATGTATATTAAAGTGCATACACATAGTGGGGGAAACAGATTTTATTTAAAAAGTGTCAGGAGCCAAAGTGGACGGCATGGTTCCACCTTGAGGTAGGTTCCCTGTGCCCGGACCCTTAATTAGAATTTCCATAATTTCTTGGTGTTTTATTAAGAATTAATTTTATGCTTCAACATTGAATTCATATACTCTATATATATTTATATATATGTATGTATGTATGTGAATTGATTCAGTTCTTGAAAAGTGATTTCTTTAGTGTTTTGAATATAAACCGGGTAGTTCCAAAGATGTGTGGTCTTTTGGGAGATTTTTTTGTAAATGTGAAATGTCATGTTGTCTTTCTAAAGAGGTTCCAATGGGATTTCCAAATTGGTTTTTTGTGTAAACTCAAGGTTAAATGGTAGTTTATTTTCTTAAAAGGATTTTTTCATTATTTAGCATGGTTTTAAACTTCCTGTAAATATGCAGCACATTTTTTATGTAGTTAAGCATTCGAATCATTTTGGAAAACAGAATAAGGTTGGGTGACTATATTTCTAAAATGAAACTAATTCCTTGTAAATAATTAATTCATTTTTAACTTTATGAAAAGTTTGAGAAAAATGTAAACCCCTCTTGAGATATAACCCTCCTTGTTTTAGAAAATGATATGTTCATGTGTGTTAGTTTTATGAAAACTCCCCACCAGTTGATATTGAGAAGAATGGGAAATATTGGGTATCTACATGGACATACTAGGACAAGTAAGCTAGATGAAACGTAAGTGGTTATTCCTAGTTTCATCTAGCAGGACTGATGCTACATCACTAACTACACATTTGTGAGGATTGGAGACCACTAGGTTATAGGTGTTTTCCCTATTAGTGGTGTGTTCATGAGAATGTATATCGTTGTTGTTCATATGCCACATTTACACTAAGGTATGAAAATAATAAGTCCCTAACTAACACCAGATACTTAGGGATTTCCCATCGTTCTTTTAATATAATTTCTAATTCAGTTGTTTCATGATGGTTTCCTCTTTCATTAAATCAATATTTATATTTAAATTGATTCTCATTCATTTTGAAACATTAATGCATGTATGTTTTCTATTTTGTAAATGAAGTGGTAGAGAAATTTTTTCATTAATAGGGAAAACCTGTTACTTGATTATGAAAGGAATGAAAAACAATATTTTAATGGGTTTTATTATTAAAATGGCACATTTTGGGTTTCCTTTTAATGGTAAGGGATTAGGGCATTGTTATTCCTTTCCCTTCCTACTGAACATCTTCGCGATCACTCCTACTTTAAATTTAAGTTTCACATTTTGGTCTTGGATCACTCTTGGTGAGCGTGGTTCTTTGTTTGGTGGTGGACCATTGGGTCACTTAGAGGTTTGTCTTGCTGGTTGTCTTCAATTTATCTTCATTTTCAATGGTTGTTTTTTTTCAGTTTATTTTCAGATATCTTTCTTTTTTATGGGCCAAAACCTTACCAACTATCTCACCATGATGCCTCTCACTAGTTTCCAACCTGTGGGGATCGAGGACTCCATTCGGGACATGTCGCATATCGGGTTGGGCACCGAGTCAGATGTTGATCCATATTGGTTCATGAAAAATGGCATCAGAGGTAGATTTTCTCTCTTGAGTCATGTTCCATGGGAAATAGGCTGGTTAGAATAGATCCTGGATGGTCAGGACATGAAATTCCAATTACAAATAGGGTGTATGTCCAACACACCTTATGATGGAACTCATGTTATCAGTAGATATTGGGTTTCATCTGAGTACTCTGGCCTTTGTGATTTCTTCTTATTTGGGAAATGAAAAGGTGGTTGGGGGAAATAGTCTCAGTGAGCTCGTAGGGCCTAGAAATCCATGTGTAACTGGGGACATTTTCCTATAATACATTCTTTTGTAGTGGCGTGATTGTCAAATGACCTCAAAACAGATGTCCAAGTTAACCAATGACACTATTTTCCTCTTGCATCATTCATTTTCTATTTGTTTTTGAAATGTGGAAATTTGGTTTTTATGTAAAAACGATATGGTCTTGGAAATGTTTTTGAGATTAAGTACTTTAAAAAGAAACTGATGTGAGAGGTTTGAAAAGTGTGGGTTGAATTTTATTGGTTTTGAAAAATGGAAATGTCTAGTTTTGATCCTTGGGGATATCATTGAAAACCACATGCATGGGTATATATATAAAGGTAAATGGTCAATGGTATGAACAGATGAGTTCCTGGATGTACATGAGGTGGGTTCCCATTTTCTCATGAGAACATGCATGTCTGAGGCCCATGAGATACCATTAGTGTTTGTCTAACCCACCCGCTTCAATTATTTTCAAAAAGTTATGTTAAAGGACAAATTTGGAATTTAAATAACCGATGATTGTGTTGCATGTCCTTGTATTTTGGTAATGTTTTATGTAATGATTTTCAAGATGAGAATACTTTTTGGCTGATTTTTGTCTTGAGTTTGAATTCTTATTGGTTAGTTGGTGTGAAAGTGTGTGGTTACTGTATTCATTTGAAATGTACTTCAGGAAGCCCTTGCAATGGTTCCCCCTACACATTTTTTGTTCTATTATTGTATTCCTTTTCCATTAGAGTAGTTTTATTGGGTCCAAGTTTTTCTTTCTTTACTAGTGTTATCCCGCATGATGTGTTAACATGATATTGATGTGTGGCTATGAGAAATATTATGTTGGTCATCCCTTTAGTTGATTAAAGCGAGGACTTTACATTTTGATTAATAGTGCTAATTTTATCCCTTTTTTTATTTCGGTTAAGCAGATCCTTCCGTAGTGGGATAATAGATTCATGAAGAGTTGAAGGGGTTTTTGGTATCATTTAGTTGTCTGGGTCATTGGGTATGAAGTTCGAGACCATTGTGTCTGAAGGTCTCCCTGGAAAAAGTGAAAGGAATTCCAGCATGGAATGGTGAAGGCAATTCAGTGTTTTGGTGCTGACTGGTGTCTTGAAAGGCTTTGTACTGGATTCATTGGCTGTAAGGGTCATATTTGGTGATGTCTTGCAACATGTGTTCACATTGATGTGCAAGGGTGGATTTCAGAGAATCCTCTAGGAATCCTTCTTTTCATAGGAGCGTGTCCTCCTCTTGGGTAGTTATAATATTACTTTTCTAAGGTGAGTGCATGGGACCCCGACCTTATTTCTAACATTGGTTTTGAAGGTGAAGGTAGTATAAATAATTTCCTGTAGCCATTCCATTCCGAATGTCCTATTTCGGTGTGTGGGATTCTCCGTGGTAATGAAGAGGCATGGTCATCTCGTTACCTTAATGTCCTGGTGGTTGTCTCCCACCAGATGTAATCTATTTTAGTGGATTTTATGGGGTCTGTTTTGTTAAATTGGCCTCAATTTTTATTAGTTCTCATCCCGAGATGTGAAGATATTAGTTTGTATTCAGCTATGGTTTTGACACCCTTGTAGTTAGGCCCCACCTGCCCCACCCCTTGTGGTGGGTTGTTTGGTCAGTGACGAGAAGCCTCTGAGTTCGAGTTATTACTTTGGTGCTAATGGTTGTGAAACCCATTGTGGGTCTCACTAAAATTACAGAAGAATAAATATATATTAGTCTTTTATTAATGGTGGGGAGATTGTTTGGGCCTCCCCATGCCAGTTTTTCTGTCATGTATCGAGGGTTTGTTGGTTCCTTATGGTTTGAAGTATGTTAGGGCATCCCCATGTTGATCTTCTAGTTATATTTCTAGAGATGGCTTAGTGGTAGGATATGAGAGTATTCTTTGGGATGTGGTTTGATTTTTCTCACTTGTTTCAAGAATGTGGTGTGAGTTCTGTTTGGTAGTGTGTGAGGTGTTCTAACTAATGAAATTGGATTGTGCATTTTGGGAATTCTCTTTCCCTTTGACTGATCGACTATATATGTTTAAACTCTTAGAGGTGGGTGGCTTGTAATTGGGAGTTTATTTTGGTCCCCTGAGTTTATTTTGTAAGTCTCTTCCTTCGATGATAGTGTTCTGACTTTTTCTTGTAGGGTTTTTCTCGGGAATCTATTTGGACTGATAAGGGGGCATCAACTTCCTTATTGGGGTTAGGCCCTGTAGTTTCTTTCTAGGGGCGCAAATCTTTTTGGTGGAGAAAATTATCACACCCTAACTTTTGAGAAAATTTATTATTATTATTTTATTTTTCCATGAGATATTTTATCGATTTGCAGGCCAATCTAATTTGAAATTTTTCATTTTTGTAGATAAATTAAGGTTGTGGGCTTGTCATCACCCGATGCCCGGAAATGGAAGGGCATGGTTGAAGCTGCATAACTTTTGCTGAAATTGCCGTGTGGCCTACCTGGTGCACAAATAATTAATTAATTAAATGAATAAATTATAAATTTAAAAATAATAAAATGGAAAAATATATATATAATAAATTAATAAGAGTATTATTGATAATAATATTAATATTATTTTAAAATATTATTATTATTTTATTAGATAAAAATTTAATAGATAATATTATTTTTTTATAAAAATTTTATAATGTTGATTATTATCAAGTTTTTTAGTTTATTACGTTTATTATTGTCTAATTATTATTATTATTATTATTATTATATTTCTTTTTAATTTATTAATTTTCTTATGGCTTGGAACACCCTCCCCATTCTTGTGGTCAAGTTGTAGCTCTACCCCTCCCCCTTGGTATCATGCAACATCTCCTCCCCTAACCCTAGCGCACCTCCCCTCCACATACCTTACCTCTTGACCAACACACCTCTCTAGAAACCATCTCACACAGCCACGACCTATCCTCCCTATGCGCATATCTCCGACGAACTACCTCCCTTCCAGCAAATCACCCCCATGTCTTTCCCTCTATCGAAATAGTGAACCGTCAGCCCTCCCCCGGCATCTGCATCCTTCATCGGTGCCCCATTCTCCTTTCGCACTGTCCCTCATTTTGGAGTTTCTCCTGTAAATGTCATTGGGTTTGATTTGGTTAGGTCTTATCCTTAGTGGTTTGGTTAAATCTTGTTGTGTTATTGTCCATTCTTGGGTTGTTGGAGGTGCGATTTGCGTGTGATTGGGAGTTTCACATCATTTTTTTTGGGATTTCTAGTCTAGGTAGATGGTTCCATGCCCATATATTTTTAGTTGATTTAATTTCCCTATTTAATAAATTTTAGTATGCACTATTTTTTAAATGTGTAGTGTGAATTATATTTTGGATAAAATTTGGCATGCATATTTGATGAATTAGAAATTCTAATGGAAATGTCAATGTGTTATATAAGTAACAAGCTGTGGAAATTGATGGATGTGTTTAATAATTTGCTGAAGGTGTGGAAAACATGTTTTCAAAATTACATGAGTTTCGAGTGTGATTAAAATGGGGGTTTTTAAAACGAATATAAATTATTTTGATGTGTCAGTTTTTGTTGAGAGCCTTGAAATATGATTTAGGGGTGTGAATGTGGATTCTGAAGGGATTCAATGTGCAATTGGTTTGGAAATTTTTTTTCAAATTGAATTGTGTTTATTTTATGTGTAAATTATCATCATGTTTTTAGATAGCCTTTTATAAATTGAATAAATAGTTAAATAAATTTTTTTAGTGATACGAACGTGTTTGGAAGGTTTTGAAATGTCTATTTTTTCTTGATGCATATCTTGTTGTGTTCCTTTGAAGGGTTTTTAATAATTTTGTTCATGATTTATTTAATTGAGTTGTATTGAGGATCATGAATGGAAAGAGTTTTGGTGTGCGTTTGTGTTTAAAAAGTTTTCTCATATTAATTTTTGTGGTGCTAATTTTGACGTGTTTCATAAATTGGTTTGTTGATTTAATAATTTATATGGTTAGTGTGTTGTCCTTTTTATGTGGTTTCAAGTTTCCAGGTCAAATGTGACTTTCCTTCATGTTCAAAGGTATGTATATATATATTTATATATTTGTGTGTGTGTGTGGGTTCCCTTGTTACATGTATAGTCATCCATGGAAGTGAATATACATTTAAGGGGCTGGGTGTACCAATGAATATTTATGAAAATGAATATTTAGGTTACTGGCGACTATTATATGCATATAAACATATATATGAGGATCTCTTGCACACTTTCATGTCCATAAAAGTGTGTTCATAGGGGATATGTGTCCTTATATGTATGTGAATGTGCATATTCTTTATGGCGGAGCAAAAGATTTTAGTTAAAATGCCCCAAGAGACAAATTGGACAGCTTGGTTCCACAATGAGGTAGGTTCTCTATATGCTAACCTTTAATTAAAATTTCTATAATTGCTTGGTGTTTTATTAAAAATGAATTTTATACTTCTACATGAAATTCATATGCAATATATATATGTAGTTATGTATGTATGTATGTAAATGGTTTTGGTTCTTGAAAAGTTATTTCTATGATGTTCTGATCATAAATTGTGTATTTCCAAAGACATGTGGTCTTTCAGCCAGTTGTTTTGTAAAAGTGAAATGGAATGATTTTTTTCGAAAGAAGTTACAAAGTGATTTCCAAAATGGGTTTTCATGTGAACTGAAGTTTAAAGGGTAGTAGATTTTCTTAAAAGGATTGTTTCAATCTTATGTTTGGCTTTGTGCTTGCAGAAAATATGTATCGCCTTTGATGTGTAGTTATGCTTTCTAACCATTTTAGAAAACATAATAATATTGGGTGATTGTGATTATAAAATATAATCATTCATAGTAAATAATTAAGCCGTATGGAACATTATGAATAGTATGAGAAAAAGGAAAACCCCACTTTTTATAGGCCCCCTTGTTTTAGAAAATGATATGTTCATGTATGTTAGTTTTATGAAAACTTACCACCACTTGACATTGAGAACAATGGGAAAACCTGAGGATCTATGTGGGTGGACTACGACTAGTAATCTAGATGATACATAAGTGGTTCATCCTAGTTTTGTCTTCCAAGAATGACACCAGAACACTAACTATACATTTTTTATGATTGGAGAACACTAGGTTTTAGGTGTGTTCCCTACTAGTGTCTCGTGCACAGGAACGTAGAACATTGTGGTTCATATGCCACGTTTACACTAAGGTATGAGGATCCTTGGTCCCCAACTAACACTAGCTCCTTAGGGATTTCCCATGGTGGTTGTGATATGAATTTTAATTTATTTGTTTCATGCTTATTTCCTATTTTGTGAAAACCATATATAAATTTAAATTTATTCCCTTTCTTTTTATAATGTTAATGCATGTTTGGAATAAATTTTTAAAATGTAGTGGTAGAGAAATTTTGTCCTTAAAAATGAAAAACTGTTACTTGATTTTGAATTGAATGAAAAATTACATTTTAATGTGTATAATTTTAAAACTAGCATATTTTCAATTTATTTTAAATGGTAAGGGTGTAGGGTGTTGTTATTCCTTGTCCTTACTACCAAGAATATTTGTTCTCGTGCCAATGTTACCTTTCAGTTTCAGGTTCTGGTATTGGATTGCTCTTTGTAAGCATGGTTCCGTGTTTGGTGGTGATCCATGGGGTCACTTCGAAGAACTTCTAGCTAGTTATATTTATTTTATCTTCCATTTATAGTGTTATTTTTGTTATGTTCTGTTTATTTTTAGTTGTCTATCATTTGATTCATGGAAAAACCATTCCCAACATTCTCACCATGATGCCCAACACTAGTAGCCAGTTCGTGGTGATCAAGAACATCCTTCGGGATATGTAATGGACCGAGTTGGGTGCTGGGTCCGATGGAGACCTTCCTTGGTTTGTTAGAAAATGGTATCAGAGGTAGGATTTATCTCTTGAGTCTTTTTCCATGGTAAAGAGACTAGGTAGACTGGAGCTAGTGTATTTGGGACTTGACTTTCTGATTATGAGTAGGGTGAATGTTCCGCACACCTCCTAATAGAACTCAAGTTATTAGGAGAATTTGGGTCTCATCTGATTCATTGTCACTTATGGTAACTTTTTGATTGGAAAATGAAATGGGAGTTAGAGAAATGGTCTTAGTGAGCTCACATGGACTGGTAATCCCTGTAGAGCTAGAGACATTGTCCTAGAATACTCTCTGTGGCGGTGGCGTGATTGGTGTATAACTGCCAACCATATGTCCATGTCACCCACTGTCACAAGATTCGTCTTGCTTCATTCCTCATCTATTTCTTTTGGAATCATCTAAATTTTGTTATTATGTAACGATTATTTGTTATTGGAATTTTTTTTGAAATGAAGCACTTTAAAAAAATTTATTTGTATGGTTGGAAATGTGTAGGTTGAATGTTTTCGTTTTGAAAAATGGAAAGGTCTGGTTTTGACCATTTGTGTTATCAGGGGTAAGAACATGCATTGGTATATATGGAAAGGGAAATGGTAAATGGAATTAGATGATGGGTTCTTGGATGGAAATGATATGGGTGCTCGATTTAGAATGGGAACATACATTTGTGAGGCCCATGTGACACCATTATTGTTTGTGCAACCCACAAAGGAAAGTTTGCCATTTTAATAACCACTCATTGTGTGTATTGTCCTTGTTGACTTGGAATGTTATAAGTGAGGAATTTTGATCTGAGAATCCTTTTTGGATGATTTGTGTCTTTAGTTTGAATTCATATTGGTAAGTTGTTGTGAAAGTGTGTGGTAAGTGGATTCTTTTGAAAAGTTATTCGGGAATCCATTGCAATGGTTCCCCTACACGTTTAGTGTTCTCTTGGGCATGTATTGACCATTGTGAAACTTTTATTGGGTCCATGGATTTCTTTCTTGACTATTTTATGCCCCCATAAAGCGTTAACATGCGATTGAAGTGTAGCCACCTGGAATATGCCATGTGACTTCCCTCTAGTTGATCCATGTAAGGACCTTCCCCCTTGAGTGTAACTGGTAATTATATTCATTTTTCCTTTTCGGTTAAATGGATCCTCTCACAGCGGGATGATATATTCAAGAGGATTTGAAGGTGGTTTTGGTATCATGGATTTCTCTGCGTGGTTGGGTATGTAAATTGGACCCATTGTATTTAAATATCCTCCTGTAAATAGATAATGGAATTTCTACTTGGAAGGGTGATGGTCAATCAGAGTGTGGGTGTTGACCGGTGTCTGGAAAGGATTTTTAATGCTTTCATTGGTTGTAAGGGTCATGTTGGGTGTTGTCATGTAGTGTGAGTTCACAAATATGTGAAAGGGTTGATTTTGTAGAATCCTCTTGGAAGCCCTTTTTTTATTGGAGTATGTCCTCCTCTTAGGTAGTTCTATTTTTCTTCAAAGGGGGGTGTATGGGACCCCGAACATATTTAAGTTATCGGTGTTGAATCTGAAATCAATTTAAATCATTTCCTAGAGCCATTACATTTTTACTGACATGTTTGGGTGCACAGGGCTTCCTGTGACTATGAAGAGGCATGGTCGTCTCGTTACCATAAATTCTCAGTGGTTGTGTCCCACTAGATGTAATCTCTTTTAGTTGTCCTTTTAAACTATTTTGTGTAAATTTTCTCAATTTTGATTAGTGAACATCAAGGGATGTGAAGATGTTGGTTTTTCTTCAGTTGTGGTTTTGACAACCTAGTAGTTTGGTCCATACCACCCCACATCATGAGGTGGGGTGTTTGGTTAGTGGCGGGAAGGCTCTAAGTTCTTGAGTTTCCATTGGAACTAATGGTGGTGAGACCCATTGTGGGTCTCATTGAAATTCCTAGGGAATACATTGATATTATCCTATTATTAATGTTGTGGAGTCCATTAGGGCCTCCCCATGTCGGTTTTGTAGTCTTTTCACAGGGGTTGGTTACTTTCTACTGGTGGGAAGTCCATTCAAGCCTCCCCATGTCGATATGTAGGATCTATTTCTGGATATGGATCAGTTGTAAGATACCAGATTACTCTTCAGGATGGGGTTTGATTTTTCTCACTTGTTTCAGGAATGTCATGTGGGTTATTTTTGGCACTGTTTGAGGTGTTTTAACTAAATATGTTGTATTGTGCATTATGGGAAATCTATTTTTTTATTGATCAAATGGAGATGTTTAAACTCTTGGGGATGGGTGGATCATAATGGAGGGTCCATTTCAGTCTCTCAAGTAAATATTGATATGGGGGAATAATTTTTTTCATTGGGGTTAGGGGTTGTTGTGTATTTAAAGGGGAGGAAAGCCTTACAGTGTAAAGAATTGTCACACATGGTCTTTTCTGATAATTAATTTCTATTATTTTAATTTCATTTGAGATATTTTGTCGAGTTGCGGGTAGGGCTCGATTGAAATTTTGTGTTTTTACTAATAAATTAAGTAATTGGGCTTGATAGTTCCTGATGCACGGGTAGGTAAGGGCATGGTTGAAGCCGTGCAGCATTGCTGAAATTATTGTGTGGCATGCCCGATGCATAGCTAATTAATAAATAACTAAAATGAATGATAAAGTGTAAATGTAAGAAAATGAAAAATAAAAAAATAAAATGAATTAAGTAAGGTTTTAGTGATAATAATAATATTAATATCATTTCAAAATATTATTTTTATTATATTGGATAATAATTTAATGAAGAATATTATTTTGATTATTACAATTTTATTATATTTATTATTAGAATTTTTTTAGTTTATTATGATTATTATTATCTAATAATTTTTATTATTATTATATTTATTATTAATTAATTAAATTTTTAATGCTTGAAACACCCTCCCCCTTCTTGATCTTGCGAAACACCTCTCCCCCTCCGCCTTTGCGTCGAGTCAAATCTCCTCCCCTAGCCCCAGTGCACCTCCCCTCCACCTCCCATACATCCTGACCAGCACACAACTCAGGCAACCGTCTCGTAGAGCCACAACCTCAGCTCCCTAAGCGCATGTCTCCAGCATCTCGCCTCCCTTCCAGTTCAGGTAAACCTCTTTCTCATTTTTGGAGTTTCACCAAAAAATTTCATTGAGTGTAATTTATTGGGGGGTTAACCATGGTGTTTTGGTTAAATCTGGTCGTGTTATTGTCCGTTCTTGGGTTGCTGGAGGTGCGATTGTCATGTGATCGGAAGTTTCACATCAATTTTTGGGATTTTCTACTTGAGGTTGGTAGTTCATTTCCTAGAAATTTTTAACGGATTTAATTTTTCTATTTGATCAATTTTAGCATGCACTATACGTTAATTGTGTAGTTTGAATTCTGTTTTGGATATAATTTGGCACGTATATTTGTTGAATTATAAATTCTAAAAGAAATTTCCATGTTGTTTATATGTTACATTTTTCTGGAAATTGTTTGATGTCTGTAAGAAAAATTTAAGGGTTTAAAAAGGTGTTTTCAAAAGTTCTATAGCTGTTAGTGTAACTAATGTGGGGTTTTTTTCAAAAGATAATAAATTATTTTGATGTGTTGGTTGTTTTGGGAGCATTAATGTTTGTTTTAGGGGTGTGAAAGTGGGTTTTTAATGTATTTAATGGGAAATTGGTGTGGAAATATTTTCTTTTCCTCTTGGTATTATGTTTATTTTAAGTGTAATGTCTTATTTTGTTTTTTGGTAGCGTTTTATAAATTGTGTAAATAGTTTAATAAATGGTGTTAGTGATTCGAACATGTTATGAAGGGTTTTTCATATCTATATGTTCTTGATGCATTCTTGGATGAGTTCCTTTCAAGTGTTTTTAATAATTTTTTACATGAATTATTAAAAAAAGTAGTTTGACAGATCATGGTAGAAAAGTTTTTTCGTGCGGGATTGTGTTTAATGAGTGTTTTGGTTTAAATTTTTCTGGTTCTAATTTTGAAGTGTTTCATAAATTATTTTATAGATTTATTAAATAATATGTGTGGTGTGTGGTCCTTACTCTGTGTTTTTTATTTTCAAGGTCAATGGAGACTCACCTGTGTGTGCATAGGTAAGTATATATATATATATATATATGGGTTTCCCCATTATATGACTAGTCTTCCATGGAAGTGAATATATATGTATGGGGCTAGGTGTGCCCATATATATATGAAAATGGATACATAGGCGAGTGGAGACTAGTATATCAATATAAAAATATATGTAACGATCCCCTTGAACATGTTCATGGCCATATAGGTGTGTGCATAGGGGATATGTGTCCTTATATGTCTATGAAAGTGAATATGATTAGTGGGGGAGAATCAAATTTTAGTTAGAAAGCTCCAAGATCCTATGTGTACAGCTTGGTTCCACAATGAGGTAGGTTCCATATGCCTTTACATTTAATTAGAATTTCCATAATTTCTTGTTTTATTAAAAAATCATTTTCGACATCTATATGAAATGCATATGCAATATATATTTATATGCATATATGTAAATGGTTATAGTTCTTGAAAATTTATTTATTTGATGTTTTGAATGTAAAGTAGGTAATTCCAATGATGTATGGTCTTTTGGATGAATTTTTTCGTAAAAGTGAAATGACATGTTTGTTTTATAAAGAAGTTACAACATGATTTTGAAAGGAATGAAATAAATATTTTAATGGGTCTTATTTTCAGACTAGAATGTTCTGGGGTTCCTTATACAGGTAAGGACATAGGGTGTTGTTATTCCTTGCCATCCTACTGAGCATCTTAGTGCTCATGCCTACATTACTTTCCAGTTTCACTTTCTGGTCTAGGATTTCTCTTGGTGAGCGTGGTTCTATGTTTGGTGGTGACCCATAGGGTCACATGGAGGTATGTCAAGCTGGTTATCTTTATTTTTTCTTTTATTTCTAGTGTTTTTTTTTTGTTTTTTTCAGCTAATTATCAGCTATCTTTTTTCTGTTTATGGTCCAAACCATTCCCAACTGTCTCACCTTGATGCCTGACACTAATTGCCAGCCCTTGGGTATCCGAAATTACCATTAGGCCATGTAGTGAACTAGGTTGGGAGCCAGGTCAGAAGGCACCCCGACAAGGTTCATGAAAAATTTTCATCCAAATTTGTGGAAATTAATGTCACCTCCAGGTGGTCATACTTAAAAAAAGAATAATTATTATTTCAATCCCTTAAACCCACCTCTCATAAAGTATAGATATCGACCCTCGCCACCTCATCCAAACCCAAAATCCTTGAATCTACTAACATCTATTCCAAACCCTCTACTACATACTCTCCAAACATCCATGTTCTTCTGGTCTCACCAAAAGACCAAATACAAGGTCCTCTTGGTGTCCTTCATGTTGGTGAAATCAAAGAGATTCTTTTCTCAAAACACCACTCGTAATTTCTTTTCTTTTTCTACATTCTCCTCACTTCATTATCCAAAAAGAAATTAAAAACATAATAATCATGGATATACTATAATTTTATGTTGAAAATGGAATATCTTATATTGAACCTTTCCATAACCTCTTATTATCCAAGGAAGCAATAATGTTGTCTAACTAATGTTAGTTAATCACCTCTATGGGTAATATTTGTGTATGTATTCCATTAAAATCTTTATGGATATTCATAAAACTATTTTCAAGGAAAAATATTATTATAAATAAATATTATTTAAAATTTCTTTTTCTTTAACTAATATTTAGTCATAATAATAAACTAAATTAACCCAGTTTGTGGTTTTTGGAAAAACAACCAAAATAACAAGACAATTATCATTAACATTTTATCAAATGAATCATCCTAATAAAAGACATAAATATGAAATCTGGGACCATTAGAATTTTGTAAGTTTATTAATGATATTTAATTCACCTCCATTTCTGTAATCAAATATTATAAGGACATATATAATTTTACAAAAATGAATTGATCATGAAACCAGGAATCAAATGCATTTAAATCAATGAAAATAATGAAATATTGTTAATTAATGGCTCATAAGATGTTATAAAATCATTACATAAGGTATTATTAATGTGAATATAGTTATTTTATGATTTAATTAAATTATTCACAATATAATATATGTGGTTCAATTATGAACCACTAAAGGGGGGGTGTGAGGTATAGTTTTCGCGTCTCAATTTCTTTAGTGAGTTATATTAATTATTTAACACTAGTTTCTTTGGTGTAGTGTATATATACATCCCATTGATATTAAATATCATCAATATATTTATCTTAAAGTTATTAAATGTATAATTTTATAATTATTACTTTTATGTTTCATTAAATTTTACATATTACAAGTGGTAATGAATTTCATAACACAATTTCTATTGATTGGGTTATACATCTAATTTGTTAACTATATTATGAAAAGATTATGTATGAAATCCACTGATTATTTATTTATGTTATATTACCACATCTGTAGTTTGGAAACAACATTCCTGCACATAATCACCTCAATGATATAAACTTTCTAAGTGGATTTCTAGTATCACTTTTATTTCTCCATGACTTATTCCATATTCACCACTTATTTTTTGTGGTGTATATAATACCTAGTAATGTATTTTAGGTTTTTTATCTTTAAATTTAAAGGGATATACATATCAGTTGGAGTATATATCATTCAAAGGGTTGATGGTTTCAAGGTTACTAAATAGATTCATTGTCTTGTGATGGTAGACATTCTGATGAGAATGGTGTCTAACATTCTCCATAAGATATTTATTGTTTTATTTAAATTACATGTTTTAGTTTTTACACTGAACTAATTTGATACTATTTTAATGTCAAATTTTTTTATGAACATCATATTTCCCTTTCTTTATACTTTAGGGGATGTTTTATCAACAAGATTTATGGTGTGAGGTTCCTATAAAGATATTTCCAACTATCAACCATTGATTTCCAAAGTGTAATTTCAAATTGTGATGGTGAAATTAATTAAAGGATGCGATAATGTAAAACCCCGATATTTGTTGGTGTATCTCTTTCTAAAAATAAATTTATCATGTTTGCAGGTATATGGAGTGTGAAAAACCCATAGGCATAAACACAGTCGATGAAGGATCAACCTCGAGTCAGTTTGTGAGGAACTCCATTGTCGAGGATTAATTATTTGGATTGCTCCACATTTTCTTGGTTTCCTTTTCCATTCTGTCATGATCCATCACACATGACTCCAATTTGGTTGTGTTCAAATGATTCCATGTTATTTTGGATGATGCTAGTGACTTTGGTTAATGTTGAACCATTGCTGGATTCCTTGTCCTATGTGGATCAATAGTATAATGGTTTCTCATTGAGGAGCTCTATCGATGAATCCCCCACCATTGGTCATCCTCCTTTGAAGGCTTCTTTGTAGGATTTCCTCCTTCTTGATGTGTTATATGTGTTGTTTGTGTTTCTTTGGGCTGGCCTGAATCATGTTGGAAAAGGTGGATCCACTAGGAAATGATTATATATCTGGTTTTTTGGTTGGTCTGGCTTGTGTCAACAATGTTGGATCCCCTTAGGCACGCAACCTCAGTTTTTTTCACTTGTTTGGTTCTCAGTAAACAAAAAGGTGTTATTGAAAATAAAAAAAATGAATGTTCAGTCATTGGAATGACATGATTGAATTAGATTATGTAAATTTGGAAAATATAGGTCACACATGTTTATAAAATTAATTAATTTGTTACTAATTCTTTAAAAATAAAAATTAAAACCAATTGAACTAAAAGGATTTATTTTTATGAAAAAGTATTTTTATTCCCAAGAGAGTATTTTATCAGAATAAATTAAATTAATCACAATTATTGAATTATATTAGTGGAATTTATATTTTATATATTCAATCAAATGATTATAAATTCATTCAATTAATTTTATAAGATTTAGATATGAAAGAAATCCATGTTTATGCATAAAAGCTATATTTTTTCCAAAAGACAATTTTTGTCACATTTTATGGTCGCAGAAGTTTTAAAACCATATTCTGACACTGTTATGAGTTTTATTTGAAAAAATAAACTTCATTTTAATAAAAATAATATCAAAATAAACATGGGGACAAATTTTTTTATTTTTCAGAAAAGTTGTATATTTATGATGAATAGTAAAAAGTAGTAAATTCTTTTTTATAACTGTTTTTTCATTTAATTTACTAGTATAGTTAACTTATATTTTAAAATTTCAAAATAGATTAATTAGTTGAATTATAGAGAAATAAATAAAATTTATTTCATTTTAATCAATTTGACATTGAAATTTGATATAAATATATTTCAATCTTCTGAAAGTTTCACTTTTAAAAACTATTTTTTAATTTGTGTCTTTGAGATTTTTTTAAAATCAAATTTAAAAAATTATATGAATTTCAATTTTATAAAATGTTCTTGGTATATGTAATCAGACGGTAAAAATTATGTTTTATAGTCATTCCCAGTTTTATTCCTAAAAAAATTACCATGCTAAAAAAATATTTTCCAAATTATATGTAAAAAATAAAATATGTTAAATTTAAAAGGGGTAAAGGCTTAAAATACCAATGAACTACAATATTTAATGGTTTTTTGAGTTCTTTTTAGACCGTATACATCCTATAAACTAAAAATTATATTCCAAACTAATGTAAATTAATTCCACCTCTATGTGGTTTTCTTTAAATATAAAATAATCATTAATTTTGTCACTTAAACCCACTACTCCTCAAGTATAAATATCATCCCTCCGAAACTCATTTTTCACCCTAAAGACTTGATGTTCATCAAATGAATTCCAAAACCTCTCATAAATAATCTTCCCACATACATGTGATTCTGGTCTCACCAAAATACCAAATATAATGTCATCAAAGGGTCCTCCAAGGAGGTTATATTCAATAGGTAATTTTCTCAAAACACCTATATTAATTTAATATCATTTACTACTTTAACTTCACCACATTAAAAAATAAATGTATTAAAACTCTAAAATAATTTATATAATTTATAGATATATTTATAATGTAATGTATTATGTCCAACCATTTTATTACCATGTCATATAAAAATAAGAGAAACTATTTTCCATGCTATTCCATTTAATCTCCTTTGTGAATACTTTTTTTCCATTACTCATTTTTGGGTGGTAACAAAACTATTATTATGTAAAACTATATTACTATAATTATATTATATCATATTTAGTTTCCTTAAACTAATATATATACATAATATTAAATGAAATAAAACTAGTCTGTAGTGTTGAGAAAAGTTGCAAAAATAAACTAAAGATTTATCATTGACATTTTATCAAATGAATTATCCTCATAAAAGAAATTAAAATGATAAATGGTACCATATAAAAAAATATATGTTTATTAATTATAATTCATTCAACATAGGTGGTTTTAATCCTATTTCATAAGAACAAAAATAATTTTACACTAATGAACTAATCATGAATGAATTAAATAAATACATATGAAACAAAGAAAATATGTAATATTATTAATGAATGGGTAATAATATGTTTTAAAACAATAAAATAAAGTATTATAAATATTAATATAATCCATTAATGAGTTTATATAATTCCATAACCCATTATATAGGAGTTAAAAGTTCACACCATTAAAGGATTTCATGAGGTAATGTTATCTCAGCTCACGTTTTTCTTCTTTCAGATAATGGCATTATTCACCCCAAATTTATTTTCTATGGTGTATATATAATCCATGTTAATATATAATATAGTTATTCTATCTATTTATATCATATTAAATTTTTTTTAAATATAACATAATTGGGTAATACAATTAAATATGTCACAAGTGGTAATGGATTTCATAACTCGATTTCCATTCATCTTGTTATAAGTCTACTTCATTGATTATATTATGAAAATATTAAATGTGGAATATATGTTTTATTTTTTTATTCCAATTAATATTATTGTGGATAAAATATTTTTACACATATTCACCATATTGATAAATTCTCACCTTAATGATATGAACCGTGTAAAGGGATTTCTGGTCTCACATTTACTCCTACGAGCCTTATTCCAAATTCACAACTTATTTTGGCTGTGTGGTGTGTATAATATACATGAATGTGTTTTTTATTTATTATATTTAAATTAATGGGGATTTTCATATCCATTTTAGTATCTGTATTTCATGGGATTTTTGGTTTCCAAGGTTCCAATGCGGTCATAGACTTTTCATAAAATTTCCCTTATTTGAGACAATTGATATGTTATACACTTATGTCATTTTATAAGGTTAATATAATTATCTATCGGTATGTTTTAAAAATAATATCCTTAATATAATGATATGAAATGTTTCATTTAATTTTATTACATCATATGTCTTATTATTAAAATGTTTCAATGTTGTATGAGACACTTTGATTTAAGAATGACTTTTTAAATAGATTGTTTTATATATAAGAAATTATTTGGACATTGAGTGATGGGTGAGCCCTAGAATTATATATCCACTAGAGATGTTGACATGTTTCATGAAAAAAATCCGTTAGATACAAAAACTTTACGTTTGTTTCCATGAAAAATAATACATATTTTGTAACACCCCAACATTACATATTATGTTATCTCTTCAAAGTAATTCAATAACTTAATACTACACGCAACCCAGAGTTCGACCGCACCATGATTTACCATCCTAGCCATTCCCAAAGATCTTATGAATAATATTCACTGAATTTTGAATTTTATATACTCCAAATAATTTTAGAATCTATATTATGTGTTTCTTAGACATAATATATGAACAAATTCATTTTTTTCAGATAAAATAAGTATTTTCCAAAAAATGCAATTTCGACGACCTTTAATAGAGAACCCTTTTTAAAAAAATATTTAAAATATTTATATATTAAATTTATAGAAATTAATTTCCTCTATAGAAAAAGGATATAAAAATATACTTTGGATAAATTTTTGGTACTTTTCTTGTAACTTTCATATTTTGATAAATAGGGAAAAATACTAAATTTTAATTGAAAACAAATTTTTTAATTGAAATAATTTTCAGTGTTAAATTATGCTTTATAATGGTTTTAAATTATAATTATATTTTATTTATATCAATTAATACAATTTAGGTCATTATATGTAATTTCACATTTGAATTTGACATAGACACATGTCAGTCTTTTAATAGTTTTTAATTTTTAAAAACCCACTTTTTTGTTTTGACAATGGGAATTAATATTCTATTAATTAATGAAACTTATATGTTTTTAATTTGGTAAAATAGAATTCATTTTTGAATTCATAATATCAAAATTATCTTAGGGTGAATTTTTGATATTTTTCTAAAAACATTCAATTTTTGGTGAATAGTGAAAAATGCTACGTTATTTTTTTAAAACTGACTTTTTATTTAAATAATTATTTACTTTATTTATATTTAATTTAAGTAAAAATAGATATATAATACCTATATAAGTTCAATTTAATTCATTGGTTCCAATTTATAATAAAATTTGATGTAAATATTTTTATTGAACTTTTTAACGACTTTTACCCACCATCTAGGAAAATTTGCAAATTTACATAAAACATATTTTTACCACATTTTATGAATTGAATTTCAAAAATCTGAGCGACATTATTGAAATTACTAGGTAAAATGTGATTGAATAAGATGAAAATAAATTTTGGTAAAGAGTAACTTTTGACTTTTTTTACCACAGTTAAAAGTAAATAGGGTAATTAAAGGTAAAAATGATATTTTAATTACCCTAACAAATGTCCTAGTGCTATTGGATAAGTTTATTTCGACCCAAACCGAACTTAGAAATAAAATATGAATCATTTGGTCCACTTGGAGTAGA
The DNA here is from genome assembly GCA_963277665.1 of Viscum album. Classification (NCBI taxonomy): domain Eukaryota; kingdom Viridiplantae; phylum Streptophyta; class Magnoliopsida; order Santalales; family Viscaceae; genus Viscum; species Viscum album. Next base: position 79,233,993 of record OY728139.1, read on the forward strand.
TTAGGACATTTATTATTATTTTATTTAAAGAAGAGTTAAAAGTGTTAAATTCAAAGTTTAATAACTAAACCATTTTTAATATAGGGTTATACTAAAGAAAAATTTGACTATAAATATTCATTATATATATAAAAATTATTGTTACATAATAGTATTTTATTTATAATTTTTAGATATTATATATTAAATCTATTTATGGTACAATGGTGATGCAGTAATTACATTAACAAGGAAAGATTAAAATAATTGATATTATAAATATAAAAATAAATGTAAATTGAGGATTATTATTCCATAAAAAGATTTTTAAGGTTAATATGTCATTTTATGGTTAATTAAATATATTATTTTGAACTGATAGTGTTGTTATATCTTTAACAAAAACAAAATACCAAATAGTGTCAAAATTGACATTAATGAGTTTTTAAAAACAAATACTATATTAATAATAGATATAATATTTCTAAGAATCTAAGGTTAGGAAAAAGTACATAGATAGGGTTGGATATATCAATAATTATCCACTTTTGGTTTTCTTTACATTTTATAGTATCTTTATTAACCATTTATTATAATAAAACACGAGGACGTAAATGTTAGACTATTTAACTAAGAGTTAAATATAAAATATAGGGTTAATATGATGACCTATACTTGTCTAAAACTATTGGTTGAGAGGATTTTGACCCATCATCACCTTATCCTCGAAATTAATCAATTTAGATCCATTAGCAATCGAAGATGATTCTATAATAAAATAATATTTCAAAATATTCTTAAAGTGACCCTCACCTCTATTATAAAAGGGTACTTCTCCTTCTATCAAAATCACACCTCGAAATAGAGGCCTTAACTTGAGTATAAATCCAACCTAAGGAGCCATTTTGTTCAAATAAAAAGGAAACACCCAAATAAGAGGTAAATATTTTATCACCTCTTTCAAAATTAATTTCTTCTTCCACTTTCCCTTTAATTGTTATTTCTATACCAAAATAATAACTCTAGTATATTCTACATAATTTGTTGTTATTATAAATATGGTACAACCATACTCATTATTTTATCCATCCTATGAATTGTAATTTCACCATGTATGTGTACGTACGACTTACCGTCTCCACATCGTGGTATAATTCATTATTCAACACAATGTTATTTGGATGGATATAATGATGAGTAATGTGTACATAAATAATGAGAATAAAATTATAATTTCTCTATAAAATTAATATACCATCCAATTCCACACCTTTTAATCCTTAGCGAAATGATATCGTCGCTCGTGTGTATGTACGACTTACTATCTCCACGACGCGATAAGATTCATTTCCATGTTCACCATTCAACTATTGTTATAAAAATATATATTATTAATAAGTATGTAATATATGAAATAATAATGCTACTAGATATATATATATATATGTTTATAAATGTATGTACTTAAATATATATTATTTGCATACTTCTGTTCAATATGATATGAAAACAGAAACATCGTTATGCGTACGTACGGCCTACTGTCTCCATAAACCGTGTTTTCCATTTCATATATCTATCTATTATAAATATTTATATTATAAATATATATTATATATAAATCATTTTAAATATTATGTATGTATTTATATCAGTATCTAAATGATACGATAAAGAATAAAAAGTTAAAACACATAAGATTAAGAAAGCAATTATTACCCGAAATGATAATTTAACATGGAAATAACTATAAAATGGGTTGTTTAAAGTCATAAATCAATCATTTATGATATAATAAATATTAATATGGTTCTGGTATAACTTAATGACATACTATTGTCATTATACAAGATGTTAAACGCATCCATGACCAAGGGGAAGTGCAAGATAAGAGTTAATCCCTCAATCTCATTATTATTTGAGTTTATTTATGTGTTTGTATTTTTTGGGACATATTTATTTTTCATGTCCATGTTTCATAAAAGAAATTTCAAAAATATTCTTTTATGTTACCCTTCATCTAAAAAATCATTTTAAATGTTTTAAATATTTATTCTTCTAAATCTTTCTCCTGATGTCCATGTCTTCAAAATGGTTTTAAGGATTTGTTTATATAGGCATGATTGTCTTAAAATGTTAATTCATTTCTAAAGTATCAAAGTGGTATGAGAAAAATTGATTAAAAAATCAATTTTAAATGAAATCCTTTATAAATGTGTGACTTTTAAATGATTTCACAAAAAAGGATATTTCTCTCAAAAAGTTTTACTGATCATTTTCCACTATGTCAACATTATTTAATTGTTGTTATTCTTGATTAAGGGTGATTTATTATAATAAAATATTACATATTGTATCAAATGAGTTATTATTTGTTTGACTATGGATGATCTATTTTAATTCCATGCATGGTTTATGGTTGAAGTATTGAAATTTTTTATAATAGTTTTTATACGAATGTTGATGTTAAATTTCAACATTTTCATATAGGAAATGTTTTATACTTAGTAAGTGACGGGTGGGGCCCGCTATATCCTCCCAATTCTTCGGTTTGTCTCAAGAGACAAACTACTATCTTAGCACCAGGACTTTAAAAAAAAATTATTTTGTAGTCTTGACACAATGCCTTGACTATGTGGTAATGATGTCTGGCATTAGGCATTCCCTCATTTTGAAATTAATTATTATAGGTGATTATTCGACTATTAGAATATCCATGTTCATGTTTATATGGTAATGTTTGATTTATTTTCTCCATATTATGTTCAGCTTTATTTTAAAATGTTTTTTTCTTTATTACACATATTGCCTTAAAGGTTTATAGCTTCCACTAAATTATTTACCCTTAATGAGCATCTGAGCTCACCCCTTTTGTTTTTCCCCGGTTTCCAAGATGTGTAATATGTTTGATGTGCAGGGTTAAGATAATGTAATAATGGAATTCTGAACGGATTATTTATGTTGTGTTTTATGTTTGAATGTGTAATTTTATGTTCATGTATGTAATCTATTTTCCAAGACTACTAAACTAATTAGTCCTTTAGGACATGATTACATGTCATCATGCTAATGTATTAAAATAATGCACTGATAATGGGCTTCTGGGGTTGGGGCATTACTTGTTTTTACCCACATACATAAACTATCTTGGTAATAGGTCTTGATCATATAGTGGTTCGTGTAAAAAGTGCATGATGTCCAATAATTAATTATTTCCAACATTCAGCATTTTGTATTTATTTTCTAGAGTATTTTCAATATGATAAAATCTATGGATATATTTTCATTCTCAATTTATTGATTACATTCCATGTACGCACATTTATTTACATTTATATATTGATTAATTTTAACAATTCATTATTTATTATGTTGTACAAGACCCTTAATGAAAAATTTAACTCTCCCTTATTTTTCCCAATTTAATAAAGTAGTGATCGTTGAATGAGTTTTCAATGATGCAGTTTTTTATATTTTTATATTTATTATGTTTTTTATATTTCTATTTTATAATGGGAATTATCCCTCAAATTTCTTAATAATACCCTCCAAATGGAATCCTAGATTTGGTGTCATCCCCTTCAGTGGTTGGCGATGGTCGATTTTGTAGTCCTCTCTCTCTAAAAATCTACCTAGTCTCCATCACCATTCTCCCCATTCAAAAACTAATCCCTCCTCCATACTTCACCAGCATCCTCCTTTGCTCCATAGTCCTAGATATTCATCATTGATCCCCTTAGCTGCTTATTTCTCTTCAGGAGTTCCCTGAGGCATAACATGTTCATGAGTTTCTTATGATATATGGCTTTGGTTGATCAACCCTATTGCTCAAAAACATAGACAAATTCATCAATGGTGCCCAGATCTCTTCAATAATATTTCACGGTCACGCTTCTAGACCCTCTAAATTTAATTTTTCACTTTCTTATTAATGATGATCTTATTTTTCCATGGTCCATCAAGATTTGATCTTAAAAAGGTTACCAGTTCCTCATCAACATATGTTTCTACGATTTCCACTCTAATCATGATCCCCCATTATGGTGATTTGAGTATGTTTTCCATGTTTTCCCCTTCCATTCAAAAATCCTCCAATTCCTCAGATGTTGGGTAATATTATTAAGAGATTCATGTAATTCTATGAGGGATCTAGATCCTTATTCCATCCTATTATGACCCATATATGTATTGAATTTGACATCTCAAATCACTCTATTGATATTTTTTGGATCGAGATTGGTAATGAAATATGTTTCCAAATAACAAGTTGTTTTTGAAAACTGGTTCGATTTATACTTCCCATGTTATTTCATGGGTCACCAACAACATGAATTCCACTCGACTCTTAGCTCAGTACCAACGATGAGCCTCTCTCTGTGTATATAAAATAATTCAGGTCTCGATGTTCCTATTTAAAAGGAGGTTGGGAAAATTATTGCTTATTTAATGGGATTTGAGAAATATTCATTGTGTTATTTTGTTCAGACCAATAAATTAGTGCTAGTGGAGGGGGAGGATCAATGTAGCACCTCTACTAATTTCCATTATTTCTCTCAATTTGATGAAACTGGGGGTGTGAAATACCGGATTATGATCCTAGTGTTTGTCTGATCCCAGCCACCCTCTACATCCTTTGATCTCATACTGGAGTAGGTGGATGAAGGAGTAGCTCCAAACTAGGATCCTAATGACTGGTGGGACCCCTTAGCTCCACCCAGATTCTAACCCACTTCCAGGTCTTGGATGAATGGGTGTTTTATGTTTCTCAAATAAATATATTTAATATGGTGATCCCAAAGTAGAAAAGGAATCTCAACAATTCCACAAATTGGGTTGATGCTGTGGCATGTGTTAAATAAAGTAATTATTCTCCTATATTAGGAAGAGAGTAGACATGTCCCATTTCTAGTAATGAAATTTCATATTAGTTTTCAATGGAAATTTTTAAGCATATGCATTGTATAATACTTTATAGCCCATGGAGGGAATCAAGGATGAAATGAAACTGGGACTCATAGGGACACACGATGCATAAGGGTAAAATACAAAAAAAGTAAGTAATACTATTACTTTCTTATGAAAATATTGAAAATGACGACTAAAGGGGGGGGGGGAAGTTAAACTGATGTAATATAAATATGAAGGAGAAGAACATTAATCTCTTGGAGGTGAACAATTTGGTAGATGTTGTGGTTTCTAAGGAGTAAGATCAGACACAAGTTTATAATAAGTTAGTGACACATAAGAAGTTCCCACTATAGACCTGAAGATAAAACATATGATTGTAGAACCAAAAAAATAAAAATAATTGGATCTCATTTCCCCCTCCAAAGAAAAAATACATGAAGGTTCCATCCATATATTCACTTCAAAATTTTATGCTAACCAAATATATGAAATAATGAAACATGTTGAAATTAATGAGAATCAATGGGTATGGATCAATAAAAAATTTCACATTTTTACCCAAGGATTCAATACAAATAAGATCAATATTGAGGAATACATTCATACATTAGAGAAGTTAGCCCACTATTTTGGTGAAATCATCATGGAAGACCCAAAAACTATGGTAAATACATTACAATGTGGATTATATAGAGTGTTCTGTTCTAATAATATGATCCTTTACATCAATTATTTACTGATTACATTTTATGATAAATGATCCTTTGTAATTACCTTTTGTGGATTAACCCTTTTCCATGAAATTTATTTTGAAAAAAATCATTTTCAATCAAAGTAAAATGGGTATCATGTTTGTATATAGTTTACCAATAATACAAAACTATTCAATCCTTTGGAATATGATTCATTTTATTTAATCAAATGTAATAATGTACGGAAATTAATCTATACTATTGGGGTAAAGGGATTTACAAACTAGGAGTAATATCGTTGGATTCTGATAAGGATTGATAAGTGACTATACTCACGGTTGTGATCAAGTATGATTTGACACATGGAAGGGTGTAAGATAGCTTTTTATGATGTATAAACATATACAAGTATTCTCTATTATGATACTAAATCATGTTTTTGTTATATAATCGGCCTCTCTAAGGTGGTTAGGAACATATTGATAGAGAAACACCGTGGAACATGGTAATGTAGTGAAAGATTCATAGTCTATATATTTCCTTCTCATAATGATAAATGATTCATAAATGATAAACTAAGATGGCATAGTTAGTAGTATGGGAATTTGAAATTACCTACTGAGTGATGTGAAAGTCTATGATATGATAGATTCATTAAGTGAATAATAACAAGGAGGATTGTATTAGTGTGGTTAAACCTATATCTATGGGTTCCTTTACTATAATGATTGTGGAACCTAGAGAAGTGTGCTATTACTAGTTGGATGATGCGAAGTTTTTATTGTGTTTGAAAATAAGATTCATGTATTAATTGGTGAGTTCGCCGACATTTATTTATATATATCGAAACTCATTTATTTTGGGAATTAGACATCTATGAAATTTTATTAATGTTGTGTGATTTAATGTGATTGAAAATACCATACAAGGAGTCTCATGTGATATACTTATCAAGCTATAATGGGATAAGATTTTGGATTTAAATTTTTAATTGTTTTCTAGATATGATAATTTTTGTGCTTGTTAGTAAAGGATAAAAAATTATATAATGGGGATAAGATCTTATATATTTGATGGTGGGAATATTATTTTTAATAGAAATAATTATGATCCTTTAAGGTCATTTCTTTAGAGGACCTACACCAGAGAAAGTCAATGTTTCATTTCAATTCATGTATATAGGTAGAATATATATATATATATATATATATATCGTGTTAGATAGGGAAAATTATATTTTTACCTATCCATGATGATTATAAAAAGGCAATATGTTCTGTAAAAGATGTTTTTGAGTTTAAGGATTAAGATCACTATGTATATTAGGTATGACGAATGTCAAAAATTTAGATAGTATAATTGTTTTAATAATTGAAAAATGATTCAAATAATAGATTGTGTCGAATGAGTGGGACTGTGAATTATGATACAAGTTATTTGAGGGTGTTATGGTAAAAGTTTGAGTGTTTGATGTTCTAACATAGACTATAAATGTCAATCATTAGAGTATAATATCAATGACTATGAAATTCATGTATATCACCTTGAATGGGTTATCATCTTGGAGAGGGTGGATTTAGTTAGTGTTAAAGTGATTGATTCATTAATATTTCATAGGTACTTGGTGTATTTGGGTGGCGATTGAGATTTTTTCAATGTAATTTACTATGATAGATGATGAATTGCTTTGTGTATGACATTTCATTGATGATCATCATAATTTATAGAGTGAATAATGGGTGTATAAATATAAGATAGTTTCATTGTTGTGGTATAGAGAAATACAACATTTCTAGTATGATTTTTTGGCGTTTTAGGATTTAATGGATCATAGTGACCATAATAGATAATATGAGATGAATGCTGAGGATTTTAAAATAGGATAAATAGTATAGTGCTGATTTCATAAAGAACCACACTGTCTCGTGTCTAGTGAATAGGAGAAAATATAGGTTTTAATGGCATGGGAAAATTCTATTTCTAAAAATATTTAAGTGAATTGAAATTTGAGGTTTTAGTATGTGGATTAAATTACGAATAATATTGTTTAGGTTGTAGTTGAGAATGAAAGTGTTTGAATAATAAATTCCAGTATCATATGTACAAGTGGAGTTAGTTCATAGCCATATAATGCCACTAGAGTCATGGTGGGATAGATAGTAGTACTTCAACACTATGACTTCCCCTAAAATTTAGTGTAACTCCCTATTAATTTATGACACGTTTCTACTTAAATATTTATTATTCCATGAATATATTAATTTTAATAGGTTATCATGTGTTAAAAATTTGTAATACACTATTGAAATATTGTTATTTAATTAGAGAGATATCCCCTAGTAGTTGGATTTGAAGATATGAAAAAGACTAAATAAATAATGAAAAATTATTTTCTATATGATAATAAAATGAATTAATTGGTTATGAATTAGTTATAAGTTATTATAGGAATCATTTAAGGTAAAAAATATATAGTTTCCTAAAAAAAATATTTTTTAGATTGTACTGTGTTTTTATCTTTAAAAATGTAATGCGCCAACCCTAGAAGCTCGAATCAGACACGTTATTTTATTAAATGTGTATGACTAAAAGGAAAAATAATTGAATAAATTATTATTATAATAGTTTTTGAAATCCATATTACATACATGATACCCAATTTACATTTGTAAAGGACGAATAAAACATGATGCATAATAAAATGAAATGAATAACCTCCCTGAAAGCGTATCCAAGGAATTCATCTTTATATCCTAGTGAAATGAAACATATTAAGGTGGAGCTCAAATTCTTAGTAAGGGTGTGTAAAAAATAACTAATAATGAGTCAATGAGAAAGAATCAACGTTAAAAGGTAAATAACTAATAACACATGGAATTCAAATAACAAGAAAAAGAATAACAAATATGGAAAGGTAGATAGCTGAAACCATTTCCATTTAATGAATGCTTTTAGAAAAAAAAAACATAAACATGCATATTATATCTAATTGAATCATAACATGGAATGATAATATGTAAATACATAAGGATGTAATACAGAATGATGGTTATCTAAAACATATCATCAAAGAATAGTTCCAAGAATCTAATACTTTAATGGATTTATGCAATGAATCTAATACTTTCAAGGATTCATGTTAAGAATCTAAAAAATGGGTAAGGTCTTATAAAAAACTGTATATTGTTTATTCCATGAAACCTATCAATTCATCGAGGGGCTACAGTCGGCCCTTCACGCCACATACAAAATCTAATTGATTTCTCATATGTATTATAATTGATTTAATTAATAAAAAATTTCTCATATCATAAAATATATTTATTGAATAAATAATACATTATTATCAATAATTTCATAGTGTAGAATAATTAATTGAAGGAGTTTTTTATATTACTAAATGGAAATATATTTTAACATTCATTAAAATATTCTTGAGGGAAATAATCATTAAACATTCCAAAGTGTCCCATACCACTTTGAAACATCTGAATCATAATCCCCATGAATGATAAACATTAAATGAAACTTAAAATATCATGACATTGAAGAGATTCATGATATAACATGTCAATGTGAATTTTATACACCATATAAAAATGAATTGGTGCAAAACAACAAGTAAGTCCAAATAAAATTTAAATTAAGATGATATCCCCTACAACTAAGTAATCATTTATTTAAAATTTCATGATTTAATAAAATAAAATATATTATTTGGAAATAAAATTTTAAAATTTTAATGTAATCTTCAAAAAATTATGATTTTATGACGTCAAGAAATTACATTCATGTAATTTAAGTTAAAAAATCATTTCTCTTACTTATATATTAAAATTTCCATATTTTGGAAAAAGATAATATTATTCATTTTAATGAATTTTGTAAAAATTATGAAAAATAGTAAAAAATAAATTAATAAAATTTAATATTTAAACAAATGAAAAAAATAGAAAACACTAACATGGAAGATAAATATTCCTCTATTGGATTATTAAACAAAAATAATACCGAATAACTATGACATTCTGAAATAACCCCTTTAGAATTTATAATCAATATCATTATTTTCCCCGTGAAAGAAAGAAAATTATATGGATATGAAAATACCATAATTTACTGAATAAGACTCATAAAATACATTCATGGTTTGTATATACACAACACATGAGAAATGAGTAGTGTATAAGGCATGTGTCCCACAAAAAATAAAAGTGTGACAAAAATACATTACCTTGTGTTTTCTTTTGTGAAAATAAATATTTCATATCCGATATAATGGTTTTAAGAGTATTAATATCATCATCTATAACCATATTAATATTTATGATATCATATATGATCCTCTTATAATATATTATATCTGGTTCTTAGTAGACATTAATTATTTTTACTATTTCCGGTGTTAATTGCCTAGTTTTTCGAGTCTGTTTTAACATGTTTCATGTTCTTCATATTGATTAGTTCATGTATTAATTTTACATATAATATAAAACATGATGTAAATATCATATATATTTAGTATATATGTATTTATAATAATCCATAATATTTTTAGATAAGAAATGAAAAGCATTTCTCTTGAAATAGTAGGTCGTACATACGCTTAAATTTTACTTCCATTTCCATTCCATACAAAGAGAATGAAAATAAAATTTTATATGTGTATATTGTAATTATATTTCCATTTATATTTCATACATATAACGTATTTTTAATAAAACTATCTTTTATATTTTCCATGTATAGTGTGAACAAATCAAATCTCTTTACGAAGAATATAGTCCCCACTTCCCCAAATTACCGTGTTTACAAAAAATGGAAAGAATGAAGGTATGTGTTATATAATAATTCAAGTAGTTTTAAAATAAAATTTATATAATATATATAATTTTAAAACAGTTGGTCGATCCTAAATACTAACCATTGGAAGTGGTATAGGATAAACGAATGACATCATTCCATAAGGGTGTAATTCACTGTACACGATCATTAAATTTGTTACCGATTTTATGGAAGTATTTTTATGTTTAGGAAAAACCCCAAACATGAAAATTATAATTATATTTAGGATTTTTATGTTATTGTAAAATCATGAAATAATAGGACATTATGGTGTCAGTGAATAGATTAAACTAAAGTGATCGTTGAAGAATGATACCTTTTATTTGGGTAACTCCATTAGGATTATTCCAAAATCCTTAAATTGTTTGATTTTATCCAAATTTAAGGCCACTAGAATGAATTAATGGAACTCAGGTGCTTATTTGGGAATGGTTTGGACGAGGTAGAAGGCTCCAAGTGTTGTGATGATTTAATGGAGGTGGCGCCCATTTATAGTTGTTGTGAGGTGTACTTTTGGAAACTCTCAAATAATTAGAATAATATAAATTATTTTTCTATTTCAAATGGTTTAAAAGTTATATATTTAGAATATAATAGGAGCATAGTTCTAAATCTTATCATTCAATAATTTTTACACCATTTTATGTCACATTATTACCCATATCTTTTTGGATTAATTGTTAAACCCTTTAAATCTAACTATGACAACTTGGTAGTTTACCTTTTAAAGGTTAATATCGTTATTGTAAAATTACAAAAGAACAATAAATTATACATGGATTAAATTTTAATCATTCTATGAATAATTTTTCTTATGTATATATTTTTATTTGTTTTATATCATTTGATAAAATATTATTTATTTTAAAATATCATTAATGTCAAATCGTGAAACCATTCATTTTGTGTATTTTTAAAAATTATCAAAAATAAGATAACTTATAACCAATACCATTAGTACACCACTAATATGTTTTTTAATATATAAAATTATTTCATGACATAAATTGTATAAAATTATATTTATTTTAATATTTTTCATAACATTTATTTGATATTCTCATTACATAAACAATTACAACATCATCATTGTGCTAGAATTTAATTAAAATATTTCATAAAAAATTAAATATTAATTATCATGACATAGATAAACGTTTTATATTTCTAATGAAAATTTATAGTCAGATATATCTTTATAATGACAATATAAATATATCAGTTTTTATGCGTAAAATTGAGTTTATTCTTATATTTGCATATTGAATCTGTTAGAAGAATGTAAAAATTATTTTATTTAATATTTATTATATAAAAATAATTCAATAATTATAATTAATGTAATTTATTATAATAAAAACACTTTGAGAGAAAAAAATATTTCTTTATAAAAACATTCCATGCATATTAAGTTTGTTCCTATATTCATTTCAAATTAATTTATTACAATGAATTCAAATATTTATTTGTAAAGGGTAGTTAATTATACTCATAACTGAAAACATAATGGTTATGTTATTTCTTATTATAATAAATAATAATTTTTTATACTATAGTTTTTTTTCAGTGAAACTCATCATTGCATGTAATGAAAGACAACTCATTTATGATTGTAGAGAATAAGGAAACCATTCAGTACGATTAAATTTATTAAAAATTGAAAATATTGTGATTTTTTTGGGGTGTTACATTATCCCCACCTTATTTAAAATTTTTCCACACAATTTAAACTTGATTTTTTTTATTCTAGGGTTTGTTATTTTAAAATAATCCATTATTGAAAAACCCACATCATAAATAGGGTTTATAAAATATCTTCCTAATAAGAAAAAAGGAAATGAAAATGTTACAAAAAAATTAGGATTTTGAATTGGATAACATTAGTGAAAACATGGTTATGGAAGAGAATTCTATCTATCATGTACTAATGGATAGTGATAGAGAAAATTTGCCTGAAAAAGATTTTGACCAAATACATTCTAAACTAGAGGTGTGAAATAAAGGTCATTGATATCACCATATTAAGACAAAATTATTTTTAATGCCCTTTTCCTAGAGTTGAAAATTTATTTCACATTATTATGATATGTGTAAATATAAATAATTTATATGTTTTTATAAGAACAATATTATCATTCAGTCTTGATCAATTTAAATTTTATTTCTTTCCACTGAATTTATTACAAGGTGTACTAATACGTTAATCATTAAAACCTCATAAAAACATCAATTTATACCATTTAAAAAATGGTTAATTATATGACCCTTACACATTTTATAACACATAACATTATAATTTTCTTTAATACTTATTATCAATGTCAATATTAGGTTTATGATCCCTAATCTTTGTTTTTTAAATCAAGTTTCTAAGATAGCTTCTAAACATACCCTATTACCAAATGCAATTCCTTAACCCCAAAATCCTAAAGAAAGTGAATTATTTTATTTAATTGGAATGATTACACATAATCAAATCCTAATGGACCGATAATTTGAACAATTTTGGAATGCTATATTACATAAATGATACCCATTTTCATTAGTAAATGGAGAATAAAACATCATACAAAATAAAATGAAATAAACAACCTCCTTGAAGTATTATTCTAATAATTCATTACTATATCCTTGGGTAATGAAACATAATAATTTTATTCTCATATGCTCATTAAGGGTTAGTAAATCGGAAAATATAATGAATCAATAAGAATAAATCAACATGGAAGTATAAATAACTGATAACACATTCGATTCAAATAACTAGATAAGGAATAATCAATATGGCATAATAGATAACTGAAACATAGTCCATTTAATTAATAATCTGAGAATGAAAATTTATTATGGATATTATAACTAATTAAATAGTCACATATAATAAAAATAACTCAATATATAATTATATAATGCATAACGATGGATGTTTAAAAGAAATCATAGAGGCTTCATGCCAATAATATAATAAATTCAAGGATTCATTCCATGAATGTAATATTTTAAATTACTCCTAAAAAAATCTAATAAATTGGAATGGCCTCATCCATTACAATATATAGTTTCTCACATGAATCCAGTCGATGTATCGAGAGGCTATAACGGGCCCCACCCATCACATATGAAATCCAATCCATTACTTATATATTGAATAATTTATTTATTTATTAAAATTTTTTCCCTATGATAAAATATTTGTATTGAATAAATAATAAGGTTTTATCAATATTTATTAGGTGAATTTTAAGTAAAAATATTGTATTTTCTATCAATGAATGGAAATACCATTTAAATATCATAAAAAAGTTCTTAAGGAAAATAATCATTAATCATTTTTATATATCCCATACCACTTTGAAACATTTGAATCAAAATTCACATGAAATAATAACATTAAATGAATCATATAATTTCTCTAAAATAAAGATATTCATGATATAACATGTCGATGGGTAGTATATACAACATATAAAAGTGAATTTTTGCATAAAAAATTAGTATCAATAGAATATATATTGAGTTGAAATCCTTTACCACATTTCAATAATTTATTAATAATACACTCATTGAGAAAAAATATTATATTTTAAAAGAACCTTGTAAACACATAAGATATTATTAAAAACATTACTGATTCATGATGGTGGGAAATTTTGTTTATAATATAAAAGGTAAAAAACATTCCTTTTTTTCATTGGTATATAAAGTTTATAATTTTGGAAAATGACATCAGGATTCCTCTTAAAGTATTTTGTAAAAATATTATATGGGATAAAAATGAATTTAAATTATAATTCTAGAATAGTAAAAACATTTTTTCAAATAAATTTATAAAACACTAACATGGAAGACAAATATTCCTTGGTGGTGTCTTAAAAAAAATTCTTCTCTAATGATAAAATTGTGTAATAAACCCTTACTACTTTATAATAAATAAGATTGCATGCCCCATGAAATAAAGAAAATTATTTGGATATGAAAATATCATAATATTTAGAATAATACAAATAAATTACATTAATGGGAATTATTTACACTACATAGAAGAATTTTGTATTTTATAAGGCATGTGTCCCATATAAACATATGGAAACAAAAACCCATTACCTTATATTTCCTTTCGAGAGAGTGTTATTTAATCTAATGTATAATTGTTTTATTAATGTTGCTAAATTATTAGATAACCATATTAATATTTATTATATCATATTTGATTTTCTTATATTATCTTATTACAATTTTTTAGTAATCTTTAATTATTTTAACTATTTGATGTGTTAATTTCCTCGTTTATCAAGAATGTTTTGAAATTTTACATGTTGTTGAAATTTATTAAATCAATATATCATCATATAAAAAATTTAAAAATTATTTAAATTTAAAATATATTTTGTATATATATATATTTGCAGTAATCCATAATATTTGGAGATTTTAAATAAAAAGCATTGTTAATAGAGATAGTAGGTCATACGTAATCATGAACACTACTTCCATTTATTTTTCCTGTTAAAATAATTAAAATTTAATTATATATATGTATATCATAATTTAAGTAATGTATATATGTCATATATGTTACAAATATTTATTAAAACGGTCCATTAAAAGTTTTTTTGTATAGTGTGAACCAATCACATCGCTTTGAGGAGGCGGTAGTCCACACATCATAAAACGATATTATCATATTTATAGAAAATGGAATACATAATTATATGTGTAATATAAAAATTAATGTAGTATGAAGATGACATAAATATAATAAATAACATAAAAAATTAGTGTCCATAGAAATGATCATCCATGAGAGGTGGTAATGGAGAAACAAATGACATCGTTACGCAAGGCGGTAGATCACCATACACAAATAACAAAGTCATTAACCATTCGATGTTAGTGTGTGTAGGTGTTTTTAAAACCCCTATAATTAAAAAAATTATATTTAGGATACTAGTGTTATCATATATTAATAGAATAATTTTAATTTAAGGAGTGTGGAAATAAATAAAACTAATGTTATCATTGAAGAATGTTACCTTTTTCTTAGGTAACTCTTTTTGGATTATACTGAAATCCTTGAATTACTTTCTACCCAAATTGATTCTTATATGATAAGGGGAGATATGTTTGGAACTTATAGGGGCATGTTTTGGTTGAGAGATAAGTCACAATGTGGGGTGGGGATGTACGCAAGGAGGATCCCTTTTATAATCGAGGTGAGGGGTACTTTTCTAATCTCTCAAACTATTAAATTAAAATAAATTAATTTTTTTATTCAAAATGGATCCAAAGTGAGTTATTAAGAATATCATATTAGTATGGGTCAAAATAACCTCAAACTGTCAATTTTATACAATTTTATCTCACATTATTACCATTATCATTTGGAATTAATCTATAGTTCAAGGCTTTTAACTTTTATCGTGACATCTTAGTTTTCAACACATTAAGGGTTAATTTAGTTACAAAAATTATTAGAAGAACCATAAATGATTCATGGATGAAATTTTTAACTTTATCCAAATCATTTTGATGAATTTTATATTTTAATTGATTTAATATCCTATAATAAAATATTTTTTATTTTAAAATATCATTAATGTCAATTTTGGCACTATCCGTTTCATGCCTTTTTAAAAATATAAATACAGAAGATAAAATCAATCCAAAAAAATTAATACATTTTAAATATGTATATATAATCTGTTATATATGTTTATTATGCCAATTATATCAAATTATATTTATTTAATTCATTTAATAACATTTAATTGATATTTTCATTTATTAAACAACTAAAGAATCATCAATGTGTTTTCCCTTTTTATTGATTTATTACCCGAAAATTATAAATAAATTATCAAAATGATAATAACCATTTAATATTTTAAATTAATATTTATATTCAAATATATATTCTAAATAATCAAAGATAGAAAATGTAATTCCTATTTCAAGCACGAGTAAGATATATTAGACTTTCCTTATAATAAAATACAATAAAGCCACAATGTTATCCAAGTGTCTCCAAGATCTGAAAATTCATCATAAGGATGGTTTTGGTTTACAATAACTCATCTAGTAATATATATACAACTGTAAAGGTAATATTATAAAGTATGTAATATTATTTATACCCGTAATCACCCAATTTACCCTTACTTGTTGTTATTAATTTTAATTACATTCACAAATATTTCTAGTCAAAAAATAATTTCAGCATAGTAGACTAAAAATTCCATACCAATTAAAAATGTTTATTTTAATTTCTTCATGATTCAATTCACCAATATAGAAACATTATCCATTATTCTAATCCTGTAGATGGGGCGACAAAGAAGGTTTTTAATGAAATAACATCCAAACGTTTTCTAAGTTTATGAGTCTAAATTTTATGTAAAATTATTCCCCATGACATAAATTGTTTTAAATGATATAAAATTTTTCTAATTACCATTTATAATAAATAAAAAACATAAATTTATTATATTAACAAATGAAAAAATGATAATTTTTACTAAAATGTTATATTTTTTGTTATTCCTCAAAATATGAAATTTGTCAGAAAAATATAAGAAAAACCACCAAAGTAAATTTCTATATTCTAATTTCATATTATATATTTATTTACTCAAATATAATAAATAAATTTATCTAAAATTAATTTTAAAATAGGGTCATCATTAAAAGGTGATAAAAGAGCCTTTACGGAGATATTGGTTTTTATACATAAAATTGGGTTTGTTATAACCTTATACCTATAATTTCTATAGGATTAACGTCAAAAATATTTTATTAAATATATATTACACTAACATAATCCTATAATTGTAATTATTATAATTTATTAGGATAAAATTAATTTTCGATCATAAAAATAGTTTTTTATAGAAACATTTCTTATATATTCACTTGGTCCCTTTATTCATTTCTAATTAATTTATAACCATTGAATTCAACTATATTTTTTCATAAGTTATTGTATACTATTCATAATTACCAACTCAATAGCTAGATTAGATCTTATTATATTAAATACTAATATTTTAATAATATGCCATTGTTCGTTAAAATTGTTCTTATGAGTAATGAAACCCAAATCATTATTATGTGTAGCTTAGGATTATCATGGTGTTGTGTATAAATAAATATAGAAACATAATTATATTTATTTAAAATAAAAAATATTGTAAAATTCTAGGGTGTTACAAAAAATGAATTATTTTAATTATTATTTTTTATTATTTTCAGAAAAATATTTTAATAATAATCTAAGGGTATTTACTATGGAAGGAATAAGAATAAATATAGATTTAATCTAAAAAATACATTTTTCTAAAAATAGTTCTGGTTTCATTTAGGACACATACAAAAAAATGAATTTAAAAAAATTTATAAATATTTTATTCTAAAAAAGTATAAATATCTTGAATCATAATAATAATTATACTCTAAGATGTTAAACTTCATTTTGATACATTATAAATTCTTACCGTGGTTAAAATATTCTATCCATGATAAGGGTTAAAAGTTCTAAAAGTGGGGTTAACCTAACAAATAAGGATTAAAAAAGCACAAAACTATTAGTCTAAAATATTATTTGTGTGTAATTTAAATAATATACTTCTTATTATATGTTAATTTTTACTTTTGATCCACTTTACATGATTAATAGATATATTTTATAATAATGTTTCATGTATTTACTTGTTTTCTACACAGCTCACTTATAAAGTGGCACCTTCTGTCTTCTAGTATACATACCAATTTATCCATTTATCTCATAAAATATATACCAAAATACTCATAAATCATCCTTATCCATGACAATTAGGTTTATTGTCTTCCAAAAATACTCACTAATACAATATTAAGAATCTCTTCCATAGATGTTACCGAAAGAATAAGTATATGGTCTTTTCAATAAATTTCATGTTTTATTACTATTAATCCTAATACTAATAATATATAACCATAAAAAATTATAACATAATTATTTTCACTATATATACATATTTATTGTAAATGGAATACAAAATCTGTATCTCCTTCCAATAATTCATAAAATGATATCATCTCTAGTCATTACTTATAGATTACAACATCCCGGTTGTGGGGTGATTCATTATTCATTTCATGTTAACATGGATGGTTATAAGGATAAATATAATAAATATTTATGATATTTTCTATTTAATTTTCATTCTCTAATATTGAAATTTTATATACAATTCATTTAATCTGACAATTGAAAAGTTAAAACATCACTCAGGTGTACACGTGGACTACGACATCCATAATGTAATGGAAAATATTTTTCATCGCCAATTTATATTAATGGTAATATAATTATAAATAATTAGTAATTATTAAAAATATTTATTGAAATTTTTTTTATATGAATAATACATAATTAATTCTCAAGGACTAGAACCATGAAACTGAAACCTGTGTGTAAAACA
Source organism: Viscum album (assembly GCA_963277665.1). Taxonomy (NCBI): domain Eukaryota; kingdom Viridiplantae; phylum Streptophyta; class Magnoliopsida; order Santalales; family Viscaceae; genus Viscum; species Viscum album. Next base: position 79,252,876 of record OY728139.1, read on the forward strand.
TACCATTTTTTTACTTAAATTTTCATTTTAATGAAGAAATTGTCAATTAAAGGATTGTTAAAAATTATAAATGAATAAAAATAGTAAATTATGAATTAATAGTGTTATATAATATATTTACAATAAATCTATATTTATTATACCATTTTTTAGAACATATACATAAAGATTGGGACTTTAGGCAAGGGTTAGTATTACAATCTCATTTTGATTTGGGATTGTATGTTCTAAATAGATATGTAGGAATATTATATTGATTATATCTTCTGAAAAACATATATTTTTTCTTATATATTATTCATACAATTTTATGTTAATTATACAATTATCCACTCTATGGTATATAAAATGACAAAAAAATTGTTTGAAGAAAAAAAAAATTTCTGCTTTAGCCGCTTTTTTTTCATTCATGTCCATGTTATTTAAAATTATTTAAAGAATTTTATTTTATATGATCAAATGGTTAGTTATATTTATTTCCAATAATGTATTATATTCTATTCCATTATTTATAAAGGAATAATTATAATATTTTCATAATAGGGGATATATGAATTTTTACTGAAAGTGTCAATGGAATAATTGTTTTACCATATACCATAAAAATATATTTTCCCACCATCATTAATATTATTTAATTTTAAAATTAGTTTACATGTTTCCATGGTCACATTTGAAAAATAAATTTATCTTATTAGTTGGGGATTTTTTAGTTTTTAAACACACTCAAAGAAAATTATATTTTCTATGTTTTCAAAGAAATGTTCAATTCTCATCTAAAGGTATTTTAAATCTATATGGATGTACTTTAAAAAATTTATTTTCATTAGGGATATGATCTTATGATAATATATAATTTTATTCCCTTTTATGGATTATTATGATGATGGTTTAATTATTTCTCTATGAATCCCATTTATCCTACATTTCCTAATTATGTTATGATTAAATATTTATGAGACCTATATAATTTCCAAAAGTAATGATATGGTGAAATGTTGAGTTGTTTATGATATTATCTTACAAATATGTAGGTTTTTATTATGTGATATGTGTGATTGAAATTATATGTCTATAAAATGAATTTGGTATATATTTATATCTCACGAGATAGTATATATTGTAGTAGGGAATGAACACAGTTTAAAAAGGGAATCATCCCAATATGAAAGTATTGGACTTGAGAGATGAATAATGAAATAGTAGAATAAGCAGTGAACCAAATCCCATATGATAACATTGTAAGAAATATTTCACTAGGTAAATTATTTTATATACCTATGTGTATGTCAAAAACCTATATATTAGGCTAATTACATATTCTCATGGATCATGATTCATTTTTGATGATTCCACACTCATATGACTTGTTAGATTTGTTATGAAAATAATTTTTCCATGATACATTATTAAATATCTTTTACTAAATGTGTAGGGATTATATAAGTTGTGATCATGATATCATACCATTATTAATATCTTATTATCACTTATGATGGTTGAGTGTTATCTCCTATAGTCACCCTAACTGAGAATCTAAGCTCACCCTTTCTTATGTTTTATTTCCCCAGGTTATGAAGAAGTATTCTATGTATCATTTGCCTAAAACTATACAATTCTAGAATATCATTGTGATTGGTATTTGAGATCATTGATTAAAAATGATGATTATTTATCTAGTCTATAAATACACTAAACCTATATGATTTAGCTATGTTTACTATTATAATATGTATTGAATATTAATCTAAAATAATGTGTAATTAGTGATTGATATTCTCCATCAACCTTATTTAGTATCAATGCATGTTTTAGTTTTATTTTGAGTTTAGTATTCGAGAAAATTTGTGAGAACCCTGGGAATAATTCTATGTATAGGATAAAATACTCACGGTTTTATATGTATAGACTATGTTCTCTTAAAAAATAGATTCTTTTATGGATACTATAATGTGGATGTAGTTGTGTTATATGTTGACCTAGGGTGTAATTATTTGTATAATAGATATTCAGTTTATGTACCATTATGTTGAATGGGAGGATAGAAACTATAACAACGAAAGATAAGTTATAGTGATATGGAATAAACTTAACTATTCCTGGGATAACAAAGTAGTCATAATTTATGAAATAATAAGATTGATTTTAATAGTCTTTTGATTTTTTACTTTGAATGTAGGTGATTTATACTCATAATATGTTTTTTTTGTTTTTATTCAATTGTTACAAGTAGGAGTAATTTAGTGATCAATAAATTTAATTGTCAATGAAACAAATTTCATCATGACCTACCAAATGGAAATGGATCTTTAAAGACATGTGTTATAGCTTTTATCACCCAAATATCTAAATATATGAAATTTAACATGAATCCTGATGATATTCTAAACTTTCAATGGAAGGAATAACTTACTATTTAGATTTTTATCTATAATCATCGACCTCCCTTTTATGTTTCCTCTAATTAAATTATTACTTAGTAATGAATCAATGATTTAAAATAAACATTATTTGTTCTCGAATTCTTGGGTCATGAGAATGTTATGTTGGATATGTATCATTTGGATGGTAAGGCTAATCAATTGTGTAATCTTGTGAGTAATATTATGATAGAGGTATTATTGAATCCTTAATATATGAAGACATTAAGAATATATTTTTCAATAAGTATTTCCCCAAAACACTTTTCATGAAATTTTACATGGTATTTATAGAGTTAAAGAAAAGGGATAGTTGATCCATTAGTACATATGAAGAAACTATTACCAGACATGACAAGTATGCTTTCAGTTTTATCATCAATACCAAAAAGACGGTGTCCAATAATTTAGTTTCTTAACATCAAATCATTGAATATATTTTTTTAAAGTATATTTTGATAGCTATAAAGATATTTTCCAATTTTTTAATGCTTGGAATTGAAAATGGATTTAATAGCAATTTTATGGTTTTTGGGACAAAAAATAATAATGGAATTACTATGGAATTTTAGTAATATAATTGATGTAGGAAAAAAATTTATTCTTACTCCATGTTATAGGTGTTAATGTAAGAATGAAGAATATTTTCCTATGGGGTCGAGTAAATATTTTTAGAGTGGAAATAAGTCCATCAAGAAAAATAATTTTGATGTAAGTTGAATAGGAAAGTGAATGCATGTGAGAAAGCATAATTGAATGCCCAACTATACTAAAATGATATAACTTGAATAAATATGTACATTATACCAATCAATTATTGAATATGAGTGTTAATGATGAAAATCTCGTCAATATGATCATATTAATTGAGCCCAAGGGAAATATCATGTTATCACAACTATTACAACAAGTCAAATAATGATGTGGTGAAATGTACACTTAATATTCAATATAGAATTTTAAATGATTTATATAATTCTATCTTTAACCACTCTGTTATATATAAATAATTTTCTAATGAAGCCATATCACCACCTAAATGGTTATCTGTTGAGTTAGTAGTAAAAATTCATAATGGAATGATGCTTGTATCAAAATTATATTTCTCCTCTTAAATATATTTTTTGGATTGTTCTTCATTTAAATCTTGTGAATATCCATATTTTATTAATTTGGTGTAATTTTTGGAAAGTATTCTATTTATTTATATAAATACCATATCAATTTCCATATAAAGGAAGCCACATTTGAAATTATGAATCCACCTTTTATCATATTCAGTGCAATAATGAATTTGATCTTTGAATTGAAATTTAATCTTTTGTATGGTAACTACTACCTAAAAATGAATGACATTGATCACAAATGGATGAGTAGAAACTCAAAATTAAATATAATCTTATTTTTTTGAAATATTATAATATATTACCTAAATACTTTCACAGTCTTCCACTGAATTTTAATTGAGTTTTCAATAAAAAATAACCTAGTGACACACCGACATCAAAGACACTATATTGAATATATTAAATTGAGTTGTAGAAATTAAATAATAATCCCCATGAGAATCTTGATAAGGGATTCATAAATTTAAGTGTCTCACCAGGTAAAAGACTTTTTCTTTTTATTATGAATAAAGATTGTTTGATGCATATTTTCATTGATTATTGATAACATAAATATACCAATATGAAGAACAATCATCCTCTACCCTATATTGATGAATTATTTGATAAACTACATAGATCTCAATACTTTTCTATGATATTACTCCATTAAGGATGTCATCAATTAAGGATCCAGAATAAAGGGAGTCCCAAATACAGTCTTCCATATGAAGGATGTCATTATGAATATATAGTGGTTCCATTTCAACATAACAATTACCATATTATCTCCATTTATTTAATTAATACCTTAAATATATATGAACTTGATAATATTGAGGTTTTAATTTTAGATGATTTTCTTATATACTCTAATATAATGGTAGAACATGAATATCATGTAATGATTGTATTTAAGACATACGTGGAGGAAATATAATGTTTTACTCGTGGGTTATATAATATCAATAAAAGGTATATTGAATGATAATTCAATAAATAGATTTTTTGATCAATGGAATATACAAACCATGATGACCATAATTTTTAGTTTCCCTATATTGGATGGATACTACCCCAACTTTTTACATGATTTCTCATGGAAATATACTACAATAAGTATGTGGACTCTGAAGGGATCCATGTTTCCTGAGATAGTTGAATGTGGGGAAAATTTCAAAGAACTGAAGAGAAGGTTTGTTAGTGCCCATGTTCTCACACTACCTTATAGAAACGAAGAATTCATGATATTTAGTGATGCAAATAAGAAAGGAATATGATAAATTATGATGATAAATATTATGGTGGTAGGTTATTCTTCATTCCAATTGAAATGCCACGAGTAATATTACCATTCAATTGATTTCGATTTTGCAGCAATACTTTTTTCATTGAAAATATAAATGCATTATATTTATTCAAAAATATGTTATCTATATAATAACCTTAAGATATTGATATATTTATATATATATATTCATAGTGAAATATTTGAATATTTGAAAACAGATATGTGTGTAATTGACCAATGATTATGGTATCTCAATACATTACTACCTTTGTAATGTGATAAAAATAGTTTGTGATCAAAGTCAGATGGGCCTTGTTAGTATTTCCAAGATTTGGATGGAATGAGATCCAACACATATGGATTATTAGAACATGGATCTTGAAATCATATGTAAAGGGTATAAATATTATCTCCCTCAAATAAATGTTCAACCATCCGTCCATCTAAGGATTAAGGAGGCATGTAAGGATTATTTCAAAAAATATAAAAAGGTGAGGAAATATCATCAGTTCAGACTTGATTTTTATGGAATTATAAGGTTAGGGAACCAATAATGTGTAGAATAAAACCCATATTTGAAGAATGTTTTATTGGGTTAATCTCATAGATCATCATTCTCTATTCATCATAGAAGTATGAAAAATAATAGAGATATAAAATTATATTTATAGAATAATGACATGAAAATTGTTATCTAAGAGTAAATATCTCAATGATTATTATATATGTAAGTTATGTATGAGTGACAGATGTCTACAATGATTTTATTTCCATTACACATATAATAATGAAAATGGGAAAAAAATCCCCATGAATTTCATTATCAAACTCCTTAATATGTATAATGGTAATAATGATATTTGGGTGTAATTGATCTCATGTTGATGTTTAAAAATTTTATTACAATAATAGAAGATTTATCTACTAAGAAAATTTCCTAGATATTCATTAAGCATGTTTTACAACTTTATAGAGTACCACATTCTATTTTATCTGTTCATTATATGAGGAAAACCTCATTGTCTAAAGATATCATTAAAAATATTAGAATATATTGTTGAACTGTAGCAATACATATCATCATTGTATGGATTTTCAGTTCGATAGGACCATTAAAACCCTATAATGTTTTTTATGTAACATTATATATAATTAAATGGTTTTTGGGAATGATATCTACCTCTGGTACAGTTATCTTATAATCATATTTTTCAATTAAGAATTATGATGAACCCTTATAAAGTCATTTATGCCAGGAAGTAAAGAACTCCATTGTATTGTGAAAATTTTAATAAAAAATCTATTGGAATCTGATCTAGCTAATGAAATGGTAGATAATTTTAGATCCATTCAGAAACACTATAGAGAATCATGGATTTCATCAAAAATATATATTAAATATTGTTTATAGGAACTAGAGTTTGACATTAGGGACAATGTATTACTATGAATACCTGTATGAAATAGGGTAATGAGAAATATAAATATGGTAAAGTTGAGATCTATTTGTAAATGAATATAATTTCATTTTATGGTAAAAATATATGTACTTATCCAAAATAGTTTTTATGCATTTAAATTGTTTCTATTATAATAAAATAACATAATCTATATTTATTAATAATTATAAACACATTTTTAGATAATATATTAAAAAATATTTTTCCATTCATCTATTTATTTTTACTACTATTGGATTATGAATAAATTCTGTTTTAGGCATGAAAATACATTTATCAAAAAATAGTTATTGTGTCATTTTGGAATCTTATATTAAAAATATTTTTTGAAACCTATTGAAATTAAATAATTTAAAATGTATTCCAAATTTATAATCAATATAATTAATATAATTTTTTATGATCAACTAAATTAATGTCCATGATGAATATTTACCATGGTAAAAATCTTGTTACTATATTAATGGATAAATGGGTTATAAGAGAGGTTAACCTAAGAGATAAGGTTGAAAATATAGTAAAAAACTTTTTCTAATTGTATTTATTGATTTTAATTCTACCATATTATTATTATCAACAAATATTTTTCATTTTTTAGCAACATTACTTCATTAAAAAAATATATTATATAATAAAGTTTCATGTATTTATAGGTTTCCCACCCACCATAATTACGAAAGGGATACTTATATCCTTTATTCTCCACAACAATTGAGCGACTTTTCTATAACAAAATATGAACAAACACTCTCTAAAAATCCTAATAAATTACCTTGATGTATTTTTCATTCAAAAATTCCCTCCAAGATTCATCAAGGTTCTCTTCAAATGACGATATTCAAATAATATGTATAAGTTCTTACTGATAATTTTCACATTCCATTCATCCAGAAATGTATAAAATGGTATATAACATCTATAAAATAATCTTATAAGTATATTAAATATAAATATATTTTTTATTTTACATTTTATATCTATTTTATATATTATTATCATCACTTAGAAAATAATAGTGTCACTTTTTCATATGTGTGGACCACCATCCCCACATACTACTTAAATGGCTTGTCATAAGGAAAGATTAATAAATATATATAATATTTATTATATAATTATTAACATTGAAAGTTTAATTATTAAATACAATTCATTCTTTCCATCAATAAAAATGTAAAAATATCCCTCATTTATATGTCTAGATAACCACCTCCATGAAGTGATTTAAAACATTTTTCATCACTAATGTGTATAAATGGATATAAAATTATATATGATAAATAAATATTATACATATTTAATTATAAATATATTTTTTCATGGAAATCCATGTCCAAGGTCAATGGACCTGAACCATCAAACCCAAAATTCCTGAAATAGAGACCATTTTTCTTCTGAAAGATCATTTTAATGGAAAAAAATTAATAAAAGGATCTATGGAAACTATAAAGTATATATAAAAAGAAAGTTATGTATAAAATTCTTTCTTTAATTTATGTTTAAAAAATTTATATGCATTATATAGGGGGTTTTATTCATATGAATCAAGACATGACATCAGGTTATAGTATTTCTTACAATCTCATTTCTTTTCAAGATTGTTCTGTAAAATTTATATTAAGGTAAATTATATGGGTCTTATAATCTAAACCCCAAATATTTTATTATAAACAAGTTATTCCAATTATATCTAATTAATAATACAATATCGTTACTTCTTTATTTAAAATTATATGGAACCTTTTTAAGAAAAATCAACTTTATTTCCCCCATTGTTTAGAAACCTATTATTCAATGTCCATGTTCCTTAAAATGTATTCTAGAATATTATTTTCAATGATTATTTATTTTTTAAAAATATTTTTCAAACATATTTGAATTTATTTTCAATGGTTTAGTAAATATTTTTTATAATGTTCTCCAAATGTTTTAATTATTTCTATTTATAGAATGTGTGAAAAGAATATCTTTTTAATATTTACTATATAAAATTTCTTGCCACTATTATTAATACTATTTTATTATAATATTAAATTAAAATTTTATATTTTAATTCTCAAATAAATTTATTTTCTCAATATTATATGAAAATTTAGTTTTTAAATATACCAAAAGAAAAGTGTATTTTTAATATTTTCAAATAAATGCCCAAATTTCTATCTAATGTTATTTTTCATCTTTATAAATATAAATTATTGATTTTTATTATTCATTGGGGATTTGATCTTATGATATCATCCACATTCATTTTTCGGATAAATTATGATGATTGTGATTTTAGGTTGATTCAATAAAACTTATTTCTTTCCCATAGGTTAATTAAGTTATGATTAAACCTTTAACAACCCAATTTCCTTTCCTTGAGTTTTGATATGATGAAATGATAAATGATTTTATGATATTGTGTCCCATATATGTATGTAATTCATAATGTGAAGGTTTTTCCCATAATTATATATACCTCTGATGCATTGAGTAAATATAGATATCTCATGAAATATTATGGAATATAATGGGGAGTGATCGCAGTTAAGTAAGGCGAAATTTTCCACATGATTGTCTTGGGATTGAAACTTGACTAAGGTAATGATGTAACGGAGAGAGAACCCAATACTCTATGATATTCATGGTAGTTATCCTTGAGTATAAAATAAATTTTTATTAATTTGATTATTCCAAAAATCTATGTCTTATTCGTACGTTATGAACACATGGATCATTATTGATCAAGGATGACTCTGTATTCTTATAACATATATTTTTCATGAAAATATTTATTCCATAATTGATGATTAATTATCTTTTATAGGTTGAGTAAGACATTCATAAGTTATAATACTGTTATCATAAACTTATTCTTATTTTTTTCTCAATTATTATAATTGATTAACATCTCTTATTTTTACTATTATTATGCATCTGACCTCACCCATTCTTATTTTTTCATTTCCTAGGATATGAAAAAATTATGTATGGTATGTCTATGAAGTGTACTACAGGAGAAGAACATTCTTTTATATGCTAAATTTATATTATAAATAATAGGATTATATATCTAGTATCCAACGTAATGAAATAATTGTGATTCAGGACCAATATTGTTCTTATATGTGTTGAATATTCATCCAAAATGATATAGTAGTAATTTAATCTATTCTTAGGTTGGATCATTTTATTGGTATTGAATTAGAATTTATGTGGTTTTTTGTAGTCTAACACATACATTTTGGGATGTTGGGGGATTTATTTTTTTAATCCAATCATTTCTTCACCCTCTTTTGCTAGATAAAAAATGGGTTCCACACCAAGTCATTCCTCCCTAATACCTTATGATTAGTTGATTCCGGTAGTTTGAAGATGTTTTGGAACCTCAATTCGTTGATTTTTTATCTGGAACCTCTTCTAATTTCCTCCACATTTGAGAAATTCTAATTCCATCATGTTTTAATAGGGATGTATTAATATATTTTTATTAATGTGTCATGGTATTTCATTAATATAATATATATTTTTTAGAAGATACTAAATAAATCATGGAAATAAATGAAACACATCATTGTGAGTTATTTTAATGGAGGTAGATAACTTCTTGGAATATTATTTAATTTTCATCAAATTTAAATACAATTTATGTCTGTGTGGTTATCATATATTTGTCATATTTCTCATTTTATATCTATGTTTATGTCAGTGGGGGTTCATACTCTATTCTATGATGTTTCAGAGTTTACATGATACATGGTGAGTTTTCACCATTATTTAAAAATAAATTCATTGATAATAAATGATGAAAATTAATTGATAATGATTTATAATTAATTTTGAGCTCATATATGAGATTGGGGACTAGGATCATGGTAATTATTCATTGAAATCATAGAAATAGTGGTTATATTAGAGAATGTGAAGAGTAAATCTTGAATAAATTTGAATAACTCCAATAATGTGGTATGTGGAACTTTATATTACTTTATTTGTTATTGTTTTTATTTTATGGAATTAAAATGAGGGTGATATAGTTTGTTTCCCTTGAGTGTTATCCTAGGTGGATATTGTGGTTATGAGAAACTAGATTAGTCCCAATAATGTTAAATTAGTCCCCTTGAATGTGATTCATGGATGTTCAGTTGCTATATAGCCTCAATTTCTTTTTCCTTTTTTTATATAGTGAGTAGAACCTTGAGTTGACATGGTAAACGTTGAGAGATGTAGGCTATTTTTGATACATGTAAAAATGTTTTCACAAAAAACATTTTGATAACTTGGTTATTCAAGAGGGATAAAATTGGGGTATTGAGTTAGTTTATTGTTATGACCTCATATGATTAAATGGGATTTTAATAGAATTTACCCCAATAATGGATTCACTGATTGGTTGTATGGGACCATTACATCATTTTTAGGGTATAATATGACATGATAGTGAGTTATTGGATATATATATATTCACAATGGGTGGTTTGTATGATGGAATGGTTTTGGTAGGGTATACCAATTATTTTATAGCATGAGTGATTGGAATGACCTAGTAAGGGGTTGAGTGTTACATGGATATTATATTTCTGGTAGTATTCTATTCATGTTGTAGTTTAAATCACCAAGGGGTGAATGAGAATATCAATTTATCTATTAAATAATATCCAATATGGGACATGATGTCTTCTGATGATAAGAGTGATTAAATTCAAGAATATACCTTTCAACCATCTCTAGTTTTGATAAATTACACTATATAAGTGATTATTCACCTCCAAGGATACAGAAATATTTAACTATGGTGTTGGATGTTATTTCAACAATGATGAACCCTACACATGTTATAGGATCAACGAAAATTGAGTCTATTATTACATACTGGTTGTATATTATTCTATCGGTAGGAATTTTATACTAGGGTTGATTGTTATAACAAATGTGATTTCTCTTATATATTGGATGGAAGGTATGTTAACCATAATTTTTCTTGTATATGGGTTGTATTATTTACTAAACAAGATTTTTTATGTATACGATTTGGACACTACGATTACTGGTATTGTTCTTATGTGAACATTAAATGCCTTACCAACCAAGGATGTTTTTAATTACTTATTAGTGATATAATAATTGGTTGGGGTGTATGTATTCCAATTGAGGATAATTCAAGCTAAAGAATTCCTGTACAATTGTTTCAGTGGAATTGCATTAGAGTATATAGAGAGTACCAATTATAATTAATTGGATAAGATGATAAATTTATGTTTCTATTGAGGGATGATATTTGATTATATGATTTTCAAACCATGATTCATGTGGTTGTTTACTTTTTAGATTATGGAAATATGTAATGAAGGACATCCCTATTCCTGGGTGATATGTTATAAATCGATATTAGCATTGGAAAAAAATAAAATGGTTTACTGATAGGGACACTACTTGAGTTCCCAATTATTCGATTGGTGTATGAATACGATTTTCTGTGTTTCATTTTATTCAATAATCCATTCTTATATATATATATATATTATTTTGTATTGAATACATAATTGGTGGCGTCTAACTGATTTTTATTCCCACATATTGTAATTTCTATTTGCTGGGGATGATGGCTATAACACTCTTATATTTTTTTGGGTTTTTTTCAAATTAATATAATCATTTCAGTGTTCTTCATCTCATGCAATAATCAATTATGTGGTTTTATGTGAAAGCACTAATTATGAACTGTGTATCATGAAACTACAAGATATTATTTCTCTAAATGAATCACTTGTATTAGCTTGTGTTATATTCAAAGACATGTTCCTTTGGAATCTTGCGTTAAATGCAAGGCTGAGTTTTACAAAACTATAATACACTATTAAAATTGTTATTACAATATTATTATAGTTACCACCTAGCCGTTGGAATGATGATACAAATAAGATTAACTAAATTGTTAAAATATTATTGACACTTGTTTCTAAAATGAACCATTTAGTTTTCAAACTGTTAGAAATTAATGTAAGAAGTATTTGAAAATAATGAAATTTGTTTTCTAAAAAAACAATACCTCTATTTACAAAAAACTATTCAATATATAAAAATTAATCAAGCCGAGTTTGATAAATTATTTTAATAAAATACATATATTTAATATTCAATAAAATAATATTTTGACACTCATACAGTACATTTGATTTGTTTAAGATAATTATAAATCCATTTTATAAATAAAAAATAAGTATTTTTTGAAAAAAAGTTGTTTTAACATGTTTTAATAAGATCCTGTTATTAATAAAATTTATTAGAAATTTAAAATTTTGATTTGAAAATATTAATTTCTTTTTTTAAATCTTAACATCAATATTTACATTGGGTGAATTTTTCAAATCTTTTTGAAAAGATTCATTTATTCATTTGTAGTGAAAAAATACAGAATTTTAATTGAAAACTGGATTTTCTTCTAATTTAATTTTATAGTTAAATTATGTTTTTAATAATTATTTAAATTTTAATAAGATAAATTATACATTAGTTAAACTAATTTGTTTCCCTTTAATAAATTTCACATTTAAATTCTACATAAATACAATTGAAACTGTTGAAAAATTTCACATTAAAAAAATATGTTGTTTTATCCCTTCTACGAGATTAATTTTATTTAATTTCCTCATATTATTTGATTAGATTTTGAAATTTTGATTAAATATTTATATTTAGAATAATTTATAATTTCTAATAATTTAAATTATATTTTTTAGTAAAATGATTAGTGAAATAAATTAAAATTAAATACATCAATTAAGGTAAAAACTACAGTACTTAGCAGTCAAAATATAATTTAAGGGGGAAAATAAACTAAAAACATTTTAAAATATATTTAATGGATATATTTACAACAATTAACATTCTTATAATAAATGAACAATTATTATAGGCACATGCCATAAGGTAAACCTCAAAATAGTGTTTTAATTTTTATATTTATAACAATGTTACTCCACCACTATAAAAAGAGAACTCATCCCCCTCAAATAACCAAATATCTCAAGCCCAATTGTTCTTATATAACCTAAAAATCTACCCTTAAACATTTCCTCCATTAATACTATAATATTTCCATGGTTATAAATCCAACCAAGGAGTCCCTTTTGGGAAAACCAATAGCAGTTACCTAAATAAGAGGTAATATATTTCCCCAAGCTCTTTTTCCTTATTTTCTTTATCCACCCCCTAAATTCTTATTATTATGTGATTTTATAATAACCAATGTATCCCCAATATAATTATATTATTTTATGTTAATTTTTGTACATCCAACCACTCACACATTCATCAAATGGGATACGCAATGATCATTCGTGTGTAGGGAGACTACCGCCCCATGAACTGATGTCATTCAAGCGCCCATTTCTACCTTTAAATGATCGAAATGATGATAAAATTTCTATTTTTATAGAAAATATATGGTATTAATTATTTAATTATGTTTCTTGAATTATTATACATCACAAAACTTTAGTCTTTATAATTTTTGGGAATATAATAACATTCTTTGTGGACGTTTGGACTACAACCTCCTCAAAGCAAGGTGATTTGTTCACACTTACAAGAAATGTATTACGGATGGGTTTAGCTAATGAAAATGAAATATATGACATAAATATTTTACTTAAAATAATATATATATATATATATTACATTTCTATTTAAAAATATGACAAGTAAATAGAAACAATATTCATCCATACGTACGACCAACCATCTCCATAAATGATGAATTTCATTTCTTATTGATATTTTATATAGGTTTCTATAAATAAATGTCTAATTACATTATATCATAATTATATCATGTTTTACACTCTTCAAATAAAAAAAATCATGATCTAAGAATGAGTACCATGAATAACAAGTCAAAACATATATGGAAAATAAATAAGCTATTACCTGAAACATAACATTAAAAAAAATTTGATCAACGGTTAATATAAAGTCATAATAAAATAACATATTGAATTAAATATAATAATATCATTACAGGTTTATGTATAATAATCCAATATTTACTCTACAAGATTCTTGAATGTGTATGAAGCCATTCAAGACTTATAGTAAATGTTTTATCATCTCACATATATTTCAGTGAGACTTATGACTTATTCACCACTCGATTATTTTTATGTGTTGTATATAGTTCACCAAAATGAATTATTTTATTTTTATAATTAAATTCACAGATATTTTAATATCCATAGTATGATCTTTCTTTTGTGGGTTTTATGATTCAAATGATACCAAATCAGTACAGTATTTTTTTCTCAATTTTCATTATTTGAGATACATGTCAGGTTATGCACTTATATTTTTCTATGGGTGTATATTAAGTCCCTTTACATGTTTTATCATGAATATAATTCATTTAATGATATTTTAAGCTTCATGTAATGTTATTATCTCATGGTTATTATGATTCAATGTTACCAAAGTTGTAACAGTTTACCGCTATAATATCATCATTTATCAGTATTATTTATAATTATGAATCTATTGGGGAAATCTTATGTTCCATCTCTCAAAATATCCCATTATCTTTAACATATTTTTGTTATTCATAATATGTTCCGGTATTTGTAAAATCTTTTCAAATGTTTTTTACTTATAATTATTAAGAATTTGTTTTTACAAAAATATGTCCTTATTTCTCTCTTCTCATGGAAATCGGTTTTATTGATTTTTTTAATTATTATTCCAAGATTCTTTTATAATTTTTCAATTAAAAAATTTTCCAAAATGTTTTCAAACTTCTTTTATCAGTTTTTGTGGAAAAATGTTTTAATTATTTTTCAATATTCATTTATATTTTTTCAAGGAAAACTAATTTAAAATTCTTTCAATATTCTTTTATATGTTTTTAACAGAAAATGTTCTCAAAATGTTTCAACATTCATTCATAATATTTCTGAGATATTTTATTTGAAAACATTTTCAAACCTATTTGATATGTTTTCAATATTATTTGAATGTAAAAAAGTTTTCAAATATTTTTTCAAGCTTCGATTATAATTATATAAGGAAAAATTATTTAAAAATGCTTTCAATATTATTTTAGAAGTTTTCTAGGGAAATTGTTTTCAAAATTTATTTAATATTCCTTTATAACTATTCAATGAAAATTTTTTCAAAATGCTTTTAATATTTTTTTATTTTTCAAGGAAAATGTATTTCAAAATGTTTTCAAGCATACTTTATACATTTTGAAGGTTTTTTTCAATGAAAATTGTTTTAAAAATGTTTTAAAAATTATTTCATCCCAATAAGAGAGGTAATTTACCTAATAAATAATTTTAAATGATTTATCAAATAATTTGTTAAACTAATATTAAAATCACTTGTGATACTAATTCCTTACTAAGGATATGATCCGTGGGATCCATTTATATTATTTCAATGAATGGTTTTTATTTTTATGGAATGAGTTTTATGAAACATGTTCCTCTTTAATTACTATATATTTATAAAACATGTTTCTCTTTCATGGGTTATGTGCTTATGAAATCCAATTCTTTTTCCTAGTTATTTTTGGATAAAATGATTACGAAACCTTTCTCATTTTCACTCGTTAGAATATAATGGCATATTTATGATACCCATATCATTTAATGGGGTATGATATGATTAAATATGATCTTGTGGAACATGTATTTATGATTTATTTATGATATGGGTGGGACCATTATCTCTATCAATTGAATTAGGAAATGATTTATATCTTATGAGATAAAAATTTCTAGAATATGGAGTCAGCTCAATTCAATAGAAGGAATTATGTAGTAAAAATGTCTTAGATGTGAACCTTTACTAATAAGATGTCGTGGGAGTGAACCATGACAAATAATATAGTTTTTAGAGTGAACTTATTCAACTAAGATGTCCTTGTTATTGGCCCTTGACCACTATCGAAATAATTTTTATATGCTTATGTATTTTCCAAGATTTATACTTCTTATTCTTGTATTATTCTCACAGGTTCTATATTATAGCCTGAATGGCCTGAGGGCCTTCATTTTTATTAACTTTTGATAACCCCCCTTTCACGGGATGAGGGGGAACATTTACAAGCCCCATAGGCTCAGATATTACATGGTCCTTATACTTAGGAGATTACAAGACCCGAAGGTCTAAGGTAATTCAACCAGACTATCTACATGGAACTACCCCTCGGCAACATCTATATCATGATAGTAGCTCTCCACCTTTGCATGGTCATCTAGTTAGGATTCCCATTCAAGAAAAGGTTGGTCCCAATGGCATATCCATACCCTCTCATTCTGAAAAATCCATTTGTCTCTTCTCTGGTGAGTTCACATGCTCTGAATCCTCTTCTAGGTCTGCTCCTTTTTTGTAGTCTTCTTGAGGAAACTGCATGTGGCCCGAAGGCCTTGATGTGGCCTGAAATCCTTAAAGGTGGAACGAAAGCCCTACTAACCTAAAGACTTATGTGTCCCAAAATCCTTGAGGAATCCAAGCCCAAACCGGTGGCCCAAAGTGAATAGTTCCAGCTGCTACAGTGCAGAACATTACCTGCTACAAGAAATGCTAAAACGTCTTCTACAGTACTGCACATTGTATTGTTCTGCAAATTTTATTTTCATGTTCTCATTACTTTAGTTTCAAAACAATTATTATCTCATATAATTTCATTTTCTCCTTTCTTAATCTTACTAAGCATCTATGAACACCCATTTCTTATGTTTTCATTCCCCAGGTTATTAATAAAATATTCAATTAGAAGTATTAAAGTTGAAGATCACTATGGAAGATGTTTAAGACATTTTACCGTATTGGAAAATGTGCTCCATGTTTCCAAAGACACTAACATATTATAGCCAATTAGATTCTACTTTGGTAATGTGATAAAAATTCATCTAAAATGATTTAATATCCATTTATATTAATTTTGGGTCTATATAGTTGGTATCAAAGTAGTGGATTGGTAATCAATTGTAAACTAGGATGAGAAAATTTTTGTGAGATATCAATAGATATTTATAATAATTTTTCTAGGTATATCTCTGAGGATAATCTTGATTTTTCATAGAAATAAAATAATTTTTCATAATTTATAAATCATGTAAGTGCATTTTCATGATTATATCATTTACCACAATGATAACTGCTTCTCACTATATTCTTTTTGGTTATATTCAATGTTAGGAACCAGAAATAGCTAGGTTAATGATTAATTTGACAGATACTTTTCTAAGGATACGTTAAATGGAATAATAACTGGAGTGAAGGATGTTGTACTAAGCCAAACCAGTTTTCATAGAAAATAAATAAAACATTATACCATAACCAAATATCAAACTCATCGAATAAGATTAGGAAAGAACTCGATGAGAGTTTCGGTGATGGAGACCATCAAGGAAATAAGATTTAGTTTCCATTGTGACGTTAATATGGAAAGAAACATATACTTGAATGTCATAGAGGAATAAGAAGATGATGTGAATATGGAAAATACGGACCCAAAAAAAGTAAAAGTAAAAATAAGTATTTTGATTAAAAAATGTATGGTAATATTAGAATCCCTAATATATCATCGACTGTTAAATGCATTATGTGTGGAATGAATGGTCATTATGAAAATTTATGTCCTAAGTGGAATGGTCTCAAAAAGAATAAAAAAGGGAGTATGAGTAATGGTTATATTACTGATGATAATGAGAATAAAGTTGAAATTTGAATGGAATAAGGAATTAAGTAATAGGATGTGGTCACCCGGTTATGTATTAAGGATGAAGTAGAATAATTGAAGTATTTTTTAATCTTGATTCATGAATTTTGAATTTTGAATTATGTAAGGATTATTCAGTTTATGTTATTTTGGTAAGGATTTACAAGAATATATGGAATGGTTACAATGAACTATAAATTTTATTTTCTTAAAAGGTGACATTCTTACTAATAAAAAATAACCCTTAATATGTTCTTAATGGTAAGATAATGATGTTTGGATAATGATATTCCAGATATGAATAAATAAATTGGATGGTAATTATTACATTGGAACTAATTAAGGATTAGTTCTCAAGTGGTTCATTCTATCATTGATAATGTTTAAAACATTTTTTGTTTTATGGAATAAATCCAAAAAAAATAAAATAAAGAAATCATGCTTGTTTTCAATAATAGGTTTCTTTGTAATTGATGTTATTACCATAATTCAAAATAATATATGAAAAAGCTATTCACATATTTTTTATGTGACAACCAAGATATAAATTTTGATATATGGGGGGATCAATCCTATGATATTTTTTGATAACATTAGTGAACTTATATCTAATTTTTTTACTTTAATCATTCTGAAGGTTCAGATGGTTATCCATTTGTCGAATAAATTTAGTTTACATTTATATGAGGTCTTAGATATGTATGTATTAACTCGGAATATGAATATTTATGTGCATTAAATAACATATTCTCACTATTTCTATTTTTTACACTTGAATTTATACAGAATTATTTATCAGTCAGTCTAGGGGTCGTATAATCAACTGTTGCTTCAGGAATAAAAAATTTTCATTCATTTCCTGTACAAAGAGATGAAGTGGAAATTGATCAAGGCATAACCAAAGGGTGTGATTATTATTATAAAATGGAATTAAATGAATTAGGTACATAACTTCATAAAAATTATTCAAATCTTGTAAAAAGGGTTTTGAAAAAAATATAATCCTTTTATCATCATTTTTAGGATATCAATGGCATTTTTCCATCCACATTGGGTGACAAATTTGTTATCATTAGAATTCACCTAACTGTGTCTTATATCACTCTCCATCATACAAATATAGTTAGATTTCACTTCCATGTCCATGTTTACACATTCCATATATGTTCTCATACACGGAATCATAGTTATTAGTTACCTTGGTTAACCGTTATGGTTTAACTTTCCTATTTTAAAGGAATTAATTTTTAGGATGTGGATTTTTTAGAAAGGATCTTTCAAGTATTAAAACAATGAAAAACCAAGTGAATTTCAAGGGTGAAATTCATTTTAAAGGGTGGTATACTGTAACCTGAAGAAATTTTTTGAAATATTTTTTAGAATTAATTTATTCTTTTCAATATTATCTATTTCATGCAACACTGAATATGGGTTATATTATATTAAAGCACTAGGTTTTGATTACGTTTCATGAAACACAAAAATGACCATGCACTATAAGTAACACATAGATTATATCGAGGTACAATAAACAATATGTTCGTCTAGTGTTACACACAATGTGGGGTACATTCGATAACTTGTGTTACATGCAATGATGAGATTTACCGAACTACAATATACTATTAATATTGTCATTAAAATATTATTATTATTACCACAATGATGTTGGAATGTAAATTATCAACAATATTCTCTAATGTGTGATAATATTATTTATACAAGCATATAAAATTATTCATTTGGTTTTATATTAGTTTGAAATGAAATTAAGAACTACATTAAAATAATGAAATTTCATTTCGAAGAACATTACTCTTATATATAAAAACACTATTGTATATAATAATTTTAAAAAAAAAAGTTTGATGAATTTTTTTAATAATATATATATTTATATTATTAAATATTTTTTTTAAAAAACATCCAATCAATATTATTGGCCTACAATAATAATAAATCATTTTTTTGAATAAAAATATGTATTTTTTTTCAGAAGACAATTTTTCACATTTTAATGGAAAAACCATTCTCAATATAACGTTGTAAAATATTATATCTTTTTTTTTTGAAAAAATGAACATCATTTCTTGAGGTGTAATATCAATGTTTACATTGGTTGAATGTTTTTTATTTTTCTGGGAAATTTATGTTTTTGATTAATAATAAAAAATACTATTTTTTAATTGAAGATTGCGTTTTTGTCTAATTTAATCATATAGATAAATTATAATTTGAATTTTATTTAGTTTAATTTTGATAAATTTCAAATTATTTGATCCAATTTTTTTCATTGGAATCAATTTCACATTGATAATGTATATAAAAACAATTCAATCATTTGAGCATTTTCAGTTTTAAAGAAACCATTTTTTATTCCCATATGCAGAATTAATATTAAATAAATTTATTCCACATATATTATTATAATATGAAAATTGGATTTCATATTTGGAATAATCATTATTTATAATTTATAATAAGGTCAAATTAGTTGTTGACCAACAATCTTAGTGAACACAATTAAAAATATTTAGAACGATTAAGGTAAAAACAACATTTCGTAGTTGGTAAACCTTAATTTAATTGGCCAAATAACATGTAATCATGTAAAAAGGATATTTTTTGGAAATATTTAGACCAATTAAAATTATTTATCTAAAATTGAACATTATTTTAGGCACAAGAAGTAAGGGAGACCCCTGAATACTGTTTACCTTTTTATATTTACAAGAGGTCCACTACTCCTCCACTATAAAAAGTACACTCGTCCCATGATTTATTAACATATATAAAACTATTTTTCTCATACAAAACATTCCCATTTTTCTTTAAAAATTCCCTATATTCATAATATAATCATTTCTTGCTGCATAAATCCATCCGGGGAAGCCCTTTGGTGCAAACCAAGAGGTGTTACCCAAGGAGGAGGTAACATCATTTCCCAAGATCTTTTTTTATTTTAATTCTACACCCACTGAATAATACTAATTAAATATTACATAAAACCATTATTATCTTTAATATAAAGAGATTTTGTATTGTTAATTTTTTTACCTTCACCGACACACATTTTCATCAAATGGGATACCCAATCATCGTTTGTGTGTACAGAAATCAACCGACTCCCGAACAATTGTTGTTCATTCATCAATTTCCACAATTAGTGGTTTCATAATAATGATGGAATATATATTTTTATATGTTATTTATTATATTTATGATTTATTTAGGATTATATTTTTATTATATAAGACATACCTTCATTCTCTACATTTTTTGGAAATACGAATACCTCCTTTGTGGATGTTTCGACTACCGCCTCCTCAAAGAAATGTGATTCTGTGACACATTAAATGGATTGTATTAAGGATATGTTTAGTGAGATTATATGATATTTAATACATAATAATTATACTCTGAGGATAATATACTAATATATATACCATTTTATTTTATTTCTTTAAAAATATGAGAAGAAAATGGAAACAATGTTTATGCATATATATGACCTATCGTCTCTAGGAACGATGTATTTAATTTCTTATTTAAATTTTTTAGAGATTGTTATAAATAAAAATATACTATATATTCATTATTTTTATAAATTTTTACATTATTTAAATAAGTAAATAATTATCTATTTAAGGGGATCAAGAATAACAAGTCAAAACATATAAGAAAAACAATTTAAATATTACTCCAAACAAAACATTTATATGAAATCGTTAATAAATAGGTAATATAATGTCCTAATAAAGAAAAATATTATATTAAATATAATAACATCATTCTAATTTATTTTTAAAATAAAAACATATTTATATATGTGAGTTTTAAACGTGTACGAAGAAATTCAAGACTCAAGGTAAGGGGTTTCTCATCTCACATTTATTTCATTGAGGCTTATGCCTTTTTCAAAACTCATTTATTCATTTTGTGGTGTATATTGTTCCCATGAATGTATTATATTATTCTTATATATAGTTTTTTAGGTATTTATACATAAATTTTATGATCATTCATTCATGTGTTTATAGATCAAATGTATATAAATTGGTAAGGTAATTGTTTTTTTTCTCAATTTTCATTTCTTGAGATATATTCCATGTTATGACTCTATAATTATCTACAGGGTGTGTATAAATTCCTTTCACATGTTTTATCCTGAATTTAATTATTTTCATGATATTTTAATAATCTTCTAATTTTATTACCTCATGTGTATTATGATTCAACATTACCAATGTGGTAATACTTTATTCTTATAATTTCATTTTTTATATGGATTTTTATGGTCATGCTTCCTTTGGTGTTGTCTTATGATCCATATCTAAAAATCCCTCATTGATATTCTAATCCAATTTTCATTCATGATATCTTCATTTATTGTTACCATTTTCACCCTTTAGTACTTCAGATAATTATAATTTTTTTTAAAAGATGAGCTTATTTCCCTCTTTGATCAAAAATACATTTTATTAAAAGACTATGTTTTCATAAAAAAGATTTAGGATTCCTATATATTTTTTCAAACAAAAAATTTTTCAAGCTTATTTTATAAATTTTAATGGAATATTTATTTCCAGAAATTTTCAAATTCTTTAATATGTTTTCAAGGAAGAAGGTTTAGAAAATGTTTTCATACATCCATGGTATGTTTTAAAATAAATTGGGTTTAGAAAAATTAGTTTATTTTCATTGTAAATTATTTCCAAAAAATTCTCATGCTTATTTTACAAGTATTCATGTTTTTTAAAAATGTTTCAAGATTCCATTGTTATTTTTCAAAGAAAAATGTTTTCCGAATTTTTTCAATCATCGATTATATGTTTTCAAATAAAATGTTTACAAAAATATTTTCAATATTCCTTTATTAAATTTCTAGGTTATTTTGAGATAAATTGATTTAATTTTTTTAAAAACTTATTTTTTTTTAAGAAAAACTGATATTTTACACAATTTTTTATTCTGAAAGATTTTTTTAAAATTTCATTACATATCAAATGACAGACATTATAATTACTCATCCCTTAATGAGGATATTATTGAAGGATTCCATTCATGTTTTTTCTTTGAATGGTTTATGTTTGGACTATATGATTTTTAAGAAAATAATTTATCTTTCATAGGTTATATATTTATTAAACCCACTTCTATTTCGTGGCATATATTCATTATGAAGCACAATTTTGTCATGAGTAATTATTTGATGAAATGAATATGAAACCTATCTCATTTCTAAATGTTATGAAATGATTAAAATGTTATGATACCCATTTCATTTCAAGGGTTATGATATGACTATTTATGATCTTGGGTCACATGTATATATTATTTCATTATAAAATGGGTGGGACCTATATCTACTTCGAATTCATTGGTTAAATATTTATATCTCATGAGATAGACATCGTTGTAATAGGGAGTGAACTCAATTAAGAAAAATACTTTTTCTTCCAAGATATTATTTAGTGTGAACACTGACTACTATGATGGTTAGGGTAGATAACCCTGTAGGATCGAATATGTAAAAATGAGATTCTCAAATACAAGAGGGGGTGAATTGTATATTTTAAAAATTCCTTTGGAACCTTTAAATTTATGTTTAACAAGGTTAAACAAACATCCACAATACCTCTTAAAGAAACAATTTATAATTTCTTAAAAGAATGATTCTACCTTAAATCGTATAGAATCTATAATATAATCAGAGTAACGGAATTACAAAGAATAAGAAATGATTACTTTCTAACATTAACAAAGTTACAAATATAGTGGAATTAAACAACTTGAAATATGAATCAAGTAACAATGGGCTTCTTTTAACCCAAAGAAAATGGTATCCAACAACCTTGGATAACGGTTACTTTATTTATACATTCATGAAAGTCTATCTTACCCAGAACTAGGTAAGCCCTCAATCCAAAGATCAGTATCAGTCTTGCTATCCCTGCAATCCCTATATTTATAAGGAAATCAGAAACTCTTTCTTCCAAACCCGGAAGCCCATGATCTACATGATCAAAGTCTTCACTAAGCATGTCTGAAGATGTTGTTCACACCAAAACATGTTTCTCACAACATCCACACGAAGCAATGAGAGTTGTATGTCCTTATCTCTCCAAAAATCACTTCACAAGCTTGCTCATTTTCAAGTACTTTTCTCGTTCAAATGAGATTGTATTTATAGACAAACCTTTTCAATGGTCTACTCCTCTCCAATGGTCAAATTTTCCTTATATTTTGGAGGGTCCTAGACATGTGGAAAACATACAATGGTTAGTTTGTAACAGTTTTTACGACATCATTTCAAGTAATAGAAACAATGTTAAGTTAAAGATAAATTTTTATTATATGAAATCTTGGAATCCGATAACATTGGAATGATAAATTTGGAAACTCTAACATTATCAAGAAAACTTAATCGTAAGAAATTAAGAAAACAGATTCTTAAGAATAACATTATCAAGAAAAAAATTCATAAGGAATAGTAAATCAGATTGTGAAACATGTATCTCATTTGTTCCAGAATCGGAATCATAAAATCGGAATCACTTATACACCAGAATCAGAGTCATAAAACTGGATCACATATACACCAGAATCAGAATCATAAAATTGAATCACATATTCACCTGTATCAGAATCATAAAACTGAATCACAAATACACCAGAATCAGAATCATAAAAATAAATCACATATACACCGGAATCTGAATCATAAAACATTATCATATATACACCAGATTCAGAATCATAAAAATTGAATCCTATATACACCGGATTCAGAATCATAAAAACTGAATGACATATACACTAAATTTAGAATCATACAAACTGAATCACATATACACCGGATTCATAATCATAATAACTGAATAACATATACACCAAGTTCGGGATCATAAAAACCTAATGAAAAATCGTATTGACATATATGTAAGTATTACATAATGAAAATTAGAATAATATATCTATAAGTCTAAAAGAATGGAAAAACGTAATGATATATCTATAATAATAATGGAATGAAAAATTTGAATCTTAGGAAAAATACAGAACGTAAAAAATATTCAGATATTATGAAAAAGTGTTTTTATTTCTCAAAACATAAAAGCACAAGGAATATAGAAGTCATAAGAAAGACTTATTGACTCATCAATCTCTCCCTTTTTGGAAAGAACAATCAACTTTGCTAAGGAAGAAAATATTGACATAGATAAAAAAGTACGAAAAACTTAACTCCCCTTTTGAATTAGATTTTACATGAATACGACTAACTCCCCCTTAGGTTACGTTTCCCAAGGATCATATTCTTGATATTTGATGTTGGGTTTTCATAAGGGAATATCTTCCCCATAGATAAAAATTTAATTTTAAAAGAAAACTCCCCCTTACATGGACATTATCCTTTCTTTCCATACCCCCTTACTAGATTCTCTTTTTCAAGGATTAAATTCTCCCTTTAAATAAATTCTCCCCCTTTGTGATTTTCAAAAAGAGGAAAAGGAATGGAGATATATAAGATATACCTGTATGGTTAAGAAAGCATACATTCAAAATCAAAATAAATATATGCATGAAATTTCTTAAGAAAATTTTAGAAATAAGGTTTATATTACAAAAAAACATCTGAATGTAAAGAAAATTCATTCATTCTTCTTCTAGTCATAAAACATCTTTTTTATCAAGGATTTGAGTTTCTTCACTTCCTTATGATATTCATAAAACATTTTCTATAAGATATTCTGATCTTGATTCTTTTCACTAAATACAAGATCATTTATTCTTGAGCAGCCACCTTTCTTTCTAATTCGGCTCTGAAATCCTTCTCACTGCTAACAGATCCAGAAACAGAATTAAGTTGACTAGTTTTCTTAGAGAATGAAGTCTTGAACTTGTTGAACTCAGTTTCACAAGTATTAAGAACTCCTTTTGTTGAATCCATGAATCCACTAAACTATCTTAGCTAATCATTGATAGTTTTTGTATGGTTAAATACTTTCTTACAAGTCACCTTCTAAGATTTGAAATCAATCAAAATATTATTGAAGTCTCCTTCTTCCTTGAAAACTATGTCCATAAGCATATTAGTCGATTCTGTCCTTTGATTCAGGGTCTCTAGCATCATTTGACTCTGAGAATCTATGTTTTCAAGAACCAAAATGGTGCTAAACAACTTTCATGATGATATCTTGACAAAATAATTTTCAATAGATGAAGTTGACACGGATCCTAAAACATATTTTCCTTTCTCAAATCCTCTTGGAGTTAAGGAAACTGGTCTTTCTATTCTCTTAGAGGACTTATGAGGCATTTCCTTTTCTGATGGATCAACAAAAACATTCTTAGCTTTAATATTGTCTCGAGCTAGAGATTTTTCATCTAAAACTTGAAAAACATTTATATTTCCCTGTTAATTTTCTTCTTTTTCAAACACATGATGTTGAGATCCTCTATGTCCCTATTATTCTTGAAATTCTTCTTCTTCTTCACCTTATTGTTCAACTTCTTCTTTCTCTATTTCTTCTTCTAGTTAAAATTAAACTTCATCTTTATCTTCAACTTCAACCTCTTCCTCAACTTCTATTTCTTCCTCAACTTCTTCTTCAACTTGTTCATCGACT
Source organism: Viscum album (assembly GCA_963277665.1). Classification (NCBI taxonomy): domain Eukaryota; kingdom Viridiplantae; phylum Streptophyta; class Magnoliopsida; order Santalales; family Viscaceae; genus Viscum; species Viscum album. The sequence goes on from OY728139.1 coordinate 79,279,484, forward strand.
TGTTCTACAGATTTAGAACCTGAACTCGAAGGGGTTCCAACATAATCTTCCTCTTCCTTTAAAAAATCATCATCATCATCATCTTGGATTATATGATCTTCCATTTCTTGAACAGGTTTTGATATGGTTATCACTTTCTTAACTTTTTGGATTTCCAGAGTGACCACTGGTTTCTTATCAACATCTTGAGATTCGGGTACTTCCTTAGATTTATATTCTACATCTTTTAGAAGAGACTGACAAAATTTTTCTTCCAAATATTTCTTCTTTATCTTCTTCACATTCTTTTCTTTCTCAATATTTTCTGCTTTCTTGATTTTTAGAGCCTTATCCTATACATGATTTAGACCTAAAGAAGGGTCTCCTTCCTTTCTAGTAGCTTACATTTCTCTCCACTTTGCAACTGTTTCATCTGAATAAGCTTTCAGTTTATTTGCTGGAGGAATTGCTGAAACCAAAACAGCATGAACTGGAACTGGGATGCTCGGTTCATCAAGGTACCTTTTCTCAGGAACTGACTTTGAAGATTCTGGCACATCATCCTTCTCCTGAACAACTATTTCTTCAATGTTTTTGGATTCTAGAATAAACTCTACTTTCATCCTTTATAGAGTGTCGTCACTTAGAAACAAAATGTTGAAAGTCTTCGAGACTGATCGACATGGTACATTCAGTTCCTGAAAACACATAACAATTATCTTGGAAATAGTTTCTTGAAACATATGGAACTGATATCTGATAGTTCCACCTTTTATTTCATGAATGGTGAAAAATAAGTACTTCACCAAGTTGATCTTCGTTAGGTTGAAAAGAATTTCTAACAGAAAGATATCCTTAATCTTTAAAGAATATTTATCTCCCATTCCTGGAATAATATATCCTTGCATCCAAATAGCCACCATCTTGTGGTTTGTTTTAAGATTTGTACTCTTCAGATTCATAACATACTTTAGACCGAGAAGATCAAAAGGCTTGATTTTTTCAAAAGATCCTTCTTTCTCAGGGAGTTTCTGAGAGAAAAGAATAACCTCCCCTTCAAATGGTATGTTAAGAACATTTTATGCCTTCTTGTATGGGACTGTATATGATTTTTCATAGCAATTGAACTCAAATAAATCCTTACCTTTCTTTTGAAAGAACATAACAGATTCATAGAATTGAATAAGAAGGTTAGGATAAACAGAATCCTAAGACTTCTCCTTATCCAAACAGACAGTTTCCCATCCATTAGATCTTATCACCTTAGAAACAGGGGAGTCTTATATTTCAAAGAACATAGGGCATACTAACCTTTTTGTAAAATATTGACCAGTCCTTAATCTTCTTGCTAACTAACATCTGATCAGCTGAGGATTCTGGAGTCATTTAGGGTGATAGTGAACTTTAGAACAAAATCTTTGAAGGCAAAAAAACTTCGGCACTGAGATCAGTAAGGATGATTTGATAATTGAAAACGATGCACCCATTATATAGACATGGCTGTAGATTTTCAACTTCCATAATATAATAAGACGGTTGATAAAAACTGATCTGATCTGACAATTGAGAATGTATATAGAAAATATTAATTCTGATCTTTTGAATTAAGGTAAACATGAATTTAAGAAATTTTGGAATACCAACAACTAAAACATAAAGTAAGAGCAAGAAATATTACCTTTTTGAATACTCTGAGAGATTTATTGATATTATAATAATTTTTCTTGGGAGTTTTAAAATCCAAAATTTTCAAATCCAAAATTTTTATATCCGAAATTTTCAAATACCAAATTGTCATGACCCACCTTTACCAAGATGAGGGAAGGGACATCAGATTTCCAGACCCTTCCTTTTCAAGTTTATGGGGAGATAATGACCCTCGAAACCCGCCTTCAATAGGTCCCAGAGTGGTGATCAGCACCAAGGTTATAGAATGACTCACAAGATGGAAGGAATTACCCTTTTTCTTTAATAGGATCGAGATATAAGACAACAACCCCAATAATACCAAAGCTAAAAGTAAAGGTAAAGCCACAAGTAAACTATTCCCATATGCATGTTCAAAAGTAAAAGATACAAGCCACAAAACTCCAAAGGTAAACTACCAAGAAAGAAAAAAAGACAATAGCAACTGCCCCAAGGTCTGTGCTAGAACGGTCCCGCACGATCCTTGAAGTCCTCCTAGAAACATGAAAACATTTTTATATACGTAGGGTGAGCATAAAAGTACACTTAGTAGGAAAAACCAAAGACTCCCGTGCACTAGTGGGGAGAAATTCTAATGCCCCATGGAAAAAGAGATAACCAAACACCTAACAAGGTAACTATCCACCCAAGCCTCACCAAGGCACACTCCCCAAATAACACAAGTCAAGTAAAGTATAGTAATTTGACATCGATGTTTCGGTACACCATGCCGCTTTCCCACTAGTTATTGAAGACATCCTATGCATCAAACCAATCCGGCCATTCTCACCACAGTCCCCATTGCCACACCCGCCCGCACACACCTGGGCCACAACCACACATCCCGCCCGCAAACACCTGGGCCACAACCACACATCCCACCCACAGACACCTGTACCACTACAACCTCACATAACCATGCCCGCAAACACCTAGTCCAGAACAACCACTACCACGCCCGAAGACACCTGGGCCAGAAAGCTATCATCATGCCCGAAGACACCTGGGCCTCATCCCGGAGATACTTGGGAACCAACCATCCCGTAAACACCTGGGCCAACCACTGAAACCACCCCGCCCGAAGATTCTTGGTCTAATAATGGACCTTAGGCCATCATAGCCTGCCCGAAGTGTCTTGGGCTATCTGGGAAATTGAACAAAAAGGAGCTAATAACCATCCACTAAAAGGAGTGTTTGAAAAAAAACCTCCCCATAAAATGGGGTGTTTGGCATGAAGTGCTCAACTTGGGTGGGGAACGAATAAGAAACATAAAATCTATAGTTATATGTATAGGTAACAAACACTCATCCCAGCCTAGGGGTTCCAAAACCTAATCACAAACACCCTTGTTACAATTCATTCACAAAAGAAGTCACAACACTGGCGGCTGAGTAACAACTCATTCCCAAGCTAATTCCCCACTCAACCAATCTTGTTTTCATGTTCAAGTGATCCCATTAGGTTGAATTCTTCACTATTTGGAAACTAACATGCATAAACAAAAGCCAAAAATGGAAGAAACAACCAAACAAAAATTTAAGCATTCACACCAAGTTCTCTTGCAAAGTCACAACAAAAAAGGGATAAGTGAGATACCTCGTAGTACTGGAACCAAAAAAACCCTAAGATACAACCCCATGTTCTAAAAATATAGGATCTAATGGTTTCTCAACAATAGAGGATTCCACCCAAATTTGTGATATAAGTAGAGTAACCACACATCCCCAAATTCATAACCAGCAAAAGTACGATAGGGGATCCCATCCCCACCCATATCACCCCACAAATCTGCCTGTGAAGAAACAACCAATCCGCTACAACCAACACAAGGTGGTCCCATGCAGGTATTTTCATATTTAAAAGAATTAACACACTCCATTATTTCAATTCCACTGTGGTTTAACTGAGGTTATCACTTAAAAGGGTTGATCCTAGTGATTTCAATTTATTTAACTGAGTATAAATAATTAAGCAATTCCATGTTACAGTTATTTAAACATCCAGGAGTACCGAGGTCCAATAGTGCACAGAGAAAGACCACCAATGGCCATGATTTTCAGTGAGCATAGTCTCGTACAATTCACAAAACATAACAACATAAAGAGTACAATAGAACAACGATCACACCCACCCTTTCATTCTTTAAAGGTCTGTTCATTATCTTCATTAAGTTCGGTTTCATCAATTTCCATAGAGGAAAAAGAATTCCCACCCCGCATGATACACCGAAAGGAGAGAAAAATGAGAAAATACCTACTTGGTTGATCAAAGATTTAAGTTTTTCTCCACGCACGAAAATAGGGGAAGCACGACTCGTAGGGCTCCTGCACAGGTGCACCACTTGCCTTGGGAAAGAAAATAATTCGAACGCACAGGAAAAAGAGGAGACTAGCCAAGAGGAAGGAGAGTAAAATCCACCCAGATAAAGAGATGAGATCCCAAATTTACGGGATAAGAAATTTGAACACCTTGGAAGTTGGATCGTGGTTATACCACATGGTTTGGTGGTTACACATGACTAAATTAATTGTTATTTAATAGGGAGGTTTCTCGGTATTTTTAGATATTAATTATGGGTTAACATGACCATAAAATGCCTTAAAAGGTCAAAAGGTCCTAAAAGTGGCGTTATGGGAAGAACTATAGAAGGGAAACCCGACAAGGCTGGATAACGCCGATCGGTCGCACCGACGGGGTGAGACCCCTTAGGATCCTAGAATTTGGGAAATGGAGGGATCATGAGGATCTGGGACATTACATCAAATACCTATCAAACTATTCTCACCCTCGAGAATCCAGAACCAGACCAGACGGAAGGGGGGAGGTCTGAACAACCACCCAAGAAAATACTTCTCTAGAGTGAACCTTTCTGACCCAAGAACACCATATATCCTGAATAATAACGGATTTCCTATTTCTACTTTCCCCGTGAAACCACACAAATAAAAAGACTAAACCGTCCATCCATGTGGGAGAGGGGTTTCCCTTCCTCCGTGTTAAGATACTATCCACTTTGGGCGGCACTGACTCGCCTGCACGGGTTTAGGCGCATCCACTTTAATGCGTCCTAACTAAGAATCAAGTCCTCCCCTACCCATCCTTTAGGACACTTCACACACATTCATAGAAAAAGGAATCTTCACATCCCATTTTCAACAAGGTAAAGCATTACATAACAAACAAGTATTGAAAAAACAGGATAAAACTCAAAAAAAACTCTAGGAACTGGGAACGCATCTTCGCTTCCCTCTCCCATGTACTCTCCTCAAGCCAACCATGCCTCCATAACACAAGAACCAACGAGATGGTTTTTCCATGAAGCACCTTCTCCTCATGACCCTTGATCATCACTGGTCGTTCCACGACGGTTCCATCGTCTACGATATCTAGCTCTCCTCAGTCGATGATGTGCGAATCGTCATGCAGATACTGATGAAGCTGGGACACATGGAAGACATCATTCACCCTTTGTAGCTGTGGTGGAAACGCCAGCTGATAAGCCACCTCGCCGACCCGGTGCAACACCTCGAAGGGTCCGACGAACCTGGGAGAGAGCTTACTTCCCCTGCCAAACCTCTACTGCCCACGCTGAGGGGAGACCTTCAAGAACACGTGGTCCCCAACCTCGAACTCCAAGGGCCTTCTCCTATCATCGAAATATGACTTCTGCCGGTGCTGAGCCGCCTTCATCCTTTCTCTTATAAGCTGCACCTTATCCGTTGTGGTCTATACCACCTCCGAGCCAAGAACATCCGCCTCCCCGACTTCTGTCTAGCACACGGGTTAGCAACACGGCCTCCCGTACAAACCTTCGAACGAAGCCATGCCAATGGTAGAGTGGTATCTATTTTTGTAGGCAAACTCTACTAGAGGAAATTGTTGCACCCATGATCCTCCGAAGTCCAGTATGCATGCTCACAACATATCCTCCAAAGTCTGGATGGTGCGATCTGTCTGCCCATCTGTCTGGGGGTGGAAAGCAGTGATAAGGCGCAGCTGGGTGCCAAAAGCATGCTGAAAACCCCAACAGACTCATGAGGTAAGTCTTGAATCCATATCTTAGACTATGGACCTCAGAACTCCATGCAATCGCACAACCTCGTCCACATACCTCTGTTCTAGAGCATCCACCGCACTCGACTCCCTGATCGCCAGAAAGTGATCGAACTTCATCAACCAATCAACTACTACCCAGATGGCTTCGTAGCCTCCTTGAACCTTGGGTAACCCCGTGAAAAAATCCATCGAGATGTCATCCCACTTCCACTCGGTGACATCTAAGGGTTGCAACAAACCATGTGGAACACGATGCTCAACCTTCACCTACTGGCACACTAGGAACTTGGCCACAAAATCAACCACTACGCACTTTACCTCGGGCCACCAAAACGGTCCCCTCAGACCATGGTACATCTTGGAAACTCTTGGATGCACCGCCAGGGGTGAGTTGTGGAACTCACCAAGGACCCTCTCGTGCATCGCCTCCTGAACGAACATTCTACCTTGGAAAAGCATCTGGTTCTGACCATCCTCTGTCCACCCTTCAGGGGCATCGCCTTGGCTAACCAGGTAACACATAACTTTACTTTCTTGGTCTCTCCACTGAGACTCCTCCACCTAACATAATAGAGAATACTATAGTGTCATCTGATACATGAAACCTCTTCCCCTATCCATCATCGCATCCAGGTGTAGGGAAACCAACTCCTCCATCACCCTCCTAGCGTCTACAAACTCTCGGACCGCATCCCTCTCTGAACTTCTGCTCAAGGCATCAGCCACAATTTTTCCTTTCTCTGAGGTGTATGAAATCTCAAAATAATAATCCTGGAGGAAATCAATCTACCTTCGCTGTCGTAGGTTCAGGTCTTGATAGGAGAAGATATACTTCAAGCTTTTTTGGTCCGTGAATACCACAAAGTGCTCTCCGATGAGGTAATGACGCTATAACTTTAATGAAAAAATGACCAATGCGAGCTCTAGATCGTTGGTGGAATAATTACGCTCATGGGGGAGTAGCTTTCTAGACCCATAGGAGATCACTCCTTGTCGTTGAATCATCACACACCTGAGGTATTCTCCTGAAGCATCATAGTACACCTCATACACCGCCCCTTCTTCTGGAAACCACAGCACTGGGCACTCACTAACTTCTCCTTCAGATAGATGATGGCTACCTCACACTTTTCATCCCATATGAAAGCCTGATCATTCTTCTTAAAGGCTATCAAAGGTGCTGCAACTCGAGAAAAGTTGGGTACAAACCACTGGTAGTAACCTGCAAGCCCAAGGAAGCTATGGACCTCTGCCACGTTCTTGGGTGCTTCCCAAGAAACAAATTCCTCGACCTTTGATTGGTCCACTGCTATCCCCAGCCCGGACACCACGTGTCCAAGGAAGTGCACTTCTTGCATCCAGAACTTGCACATGGACAACTTCCGATAGAGCTGGTGCTGTCGAAGGACCTCCAAAACCATCCTCAGGTGCTCAGTGTGATCCTCCTCTGATATTGAGTATATCAGGATGTCGTCGATGAACACTACTATGAACCGATCCAGATACTCCTGGAAGACGGAGTTCATAAGCCATATGAACATAGCTGGAGCGTTCGTAACGCCGAATGACATGACCAAAAACTCGAAGTTCCCATATCTGCACATGAAGGCCTTCATCGGGACGTCGCCATCCTTCACCCTCCAATGGTGATATACAGACCATAGGTCGATCTTCGAGAACCATCCTGCCCCATTCAATTGATCAAAGAGATCATCTATCATTGAAAGAGGGTAGCGATTCTTGACAGTTAACTGATTCAGTCTCCTATAGTCTATGCACATCTTTAGACCACCATCCGCCTTCTTCGAAAACAACATAGGATCACCCCATGGTGACACACTCAGTCGAACAAAACCCTTCTTCATTAGATCGTCAATCTGAATCTGCAACTCCCGTAGCTCCGAAGGTGCCATTTGGTAGGGAGCCATCGAAACCAGACGAGCACCAGGCTACAAGTCTATCCCAAACACAACATCCCATCGAGGGGGTAGAGTTGTCACCTACTCAGGGAAGATGTCCATAAACTCCTGATGATCCCTGGTACCTCCACCATCTCTGCATTTTCTGACTCCACTTATAGCTCAGTTAACAAGGAGAAGAGGGGTTCTTCTCTCCTACTGCACTTCTGGCCACCCCGCTCACCGGTGAAAGTAACACGTCGGCTTCCTAAGTCTGAAAACACGACCCTTCCCCCGAAGCAGTCGATGAAGGAATATATAGAGAACATCCAGTCAATGCCAAGGATGACATAGTTTGGTTGTATCTGCAATAGCAAGAGGTCCTTGATAGACTGATGTGGACCTATCATCAGTCATAATCCTCGACAAACATATATCAAGTCAATCTGAACTCCGACTGGTGTGCTCAGCACCAGGGGCATTGGACGTCTCTCAACATCTAGACCCAAAGCACGGGCTAGACTGGGTGTAACAAAGGATTGCAAAGCTCCTATATCGAACAAGACGTAAGAAAGGGTACTGAATGAACTGATCGTACCTCGAACGACCTCTGGTCCTGCTGGAACTGCTGCCTCCGTTGTGTGAAACTGCCCGCGCCCGGATCCTCTGCCCCTCGGTTGTTATCCAACTCCATGCCCTGGTCAAGGTCCCTGAGGAGCGCCCTGAGGTTGACCACCCCCTACAACATCTGCCCTCATAGGGGACGGAGCTCGATGACCCTACTGCTGCTGCTCGAATGGCCTCGCTGGATACTGCTGCTGATGAGGTGGGTCCTAAACCTTCCCACCACCGCCGTACTACACTATATCTGGGCACTGATTCCGGAGGTGCCCATGGCTCCCACAGATGTAGCATCTCGGTCCTATGCCCGAAGAGAAAGGTCATGGTCTGGGAGAGAAGAACTGGAACTGTTGGGGCCTGCTCCCTTCCGGTCAAAACCTAGAGGGCCCTGATGCTAGAGGTCTGGTGCTGACGGCATTCCACATTGATGATCCCACCTGGATCCCCTCTCATGACACACCTCCCAGCTTGTGCATCCTCCCCACTACCTCTGCCTTTTTACGGACCTCCAAGTATGTCGTCAAGGTGAAGGGGGTAACAACGTACTAGAGGGATGGTCAGAGTGCCTCCTCTAAACGTCTCTCCCGAGACTCCTCATCTAGAAAGATGTCCGGAGCAAAGTGGAGGAGATCCTTGAACTTGATACCCATCTCCCTTAATGACATACTCCCATGCTGGAGAGAGAGTATCTTCTGCCTCTTCTCAACTTTCATCATAGAAGAGAGGAATTCTTCCCTGATATCCTTCTCAAAATCAGCCCATGCCACCTCAGACTCTCTCCTTTCCCCCAGGTAGAGAGTCCACCACTGACATGTTGCTCCCCTTATCTGGCTCATGGCCAGTGGAACCCAGTACTCCGTCGGAGCCTGGATCAAGCCGAAAGCTATCACCAGCTCCTCTAGCCAACTATCTGTCTTCATGTCAGTGGTGCTGCCCTTATACATTTCAAGGGTCTATCACTGGAAGGATCAAAGTGTCTTCTGCCACTGGTCATCTTCCTCCTCTCGATCGACACTCTTCCAATCAGCCACGTCAACCTACTGGGCATCGATCACCCGCACCACTCGTGGTCTTCTCCCAGATTCCATAGCTGCAAGGTAAATAAGGAATGCTTAAGCCCTTGTAGTGTAGAATATTGTTCTTAAAGTTTATTAAAATTCTTATTTATTTCAATCCCCAAACATCCTAGAAACACGAGAACACAAGTCATTATGATTCATGTACCTTTCCTAGTGTCTCTACCCTGCAATCAGTGTAGCCTCACTTGGTTGTTCGGTAGGTCGAGAGTCCTTGCATCAGATCATGGGGGGCCCTAAAATCTCGTGTCCTAGCTGGTCTTCCCTTGCCTAACTCAAACACCAAGGTCACCCAACACTTTTTCCCTACCATCGCATAAAATCCTCACTGTGCCTAACTCCAGACACCATCATATCTCTCAACCCTCCTCTGATACTATTCTGTCATGACCTACCTTCACCAAGATGAGGGAAGGGACAGCAGATTTCCAGACCCTTCCTTCTTCAAGTTCAAGGAGAGATAATGACCCCAAAACCCAACTTCAATAGGTCCCGGAGTGGAGACTAGTGCCAAGGGTATAGAATGACTCACAAAATGGAAGGCATTACCCTTTTTTATTTAATAGGATCTGGAGATAAGACAAAAAACCCAACAATACCTAAGTTGAAAGTAAAGGTAAAGCCAAAAGTAAACCATTCCCATATGCATGTTCAAAAGTAAAAGATACAAGCCACAAAACTCAAAAGGTAAAGTACCAAGAGAAAAAAAAGAAAACTACAATAGAAACTGCCCCAAGGGCCGTGCTAGAACAGTCCGACACGATCCCTGAAGTCCTCCAGGAAACCTGAAAATAGTTTTATATACGTAGGGTGAGCATACAAGTACACTCAGTAGGGAATACCAAAGACTCTCGTGCACTAGTGAGGAGACATTCTACTGCCCCGTGAAAAAAGAGACAACCAAACAGCTAACAAGGTAACTATCCACCCAAGCCTCACCAAGGCACACTCCCCAAATAACACAAGTCAATTAAAGTATAGTAATATCCCATCAATGTTTGGGTACCCTGCGCTACTTTCCCACTTGTTATTGAAGACATCCTACTCATCAAACCAATCCCGCAATTCACACCGCAGTCCCACTGCCACAACCGCCCGCACTCAACTGTGTCACAACCACACATCCCGCCCGCAAACACCAGGGCCACAACCACACATCCTGACCGCAGACACCTGTGCCACAACAATCTCATGTAACCATACCGAAAACACCTAGGACAGAACAACCACTGCCACGCCCGAAGACACCTGGGCCAGAATGTTATCGTCACACCCGAAGACACCAGGGCCTCATCCCGATGATACTTGGGAACAAACCTGCCTGTAAACACTTGGGCCAAGCACCACAACCACCCCACCCGAAGTTTCTTGGGCTAATAATGGACCCCAGGCCATCACATCCCGCCCAAAGAGTTTGGGCTATTTGGGAAAGGGAGTCGAGAAGGAGCTAATAACCAGCCTCTAATATGAGTGTTGGGAAAAAACACCTTCCCAATAAAATGGGGTGTCCGGCACGAAGTGCTCAACTTGGGTGTGGTTCGAATAAGAAACATAAAAGATACGGTTATATGAATAGGTAACAAACACTCATCCCAACCTAGGGGTTCCAAAACCTAAGCACAATCACCCTTGTTACTATTCATTCACAAAAGAAGTCACGACACTCGCGGCCGAGTCACAACTCATTCCCGAACTAATTCCCCACTCAAACATTCTTGTTTTTATGTTCAAGTGATCCTATTAGGGTGAATTCTTCACTACTAGAAAACTAACAGGCATAACTACAAGCCAAAAAGGAAGGAAACTGCCAAACACCAATTTATGCATTCACAACTGGTTCTCTTGAAAAGTCACAACAACAAAGGGATAAGTGAGATCCATCAATGTACTGGAACTAAAGAAAACCCCGAGATACATCCCCATGTTCGCAAAATCCAGGAGCCAATGGTTTCTCAATAACAGAGTATTCCACCCCAATTCGTGATATAAGAAAAGTAACCACACAGCCTCAAATTCACAACCAGAAAAAGTACAACAACAGGGGATCCCATCCCCACATGTATCACCCCAAAAATTGACCCGTGAAGAAACAACCAAACTGCTACCACCAACACAAGGAAGTACCATGCAGGTATTTTTAGATTTAAACTATTTAACACACTCCATGGTTTCAATTCCACTGTGCTTTTATCGGGGTTATCACAGAAAAGGGTTGATCCTGGTGCTTTCAATTTATTTAACCGAGTATACGTAATTGAACAATTACATGTTACGGTTATTTAAACATCCATGAGAACTGAGGTCGAATAGTGCATAGAGAAAGACCACCGACGGCAATGATTTTCAGTGAGCATCGGCCCTTACAATTCACAACACATAACAACATAAAGAGTACAACGGAACAACGATCACACCCCCCATTTTCATTGTTTAAAGGTCCATTAATTATCTTCGTTAAGTGTGGTTTCATCAATTTCCACATAGGAAAAAGCATGACCACACCGCATGATACACAGAAAGGAGAGATGAAGGATAAAATCCCGACTTGGTTGATCAAAGATTGAATTTTTTCTCCACGCGCCAAAATAGGGGAAGCACGACTCGCAGGGCTCCCGCACAGGTGCACCACTTTCCTTGGGAAAGAAAAGACTTCGAACGCACAAGGAAAAGGAAGAGACTAGCCAAGAGGAAAGAGAAAAAAATCCAGGCTGTTAAAGAGATGAGATCCCAAAATTACGGGAAAAGAAATTTGAACGCCTTGGAAGTTGGATCATGGTTCTACCACAAGGTTGGGTGGTTACACACGACTGAATTAATTGTTATTTAATAGTGAGGTTTCTCAGGATTTTTAGATATTAATTATGGGTTAAAAACAGCCTCGAAATGCCATAAAAGGTCAAAAACGGCCTAAAAGAGGTGTTACGGGAAGAACTGTAGATGGAAAACCCGACAAGGCAGGATAAAACCTCGCACCGATCGGTCGCGCCGACGTGGTGCGACCCCTTAGGATCATAGAATTTGGAAAAGGGATGGATCATGAGGGTCTGGGCCATTACATAAATTTTCAAATCCACAATTTTTAAATCCAAAATTTTTAAATCTGAAATTTTTAAATCTAAAATTTTCAAATACGAAATTTTCAAAGGAAAGAAAACAAGTTAAAAGAAAGAAAAAACATATGTACTCCCCCTGAAATAAGGAGTATATTGATGTTAGGAATTTTCCTAAGGCCTTTTAAAAAAATAACATTTGAAATAACAACTTTACCAAGAAGAACAATGTTACTTACACCGAAAATTTCGCCTTAGAGTTATCACCAAAAGTTACCTTACCACTTTTTGTTTATAAATTTTATTGAAATAGTCATGGTTACCGATCATGTTCCAGGAACATCCATTATCCATGTACCATAGGTTGTTGGTACTTCCTTATTTTTCCTAAAAAAGAAAGAGTTAGGCATTCAGAATCTAAACTCGCTAGGATCCAGAACTATTAGATATTAAAAGCTTGTGTAAACATATTTGTTTAGAAAAATAAGATTTATTAAATCCAAGGGATTGCACTTTATTTAAAGAATAGTATTTCTTCCAATGTCCACCACTTTGGAATTTATTAAAAAAGGGTCTCTAGAAAGAAAAAATTAATTATTTTTAAAAATAAGTTTTTCATGAGAATAACCTAATCCCAGATTATTACCATGAGGTTGGAACTGAGAATAAATCTTGTCAAAATTTTCCTTAATAGATGTAAAATTTGAAAGAATTTTCTTCAAGGAAAATATTTCAGATTTTTGTCTCAGAAATAAATTTTTATCCTCAAGAATAATATATTTAGTGTAAATATTACCCTCTAAAACATCTTTTTCTAAAACATATTTTTAAGATATTTAGAAAGTTTATCTTTCTTAGAATTAACTTCCTCAAGTTTCTTAGAAAGATTTTTTAGAACATCATTTTTCCCATCACGATATTTGGAAAGATACAAAATTTCTTTTGTTAAAATTGATTCTCTAGAATTTGATTTATCATGTTTCTTAGAAACTTTACAATTTCACTTTTCAAGAAACTTAGCAAATCTAGATACAACCTCAGAGGAAGGTAATTCCTTATCATTATCTAATGAAGATGATTCTTCATATGAAGTAAAACCTCTATTTGGAAAATTTTAACTTAAAGACATATTGGTTATGGATTTAGAAGTTCATACCTCAGCCATAAGACAATGATTTTGAAATGGAGCTCTACCTATTAGACCAATATTTTTTTCCCATAAGATTCATATTTTGTAGATTCATCAGAAGAATCTCCACCACTGGAACTCCATGTGTCATTGGATTTCAAGACCTTCTTATGCTTTGATCTGTAGAAATTATTCTTGTTTCTTTCAAAATTCTTATATTTCTTGTCTCTCTTATTAAGCAAGGTACAATCATGTCTAATATGACTGGTTCTTCTACATTCGTCTCATGTCACTTCTCCATATTTTGTATCTTTTCCATCTCAATGCTTTTATCAATATTGATAGTTCTTCTATCCAAAAATCTTGTTCATCCTCTGAGAAATATTTGCTAACTCATTTTCTAAAGTTTCACTTTCACTAGATTCAGTTTGAACAACAACCTTCTTAACTTTAGATCTTGTAATTCTCTCAGGTGTCTTGGATTTCATATGATTTGATGTAGTTGTAAAATCAACACCTCCATTTCTATTCTTCTTCTTAATATTATCAGCATCTCTCTTCATCCTGGTTTCAGGTTGAATAAGATTTCCAAATAGTTCATTAAGAGAAATCTGAGTAACTTTCCTATTATCATCTATAGACCCCCTATTGGATTCTTATTCGTTAGGCATGATGTCTATAATCTTGTCTAAAAGAGCCTCATCATCTAAACCTTTCTTACCCATGGATTGTAGGCTGTTGACAATAGTCATAAATCTTTGTTGTACCTTATATACCAGTTCTCCATAAGGGAAGAAGAATCCATGATACTCATCACTGAGAAATGCACATCTAGTTTCAATAACATTGGAAGTTCCAAAGTGAGTTACTTCATGCTTCTTTAAAATACTATTTGGAACTTCACAGGATGAAATTTGGCTATATATGTTTCTATTCAGGGAACATAGAAAGGTATTAAATACCTTAATGTTAGGATGATATTCCACCTTTTCTGGATTAGTGAATGTTCTAAGTTCATTATTATGAATCTTATAATCTCCAGTTAACATAATGTAGTTGATTACACCTGCGTTTATCATAAAGGTCATAATTCTATCTATCCAGTACTCATAGTCATTTCCATCGAAGATCAGTGGTCTAGTATGATTGAGATTATCTAGAGATCCAACATGAATACCGGTCACACTAAAAGGAATTTCATTCCACAAAACTAATTAGTATTAAAAGTTAAAAATCAAAAATGAAGAACTTAAGAAAAGGAAAACTTGAGAAATAAAACTTATATGTGGAAATAAGTATTTCAGAGACCTTCTCTCATACCAATTTTAGGATTTGTACAGGGTATGAGGTCACCACCTCTGATACCAATTGTAGGATTGGTATAGGGTATGACGTCACCACCTTTGATACCAATTGTAGGGACGAATATGTAAAAATGAGATGCTCAAACACAAGAGGGGGTGAATTTTATACTTTAAAAATTACTTTGGAAACATTAATGTTATGTTTAACATGGATAAACAAACATTCATAAGACCTATAAAAAACCATTTCTATTTTCTTAAAAGAATGATTCTACCTTAAGATGTATAGAATCTGCATTACAATCAGAGTTATAGAATTACAAAGTATAAGAAATCTATACTTTCTTACTTTAACAACATACAAATACAACAGAATTAAAACAACATTAAATAGGAATCAAGTAACAATGGGATTCTTTTAACCCAAAGAGAAGGGTATCCAACAACCTTGGATAAAGGTTCCTCGATTTATACTTTCAAGAAAATTTTTCTTACCCAAACATAGGTAATCCCTTAATCTGAAGATCGGTATCTGTATTTCTATCCCCACAAGCCCTCAGTTTAGAAGGAAATCAGATCTTCTATCTTCCAAACTCGAAATCCCATGATCAGAATGATCGGAGTCTACACTAAGCAAGTATGAACAAGTTGTTCACACCAGAACAAGTCGTTCACAACATCTGCATGAAGCACTGAGAGTTGTAACAGCCTGTCTCTCTAGAAATCACTTTACATGGTTTGTTCACAATCAAGTACTTTGCTCGTTCAAATGAGCTTGTATTTATAGGAAAAACATACCAACAGTCGGCTCCTCTCCAACGGTCATGTTTTCCTTAAATGTCAGAGGGACCGGGACACATGGAAAACATAAAATAGTTATTTTTTAATAGATTGTATGACACTGTTTCAAGTAACAGAAATGATGTTATGTTAAAGATAATTGAAAGTATAAGAAATACTGAATCTGAAAATATTGGAATGATACATTGGAAACTCTAACATTATCAAGAAAAAGTAATCTTATGAAATAAAGAAAATGGAATCTCAAGAATAAAATTATCAAGAAAACAGAATCATAAGGAAAAGTAAATCAGATTGTGAAACTGGTATCTCATTTGTTCCAAAATCGGAAACATAAAATCGGAATCACTTATACACCAGAATCAGAGTCATAAAACTGAATCACATATACACCTGAATCGGAGTCATAAAATTGAATCACATATACACCGGAATTAGAATCATAAAACCAAATCACATATACATCGGAATCGTAATCATAAAACTAAATCACATATACATCAGAATCATAATCATATAACTGAATCATATATACATTGGATTCGGAATCATAAAAACTGAATCAGATATACACCAGATTCGGAATCATAAAAACTAAATCACATATACACCGTATTCAGTGTCATAAAAACTGAATCACATATACACCGTATTTGGAATCATAAAAACCGAATCGCATATACACCGGATTTGGAATCATAAAAACTGAATGACAAATCGTAATGAAAAATCTATAAGTATAACAGAATGGAAAATCCAAATGACAGATCTGTAAGTCTAACAGAATGAAAAAATGTAATGATATATCTGTAAGAATAATGTAATGAAAATTACGGATCTTAATAAAAATACAAAACTTAAGAAAATATTTAGAACTTAAGAAAAAGTGTTTCGGATTTTCAAAACAAAAAACCATAAGGAATATAGAAGTCACAAGATATCCTTATTGACTCAACAAACCATGAATACCATGATGCATTGGGGATTGAACCCATTCCACTAATTTGGAGTTTTGATAAATCCTTGACTACTATAGAAACCATTTATATATGATTACATGTATAAAAAAATTATTTGTCTTATACCTACATTATAATCTCTTGGATTATGCTCTTGATTAGATTATGATTCATGTATTATGAGATTACAATCCTTATTTCATGACTCATGTATACAATAATTGATATGTATGGTATGGTCTTAAAATGATATTCTCATGTTCTCAAACCCTTATGCTCAATATTATGCTTTCATATCTTCTTTTTTAACCTTACTGAGCATCAGAGCTCACCTATTTCTTTTGCTTCCTTTAGTAAGGTTATGAATAAAGGTTTTATGTAGGAGTATTGTACATCACCATACCCGCTCTTATGGATCTGGTATAAAAAAATTGGTATATATTTTTTATTTAAAAGCAATTGAGAAATATAAAATCATTTATAATTGTGGTTCTTTTCTAGTTATGTTTCTTGAAGAAATGGACCATATTTCCATACTATTCAAGTTAAACCTATAAATAAATGTCATCGATGGAAATTTGATAGTGTTAGATCCACTTCGAGCTAATCTTTATGAAATCTCTATGTGAACCTAAAATCATTTTTGAAAAACATATGGTGAGAAGAATTTCCTAGTAAAGGATTTTTGAAAAACTAGTGAAAAACTACATCGAAAATACTAAAACCCTTTTGTATTTTTTTTGAAATACTTTTGAAGATAATTTTGAAAATATCTTTTAAAATACCTTTTATAAATACATTAAAAATATATTTTGAACAACAAATGGAAAATTATTTTAAAAATAATTAACATTTTGAAAACATCATTTTGAAAACACCTATGAAAATATAATAATTTTTTGAAAACTATTTTGAAAGACTTTTTAATGCATGATTTTGAGAATGCATTTGAAAACATATAAATATACTCTTTTCAAAATACTTATATCTTTGTAAATGATATAAATCTGGTGAAAATAGTCCCCCTTTTGAAAACATTATTATACATTTTTAAAATACTAACATTTGAATATGATTTAAAATAAAACAGTGCTTTTCAGAAAATAATAAGCATGATTTTGGAAAAAAAAAACCTTTTGGCCTACATTAACAATGAAGGCTGTATTGGGAATACCAACTTATGTAAGAAATGGGTCACCCCAACTGCCCTATCTTGTTTACAATGTCAAATTTCCATTTAAAAAATCATTTTTAAACTTACATTACAGATATACATTTTCCACTGGGGTTTTTTATTTGAAAACATAACAATTCATTGAATAAACATACACATTTATAATTATTTATAAATATTTATTTTCAAATGAAAATTAATTCTATGATTTTTCACTACCTAATATCATGTCACTTTTCTTTTACATGGTATGTCAATAACATAATTAACATCCATGAAATTAACATTACACTTCATTGATACTTTAATCTTTATCTTTTAATACTCATTCCCTTAAATCAAAATTTTATATTTTCATACATTAAGTAATATAAAATTAAATTCACCTAAAATAATATAAATTTAACATTTCATTCATAGAATTATAATTATCACATAAAATTTTAGAATTTAAAATAATGTAATGCATATTAGTAGTTGTAAAGTTATTATTTTCACTAAATAATTCAATTACTAATATATGAAAACATATATTTTTACTCTCAGGAACAATTATAAGTAAAAGTTAATATACATATTAACTTACAACATTAAAAGGAAATTATATAACACATTTATTAAATTCAAAAATTATATTTTCAAAACAAACAATTCATCATTGCATAATTAAAAATATTAAGTAGGATGATTTCATGCCTTAGAATGAAATATATAATCATTTCAGAATACACAATGATGGGAAGTAATATATATATATATAATGAATTTAACACTTTACATTAATTTTGAATAACCTTATTTCCTAATTAGAATATTTGAAGAAGATGTAATACTTACAAAAACATTAATTTTAGAATAAAAAATGCAATGAAATCCATGAATATATATATATATATATATATATATATATAATATTTAAATTCTATTACATGAACATGAAAAAATTTAAAATCCTATATGAATATATATATATATATATATATATCATTGAAAACATAAATTGATAAATAATGCATATATATGTACATATGTACTTAAAAAAGAAAATTTGGAGTGATAGTATAATCATACTTTAATAACATGAATAACATGAAATTATCACAATCACACACACACACATGCACATATATATATATATGTGCATGAAATTTGATAATATAGTTTATATCAGTATATAAAAAATAAAACTACTCCCCTTACCAAGATAATGAATAGAAGTCATATCGTTCGGGTGCCCAGATGGGGTGAAGGCAGTGGCCTTATGTTTTTCCTAAAGAAAAATTTTACTGAGAAATTATAGAAGAAGGTTTTCGGTTTCATCAATGGAGGATAATGGATTCTCCAAAATTGTGTATCATATATATATAACTAAAAGAGAAACAACTGTTTATCGAAGCTTCACTATAAAATTTACCTTTTTTCTACTATAGATGTCGTGGTTCATAGAGAGGATTGAGAAGATGATAAGGTTTGTGGTTGTCATCTTCACTATAGCATATGGATGAAGGGGATTAATAGTGAGGGTTCTGCTGGATTATAGAATCTTGTAAAAGTTGACTCAGACTACAGATGAAGGAATGGTTGTAGATTTATTGGTTTGGGATGATGAAGTTAGGGATATCAGGTGGTCGACGATAAATTGGGGAGCTCATGTGGTGTTGGTGGACTTGATCAGTGTCATTAGGGTCCTATGGAGGAAGACAATGTGATGTATTTTCTCCCTTCATTTCTTTTTTTGTTCCATTTTGTTTTATTTTCATTTTTTTTAATATATTCGGTTTCGTTTAAATTTTTTGTACAGGTATAGATTCATATATCTATAAAAGGAAATTATGTATTAATTAAGTGAAATAAAATAATTTACTTGTCTTATAATATTCCCATAATTTATAATATGTATCACATTTCTCAATGTTAAAAAATTAAATTATTATTTTACTTTTACTAATCTATTATATTTTTTTAATATAATACATCATAATTTTTATTTTTATTTTTATTTTTATTAATAATATTATTAAAATCACTATTTTTATAATTTTATTTAATTTTTATGAATTACATTCAATTATATCTCAATTTAATTAATTTTTATGTCAAATATCACTAAATATTTTATAAAGACGTTTTAATACATTCAGTTATTAGGAAGCCTTATTACTATGGTTTTTATTTTTCAAAACATCTTATAATATAGGTTTTGAAAACAAAAATTAAAAGTTGATCCTAATGATAATATATTAAATAATTCTGATGTCTTATCATTTAATTAGTTAATCTTTTTTTTCGAAATAATAATGAATCATATTTCCAAATCAATGATTAATGTATAATGAAAATTTATAAATTTATTTTAATAGTTATAACATCATTTCATCCTTACTTACATTTTTTAAAACCAAAACAGTTATAAAACAAAGGTCCAATTTTTTTCTATTAATAGACCACATATAAGGAATGATAGTATATAGAATTGATGCACAATAATACTTTAATGATGATCAAGATTAATTTTTTCTCACATATTTGAATTTTTATCATCATCGTCCTCATATGACTTCTACTGATGATGGATCTGGAAGATGAAAGCATTAATATTTCAACAAGAATGTTTTCCTTTCTATATCCCCCGTTTTTCCTACTAGTTGTTGTATATTTAAAATTCCCATGTCTTTAGTCTTGAGAGGTGTTCTACTATGATGTTGAAAAGTATCATTGTTATTTTATCCATATATAAATATTCAGATGTCTCATTTATTTCATTTAATACTATATTGTAAATTAAGTTAAAATTAAAACCTATGTTTATTAAATGAAATAATTTAAATCCAAGGAGATTGAAACCTTCATTAATAGATTTAATCTATAATCAATATAGAAGGATGAATATATATACCCATAAATTTATAACACAAATAATTAATTAAATATTAAAAAAAAATGATTAGAATTTCCAAGGAGTTACATTTTACCCCACTTAAATAGAATTTTGGCTTCGAAATGTTTTTGTATTACATAAGGAAAAATTCAGAAATTCGACTTCCAAAATCTAGGGAACTAGAATTAATATAATTATATATTACTAAAGGTTACTCAACATCCTAAGAGTTCAAAATTTTATTTTCTAACTCTTATATTTTTCCTCAATCTAAAATGTTAGAAAATAAAGGTCTTACTAAATGGGTAAAACTGGAAGCAATAATTATTTTAACCAAATATCATAATCTCCAATGTTATCTAAATCATTTCTCTCCTTCCAACTAAAGATCCAAAAACCCACACTTTCAGATCTGGTACAAAAAAATATGTATATATTTTTTATTTAAAACGAACTAAAAATATACAGTCATTTACAATTGAGGGTCTTTTCCAGTTTAGGTTTTTAAGGAAAAAGACCATATTTACAAACTATCCATGTAAAAACTATAAATTAAAGGCAGTTATGGAACCTTGTTATAACTAGATCATTGTTGAGATAAAATCCTCAAAATATCTATATGAACATGAAAACATTGTTGAAAAACCTAAGGGGATCAAAATATCCCATTAATGGGTTTTTTGAAAATCCAGTAAAAGTTTTTTTTGATAATATTTATACCCTTTTGACAAATGATTCTGGAAATATTTTTGAAGTTACTTTTTAAAATAACTTTGAAAATAACTTTGAAAAATAATTTGAAAATATTTTTTGATTATTTCTTTATATATACTTTTGAAAATACATATAATTCTCAAAACATTATTTTGAAAACACATTTGAAATTAAAATCTCTTTTTGAAAAAACTTTTGAAAATAATTTGAAAGCATGCTTTTGAAAATGCATTTGAAAATAAATAAATATAATATTTTAAAAATACCTACATCCTAGGAAATTCTTTAAAACCTATGAAAATAGTAAATATGTTTAAAAAATTATTATATATTTTAAAAATACTTATTGTTGAAAATGATATAAAATAAAGCATCGGTATTTTTAGAAAATATTAACCAGGAATTTGAAAACAAAACATTTTGGGCTACTTATAAATTGAATGATTTATTGGTCATAACTAATTATGTTAATAATGGGTTCCCCACTCCCCTTTCTTATGTACAATGACCATGTGACATTTTTTATAAATACATTTTTTAAATTTGTTTACATATATACATTTTTCAAAGGGGTTTGTGATTTTAAAACATAACAATGCCTTGAATATATATATTCAATTATAAGTACATATAAATATTTATTTTTTAGGAAAATCATATATAATATGTGGAACTACGAAATATCATGTAATTTTTATTTTAAATGGTATGTTAATAAAATAATTAACATTCTCTGTTATTAAAATTACACTTCATTGAAAATTTAAACATTATGATTTCAAAATAATCCCAAAATGAAATCATTAAATACTCATTTCCTTAAATGAAAATTTGATGTTTATAAATATTAAATAATATTTGAAAAATTCACATAAAACAATATACATTTATGCTTTATTTCATAGAATTCACATTATCACATAAAATTTGTGAATTTTATATAATGGCATAAATAATAAAATTTGAAAAGTTATTATTTTCACAAAATAGTCCAATTATGAATATATGAATACATATAGTTATAATCTAATGAATAATAATAAATAAAAGTGAACACACCCTTTGACATACTTCATTAAAAGAAAAAATTTATAACACATACAATAATGATAAAAGTAATATTTTCAAAATAAATAATTCATCATTGCATAATTTAAACATATTAATTAGGATGATTTCATGACTTTAAATGACATTTATATTCTTTATGGAACATTTAATGATTGAAATTAATATATATATATATATATATTAATATATATATATATATATATATATATTGAAATAAACCATTTACATTAATTAAAATAACATTCATTCCTAAATAAGATATTTGAAGGATATGTAATACTTTTAAAAACTATAATTTTAGAATTAATAAATAAAATGTCATGCATCTACATATATATAACATAGATTTAAATTCAAAAACATCAACAAGAAGAAATTGAAAACCCTATATGAATATATATATACACACAAATTTGTTTGAAAAGATGAAATTATAAACAATACATGTATATGTATATATGTATATATATACTAAAAATGAAAATTTGGAATGATAGTATAATCATACTTAAATAACATGAATATGATGAAATTAGCACACAAACAAACACAGAAATACATATATATATATATATATATATCTATGTATGCATTAAATATGGGAATATTTTATATATCGATATATATCAAATAAAGGTATTTCCCTTACCTAGATAATGAACTGAAGTCAGATCCTTTGGGTGCCCAGATAGGGTGATGGTAGTGACCTTCTTCTTTTCCTAATGAAAAATTAGATCAAGAAATTAGGGATGAAGGGTTCTAGTTTCATCAATGGAGGAGAGAGGTTTCTCCCAATTAGTATCTCATATATATACATAAAAGAGAAACAAATTCTGATAGAAGCTTCATGAAAAAAAAATTAACATATTTTTAACTAATATTGTCCTGGTTCAGATGGTGCCTTGATACAATTACATGGGTGGTGTTTGTCGTCTTCACTATAGCTTGTGGGTGAAGGGGGGTGAATAGTGAGGTTTCAGGTAGATTCTCATTGCTTGCGGAGGAATCCTCAGACTAAAAA
Source organism: Viscum album (assembly GCA_963277665.1). Taxonomy (NCBI): domain Eukaryota; kingdom Viridiplantae; phylum Streptophyta; class Magnoliopsida; order Santalales; family Viscaceae; genus Viscum; species Viscum album. Next base: position 79,302,902 of record OY728139.1, read on the forward strand.
CCTAAATATTACTGTGGATTTGAGGTTTTGGGACAATAAAGGTACAGAGTTTGGGCGATCAATGATAGATGGGGTAGATCATGTGGTGTCGGTAGACTGGTTCAATGTCAGCAGGTTGGCGAGGAGTAAGATGATGTGGGTATTTTATTCCCTTCATTAATTTATTTTTGTTTCATTTTTTTTGGTTTTCATTTTACTCCTTTTTATGTTTCAATTATTTGTATATGTATGGTTTCATATATATATATATATATATAAAAGAAATTTTGTATTAATCAATTGGAATAAAATTAATTACTTGGCTTATAAGATACCGATAAATTATAATTTTATCACCTTTTTCAATGTTGATAAATCACATTATTATTTTCCTATTACTATTATAGTCTATTTTTTATATAATCAATCAATCAACATCATCATCATTATTATTACCATCCCTATTTTTATTATTTTATTTTGTTTTTATGAATTCAATTCTACTAAATCTCAATTTAATTACATTTTAAAACCAATTTTCCTTTATATTTTTTAAATAGGGTTTAATACATTCAGTTACCAAGAAACATTATTACTGTGCCTTTTATTTTTTACAAAAACGAATAATATATGTTCTGAAAACCAAAATAAAATGGTGAGCCTAAATAAAATAAATTAATCAACTATAATGTATTATCATTTAAATATTTATTGTTTTTATTCAATTTAATAATGAAACATATTTCAAAATGAAGCTATTTTGAATAAGTATACTTTATAATATTATTAAAAAGACTATATCGTCATTTCATAATTATTTACATCATTTTAAAAATATCAGCGGTTATAACCCAACAGTCCATAACATTTTTTTCTATAAATTGATCATATAAAAGGAATGTTAGTACCTATAATTGACGCAGATCGGTACTCTAATCCTGGGCATGATGCATATTTTTTCACTAATTGGAATCATTATCATCATCATATTCGGAGGGATCCAACAGATAATGGAACCAGAAGATGCAAGATACAATATTTCCGCTGGCATATTTTCTTTACTATGTCCACTATTATTCTTACTGGGTTCTTGTATATTTAAAATTTCTATGTCGTTATTCTAAAGAAGTGTTCTTCTAGGATGTAAAATTGTATCTTTCTTATTTTTTCCATATATAAATATTTATATGTATCATTTATTGCATTTAATACTATATTTTAAATTATCCTATAATTAAAACATATTTTTATTACAGGAAATAATTTAATTTCATTGAGATTAAAACATCCATTAATATATTTAAACTATAATAAATAAATAATGGTAAATATACTTACCCATAAATTTATAACCCAAATCATTAAATAAATATATAAAGATAACTATGCTTATAATTTCTGGGCCATTACAAGTTCTAATGGTTAATATATTTAAGATAGATGTTGAAGATCTTTTAGCAAAGAAATTATGCTGCCATAGTAATATGATGTTTACTTTTGTAATGTGATGAATATTTATCTAAAGTTATGTAATATCTATATATGTTATGCATTAGTCGCTATATTTTCCTAATGGATGACATAACGGTTTCTTAATGAGCCCTAAAGATGGTGAGAGGGTTAAAAGAGTATTATGGGGGATGTGGAGATATGAGGCATAACTATAGATTTTTTTGGATCTCCTTATAATTTTATTTGTATATGTATATTATTATACCAATAGAATAATTTTGTAGAGATATATGACTATATGATTTAGAAAAATAAAATTTGTTTTAGAATAGGGTATGTGTTTACATATAAAATGAATTTGGTTATAAATCCCTCATTATTACACTAATATTAATCATTTTATTGACATTTATGTGATTGATTGTTACTTTTTTAAATAATATATAGGGTGTAGTCCCCATATATAGATTTATTAATCCATCACCATCATTTAAAATCCTATTGAGTACTAAGAGGCATTCATAAGATCTTTTTATTACCTGGCTAGGTTAATATTCAGGTATAATGGATTGTGGTTGTTTTTGAATTTTTTTTATGCAAATGAAGTGGAATAATATTTCATCGAATAGACGCTCTTCTAGATTGTGGATTGATATAGGAATGTAACAATTGAACAATTTTCTACCTAGTTTTCAAGTTTATTTATAATATAGTTTGGCATAGTGCCAAATCAGAATTGAAATTTTTAATATGGTCTTATAAGACTCTATATCGACCAAGGTATACAATGTTATATATGAGAACTTTGAAATATGAGTTATTTAGCCACAAACTATATGATTTTTTTAAAAAACCCAGGGAAATTTCATTTCATTTATAATACTATATAAATAAGGAATAATTCAAGAATCAAGGTGACTTCCAAAGGACTAGATGGTATGACCAATTTATAAATGTTATTATTTAGTATGTTCTTTTCATTCATCATATAAATTCACATATGTGTATGTTATTATTAAGAATAAAATTAGGGTCCCATAATGAGTTTTATATTAACACACTACACATGAACTTTGGTGGATGTATAGTCCTTATAGTTTACATGAATGGTAGGATTAGGTCCCTAGTAGTGGGTGAGATATTTACTAGGGACCTTTGGTTATGTGAAAGGGGTATGAAGTGATTTCTAAGAGAACAATGGGTGTAAAATTTATTTTATTTCTTGTTTAATTTCTTTACATTTTGTGATATAACCATTGGGTGGTCTTCAGTGGATTCTCTGATTGTATTACATCACGTGAGTTCATCTTTTATTATTTTTTATGATATTTATGATGATATAATTACAAATATAATTCTATTTGTTATACTATGATGATATATTTGTCAAATATGTTTCCATTATTTATTTTTGATTTATTTTTATGATAAATATGTTATTGTTAATACATAATTTTTATGAAACCCTCTAAATTATAGGGATTGCAGTATCTTACGAAGTTATATATGTAATGTCACAAAGTACTTTAGCTTAGGCCGTATAGGAGGTGGCTAGGATAGGGACAATAAAATGTGGTATTGAAGAATTTTTTGTGATTTTTTTTACTACTTGGGATATTGTTGATGGAGATATATGAGTTAAAAATTATGATAGAATCCATATATATGTTCATTAAACATACATATGGGTTTAAATATATGTTTTTAAAGAACTATGATCGAGTTTATTTGTTTTCAATACTATAATTATTTTTATTTTTAAAAGATATAATGTTTATGGATTGATGATTTTTTTTATATTTTCATAAGGGGAAAATAGTTTTATATAGATGCAAGATACTTGGGTAATAGGATCACATGAAATTTATAGGATTGTGGGGGTAGAAAAATATTTTTTTGAATGAAATGGATTTATATTACCTAAAATATTAATAATAACTAATTAAATATTTGAAATAGTAAAATTTTGGTAATGTTATATTTAACTGAATCCAATGGTTTTGAATTCATATTTACAAATATCTAGAGAGAAATAGTTTTTTTTACCTTTGTCAAAAAAATTCAGTGGAATTGGATCACACATGGATTGACCTAATATATATTTGGGGTCATTTTTTGTATTTAGTTTACGAATTTATTTTCAATGATGGAGGACAAAATTCAGGGTTCTTTAAATATTATTAGATGTTTAAATAATTAAAGAGATGGTTGGAGGAATATTGGATAGTTGATGACATGCATTGAAATCATATATAAGCTACCAGGTACCTAATAAAGGCTTTCAAAGTACACAATTATGGGTCTTGGAAAGTAAAAATCCTAAGAGAACAAATGGTCACCTAAAGAGAGTGAACCAGGTATCTAGGGTCCCCAATTTAAGTTTTTTATTTAATTTTTATTTAAACTATAACATAGTTTTAAAGTAAATCATACCATCCCCTCCCCACTCATTTTAGTTGGCCATCCTAGATATCCAAGGACATGATCCTTCATCCTTCCCTCTCTAACCTCCTATGTCATCTCCTCATTTTTCATGTTTTTATATTCACCTATAGTGGTGGTATCCTAGAAGAGATTCTTAGTATTCCGTCCCTCATTCTTATTATCTTCATTTTTTCACATTCTGAACATTATTATGGGTAGTTTTATGATCATAAAACGTCATACATATTAGGTTTAATCATTCAATGATACTTTATAGTCTTGCTTTTCTAGGTATATGGTATGTAGTAGTAGGAATTTTCCAATTATTTTTATATGATTTCACACATGTTTTGTAGTATATATAGGATAGGATGGTTTGTGTCACATTAGATTTGGTCGAAATATATTGGGGTATTTATAAAATCATGATTAAGGTTATGAAAACATTATTGAGATAATATAATGAGTCTTGGGTTGAAAAATATTTCTTCAATATTTATTTCTTCCTCATTTATATCAATTAATGGTTATTTAATATAGAACTAATTGTAACATAGGAGAAGTGTTCAACCTTTATTTGATCCTTCTATAATCTTACATAGTCAAGTGTAAAATAATTGAACTTTTTATCAAGTGTACTATGTTATACTAGGGTGATGTTACGGTTATGTTAGGGGTTTTAAATTCAAGTTGGTCTATTAGTAGATAAACTAGAGTCTTTTAGAGTGTTTTTTGGATGATACTATAAGGTGACCTTGTTTACCCATAAATTTTACATTATTGTGGTCATTTAGATTCATGGATGGTTGCTAAGTGGTTGTGTAGTGTGTTTATGTATTATAAAGTAAAAATGTTGTTGAAAGGGACTTATCTTTATGGATAAAGTTTACTATGACTAAAAGTTATGTGGGAGTTGGTAAGGTATGTCCTATAGGTGTTAATAAAGGATTTAATTAGTTTTTTAATGGAATGTATATAATGGGTTAAGAAACCTTGACACTATTGGCATGATTAATTTCCAAAATAATAAATAAACTCTTACCTAATCTTGGTTATATTGTAGGTGGAAGTGAGAATTTATGCATAGATATAGGATGATCCATTCCCTCTAGTTTAATTATCACAAGATTATGTAATAACATTATAAAATAGAGTGATATCCAAATAGATAGTGGACTCATATTTTCAATTTAGGTTCTTAAAAAAATAAGGAATTAATGGATTGAGTTGGATATGTTAGTCCTTAATTAAATTTTCTAAATGATATTATGTTATTATAATTTTAATTGATTATATGAAAATTTATTATACCTAACATTCATAATAATAATTCCTGTGACAAAAAGGGGGTTCTAATGTTATTTTATTATATCGTTCACTTGAAGGTAACATGAATTATTTAAATATTCTTTCCAATTGTTATATTTTTATATTTTTCGAGTATATATTAAATAAATAGATAGATTATATATTATAAAATCCAGTTCTTAATGGATAATTTTTTTGATGATGGTGCATATAATGATATATGAGACATGTGGGAAGGTGTCTCAATTCCTTTGGACTAAAATTTGTATATTTATTAATTTTAAAAATAGTTTAAGGTTGTTTGGTAACCATTGAAATTAGTAATATAAGGACCAAGCCTTAAAACATTATATATTCTTTAAATAAATAAATAATTTACATTGAGGATCTTTTGAGGTTTAGAGTTTTAGAGAATTGGGACATAACTATTACATCTCAAAAGATTACAAAGTAGGCACTTCTACTCAGCTTACATTTTATCATAAAATAAAAACTCTTAAAAAGAAACATTTCTAGTTCCATGTTTTAGATATAATTTCTTTCCTTGATTCCATCCTTGACCATATTCACCTATAAGTCCTGTGGAAAACATTTAAAAAACATGGGGTGAGCATAAAAAGCTTAGTAAGGGATATAAAAATACCGGAAGAAAACATTAGTCAGTGTATACATAAGAATCAATGAAATCATACATTACTCTTAAAACATAAGCACTTTAACATACCTTATGAAATCATAATATTTATTAATAAATCAAAGAAATCATAAGACGTAAAGGTAACTTGAGGCATTTATAACATTCTTACGTAGGGAGTAACCCTTATTGTTACGTTTGGAATACCAATCATAGTATATTCCCTAAATCTCTTCGGAGAAACTTTATCATTTAACTCCTTCGCATTACCCAATGCATTGGAGAGCTATCTAAGGATTCCCGCCCTTAGTTTATCATGGAACCACCCATCTTCATAAACAATGCCCAAGAACCATAACATAATTGTATCATATAAAACATGCATAAAGGAAACATAAAATTTCCACATTTCAATCACAAGATATCAATACAACACATTGATATAATAAAAACATTATCAAAACCATTTTCTATACCAAAATAAAAATAAAGTAAAACCTGGTATTTATTTTTCATTTTAGAAAATGTAATGGCTTGTAGAGGAAGACTAAACTCAAATAATGGTCACGGCGGCGGAGAAGTCGTTGTCATCGCGTATGTAAGACAAAACATTCCTTTTGTCATTTAGTAAAATGCTTCATAAAAAAAGATTCATTTGGAATAAAAGTAAAATTCAAAGGTTTTATACACCATATAAAAGAAAGTTGTATATAAAACAAAATATGCCTCAATGAAAGGAGATTGACACGAAGTCACTTAAAAAGTCAGTTTCCTTAGATTAAGGATAAATCAATTACATTATTATGTGTTGAAAATATAAATACACCTAACATAAGAGGATATTAATTGTAAAACAATCATAGGTCATCCACACATATTCTTAGTATGACATAATCATGAAGTAGAGGTTTGATCCAAAGAATTGAGATTGGGCTAAGAAGTTCCCTTACAAAAGCCTAACGGTGTCACTTTAAAATTATGAAAATGAGTTGATGAGAGATAAAATGGTATCTAATAACTTTGAAATAATATTTATAGCAATAAATATAAAGAAGAACATATCCCAACATTACAAGATGTATATTAAAAGACCAAAGAAAATAAGTCCTTTAAAAAGAGGAGGGTGAAAGGTTCCCTTACCGATTTGGGTAACATTCGAAATGTACACCCCATGAAAGAAGGACCAAAAAATGATAATGTAAATACCCAGATATGATATTATATTACACAAAGAGTATAATCATGGTCAGTACATACACCACTCAATAGAGATAGTGACGAATGTACCATGAATCTCACGGGAATAAAAAGTGAGATAAAAACTCCATACCTCATTGTAATCAATCGAGTCGTATAGCCAAAAGATAATAAACATAATATGAATCACATAATTCCATGAATATAAATAGAATAATGATAATATATATCAAATGGAAGAAAAAAATACACCACATGCAATAAATAAGTGTTGAACAATGGAATTCTCATAGAATTAAAAGTGAGATAAGATATCCCCTTACGAAAATTCAACAGCCTAATGACACCACAAAAAACATCCAAAAATTTATTAAAGATATCAATTAGGGTATCTCATAATATAAACATAAAAATTAAAATAATAGGAATATATAATAGAATCCCCAAACATAAGAAAGAGGAACTTAAAAGAAGTGACATAAAAGAATGTACTTAAAAAGAAAGAGAGAGGCTGGATCCCTTACCTCAAGTCCGACTTGTCTTGTTTGTTTCTTTGTATTCATGAATAATAAACTTTGGTAAATTAATAATTTCTTAAGTACCTCATTTAAATATTATTATTCAATTAATATCACATATTATTTTATAATAATTATTTAATTATGTGGGTTCATATCAGACGTTTTTGACAATGTTCGATATATGAGTAAAAAATAAACTTGTTTGAAAATAATTGCCTATGTAGTTATAAGTAAATAATCTCTAGAGTGGAATTAATGATTTAGATATCATATATATCCAGTATATATTCATTTTATACTATTCCATAACATTTGGATATAAAAATTAAATGCACTGTTCATGGAGACGGTGGGTTGTACGTACGCATGAACGCAACATTCATTTCTTTGTCACATTAATGGAATTAAAACTAAATGAGAGATATATATATATATATTATAATTAAATTATAATATACATGTTATATAGGTCACATAAGTTCATTAATTTCATTATTTATACATTCCATGTATTGCATGAATGAGTCACATCACTTGAGGGGGCGGTAGTCCAGACCTCCTCAAATGAAATTATCGCATTTGCAGAACATGCAAAGAATAAAAGTATGTTTTAAATGTAAAATACATAAGAATATAGTGGAAATAAATATAATATATATCATAAATAAATATATTTCCATCAAAATGGCCACCATGAGAGGTGGTAGGAGAAGATAGAACAATCATCGTTTCGTGAGGCAATAATTCACCATTCACAGAAACAGTATGTTCTTTAATCATTAGATAGAGGTGTGTGTAAGTGTAGCTAGAATAATTCTCATAAAAACATACTGTTATATTGAAGATACTGGTTTTGTTACAAAAGAAAGGAATAAAAAGAGTTTAAGGAGTTGGAGAAGAAAAATAAAACAAACGAACATAAGAAAAGACATTACCTTTAAATCGGGTAACTCCCTTTGGATTGAACCAAAAGGGTTTCTTGAAGAGATTTATGCCTAAGGTAAGGCTTATATGATAAAGATAGGGATGTGGATAGAATAAATGGTCAAATTTTGGTCGATCCAATGGCTTGAGAGGTGTGGGTAAGGGGGTAGAGGTGGGGGCCTTTTATAAGAGGGAGGAGCTGCGCTATTGAAAAGTCTTAAAAAGTTAATTTATTATAAAATGATTTTCGGATATTAAAGGACCAAAAATTATATATTTAGAGGATAAGGTGATAAGGGTTAGAAATACACCAATACAATAGTTTTATACAAGTGTAAGTATTATATTTTACCTTATATTCTCATTTTATTTAAATCGTTCATTAATGAGGTAATCACTCCATCATCACGGTGTCATAAATAAATTTTTTTATTTACTATCTAAATTTATAAAACAAATTACCATAATGTATGAAATATTTTTATATTTAAAAATAATGTTTATAGTCAAAGAGATCATTTATGTAAACAAAATTAAAATTGTTTTACATAGGAGATACATACTTTGGTTACATTTTCCTTTAAAAAATATGATAAAAGGTCACTAACACATTAAATTGATTCCATGTGGTCCCAAGGTTGACACAAGGCATCCCATGGTCATACATGAAACTAAAAATAGCATTAGGACACATGTTGGGGTCATTTTATATTTTAATGATATTATTTTATTACCCTTAACAAACTGATTACTAACTAAACACGATAATTAAAGATAATTACAGTCATTATTATTCGTAATGTCAAAAAACAAAAGAGTATTAATTACATAATTTGGACCTTATGATTCCAAATATGGAATCAATTTTATCAAATTCCAAAAAAAAGGAAATTTTAGTAATTAATTTAATATAATTCACTTTGTCAAAACTGAAGACGGGGTTTAAAGAAGTAAAATTTATCAAAAGATTGATTTTTTTACATCCAATTTAAAAGTAAATTACATAAAATGACAAAAAATTTATTAAATTATAAAAACATAATTAAATTAGACCTCAAAACCAATTAAAATTACAATATAACTAAATAAATAAATTGGATGAAAATGCAGTTTTCAATTAAAATGCAGTATTTCTCACTATTCATTGAAAATGAACATTTTTCAGAAAAATAACAAAAATTCACCATAATCTATATTTCATATTCCAAATTCAAAAATGATATCAATATTACCAAATTAAGAATATATAAGTTCCCTTAATTATTTGTATAATCAATTCCTGCTGTCAAAACAAATAGCGTGTTTTTACAAAACAATATCTATTAAAAGATTGACACTTGTTTATGTCCAATTTCAAAGTGAAATTAATTAAAATTACAAAAATTGGATTAAATACTGAAAATATATTTTAATTACACTTTAAAACCAATTAAAATGTAAATCTTACCATATAAATAAATTAGACTAAACATAGGTTTTGAATTAAAATACACCATTTTCACTATATATTAAAAAATGATCTTTATCGGAAAAATTACAAAAATTTACACAAAGTAAATATTGTTGACTTGATTCTAAAAAAAGATTTTATTTTTTCAAATATGACATATTAAATTTTCAAAAATAGATTTAAAAAGGGTTATCCATCAAAAGGCGGTTAATGGGCCTTTTAAATAATATTAGAAGATTTATGCTTAAAATTGGATTCATGTGCATTTTAAGCCTCTAAATTTTATTTAGATAAATGAAAAAATATTTGACAAGAATATATAATAATTTGGTAGTTAGTTCTATTCATTCCTGCCATTATAATGGCTAGGCGTTAACTACCATTTAAAATAATATTATTATATTATTAGTGTGCAATGTAAGATTTCAAAGAAATTCATTGTTGCGTATTGGGTATGCCATTGAACATAGCATTCCATTTAAAGTAATATTAATATTTTATTCAAAAATATTAATAAAAATGAAAATTTCATATTATTTATTTACCTGGGATGTTACATCCTTCCCCACTTTTGGGAATTGCATCCTCGTAATTTTAAAATTTGGCTAGGAAATTTCATTGAAAGCCCCACATCGAAAAAGGAGTCAATTGAACAGTCACATTAAAAGAAAGAAATAGAAGAAAAAAGGTCACTCGAGATTACCCATACTAGTATTCCATGAAAACATGGATATGGAGGAGAAAACAAAGGGTCGTGTTCTGATGGAGAGTGATAGAATACATGATTAAGAGAATGTTAACCTCATGAAAATCACAAAATTATGATGAGTTAAACGATATTTGATTCTCCAGTAGGAAAAGATAACAGACAACATTTTTGTTTTAAGTTACTTTTCATAGAGGAATCTATTTATGAGCTTAACTAAATAATAAGGAAACATACTCACATGTCATGTAGAATTTCATCTTTTACTATATTTCTAACACAAACTCAAATTTTCTCCAAACTATGAGTATTTCCGGATGACTTGTTCATATTAAGAGTTCTATAATCAACTTCTAGAGAATAACCTAACCCAAAAAAGATGAACTACATATTTCCCATGTCTTTAGAATATAACAAAAACCAAAAATTGTTAGTATAAGATCAGATAATACCCAAAAAGGATAATCCTTTATAAAAATAAATACTACCCTTAATCACCCAAATTTGTCCAACAAAACATAAAGTTCATCAAAGACCATTCAATAAAAAGCTATCCATAAACTTCATCAAAGTAATCCAAACTATGAAATAAACCCAAATCTCCTAAGGATTTAATCACATAGTCTTCCAAGATAAATCATAACATTTATCTCCAAATATCATAAGTTACTCATAAAGTCTCATAATGAAAAGTAACTAACCTAATCACATATCCTCCATGATAGGCTAATCGTTTCCATAGATAACCCAAAATCAACTTATTCCTGATTCATAAGATCATCTAACTAAAAATAGTTTTTCATAATAACCATGGACATCACGTAGTCCAGTGGTAGGTGATAAATACCAGTCCCAATTTGTTTGTGGGTTCGATTCCCACAGCTTTGTCCGACGCGACGGGTTGTCACATGGTCTACATGTTGTCATTTATCCAAAACTATTTAATTGTTAAAACATTCCCCAAAAATAGATAAAATCATCAAAAATAACCATAACATAATTTAACATCAATTTTATCTCATGCCTTTCATTTTCCATCATAACATATAGTAACCCATAATTTCCTCAAAAGTAAGGATCATATAATCCCTAATGGTTACCTTTATAATTATTACCTGAACTTCCACAATGAGTTGGTTATCTCGTACATGATGTGTTAGAGAACTCACCAAGGTTCAAGTGGTTAATCCTTACTCTTGATATTTGGTTGAGAAAACCCACAAGAGTTCTCAATGCAGCTCCCATATGATTCAGTTGTTCTTTCAGAAAACCGTCACAGTTTTCTTCACATGCACTGTTACTTTGGTGTCTACTAGATCCAACCATTTACTAAAAAAAAATATCAGTGTGAGTATATCATTATAATCACAATATAGAAATTAGGTAGATAAACACTTAGATATACTTATCCATGTTTTCTCAAACTCATTCCTACTTTCCAAAAAAACAATGACTCTATACAATATACTAACCATTGTTGTTATCTACAACTTGTCAGTTATGCTTAAATAACACTCTAACCTCTAAAGTTATCTAAACCTTCCTCTGATTCCAACTATAAGGACCCAGCCTTACAACATTACATAATATTGAATTAAATGAATAATTCACATTGAGTATCTTTTCAGGTTTAGAATTTTAGAGAATTAGGACATAACTATTACATATCATAAGATTACAAATTAGTCACTTCTACTCAATTTCCATTTTATTCATGAAAAAAAACTCTTAAAAAGAAACATGAATAGTTCCATGTTTTAGATATCATGTCTTTCCTTGATCCCATCCTTGACCATATTCACCTTTAAGTCATGTGGAAGACATTTCAAAAACATGGGGTGAGCGTAAAAAGCTGAGTAAGTGATATAAAAATACAGAAAGAAATCATTATTCCATGTATACATAAGAATAGATGAAATCATTATTTACTCATAAAAAATAAGCACTTTAACATACCATATGAAATCATAATATTTATGAATAAATCATCGAAATCATAAGACGTAAAGGTAACTTGAGTCATTCATTACATTCTTACGTAGGAAGTAACCCTCATGGTTACGTTTAGAATACCCACCACAGTATATTCCATAAATCTCTTTAGACAAACCTTAGTGTTTAACTCCTTCGCATTACCCAATGCATTGGAGAGCTATCTTATGCTCACCCACCCTAAGTTTATCATGGAACCACTCATCTTCATAAACAATTCCCAGGAACCATAACATAATCGTATCGTATAAAAAATTCATAAAGGAAACATAACATTTCCACATTTCAATCACAAGAAATCAATACAATAAATTGATATTATAAAAACATTATCAACACCATTTTCAATACCAAAATAAAAATAATGTAAAACATGTTATTTATTTTTCATTTTAAAAATTTTATGGCTTGTAGAGGATGCTGAAACTCAAATAATGGTCACGACGACAGAGAAGTCGTTGTCGTCGTGTACGTAAGACAAAACATTCCTTTAGTCTTTTAGTAAATTGCTTCATACAAAAAGATTCCTTTTGAATAAAATTAAAAGTCAAAGAGGTTCATACAACATATAAAATAAATCTGTGTATAAAACAAAATATTCCTCAATGAAAGGAGATTGAGACGAAGTCCCCTACAAAGTCGGTATCCATAGATTTAGGATTAATAAATTACATGATAATGTGTGGAAAATATAAATAAAACTAACATAGGAGGATATTAAGTGTAAAACAATCTGAGGTTGTCCACACATATTCATTTTACAACATAATCAAGAATTAGAGGTTTGATCTAAAGAATTGAAATTGGGTTAAGAAGTTCTCTTACAGAAGCATACCGACGTCACTTTAAAATTCAGAAAATGAGTTGATGAGAGAGAAAATGTTATCTCATCACTTGGACATAATATTTATAGCAATAAGGATAAGTAAGAACAAATCCCAACATAACAAGATGTTAATTAAAATACCTAACAAAAGAAGTCTTTTAAAAAGAGGAGGGTGAAAGGTTCCCTTACCGATTTGGGTAACTTTCGAAACGTACACCCCATGAAAGAAGGACCAAACAATGATGATTTAAATATCCAGAAATGAGAGTATATAACCCAAAGAGTAGAATCATGGTCAGTAAATACACCACTCAATGGAGATAGTCACAAATATAGCATGAATCTCACGGGAATAAAAAGTGAGATAAAAACCCCATACCTCATTGTAATCGATCAAGTTGTTTGACCAAAAGATAATAAATACAATTTGAATCAAAAAATACCATGAATATAAATGGAATAATGATAATATATATCAAATGGAAGAACAAAATACACCACAAGCAATTAATAAGTTGAGAACAATGGAAATCTCACAGAATTAATGGTGAGATAAGATATCCCCTTACGAAAATTCGGCAGCCTAACGACGCTACATAAAACATCCAATAATGGATTAAAGATATAAATTAGGGTCTCTCATCATATGAACATAAAAAGTATAGTAATATTAATATATAATAACATCCCCAAACATAAGAAATGGGAGCTTAAAATATGTGACATAAATAGAGTACTTCAAAAGAAAGAGAGAGGTTGGATCCCTTACCTCAAGTCCGACTTGTCTTGTTCGTTTCCTTATATTCCTAAATAATAAACATTGTTCAATTAATTATTTCTTAAGGACATCATTTAATGTTTATTATTCAATTCATACCACATATTATAATTTTATAACAATTAGTTAATTATGTGAGTTTATATCAGACGTTTTTGTCGATGTTCGGTATATGAGTCAAAAATAATCTTGTTTGAAAATAATATCCTATGTAGTTATAAGTACAAATTCTCCATAATGGAATTAATTATTTAATTATCATATATATCCAATATATATTGGTTTTATACTATTCCATAACATTTGGAGATAAAAATGAAATGCACCGTTCATGGAGACGGTAGGCCGTACGTACGCATGAACGCTACTTTCATTTTTTGTCACATAAATGGAATTAAAACTAAATTATATATATATATATTAAAATTAATGTATAATATATATGTTATATAGTTCACATAAGATCATTAATTTAATTCTTTATACATTCTATGTATTGCATGAATGTGTCACATCACTTGTGGGGGTAGTAGTCCACACTTCCGCAAATGAAATTATCGAATTTGCACAACATGCAAAGAATAAAGGTTTGTTTTAAATGTAAAATAAAAAATCATAGAGAAGAAATAAATATAATATATATCATAAATGAATATATTTCTATCATAATTTCCTCCATGAGAGGTGGTAGGAGAAGATAGAGCAATCATCGTTTCGTGAGGCAGTAAATCGCCATCCACGAAAACAATATGTTCTTTAACCATTACACGGAGGTGTGTTTATTTTTATCTAGAATAATTATCATATCAACATCCTAGTATATTAAATATACAAGTTTTTTTTACAAAACAATGGAATAAAAAGAGTTTCAGGAGTTGGAGAAGCAAAATAAAACAAAAGAACATAAGAAAAGACATTAACTTTAAATCGGGTAACTCCCTTTGGTTTGAACCAAAAGGGTTTCTTGAAGAGATTTATTCCTAAGGTAAGGCTTCTAGGATGAATATAGGTATTTGGAGAGATAAAATGAGCATATTTTGGTCTATCCAAAGGCTTGAGAGGTGTGGGTAAGGGGGTAGAGGTGGGGGCCTTTTATAAGAGGGAGGAGGGGCACTCTTGGAATGTCTTGAAAAGATAATTTATTATAAAATAATTTTTGGATATTAAAGGTCCCAAAAATATATATTTCGAGGATAAGGTGATAAGGGTTTTAAATCCACCCTTACAATAGGTTTTTGACAAGTTTATGTCTTATATTTTACCTTATCTTCTCATTTTATTTAAATCGTTCATTAATGAGGTAATCCCTGCATCACCACAGTGTCATAAATAAAAGTATATATTTAACATCTAAATTTTTTTAAAAAATTAAAATCATGTATTAAATATTTTTATCTATCTAAATAATGTTTATAGTCAAATAGATAATTTATGTAAATAAAATTAAAATTGTTTTACTTAGGTGATACATACTTTGGTTACATTTTCCTTTCTTTAAACAAAATATGATAAAAGGTCACCATCACACTAAAGTGATTCCATGGGGTCCCAAGGTTGGAAAAAGGCATCTGATGGTCGCATATGACACCACCAATAGAATTAGGACACATGTTTAGGTAATTTTATATTTTTATGATAATATTTTATTACCCTTAACTACCCGATTACTAACTAAACACGATAATTAATGATAATTACCATCATTACTATTCATAATGTTCAAAAACAAAAGAGTCTTAATTACATAATTTTTAACTTATTATTTCAAATATGGAATCCATTTTATCAAATAACAAAAATAGAAATTTCAGTAATTAATTTAAAATAATTCCCGTTGTCAAAACCAAAGACGAGTTTTTAAGAAGTAAAATCTATCAAAAGAGTGATTTGTTTTTACATCCAATTTAAAAGTAAAATTACATACAATGACCAAAATATTATTAAATGATAAAAAAATAATTAAATTAAACATTAAAACAAATTAAAATGACAATATATCTATATAAATAAATTGGATGACAAGGCAGTTTAGAAATAAAATGCAGTATTTTTCTCTATTCATTAAAAATGAACATTTGTCAGAAAAATACCAAAAATTTAGCCTAAGAAATATTTGATATTCCAAATTCATAAATTATATCAATTTTACCAAATTCAAAACATATAAGTTCCATTAATTAATTTTATAATCAATTCCCACTGTCAAAACAAATAGTGTTTTTTTAAGAAACAATATCTCTTAAAAGATTGCCACTTGTTTATGTCCAATTTCAAAGTAAAATTTATTAAAATGACCACCATTTCATTAAATGGTAAATATATATTTTAATTAAACTTTAAAACCAATTAAAAAGATAATCTGTCCATATAAATAAATTAGACTAAAAGAAGGTTTTGAATTAAAATACAACATTTTCACTATTCATTAAAAAAATGAACTTTATCGAGAAAATAAAAAAAATTACACAAAGTAAAATTTGATGTCTTTATTCTAAATAAGGATTTTATTTTTTCAAATATATCATATAAAATTGTCAAAAATAGATTTAAAAAGGGTTCTCCATCAAAAGGCGGTTAATCGTCCTTTTAAAAAATATTAGAAGAATTATTCATAAAATTGGATTCATTTGCATTTTAAGCCTCTAATATTTATTTGGATAAATGAAAAAATATTTGACAAGAATATATAATCATTTGGTAGTTATTTATATTCATTCCTGCCATTATAATGTCTAGGCGTTAACTACCATTTAAAATAATATTATTATATTATTAGTGTGCAACATAATATTTCAAAGAAACTCATTGTTGCCTATTGGGTACACCATTGAACATAGCATTCCATTTAAAGTAATATTATTATTTTTTTCACAAATATTAATAAATATGAAAATTTAAGATTCTTTATTTGCCTGGGATGTTACAAGTAGGAGTTCCAATGTTATAAGATCTAAAAATGTAATTTGAAATTCACAAATACAAACACCAAACCTGAGGTGGCCTTGATCTGTGAGTCACCCACATCATCCGGAGTCCTGAAACCTGTAATATGCCATCATCACCATGGGTATACCACCATAATCATCATCTACACCCATCACTACCGAATTCGATATCACGAAAAATCAAAACACAAAAGATCCCTTCAATATCTCAACCCACACCATCGATTATTCCATCACTGAATGTTCATGATTATGCTATAGAAAAACATCATTGTTACCATAAAATCATCATAATAGAACATCAAAAACATTTATACCATCATCTACTCGAGAAAATAAAAAGTACTTTCTGCTCGAATAGACCATAAGTCACTGGAACAACAAATCCCATAGCCTCGTTCAAGACTATCATACTTGACCTACTGGGAAGGAAGCATTATACCAGGAGTTAGACAAAAGATGAGAGGATGGAGGCCTAAGTTGGATAACACACTAGAGGCCACATCAAATTCATCAACGGAAAAAATAAATAATAGTTCCATAAATACGTCAAACTATAACAAAGAAATAAAAAAACAACTCCCTAAATCACTACTCCCAGTGTAAGAATGATCCCAGCAACACGTCACCAATCCATACCACATTCCGCAGTAAAAAATAGCCAAAAACAATATGTCTGAAACATATGAAGATAAGAACATATCATCATAATGAATAAAAAAACCCAATAAAAGAAATATGTATCCATAAAAAATAGATAAAAAGTCCAGTGATGATGAAGAACATGAACTTATACCACTATCATTCCCCCTCCAACACCATCCCATGTTGTCCTAGATCCTACATCAAGCTTTACCAAAATTGAATCAAACATGATAGTATGGGATAAATGGTAGTGGATTATAAAGACATTATATGACACAATTGATGTCAACCCAAACCGTATAAAGAAACATCATATTAACCCATAATGGAGGTCAGATGCACAAGGTTAGACTGAATGAGTGGTGGTGGGCGATGTATGATATCAATATTATTGAGGAACATTAGGCAACAAGGAGGAAGGAGAAAGTGAGGGAAGTAAATGAATATGGATTCAGGAAACATTTTGATCACCATCATCATGGATCAGATCCAAAATAACTGTATGAGGATGGGGAAGAGGAAGTTGCATGAGAATTTGGATTCAGGTGAGTGCAGAGGCATCATTGCCCCTCTCTCTTAACTCTTATTCACATTTCTAATTTTCCCATGATATTGTCCATAAGGATTATTGAAATGGGTTAGAATAATACATTTCTCTATGTGATGATATTAGAGGTTCCCTAAATCATTAAATATATATAATCTCGGATTTCATGGTATTCTTAGATATGTATAGTGAATCGTGAATATAGATGAAATCAGGTATAAGGTTTTTATATCATAGTTTGGTGATAAAATGAAAAGTAATGATTAAATATTGATATCTATTATTATTACATAGTATTAATACATATAGATGTTGAGAACGGGTTCTTATTCTAGTTCAGGATATTCTTGTATATCATATGAATTTCAAGCATGCACTTGTATGTATTCGGGGTTATATTAAGGACATATTTGGTGGTCACATATGGTTTTATGTTATCAAATCCAGCATATCCACCATCTGCATATTAAATTTACCTTTTATAAACATATATTCCATCATGTATGAATTTATAGATACGTGGATGTTCATTCGCATAAGAATGTGTCAGTTTAGTAGGACCAGACTCCGCCAGGGGATTGAGTGGTGCTGGATATCATTATCACAAAGATTCTATATCTTACAAGTACTTATTTAATTATTTTATTTTGAGGTTTTATTCTATATTAAAATATTAAATTTTTATATTTTGAATGTTTTACATATAATACTAATATGTTATAATTTGGGTATATCTATATGGTTTGTTTATATTAAAGAGGTGTAAAATATACTATTTGGAAAACATGTTTTCATTTTATTTCGAGGAACGTATTATATATAGATGATTATTGTTAGATTTTTTGAAAAAACTAGTATTGAAATAGAATGTATATAATATAGGATTAATATTTCCCCAATGATACATCTAAACCCTTCATGATAATCTATATTTCAAAGTGATATTTGAACATGCTTGGGGAAATATTGGTTTGAACCATGATGACAGAAGATTCTGGTGAGGTCTTTATAATTGGTATCAAAGAAGTGTTTAGGTTTCTAATAATTACCATATAGGAAATATGATTTAAAGGGCATGATAAGTGACCCAAAAAAATAAAAAATCATTCTATTTATGGAAAAAATATGATGTTATAAGTATTTTCTAGGTGTTTGGTCTATAATCCATAAGTATGAGTGATTTTTAGGTTTAGATTCCATAAGATTGATAGGATTAAACTCAAGAAGAATCATAAGGAATATATAGGTGATATTTTTTACATTTTTATATAAAAAAATATAGAGAGACATGTTAGGGAAATTAAATTTTACATTATTTTAGATGTTTTATATGAGAATGGCCCAAATAAAATATAAGTTACTAATAATGTTGTAAGGGATGAGTTCTCGAATGTGTTTATAGATTTTGAAAAAAACATTCTCTGAGCTCATGGAAAAGTCGTTTTTATAGCTAATAATCAGAATTGAATTATGATGGTTGGATTATAAAAAATGGATGTTTCTTATATGGTTTTGGGACCTTGAAATTCCAGATAATTTCAATGATGTTTTAGGAGCTATGGGGTTTGTATTTATAGTTTTGGGGGAAACAACTTGATCAAAATGGTTGGAACATGGTTTGTTCTAGTTATACACTCCAATAATGTGGAATGCTTTCTTAGGGAATACGATTTTTATAAACAATCACAGGGGAAATAAAAATATTTTGGACCTCTCTAATGTGTTATAGAAGAATGTGCATGATTTTTTCATGGTTTAGAAATTGTGTGATGTGGTTTTCCTCTAGAATATAGGTCTTCGTGGTTAGTTTATTATTTGAAAAACAATGCATCAAAACTGGAAACCTCATTAAATGTGAAAAAATGTCCATTTGTTTCTTATAAGATTATGAATTTTTACCCATGTTTTCTCCCGCCATTTTTCTATAACTTATTATCCCACACCGCACTCCTTATCCCCTTTTTGGTGGGATATCTCAATCATTTATTATCCAAATTGAATTTAACTATAAGGACCATAAATTATACAATCCATAAAATTGATTCTTTGAACAAAAATTATTTTTATTTCATTCCAAGATATCATTTAGGTTTTTATTTTAAGATAATTAGTTTTTCTCTCTTAATAAAAAGAAAATATTACATAAAGACTTTAATGCATCCACTTGGAATACATTTATCCTATAATACAAAACATCTATTGTATAAAAAGTATATTTTTGAATCATATTTTCATAATTTTTGTCCTGAACTCAACCTTATCCATACTCATCCTTAAAACCATGTGAAAAAACATTTAAAAATGATATATGAATCATGATATAAGTAAGAGATGTATAAAATATATATAAATAAACTCATTATTACATGAACACTCATAAAACATTTCAATTTAAAAACATACATGTGGATTAAAACAAACATTTAATTACCCATGAATTCAACTTCAAAAACCAAATATTTTCATTAAAAATATATAAACTATATTATAGAAAAAATAAAAAACATAAACTTTTCTTTTCAATCATGAAAAACAAATGAATTAATTTTCAAAAGGGTAAATATTTCACCCATAATAAGTATCATAAACATCCATTTTAACATTAGCTCAGTAGATTTATTGGTGAAATTAATATATTTTGATAAAAAAATCTAGAAATAATAGATCAATAATTTAGTAAACTTGGGTCATAATTTTCCTATCAATTATACCATATATCCTATAAATGGAATAACCTATGAGGTAAATTTCAATAATCTCTTAGGAGAAACCCTACCAGTTAATATCATTCCTTTAACTAATGCATTTGAGGGATATATCTGGCTCCTCCATCATCATGAGCTATATATGGATCACCTTTCTGAATAAACATCTATTATGAACTATAAAATAGAATATAAAAATTGAAATATTTTAATTTCCATCAACATATTGATTAAAATGATATTTAAACCCATAATAAAATAACTTATATATATTAAAATATCCATTACATTTAAATCCAATTATTTAAAAATAAAATAAAAAAGGGAAAGATGAATTTTCTATAAAGAAAACATGAATTATTTCAACAGAATCAGAAAAAAAATAATGTTTACCAATATATGAAAAACAATTTTCGCATATGTTAAATTTAACATTTTGTTTTTATTATTATCTAATCATTCATTATAAAATATTTTGAAATAGTCATTTTGAAAAAAAAGTATGAAATAATAAAGAGATATATATTTTAATATATAATTAATTTATCACCATATATATATATTAATCAAATAATTTTAGGAATATGTACATGGAAGAAAAATATTAAGAAAAATAATCATTAAAACATTAGAAATGATGTTTTTATTGTAAAGTATCCCTTACCTCGAGTCCAAATCATCATGCATATTATTTATCATCTTGGATAATAAAATTATGTTAATTTATTACTTTATTAATATAATTTTCAACTTTTTTATTCCTTTTTTATTTATCACCATGTTATGTGAAATTACGTAATAAATTAAGTTCTTTTGGGTTGTTTGGATGTTATTTAGCTCATATGTCTTAAATGACTTTGTTAAGTTGACTATTTTCAAAGTGATCCTTAATACATCACATCAATAATAATTATTATAAATAAATTTTTTATTTTACATATAAATACTAATTTTAAAATCAATAATGAAAAATGGGTATGAAAAATGAATTATATATCTATCTTGGAGACTGTAGGTCGTACGTACACTTGTGTAACTTTTCCATTATTCAATGAACATGATATAATGATATCTAGTATATTTTTACTTTATATAATTTTTATTATATCACAAATATCATATTATCTCTTTAAATATATTTATATATAGTATCCATGTGACGTGGTCACAAATAGAGAATCACATTGCTTTGTGGAGGTGGTAATCCACAAATATGCATAAATGACATTACAATTTTTTAATGGTTCATCAGACAAGAAATTAGATGATAAAATATATTAGTAGAATGATAAATATTTCATTAATATAATTTATATACCTAAATCCAATAATTTAACTATTCAAGAGTGGTGATGATAGAAAAAAAAGTTTCATCAGTTCACGAGGTGGTAGTCCATTATATACAAGAACAATGGTTTCATTTCCATTTTATTGAAGAAGAAGATGGATATAGATTATGAAAATAAAATGAAAAAATATAATTATATTTAAGATAATATTTTTATTAATTTCATCATGGTTGAAGAATATTATAATGAGGTATAAGAAAAATAATGTTGAAACTCTTAGTTAATATTAATACAACTTCTTTAGAAAACGTCATTAAGTTTATGCTAAAATAGTTCCTATTTTAGGAGTTTTACAACACTAGGTCACATAGGGACTAGAGAGGGATGTATGGAAAGGCAATAGAAGGTATTTTCTGAACCAAAAGTATCTTTAAGTGTGGATTGAAGATGAGTGGGGTCCTATATATAAGTGTGGGGGAGGGAACACTTTGAATATTTATCAATATTAAAATATATTAATGTCTTAATCATGAAAAATGGACCCAAAGTAGGCCATTTATGTACAATATATGATATATGGTATAGATATTCCCATGACAAAATTATATGTCATTTTCACCCTTATAACTTTATATTAACCCCCAGTAAACCTGTTTTTATCCTTACCCACTGTCACAAATTTCTACTATTTTATACTATTTATTATCAGAAAAAATTAAGTTGAATTTATTGAATAGTATTAATTAATATGAATAATAATATTGAATACATATTATAAAATTAAATTCATAAAATAAGGGTAATTGATTTTAAAATTGACCATGTAAAACCTGATGAAATGTGTTTTTTAGAAAAAAGAACTTTATTTATAAAAAAGATTCTTAAAAAAATAAATTATAATTTTTATACAAATAATAGATATTGATTTTTTTCAAATAAATTTTAACTAATTTAATTTTAAAACTAATCCAAAATAGAATTTTAATTTTAAAATACTTCAAAAGGAATGACAGATTTTGATAAAAATTGATTTTCTTTACTATTTAAAAAATAATACTTTTCTTGAAATTATTTAGAAATTATTCCTATGAAAATTTTTATGTGATAAAATCAAAAATTACGTTCACTTTTTCATATAAAGATTTTATAATTTGGAAACTAATCATTATAATAAAACCATATAATGAATGAAAACAAAATTTTGTTAGAATTTAGTCATTTATCATTGGGACATTAAAATAAATGGATGGTATTATAATGAATATATCTATATAAAATAACGTTAATTATTTTTAGTATCACATGAAAATGATTTATCTTAAAACATATTGGGTTTTTATCATAACAACACAACACTAATCACGAGGTTTCAGCCAAGATTCCACATGAACTCAAGTGTTCCTCCTCACATGCTTGAAGAATATACCGCTAATGATGGTCTCAAGTAGAATCATGGGGAAAATATAACCACCATAATGTGTGTAATAAAAATAAATAATCAAATAAATGAAAAATTAGTATTAGATTATGCTGATAAAAATAAATATGATTACAAACAAATAAATAAATATGTAATAGACTCAACCATCACAATTGAAAACATGTCACATATCGCCCACCAGTCCAATCACATACATGCAGCAAAGAATAAAATACAACAGGTTTTGGAACACATATCCAAACCTATTACAAATATCTACAATCTTAATAAGATAAACTAATTAATTATTATCAAACTCATTATCCCATCTTTTTGTGATAATATTGAGGGATTCTTGGGAACCCAATTATCACGGCCACTAGATCAGGGTGTTATTATAACTCAATAGAACACTAGAAATGCGTTCCAATACCAAACTATTAATATACAGTGCATTTTATTGTGATATGATCAATAGAAATTAATATAAGAATAGAAATTTATAATCATTTCATAGAACCACTAAATATGCCCAAGCAGTATCAACCACGTGGAATTAAATTATAGATTAACCAAGCTGCCGAAAACTCTTGTCATAATGTCATATTATCTATGTTGGATGAATTATAAAGATGTTGAATGTAACTAGGGACTAGAAACTAGTCTATTTTCATGATTCTTTATATCCTCAAGGAATCGACCATTGTGTTAGGACACAATTCTAATTTGTTAACATGTATTCGGTATCCATAGGGCATCAGGTTTCAGCATGTCAAATCGGTATTCACAAGGCATCGAGTTCCAGTTTTGACATAAGGAAAAAATGATCCTACAAAATTAATGGGTCTACCATCATCATCATAAGACATTTTAAATTAAAATAAAAGATATAACCATATCACAATGGTGGACCAATATTTTAATAATAGAGAAATACATCCAAAGGAAATATGATATATTAGATAATAGGAAAACCATACATATAATTATACACTTCAATAACATCATTATCATTTATTCGCTACATAAAAATGTATTTGAACATTATCAACCAAGATCAAAAAATATCTGTGGATACTCATGGAATATTTCCCATAAAGGGTATCATGGGATACAAACACACCCATATGTGATCAATATTGATCATGGTAAAAAATTTATGGAAACACATATATGTCATCAATAGAAAAAGGTATATATATAAAAATTCAAATAAATTCCACCATGAGTCATAAAAAAAAATATTAGTCAAAATAAAACATGGTCTATCAGTCAATATAATTATACTCAAAACATAAACCAACTGAAATGGTCTCATATGCTACCCACACATGAATGAAGCACCATAAGGTGTACTTTTAATTTAAAGAACTCTTTATTAATCAACCCATTACCATCGATCCCCTATAATAAGTCCATCCACAAAGGTCCATTGTGGCCCATGGATGTTTTTTATTTTACATTAGGAATAATAAATCTAATTAATTAAGTATCATGGATCATAAATTAAATAATAATTTGAAAAAAAATCCATTAATTAATTAATATTTTATGATCATTAATTAATTAATAATTACACATTCATAAAGAAATTATGAATTCGAGGTTCATTCTTCTATGGTTTTAAAAATAGTATTGTGTGTAAATAATCCATGTATAAAATAAATGGTTGAGTATATGGATCACATACCTCGGATTGAGTTTACTCAAATCCAAGTAAGGTCCAACTACTTATTTTGAGTCATCTATGTCCACCTAGCCTTTAATGATCCCCAACATCTAATCCCATGCCAAGGAATTAAAATTTATTAAATATATATAAATTATAAATAATTAAAATATTTATAAAAAATGTGAAATCTTAATTGAAGGAACACATTCTAGAGACTTTACGAATATCAAAACCTTGTCAGAACAAAAACTAACCATCTATGGAATGTTCATTTAAAACTTTTGACTAAATTGTCTAGAAAAATACAATTTATTATGTTTTATTGTTTATTTATATTCTATGGAAGACCCTAAGTCATCTCTCATGTAGTGTTGGTGGTTTATAGTGTGTATTTTTTATTAAAGGACTAAAAGAAGGGGTGGTTTTTAAAAGAGTTTTAAAAATTAAATAACATAATTTTAAGAGTTTAATATATGAAAAACTATTGGATTTTAAAAAATATATGATTATTATGTGATCATTTATTAGTTACTACCCCACATGAAATGCTCTTTGTTCATTATTTGTTATTCGGTTTTTTTTTGTAATCCATTGGTTGAGGTTTAACCAATATCATGGGTACCCACAATCAACTAAAATGAAGAAATTAGGAAAAGGTATTAACATAAAAATCTAGTAGTCAAGTTTTAACCCCTTATGATGATTTAAGGTTTATCAAGGATCACTAAAAAATCAGGTGTTTGGTAAAGAATAGGATTCACAGGTTTTCCAATCCGAACAACATAATCCACACAATTAAAATTATTCACCGATCAGTGGTGAAATTAAATGTGCTTCAACTAAATAAATAAAGAAAAGTTATTATAGATATAAAATAACCATTAATACCAAAAAAATACACAAAACAAGTATATAATAGTTTTTTTTGAAATCCATTTTGATGTTTTTATATCCCTCACAATGTTCACCAACTATTTATCCCCATATCAAGATGAGGATGAAGCTTGTGTGGAACTCTGGATTTATCTCAGCTCTCTCGATGAGGATAGATAGATATAGATCATCCAAATGTATTAGGGTACAAATTTAAGTCTTTAAAATATCATCACCTTTCCTC
Organism: Viscum album; assembly: GCA_963277665.1. Classification (NCBI taxonomy): domain Eukaryota; kingdom Viridiplantae; phylum Streptophyta; class Magnoliopsida; order Santalales; family Viscaceae; genus Viscum; species Viscum album. The sequence continues at coordinate 79,329,433 of OY728139.1, forward strand.
CATACCTAAATTTATAATAATATTCCCACAGTTTTCTTTTATATCCCAAATGGGATGTTGTTCTTGGCACACAATTTTGGTTATACCAATTGTATCTCTATTTTGGACTCATAAAAGGCCATATAAAAACTTATAAAAAAAGGAATGTTTCCAAAAGCTTTTTTACTATATCCATCTCAAATGTGTAATCCATTGTACATTTTATTTGGAGATATTATCAAAATACATAACCTTTATTTTTAAATCGTGAAGATTCAGTCCCTTAGATAGATCAGTTCTGAATGACCCCTAGATGGGTGCACTGGGCTTGGGCTTATTGAAATTAGTTGTTAACAATAATATTTGGATCATTAAAAAAATTAAGACCACATAGATCCATGTATTTCAAGAGATTTAAAAAACAGGGGACATGTTTCCTTTGGCTTCAACGCAGTATGTTGCACATTCTAGGGGGATCATCTCTAGGGTCATCAAATAACCTACACTTGCAATGAGAAGTTAAAAAAATTGAAATACCCTAAATTAACAATGATAAAAACTAAAATATTGAAAAAATCATGAATTAATAATTATTATAATATTTGGAATTTACATACAAAATAAGATTAATATTGTGATATGAGGTTGAAATAAAATTGTGAATCATCGTGTGGAGACCCCCCCACCTAAACATTTTCATTCCTGAAAAAAGTCACATTTCCATAAATGATGCATGGATATATTCTTAACTTCGTAGAGATTTAACAGTAAATTAAAATTAAATTCTTGATAGAAATTTGATCAATGAAAATACCACACGAAGGTGTTATTCTAAACTTTTATGGAAAAAGGTTGATCATAAATTATATCAAAAATAAATTCAAGGAGGTGAATGATAACAATTTTACAAAATAATTAAGAAGATAGCCATGTTAGTAATTCTCCTTTCATGTTTGTGAAAACCATTTCATTCTATTATTTCCTCATTATATCCAGTAAATATAGGTTATTCTAAAAATTTTCGGGTTAAATGATTTTATCCCAAGAATATTTCCTACATTATTTTAAACAAAATTTCAAGAACAAATCACATAAGAATTCCTAGAATTCAAAATATAAGCTCCTGAAATAGATATCCTCATATGTTTCACATTTCATCACTCCCCTCATTTATTATTGTTATTTTTGTTCTTTTTTGAAAAGTTTCGCTTAGAACAAATCTCACACTCTTCTCTAATCCCTTGTTTGATCTCATCATGACACTAATTATAATAGTTACAACAAGATAAAAGGTCAAATAAGGGTTATTTTTTATCTTCCCAAGACAAAACCAATATTTTGTGTTTTATTTTTTGGTTTTTTAGGAAATACAACTATTGGATAGCCAATAAAAACACATAGGTATATCTTATACAGAAATGAAAAAGATCAGAAAAGGAATGAACGTATAGGGAAATCACATTTCTAAGAAGATAAATATTTGTGTTACTTTATTAACCTTCTATTTAGTAATAAAAATCACAATTCATGGTTGGGTGAAAAGATTTAGGGAGATATTAAGTGTCCGGATTTTCTTATAAACTACTCACACAATGTGTACCATTTTTCCTCAATGTTTTCAAAGTTATACAACCATTTATTTCATTGAAATAATGAAAATTTTAAATAAATTCACACCATAATTTTAAATTAATGCTAAAAATGCATTTCACCATTGAAACAATTTTTTTTAAAAAATTAAATAACGTGAAAGAGGAAATTTACTCATGCATTTTCAATAACTTCCACGATTAAGTGATAGTCATTATCCATTACTGAGTTGGAATAAAAAATGAATATTCTAGCATAAAAGCGAGGGGAGAAATTAGGGACAGGTAATAATACTATTTAGAATGAAAAAAATACATGAAAGAAAAAAATATGAGGAAAATTCTGAGCTAACCCATGAATGACCCTATCCCCCCCCCCCCCCGCGCACCTTGAGAGTGTAGGGTCCTCACTATAAGAAAATATAATTTGATAATGAAGGACAAAACCTGGTTGGTTTCATTCATAGTTTTCTTCTATAATAAAGAGTTCCGCTATCGAGGACATGGTAGAATCTTCCTAAAACATCTTCACCAGATTCTCATTGGTAGTGAATTTTTGTTCTCTTTATTCATTTGTATCCTAAAAACACCAAATTGATAAAAATTAGTTACACTTTATGGGCTAAAACTATAGGAATGAAGCTTACATGGTTGAAAATTCATCCATTCAATGAAAATGAGGATCTTCTGAATAATGTGGAATTGGCGATGAAGGATAAGGAAATTGTGGGTTTTATTTAATCTCTCATTATAGATCTAATAGTTTTTATATGAATATTTATTCATTTACTCCTCCTGAATCTGTAACATCATTTGGGAACACACACAAGAAATATTATAATTGCATTATTTAATGGTATAGTAGTCATAGTGCTCTATCTATAAAGGGAGTGAAAAAAATTTCCATACACTAGATGCCATGGTTTCATTCCAATGGGAGTATTTATGGTAGTACAATAATCCCATCATGAATCATTGATTCTAAGACTCCAATCCTTTCTATTGGGATGAACCATGTTTTCATAAATTTGTATTTCCACTCTATTTCACACCTCATCTTGAACATTTATTTATTGGGTATATGTAGTAGACACACAATGCTTGATGCCATACCGACAAAAACGTTATTACATTGTTCAGTTTTATAAATGAAAATTTTGGTCACAAATGATGAACCAAGGTATTCAAACCAAAAGAAAATATGGGTTCTCAAAAATTCCACAACTATTGTTGATTCTTCTGTCATCTTGGCACGTTCCTCAGCAAATGTTTTAATGTAATCAACTGATAGATGAATTTACAAGTTTCTTAAGGAATTGGGAAATAGACCTATCGAGTCAATGCCCCAAACATATAAAATTATCATGTAAGAGAAAGGGTTGTTGTAGAATTTCATTTATTTTAATTGAATTCCCCATTATATTATAGTGAGAACAATATTTAAAACAATTCTAGGAATACCTAAATAATATTGGACACAAGGAAACCGAATTGAGGACCTTTTGAGTCATCCACTGGGGACCAATGTGGACCCCACAAGAGAGAGTGTGGATGAACATAATGAAAGACTAAAACTCTCTCTCAGGAAAACAACGCATGAGCACATGATCACAATATGTGTTCCAAAGGTAGGGGCCAACCCAAATGTACCAATGGGAATCATGTTTTAAATGGTTGACTTGGTTTTTGTTGAAATCAGCAAGAATATAAGATACTACCAAATAATTTACAATTTCACCATACCAATGAAAATCATCTTCCATGCAGTACAATTTATACTTAGGGAAAATGTAATTTATGGGAATATATGGGGTTGAGTTAGTATTAAAGGATTAGAGTATCCTACAGATACGGTCACCCAACATATTCTCTACATGTTTTGTATCTCTACATTATATGTTATATTTATGAAGGGGAAATCTAGTGAATAAGATGTGGTTTAACATCCAGTTTCTTATAAAGATACCGGAGGGCTTCATGGTCTAAGAAAACAATGACTTTGGACCAAAAACGTTATGACACAAATTTATCCAATGAAAAAACAATATAAGAGAATTATTATTTTAGTTGCAGTGTAGTTTTATAGGGCATGGTCTAATGTACATGAGGTATAGGCTATGTTATATAGAGACTGATCAACCCTTTATGATAAGACTAACACAACTAAATTATTATAGGAATAAAAAATTAGGTCAAATGGTAAATCCCACCGATCTGGTTGGATTACCAGGGGTGATGTCAGTATCCATTCCAATTTATTAAAAGTGTCCTCATATTACATAACAAAAACAAATTATTTTTTGGAGTTAGAGGGAGAGGGGAGTGAAATATTACCAAATTAAGGAATTAAATGACATTACAATCTAGCATGACCTAAGAAATACAACACATCTCACACATTTTTAGGGAATCGTATGGAAGAAATCACATACACATTTTATTTATCAACACAGATACTATTTCTAGAAATATCTTTCCCAAATATGATACCATGTTGCACCATGAAATTGAAATTCTCATAATTTAATAAAAGACTATTTTTAATATAGTGACATAGGACTAAACCATGACTTCTAAAAAATTAATCAACAGAGGTTCCATAAATAGTGATATCATCCCTACAAAATGTCATGCAATTATCTTGGTAATCAGAATAAATACTAACATATCATCACTGGATGTTACATTTAGAATTTCAAAGAACAAATTGAATCCTCCTATATGAAAAATTTATAGATGTTGAAATTGAATGATTTCATTTCTTACTCATTAGGGGAATTAAGGAAATGAAAATATCTAGAATACCCATCAAGTAAATAGTTGTGGGACTTCCCTTCCAGCCTCTATAACATATGGTTAGTTAACTATAATTGGAAATGTTCCTTTGTAGTGTGTTAGATTAGTCAGGGATAGTCTATATAATCATGAAATCTCTTGTTTGCATGAGTTGAAACCAATTCCATGCTTTCATTTTTTATTACTAAAAGACCAGTTTTTTAGGAAGAACTTGTACTGGACCGACCCATTGGAAGTCAGAGATGGGGTAAATGATTCTGGAAGCCATTAATTCAGTTACCATATTTTTGAAAACATCTAGGATGTCTGGGTTTAGTCGAAACTATTTATGCCTAATTATTTTGGAATCATTATTTATCAAAATATGACATGTTCAAATTGGTGGGATAATTCCAGAAATTTCAGCATGCGGCCATCCCAAAGAATTTTTATAACCCTCAAAAGCCCATGAATTTAGAATTCATTTTCATGAGGGTTTTAACTAGTAAGGATGATAGACATATTATTTATATTATCAATATATTATTATTTTAACTTTCAAGGTAGTTATTTAAGATCCAATTCAGGGGTCCTTTTCATTATTCGAAGTGAATGATAAAGTGAGAGGTCACTAATATCATGAAACATCCCAATTGTATCCTCCTTAGATAAAGAATAATATTTTACAAGTATAGTAGTATCATTGATGGTCATGATATCCTTCATTTCTAAGAAATCATCAGATAAAAAATATGCCTGATATTATTATAGACTACTGCATCATTAAATGCATGACTCATTAAATAGAATTTAAATGAAGGAATAAAACATAGAAAGGGAATCATGGGATAGAAAAATAATTTTATATGGAGGAAAGGAGTACATAAATTAAATTAAATGTGATATAAAATTATTTTTACGAGGGGTCCTTCATGGAATATAGAATGTTGAAGTGGAAAATTTCACCACCAAATGACATATAGAATGTACCATAATGGACATTAAATTAGGTTTTGGAAGTATTTAGTAATGTTCTCTCTAATATAATTTGGGAATCTTAGTTTATCCTTTAATCTTCCATTTTATGGACATTAAAGTCAAACTGATAAATTAAAAGTTTCACCCTCATGAGAACATACTCTATAACATCAGTGGGGAATTCTATACTATGATTTTCTATATGAAAAAAAATCCAATGGGATTTAGTTCACCAAACTAAAATAATTAGTAAATGGAGTGAGGCATCACATTTATAGAAAAACCCAAATAAAGTGTAGTATTGGAAAATGGAATACTCCCCTATGGTCCACAGGATCTAGAATCTTCCAGTATAATTGTATTTAGTCATAAGTGATGGATCAATCAATGCTGAGATCCTCCACCCTATGATCACCTTTCTATCACCTCAAATTTACCTTCAGTGTGTACACATCTCTTTGAAAAACATGGCATATCATTGAATTTTCTTCATAGAATCAATCTAGTTGTTGTTATCCTACAATTTTTTAAATGTTTCCAATATTTATTTAAAATTTTTAGTTTCTTGTTTGGTTCTATATTGGTTATTTATTTATATAAATGGATTATAAATGGATGCTCTAGGAGACTCATCAACGGACACACACTTTCTATTTATAGATTTTTCTCTAGATAGTGATTTTTCTTTATTGGACCATTATCAATGGCTAGGATGGTGTTTTATATATAAGGGGATGAATGTAATGGGCGAGGGAGGGGTTATTTGGATTTTATGTTTTTTTCACTTATCAGGCTAATTAAATGTACATTTCCCTTATCCCTATAGATTAATAGTGGTTTTTAATGTTGTTTACTCGACCTTTGACTTTTAATTCCCCCCAAAAAGTTGGCAATATATCATAATTGGGTTTTGAGGACTTGTATGGATAGTTGGTTTTTTATTTGGAATTGGAGATTATGGGAGTCAATTTGATTCATCATGTCATCAAGGCTTGGATTGAGTTTTTAAGGGGGTTATTGGAATGACCTTTATAGTGGTTGAGGATTTCTGGGTGGTGGTGCATATCTACTCTACCCCTTTTGGTTCTATGGTTATTAAGGTTGGTTTTAATTCCCTATTACATATAGGCCTAGTTAAATTCCCACTTTAGGTTTGATATATTGAATGGTTGTTGACTAATGGGTTGGTTATAGGGGTGTTCGAGGAAGGCTTCTTAAAAAAAATCATAAATTTCTCTCAGTTGAGTGTATTGGTCAGAATAATGGGTTTCATAATAACAGTTAACAGAATGAATGGGAGGAGGATATTGGGAGATAGAGTGAACTTTATTCTCTTATGGTACTTTTTCCAACATGATACCTTGGCATTTATCCTAGAAAAAATTTTATGATGCAATGTTTTATATTATTTCCACATTTCCCATGTTATGATTATAATGATATATCATTCCTTATTATTATTTTTTATGATTATCACACCTTTTCTTTCACATTGATATACATATATAATAATATATATCACCTAATTCCATCTTTATTATTGTACTAGTATTTATAGTTCCCCCATTTCTTATGTATGCCCCCATGTTACCTCGTGCAGTTTCAAATGCTATGGAATTTTGAATCATGTTAAGGATGTTTTCAATAATGTCATTGTATCACATATGGAATATGTTATTATATTTACCTAATTCCATAAGACATAATACATATCAATAGTCCAGGTTTTTCTGTGTACTTTTATTTAATAAATCGTGAGTTACTGTGTAATAAAGAAGAATTTTTTTACTTGGTATGAATGGAAAAGTTTAGTTATTTTTGAGATTTCGATTAGTAAACTCTAGAGATATTTTATTTATATTATTATGTATTAGAAAACATCCATAAATATTTGAAATTAAATAAAAATAATATTATCAAGATAACACATACATGGAATGAGTATTCATGTGGATGTGTCTCTGACATTATTGTATATAGGGGTAAAACCCAAAAACATAACATTGAGCTAGACTCAATCGGGAACTAGTTCATGACAATGGGCAATACTGCCCTGTTGGTTTCCCACTTCTGAGGGATAATATTTGATAAATTCATTAGATCATTATGATCCATTTTTAAGGGAAATAACTAAATTTACGTCACTAAGTTAGGAAATAGATCATGTATAACAATGATTGAATCCAAGAAGTTCATCAGATAATGAATAAATTTCATTTAAAAGTTTTCTATTTGAATTGGTTACATTCCATTCTATGTGATTAACTATTTAAAAATTATCATCCTTAATTTTCCAATTATTCTATTCAATTAATATAAATAGGAATAATTGAGTTCATTTTTAAATTGGAGGATGCAATTCATTAAGGGAGGTGTATTTCCCTAAGATTTTATGAGGAAAATATGTTCCATAACGTAGGAAATATGCAACACCAAACACACAAAAAATTGATTATTTATATATGAACATTTTAACATATATATAAAATTATGGAGATGAATATTATTAACTACATTGTGGAAGATATATATATATATATGTACTATATATATCGACAAATTCTTAGTAAACAATCAATGATTTTTTTGTAATGTATTTTTGTTCTTCAAAATATATTTCCATCAAAATTGATTTTTTATGAATAAAATATTATAATTATATTCTATAAATTTTATAAATTTTATTATTTAATTTAACTCCATTTTTGGTATCATTTTATAAAAATTAATTTAGGTTGATTATTTTGGTTTTTCCAGAAAATTCATATTTTTCAAAGAATATTGAAAAATAGAATTTTCTATAAAATTATCATTTATTTTGAAAAATTAATTTAAAAGTAGAAATAATATTTTATTTGATTTTATGGAAACATAATTATTATTTAGTAATATTTTTTTCAATTAATTCTATTTAAATAATCTTTGAACTAGATTTTAGTTTTTTTAGTTTTAAGAACACATTATTTATGAAAACATTTTTTAAATTAATAAGGCTTCTCAATTATAATTAATTAAATTTACCCATGAAAAGAAATGATTTAAATAAAAACTTTGGATTATATATATATATATATATCATTATGAATTAGAACTCATAAAATTTATATTACTAGTTTTAGAGTTAAAGAGAAATCAACTTTTCATTAAAAATATATTTTTTTAGAAAGCAGCTTCCCATCATTATTGTTGGTTTATATTAAATTAAATTATTCCAAATATATGAATTGATTATCATAAAATTTATTCCATATTTGTTATCATATTTATTAATATAATAAAATAGGGTTAAAATAATTTTTGAAAAATATGAATAATAACCGTAATAAATATTATTTACCACTGTAAAAGTATAATAGACTAATCAAGGGTAAAAATAATATATCAAAAACATGAAACAATGTATCCCTAATAGTAATGATATTCATATACAATTTTAATTGATATTATATTTATTGTTTATTGTTTTGAATTTATAAATTATTATGTCACGAGTTTTATAAAAAATTTATTTTGGTATTATAATACACTAAATGTATTTTTATATAATAGGAATTCACATTTAAGACAATCTCTATTAAGGATTGTTGTGTTTTATAAATAAAATATATTTTAATAGAATATTATTATTTTTTATGTTCGTTAAATATAAATGATAAGATAATATTCATAATTTCAAATGTAATTTCTATTACAGTTCAAAAAACTGTGACAAACCATCATTTCTCAATAAATTTCAATTAGATTTTAAAATCGAAAAATATTATATTTTAAAAAATATTTTTCAAAAATAATGATTATTATTTATCATATCAAAACATTGAAACTATCCATTGGTTTATTTTTGCATAATTTTTTGTGAAGACGAATTTTCATATAAAAATGAAATATCGTATAAATATATGTTGTGCATTATGAAATCATAATTTCCCAAAAATGATGTAACAAATACTATAAATGGAGTTCAGTACCTAATATATTTCTAATCTTTATAATAATGTGATTATATGTTTATTTTTTTAATTTTATAAATCCATTTTGAATCCTCCAATACCCGTTAATATATTTTAGGGTTTTAAAGTCATTTCTTCAAGAATATGAGTCACTTCTACATAAGAAAGGGTATTATTTTACTAATTTCATCCCTCATCCTAATAAAACAATTAAAACCACTTCGTTTTTCTAAAACCATGGTAAAAAATAATTGGATGTTTATTGGTTTTTTTATTTAATTATATAGAGTTGAAAACCAAATATTAAGAAATAATAATGAAACCCCCACTCATTTCCTATCTAAACACATCCAATATACCATTTATATTCACTAAAGACCTTTTAGAACATAATTAATCATCCCTCCTATATCCAGTGTCCTCTAAAGGTTCCCCCAACCTCTCTAAAAGATACTCTCTGGCATTTGGGGTCACAAAATCATGTATGGGATTCCAACATTCTTTTATTTATTAGTATTTCTTTATAATAGTATGTATTCTATTTGAAATTAATAATGATGAGATATTTATTTCCATGTTCTTATTATTTCCCATTATATTTTAAAATTACTAGAGACCCATTTTTCTATCATCAACTAATTTTTTTTGAATTTTTAGGCGACATAGCTCTACTGCTGAAATTTAACTTTGATTTTCAATGCCAAAACAATTCTGTAGTGAATACCATACACATTTCTATCAAGTTTATTATTTTTTTACACTTATATATAATTTAATTAGGGAATACATGTTTTTATTACACATTAATTTGTCATTGTATAGAATATTATGATGAATGAGTCTATTGTGTATGATCTTTGGGGCACACATAAAGATGAAATTTGAAATGAAATTGACAGGTGCGCCTAGAATTATATAGTGATCCAATGAATTTGGTATTTTTTAGTCTCATGAGATTTAGTTTGGGATAGGTAGTGAACTTAATTCCTTTATGGGACTTTTTCCATCATGATATCTTAGATTTTATCGTTGAACTATGTTTATGATGCCTTGTTTTAAGTTGTTTTCACATTTCCCCTATTATTATTATCATGAAATATCTTACCTTATTGTTATTTTTTATGGTTATCACACATTTTATTCCAAATGGATATGAATATTTTATAAAATTTATCATCATATTCTACTTTTATTCCGTTACGGGTATTTATATCTCACCCATTTCTTATGTATTCCCCCAGTTTATCTAGTAATTTTATAAAAGCAATGAATTTTAGAAGATTTTTAAGGAAGTTTTCAATAAATATCCCAAGTCCAAGATATTATTATGTGTACCTAATTCCCAGATACCCCAGACATATCGATCTTCTGGGTTGTGTTATGTTTAAATTTATGTAATAAATCACGAAATAATGTGTTATTAAGAAGATGGTTTTCATAATAAGACATAAGGAAATCAAAGATCATGATCCATGAGAGAATATAGTTATCATATGATAAGAAATTTTGGACTACACATAATAATATAAATTTACTTCAATGTTAGTCATGGATCACTTCTAATAATATCATATTATAGTGGTCTCACTACCCAAAATATCATCATAGCCAAAGTTTACTCCCAATACTATCAAAGTAGAAAAATACCCATATTGAACGGATTTCACTCCTCTTTCCATCCCAACATATATCATGAGATATAAATCCTCACCTGATAAATTGGAGGGATATATATGTCTACCCCAATCACATTATGAAAAACAGTCATATGTCTACCACATTATCATAAGACATTAATCATATCATAACCCATGAAAGAAATGGGTTTCATAAACATTTCATCATATCATAACTATTGACAATGATATCGTTTTTATAATAATTTCATCACTACATTAAAGCATAACCCGTGGAAAAGGATGCATGTTTCATAATAATATTACCATAGTATAACCCATGGAAGAAAATCTATTTTCAAAAACATATTGTTATTATAAAAAATTCAGACAAATAATAATAATGCTATCCTCAGTTTATATTACTAGTTACACATAAGTTACATTATAGATGTCATCATTTATGGATAATTATTGATCACATTAAATATTTCATGAAAAATATTAATTTTCATTGAAAATAACTTTTGAAAACTAAAAATATAGTAAATATTCTAGAAATACATTTATTTGAAAATAGACATTAAAACACATAAAAGAAATGGAAAAAACCAATTAATAACTTTTTTGTTGATAATACCATTTGTTCTTTGAAAATAGTTTTTAAAATATTTTTCAAAATCATTTTTTACATTGAAATCATAGATTATATTTCATAAAATTTACCTAATATTAAGAGATACATTTTTTGGGGAATAAATTTAAAAATTTATCTGATTCCTACAATCCTCGAATATTTATGGCGAGGGGAAAAACATGTTTCCCCTCTGAATTTCAGGATGACCTCCTTGATGGGAGGTTCAAACATTCCGATCGATTTTTAATGGGTTTGTTCGTAGAACTAGAAACAACCAATGATTCCACATCCATTTGGACCTACTTTCCCAAGGTAGGTGCTCATTAGTTTGTGGACTGATGAGGCTTAGGAATTTTCATTGGTCGAGAGGATGGGAGGTCAGACTCATCACACCTTTTTGAGGGGAATTATTGTCTAGTCCAGGACTCTCTATATAGATTTAAGTTATGCTCGTGAATCCTTATTACAATACCAAGTATAAAATGAGTTTTCCTTCAGATCTGACAATCAATTATTTAATATGTAGGAAATTTAGAGAATCTGTAATATGTATTCGAGGTTCTTCATTGATTGAGAATAATCTGTATTTATTAGATATTCTTGGTCAATGGAATACTTCGACACATTTATATAGAAGTCTCTTGGTCATTATGATGACCATTCTGGTTTTAAAGCCACTCAGGGGGGAACGTGAAGTTTATTGTCATTCAGAAGGACATAGATTATTTTAGAGTTAAGATTGAGCCCGCAGATGGGCTACCTACGTATCCTTTGTTCATGAAAAGGAATCAGAACCCACGTAGTTTGAGTAAGGGAGTATGATGTTTATGATTGATGTCTCAAAGAAGTATGTCATAATTACTTTTACACTCTAAGATCATGTGAGTCATGATCAATGTGAGAAACAAGAGGTATTGGTAAAAATCAGACAATTATGCCATGAAAGATGCAATCATAAGAAATAATGTGGGTCTTATGTTTGTATGACTGCCCAGATAAATAAAGATTGGGATTTACTTCAGGGAAGAAATCCAAGAGTAGGGTCCATAATGGTATATGTGCTTCATAGAGATTTGAATACACTAACATGGGGTTTACTCATGAAAAGGAGGCCCAATTTAAGAGAGGACTTATGATTGGGGTTTACTCCTGAGAAGGAATCCCCGATCAAAAGAAAATTAGGACTAGTTAAGAGAAATTAAGATTGGGGCTTACTCCTAAAAAGGATGCCCAGGTTAAGAGACTTGAAAATTTAAGGGAAATGGGGCTTAATCCTGAAAAGGAGGCCCATATTTGAGGCTGAGACTTATTCCTGAAAAGGAGGACCAGGTTAAGGGAATTAAGGTTTGGGGCTTACTCCTAAGGAGGATGCCCAGATTTGAGAACTATGGTTGGGGCTTACTCTTGAATAGGATTCCGAAATTATAATTCTCAAATCTGGGCATCCTCTTTAGGAGTAAGCCCCAAACATTAATTCTCTTAACCTGGGCCTCCTTTTCCAGAATAAGTCTCAGCCTCAAATATGGGCCTCCTTTTTAGGAGTAAGCCCCAGGTCCCTTAAATTTTCAAGTCTCTTAACCGGGGCATCCTTTTCAGGAGTAAGCCCCAGTCTTAATTTCACTTAACCAGTCCTAATTTACTTTTAATCAGGGATTCCTTCTCAGGAGTAAAACCCAATCATAAGTCCTCTCCTAATTTGGGCCTCCTTTTCAGGAGTAAACCCCATGTTAGAGTATTCAAATCTCCATGAAGCACATATACCTTTATGGACCATGCTCGTGGATTTCTTTTGTGAAGTAAATCCTAATCTTAATTTATCTGGGAAATCATACATACATAAGCCCCACATTATTTCTTATGATTGAATCTTTTATTGCACAATTGTCTGATTTTTACCAATACCTATTGTTTCTCACACCGATCATGACTCACGTGAGCTTAGAGTGTAAAAGAAATTATGACATCCTTCTTTGAGCCATAAATCATAAACATCATACTCCCTTACTCGAACTACGTGGGTTCTGATTCCTTTTCTAAAACAAAGGATACGTTGGTAGCCCATCTGCGGGTTCGATCCCAACTCTGAAATAATAAATGTCCTTCTTAATGACAATAAAATTCAAGTGTCCCACTGAGTGGCTTTAAAACCAGCATGGTCATCATAATGACCAAGATACTTTTATATAAATGTGTCGAAGGATACCATTGACCAAGAATCTCTAATAAATACAGATGATTCTCTATCAATGAAGAACCTCGAATACATATAAAATATTCTCTAAGTTTCCAATATATTTAATCATTTATTGTCAGATCTGAAGAAAAACTCATTTTATACTTGGTAATTTAATAAGGATTCACGAACAATACTTAAATCTATAAAGAGAGTCCCGAAGTAGACAATAATTCCCCTAAAAAAGGTGTGATGAGTCCGACCTCCCATCCTCTCGACCAATGAAAATTACTAAGCCTCATCAGTCCACAAACTATTGAGAACCTACCTTTGGAAAGTAGGTACAAATGGATATGGAATAATTGGATGTTTCCGGTCCTACGAACAAAACCGTTAGAAACCAATCGGAATGTTTGAACCTCCCATCAAGGATGTCATCCCGAAATTCTGAGTGGAAACGAGAATGGTGAACCCGACGTGAATCCTTTACCAAGTTAAAATGATGTTTTACCTATTTGTTAGGCCCTTATTTAAAACTCAATAAGAGGGCCAACAAAAACAATCATTGACATATGTGCTCATCCCAAAGATGTAGTGGCTGAATTTATCTTGATCACGTCTGTTATATCAAACAGACACTCTTTTCCAAAGATCTTCTGCATTTCCAAAATGGCTTCTCTCAAGTTCACACCTGTGAATACTGCTGCTGCAAATGCCACTACTGCTACTCCTACTGGATCATCGTCCAATCTGAGGACGATATCACCTACTCAGCGTCTTCAATGCTAGGTATCAAACATGCTAGTTAAGGAGTACTATCAACATGGTACCATCCAAACTCTGGAGGCTGCCCGACAATCCTTCCAAGTGAACAATTCACACCGGTCATCTGGACAATGAAGACCAGTGATCAAGAAGCAGGCGGTGCTGACTACCATCTCCAACCGTTTTGGGTCATTATCCCCGGAACGCAATCACCATTCACTCCCATATTCTCGGGAGGTGAATGAGCATGTCCCTCAGGGCATTAATTCAAAGAAGAATAAGTCCTTTATGAGGTATCCCACCAACAATCACCGCCAAACTCATGTGGCAGAGCACCCTCAACATGATGAGGGTACAGACTCCAGGCGTTTGGCTCAGGTTCCTCGAACCCGAGCAGGCAAGACGAATCGCCAGAGGCGAAGTCCAGTTAACAGTGAGCAGGTTCTCATCTCTGCCATCTCCGAGAAGTCCACCAACATATCTTGGTGGCAAGAAACGAGATGGCACACACACATGCCCATTTTAATTCAGCTGTCCAGCAGAATTGTCTGGCAGCATCACACCAATCCCGCCAGGAAATTCCGGCGGAGTACTATAGGCAGGAACAACCACCTGTTTATACATCATCAGGTAGTCAGCAGGCTCATCTGACTACATATTATGGATCTCATCAAATACATTTGGTGAAGTGTAATCAGCAGGAACATACACCTCCTGGTAATAGTCAATCCTACCAACAGTCTTGCTTGGTAGCATTCAGAGAAGTCAGTCAGAAAGCCCCGACAACAAATACGATACAGACTCAACTCTCTGCCCCACACTTGAGTACTGTCAGGATTCACTGACAGGAAAAGGAGGATAGGATCAGGCACATACACCTACTCCAAGCCCGGAATGGATGTATATTCATGTTCCAGCAGCTGAAGTCACCAAGCATATTCTATTAATGGTGAAAGAGCAGAAGCAAATCACTGCCCATATTCTGGATGCCTGCCAGGATATTATAACAACTTCAGCAGCATCTCAGGGAAAGACACATAAATCTATCCCTACCAATGGAGTGACACATCAACAATTCACTCCGGAACAGACACACACATCTGTTCCAGTCCAAGAAGGTTGTGGGGCATACTCCCCCATTTCATACAGACAACCAATTCATGCACATACACCTGATTTGAGTGGAGATCATCAGCCTAACCTGGCCATCTTTCCTGATCAGGAACATACACCTGCTAAGAGAATCCACTTTCATCAAGAAGTTGTTTCTAAGGTGATTAAGAAGGGGTCTAAAAAAAAGACCCACCCAGCACAGTCAAGAGATCATGAGCCAATTTGTAACAAGGCCATTCTCGATGCTGGAGTTCTTGAAGCCCTCAGAAAGTTATTTATTGAAATTAAAGATTCTACTCCCTCATTTTCCAATAGTGAGAACATTAATTCGGAAGGTCTTCAACAAACACTTCCTCATGAAGGTTTGCTTCATGAAAAATCGGTCGATCTTGAAGTTTCATCTTCAGATGAGAGCCACAGGAACCCACTGTGTGGTCAGAAGACCAAGGAGAAAGAGATATCATCTTTTGTTGTAACCCATTATGGTGGTCCTCCCCATGATGATGAATTTCTTTGCGAAAGTCCTCTCCGTAGTAGTGATGCACATTTCCCGGAAAATTCTCCAGTGGACAATGTAGTGCCGAGAAATCCCTATTATCTTGAATCACTTTCAAAGGCAAAACAAGTCATGTCTGATTCTTCATTGCTAGTAGGTGAAATACTTTCTCAATCAGAAGATAGCCCAGGGTGTAGGTCATTCTCCGAACCACCCCTAAGCCATGCATATTCTAGTTTGATCAAAGATTTATCTACCAATCCTGTTGAATCTAATGAAGCAACAAGGAAAAAACAACTCTGGTAAAATCAGGTAGAATAATCTTTATCAAATGATAAAGAGGAAATGATGAACATTAGAAAACAACTAGAGAAAGGTGAAGTGCCAGTCATGTTTTGGCCTCTGGCTGACTTTCAGTATGACATTCCAGAAATGATAAAGGAAGATGAAATTCATGATATTCGTCTCAACATATGGAAAACTATTTGTCAGTTGAAAAATAATGTATTATCTTATGATGAATATGAAAATCATCTTAATATAATTGAAGGGTTACAACATCAGACTGATTTGGCGTCTATATCAGTCTCTCGATATCTGACGGCTGAAAAGTAGCAGAGAGCCATTCAACATTCATGCCTTGGCGCACTAAGAAGATTGCTTCAGTTAATTCTCAATGACCCATCAGGTATTCTTGTAAGAGGATGGGGTGTTCATGGAGCACTGCATTTCATGGTGCTCTCTAGTCAGCAAAGCCCACCAAAAATGGTATCATGCAATGTTATTGCCCATGGCTGGCCACAGTCAATGGGATTTGTTTGTAATCAAAAGCTTTCCCAAGAACAGGACTAAACTAGTTCCTCTCAAAATCAAGAATACAAAGAACAAGTTGTTGAATTACTCCTGCATCAAGAAAACAAGAATATTGAATAGGCCTCTTGTGTGGAGCAAGCACATCATCAAGTGACAGAAGTGTCGGAAATCATCCAATGGTATTTTGAACTAGGTGATAAAAGTGGATATATGTTAATGCATCCAGCTAATTTCCGGACTAAGGTTTGCAAGATCATGAGAGATTTTAGGAAAGTCTCAGACATAGCATGTCAAGAGCCACCCCAGCTCGCCAGACTGGGGACTATTTTAAACCAACCCTCGGAATCAACAAATAGGATTCAAGGAGTTGAGCGGAAATACCAGGAACAGCCCCAGTCCACCAGACTGGGGACTTTTTCAAATCATCAATCCCCTCCTCAAAGAAAGTCGGTCTTTTCTCGATTGGGGAAGAAGCCTCAAGAATAACGAAGAGCCAAATTTTCTGGAGATTCCCTCTAAATTATGGTTCGTCAAGAAGTTCCTGAGGGATCGAATCAATAGAAGGAAATGTCTTATCAAAGACATGGAAGAAGACAATATCACAGAAATGATGATATAAGGGATGCAATGAGTTATGCATCAATCAACGTCATCAATGCCGTTGTTGTTGATCCACCAGATGAGGCTCACTCAGGGGACTCAAATGAAGAGGTTACTGCTCAAGAAGATGTACGCACCAACACAAATGAAGAAGGTGTTCATACACAAAATTAATGGATTACTTAGAACCTAGGTAATCCTTCGAGTAACCCACTTCCCCCTCTCCGAAAAGGATCCAAAAAAGGGAAGGGAAAGAACCAGGTTACATATCCTTCCCCTTGAGAAGGTCAATTGCTCTCACTAGGTCAAAGGTTTTCACAATAGGAGGAAGAAATGAAGGAATTAAGAAGGTTGAATGCAGAACTACTTTAGAGTAGTCTTCTTCTTAAGCATGCTAGAGTCAGTCAGCCAAAGGAATTTGTTGCAGCTACTAAGATAGATCAAGAATATCCTCCTATATCAGTACACCCTCATAGGTCTAATCCTATAGGTCAAGTTCAACAACTGTTGGTAGTGCTACCATCAGTTACAGCACCAACCACCACATCTGTCCAAGATCCAATCATTGCACCTACCCAAGTCCATGTTCAACCGAATGTTTCTCAAAAGTTAATAACTACTATTAAGTCATTAACAGCTCGGTTTGAAACTATGGAAGGGAAACGTGTGCAAGTTCGACCAGAAAAGAATGTTTACCCTGAATGGGTAGATTCACTCTCTCCTCCATCCAGTTTTGGGAACCCTATATTCCCTTTTTTCAATGGATCAGGCGATCCTGAACAGCATTTGACGAATTGGGTTTCTTGTTGCGATCCTATGATGGGAACTCTGGATCAGCAAGAAGCAGTGAAACTCAGATGCTTCGTTCAAACCGTGGAAGGAATAGCTTTTGTCTGGTATACAAGCTTGCAATCTCGGTCAATTACCGGATGGGAGGATCTTCGCCAAAAATTCCTTCTTCAGTTCAACTAAACTTTTCCAAAGACAACAATTTTCGATCTTACAAACTGTAAGAAAAGGGAGAATGAAAGGGTCTCTGATTTCATTGCTCCCTGGAGGGGATTAACATATTCCCTAAGCTTAGAACTCCCTTAAGAGGAATTCTTTCCAATCTGTGTGGCAAATCTGCGTGACGAATTATGCACACCGTTAATCCCTGTGAAATTCAAAGGTGGGTTTCGAGACCTTACTTCAATCGCTCAGCATATTGAAGATTCCCTTATACTGGCTAAGGCTAAATCTCGTGTAATTCCATCAGCCCCATGAAGGAGAATGGGTAAAGTAGAAACTGCTACATTTATGCTTAATCAAGCACCTGTACATGTTTCTACCTCAAAACCTTCATCTTCTCGATGGGCTCCACCTCCTGAGCAATAACAACAAAGGTCATTTCATCCAGACGATCAAAGAGATCAAAGACAAAAACAATTTGATGATCTGAAGAGAAAAACATACTCTTTCTGAAATGAACAAGTTCCTGGTTATTTCATTTCAGCTCTGGAAAACAATTTGGTTCAATTTCCAATGCCCAAGAGGCCAAACAAGAAAGAAGATGAAGACCAACCCAATTATTGCCCATTTCATCAAATGTTGGGGCATCCCATCAAGGAGTGTTTTGTCTTCAAATACCTCCTGTAAAGGATGTTCAACTCGGGACAAGTCAAACTAAAAGGCTCTTCAGCTCAGGTAGCATGTGTTACTGCTACAGTTCCAAAGGAGGAAGGCGAATGGAAAGAAGTCAAAAGGAAAAATTCAAATAAGTATGATGATTGGATGGTCAGAAAGACAATAAACTGAACTCATTATATTTTTCAAACACAATTAAAGAAACCAATTGTGTCTTCTTCCATGAATTTTGCTGCAAAACCATCTTCTTCAGAGGGAAAGTCCTCAAATAAACAACATGATTCAAAGAAAGAAAAAGAATCAGAAGAAGATGAGTATGTGTCAAAGCATAAATTGTCTTTGACTCTGGAGGACTTCATGCCATTTACTTCAAAGCCATGGGCACCGCCCCACCAAACGGCAAAACTTAAAAAGGCTAATCAGGCATAGTCTTCATCAGATGAAGAGTTAATATTTGGTTCTGTTAATATGATTCAATTAACAGATCCATATGCCATTCGCAGTTTCGATTTCAATGATCCTGAATTCCTTGTATCAAATAAGGGAATCAGAGGAAATTCCAGGGGCTCAAGATACAGGGGAATATTTGGATCTTTCAAAAGCCACTATTATGATTCTACCCCTGCTAGAACTGTGTACGCAGCAGAAAGTCATGGTAGAGCCCTTCAGCGAGCTCAGAAAGAACAAGCAAGTTCTTCTAACAATAGCAAATTAAGTCCTGGAATAATTATTTTGGAAGACCGATTGAAGGTTCCATCTTCTTCCTCTCAGCAAGTAAATGGATATAATTTGTCTAATCTTCTAAAACCATGAATATTGCCAACTCCTATCCCAATACAAGTTGCATCAACTTCCAAAGAATCTGCTTCCAAGGTACCTGCTAAACCACATATTCCTGTTGGGAAACGCAGACCTCTGGATCAAAAGTATGATATATTGAAACACTTTTCCCAAGTAACAGCCAAGTTATCAATTCTGGATGCTCTGAATCTATCAAAAGATCTTCGGGAAGCACTCATCGAGGTTTTTTCAAGTCCTCAAGAGTTTGAAACTGAAATTGCTGCAGCTGAAGTCTATCACATAGAGAATAATCCTGCAGAATGCCATGAAATAATATCATTTACTGATGAAGATGAAGATGATGTTGTGCATGGACATATTAGATGATTGTACTTGTCTGGAAAGTTTAATGGAGTAGACGTCCGAAGAACTTTCATTGAAAATGGTTCAGGAGTCAACCTCATGCCCATTCGTACACATCGTCGATTAGGCCTTATAGAATCTGATTTATCTCCTTCAACCATGATGTTACAAGGATATGATAAAAATGAACAAGAACCACTGGGCGAAGTTACAATCAGAACTCAGTTTGGAGATCTTGTATCCAATTGATATTTCATGGTTGTTGATCAAGACTCAACCTTCAACATCTTTCTTGGATGACCCTAGCTAAATCAACATGCAGCTATCCCTTCATCATACCATCAATGTCTCAAATATTGTTTCGATGGTCAAGTTGGGACATTGTATGGTGATAAGGCCCCATTCAAGACATGTGAGTATCAATACATTGAGGTAGAATTCTATCACATGAAGGGAAGGGATAAATCCACAACATCGGAGATTACCAAAGTTAATGCTCTATATGGTTTGGAGAAGATTTCAGTAAATCCATTTACACATGTGAGTACAGATTATGTGTTTCCTATCAGTTAAATTGACAAGATAGACCAAAATCAAAATACTCTTATAGAGATATCCATAATGTCAGTTACGGCAATCGAGCCAGACAACATGGGAGAAACTGGTAACCCACCAAGCAGTAATGTGAGAACAAATGGTGATGTATTAATTTCATCTTCTGAAATCCAAAAAGTATATGCTCTGCCAATTAGGCCAGAAGAAGTTATAGCAACATCCTAGGTGAACAGTGATGTCGATTCTCAATCCATAATCTCCTCTTTATTACCCATAGAAGACCCTTCATCATCAATCAGGTCGGAAATGGAAGCTTCTTCTTCAAGATATGAAATTTTTTTACATCTCTTATGATCATGAAAATTCTACTTTAGCATCTACTATGCATGTAGAAACTGAAGAAATAACAAATGATTAAGAAGAAGAGGAAGATCTTAGAGATGCTCGTCCAACATTTGAAGAGGGTATCTCTACCACTGTGGATAAACTCAGAGAAATAAATCTGGGTACAAAAGAAGATCCACGTCCTACATTAATCAATGCGGTCATGACTCTTGAAGAGAAAGATATGTATATTTCTTTTCAAAAGAAAATTAGATATATATTTTCCTGAAACTATATAGAAATTCTCGGGCTTGATCCTGATGTTCCTACTCATCATTTGGGTTTACCAGAAGAACATCGAGGATTTAAGCAATCTGCGAGAAGAACACTCCCAACATATGCTTCCCAAATTGAAGCTGAAGGGATAATATTATCAATGCTAACTTCATCAGAGAAGTTCAATATCCCAAGTGGCTGGCTAATATTGTCCCTATAAAGAAGAAGAAAGGAAAAATTAGAGTTTGCATCGATTTTCGAGATCTTAATCGGCATTATCCTAAGGATGATTTCCCATTTCCTATTACAGAACTTTTAATTGATTCAACAACTGGCTATGAAGCACTTTACTTCATGGAAGGATATTTCAGATATAATCAGACCTGAATGGCCCCAGAAGACGAGGCATCTACAGCCTTCAGAGCCCCTCAGGGTGTGTTTTGCTACCGGGTAATGCCCTTTGGCTTAAAGAATGCAGGTGCAACATATCAGTGTGCCATGCATCGTATCTACGAACCCTTTTTAGGGAAGTTTGTTGAATTCTATGTAAACGATTTGGTGGTTAAATACAAACAACGTTCTGATCACTTGGCTGATTTGGAAGTCATATTTCGCAAGCTTCGACAACATAATTTAAAGATGAACCCCTAAAAATGTGCTTTTGGGGTAACCTCAGGAAAATTTCTCGGCTTTGTTGTACGCCATCGTGGAATTGAAGTCGATCTTGAGAAGTCCAATTCAATCCTTGGTATGTCACCTCCTCAAAATATTAATGAATTAAGAGGACTTCAAGGAAACTTAACCTATATTTGGCATTTCATCACCAATTTAGCTGGAAAAAGATTACCCTTCACCAAATTGATGATGAAGGGAGTCACATACCAGTGGACTAAAGAATGTCAAGAAGCATTCAATATTCTCAAGAAATAACTCTTGAGTCCACCGATACTCATGACACCTGTTGAAGGAAGACCACTTATCCTCTACCTGATAGCTCTAGAGAGATCATTGGGTGCCTTTCTTGCTCAACAGAATGATGATGGGAATGAAAACAGCCTCTACTATCTCAGTCGAACAATGTTTGAAGCAGAAACCCGGTATTCAAGTATTGAGGAGTGCTGTCTGGAATTAATCTTTGCAGTTCAGAAGTTGAGACACTACCTGAAACATCACGAGGTCCAATTGGTATCTCGCAATAACCTGCTCAAATTCATCCTTAGTCGTCCAATGCATACAGGACGTCTGGCAAGGTGGGCAGTTATTTTGCAGCAATTCGACATTCAGTATGTGTCTCAAAAGGCAATAAAGGGTCATGATATGGCTGGTTTCTTGGCTGAACACCCTTCAGTGGAAGACAAATCTTCAGATATTGAACTCCCTGATGAGGAAGTATTCTCCATTCAAGAAAGTCCTCAGGCATGGGAAATGTATTTTTATTATGCTTCCAGAAGTCCAATAGGGATTAAAATGGGAAATCCTAAATTCAAAAAAGTTGGCTTAGGAATTGTTCTCATTTTTCCATAAAAGGCAGTGTTACCTTATTCCTTCTTATTGTGGGAAGGTGGTACCAATAATGAAGCAGAATACCAAGCTCTCATCATAGGCTTGGAATTAGCACTTCAAGCACAAGTGATTCACTGAAAGGTGAAAAGTGATTCAGACCTAGTAATCAAAAAAGTCAATGGGGATTATTCCATCAGAAAAAAAGAACTAATCCCTTTTTCTGATTACATCAGAGAGTTAATGGCGGAATTCCCTTCAGAACTGACAATTTCTTATGTCCCAAGATCACAAAATGCTCAAGCTGACGTACTGGCTAATATAGCCACTGCTCTGGCAGATCCAAATTGGGACGAGACAACCATCAGTATTTCCCACCGCCGTGCAATTTCACCTTATGCTTGAATTAGAACAGAGGAAATTAATGAAATTATACCCATTCCTGAACCATATGGTCATACTATAGGATGGATGTCACCTATCAGGGAATACCTACAAAATGGAACACTTCCACATGATAGAGCCGAGAAAGAACAAATCCGGTGACGTGTGTTCAATTTTACTCTTAATGATAGCCCAGATCAACTAGAGAAAATTATCTACAAACGTGGTTTTGATGGAGTTATCTTCAGATGCATTGATGGTGAAGAGACAATGGCTGTCATTAAAGAAGTGCATGCAGGAGACTGTGGTGCCCACCAGTCTGGACATAGATTGTCTAATCAGATTCAAAGGCTTGGATACTTTTGGCCTTCAATGATACAAGATTGTGTAGATTTCACAAAGAAGTTTCATTCATGCCAAGTACATGCCAACTTCATTCATCAATCTCCAGAGTTTCTTCATGCAGCTAAATACTCATGGTCATTTTACACATGGGGAATGGATGTGGTGGGACCTTACCCTTCGGCTACGGCCAAGTAGTTTAAGTACATTCTTACTGCTACTAACTTCTTTTCCAAATGGGTAGAGGAAATACCTCTCAAGGAAGTCAGTTCTAAATGCGTTGTTACCTTCATCAAGTATAACATAATTACCAGATTTGGTGTCCCTCAAACCATATTGATGGACAATGGCACCAAATTCTGTTCATCCAAGGTGAAGAAGTTGAATCAAGAATACAACATCAAATCCAACCATTCATCTCAGTATCATGCAGCGGCCAACGGCTAGATAGAAGCCTTTAAGAGGACTCTTTCAAATATACTGCAAAAGATAGTGGATAAAGATAAGAGGTCATGGCCTGATAAACTCTTTCATGCTTTATGGGCTTATCGGACTACCACCCGCACTGCAACTCGGTCTACTCCATATTCACTGGTATATGGAACATAACTCGTCTTTCCCATTGAAGTTCAATTGCCTTCGCTCAAAGTAGCCATTTTTGATCAGTCATATACAGATGAACAATCTCAAAAGTGATTGAATGAATTGGAACAGTTAGATGATAAATGATTGTGCACTTTTCACCACTTGGAAGTCTATCAGAATCGAATAGAATGAGCTTTTAACAAAAAAGTTCGTCTTCGTTCATTCCCTCAGGGAGAATTGGGATTAGTTCTCAGAACTCCAATGATACCAGGAATGAAACCTCCCAAGATTGATCAAAAATGGGAAGGACCTTATTCAATACATATGGTCTACTCCAATGGAGCTTATTCAATAATCTCGATGGATGGAGAACTCATCACTACTCCAACCAATGCCATATTTTTGAAGAATTATTTTGTATAAACAAAAAACATATCGTCCTCTCTATATGATGTTAAACTATACAGAAATGGTCCATACATATGACCTTAAAATATTTGTACTTTCATCCCACACAACATTAAACTGTGGAAAAGTTCCCTAAATGGTCCAGTATGCCCTTAAACTACAACAAGGTCCTGTATGACATTAAACATCATCATCAACAGTCCATGAATATGACCCAAAACTATTTTAAAGTCCCTTACGTCCAGCAAGACGTCAAACTTTGACGTCCTAACTACATGACGCTAAAATTTATAAAAGTACCCTACATCTGGAAAGACGTTAAACTACATAATCAGTGGTCTAGTATGACCTTAAACTGCACCTTGGTCCAGCAAGATGTTAAACTGCATCATTAACGGTCCAAGAATATGACCCTAAACTATTTTCACATACGTCCAACATGACGTTAAACTATTTCCCCTTCATCTTCCTTGATATATGATGTTAAACTATACAGCAACGGTCCATGCATATGACCTTAAACTACTCGCACTTTTGTCCAACATGACGCTCAACTGTATCGTCCCTTTTTCGTCCAACATGATGTTAAACTGTGGGATAAAAAGTACCTTACATCTAGAAAGAAGTTAAACTGTGATGTCCTAATTACATGACACTAAACTTTACAAAAAGTCCTTTTATTATGTCCTACATGAAATTAAACCGTACTTTGTCCCTGCTACATGACACTAAACTGTGCAGCACAAATAGTCCTAACTACAAGACTTTAAACTACATAGTCCCTTGATATGTATTGCATGACATTAAACCGTGAATCATTAAGGTTGATGTATAATCTTGTTTCTCACAGCGAGTATGACTCATGTGAGCTTAGAGAAAACCTCAACCATAACACTCTCTTTGGGCCGCTAACCATGTGTAAGTCCCAACAAAAGTTTTTTTAGGTCATTGTCCCCAAGAACAACATGATCATTAATTCATTATTTAATTGAACTACGCGGACTTTGATCCTTGCCTTCTAGGCTGGGTACGTAGGCAACCTCCCAAGGCTCAATCCCAAAACCAATATCTTCACGTCGGGTTCACCATTTTTGTTTCCCCTCGGAATTTCGGGATGACCTCCTTGATGGGAGGTTCAAACAGTTCGATCGGTTTCTAACGGGTTTGTTCGTAGAATCGGAAACATCCAATGATTCCACATCCATTTGGACATACATTACAAAGGTAGGTGCTCATTAGTTTGTGGACTGATGAGGCTTAGGAATTTGCATTGAGCGATAGAATGGGAGGTCGGACTCATCACACCTTTTTGAGGGGAATTATTGTCTACTCCGGGACTCTCTTTGTATATTTATGTTATGCTCGTGAATCCTTATTACATTACCAAGTATAAAATGAGTTTTCCTTCAGATCTGACAATCAATAATTAAATATGTAGGAAATTTAGAGAATCTTTTCTATATATTCGAGGTACTTCATTGATAGAGAATCATCTGTATTTATTAGAGAGTCTTGGTCAATGGTATCCTTCGACACATTTATATAGAAGTCTCTTGGTCATTATGATGACCATGCTAGTTTTAAAGCCACTCAGTGGGGCACTTGAAGTTTATTGTCATTCATAAGGACATAGATTATTTCAGAGTTGGGATCGAACCCGCAGATGGGCTACATACGTATCCCTTGTTTTAGAAAAGGTATCAGAACCCACATAGTTTGTGTAATGGAGTATGATGTTTTTGATTAATGGATCAAAGAATAATTTCATAATTACTTTTACACTCTAAGCTCACGTGAGTCATGCTTGGTGTGAGAAACAAGAGGTATTGGTAAAAATCAGAAAATTGTGCCATGAAAGATGCAATCATAAGAAATAATGTGGGGCTTATGTATGTATGACTGCCCAGATAAATGAAGATTAGGATTTACATCAGGAAATAAATCCAAGAGCAAGGTCCATAAAGGTATATGTGCTTCATGGAGATTTGAATACTCTAACTTGGGGTTTACTCCTTAAAAGGAGGCCCAAATTAAGAGAGGACTTATGATTGGGTTTTACTCTTAAGAAGGAATCCCTGGTAAAAAGTAAATTAGGACTGGTTAAGAGAAATTAAGACTGGGTCTTACTCCTAAAATGGATTCCCAGTTTAAGAGACTTGAAAATTTAAGGGACATGGGGCTTACTCCTGAAAAGAAGGCCCATATTTGAGGCTGAGACTTATTCCTGAAAAGGAGGCCCAGGTTAAGGGAATTATGGTTTGGGGCTTACTCCTAAGGAGGATGTCCAAATTTGAGAATTTTAATTTGGGCATCCTCCTCAGGAGTAAGCCACAACCATAATTCTCAAATCTGGGCATCCTCCTTAGAAGTAAGCCCCAAACCTTAATTCCCTTAATATGGGACTCCTTTTCAGGAGTAAGCCCCAATCCTCTAATTTGGGCATCCTCCTCAGCGGTAAGCCACAATCCCCTAATTTGGGCATCCTCCTCAGGAGTAAGCCCCAACCATAATTCTCAAATCTGGTCATCCTCCTTAGGAGTAAGGCCCAATCCTTAATTCCCTTAACCTGGGCCTCCTTTTCAGGAATAAGTCTCAGCCTCAAATATGGGCCTCCTTTTCCTGAGTAAGGCCCAAGTCCCTTAAATTTTCAAGTCTCTTAACCTGGGAATCATTTTCCAGAGTATGTCCCAGTCTTAAGTTCTCATAAACAGTCCTTATTTACTTTTGATCAGGGATTCCTTCTGAGGAGTAAAACCCAATCAACAGTCCTCTCCTAATTTGGGCCTCCTTTTTCGGAGTAAACCCCAAGTTAGAGTATTCAAATCTTCATGAAGCACATATACCCTTATGGACCCAACTTCTGGATTTCCTCCCTGAATTAAATCCTAATCGTCATTTATCTGGGCAGTCATACATACATAATCCCCACATTATTTCATATGATTGCATCTTTCATGGCACAATTTTCTGATTTTTACCAGTTCCTCTTGTTTCTCACACCGAGCATGACTCACGTGAGCTTAGAGTATAAAAGTAATTATGAAATCCTTCTTTGAGCCATAAATCATAAACACCATACTCCCTTATTCGAACTACGTGGGTTCTGAATCCTTTTCTAAAACAAAGGATACGTAGGTAGCCCATCTACATGTTCGATCCCAACTCTGAATTAATCTATGTCCTTCTGAATGACAATAAATTTCAAGTACCCCACTGAGTGGCTTTAAAACCAGCATGGTCATCATAATGACCAAGAGACTTCTATACAAATGTGTCGAAGGAAACTATTGACCAAAAATCTCTAATAAATACAGATGATTCAGTATCAATGAATAACCTCGAATACATATAAAATATTTTCTAAATTTCCTACATATTTAATCATTGATTGTCAGATCTGAAGGAAAACTCATTTTATACTTGGTAATGTAATAAGGATTCACGAACATAACTTAAATCTATAAAGCGTGTCCTGGATTAGATGATAATTCCCCCAAAAAAGGTGTGATGAGTCCGACCTCCCATCCCCTCAACCAATGAAAATTCCTAAGCCTCATCAGTCCACAAACTAATGAGCACCTACCTTTGGAAAGTATGTCCAAATGGATGTCGAATCATTGGATGTTTCCGGTTCTACGAACAAACCCGTTATAAACCGATCAGAATGTTTGAACCTCCCATCAAGGAGGTCATCCCCAAATTCCAAGGGGAAATAATACTATTCCTATCATCCATGTTAAAACAAATTCCACATTTTTGGTAAAATTCAAATGAGAATTATTGGAAAACTTATATGGAGATTTATTTCAAAACATTTTTGTAAAAAAATTAAAACATGGGAAAAAAAGTATTGAAAAAATAATATGGATAATGTTAATAACATTCTCTATAATGTTTTTATAAAACATGGTTTTTAAAGAAAAATGGGTTTTAACCAAATAGAAAAATAAAAGCACTTTTCATAAAAAAATTCTTTTTAACTCTTCAGTATATATTGAAATGATAGTGAAAATAAAATTTTTATTCTATTGACATAACCATAGTATAAAAAAATTTATATTGTTCTTGAGAGATAGATCATAATATTTAATCAATTTATGCATAATCGAAAGCAATCCAGATAAATGATGAAATTGCAAAATAAAAATATTCCCACTTTGGTAAATTTGAAAAATAATACCCAAGAAATAATAATATTAAATGAGCTCCAAATATCATGAAAATAATTAAATTAAGGATATAACATAACAAATAGGAAGTATGTCTACCTCATTGAATAATGTAGGTGGATACCATAACATAGGTATTTAAGATGAAAATTTGAGATGAAAATTCATTACCACCCTGGTATCTATTGAACTGTAAACCCAATGAAAGAGAGAAACTATAATGGATATGAAAATACCCATAATATTTATGAAATTTATCATTAAATAAATTCATGGTTAGTATATGCACTATATAAAAAAAGAACTATTGAATTTTCCATGTGTCTCGCAGAA
The DNA here is from genome assembly GCA_963277665.1 of Viscum album. Lineage (NCBI taxonomy): Eukaryota > Viridiplantae > Streptophyta > Magnoliopsida > Santalales > Viscaceae > Viscum > Viscum album. The sequence goes on from OY728139.1 coordinate 79,358,562, forward strand.
TTTAAAAGTGACATGGAGATCCTATACTGGTTTAGTAATATTTTTTACCATAAACACCAATAGTGAATAAAATCATTATAAAATATAAATATTTTGATAATAAGGATATTAGTGATATCATATTTTAATGTTTATGTATATACACCACACAAAATGAACAAATCCTGATCATTCAAATGTGTCCCATAAATAAAAGATACTATAAATCCTATACCTTAAGTCTTAACATCATTTTTACACATTTGATCCCCCTATAAAAAAATATATGATTATTATAAATATATTTTATAACTATACTTATATTTATTATAACATATATGAGTTAATTGTGACCATTTATTTCCCATTTATTAACAATTCCTTATTAAAAGCATGTTTCGGGTAATAACCTCTTTATTATTCATATATGTTTTGAGTTGTTTTTTTCTCTTACATTTATCATTGTTTTATTATATCCAAAATAGTAATCAAGAAATTATTATGATATTTAAATATATATTATTAATTTAAGACAAATCATTAAATATGGTATTGAAAAATGAATTATGTAATGATCATGGAGATGGTAGGTTGTACATTCGCATGAGCAACGTTTCCATTTTTCAATGATCATTATGTAAAGGACATAGATAATATTTTATCTTTAAATAATGATCATTATATCATATTAAATATTTATATATACTTAAAAATATCATCAATTTGGTGTGGTGATGAATTTCATGGCCTGACCCACCAAGGTATGACTCGTGACTACCCCAAGTCTTCCTACAATATGCCAGTGGCTAGGGACCAACACCGAGTAGTAATATCACACAATTGGTATGTATTAGCCTAATTTACTGATACACATGCACATGAACATTTACTACCCCATACGATGATGAAATGTAAAACAACAAAAAAATGCATGCATACATCTAATATTCCACAACAGAGTATGATAGTAATGTACTGAAAATGGAAAAATGGTCTAAATACAAGACCCACCAAAATATATAATGATTCCAACATAATCGATGGCTAAGTAAAAATGTAAATTGAAATCAATCGATAACCAACTTGGTCTAAAAATACCATGATATGCTCCACCCACTCAATTTCCTCCTTGGATACCATAATAACAGTTTTCATATGCATAAGTCAAGACTTGTGTGGGAAAATCCCATGTAGTGGTGTGTACTACAATACTAATTACAAAAACTATAAAATACCAAAAAATGAATTAACATGTGTAGTTTTATCAATAGAATATATAAAATAATATTTATAATATAAATAGCCAGGTATACTAAGGAAAACACCATGCCACCAGGCAGTCATAACCAACTGCCAGCCACAATATTCTGCTCAAAGAAATTCTCATTATTGGAGAGTCCATTCAACAACCCATGTTATCATTACAGACACTCGAGGAAGAGATATAGATCATTGGTACCCACCCATGAAATATAACTAGTCTATGAATACCGTTATACTCAGATAAAGGGTTTATTCCCAGAACTGCTGGAGGACACCACAAAACCAATCTGGATCAACTTGCTGCATAAGTGATCCTAAGACAAAGATACTGAAAACCTACTTATATGTCTAGGTAGATGGGGGATCAACACCCAACATTGCGCTGTTACACTAATTCCACAATCCCCATACAGGAAAAAATGGATTCTAGAGGATCACACTCAAGTCCCATTGAGGGACTCCACAACTCAATCTATGGCTCAGCCTATAGAGGGGATCACAATCATGTGATGTTGGTGTAATGACACACTAAAATATTTATGTAAAGGAAAATGGGAACACACTCAACCCATATTGGTCCAAACTAATGAAATGAAGAGATTAATATAATATTGAATGGTGTACATGATGTGTACGAGATGGTACACAGTGTGTCCAAATATACCCAAATCATCTCATGTGGAAGACATTAACATGGAATGTAAGTAACAGGATACAAAACATATAGATGTAGTACATAGAATATAGAGACACATGGAACCCTGCATGTTTCACCAAGCCATGTCCATGTAATTGTGGCCATGTCCATGTCCATCTCATTTATACCTGGTTGTGTCCATGTCCATGTACACAGTGTTTGACTGGCCATGTACTTTTTCACATGATCATATACCTCCTAAAGTAAATACCAAGCCAATCAGGTAGGGTCACATGGAGTTTGATACATAACTACAATATTAATCCTATCCTACACCTTGGTTTCACATATTGAGTAATTCTAGTTTACACACTATATTCCTCAGGAATTTCATGGTCTGTCGAAGTTTCTTCATTGTTGTCTATCACATTGTTGGAGACTTAAAAGTTGTTGAAACCTGAAGGTATATGGAATTTTAGTCCATTATGACATTTTTTTATATTATTAAGTTCCTTGATCTACTCTAAAAACCATCCATCGAGTTGTTTATTCTCATTCTTCAAAACCTAGAAGAGTGGAATCCTCACAACCGATTTAATCCACCTCCTATCATTTGTTGTTGTCATCGATCCTTGATCACCCAATCGATCATGAACCAAACCCAATGTATCTATCCTTTATTATGAATAATGGTCTAAAATTCTAAAATACTGGGTATTAATTGAACCATGTGATAAAAGAAAACATCCATGATGTATTATGTAACTAATAGGGGAATAAATCAAAAAGCCACAAAACATGAGGAATGATCATTTTCTATAGTTTGTTTCCCCTTGATCCATTTTAATATATAGATATGAAAATATAGGGATAAATAAAAATTTTAAAAATAAATAATTACTTTAATCTAGGTCCACTGATGATGCATGTATCAATTCTATTCACAGAATTGATTCACGTTTGTTTAGTATTAAGAAATAAGATGTAAATCACAAAAAAAAAATATCCCATCTGGTCCTTTAATCAATCATTGAAGAATAATTGATCCATTTTCATCATTGAATAGATATAAGAACTTATTTGTCATAAATAACCATTATATGATCAAAGTATATCATATTTCACTAAGAAATCTCTCTAATTGTTGTCTGAATCTTCCAGGATTGAGAGACCAAACCTGAGGAAATCCTATAACCATGTATTTAATATGGGAGGAGGTTTCTAAAGCAATAAAATAAAATAAATAAATAGATTAATTAATTTAATTAATTAAATTCCCAAAAATATATTTTCAAAAATAACCCATGGAGACAATTTGTTTATTGCTTTGAGGGTAAAACCCATGTTCTGAACTCAAGTGTTCCCTTATATTTCTGATATAGTCCCTCATTGAAGTATTATTTCACTTTTTTAGAAAAATGTGTGAGCATGGTATTTAATATATCTAATATATTTCAAACATTTTTCACAGACATAATGGGCCTCATAATTTCATGTTTTATTATGGCCTCATTACAAACATAATCCATATAATATCCAAAAAAATACATAAAAAATAAGAGTCATTACATTCTCCCAACATTAGGGATTTTCATCCTAAAAAAATAAAAACCTACTCACAAATATGTTGGTATAGGGCTCTCATATGGGTCTCTCGCTCCCAAGTTCCCTCTTAATGATTCCTAGGATTCTACCAGGCACGTAAAAGGGGAGTCAATCACTTGAAAATGATCATCTCCTACCGATCCTCAACCTCTAATGGGTACTCATCAAACATGGATCCATATTTTTTGTCAAGTATGCCCCAATTGATAATGTGTGATGGGTATTTCATGTATCTCTACAGCTACAACATGTGGAAGACAGCATGTATCATGTCTAACTATGGCAATAGAGCTAGGTGGTATGCCACCTCACCAACAATATATGGTATCTATAAGAGACCAATGAATCTCAGTGATAACTTTCCACCATAGAAAAATCCCTATAATGCACATCAAGATGATACCCTTTGGAACACATTTTCTCCATCGTCGAACTTCGTAGATTTTGTTGAATCTGTATAAAACTTATAGTGCCATTATGTAGTCCTCATCAACTCTTTGATGATCCTCATCTTCTTAATAGTATCTCATACTAACTATAGGCCAATGTTTTTTGACTATCCTGAATAAGTCCTCAAAATGTTGACAAATAGGGTTAGCTATAAAAAGAATCAAATGGCGCCATACCATTGGTGTAATGGTAGTCTTTATTTTATGTAAACTCCATAAGATCCTCCCAACCGAAGCCAAAGTTAAAAATGCAATACCACAACATGTCCTCAATGACATGTATGGTTCACTCTATTTGTCCAACGTTTTGGGAGTGAAATGCTATTCTCAAGTTTAACAGAGTCCCGAAATACTCCCGCAATCCCCACCATAACTGAAATATGAAGTGAACATCATGGTTAGATATGATCATCAAGGAAACCCATGTAGTTTGACTATATCTTGCACATAGTTACACCCTAATCTCTCTACTAAATTCCTCTCTCGAATGGAAAGGAATCATGTTGACTTAGTTATTTACTCTAAAATCACCTATATGGAATTGTTTACCATGAAATTAAGTGGTAAGATCATCACGAAGTCCATGTATATCTCATCCCACTTACACTATTGAACATTAAGGGGTTGAGAAAACCCCACTAGAACCGGGTATTAATTTTTCACCAACTGATAGTTGAATCTTCAAGAGACAAACTCTGCCACTCCCTTCTTCATACATGTCCACAGAAACTAGAGTTGGAGGTCATGGTATATCTTTTCCACACATGTACTCACTATAAAAGGTGATTTATGAAACAACCACATCACCTGTTCCCAAAAAATTAATGGTACCATCATCTTTCCTCTAAAAATTATATTGTGCTCTATACTTTAGAATATCCATTAGGATCATGTCTAGTGGATATCTGAGTATATAGGATCTCACAGCAGATATATCCTCCTTGTGAAAATCTAATATTTTTCAAAATAAATTGGGTATCAACCATGAAATGAATATATGAAGAACTATTCTTATCTATGAAGGATATATTCAATGAGGATAATTATCCTCAGCCAATAATTGAGTAGAATATCTCCTACTGAGGGATCTTCCACCAAGTTTCTCTACCCAAGAGTATAGAAAATTTCAAATACATGGTCTTGAAGGAAGCTTATACATTTCCTATATATCAAGTTAAGATACTTATTTGAGATTATTTACCTGATAATCTTGTGGGAAGAGTAAATGATAAATTGCTCGCCCCTCAGTTAGTGTCCCCGTATCCTTAATGTGAGGACTACCACTGCTTACTTGAGATCAAGGGTCATGGAGATCTAATGATGTTGGATTGGATTGGACGAAACAATGGAAATAAAAACCATCCTCGACATTAGAACACATCCTTTTCCGAATCCTAATGTATCATTTAACATTATGTACTCGACACCCTCCTATGGAAATACCACGATTTGAGTGCTCATAAGCCTCTATCATAGCTCTTGAAAGTGCTAATGGAAACTTTTCATACACATGAAATGATTATCCTTATAAGTCAAATATGTAAATGGTGCTTCCACTTTGTAGGAGTTAGGAACCATCCTCTGATAGTACCTTACTAAAGGAAACTCTACACCTCTGTAAAACGCTTGGGTGGCTCCCAATAAAACATTGCCTCAAATTTTTTCCATTCCACTTATACCCTTGTATATGAGATAATGTGTCCCAAAAATTTTATATCTATTATCCAAAACTAAAACTTAGAGATCATCCCATTAACATGGTGCTCTAAAAGTCTTTCAAGGACCATCCTAATGTGTTCTGCACGCTCTTTCTCAAACATTGAATACACATGCATGTTGTTAATGAAGAATACCATGAACCACTATAATTTGGGTTGGAAAATAAAAAAACATGAATCCCATTAACATTAATGGGGAATTTATCACTCCAAATGTCATCAATAGTACTCATTGTGACCGTTGAGACATCTAAATTCCATATTCGGTATATCCTCTACCCATACTCACAACTACTAATAGCATGATATGACGTCAATCATTGGGAATCATCATACCCCACTATATTGGTCAATCTGTTTGATAATCCTTGGTAGTGGATACGTATTCCTCACAGTCACCAAATTCAAGATCTAAAAATCCACATATAACCTCAATCTCTTGTCTTCCTTCTTAGAAAACAACACTCGACTTCCCAGGGGGAAATGTTGGGTCTTACGGATCCCTTCACCTCTCATTCCTCAAACTACATCTTCAACTCTCAAATATCTATGGGATCCATATGATATGTTGGTGTAGTTATCAATTCCACCCCATAATTCAATTCTATATAGATATCTATCTGTCGATAGGGTGGTAAACATGGTATGCCCTCTAGAATGATATTCCCATAATCTTCCACCACTATAAAAATCATATAGCCTGAAGTATGCACTACTCTAAGAGTGATTCTAGAAAATTTTTGTGTAATTAGATGCACTCTTCAATTCATGCTCTTATCCAACCCTACAATGGTATCATTTTCACCCACAATGGAAATCATTGTTCCAGTTTGGTGGACACATCACAATAGCTACCCAAGATAGTCAATCTGCGATTGAACAATGGATAGACATTCCATTCCTAATGTGAAATCTAAAGGAATAATTGTTTCAGTTTTTTTATCCCATAAAACACTCCCCTCATAGAATTAGATCGAATTGTCCAACAATTTATGCAATCACTGAGTCACCACATGTCAGAGTCTCTAACTACAATGGTCGATCCAATGGCTCAACTAAAATATCTAAGTCTTAAATAGAAGATGTTTCAAGGAATAAATGAATATCACCTATTTCTATAAATACTATACCAAATTTGAAAAAAAAATCATACCTTGTATCATCCCTAAAGCCTCAGGGACATATTCATCCAGAACTTGTAGCTGACCTCCTCTCTTTCAACAAACATCCTAACCCTAGCATAGACGACCTGGGGTTGGCGGTGGGAATAGGTTGAACATCTGACCACATCCTACTTCCATACTGGTCATTAATAAATTTTTTTTCCATGTATACCAATTTCATCTATCCTTTTCCTCTATCCTGAGGGCCCCTCAGCTATCTCATGATCAGTTGTAGGCAGGGTCAGACAATCCTCAGCCAGATGTCCCCAACCGTCATTAGAGAAACATAGCATGTCTCACAGGTAATTCGTTCCACCATGATATCCCTGCACCATTGACCATGTGTCCTAGTATTTACTCTTTAAGCATATGACAGTCTTAGATACCTATGATTTTTTTTATGCCTTAGGTCTAGGTCTCATTTATTGGGTTCCCACTACTAGCTCCAACTAACGAAGCCTTCTCTTTTAGAAAGCTCTCCACCCCTAAGGCTTAAACAAGCACCCTATAATAGGTGTGAATGAAAAGGTATAATAAAAAATCCATAATGTCATGGAATAATACAAACACAAAGTTCCATGCTTTGAAGAACCAGTCATGCTCCCTATCAAAGGAGTAACATGAGAGATTAGTAAACCTCACTGAGTTCTCTGCCACAATCATACTATCCTGTTATAGATTTAAAAGCTATTATATGCATGTTGATCTTAATGTGTCTAGATAGAACTTTACTCTAAATATATATTCAATGCCTACGTAAGTGATAGGTGACTTATCTTATTACTGAGTCACTATGTTCCACCATCACCCAGCATATCCCTATATATGACTCACTTTGAAGAAACCCATCTAATTTTCAAGAATCCTCACAAGGTGAAAAATTTGACTGACTTCCTTCCACCAGTCCACATCCACATAGGGGTATGGCACCCCATGAAACATGGGAATTCACTTACTATGAAACTCATGTAATATACTTAATCTACTTGTATCATAATCATTTACTTACAGCGCTAACTACCAATAAATTGGTGGTGGTATAGCAGGTAATCCACCTAGATGTGATATCTCTAGTACGAGCCCCTATTCCGATGACTTTTCATTTGGTAGATTATACTCTGGATCACAGATTGGAACCCTTGATGGCTATCATGATGGTGGAATCCTAAAATAATACAAGATGTACCTTGTTAAATAGAGTATATCTTGGAAGATGAATTAAGATGGAAATGGAAAGCACAACCATTATTGTATGATTCATGTACCAAAACATTTCCCTTCAATCTATTTTAACATGTACTGAGTTGAAAGAATGTTTTTTAGAGTCCCATTGTTTGGATATGTCAGCCTCTTAACCAACACTCAACCCCCTAGCTTGAAATATGGACTGAAAACACTAAACAATGTTTTTCTAAACGAATATAACTAAATCAAGTCATAAGGTAGAACTATGTGGACTCTATTGCCACTATTACATGACACAAACCTCTGAGAATCAACCCATAACTACCCCAATCCAACCATTAATAGTACAAGAGCTAAAAACTAGCATCGCGTAGGAATATCCCAAAAATGGGAGGCATTAGCCTAAAATACCTATACACACACAAAAATATCCAAGAACACATGATGCTAAAATATAAAACAATTGAAACAATGTATGGATCAATCTATGATCCCATAACAAAGAATGAAATTAATGTACTAATATTAAAAAATTTCCAAATAATAGTATAATAAAAAACATCAAAGAGACTACATGATCCATGGGGTAGATCTAAAGTTAAATGGAATCTCTCAATAACAACTCTTTCTGAAAATATCAATATAATATCCACCAACTACCCATCCTCCTAGGACATTGTCAAAAGGGTCATCATCGACATAAGACACAACACATGTGGGAAAATTCCATACAGGGGGAATATAATAATTCTCAATAAAAACAATAAAAAACTAAAAATTAAAAAACATGCATATTCATCTCAATGTAACAAATAAAAATTAATGTATAACAAAAACACCCAGATATACTTAGGAAACCACAATGCCATCAGGCAGTCAGAAACAAATGCTGGCAACTGGATTCTGCTCGATGAAATTTTCATTATGAGACATCCATTCCACAAGAAATTTAATCATTGAAGAAAATCAAAGATGAGTTCAATATATTTAGGCACGACCTAATAAATCTTAGTGGCCTAAGAAGATATTGATAATTAGAGAGGTGTTCATGCCCATAACCACTAGGGGTCACCACTAACCCAATCTAAATCAACCTACTATATAGAGAATCATATTTTAATGATATAACAAACTCTTCTAATACAGATTACTAGACGATGGATCAACTCCCCTATCTTGGACTTCATGATGATTACACAAACCCCTTCTTGGACAAAATGATGATAAATGATTACACTCTAGTTTCACGAAGGGGCACGATATATATATCTGAGACTCAACCTCTAGAGGTTATCAAAATCATATGATGTGGATGTAATAATGCATTATACCATTAAGGGTATGCACTAATGAAACTCACTAATCCCATATTATTCCAATCTAAAGAAATAAAGAGAAAAAAACTATTGAAGGGTTTAAATGATGTGTACTAGAGGGTACACAGTCTTTCTTGCAATCCCCAAGTCTGCTCATTTGTAAGAGCTACACAATGAAACTAAGTCTCTATATAAATGGAATATAAAAAGAGTACATGGAGTTCAGAGAGACTCAAACCCTTTCATGTGTAAACTAGAAATGACCATGTGTTGGTGTAAATGTTCATGTACTAACTCAAGTACACTTGACCGTGTCTGTGTCGATGTACATGATATGCTACTAGCCGCATCTATTTTCTCATGCCTGTGTACTTCTTGAAGTACATGTTGAGATAGTCATGACGGGTCACATGGCATGTGATAGAGTAACACAACATGCGACTAAGTCACATGGAATGTAATATTTAACTCCATATGAAAACCTAGCAATATAACTAGGGTGGAACACATGGTGTGTAACACTATATTACACACCGTATTTCTTGATAATTCCCAGATACGTGGGTTCTTCTTCTCTATGGTATGTCACATAACTAGAGCCTCCAAATTCAAAAAAAAAATAGATTAGGGGTCTTTCAGTTATTTTTATCATTTGTAGATCGGATTAGGGTCCCTTATCTTCTCAATAAACCATCCGTTGATCCATTTTTCCTCATCCATCGAAATCGGGTAGAACGAAACCCAAAAAAATTGATATGATCTGCCTCACATAATCATCAGTTACCATCACACATAAATTACACCATTTAGTAAGAATTAATCCCATAGTATTGATTTATTGTGTAGAAGAATGGTCTTTCAATGACCATATAACATTTATTTTTTGATCCACGGGAAAAATAAAACGTTCATGATAAATTGTTTTAAGAATGGGGGAGGAAATAAAAAATCCAAATAACATGAGGAATGAACCTTGACCATTTTTCATTTTGAATTGATCTATTTTCCTTGAAGGAAGTGAATGAAGTGGTATAAATTAAAATTACCAAATAGATAATTACAACAATTTAAATATACTAAAATTGATTATATCAATTCATTTTTATGTAATTGATCCGTGTTTATCTACGAATAAGAAACAAGCTAAAATTAGAAAAAAAACATACCTAAAAAGGTTTGGATTGATTTTTAATGAAGAACGGTTGTGTTTCATTCATTGATAATATCCATGAACTTCGTTAGAACAATGATCATCAATAGGATCCCATCCTTTGTTATTCACAAATAAAACTATCCACCTATTTTTTGAATCTTTGGGGTTTGATTTTCCATCCATGAAGAAATATTATATCCATATATTTAAAGATGAACCTAGTCGATGTGTTTTAGAAATAAAATAAATTATTTTTGATATTAATTTAATTAATATCGTGGACGCGATTTTTTTTTTTTCAAATGGCACATACTGATAAGGATTTTGTCACGCTTGTGGTAAAACCCATGGTATTAACACAATAGTTCCATTTTATTTCAAATAATAACCTCGATTTAGGTATTATACCATTGTTTTAGAAAAACTATTTGTGTGTGCTATTTAATATATTCACAATACTTCAAACAATTATTTTGTACAAATATGAATTCATATTAGCATGCTATCACAACAAATAGTCTCGAAAATAATATATATATTATCCAAAAATAATACATAGATAATCAGAGTCATTATAGTGAAAACATATAGTCAGATAACATCATGAATGCAGTAATACACACATACATGAATTACATTAACTTGTTTAAATGAGTTAAAATTTAATAATAAAATTATCTAATTTTTCCATCCATATTAATACCCAAATGTGATAGGTGATAATTGAAAAACAAATGACATTGGTTCCTAAGGTGAAACTAAAATGTACATCAAATTGATGATTTTGTATCCCATTTTATAAAAGTGGGAATGGTTGTAGGCCATTATATTAACATAAAATAATCATAATATATGGATAATACAAAGATTATTCAATTATTATGTTTTAATAATAATTTAAGGAGGTGGAGAATGAAATTAAATTAAAATGATATTTTAAGAACCTTACATATTCATAGTGTAACCTCCTTAGATGTGCACCATTATCATACATAAGTAGCATTTATATCACAAATAAGGACTCTAGGATAATAAGAGGGAATTGGGGAATTTATTTGGTTTTTTTGATAAATAAAGAGGATTTGAAGGTGTGAAGAAGATAAGATAGGGGTGGCCTTTTATAAGTGAGGTGAATGAAACACTTTAATTTTTTGAATGAAACAGTATAACCCTGGTTTTATCATAAAAAAGATAAATAATGAATTTTTACCTAGAAGTAGTCATTATAAGGTAAAATTATTCCATGAAAATAGATTTTAGACAAGTTTTTTAGAAATTTTTACCATAATTATTTTTGTTTTACCCAAGACAAACCAATTTTCACCATAACCATGGTAATTAATTTTTATTAATTCACCAGTCATTTCAATAAAAATATAATCTGGAATTATTAGATAATATTAATTTTTATAATTCCACATATTGAATCTAATTTTTTAAGGTGAATTAAAATGAATGGAAACTATTAAATTAAAACCAATCCTAAAAACATGACGAGAATGTGATCTATCAAAGAGAAAATTCTCAAAAGTTTATAATGTTATTTTATAAAAATTTAATATAAAAAAGAGTAAAATGACCTAAATTTTATTTAAACATGTATTATAGAAATATTTTTTTCTTTTAAAGATAACTATAATATAATTAATCTTTATAACAAATTTAACTGAAAATCAATTTGTCAATTAAAATTCAATATTTTTAACTAATAATAAAAAAAATTAGACTTTTTAGAAAATTTTAAAAAATTACCCCTGAGATAATTTTAAGATGATGAATTCAAAAACTAAAAATTATTTTTTCATGTAATGTTTTAAAATAAATTGAAAATTTTGTTTTGAATTATGTTCCCTAGAAGGTAATAAAACTACGTTTTGAAAAATATACCTTTTAAAACTAAAAGTGTATTGATTCATATATCTTGTCTAGAAAACACATAAGATGGATATTAAAATTTTCATTGAATATATAATAGATATATTTCATTAAAATAATTCACCAAAAGTGATTTTTTTTAATTTATTGAATTAAAATTCATTTTTGTGCAATAAAATTGTTTTTCATAAAAATATAAATATTATTTTCAAATAGTTTTTATATTAATATATAATTAATTGGTCAAAAAATAATTCGTTTTATATACGTGAGTAGACCATATATCATTATAATTTATTTAATCCTGTCAATTTTAGACATTCAAATGGAATTGAGATATACATTATATTAACTAATAATATTTTAATAGTATGTTTTTTTGTCTAAAATTTATTTAGGTTAGATCATAAGTTATACTCAGTGTTTCTTGTAACACAAGCTAAACTCAGTGTTTCATGTAACAAATTCAAAACATAGTGTCATATGTTACAAAAAAGACTAAAAATTGTAAATTTATTTGAAAAAATATATTTCATAAAATTGAGGTGTTATACTATGGGTGAAAATGTATTGCAGGATCTTATGGTCCATTTTCACTATAAAATGACCCCTAAAGATATATTATCCCCACATCATTAGAAAATTCATAATGAATTCTATTTTAAGTGCTTGTGTGTTGTAATTTCAAGCATATGAACTTAGCTACTATAAGTCATATGCCACAATATGGTCATCACATATCACAACACACCTTAAACCCACAACAGCAGCATCAAAATACACTATAAAAGATCTCCTAAGCATAGAAAGAAAAAAAATTGAATTTTAGACAGTTATGTAATTTCTAAAAATCACTTAGGAACTTGTCATCCCACAAAAACCTAAACCCCTTAATGATTTAGAAATTAAGTGGGAAGATAACATTGATAAATTGTTAAAAACACCTATAATAAACATCCAATACTATAAAACTATGGATCTCTAACATGTTATTACATTGATCCAAAGATATGATTTCTTGGAACCTTCTCTAGTTCCACCAAAAAACCTACCTCAAAAATTCCGAGTGATGTAAAGTTCACTTTCAAAATCTAATACCACTACTTTTCATACTCGTAATAAATTTGATTCTCTCTATAGTCACCCAAAACACCTTTGGATAGTAAACATGCTCCTCCCCCTTATTGGAATATACCATGATTTCATCCATAAACACAACTACAAAGGAGACCAAAAAAGGTAAAAAACCTAGTTTATTATCTCCATGAGAACATTTAGAGTATTTTTCTTCCCAAATAGTATAAAAAATTAATGAAATGACTATACTGACTTCAAAAAGTGTTATTTGGAACATCCTCTTCTTTTATACTCAATTCGTTATACCTTGATCTCATGTTGATCTTCAAAAACCAACTATATCTCCTATACAGGCCAAATATATCGTCATTTTTGGGAAATGCGTATTTATTATTTATTGTTATGTAATTAGGATTATGATAGTCATTAAAAATATGGAGACTACCATAGGCCTTCTTTGTAAATATACCTAGAAAAGACCATGGTTACATCTTACTAGAGTTAAAACCCATTCTATAAAGATCTTAAAGACAAGATTTCAACTCTTCTAGCTCTTCTAAAATAATATGATATGAAAAAATGGAGATCAAACCCATCCCTAAAATCATATTGGCGATCATATTGACCACTCAATAGGGAGTTAATCTATACAAATCATTTTGGGGCTTGTGTGGATGCATATCCATTATTACTTGAATTTTACCAAAAAAACCCTACTCAACATAATTAAGGAACAATCTATAGAACATGAATGAAATCCACCCAAACTCTAAAGAAACATGTCCCACAAACCCTAAATGTGGTTCCCACTAACCATGAAATATGTGATTGATCCCATTATGAGTAAGTAATTTTATTTATAGTGATAAGAGTCATACATCAACTGAAAGATGATCAATTAGTCAATGCTGATAATAAGGATGAAAGCATCCATGTCCAAAATGAGGACGTCATAAAAAGATTACATGCTAACTACCACAACTTAATACTATGGGAACCAGAAGGCTTCCACTTTCATTCAACCCAAATGGGTTAGTAAATCCATAACATATAGAATCAACTCATCCCAAATACCCCCAAAAAATAAATCATCTTAATTGGAATGAAATGATGTGATGAACCACAATCAGATAAAACATATATCATTGAAGATGAAGTTATCATCGTACCTTGAATGGTGGGCAAACCGAAATTTGTGTCCTCTGGAATAATAATAATGTATAGAGATTCCCCATATTAGGGTCACCATGTACCTTCTTCCCCAAGTGAGATTCCCCTTACTTCAATGGGATATCCTCCACATATAGAATTTTATGACTTAAACTAATATCCCTTTAGGAAAACAAATCATACATTCATCCCGTATGAATCCATCTAATAGAATCGTTAAAGATGTCTGATATTTCCACACAGGTGGAACATCCTCTGAGCCTCTATGTAGCTGAAACTATTGTGTATAATATTTATTCCTTGATAAAAAACAATTGGTCTATTCCATTTACAATCCAAATGATCCAATCTTGAATAATGGTAGACTCTCTTTCTACTACCTCCTTTATACTTATCCAATTTCTATTTCTACCATGAATAAGATCTCTGAATACCACCAATAAATGAACACAAATTCAAAAAATATATATAATAAAATATACCCACTCTTTTATTTCATTCAAAACCACCCATTAATTGATTGTAAGACACCGAATAATGACCATTGATATGATCTCTGACCTCAATCACATCTCATAATTCCATGACTTATGACAATCATCTATTAGGAGATCCGGAGACACATGTACTAATTAAGTAAATCTTACGGCTTACAACATAAATGAATGATAAACCTACTCAAACTTCAGAATCTCACCAATATTCATCGCTCTCAAGGTCTTCATGTGAAACTATTCAGTAAATACCACATTAAAAGTGGTCAATGTCAGATCGTTATGCTCCCTTGACATGAACATCAGCTCCCCCCACTTCCTTCCCAGTCCTTCTAAAACATAGGATTAAAATACTACATAATTGATATATGGGGTATTTAGAAACCCCAATATTTACTCAGTTCAATATGAACACTCTTTAAGATAATTGGGACCCTTTTCCAAACATAACACCTTTTTATTATGCCACAAAAACTCATAAGTATGATCCACAGGTCATACGAGCTCATGAACAACCACTTGACCAAATACTTAGATCTTATAAATCACTAACTCAACTATAGAAGGATCAATAGGAGGGTTTTTTTGTAGGGTAATCTTCACTACACTTTCTATATTCCTAGATATGGTCCTTATGGTGAGGTATAGTCTACAAGGAAAAAATGAAGAGCTTTACCATCCAAAAACCAACATCAATCCACATTGAATGTAAAAAAAGAAAACTGGAAACATGTGTATTTTAGGAAACACCATATAATAATTAGGGGAAACATCATAAAACAACCCAAAAATATTTTCAATACATAAACACAATCTTGGAAAATCTTTGGAAATACAAAGTGACCCATACTTCTCCTTCATAAACATTAGACATTTTCAAATGAATATTAACAATATTACAAAAAAAACACAACTTAGGATCATAATGGTATAGTGAACATGGTGACTAGGTACATAATATTCATATTTAGTGAATGTTATTCATGTTTCTGATGAATATCTTCCCATTTAGTACTCTACATATAAATACACCACCTAAAACATTTATTTATAACCTTGGGTGTGGAAAACAATAATGGGTGAGATCAAGTTCTCTGTAAAGGTAAAAAAGGGATAATATGTAAATATAACATGAGAATAAGGGTATGAGATCATGATAAAAACATATGAAAACCATACAGTTAATATGAAAGATTAAAATATTAACTCCAAACATGAATACTGTATGTTCATAAGACATAAATCATAAGAAAATTAGTAAACATGATTAATGATAGGATAACATTAATATAAGACATGGATTTATAAAATACGTGTAAGAATAGAATATAATTTCTTTATTGTCAAGGATCATTTCAAAAATCTATCACAGTTGAATGGGTTAACTATCCAAAGAATCATGGTAGTTAGGATTCACTACCCAGACTATCATAAATGACAAAACCCCTAACTGAAAAGAGTTCACACCCAATTCCATCCATTCTCATCTCATGATATTGCAATTTTTACCTAATGTATTAGATGATGATATAAATCCCACCCAACATTGGTTATAACATAATAAGAATACATGTTTATAACATAAACACTATCACATAATGATAATCATAAATTAGTGTTCCACAAGATCATAAAACATTCATCATATTATAACCCATGAATAGAAATGGGTTTTATAAACATATTTTAATAACATAACCTATATAAACGAAAAAAGATTCATAATCATTCCATCATTTCATCAAGGCATTACTCAATGAACAATAAGAATGTTTCATATGCATTTTATCATTGTATAACGAATTGAATAGAAATGGATTTCATAAAAATATTTTGGTAATAAACATACACCATCTGGATAAAAAATAAGAATGGTATCCTTGAATTATATCCCTAATAAAGAGTCTGTAGAATATTTGATCATAGATGTCAGATTTTTTTTAATGATCAAAAGAAATTTTCTTAAGGAAAATTGTAATTCCATGAAATTATAAAGTAATAAAATTGTATAATATAGAATGTGGTACACACTTCACTAAATAAAGAAAGGAATATAACCTCTCAAGACTTTATTGTATATTTAATATTTTAAATAAATTTAATATATCCTATAGACTTTATTACACACAAGAAGGATTTTTACCAAAAATATATATTATTAATATAACATATCTATTAAATTAGAGGTTATAAATAAATTAAATATCTTATGAAAATATTTTTTCTATAGAAAATATAAGATGAATTCAGTTGATACCAGTTAACTAGAAAAGAAAATTTATACTGATTGAATAAAAATGATATATTTTTTATGATCCCAAATAATTTTTTCTTAATAAATTAAATAAAATACTATTACTAAATGATATCAAATATATATATATATATATATTATGCATCCAATAAAATATTTTTTTCATTCATCCAATATATTTCAAAAGAATAATAAAAGAACTACCCAAATATTCCTCATAGAAATATATTTTTTTATAAAGGATATTTTATCATATTTTAATTGAAAACCAATATTAAATAAAAAAATTTCACTTTTTTAATTTTATATGTCAAAATAAAATTCAGTTTTTTAATTAAAAAATTAGAATTAGGATATAGTGAATTGTTTTCTTCTTTCTGTGACGATTCATGTTGGGATGAATAGTGAAAAATAATTAATGAAAATTATATTATATTTTTATTGGTTTTATTGTTTGATTAGGTGGATTTTTTATCAATTAATCTAATTTAGTTCACTAGAATCAATTTCAATTTGATGTTGAATATAAAAACATAGAAAACATTTGAACATTTTTACTTTAAAACCCATTTTTGTCGTCCCGTCAATGAGATCAAATTTAAATTAAAAATTTCCATATATGTGATTGGAATTTAAAAAATGGATTCCATGTCTGTAATCATAATTATTTCTAATTTCTAATAACATAAAATTATTTTTTTTGAAATTTTGTTTAAAATCAATTATAGTGATTAAGAGAAAAATTAGCTTATCAGGCGACTAAACCTTAATCTTATAGGATAAAATAACCTATTAACTTGTTAAAAATACATTGAATCACCATTTATCGACCATATCTACCCTTGGATCTAATTTATTTCATTATTGGAGGCAAATTTCAAAATAACTATATCATTAGAATTCCCTTTTCTAAAAATTACATGAATTTCACTCCTCCACTATAAAAATGCAATCACCCCTCCCACATCCACACACCACCTAATAAACTTTGGTTTGATCAATATATACCCAAATAGCTCATAAAAGTAACTCAAATCATCATATAAGTATATTATTGTGAATAAATCCTTCCATGAATTAACTTTTTGAAATCTAAAAAGAGCTACCATAATAAGAGAAAATACCCTTCCTCTACGTCTTTTATTTTAATTTCATTCTCCACCCCATCATGTTTTCTAATTAGACTATTATAAAATTTAACATATTTATTTAATATAAGGATTAATTTTTATTCCAATTTCTAAATGTACTCATAAACACACTTCCATCTAATGGGTATCAAAATTACTGTTTATGTATACGATGAACTACTACCTCACAAAACAGTACAGTTCATTTTTATTTTAACACCTCCCATGGTTCGGAACTATGATGGAGACACTGTTTATATATGATATGTATGATATTCATAATGTATTTATTCTATTTTAATATTTATATAACAGACACCATTATTCTTTTCATTTTTTATAAATACGATAACATCATTTGTGGAAGTGTGGATAGTTTCCCCCTCAAAGTGATGTGATTTGTTCATACTATAAATGAAACATATAAATGATGGTTTTATTAAAAATATATGAAATAAATATGATACAATAATTAAAATATACATACATATCAATTTATTTTAATTTTATTAATATGATAATTATCTGAAAGTAGTGTTCATGCTCACGTATGACCTATTGTCTCTATGAACAAAGCATTTAATTTATTATCTATAAATATTACAAATTATTATTAATAAATATATATTTATTATATATTTTATTAATATACATTTTTACATTATGAAGATGATGAAACCATGATATAATTAATAGTAACAATAAGTAATAAGTCGAAACGTACTCGAAAGACTACACAATTTACACCCGAATTATCGAAAATAATGAATGATGGTTACCAAACAAGTAATATGATACTATAAAAATATAATTTATGATATTATAAATAATATTATGGTTCTGATATTAGTAATTATGATTTTTAAAACCATTATACATGATTTTATATAATTTTAAACTAAATGGAAATGCAAGGTATGATATTCTTTGTTCACTTTTAATTACATGAGGCACACATCATAATAACAGCTTATTTTATTTTTGAAGAATATAATGGGTATTTTGATATATTGTTTCAATAATTATTTTTATTAATGGTATATTGTGTTTCTTTTTTAATTATAGTATCTAAGGTAGTTTTAAATCCAAATTTCAAAGTGGTAAATAAATTTCTTAACCAAATTTCATTTCCATGGGATATATTACATCCTAACTATCATTAATTTTATATGATTATGTGTATAAATAGTTTTTAATATTAATTGATGTATTTAAAATTTTCTTATTTGTATTAATAGTTAATACTCATAATCTATTCATTGAATGATTCTCACTTCAACATTAAGGTATTTTTAAGGGATTAATTCATAATCTCATATTTTTTGAGATTGTTTACACATGAAAGTCATTCAAAGGAAATTATTTGATCATTTTCAAATAAAATAATTTATATTTTTATCCTCTGGTCATTCATTACCTTTTCAATTAATAGTATAAATATTCCCATCTTTGTTACTTAAAATATTTTAGAATTTTTTTTAAGGAAAACCCAGCTTTATCTCTCTCTTTAGTCGGAGAACTAGTTTTCTTATAAAAACCCAGTATTCTGAAAAGGTTTTCAAAAATATTTATAACCATTAAAAAATGATTTATTAAAAAAATTACCATTACATTTACATAATTGGGATATTCTGTTTTGATACCATCAATATTCATTTTTTGGATGGTTTATGGGTTATTTTACCACTAATAGTATAGATATTCACTACCTTGATTAGATTTTGTACCCTTGAAATATTAAATTTCTTATGATCATTGAACATTGAAATTACCCTAAGTATCTTTTTCATTTTTAGGGTGTGTACACCTGAATTATACGTTTTATAACTTGAATAATTTAACTATCATGGGATTCTATGTTTCATTAAATGTTTTTCTTTTATGAAGATTATAATTAGAATAATTAAAAGTGGTATGGGATACATTGTAATATTTAATGATTATTCTCCTCATGAATTTTTTTGTGATATTTATTATTTATTTTCATTCTTCAACATGGACAAAAATTAATGTTACTTATCCTCCACAGGAGAAATTTTTATAAATCCATATATTTTATTCAATAATGAGATTTTATGACAAGGAACATTGTTTATTAATTATATAAATTACTCAATATATGATGAATGATTTTGATAGGAACGACACGGGTTGGGGACATGTTAATGTAATCCCCTTGATGCATCGATAGTCTCATTAGATGAATTTAATCAGGTAAAACCCATTCGATCATTTTTCTCTGAAGATTGGACTAGTTTTTACCCACAAACTAAAACCATCTTATGAATAGACTTGATGGTAGTGGTTTATTATCTAGATACAAGATGTCAAATAATTAATAATTTTCTTTATTTTGATTCAATATTAATTTATCAATGATATTTTCTGTCGACATATCTATGGAATCATTTCATTCTCATTTAGTTGATTAAAATATATATTTTTTTTTTTAAATTTCCATACTGATTTTTCCTTATCCCATTATGTAAATGGAATATATTTTTAGTTATTTAGCATTCCATTTTTTTACACAATTCCTTCTCATTTTATTGATTACATGGCATGTTTTTTCAGTTATTACCTTTCCATATTGACTATTATTATTGAATTATTGTTGATTCTATTATATTTTACCTTTAATGATCATTTGAGCGCAATATTATTATTTTTAATTTTAAAAGGACTCCCTGATGTTTACTAAGAAAGATATCCAAGCATACACTATATGGAATAATGTCATTATCCTAAGAAGAAAAAAATTATTGTGTAAATAGTTTATTCATTTGAAATACAATACTCATGTATGTGTCTAGTTTACCAAGACTACTAAATTGTTCAGTCCTTTGAGACATGATATATTTGTATCTAATGCCAATGTAATTATAGCATAACAACATCTCCAGGAATTCTAGGGTTGGTTCTCTATATTAATTATTTGAAAATATTTAGTAGAAAACATAGGAACTAGATTTAGGAAAACATATATTAGATTACATAATCCTAAACTAGACTTTTGGGATTAGCCTATAATAAAATCGTAGAATATTAGGATGGAAGAGATTATGTAGGTATTACTATATATACATAATTGTATGGACAATTCAATTGGATGTGTTTCTGGAAGATATATGTCTATGGGTAAATACATCAATAATGTGTGTTAGGAATACCTCAATCGTAACCTGGTACATGAAAACATGCCTTACTACGCACCTAGTTTGAGACTCTCAAGGGATAGGCTCTGAAAAAAAAACACTTTTTCATTACAGACCATTATGAGGGATTTTAATAGATAATGACATTGAATAACCTTTGATAAAAATGAGGTGTCATAAATTGAAAATAATGTGTCATGGTTTTGACAACCTAAAAATGAGTATATAATTTTCTCTAATAATTTAATTGATTTTCATGCTATAGTTTTTGTTTTTAGTATATTACCTCTTATAAAAGTATAAAATCTAGGCCAAATGATGAAATATATAGAAATAAATGGATAATGTGTTTATGTATTGGGGTGTACTTGAAAACCATAGTTGCAAGTCTATTTAGTGATTAATATTATTTCTTGGATTTCCATCATATTTATTCTGGAAATTATTTTATTACAGTTTTATAAAAATGAGATAATGTATATTAGGGGAAAACCCATCAATTATAAAAGGATGTGGGGAATATACCCATGACCGAAGGACGATAAGGGTTTCGCACTGACCACTAGGAAATGTAATTTCTGGGTTAATTTATTATTATTTATTTCAAAACATTTGATGAATAAATATTAATGATGAACCATTTTTGTTACTTTTATTATATATTTATGTATTAACCATATTTCCATTGGAGAATAGTTAGATACAAATATTGTGATTCGTTTATTGGGCCTTATTATCACTTAAATGTTTATTTTAGTGCTTAGATCATCAATGTTAGAATTAGGAAATCCATTTCTTAATGTTATGGATAAAATGGAAATTGATCATAGCACAAACAAAGGATGAATTGTTTTATATAAATTAGTCATGTAATTATATTTCTGTTTATTCTCAGGATGTAAAAGCATTACAAAACATTTGGAAAATGATTAGAAAACATTTCTGCTAATAAATTATTTTTTTAACTCATGGTATTATAAAAAATTGTGGATTTATGACTTCAAGACCCTAAATATTTTATTAATCATTAAATTTTTGTGATTGATGACCTTATTTACTTCCTATAAATATTCATGATTATCCTCCATATACAAATCTCAAATTTCTCGTAATGTTCTCATAATTATAGACATTATTTCATGTTAGTCCATGTGATTGTTGTAATTATCATTATCTCTTTTGGAGAGGATATTTTTGAATCCTTATCTCATTATGGGACTTCATCTTAGGAAATATAAAATAATTAATTTCAAATATTGATTTTAAATTATGAGGATGCAATTTATTTTAGGTGGGGAGAATATTATGCTACAAAATTATTTTGTAAAAACATTGTATTTGATAGAATATATGACCCACAACACCAAATATAGAAAGGAATATAACCTCTTGAGAATTTATGGTATATTTAATATTTTAAATAAATTTAGTATATCCTTAACTTGCATTGCATAAAATAATGAGTTTTGCCAAGAAAAAATATATTATTAGTATAAAATCACCATTAAATTATAGGTAAAGAATAATATTATATAACTAATGAATATATATTGTTTTTAAAAATATAATATTAACTAATTTGTTACCAATTAATTATAACTGAAAATAAAAACTGATTGAATATAAATGAAACATATTTATACCCCCAAATGTATTTTTTCTTAATAAATTAAATTCATTATTATTATTATTTATTAATATCAATTAAATATTATATTATATATACAATAAAATATTTTTGACATTCATCCATTATATTTCATAAGAATATGACACGAACAACCCCAATATTCCACATAGAAATCCTTATTTTTATAAAAGCACTTTTCTAAACTTTTAATGGGGAAACTAAATTAAATCCAAATTTTCAAACTTTTATAAATTTTATATGTCAAAATTAAATTCAATTTTTAAATTTAAATATAAAAAATATGTTAGGGTGGTTGTTTTATATTTTTTATATGAGGTTTAATATTTTGAATAATAGTGAAAAATACTCAATTTTAATTCAAAACATCTTTTTTGGGTAATTTATTTTTAAGGTTAAATTATATTTTGTTTTGTTTTTTAAGTATAATAAGATAATTTTTTAAATTATAATCCAATTTTTGTAATTGGAATCAAATTAATTTTTAAATAGAATATAAAATCATATCTAACTTTTGAACACTTCTTCTTTAAAAACCAGCTTTGTCGTCTCGTCTATGACATTTAATTTAAATTAATTTCATCCTATTATGTGATTGAAATTTGAAAAAAATTATTAATTTTAATCAAAAAAATTTATACATTAAAATATGGTAGAAATAGTTTTTGACCAAAATACATTGTGAATGTAATTAAAACTATTTAAATTAGTTAAGATAAAAATGATATTAACTACAGACTAAACCATAATCTTAAGGGCCAAAATGACCTAGAAATTTTCCCATAAATCCATTTTATGGCCATATGTCGACTATATAATCCATTTTAAATATTTTTTTTCATTATTAGAGACACTTGTCATAGAATAAACATGGTTATAAATCTCTTTTGAAAAATTAACCAGAACACCACTCCTCCTCCATTGTCTAAAAGAACTCACCCATCTCACTTCCTCACACCTATCAAGATACATTGTCTTAAAAACAATCATCCCAAATAACTCCTAAAAATCCCTCTAAAAAAAGAAGCCTAAAATTTTGAATAGATCCATACATTCAAGCCATTTGGTGGACACCAGAAGGAGTTATCATAATAAGATGTAACATCTTTCCTCATGCTCTATTATTTTATATTCATTATCCACCCACCCAAATATTCTTATTCCATGATTATATAATTAAAAAAATTTCCTAAAAATACTTACATGTTTTTATTTTAAGGTTTTAACTTAAACATATACAAAATTTGATCAAATGGGTAACGAAATTACAGATTATGTTTACGACGAACTATCACCTCGTAAAACGATGTCAATCATTTTTCCATTATGACCTCTTGTGGTTAGGAATTATGATGGAAACACTATTTATATATAATATATATGATATTTATAATATCTAAATTATTTTTTAATTTTCATATATCAAATACCATTATGTTATCCATTTTTTGTAAATAAAATAACATTATTTGTTGAAGTGTGGACTACCTCCCCCTCAAAGCGATGTGAGTCTGTCACATTATACATGGAACTTATAAAAATGGAATTATAAAATATATGTGACATATATGAAATATATGACCTAAATAAGATATTTAAATTATGATAATCATATATATAATTTAATTTTCATTATTTTAATAAGAAAATTAAATGAAAGTATCATTCATATATACGTATGTCCTACCATCTCCATTAACGGTGAATTTCATTTCATATTTATAAATAATATGGATAATTATAAATCCATATATAATGAATATATATGTTATTTAAATACTGTTTTATATTATTAATATGATTAATCCACAATCTAATTAATAGGAAAAAAATAGTAAGATGTTAGAACATACTCAAAAGACTACAAAATTGACTTCGGAAATAGTGAAATATTAAACGATAGTTAACAAACTGGTAATAAGATAATATAGAAAGAGGATATATGATATTTTAAATATGATTAAGGTTTTGAATATATATTCTATTGAAATATTATTTTTAATTCTAGAGATCATGAAAACATGATCTAATTAATAGGAATAATTGGTGATAAGTCAGAACATACTCAGAAGACTAGGCAATTAACACCTGAAATATTTATGCTAATGAAATATTGTTAACAAATGGGTAATACTATGTTATTAAAATATAATATATGATATTATTAATAATATTATGGTTCTAATATTAGTTATTGACATCTTTAATACCATCATATAGTAGTTTAAAGGACACTCTCCCAAAAGGGAACACATGGTAATATATTCTTGTCTCACTTTTACTTTTTTGATGCACACATCATAATAAAATCTTATTTATTTTTTAGTGTATCTATAGATCCTTTTGATAGATTACATAATTAACTATTTTATATTTATTTTGAATTGAGTTTAAATTTGAACTAATTAATTTATGGGAATATGAAATTAATATTACCATGTGGTAATCAAATTTCATAACCCAATTTATTTTATTTGCATTATATTAATTCCTTATTATAATTAATATTCTATTAGTTTGTGTATAAATACTATTGAATTTATATTTATGTATTTACACATCAATTACTTTGATTTATAGTTGATAAAAATAACATAATATTTGATTAATTCTCACTACAATGTTGTTGTCTTTTTAAGGGTTTAATTCACAAACTCAATTTTCGAGGATTTTTTACAAATGAAATTCTATTAGAATAAATTATTTGATCATTTTATAATAAAAAAATTAATTTTTACACTTTTTATTCATTTACATTTACAATTACTGTGAATATTTTCCTAATCTTTTGTACATATATTGTTTTATAAGTTGTTTTTAAGAAAATCCAACTTCATTTCTCCCTTTAGATAAAGAACTATTTTCATCTGAAAACCTGGTTTTATAAAAAGGATTTCAAAAATGTTTATAAAATTTAAAAAATTAATTATTAAAGTAATTTTACCCTTTTTTCACCACTTTGTATATGTTATATTAATAACATCCTAATTCTTACTTTAGATGTTTTATGACGTATTTGATTAATGATAGTATTGAGATTCACATACATGATTCCTTTTAGAACCCTTGAAATATTCAATTTAATATGATCATTTAACATTTAATTTCCCATAATTATCCATATCATTTATTTGGTGCATATACTTCTGTTTAGCATGTTATATCAGGAATATTCTTATTCAAATGATATTCTAAATTTGATTTAATGTGATTCTTTCAAAGGGATTACGATTGAAATTATTTGAAGAAGTATGGGGAACATTAGAATGTTTAATGAATATTCTCCTCAAGAATGATTTAAAGATTTTTTTATTGTATTCTTATTCATTAATGACAACAACACTTATTGTTACTTATCCTCCATTGGGTAAATTTTAATTAATCTACATCCTTTACACAATATGGATATATGATGATAAGGAAAATTATATGTTAATTAAATTGATTATTCGATATGTGAGGAATGATTTAGATAGGAATGACATGGGTCGGGGATTAGTTTACGTAATACCCTCGTTGACTTAGTAGTCTCATGAGATGAAATTATTTACTGACAAACCCTTCAGGTTTACTTCCAAGAATAATATATGGGTTTCTACCCATAGCCTTAATCCATATTTTGAAAGATAATTATTGTATTTGTTTATGTCAAAGATACATGACCTACAATAATTAAGCATTACCATCATTTTGATTTAGTATTCATTTACCATTGAAATTTTTCATCAACATATCTATATATTCATTTCATTCACATTTTATTTATTAAACTGGATTTTTTAATATCATACCATTCCATACAGATTTTTCCATATCTAATTATTTAAATAGAATGTGTTTTCAGTTATTTAGCATTTCAAATTGTTTATGAACTTCCTTATTTTATTATTGATTATATAGAATGTTTTATTATTTATTACCTTTAAATATTGACTATTCTCATTAATTCATTAACATTTCCACTATTCATTACCCTTACAGATCCCTTATTATGTTTCTTTTACTCATGATTCCAAAAACTTTACTAAAAAATATACCT
This sequence comes from Viscum album, assembly GCA_963277665.1. NCBI lineage: Eukaryota > Viridiplantae > Streptophyta > Magnoliopsida > Santalales > Viscaceae > Viscum > Viscum album. The sequence continues at coordinate 79,385,872 of OY728139.1, forward strand.
ATGGATATTCTAGATGTAAATAAGTTATTATCATCGAAAGATTTTTTTTAAAATTGTGTATTCATTTTTAATAAAACACTATGGTATGTGTCTTTTTTACCAAGACTACTAAACTATTCAGTCATTTGGGATGTGTTGTAAATATATATTATGCCAATTTAATGGTAACATGACATAGGCTCAAGGATTTCATGGTTCCTATCTCTAAAAAATAACTATTATTTCAAAAAAACACTATTAAACTAAATGTATTAAAATATTTTGGAAAACATTTTCTTTAGAAACTACCATGAAACACATAATGTAGGATTTAAAAATAATTTCAAAATTGTCATGAAAATTTTTATTTTCATAAATATAAAAAAAACTTTTTAAAACATAGAACATTTTAAAAATAATTTTCCCTCAATGTAACTATGAAGATATATAATGTAATCTTAAATAAAAATAATGATCATGATGGCTGTAAATTATTCTCATGTCATTAATGTTAAAAGGAAAATTCCTTTCACATTTTTGGTAAAATCAAAATGGAATTTATTTGGAAAATGACTTGAATATTATTTTGAAAAAAATTAAATGATTAAAACATTGTTAAAAATATATTTTTTAATTCTTTTTAATGATGATGCAAATAATTTTTGAATTTTTTTTATAAAACATGTTTTTAGAAAAAAAACGGGTTTTAGTCTGAAAAGATAAAAAAAAATTGCTTTATAAAAACCATCTTTTGAATTATTGATAACATAAAGAGAGGAAACTGAATAGAAAACATGAATTATAATTAAATAAACATTTGAAAATAAATTCATGGGTTTCTTTTGATATATGTAACAATATTTCATCTTTGGAATCATAAACATAAATAATTCCAATAAATAATGAGATTATATCATAAAATCATTACCAATTCAGTAACATCAAATCACTAGTACCTTGAATGAAAAACATAAAATGAATAAATATATATATTGAATATAACTGGATTCACGATATAACATGTTAAATTTGTAGTAAATATACCTCATAAAATAAGTTCGGTGAACAATACATCATAAGTCTCAAAGAAGGAAAACCAAGAAGAACTTCCCCCACCACCTTGGTATAATTTGAATCCTAAACCCCCTGAAAGAGAGATATTCAAGTTGATATATAAATACTGTGATGTTTTATGATAATTTTTATCAAATAAATTAATTGGAAATTTTTAAACCATACATATGGAACAAGTGGTGCATTTTGTATGATACTCAAAAATATAAAAAGTTAGCTGAAAATCCATTACCATAAGTCCTAACTTCTTTATTATTTGTTATAACCTCGTGTATATAAATATAAATTTAGTATTAATATTTTATATGACCATATTCATATGTATAATTCAATATTTTATTTACATATGACTTTTATAAACATTTTTTCAATAATTAATTATTAAAATCATGTTTCAAATAATAACTAATTTTTTTTCATTTTTTTCATTTATTTTACAATAATAATGGTTCCATAATCTATATAACTTTAATCAAGATAAATATATTTATATCATACATATTCACAATATATGTATTTTTAGTAATCCATTAAAGGAAGATACAAAAAATAAAACACATCATTCATGGAGACAGTTTGTCGTTCGTACAAATGTACATTGTTTCTAATTTATAGATAGATGAAATTAATGAAAGGTAAGTAATATATTAACATAATATAATAATTTTTATCTCATATATAGTGAAAAATTTATTTATCACCTTATTTTTAAATAGTATCTAAAGAATGAATGACATCTTGTCACAAGGTGATATTCCGCTATACACACGAGGGGTGTTATTGTATTCAAATAGAAAGGAATGTAAAATGTTTTATGTGATATAATAATTAAGAAAGTATAATAATGTCATTAATATCATATATAACCATTTAATACAGCATTATATCCATCCATTAGAGGTATTTATGGAAAACTAATAACATTGATTCACATGGTAGTAGTTCATCATACAAAATAATGTTTATTTCGTATCCCATTTGTTGTTAATGGACATCGTTTTGGGTCATGATATTCTTATAAAAAATATCATTATATTTTATATACTAAATTTATCTTATGATCAAGGTTGAACAACAATTTAATTATTTAGAGGAAGAAATTAAATTAAAATGTTGGTTGAAGAACATTGCCTCTTCATTAGGTAACCTCCGTAGGCATGCACCAAAAACCATCCAAGGTAAGATTTTTTAAAAAAATAGTTATTTTATGGGGAAATTAGGGAAGTAATGAATTTATTTGGGTAGTTACAATATAAAAAATGGGTTTTTAGTTTTGGAGATGATAGGGAAATATTGGCCTTCTATAAGATTTTTGTGTGGCAGATTTGTAATTTTTTAAAATAAAAAGCTGTAACCATGTTTTTCACATCACACAAGGATTGAAAATGGTCTATCTTCATAAAATAAAGATATAATGTAAAAAAATTCTATTCAATGGATTTTAGAGAAGTTTTGGGTCGTTTTAACCCTTTATTTTATAGTTTAACCCCAAATAAACCATTTTTTTCTTTAAACAACATAATTAATTTTTACTATTTTTACTATTCATTATAGTAAAGAATTAATTTTACCATTATTGGTAATATAAATTATTATTAATAAAAATATTAATCTTTTTTAAATTTCATTTATTGAAGTGAAAAATTTTAATTTTAAAATTTATTACGTAGAAAAAATGAAAAATCGATTTCATAATGTGAAAATACTCAACATTTTAAGAAGTGTTTATATCAATATTCATTATCCAAGTGATTGAAATGAAATAATTTTTTTTGTAAATATATAATTCAACTAATTTTATTTTTAAAATAAATTTAAAATAAATTATATTTTTTAATATATATTATAATAAATTGTAATTCATAATAAAAACCAGAAATTTTCACTATTCATAGAAAATAATTTCCTTTTAGAAAAATCTCAAAACATCACCAAAAGATTAATTTTACATTCTCATTTCAAAAATAAATCTTCATGAAAAATAAATTCCTAAAATTGAGAAAAATTAATTTGAAAATATGTGCAAAAATGGCGACAAAAATACATTTTTAGAAAAAAATACATTTTTATGTGTAAAATTGGATTTATTCTTATCACTGGTCTACAAAACAGATTATATGTACGTTAAATATTTTATAGAATATATGATATTTAAATTTAACTAAAATAATTCACCAATATTGGTTTGTTTAATTTATTAGTGTAATGCATGTTTTCTTGCATACAAATTGTCCTTCAAAAATTGTTTTTCTTTATTTTAAAATAGATTTTTTAAAATTTATAATTATTCAGTAAAAAATAACTCATTTTATATACTTGTGTGTGAAATAAATTGTCATAACATACTTAATCCTATTCACTGATGCCATTCCAATTTCTAGGTGATGACTATCAAATAAAATAACAATATTTTAATAAAATGTTATGTTTCAGTTAACCTCTCTGTTACAAGTAATGAAAGATAAACTTTTTTTTGCATCAAATGAAATGTAAACATTGTGTTGTGTGTGACAGAAGTTAAACTAAGATTTTTGTATAATGAAAAATTTCAAAAATATTCATTTTATTGGCATAATATATTTCATAAAATCCTGGGGTGCTATTTAATATCCCCCTTTAAAATAAATAAAATCTTAACAATTTGAACTTGTGATATGTAAACAGTGTCTTAACATTTTTAAATACATTTTTAGGAAACCCACATCATAGAAAATGTTAACAAACCTTCATAATGAAATGATCGAATGATGTGTGTGAATGAATTTTGGAATAACACATAATAGGTTTTTAAATTGGATATAAATAGGTGTGAAGTGATGATTTGGGCATGGATGAAAAGTGGAATGTCCAAATAATGACGAATATTTGTTGTGATAATTGATCAAGATAAAGTGAATTATCTAGTTAAAATAAACAACCAAAAATTCCTAAAACAACGTGGTATAAATGGTTCAGTGATACCACAAACAATTATGGTAATAAGATAACATTTGATTTAAATATTATTTTCCAGGAGTAGAATAATTTTTATGAGATGATATACTTCCTAGATTTTATTAAATTTCATAAGAATTGTCTCATTCATTTGTGGTTCCTTGATAAATTTCCACTTTATATATTACTTCTACAAATGAATATGAATTTTTTATTTCTAATGTACTAATGGATCACAATAACCATAATAGAATAATATTTCACTCCTTATACCTCTAGTTATCGTCATCAAAAAATGGTTTTCACAAGTCTTCCAATATACATGATTCTTCATATGGTGAAATAATACATTATTTGGTAAAAACTCATTGAAGGTTATAGTTAAAATATTCCATTAATGATATACCATATCACCCCTAAATAATATAAAATTTATAAACAAGGTTACTAAATCTTACAAAATCATCTTAGCATTAACCCCCCAAATTTCTATAAGTATATCTTAATGGTCACATGTAAAATATGTGAATAACTTGGTCATATATTCTCTTGAATCATGGTAACCACCATAATTACCATAAACACTCAATATAAACATACATGTTTCCTCATTCGATAAATAATACCAACAATTAATTAATATATTCCAACAATTTAGTAATTCTGTAAAATTAAACTATGAGAAAATAAATAATTTTTATCCATAAATCATTAATCAGTTCCAAGGTCATCAATTCTAAAAGAAATAATTTATTCATATCAATAATCTCTTTATACAAACCAAACAACATTTTCTGAACATCAAAAACCTATTAAGGGTTATCTTCCCTTAATAAAAATATCATCTTTCTATTAAATAATGTTTATAGGACATCATTACCAATTAACATATTAATTCATCTATTAAATGAAAAACTACTATAAAACACTCTATTTACATTTAAGGATTCTAATAACCAAAATACCCCTACTAAAGATATAACTATTTTAATTCACATACAAAAAACATCAATCACCCATCTTTCATCACACACTATTAAACATGCTTCATTACATTTTTCATTATCAATTCTTACCTTTCATATGTCATTTTTAATCTATTTTTCATCAGTTATGTAACCATTAATCATTCTACCATACTGATTATCCTCCTGATCTTTCCCATTAGGATAGAGATTTTGATATTTAAAATAATTGCAATATCTGAAACATTATACTGTCGATGATATCTTAAAGAGACTATAATTCTCGTCCCTTGATTTTATCTAACTTTTCATTTTCCATATACAATTTCTTTATTCATGTCCTCATATTCGAAAATGAAAAATTATTCCCATTCCTCTGACACATCCACTTGGTTGATTCTTCCCATATTATTGACATGTAGCGTAATAAATTTTATTTCCTCAATGATTTCCATGACCTGAACACAAAATGAACTCTATCATTCATTTATTTTGAGGGATTCATAGTTGGTTAAGCTGAATTTGGATAATAATATATTGTGTTAATTGATTAGTGATAATCATAATACCCTTCAATCCAATCATTATCCCATTTGTATTTTTATCAACATATTTTGTATCACATTGATTGTTAATTTTTCTAATTACTGATCCATTAATTGACTACAACTGAATAACATAGTGTGAGTAACAATATTCATATTGGGAAACTACATAATCATGAAAACTTGCCTATATTATCTCTGTAGACGCCGGAAAAGTCCGTTGTTCCCAAACAAAGCTCCGGATGCGGAAAGCGAGGTCATATTTGGAGTCGGAAGCATGTTTCGGAGGGCCCGGAGGCCTTGCGCGGAATTTTGGAGACCCGCGCGCAAAGTTGACGAGCCGCACGCAAACCTCCGGGGATGCGCGCAATGCGCTGGGCCGGCGCGCAATTTTGCGCGCCCGCGGCCCGCGCGATTCCCTTCCACGCCGGGCCCGATTCCGCGCCCGCGGAGAGGATTTCGCGCCCGCGAACCGGATTCCGTGCCCGGGGTTGCCTATAAATATAAGGTGACCCCCGACGTTTTGAGGGTTGCCGGAAGTCGAAAGGTCTCTCGTGCGCGCAATCCAACCCCTTCCGCGTGCAATGCCGATCTTCAGGTAACCTCCTTTCTTTCGCGCAAGAATGCCTTGGGGTTCGCCTTCGCGCGCAATCCCTTCGGCTCCTTTCCTTTGAATAAATCTTCACCCAAAGGCATTCGCGTGCAAAAGAAGCCTCTTGCGCGCAATTGCCCCCGGGGTGCGCGCAATCCAGCCCGATTGCGCGCACCCCCCCTTTCAAAGTGGCCATTCGTTAAAGAATGAGTCGTTGCCCCCACGCGCTATCCGAAGCCCGGTGCGCGCAATCTCTATCTTCCGCGCGCAAAGCGCTGGCTCAATTGCGCGCCAGCCCGCCCATTTGCGCGCCGACCCGTGGTATTGCGCGCCAAGCTCCTCTTTTGCGCGCAATCTGCCGGGGTCTCCCCCTTTGACCCCCTGAGGGTACCCGCCGGCGTGGCGCCCGATGATCCTCATCCCGGGTGCCCGCACCGTGCGTTGTCTTCCCGTGCGGCCCTCCAGGCTTGCGCGAAGTGACACGGACCCCTTGGCGGCGCCATCCTCGTCCAAGCTACAAGACGTTAAACTGTTCAGCATTCGTCCAACATGACGTTAAACTGTACTTCGTCCGCGCGACAAGACGTTAAACTGCCAAGCATCTTCGTCCAACATGACGTTAAACTGTACTTCGTCCGCACGGCAAGACGTTAAACTGCCAAGTGTTTCGTCCAACATGACGTTAAACTGCATTCGTCCTCAACACACGATGTTAAACTGTACTTCGTCCGGCAAGACGTTAAACCGTCCGCTTCACCCGATCCTGTGCCCTGCACGCAGGGTCCCCCCGGTTTGGATGTGTCCCCCACCCGCTCGTCTCTGCAGGGATGACGGGATTTCCCCTCTTTAGGGACGATTCATGGAGTGGCCTTCGCCCACGGGGGTAGAGTGTTACAAACAGAACGAACTACATGGACTTTGATCCCTGTCTCCTAAACAGGGTACGTAGGAAGCCTCTCCGAGGTTCATGCCCACCACCTGGTCGTCCCGGTCATATTCACGTCGGTTCGTCCATCAGTGGACCCCTCCCGGGTTCAAACATGGGTCGATTCACCTATGAATCCGCTCTTGTGGGGGACTGCATATGTGTATCTCCATTGCGCTTCCCCACTGCCTTCTTCTATTTTTCTCTTCAACGTCCAGCATGACGTGAAACTGTGATCCACCCGGCCGTTCCATCCCCCTCTGTGCGAGGTGGTTCGGTTCAATCCTCCATCCGGCGGCCTCGATCTCTTCGTGAGTCGGCTTGCCAAACGTCCAGCATGACGTGAAACTGTGATCCACCCGGCCGTTCCATCCCCCTCTGTGCGAGGTGGTTCGGTTCAATCCTCCACTCGGCGGCCTCGACCTCCATGTGAGTCTTCTTGTCAACGTCCAGCATGACGTGAAACTGTGATCCACCCGGCCGTTCCATCCCCCTCTGTGCGAGGTGGTTCGGTTCGATCCTCCACCCGGCGGCCTCGATCTCTTCGTGAGTCGGCTTGCCAACGTCCAGAATGACGTGAAACTGTGATCCACCTGGCAGTTCCATCCCCCTCTGTGCGAGGTGGTTCGGTTCAATCCTTCTCCAGGCAGCCTCGACCTCCTCGTGAGTCGGCTTGCCAACGTCCAGCATGACGTGAAACTGTGATCCACCCGGCCGTTCCATCCCCCTCTGTGCGAGGTGGTTCGGTTCAATCCTCCGCCCAGTGGCCTCGACCTCTTCGTGAGTCGGCTTGCCGACGTCCAGCATGACGTTAAACTGTATATCCGAACTACGCTGACTTTGATCCGCGCTAACGCGCGGTACGTAGGAAGCCCCTACGGGGTCCAAGCTCTTCACTCCATCATCCATCTTGATCCTTACCCGGGCCGCCACATCCCGGTGGGGTTATGTCATTTCATTCCACTCCACTTCACTCGGGAAGCCGCCCATGTGCTGGCCCCAGCGTCGGAGGTTTCCCGCAAGGGGTTCTGTCATCTGATCCACTTCTCGTGTTGATCAGTCCGATGTCGTCCCCACTGGACGTTAAACTCGCGGCATACCCCGTTTTAAACATGGGAAGCTGAGGAAAACCTCAGGCAACGCAGTTCCCCGTACCCGGCATGGGATGCCTCAGGCCATCACGCCTTCGAGAAGCCCTATTAGGGATGGAAGGCAGACATGCAGAGTCGCAGTCCCCGACACCTAGAGCCACCCGGTCTCCTCACCGCAGGTTGCTGCCCCGACCAGACTCCTTGGAGTGTCTGGGCGGAAGCAGCGTAATTAACCGGTGTCCATGAAGATATGGCGCCGGGAACGAGATTCACGAAGATTCTTAAATCTATGAGGGAGACCCGGATTAGGCGACGAGTTCCGAGGAGACGTCCATGGAAGGAGGAGCCGACATCCCATCATCCCGGTTTCGATCAAGGAGCAGACGCCCCTGAACAAGGGACGGATGCCGCCCGCCTTTGGAAAGCGGGACTGCGGGGCCACAAGCCGCGCACCCATCCCCTCGGGTCGACGGGCGCACGCGCGAACGCGTCCTGGCAGAACAGCGTCGGAACAGAAACCCAGCGCACATCCGCACCGAAACAGAAAAATGGTAAACCTGACGTGAATCTATTCTCCTCAATACGAAGACCGATGGCTTTCAGAGGTGTTGGAAGACCAGCATGCTGCTCGACCGAGCATTCAACACCGGGGCACGGAACCCGCCAGGGGATGGGGAAGGGAAATCGGGCACTCCGTCTCACGACGTCGATGGCCTGGGTTCCCCCCCACGGAGGGCGTCGTGGCACTAATGGTTGGTAGTAGATTCCTTTTCCTGTCAGTGTTAATGGGTTTTTCTCCCTACTTTCAGGAATCAAGTCGCCCAATCCAGTGCCCGATCGCCACCCGCCCACTGGCGCAGGGGTAGGGGAAACACTGACACGACTACTCCGCGCGGTCCCGCCCGTTCCACAGCCGTCCCAGCAGCCGCAGCTGCAGGGCAACCACGCCCTCTCTCCCCCTCGGAGGTCATCCAGAGAAGGGTGATCAACCATCTGGTGCGGAGATACGAGGAAGAGGGAGTCATCCCCACCAGGGACATGGCTCGCCTAGACCTAGAGGGAGCTGCACCTCGCCACCAACACCGCCCCCGAGGGCCGCGCAGGGAGGCACCGCTGCCTACCTCGACGTCCAACCGCTTTGGGAGTTTATCCCCGGAGCGCTCAGACAACTCCTTCCCCTATGCGGATGAGGTGGAAGATTCCCGGGACCACCCTATCCGAGATTCTCTCCAGGGATCCGCGATAAGGGCTCCTGTCAGGCCACGGCGACATCACCGCCAGGCCTCTCAAGTCGAAGAACAGGCTCTCCACCTGCCCGCGCCGCTCATCCCGACTCGTCTGTCCCGACGCCAACGTCGGGCACGAGCGGAAGAGGGTGCCCACCTTGGGGCCCTAGCAACAGCAGCCGCGTTGGCTCAAGCCACTACTGGCTCCAGTCACCAGGCCCCTGCGCATCCTGGGCAGGGGCACTTCTATGCCCAACCTGGATCGAGGCCCAGACCGCCCCAAAGGCAGGTTGGGTTGACTCTCCCGGTTGCTGGTACAGGCAATAGCCACCGCGGACCACCTCGCGGTAGCACTATTCACCAACAGGGGCTACTCCGTGTGGCCAATCCAAGAGGCATGGGTCATCCCACCTTCCGATCCCGGCCCGGAGGCCTGCCCGGAAGCATCTCTCCCCGCGTCCCCTTTGATATCTGTCCCGGTGCTCCTCGCACCTTGGTTTCTAGTCCTCTTGGCCCCAACACTGGTGCGGCCAGAGGACGCCAGGATAGAGATCAACCATGCCCCGAAGAACCACCCAGGGGCAGGAGGGCGAGGCATCGACACCGAGGGAAGAATGTTACGGAATTCCGGACAGAGATCCGACCGGTTCGTTTCTCTGATACAGAGGCGGAGTATGATTCGGCGACGGAGCCCTCCCCCCGATCCCGCCAGTTCGGGGAAGGGGTAGGAATGCGGCACGTCAGCCTCGTACTTCCCGAGAGCGAGATCGATATGATCCCCGCTTCTCTCCGAAGGTATATCCGGAATAGCGAGGGCCTGGTAGACCCCCAAGGATCAAGCTTGCGGTTGGTACCGACCCCTCCGGAAGCACCTTCTGCCTCGATCGGAGAAGCCGGAGACTTTTTCTGGGGACCGACGGTCGAACCACGATTTAGTGCACCCTCGGCGAGCACTGACACTACGGCAGGATGTTCGCTCACCGGCCCGTCCTATCGTGATGTGGTAGCTGGGGCACCGCCACCCTCAGAGGGCGGCCCGGGATATGGAGGTCGATCGGCCTGCTCGCCGTATTCACCGCCGGCCAGCCCGTCGGCCCGGCGGCCCGCCTCGGCACCACTGCCGGTTCCCCGTCCATTCCCAGTCGTTGAAGAGGACCGAGGAGACCTGGGTCCCGAGTTTGAGTCATGGAGCTTCTGGACCGTCCTTGCAGAGGGCCACTTCCCTGAGAAGTTTTGGCCAGTCGCAGGACCAGACTTTGATGCACCCGAATCACTCACCCCTGATGAATTCGAATGCTTCCGCCGAACTCTCCGGGAGACTCACTCCCGTCTTCACCACCTACAAATTCCATATCCCGGGAGTCAAGCGCACCTGGAGGATATTGGTGAGCAGTTCCGTCAAATTGACCTAGCCACGCTCCCCGCGGTGTGGCACCCCGGGTCATTTGGGCACCACGAGGCCCTCCGAAAACGAAGCGTTGAGTGTTTTCAAGTACTCTGCAAGGTTATCGAGGGGGCCACCCCCCACGTGTATATCCGTGGATGGGGGCAGTACGCTGCCCTACGCTTCAGTGCGATTCGCCGACAGCCCGATTCACTGGGTGGCCCTGAGGGTACATCCCCAGGGACGGAAACGGTCAATATGGCTGACCTGTCAGGGGAGGGGAACGGCTTGGAACTTCTCGACGGGGGCTCTCCCACCGAAGACAAGCCGTTTTTGGATCCATCGGTGAGGGTTACTCGTCACCAGAGGAACCTCCTGGGTCTCCCCACACCCACTGAAGCACTGACGTTGAGCCGAAACGTCAGCAAAGGTAAAGAGCACGGTGGGGTTGTAAAGCCCGCCGACCCATCTGCCTCCATGCAGAGGGCAGAGGAGGATCCCGAGAAGCCTATGCTACGTCAACAGCTCGCCGAGCAGAAGAAACTGGTTGACCAGCTCCTCGCCGAGCGCGCTGCAGAGCAGCGGCCTGTCTACGGTGATCCTAGGCCAGGACAGCAGGGACAGGAACAACCACCCCTCGATGAGGCTCTCCCGGGAAACCGTGATTACGCCGTGTTCGCCGACGGGGGAGAGGCCATTGCCTATGGAAAGAGGGCGCGATATGTTTCACCGCACACTCCCGAGCGGCGTGACTACCTGAGAGACCCCGCTCGGATTCCTCCCGCTGCCCCAAGGGCCGCTCCACCCGCCATCCCACGAGCTGCCGAGTTTGACGACCCGGTCGACGACCCAATTGAAGGGCCATGCAATGCGCTCGTGGTTAGAGATCCTCTCCAGGACTGGAACCCATGTCTGGACGATCCGATGGCGGCACTCATCGCCCGCTTGGAAGCCTTGGAGACTCGGCAAGTGGTGATCCCACCGGACAGCAAGCCATACCCCGCATGGGTGGATGACATGCCGGCACCTCCGGGATTCGGGAATCCCACTTTCGCCCCCTTCAACGAGACTGGAGATCCGGCACAGCATTTGGCCAATTTCAACTCGAGGTGCGGGCCTATGTTGGGGACTCCGGCGCAGCAAGAGGCCGCTAAGCTTCGCTGCTTTTTCCAGACGCTGGAAGGGCCAGCATTTGTCTGGTACAGCCAGCTCCCCGTCGGGTCGATAACTAGCTGGGAGGACCTTCGTAGACAATTCCTCTACCAGTTCAGTTCCACGACCCGGAAGACGAGTATCGCAGACCTCTTCAAGTGCAAGCAGAGGCTTGATGAGCGAGTCGCGGACTTCGTCGCCCGATGGAAGGGTCTCACGTATTCCCTTGACATGCCATTGACTCAGGAGCAGTTGTTGACAATGTGCATCGGGAACATCAAGACCGAGCTGGTCCCTTCCTTGATCACTCAGAATTACCCCGGAGGGTTCAGGGAATTCTCAGACAAAGCTCAACGTCTTGAGGAAGCCCTGCAACAGGCCAGCCAGGCACACCCGCTGCCTCCTATGATTCCTGCAAGGAGAGTAAGCAGGGCTGAGCCCACTGCTGTTGCCCAGATAGAGGCCCCCAGGCCGTTGGAGCTGCTGCCGGCGAAGCCAGCCCCACAGCCTCACAGGAATCCGCCTCCACGAGCTCAGTTCTCGGCCCAGCAGCAGCAGCCCCAGAACCGGCCGGCCCCTCCGCGTAATGTACCGCCACAACCCAGGCGAGATAATCAGGGTCCACCTCCTCGACAGGCCCCTACAGCCCCTCGTCAAGACCATGCTCCCAGGGGCCCGCGATACCTGACTTACTCTTTTCATGAGGATCAGGTCCCCGGTTATTTCCGGAGCGCCCTGGAGCAGAGGATTGTGCGACTTCCTGAGTGTTGGAGGCCAGAGGAGGCACATCTCACGGACAACCCCCGCTACTGCCCTTACCATCGGGCCCTGGGGCACACCATCCAGCAGTGCTATGTGTTTAAGGATTGGCTCCAAGGCCAGATTAACAACAATGTAATCAGGTTGGGCCCAGCTCTAGCACAAGTGGCGGGCGTGTTCGTGGGATCAGATGACGATAGTGGCAATGAGGACGAATGGAAGCAGGTCTCCGACCGCGGATCCCAGAAGTATAATAACTGGATGGCCCGCAAGACGATCATTTGCGCCCATGGAATCATCCGTGCGCGCTTGAATCAGCCTGAGCCCCCAGAATCTGCGGGTGCTGCTTTGGCATCGTCATCCCAGCCTGCCTCGTCCGAGAAGAGCAAACGGCGGCGGCGCAAGAAGGAAGAGTGCGTCCCGCCAGTTCCGCCACTATCTAGCACTCTCGGCGATTTCATGCCCCCGGAGATAGGGATCCCTCCTCGGATCCGCCTAGTGATGGATGATTCGTCCGATGACAGTGTTGGGTACGCTTCGGTTAATACCGTCGAGCTGGTAAATCCCTTTTCGGTTCCCGACGTTGAAGAACACCAGGTGGACCTCCCTAGTGTCCCCGGTCGTCGCCACCGTCGGAGGAGCCGCAACAACAGGAGTCACCGAGGCACAGCAGTTGGTACCTCCAGCCAGGCCGTGCACGCCACTGAGACTAGGAAGCAGGCTCAAGACCGAGCTCAGCGTGCGCAGCCCCCCCATCCGGGGATGGCAGATTCGCCTCCGCCACTGTTTGTGGTGTGGGACCAGGCAGAACCGCCTCATCCGCGTCGCGATCAGCTCCGCCCTGCCACGAGTCCATCCCGGCCTCCTGACCCCAATACGGTGACTACTTCCCGGGCTTCAACCAATGAACAGCGAGATGCGCCAAGTACCAGTCGGCCGCCGGCCCAACCGGCAGGGCCCGTCATGCTTCCAACCGCAGAGCAACCTCCTGCAACCAGGAGCTTGCGCTTGGCCAAAAAGTATGATGTCCTGAAGCACTTGGCCGACATCCCAGCGAGACTCTCCATCCTTGAGGCTCTGCGCATGTCATCTGAGATGCGCGAGGCACTCGCTGAAGCCCTGAAGAGCCCCCTCCAGTTTGAGACATAGGTTGCGGCTACAGAGGCCTTTCACACCGAAACGATTGAGGACGCCGAATGCCAGGCAGTTATCTCGTTCTCTGGTAAGGATGAAGACCCTCCTATACAGGGGAACATTCGTCCGCTGTATGTTACCGGCCAGTTCAATGGCCTTGAAGTCTGACGCTGTTTTGTCGACACGGGGTCCGGGATTAACCTGATTCCCACTCGGACGCTCCGGAGATTGGGGTTGTCTGAGTATGACTTGATTCCCTCCGACCTCAGGATCCAGGGGTACGACCGCACTGAGCAAACTCCGGTCGGCAAGATACGCTTGAAGACCCAGTTCGGTGACTTGGTTTCCAACACCGAATTCATGGTAGTCTCTCAGGACACTGCGTATAACGCATTGATGGGCAGGCCATGGCTCCACCTTCATGCGGCGGTTCCCTCATCATACCACCAATGCCTCAAATACTCCCTTAACGGTCGAGTAGGCGTGCTTCAGGGAGATTCCTCTCCTTTTGCCTCATGTGAAGCCCGTTATCTGGACGCGGACTATTACAAGAGCAAGGATAAGCAGATCCTGGCAGGTGAGGTTGAGCCTGTCGCTGTTGCAAGTGATCCCTGGGCAAGCTTGGATGATGCTTACGTCCTCCCGATTCAACGGTTGGACGTAGCCATGGCCTCGACAGCCTGTGAGTCTCCTGATGAGATGACCGCGACCGCCCGTGCCAGCACCAGTGGCCCAGCAGGATCTGGTAGCCCCAATGCAGTTTCCAACGCAGTCTCTCCCGTGGATGATCCCTCCCCGAGTGGAGAGGACGTGGAAGATGCACCCCCAGCCATTGAGGAGGGCATCTCCGCCACGGTCGATGAGTTAGTACAGGTGAACCTTGGAACCGAAGCAGATCCAAGACCCACATTGGTCAGTGCCTCCATGCCCTCTGATGAGCGGCAGCAGTACGTGGACTTCCTCAGGCAGCACCGTGATGTCTTCTCTTGGGGCTATGACGAGATGATGGGGCTAGATCCTCAGGTAGCCGTCCACCGCCTTGGTCTCCCGGCGAACCATCGCTGGTTCAAGCAGCCTCCCAGGAAGATGCACCCATTCCACGGTGCCATGGTTGAGGCCGATGTTGACAAGATTATCAAAGCCAACTTCGTGAGGGAAGTTCAGTACCCCAAATGGCTGGCCAACATTGTGCCGGTCCGGAAGAAGAACGGGCAGATCAGAGTCTGCATCGACTTCCGCGATCTCAACCGCCACTGTCCGAAGGATGATTTTCCCCTTCCAGTGACAGAACTGTTGATTGACGCCACATCAGGGTTCCAAGCCCTCTCCTTCATGGATGGATACTCCGGATACAACCAAATCCGGATGGCCCCTGAGGATGAAGAGTTCACTGCCTTCAGGGCCCCCCAAGGTATCTTTTGTTACCAGGTCATGCCCTTCGGCCTGAAGAATGCAGGTGCCACCAATCAACGGGCGATGCACCGCATATTCAAGCCAATCCTCGGCCCACTGGTGGAATGCTACGTCGACGACTTGGTGGTCAAATCGTGTCAGCGTCAGGACCATCTCAAAGATCTTGAGAAAGTGTTCGGCTTCCTCCGGTCTCGCTGCCTGAAGATGAACCCGTTGAAGTGTGCCTTTGGGGTCACCTCCGGAAAGTTTCTTGGCTTTGTGGTAAGGTACCGAGGTATTGAGATCAACCCGGAGAAGATCAGGGCGATTAGCCAGATGCCTCCCCCAGGTAACATCCGGGAACTGCAAGGGTTCCAAGGCCACTTAGCCTATATACGCCGATTCATCGCGAATCTGGCCGGCAAGTGTAAGAACTTTTCCCAGCTCATGAAGAAAGGTGCCACCTATGTATGGGATAAAGAGTGTCAGACCACTTTCGAGGAAATCAAGCAGTACCTGCTTCAACCTCCGGTTCTGATGCCGCTTGTATCCGGGATGCCGCTGGTCCTTTATGTGACCACCCTGGAACGGTCCCTTGGTGCCCTTCTCGCCCAGAAGAACAACGAGAAAAAAGAGAATAGCCTCTATTACCTCAGTCGCATGCTCCTCGATGCGGAGGTTAGGTATTCCCCCATTGAGAAGAGCTACCTGGCGCTCGTATTTGCCGTACAGAAATTACGACACTACTTGCAGCACCATGAGGTACAGTTGGTTTCTCGGGTAGACCCGTTGAAATATATCCTGAGCCGGCCTATGTTGACTGGTCGTCTAGCGCGATGGGATTTGATTCTCCAGCAGTTCGACATCAGGTATGTGTCTCAGAAGGCCATCAAAGGGCAAGCATTGGCAGACTTTCTGGCTGCTCACCCGACCTCCGCGGATCAGCCGCTGGATCTGGGCTTTCCCGATGAGGCTATTCTCTCGGTCGATCATGCCAGTCCATGCTGGCAGATGCACTTTGACGGTGCCTCCCGGAGCCCCACCGGTAGAAGACTCGATAATTCTAATCTCAACAGGGTGGGCTTGGGTATCGTCTTCATTACCCCGGAGCAAGCCGTGCTGCCATACTCTTTCTTGTTGTCAGAGGGCTGTACCAACAATGAGGCGGAATACCATGCCCTCATCACTGGCCTCGAGTTGGCTCTCGAGATCGACGTGCCCCATCTGTGTGTGAAAGGGGACTCCGAGCTGGTTATTAAGCAGATCAATGGCGACTATGTTGTCAGGAAGCCGGAACTTGTGCCATTGCTGGAGTGCACCCTCCTTCTGATGGCCCAATTCCCTTCTCGGCCAGAAATTGTCCATATTCCCCAGTCGCATAACGGTCGAGCAGATGCTTTGGCCAGCCTTGCTGCGTCACATTCAGAGCCTGAACAGGATAATCTGATCGTCCGCGTGACGCACCGTAGGCTCATCGCTCCCGTTATCCCGGAGGGAGATCGCGGCTCGTCGGTAAGTAATCTCACCACAGTTGCCTCTATGCCCGGAGCCCCGAGTACCCCAGATATGGCAGTCGAACCAGCCCCTGATTGGAGGACACCTTTGGTTGAGTACCTCCAACATGGTATTCTCCCATCGGATTGAGCCGAGCGTGAGCGAGTTCGACGCCGCGCATCGCAGTTTGCCCTCCAGAGCAGTCCCGGCCTGGAGCAGATCCTCTATAGACGCGGATTTGATGGTGTTCTCCTCCGTTGCCTTCAGGGAGTTGAGATCCCACGAGTCATGCAAGAGGTTCATGCTGGTTCATGCGGTGCCCATCAGACTGGGCAGAAGCTGTCCCACCAGATTCGGAGGTTGGGATACTTCTGGCCCTCCATGATCCATGACTGCATCGAGTATGCCAGGAGGTTCCATGCATGCCAGGTTCATGCGAACTTTGTGCATCGGCCGCCGGATCCTCTCCATACCACCAGGTATTCTTGGCCCTTTGCAGTCTGGGGGATGGACATTGTGGGACCTTACCCGCCGGCGACGGCTCGCCAGTGCCGGTTCATTCTGACCGCCACGGACTTCTTCTCTCAAATGGGCAGAGGCGATTCCGCTCAGAGAGGTCAAATCCTGTTCGATCGCTGACTTCGTGACCTCCAACATCATTTATCGATTTGGAGTGCCTCACGCTATCCTCACGGATAACGGAGCCAATTTCCGAGCAGCCGAGTTGAAGAAGTTGTACGCCAAGTACAACATTCGCTCGAACCATACATCTCGCTATCATGCGTAGGCGAATGGACAGATCGAGGAGTTCAACAAAACCCTCTCTAACATTCTGCAAAAGATGGTTGGTCAGAACAAGAAGAGTTGGCCGGACAAGCTCCCCAACGCCCTCTAGGCTTATCGGACGACGAATCGCAATTCCACCCAGATGACCCCTTATTCCCTAGTGTATGGAGCTGAGGCCGTCCTGCCCATCGAGATCCAGTTACCGTCCTTGCGCACTGCGGTCTACGACCAGCAAGCGCCGGACAGAGCTGCTGAAGCCCGTCTAGTCGAGTTGGAAGCACTGGATGAGAATAGACTGCGCGCTTTGCACAACTTGGAGAGGCATCAAAGCAGAATGGCTCGAGCTTTCAATAATAAGGTTCGCCTCCGCTCCTTCCTGTAGGGTGACCTGGTATTAGCCCTGAGAGCACTGATGATCCCCGGCAGGAAGCCGCCCAAGTTGGAGCCCAAGTGGGAGGGACCTTTTGTCGTCCACAGGGTCTATCCCAATGGCGCGTACTCCCTAGCAACTATGGATGGTGAGCGTGTCACTCCTCCCACCAACGCTAGGTTCCTCAAGAAGTACTTTGCCTGAGTGCAATACGTTCAAGCTGCACGACGTTAAACTGTCTAGCATATCGTCCAAGCTACAAGACGTTAAACTGTTCAGCATTCGTCCAACATGACGTTAAACTGTACCACGTCCACGCTGCAAGACGTTAAACTGCAAGCATCTTCGTCCAACATGACGTTAAACTGTACCACGTCCACGCTACAAGACATTAAACTGCCAAGCATCTTCTTCCTGCATGACGCTAAACTGCACCACGTCCGAGCTACAAGACGTTAAACTGTTCAGCATTCGTCCCGCATGACGTTAAACTGCACTTCAAGAACTACGTGCGGCTTGATTCCCATCCTTATGGGATACGTAGGACCGCCTGAACATTCATGTTTCAGGCCCAGCCCCATCCTTCGGGAATTTCCATCCCATCTCGGGCCCTTGGCCCAGTTGCCTTTGGGTATGCGGCGTATGGTTTGAGCGTGGGGCTATGCCCTCATTCACGTCGGTTTGCTCGCCACGTTGTACGCCCCCCACGTTTGGGGATGCCTTCTGCTCCCCCTTTCTCTTTTCTTCCCGCATGACGTTAAACTGCACTTCAAGAACTACGTGCGGCTTGATTCCCATCCTAATGGGATACGTAGGACCTCCTGGACATTCATGTTTCAGGCCCAGCCCCATTTCCCGGGAATCTCTATCCCGCGTTGGGCCTCTGGCCCAAGTTCCCCTCCTTTTTGTGCGAGGCGTATGGCGTGAGCGGGGGATTATGTCTTCATTCACGCCGGTCTACTGGCCGCGCTGTACGCCTCCCCCGTGTGTGGGACTACCTCACACCCCTCATCGTCCTGCATGACGTTAAACTGCCTCTCAAGAACTACGTGCGGCTTGATTCCCATCCTTATGGGATACGTAGGACCGCCTGGACGCTTGTGTTTTAGGTCCAGCCCCGTCTCTTGGTTGATCACGGGGATCTGCCGTCTTTTGGTTGCTCTCAGGGTGAGTCCTCCGACCCTTTCCGGTGATCTGTTAACATGTTTTGGGTACTTCAGTCTATGACCCGTGGTGTCAGATTCAATCCCGACAAGTCCTGTGTTGCTTTTCGGGCCTTGCGCTTCCTCTTGTTCGAGCCTTCACTCAAAGGGATCCTCGTAAGCGGTTTGGGTACGATGCCTCAGTGCTCTCCTACCGCTCCGGGTCGATTTACCGGCGGGTCCTGGGCCGCAAATCGATATGAATCCTGCGCTTGAGCGGTTGATGCTCGTTTGCTTGCCCCATTCTAGGCTGACGCGATCAGATGTTGTGTTGCGAATATGGTCAGCGACATCCTTGATCGCCATGTCGGCTCTTTCAGGCTCTGAACATTGGTTGCGCAGTCCTCATCACACTCCGCCTCTGTGCATTGTAGTGGAATCTCGACACTCTCTTCATACTGACCTTCAGTACACCTCTACACGTTAGGCAGGCCAACCAGGGTAATGGTGTCTTTCGAGGCTCCCACGATCTGAGCACCAAGGATATAAGCTGATGTCCTCCCTAAGGGCCATGTGTAGCTGGACCCTCGTCCCCATAAGGAGGAAGGAGTCGCCCGAACAATCGCGTTCTGGGCCCAGTATAGCTGGAGGCTAGCATCTCTGCCCCTCGGGTGATGGACATACGCAGGCCCCTATCCCAGGATCCTTATCCTGGAATCGTGCGTGACCGCAGGGCTGGGTATGTTCCCACCTCCGCTGGGTTCGCCATATCGCGATAAGAAGATTCCTCCATGGTCCTACCACACGACCGTAAACTGTGATCGTCTTGGCCGCCCGACGAGAAACGGCACTGCATTGTGATGTTCTCTTCAGAGAACACTCACGTTGGGCGCTGGTTAATAACAATGCCATTTATCAATGCCTTTCATGGCTTGATTGTTGCGGCGACGCTAGGGATTTCTTAATCATAGGCTTGTAGCTACACAAAGAAAAACCATCCACCTTTAAGGACAAACAAGAAATATCAAATGCCGCTTCTTCTGTGTGCGAGGGTCAGACCCGCACCCCTCCCCGCGCTGGTGCCCGATTGTGTTGCGCCGCGCTTCAAGAACTACGTGTGGCTTGATTACCATCCTTATGGGATACGTAGGAACGCCCGGATGTTTGAAACTTCGGGTCCAGCCCCCACCTCTTAAAGATTCCCCCTTCTCTGGGGAATCCGCCGCCTTCGGGTCACCCTCAAGGCGTGTCCCTCGACCCCTTGCAGTGGTCCACCGGTGTCAAGAGTACTCTGGTTTATTGCCAGGAAGGGTCAGGTTCAGCTTGGTCAGGTTTCTTCCACTTTTCAGGCTTCGTGCTCCCTTTCATTTGGACCCATCGCCTACGCCCTGGGTGGAGCCCCCGTGAGCGGTCTAGACACAGTGCCTCAGTGCTCTCCCACCGACTCGGGCTGGTGCCCCCAAGGGCCTCGGGCAGCAAATCGATATGAATCCTGCGCTTGAGCGGTTGATGCTCGTTTGCTGCCTCATTCCATCAACGGTCAGTGCGATATTGATGCTACTTTTCCGCCACGGTCGGAAGTACTCCCATATCGTTACGCCGGTGCCCCCAGTCCTTGAGTGAATGGCCGCATGATTCACATTACATTTTCCACCTCCCATTCTGACCAGGCGAAACCTCGACACTCTTGACACTATCCCTCAGTGAATCTTCGCATATCCAGGGGATAGGACCACGATGTGGCGTACTTTGAGGTTCCTATGGTCCGAGCTCTAAGACCTTAAACTAAGATCTACCCCTATGGTCCTTGCTCTAAGACCTTAAACTAAGATCTCCCCTAATCGGGGTTCTACGTCCTGCATGACATTAAACTGCACTTTTAGAACTACGTGTGGCTTGATCTCTAGCCTGATGGAGTACGTAGGAACGCCCGGGCATCTCGACTCGGGCCCAGCCTCAGGGATCGCTATGTCCCGCCCTCCTCGTCGCCGGCCGTCTGGCCTGGCTTCTGGTAGAGTGGTGCAGTTGTGATATTCTCCCCGATCCAGCTCGGGATGCCCCATTGCAATGATGGGAAGCGACAGTTTCCTCGTCAAAGGGGTTCTGTCTGAGAATTGGGGTGATTCACGGCCAGATTAGTGCATCCGCCTAATACGCTTTCCCCACGGTGGCGCAATTTTGAGAGCGTTGGATTCTGTCTGAACAAATCATCACTTCGTCCCACGCTTCGCATGCCCTGTTGATCTGGATTTCCACCCTTGTGCCTGAAGGAACCCCCAAAGTGGCATTGATGATGACATGTGATCCGCCTCCTGCAATATGAATGATGACCTTCGGTCCGTCTATTGCAGTAGTATGGTCGATTGATCCATATTCCGCTTGCCGTCTTGGGCATTTCCTCGAAGGCCGACCGTTGTGGATTTCTGAATTCGGGACACGCGATTCACCCTTTCTCATTCCCTATGTTCGGATAAAATCTCAACGCCCCTAGCATTGTCCCGCTCGTGTGTCGGAACAAGTTGGGGGGATGATACATTGATTAGGCTTGAGGTCTCCTTTCCTAGGAATGACCTCCCTCTTTTCTTTAGAAATCCAGGCCCAATTGTGGATGCCTGAAGCTTGGATAACGCTCCCGCGAGACAATGAATTGTGGTTGAGCATGTTAAGCCAAAAGATGCAGATAAATATATTGGTTCATACAAATGGATCGAAATATTGTGTAGTGGAAGCCAATGTTCTGGGAGTGGAAAAAAAAAGACCCTAGGGATTAGCGTGCTGAATAAGTCTTTCTAACGCCGCTACCCTTTGGCTGGCGGCCTCCAGAGCTGCTTATCGCTCTCTGCATGCCCTCTCCTCATCGGCGGTCGCAGCACGCAGTTCGTCGATTCTGGCCTGTGCACGCTCCCGCTCGACTTGGAGTGTGACCATCTGCTGGCCCGCCTCCGTCAGCTGTACCTGGGCGTCAATCAGCTGGGCCGTTAGTTGCTCCACAAGCTCAGTGCACGTTGCGACGAAGGCCTCCTTCTCTGCCGCCTGCCCTTCGAGACGCCGGACTTCCTGCTCCGCCGCGAGGAGCACCCGCGTGTTCTCCGACATGTCCCGACATTGTGCGACGTCGGCACGTCGGCGGCTCTCGCGCATCTTTTCGGCCATGAAATCACGGACCGTCAAATGGAGGCGCTGAGCATCAGCTCCCCCGGCACACAAGAAGCGCAGCCAGGTTTGAAGTGATCCCATGCGCCCCAGCCACTCCGATGGGTCTCGCTTGAGGAAGCGCTGGATGCACTTCCACCCCCTGCGTCGCGCTATCCGGCTCTCCTCGACCGCCTCTGCGTCTGAGTCGTCCATCTCCTCGGGGTCGGCAGGCCGGTAGGTAGGGAAGGCAGCCAGCAGGTCTGCTGCGGGGTCCGCCCCAGGGCTGTCCTCACGGGGGATAGGTTCCCCAACATCTGGGCTGCCTTCTTCTCTCTCCCCAGCGGCGCTGACACCCTCGTCAGCCCCCGACCTCTCTCCGATGGCAGCACCGCCGGCGTCCGCTGCCCCCTGATCAGCAGTTGGTGGGGCCGGCTCGGTGTGGAAAGTCTGTTCCGGAACAGGCGGCATGTCTGCCTCCGGTCCACTCATGGATGGCCCGGGTTCGGCAGCCCGACGAGCCTCCAGTGTTGAGATCACTGCGCAAGGCATGCCATGGTTAGTCACGGATCGTCAACGGCAAGCACCGACAGTAAGGTAAGGAGACTTACAGGAATCCAAGGCGTCATCTTCCGCTGTCCCGGCCGCCGCAAGAGCAATTGCAGCAGGGGACCCCTCAGCGCTTGTCAGTTCAATGATGGGTGTCTGGCCCCCGCCTTGTCCTGCTGGCGCCTCTCCTACTCCTGCTGAGGATGCCTGACCAGCATCCGTGCACTCCTGAGAAAGGTGGAGAAATGGGTTAGAAGCTTCATAAGAGAATGGATGAAGCAGGTTGAGTATTGATAGAAGCGGACCTCGAGGAGCTCAGTGACATCAACATTGTCAGAGCCGGCCACCTCACCGCTCTCCCGCGGGCTCCCCTGATGGGACCTTCCCTCGGAGCCTTCATCCTCCCCCATATCCTCCTCTTCCTCGGAGTTGTCGTTACTGTCATCTTCCTCCGATGGCATCTGTTCTGGAGCAGGATCTAGACCGAGCATCACCTTCACCAGAAGGGACGGCTCCGCACGCTGACCACGTTGGCGCGCGTACTCGTCCATGGCCGTCAGATACGCATACCGCCGGTGGAAATTCACCCTGTCGGAGACCTGGAGGCGCCCGACCTCTGGCAGATGGATTCCTTCGCTGGTTATCTTCTGCCATATGATTTCGGTCCCCAGCGACTGCCGCAGGGTCTTCTAGGCCAACCACAGCGCCGGGAAGACTGCGTCGTGGGAGGGTTCGAGCAGACGCCTTACCTGCTTCCCGGGCCGCTCCTCGACCACCGCACTTGCCCCATCTCTGGGCGCTGAGGCCGTGGCGGAAGCCTGCAATGTGCCCGCCGCCGAAGTCCCTGCCCGCGCCGGCTCCGCTGCTTGGCGCACCTCCGTTCTCCCCCGTGTGGCGGCGCCTCGCCTCCTTCCTTGACGCCCGGTCTCCGCATGGGTGACCTCGAGCCGCCGAACTGGCTTCCGTAGAAGCCCCTCGGGGTACGCGATGGCCCAGTGTTCGGCGTACTCGGTTGCCAAGCCTGCGTCGACCCCGGTATGAGGGAGAGTGATGACCTCGCCAGAGCCGAAAGCGACAAACATCAGCCACATCTGGCAAAGGACGCAAGGGTTCGTCTCCTCCCGGACAGCAGTGAATACCCTCTTCGGCATCCGTTGAAGTCACCCGAACTGCCTGGCGAACCGGGTTGGCACGTAGGCCTCGCAGATCACCTTCCAGTCGATCCGAGCCACGAGCACCCCACCCCGCATGTTCAGGGGGTACTCGTGCTGCTCCAGCGGACCCTGCCCGTTGTCGATCATCTGGCCAATGGGAGTGGGGAACGGGCTGAAGTTGAAATTGGCATTATTTCCAATCCGAATCCTCACGCCCTCCTCATTCAGGGTCATCGGAGCGACCCCCGTGATGTTCAGCAGGGAGGGTCGCAAGCCGTTTCCCGGAGGAATGATGGCGTTCGGAAACGTGTACCCACCAAGGTGAGCAGCCACCCACCCGTGGAAGAATTGGAAGGGCCGACAGATCCTTCATGGCGACCCCCCTCGCGAGATGCGTCCCAGGATGGAATACAGCTTCGCCAGTACTGGGACCCCGAGGTTGTATCTTTTATTGGCGGCCATAGCGCCCGCCATCGCCAGTGTCGCCGGGCGGACGCCCATTCTCGCGTCCCGCACTAGCAGGAGCCACCCACTCAGAAAGGCGGCCAGGAACGCCGCGTACCGGACATTTGGGTCCTGGGCCTCGATGACGCGGTACCCCCATGAGCGGTAGTCGCCCGTCTCCAAGACCCGCCAGTACGACCCGTTCCGGCTCCTCTGAGCCGCGGTCGGGCACCGCTTCCCCCTGCCTGGCATCTTGACCGCCGGGTCATGCTCCAAGAACTGGCCGAACCACTCCTTGTAGGCTATGTCCTTGTGGAAGTCCTTGATCCTGAGCCACTGCGTAGCCAGGTCAAGTAGATGCCATGTCAGAATGGGAGTCCGTGACCTGTCTTCCCAGATGTTCTTCGGGGGCAGGAACTCATCGTACTGGTAACCCTCCAGCGGGATGCCTCCGATGCAGTGGATGTCCCAGAGACCGATGCCGACCTCCCCATAGTGAAGATGGAAGGTGTTGGTATCTGGGGACCAGCGGGTGAACAGCTCCGGCCCGATCTCGGACTGCTGGTAGAAGTGGAACTGCGACGTCCACACCGCCTCAAACAGGCCGATGTACCGTAGCTCTTCCGCGAAGTGATCGCAAGTGTGGCGTACCCAGAACGCCCAGGCCCACTCACTGGTGAAATTGCCCCCAGACCGCAAGTCCCAGTCCTTCAGCCAGCCCTTGGTGTCGTTGGTGACACTCTGGCGATATGTGCTCGAGTAAAGGGCTGGAGAGTTCTCCGCAGTAGGCTCACTTCCGACGATGGTTCGCGTCCTCGGGTTCAGGACATAGACATCTAAGTGTCTGGTCTCCCTGGCAGGATGCCCATTGTTGGTGATGTTATAGCGGGGAAGCTCGTCCTCCCGAGTCACCCAGGTCCGTGGCACATCAATCTCGAACCCTGGCACCAGAACCTCATCTAGGATGCCAAAGTTCCAGAGCGGCAGGTTGTCCGACATCGGATATGTCTTCTGGGCCGGCGTCAGCAAGTCGAACAAGGATTGATTGTTGGAAACAACCTCCTTGGCTCCGTAGACCTCCTCGTTCGTCGCCACCTTAGCTCTGCGAGTGGCGGCATCCCCCTCATTTCCTTGATTCGCGGCCATCTCAGAAGCTCCGGGAGTCGTGCGGGTTAAGGGATGAAGCGTGCGGAATCGGAAGAGGATGGTAGAGAAGTTTTAGAGTTGGCGCGCAATCCTAGTGGACGGCGTGCAATCGGGAAGTCCGTCGCGTAAAACCCCGGATGTTCGCGCAAAATCAGCCGAAATCCGGAGAGGTTTGCGCGACGAACGGGTGAATTCCGCGCCGGAAAGGGCAATTTCGCGCACGAGAGCTCGAATGCTTATCACGCAGAAGGCCGGTGTACGGTGCGAGGGACCCAGGCCCCTATTTATAGGCGAGTCCGGGAGTCCGCGCTACGCGGAAAGTGCTTTGCGCGACCACACCGGTGAATTTCGCGCCTGACGCCCTTTTTCGCGCGCCGCGGCCCCGCGCCACCCAGGACTTCGGCATTCCGGCGTCTCCCTCGGAACCCGATCGTTGTGATTTCTCGCCGATTAGATTCCGAGGGGGGGCTTTTGTAGACGCCGGAAAAGTCCGTTGTTCCCAAACAAAGCTCCGGATGCGGAAAGCGAGGTCATATTTGGAGTCGGAAGCATGTTTCGGAGGGCCCAGAGGCCTTGCGCGGAATTTTGGAGACCCCCGCGCAAAGTTGACGAGCCGCGCGCAAACCTCCCGGGATGCGCGCAATGCGCTGGGCCGGCGCGCAATTTTGCGCACCCGCGGCCCGCGCAACTCCCTTCCGTGCCGGGCCCGATTCCGCGCCCGCAGAGAGGATTTCGCGCCCGCGAACCGGATTCCGCGCCCGGGGTTGCCTATAAATATAAGGCGACCCCCGACGTTTTGAGGGTTGCCGGAAGTCGAAAGGTCTCTCGTGCGCGCAATCCAACCCCTTCCGCGCGCAATGCCGATCTTCAGGTAACCTCCTTTCTTTCGCGCAAGAAATCCTTGGGGTTCGCCTTCGCGCGCAATTCCTTCGGCTCCTTTCCTTTGAATAAATCTTCACCCAAAGGCATTCGCGCGCAAAAGAAGCCTCTTGCGCGCAATTGCCCCCGGGGTGCGCACAATCCAGCCCGATTGCGCGCACCCCCCCCCCCTTTCAAAGTGGCCATTCGTTAAAGAATGATCCGTTGCCCCCGCGCGCTATCTGATGCCCGGTGCGCGCAATATCTATCTTCCGCACGCAAAGCGCTGGCTCAATTGCGCGCCAGCCCGCCCATTTGCGCGCCGACCCGCGGTATTGCGCACCAAGCTCCTCTTTTGCGCGCAATCCGCCGGGGTCGCCCCCTTTGACCCCCTGAGGGTACCCGCCGGCGTGGCGCCCGATGATCCTCATCCCGGGTGCCCGCACCGTGCGTTGTCTTCCCGTGCGGCCCTCCAGGCTTGCGCAAAGTGACACGGACCCCTTGGCGGCGCCATCCTTGTCCAAGCTACAAGACGTTAAATTGTTCAGCATTCGTCCAACATGACGTTAAACTGTACTTCGTCCGCGCGACAAGACGTTAAACTGCCAAGCATCTTCGTCCAACATGACGTTAAACTGTACTTCGTCCGCGCGGCAAGACGTTAAACTGCCAAGTGTTTCGTCCAACATGACGTTAAACTGCATTCGTCCTCAACACACGACGTTAAACTGTACTTCGTCCGGCAAGACGTTAAACCGTCCGCTTCACCCGATCTCGTCCCCTGCACGCAGGGTCCCCCCGGTTTTGATGTGGCCCCCACCCGCTCGTCTCTGCAGGGATGACGGGATTGCCCCTCTTTAGGGACGATTCATGGAGTGGCCTTCGCCCACGGGGGTAGAGTGTTACAAACAGAACGAACTACGTGGACTTTGATCCCTGTCTCCTAAACAGGGTACGTAGGAAGCCTCTCCGAGGTTCAAGCCCACCACCTGGTCGTCCCGGTCGTATTCACGTCGGTTCGTCCATCAGTGGACCCCTCCCGGGTTCACACTTGCGTCGATTCACCTATGAGTCCGCTCTTGTGGGGGACTGTATATGTGTATCTCCAATGCGCTTCCCCACTGCCTTCTTCTATTTTTCTCTTCAACATCCAGCATGATGTGAAACTGTGATCCACCCGGCCGTTCCATCCCCCTCTGTGCGAGGTGGTTCGATTCAATCCTCCATCCGGCGGCCTCGATCTCTTCGTGAGTCGGCTTGCCAAACGTCCAGCATGACGTGAAACTGTGATCCACCCGGCCGTTCCATCCCCCTCTGTGCGAGGTGGTTCGGTTCAATCCTCCACCCGGCGGCCTCGACCTCCATGTGAGTCGGCTTGTCAACGTCCAGCATGACGTGAAACTGTGATCCACCCGGCCGTTCCATACCCCTCTGTGCGAGGTGGTTCGGTTCGATCCTCCACTCGGCGGCCTCGATCTCTTCGTGAGTCGGCTTGCCAACGTCCAACATGACGTGAAACTGTGATCCACCCGGCCGTTCCATCCCCTCTGTGCGAGGTGGTTCGGTTCAATCCTTCTCCAGGCAGCCTCGACCTCCTCGTGAGTCGGCTTGCCAACATCCAGCATGACGTGAAACTGTGATCCACCCGGCCGTTCCATCCCCCTCTGTGCGAGGTGGTTCGGTTCAATCCTCCGCCCGACGGCCTCGACCTCTTCGTGAGTCGGCTTGCCGACGTCCAGCATGATGTTAAACTGTATATCCGAACTACGCTAACTTTGATCCGCGCTAACGCGCGGTACGTAGGAAGCCCCTAAGGGGTCCAAGCTCTTCACTCCATCATCCATCTTGATCCTTACCCGGGCCGCCACATCCCGGTGGGGTCATGCCATTTCATTCCACTCCACTTCACTCGAGAAGCCGCCCATGTGCTGGCCCCAGCGTCGGAGGTTTCCCGCAAGGGGTTCTGTCATCTGATCCACTTCTCGTATTGATCAGTTCGATGCCGTCCCCGCTGGACGTTAAACTCGCGGCATACCCCGTGTTAAACATGGGAAGCTGAGGAAAACCTCAGGCAACACAGTTCCCCGTACCCGGCATGGGATGCCTCAGGCCATCGCGCCTTCGAGAAGCCCTATTAGGGACGGAAGGCAGACATGCAGAGTCGCAGTCCCCGACACCCAGAGCCACCTGGTCTCCTCACCGCAGGTTGCTGCCCCGACCAGACTCCTTGGAGCGTCTGGGAGGAAGCAGCGTAATTAACCGGTGTCCATGAAGATATGGCGCCGGGAACGAGATTCACGAACATTCTTAAATCTATGAGGGAGACCCGGATTAGGAGACGAGTTCCCAGGAGACGTCCACAGAAGGAGGAGCCGACATCCCATCATCCCGGTTTCGATCAAGGAGCAGACTCCCCTGAACAAGGGACGGATGCCGCCCGCCTTTAGAGAGAGGGACTGTGGGGCCACAAGCCGCGCACCCATCCCCTCAGGTCGACGGGCGCACGCGCGAACGCGTCCTGGCGGAACAGCGTCGGAACAGAAACCCGACGCACATCCGCACCGAAACAATCTCTATCCCATACCACTTTATTTTTAAATTATGACATCATATTCTTAACCTAGGTTATTCATGGTCATTATTCGAATCTTCACGATGGTTCATATATAGTTAATGAATTTCCAAAATATATACCCCATGACTATCAAACAATTGTGTTTCATGGCTGATTTTCATGCACCATGTTATAAATTACTCTATAAAAATGAACCTTTTTGAGTTCTTACCCTTGGTTACCTCTGTAACAGAGTCACATCCTCTTATATTAACTATAAAGAGAACTAATTTATTATAAACCAATAAATATATCATTTTCCAAAATTCTAGGACATTTTCCTGCAATTTCACAAATCATTACACTTAACCTTCAATATATCCCAAGAAATGTCCCTATAAATAGCACTAGAGATCTCACTAAAGTTTTATCATCCTTGATTCCAAAAAATAACTAAACGTATCCTATAATACTAACTGTAGTGACCCAAATTTCTCATACAAAATATTTTACATCTTTTTATATAAATATTTATTACATTACACAAACAAACATCGTAGTATCATAATGTTATAGGTCATTTATACACTTGGTACACTGTATTTTTATATATGTAATGATCTTAAATGTTTCCCACAAATATCTTCCGATTTAGAACTATTAATATTCATGCCCTTCTTAAAACCATTCATCAAGACCTGGGGAAAGGAAACATAAGAATGGGTGAGATCAGATTCTAAATTAGTGTTCACAATGAATAATATGTAAACATAACATTTAAATAAGAGTCTGTCAATTTGAGAATGACATATGAAAATAATACCCTTCATATCAAATATCAAAATATGGATTCATGACATTATTATTGTAATTTAATAATACATGAAGCATAGTTATATAAAATAACAAGGTGAATGAGAGAATAACATTTATATAATCCATATCATTTTTAAATACACATAAAAAAACAAATTATTTCCCTATTAGTAAATGATCATTTATAAAACTATCAAAAGGGAATTGTTTCACTCCTCAAATTGTCATAGTAGTTAGTTTTCACTCTCATGACTATCGTAGTGGGTAGAGTTTATTACTAAACTAGGTTCACAACCAATTAAAACACTTTTTATCTCATGAGATAATAATATTTACCAAATGAATTGGAGGAATATATTTGTCCAACTCATTTTTGGTTGAACCTAACCACCATTCTTGGTTATAACATTACCACTATCACATAATTTATAAATATGTTTTCTATAAGATCATTAAACATTCATCATACTAGAACCCATGATGAGAATGGGTTTCTTAAAATTTAATAATAACAAAATCTTTATAAAAGAAACATGTTTCAAGAATCATTTCATTATTTCATCAAAGCATAACCCTCGTAGAAAGTAATGGATTTCATAATAATTTTATCATTATATAACCCATGGAATAGAAAAACATTATCTAATAATATTTTTATCATAAACATAAACCATCTAGCTAAATAAACAGTATCATATCCTTAGATCGTATCCCATAAAAAACAAAAGTAACATCAATGGATGTCATCAATGATGGAAAATGTATTCGAAAGATCACATGGAAAATTTCTTGTGGAAAATAATATTTATTAGAAAATAATATATTGTAAATAATTATAGTTAAAATAATTTAGAAATACTTTTCCATGAAAATAACCTAGTGAATTTATAAATGATGACTTAAACATTATTTAAAAAATTTATTACTAAAAATCTCATTTATACTTTGAAAAATAATTTTTAAGACATGAAGAATTTTTAAAATAAATATATTTGAAAATATATGTGAAAACATATAATGTAATATTAAAATAATACAACATTCTTGATAGTGGGAAACCCAATTTATTTCGTACACATTAAACATTTATTCCTTTCATATTTCTATTAAAAGAAAAATGGAAATTATTTCGAAGATGTCTTCAATATTCCATTCATAACATTTAAAAAATTATCAAACATGGGTATAAATATCTTAATTAAATCATTTTAATATTTTTAAAAAACTTTTTTGTACTCATGTTTAGAAAATATGGTTCTGGAAGAAAAATGGGGTTTCTACCAAAGAGAGAAACAAATATGATCATTCCTGAGTAAATTCTTTTGAATTCGTGAGTACATAAGAGAGAGATATGTGGAAATTTTGTACTATCAAGAATTAACAATATGAGAAGAAAATTACGAGTTTATTGATGGATGGATCATTATATGTTTTCCTTAGATGTGAAAACATAAACAACCTTGATAAATGATGAGATTGTATCATAAAACCGTTACCACTGTGGTAATATTGAATCATAACCGTCATGAAATAATAACATTAAAATAAAAATAATATATCATGAATAGAAATATATTCAGGATATAATATTTTAATGGGGAATTATATACACCTCATAAAACTGATAGGTGTATAACCAAATATATATATCAAAGAATAAAAATTGAGACATGATTCCCTTAGCAATCTAGGTATTTTGAGTCGTACTCCCCATGAAAGAGATATTATAAAATTGACATGTAAATAAAATTAATTTTCATTAGAATAATCATAAAATACTTTCATGTTCAAAACAAAAAGATAACCACTGTTACATATTTCATGTATCTCACAAATATAAAAAGGGAGATGAAAATCTCTTACCATATGTCCTAAATTATTTTGTGCACATTAAAAACTTCGATATAATAAATATAGGTATATTATAATTATATTAAATAACCCTAATAATATGAATACTAATATATATTATCTATGTATGATCTTTTATTTCCCATTTAATAAAAATTCATTGCTAAAATAAAAATTTGGGTAGTAAATGATTTTTTATGTGTGTTTGGATTTTTTAGTTTTTTCCGATTAATTTAAGCATGGTCCCATAATATGACTAATTTTAATAATGTTATAAATATAATATATATTCGTTATTTATGAATTTAGATTAATCCATTATATATAGATAAAAAGTATATAAATTGTTCATGGAGACAGTAGGTTTTATATACGAATGAGAACTATTTCCATTTTTTGGATTGGAGAAACAAAAAAAAAAGTTAAATAATATATTATATTTTAAAAATAATTTTTATTACATATATATAAGATTTTTTATTTAATAATTTCTTTATTAACTACCATGTAAATCATATGTGATGAATGAATCACATCACTTTGCGAGCTAGTAGTCTACAGTAAACATGGGAAATGTTATCTTTTTTATTTAATATAATGGAAAGAAAGAAGTTAAATGTGATATTATAATTCAATATGTATAATAATATCATTACTATAATATATAAAAATTTCATTATTATTTCCATCCATGATAGGTGGTGATGGAAATTGAATAACGTCAGTTCACGAGGCTGGTGTCATCCACATAAATAAATGATAATTCCAACTTCCATTTCATGGAAGTGGATTTGGTTGTAAGTCACACCCTTAATATAACATAATACCATTATATGGAAGATATTGATGATCTTATATCATCCTGGTTTAATATTATCAGAAGGAGGTAGAAGATGAAATAAAATAAAAAAGCTCGTTGAAGACCGTTACATCTTTTTTAGGCGACCTCCTTTTGCTTTCACAAGAAGCGTTCCTATGATGGATTTATA
The DNA here is from genome assembly GCA_963277665.1 of Viscum album. NCBI lineage: Eukaryota > Viridiplantae > Streptophyta > Magnoliopsida > Santalales > Viscaceae > Viscum > Viscum album. The sequence continues at coordinate 79,418,309 of OY728139.1, forward strand.
ATACAAATAATGTTCTAAGATGAGGTGATTAAATTAATTTAATGATATTTTTAGGTATTATACTAACTAATGGTTTTGGATTTGTCAATTGGAGAGGATAAGGGTGGCCTTTTATAAGTGAGGTGAGTGGTACACTTGTTGTTTTTCAAAGAATAAGGTGTACCCATGTCTTTAACCTTCTAAAAGGATCCCAAATGAACCATTATTGGAAATATATTATATAATCTCAAAATATGTCTATAAAATGGGTTTTTAAAACTTTTTGGTAATTTTAAACACATATCCTGTTAGTTTAACCCCCAATTACACCCATTTCGACATTAACAACATTAATTAATTTTTACTATTTTTATTATTCAATATGGAAATAAATTATGTTGGACATTTTAGATTATATAATTTTTTAGATTAAAAATATGGAATCCTTTTTCAAAATTCTATTCACATATGTGAAAATTTTTAATTTAAAAAGTAAACTCACAGACACAATGACAATGTGGTTTTCCAAAGAGAAAAAGCACAAAAGTTTAAAAAACTATATTAAAATTAAATATAAAATTTATTAAAATAAGAAAAATTGTATTAATAGATATATAATTATACTCATTTATCTTTTAAAATCATACTAATACAATTTCTATCTATTTAAATATTTTAAATGAAATAAAAAATCTTAATACAAAATTGCATTTGTCACTATTCATTGATAAATATATCTTTTCAAAAAACTATCCAAACAACACTCAAAAATAATTTTTACACGATGATTTCCAAATTAATATTTCTGTTTTTTATAAATATTTTAAATGTGATAAATAATAAATTAAAAATAAGTACACAAAAGGTGACAAAACAACATTTTTTGAAAAATTATTTTTTAAAACATTGAATTGGATTTATTCTTTTCAATTGTCTTGAAAACATATAAAATGAATGTTAAATATTTTATTGAATATATAATATATTGTTTTATTTAAAATTATCCCAAAATATTGTTTATTAATTTTATTGAGGTAAAAAATGATTGTTTTCATAAATAAAGTTTTTCAAAAATAATATTTCCTTTATTTTCAATTTTTTATTTCTAAATAATTGGTTATAGATTAATTATTTTTATATAAATATATAAAGAATATATTTTAAAATTTCATTTGATATTATTCATTATCACTGTTTCAACAGTTAGGTGATAACAATAATATTAAATAATAATTTTTTCATATAATGGTACATTTCGTTTTAACTCATTGTTGTGTTTAACGTAAGATAAATTCTATGTTTCTTATATGAAAATCTAAAATTAGTGTTGCATGTGTTGTTATATAAAATCTCTATTACATGTAATTTAAAATATCAAAAGGATTAATTTAATTTTAAATAGTAAATTTCACCAAATGTCGATGAGTTGCACAACTAAATGATCTACCCACAGAATAGCTATTCATGCACTCCCCGGTTCATACCTCTCTAGTACATATTATTCTAGCTCCAATATACCACTAACTCCAAAATAAAAAACATCCAACTGATACCATTCATAAATAAACCACCCCAAGTTGACAGACCTCCTCACCCATGATGGCATGTCACCCATCCCTAAAGCGCATTCTCGATTACCATGATATGGTGACAAGCATCGTGCATAAACAACTATCAACTACGAATGATTTCATGAAAGGTAAACTGGAATTAACCATCCATAAAATTGGATATCCACACTAATATCATCATATCCAATAATAAATGAAAAAAGATACAACAAACAATGATAGACATCATTATAAAATGTGCCATAATTTGACACATATACATAGTTTCTCAAAATAAACAACCCAAACTCAAAGAAAATGGAAAAACTCAAAAAAATACCTAAAACCACAATGGGTAAAAAAAATCACTCGACATGAGTCTATCCTAATGATACCACCTCTCCTCCACAAAACTCTTGGGTATTGGTAGTCAAAAAGAGATACCATGGAAAATGGTTCCCTCTTTGTTACTTATGTCCTTCAGAATAATATATATAAATTCATCAAATAAACCAAGATGTTTATATGGAATTATTCCTTGTATTATGACCTAAAAGAATGTATTTAATTATTTTACCCATAAAAACATATAAACTAGTTTGAAAAAAATTTCAAAACTAAACCACATTGAAAATATTCCATTTTATAATAACCCTATGAGATCCATTTGGTTTACCATTTCAAAAAAAGATTTGGTTTTCTAAAACAACTTCAAAAAATGATCAAATAAATAAACAAGGTCACAAGGATAAAAATCTTCAACATAACCCAAAATTCAAAATAAATATGGGATAAACATCAATATTATATAATAATTTTAATAGAAAATGAAAATTTAGAATAATACATTCCATCAAATCATGATGTACCAAGTCAAATGAATAAATCATATAATCTAATCCAGTATGAATAATGTACACCTATGGGATCTAACCATCAAATGTATAATGAGTGAGAAAACAATTATACTAGATATAGGAACAACTAAAGATCTTTTAGTCTTCATCAGGATAAACATGGAATCTTACATAGTCTTAATTTTTTAAATGATCTCCCTATCCTATAGAAACCAAATTGGAGGCTAATTTGGTCCTTTCACTAATGGACTATATGAACATTTTGAAAACCAATATGGAATATTTCACATTCTCCCCTTTGGAGTCTCATAGGATCACTCAAACAAATTCCTCGATTATACCCCAGTCATCCTCTGCGTTATTCCATAACAACACATCCATAAAAAAGGTCCCCATATCAATCCAGTTAAGGAATAATCCATTTTATAAACAATAATTGCCTAATTTTATCGTAACAAAATTATAATGGTAAATCCATGTATATTACCGCTTTAGAAATACTTTTATAATCACAAATCATATTTTAGAAGCTTTATCAAACACTTGGTCATCATACAAGCCATGCCCACTTGGTAAATCCATATTTTATACCATAATTTTCAATTTGATCTGAGAAATAATTCAAACATGGATTATTCACCATTCGTAATTCATTTAAATTTAAATTTAATAAAAAAATGGTGATTAGAAATTTATAATTATGATATAGAAAACACCCTTAATTAGAGACACATACCTTGGATTTGGTACAAAGCTCATAACCTCCAACGACAACCATCTAAAAGAGATAAAACAACGTATGATAAACTCAATCCATTATAAATAAAATAATCCCCCACCCCACCACCACTATACATACAATATATTCTTCCAACTTCACCCCTAGGGTTACAAAAATCTAAACAAATAAAATAATAAGTCTTGGGGAAGGGAAGGTATCAATAAAACATGAAGAAATAATCATTCCTCAGTCCAAAACAACAAGAATCCATGAGTTAATCCACTAAAGAAGCGGGAAATAAGCTCTATACTAAGGGTGGAGGGATTCACATGATGGGGTAGAATAATGAGTTCCAAAGGAAGAAAACCTAATAGGTTCTGTCATAACCCATCCCCCGGGGCCCGTGTCGTGACTACCCCAAGCCCGCCTTCCGTAGACCAGGGGCTGACCCCTAGCACTGAAAGTCGTATTCCCTAAAACTGAGAAGGCATTGCCTTTATAACTATAAACACACACAACCAAGCACACAAGAACATACGAATACGAGTAAACTATATATTAAACAGGGTGTGTACAGTAAGAAAAAGGGGAAAGAATACAGGCCCAACTAGAAAGTACAAGAAAACTTGATTGTACAAGTAAACTTAACAGCCCCAGTGAACACCCGCCAAGGAAAAAACATGAAGTGTAGGTACATCTCTCGAACAGTCATCTCTACGGTATGCCATGTCGAAGGTCCACCTCCATGCTACCTCCAGTCATGGTACCCTCTTCTTCAGTCAGCGTTGTTTGTCTTCTGAACCAAACACAACAAGGTGCGGGCATAACCTGTGTAGGGGTGAGTATAATGATACTCAGTAGGGACCTCGAGACCCTCAATGGTCTCACAAAATACTCAATTGATAAACTGCAAACCATGAAAACAACCAACAACCCTACTTAGGTATATTCCCATATATATACCTAAGTTATAACGTATACCGATCTCATTCATGTGGAAACTCAATGTCCATGTCCTTAGCCAAAGTAAAATTGTTCCACGATGGAAAGAATACCACGAATGTAATACCACAAAGGTAAGTACCACAAAGGTAATTCCACACAGAAGAATACCACAAAGGTATCACCATGATGGTATGCACCACGAAGGTAACATCACCAAAGTATGTACCACAATGGAAACACCAAAAAGGTAAGTACCACATAGGTAATTACTCACAGAAGAATTCCACAATGGTATCACCACAAATGTATGTACCCCAAAGGTAGGCCACAAATAAGATTACCACGAAGGTAAATACACATCTCACACCTGGTATTACATAGGCATGGTAGTAAAGTTGATTAGATGTAACTACTGAATCATCTTACTCTATTAAGAGGAAGACCCACGTAGGATCCTAAATCATCAGACCCACGTAGGATACAAGATAATCCGACCCACATAGGATCCTAGAACATCAGACCCATGTAGGATCCTAGGGTAGTCCCATGTGGATTTCCTAGAATGTGTCTAAGTGGGACTCTCCAACACATACCCATGAAGGATCCCAAATCATAGACCCACTTATGATCCCAATGCACAAAACCACACTGGATCCCTTTCCTATGTTACAGCCAACCATAGGGTTCCGGCACTATGCTCCCTTGATTTGAGGAGGGTTTTCTCCTCAATCCATATGTCAATACTATAACTTCCATGAATACCCATTAAGAAGAATCCCAAATGACCGCTATGTGATAGGGTTCTCAACGCAACATATAGTGCATCAATCGGGCTCCCGATCTGTAAGTTATTGGCCTTTTAATACCGAGGGCCCAGTTAGATTCGTGTTCGATCCAACCCTGTCTAACCCCAACATTATCCAATATTCAAGTGGGGTATACCAAATGGACTGTCTAGATCCAAGGTTTCTGGTGCCGTAGATGGTTCATCAAACGGATTTGCGTAGCTCATGTTATGGCCGAAAGAGGTAAAAGGGACGAAGCTAGTCTGGGTCCGGTCCGACTCGGTCCGACTAACCCGACCTGACTCTGCCTGGGCAGACTTGACCCAGTTTGGTTCGCCCGGCCCGACCCATTTTCGGCCTTGGGTCCTACCCGGCTTGCCAACGCAGCCCGTAGTGGGGCCCGCGATGGGCAGCCCGGGGCATGCCGGACGACCAGCCCTCCTATGCGGCATGGTCGCGTTCTACACCACCATCGATGGCCGAAAATGAGCTGGCCTCCATCCCCTCACCGCCGCGGTACAAGGCCGCGACTCCTACACATCACCGCCTCCCCTTCACCGGACTAGTCGTGCATCGTCCACCGCCCTTGCTCCATCATGACCAACGGCCCGCGGCCCATCTCTAGCGGTGTGGTCTTGTCGTCGTCGTCTTCGTAGCCAACCAGGGTTTCGGCCGCTGCTCTCGAGTGCTTCCGGCGACGTTCCACGAGTCATTGGGTGCACCCAGTGGCCCATTAATCATTTTTTATACTCCCACACTTACCACAGGACGTCTCAATTGATTCAAGACCATCAAAATCTCACAAAGGTTGCAAAGAGTTAAGTTTGTGTTCGTTCGGCCCGCACCGTCTGCGTTAGAATGATCGCATGAAGCTCATTTTTTTCTTGAATCAAGAAGAATATAAATGTTCTTAAATCAAGATGAACATCAAGAATTGGGAAAGGGATAAATAAATAACAATCTCTACCTCAATTTCCCATGGGTGGGGTTTCTAGAAGATTGTTATGAAGGCGACAAGGGTGCCAAAGATCATTGCTTATGAAACACGCTTCCAAAATCAAGTGCGTTGAACGTCCTCATTCTTGATTCTGATGTATGTTCTTCATTAGAGAGGGTGTTCTTTTCTGGAGAAAGAGTTTTTTTTTCCAAATTTGTCCTCAAGCCTCCCATTCACCAACTATTTCCACAAGTAAATGAGGAGCCAACAAATTAAAATAGGTTTATCAATTTAATTTATGTTGTCACAATTATATTTGGAACCATTAAATGTCATAATTAATTGTATTGTGTTGGAAAAATTAAATGGCACAATTAATTGTATTGTATTGACACAATTAAATGATAGGATTCCAAGGGACTTCCCAGAATTAAAGAGGGGAGCAGGTGGTCCCCACTACTAGAATTTAGAATGGGGGTTTTCTAGTTTGGGTGGTCCCCAACCCTATAAAACAAAATGAAGGGTTTCAAAAGAAAAATAAAATGTTAAAATGTTATTTTTATTCTTCCATGAAAAAATGAAAAACTATCTTCTACCCTCGACCTACTGTGGTCAAGGTAAAAGTCTCCTTTAGTGAATATTGGCTCTGTGAGTTCAACAGTGTCCTGGGATTTCAATTCCCAGCACTGGTTCAAAAGTTACAAAAACCCACTCACACCCTTACTGAACATACTTAAAAAAATTTAGAAATTCATTGCAGGAAGACCGGGCCTCAGAATCACGTGCCATCAATTTTTTCGAATTTGTAAAATTCCCATATAATAAAAAAAAACTTACATGGAATATCTGGGTCTTTAAATTCTCCCCACCTTAGGGATTTGAGTCCCCAAAATCCACATCCCAAAAACTAGGAAAACAAGTGGGGGTACTGAACATGAATTTGAGCCTCCCACTCCCTTGTGCTATCATGGATGTTCTCGTGCTACCAACGTACACACACTAAAGGAATCGATCGCCCATGAAGGACTCTCTATTGTCGATCCAAAATATCCATCAGAACCTCTATAAATGCCTCCCCATAATCGATGTCTAGCTCGCCCAAGTCAATGATGTGTAAAGGGTAATGCACGTATCTTCTCAGCTAGGATACATGGAAGACATCGTCCACCCATTCCAGGTAAGTAGGAAGATCTAAGTGGTAAGCCACCTTGCCAACTCTACTGAGGACCTAAAAGGGTCCGATGAACCTCAGAGATAACTTTACACCATGTGAAAATATCTGAAAACATCATCGATGTGACACCCGTAGAAAGATGTGGTTGCCATCCTCGAACTGCAGAGGTCTCCATATTCACTTGTTGATAAGTGAGGCACCGAGAGACAAACTCTACTACTACTTTCTTCATTCCCAGCCAACAGTGATGTCGTCAGAGATCATGGTACATCTTCGCCACTCATGGATGTACCACTTGAAAAGATGTGTGGAACTCCCAAAAAACTTCCTCCTAAAGCGACACTAGTACTATCGTATGTCCTCTAAAAAGGATAACATGCTCTCCACCTTTAGAAAATCCATCAAGTGTCTTCCCTGAGGATATATGAACATATCGAGCCTCACATTCAGTGTCCCCATGTTTTGCCTCCCTGACTCGCTAAAAAAGTGGGGGAGTTACTTTAAGAGACTAAAGAAAAGCTGCTCTATCTCGTTCCACAAAGAAATCTGTAAAGTGGCCACCTACTTCGTCGCCTCACCTAGAAGCTACATTCCAGATCTCCTGTTGAGTGAATCTGCTACAATATTCATGTTCCCAAGAATATAGACTATCTCAAAGTCGTAGTCCTAATGGAACTCAAGCCGACGTCAGTGTCTCTGGTTCAAGTTCTTCAAAAAGAAGATATACATGAGACTCTTGTGGTCCGAGTAGACTGTAAAACGTTCTCCCATCATGTAATGTCACCACATCTTAAAGGAGAAGACCACTGCTTCTAACACCAGGTCATAGGTATTGTAGTTCTCCTCATGATGTCTGAGTTGTTGATAACCATATGTGATAACTACTCGCTCATGCATCAGGACACAACTGATCCCTGTCCCTGAGGTGTCACAGTAGACTACGTACCCAACTCCCACCTCTAGATGCCTCAATATGGGGGCACTAGTCACCCTCTACCTCTGATCCTAAAAACTCTTCTGGCATCTATAACTCCCCAACCCCAGTTACCCAGAGTCGGTGCATTATTACATAATATTGGGATGATCACAAAAGATCAAGTCTTGAAAGACCGATTAGTTTAATATCCTTCGAAATCACTGGATACATTCACAATGTTTACATTACATCATAAAATGAAAACTAAAACAACACAGTCTCTATAGTCCACACTCATTTACCCTCATACTAACCATGTAGGTCATTCATAAAATACATCTTCACATCCTGGGAAAAATAAAATATAGAAAGGGGTGAGCTCAAATGCCCAATAAGGATAACAATATAGAGGAAACATTATAAATAAGCATAATCATTTAAGGAAATGTATAACTAAAACAAAATCCTTTTAAACATGAACTTCAGCATAATATGGAAGAAATAAAATTAAATAATTCCATTTACTTATTCACATGGATATTCTACTAGTCAAATAATCACATGCAATGTTAATAACCACTTTCATAATGATAGAATGCATATTTCCAGGATATCATAATCACATAGTCAAGGCCTTGTGCCAAGACTACAAATAATATTTTGTCGAGGCCTCATTCCAAGACACTAGTTTGTTTCATGAGACCTACCGATGCATCGATGAGCTACAGTGGGATCCACCTGTCACTTACTAAGTCCAATGCATTCCTCATATGAATAGGTTTAAACATAACATAAACATTCATTTTAAAACTGGAATACAAAATGTAAATAATTTCTACATAAACCATGAATGGTATAAAAATAACACATCCATAGTCAAACATATCGAAAAACCTTCAATACAATATGGAAGTTTTGTATCATAATAAATCAACTTTAAATAAGCTTAAAATCCAATAAAGGATGTTGACATAGATGAAATCATAACTATTTGATAGAAATATCACTTTTTTTGAAATCATTTAAAAGTCACATAAATATAAAATAAAACAATTAATTTGAAAATATTCTTATAAGCTTTTAAGAGATGCTTTTAAGATTTTACAAAGGTGGAAAATAGCCGCACTCGTTGTATAAGTTAAAAAAAGACATTCTTACATTAATTTGTCGAAAAGGTTAAAAAGGTCCTTGTTTGGAAAATGACATAATGATTCCTTTATAAACTTCTTATAAAAAGTCAAACAAGGGTATAAATAACATTATCCCATATTTTAAAAAATATTAATAATGTTTTGAAATACATTTTTTAGAATCATGGATGTGGATGATAAAGAGGTCCTAGTAGATAATTACGTATAAACAACCTCAGATAATGAAAAGATTGTGAAATAAACCCGTACCTTGTACTTTTCCATAGTCTATGGTATGTTAAACTCCTTTATAATAGTTAAAACATCGTTATTAAGTTATACAAGAACCATATACATAATTATGATATCATATATGATCTTATATTAATGCTTTGTTAATAGTATTTTAGTATTATCGTCGTTTCAGGTGTTAAATTACTCGTTTTCTTTTATATGTTTTGATACATAAGTCATGTTTTTTATGGATAGGTTGTATCTTATTCATATCGATAATTATATACAGTTTTTAAAGGTTACTTTTAATCATAAAATGATAATTAGTCTTGAATGGATACGATGGGGAATGAATCTCATCGCGTTCGTGGAGACGGTAGTCCGTACGTACGCATGAGCGACAATATCATTCTTTTGATATTTAAATAATATATAATTGAATGGTATATCATATATAAAGAATCATTATCATGTTATATTTATTATTTACATGAATTACACATCATTATTATACCCATCCAAATAATAATATATTGAATAACAATTACACCATGACGTGGAGACGGTAAGCCGTACGTACGCACGTATGGTGACATGTCATTAAAAGGATATATAGAATACTGAATATGGTTGTACCATATTTATAATAACATCACAGTATATAGAAGATACTGGATTTATTATTTTAAAATGGAAATAATAAAGAAAGAATAAGTTTAAGAAGAAAGGAACTTGAAAGAGTGTGTTGAAAACATTACCTCTTCTTCAGGTTCTTCCTTTTGATTTGATCAAAAGGGCTCCTTAAGATGGCTTTCTGATCAAACTAAGGCCTCTAGGTTGAAGTGAGGGAATTTTAGAGATTATTTGGGAAGGGTTTGGCTAAGACAAAAGGCTTATAATGTGTAAATTAGTGAGAAGGGGGAGTTCCCTTTTATAAGAAGGGTGAGGGGCACCTTTGGAAAATCTAGAAATATTATTTTATAATAAATTCATATTAGTTTTATAATGGCTCAAAGTGGATTATTTAAAGGTTAGGGTGGGGATGGGTCGAAATAATTTGATCCAAAAGATTTTATACTGGTTTGGGTCACTATATTAACATTATCATTTATAATTAACTCTTAGTTAAATAATTTGACATTTACCATGTCTATTTGTATTTTTATATTATATAGTTAATAAACATACTATATACCTCTAAGATACCCCCTAGTGGTCCATTAATGATAAACCTATCATTATATAAGTATCTTGGCCAAACCATAGATTTTTAGGAATTGAATATCAATTAATAATATAATATTTGTTTAAAAACCCTTTTATGTTAATTTTGACACTATTTGGTATTTGATTTTTGTGAAAATCATGACAGCATGGTTACTTCTAAAAAACATAATTAAATCAATACTAAAATGTCATATTAACCTATAAAATTATTGTAATTCATAAAAAGTCTCAAATTATATTTATTTGGATATTTATAATATCAATTATTTTAATATTTTATTAATTAGTTAATTACTTGATCACCATTGTGTCATAAATAAATTAAATTATTTAATGACTAAAAATTATAAATAAAATAACATTATGCAGGAAATATTTTTAGTTTTCTAATGAATTTTTACAGTCGAAATTATCTTATGTATAACCCTATATTAAAAATGTTTTAGTAATTAAACCTTGATTTTAACTCTTTTAACTCCTCTTTGAATTGAATAATAATAAATGTCCTAATCTAATCCATATGGACCCAAATGATAATATTTTATTCCTAAGATTTTTTTTGGTCGAGATACACTTGTACAATTTAATTAGGACATGTGTTAGGGTAATATTAATATCATTTTTACGTTTAATTACCCTATTTACTTTTAACCGTGGTAAATAAAGGTAAAAAGTTACTATTCACCGAAAATTATTTTTATCTTATTAAACAACATTTTACTCTATGATATTAACCATATCCCTCGGATTTTCGAAATTCCACTCATAGAAGCGGTAAAATTAAGTTTTATGTCAATTTGCAAATTCTCCTAGGAAGTGGGAAAAAGATGGTAAAAAATTCAATAAAAATTTTAAATATCTAAAATTATTCTAAACTAAATCCAATGAATTACATTGAACATATATAGATATTATGTATGTATTTTGACCTTAATTAAATTAAAATAAAATAAATAATTATTTAAATAAAAATTCGGTTTTAAACTATAATTCTGTGTTTTTTCATTATTCATCAAAAATTGAATGTTTTCAGAAAAATAACAAAAATTCACCCTAAGCTAACTTCGATATTACAAACCCCAAAATGAAGTCCATTTTTAAAGATAAAATTTATAAAATTTCAAAAAGTGGGTTTTACTATTCATAACGGCTAGTTTGATTGGTTGTGGTGTGTGTTAGAACTCGAAGTTGCGTACAACACACACTACCCTATTATTTAAAGGGAAGAGTACCATGGAATCTTGGGGTGATACATTCTCTCCTCCTTCAAACAATTTATCCCTCAAAATTTCTAGAATACTAACGCATTAAAAGACTCGGGTGGTTCTTCATCATAAGTTCCCCAGGTTCCCACGTCACCTCTTCCATCTTATGGTTTATCCATAGAACTTTTACCAGATGAGTCATCTGGTTTCTCAGCACTTGTTCTCTGGTATCAAGAATCCTAATGGGATCTTCACAATAAGACAGATCAGGTTCTAGTTTTAATTCCTCATAGGTGAGTACATGCATTGGGTCAGGTATGTATTTTCTCAACAGTGATACGTGGAACACATCATGAACTTTGGAGTGATTTGGCGGCATTGTCAAATGGTAAGCTACAACAGCAATTCGTTCTAGAATTTCAAAAGGTTCGATGTACATGGGACTCAATTTACCCTTCTTACCTAAACGTATAACTCCATTCCATGGAGACACCTTCATGAAAACATGATCTCCTACATGAAATTCCAAATCCATCATTTGGTTGTCAGCATAGCTCTTCTGCCTACTTTGATATGCTTTGATGTGGTTTTGGATTACCTTCACATTTTCCATTGTTTCCTCCACCAGTTCTGGGCCTACAAGTTTTCGTTCACCAACATCATCCCAACAGGTTGGTGTGCGACATCTCTTTTTATATAATGCTTCATATGGTTCCATCTAAATACTCAAATGGAAGCTATTGTTATAGGAAAATTATACCCAAGGTAAATATTGATCCCACATAACCTGAAAGTCAAGTGAGAAAGATATCAACATGTCTTCTAAATTTTGAATTGTTCATTCTGATTGTCCATCTCTTTGATGGTGGTAGGTAGTGCTCAAACAAAGTTTAGTATCCAAGGCCTTCAGAAGACTCTTCCATAACATTGATGTAAAACGGGGATCGTGATCAGAAACAATCGATAGGGGTAATCCATGAAGTATCACAACTTCATTAATATATATCCTTTCTGGACGTTCATGTGGTAAATCTTACCTTATAGCAAGAAAATGTGCTTACTTGGTAAGATGATCAACAATGACCCATAGTGCATCATTCTTTCTAGGAGTCTTTGGTAGCCCCATGATAAAGTCCATCGTAATATTGTCCCGTTTAAACTCCAATATGGGAAGAGGTTTCAATACTCTATTTGGTTATTTCCTTCCAGCTTTCACTTGTTGAAAATCCATACATCATGACACAAAATCGGAAATCTCCTTCTTCAAGTTGTCCCACCAAAAATGTTCCATCAAATCTCTATACATTTTGGTTCTCCCAGGGGGTATAGATAAATTGGAGCTATGATCATCATCTAACAATTCCGTTTTCAGATCAGGTATATCGTGAACACAATGTCTCTTCCCAAATTTAAAAATTCCTTCTTCATACAAAAATTCTCTCAATCTCCCATCATTCACAGCTTTAATATTCTTTTGAAGTTCTTCATCATCGATCTGAGAGCTCTTTATCCTTTCTAATAAAGATGGTTTGACGGCCATTTGAAAAAGCATTGATGTTTCACCATCCATGGTGATTACCATATCCAACATTACTAGATCCATGAAAACTGGATCCCTTTCAACTCTCATCATGTACAAAACTACATGATCTTTTCTGCTCAAAGCATCAGCCACTATATTTTCCTTTCCTGGGTGGTATTGTATCGTGCAATCATAATCCTTGAGTAGTTAAAGCCATCACCTTTTCCTCATGTTGAGTTCTTTCGGTGAGAAAATGTACTTCAAACTCTTGTGATCAATATAAATCTCAAATTTTTTACCATAAATATAATGTCTCTATGTATTCAAAGAAAAAATTACTACAGCTAACTCAAGATCATGAGTAGGATAATTTTTCTCATTAATTTTGAGTTGTCGTGATGCATAGGCGATAACCCTATCATTCCGCATAAGGACACAACCAAGCCCTTTCTTTGAATCATCACTATAAATAACAAACCCATCATTCCCTGATGGTAGAGTCAATATAGGAGCATTGACTAATATTATCTTCAGTTCTTCAATATATTCTTCAAACCCTTTTTTCCAAACAAATTTAACCCCTTTATGTCACGAACCAGCCCGGGTCGACCCTGAACCGGTCACCCGAGCCGGTCTGCGGCAAGTCCCGAGGGGCGTTCCCGATCCCCCCGGGATAGCAACTAGTGCCGGGCATCAAAATTAAGCAGGTGGGAACGATTTGAGCCCAAACAAAAGTAAATAGAACAGAACAAGTAAACACTAACAACGGAAAAGAAATAAAAAGCCACATGGCCACGTACCTCCGTGTGACCTCTCACTTACACAGTGTTGCTAAAACCACCATGGGTTCCTGGGCGTCTTGTAGATTATCGAGTGACGGTTGCTTGCTAACCCTGATTAGACGGGTTAGTACCCCCTGGAGTTTTGGACAGGCCAGGAGGGATGTGCCACTGGTTGGCTATTAGGGCGGCCAGTTGGTTATTGACTATGGAGTACCACGCCAGCAGGTAGTCTGAACCCGAGTATGTCCAGGGGTTTTCTAGGGATGTTTAGGATCACCCATGGTTACTTGTTCACCTTGTTTGTTTACTTTCTGTTATTCTTTACAGCTTATAGTGTCACTTGTGTCCTTGGCACTACTATCATCTTGCATTACGTGGTTACTTTCTGTTTCACTGGTTTGCCTTCAGCCTATACTGTTTACCTATTTCTTGTTAGCACAGTCGTAGTATTATTTGTATTTGGTTTTGTTAATAAAAACAGGAAATGGTTTTGGAAGTGATTTATAGTGTGCGTTGGGTTTTCAAATGGGGAAAATGTGTTGTTTATTTTTAAATGTGAAAAATCTATTTTTATAATTGTATTTCTCAAACCTGTGTCAACGGATTGCTTGGGAAAGGAAACTTTTGGATTCAGTGGTTTACTTTGGCTTACCTACTGGGAATTTTTAATTATCACGCCTATATTATAATTTCAGTTGCAGGTATTCCCTTGCTCAGGTCTTCTGTTTTGAGTCGCTCAGTGTTGGATCGAGGTTGCTCTCTAGTTGGGTGGTGACCTGAGAGGTCACACGGAGGTACGTGGCCATGTGGCTTTTTATTTCTTTTCCGTTGTTAGTGTTTACTTGTTCTGTTCTATTTACTTTTTTTTGGGCTCAAATCGTTCCCACCTGCCTAATTTTGATGCCCGGCACTAGTTTCCATCCCGTTGGGATCGGGAACACCCCTCGGGACTTGCCGTGGACCGGCTCGAGTGACCGGTTTAGGGTCGACCCGGGCTGGTTCGTGACAAAATGGTATCAGAGGGTGGTTCTTGTTATTTGGGTTGTCCAGTAGAAGGAGATTAGGACTGTCGGAACTCGAGGGGTAGGTATGGGAAGAGCGTCGTGAACTCTTGCTCGTACTGATCTTCGAGTTACCAGGGGTAGTTCGGAAATTGTGTCCTTGTCTTTTCTGGTTTGTCTTGGATTGAGAGATGACAATGGAGGCAAGCCGACGCTACATCGCGATTTCACATGGACTAGTGACCCATGTGGAGTCCGAGTACGTGGTTTGAATTCCTCCTAGTGGTCGACGCTGACTTGGGACATGGCCCACTACCATGTCGCCAGGTTGAGTGTGACTACTAGTCCCTCATTTCAGTGATTGATGCAAATTTGGATGTTGTTTTCGTTTTGGTCTGTGTGAGTGCGTAGTTGGAAATGAAAAAGGGTTTTTGAAAATTGGACTGGTTTCTTTTAAAGGACTTTAAATGTATAAAATGGGTTTTAAAACTGAAATCTCTTGATTTGAAAATCTGTTGTTTTCTTGGAATTGGTTAAGAATGATTTGGGGCGAAACCTCGGTTCCTCTTCATGAGCGTTTGCACATGTGTGAGAATGAATTCAAAATGCGTGTTGGTGCGAGTATTAATGAACAGTGGATAACGACATGTGCAACGGGTCATGGGAGTAACTGGGTGTGTTTGAAACTTAACGCTTGACATTGTTTTCTAAACTGGTTTTAAAGGGGAAACGGTTTTGGAAAGTTTTGGTTTGAAAGTGGGTTGGTTTTGGAAAGTAGTCTTGAGAAAAAGGGTGGTTTTATAATCTAAAATGAAAAGGGAATTTTAAAGAGGAGATTTTGTTTTGGGTTGTGTTGTATTTGTTTGGTCCTTGTGCTGACTATTTTTGATGAAGGCGCTTTTATTGATGTTGCTTCAGTTTTATGTTGGTTTTGGCCGTGTGTTTTATATGTCGCTCAGAAAATGCCGCCCAGAAAGGTCTCTAAGGATTCAGATAAGTCAGGCCCAGTTTTTGGTCCTTCTCAGACTTTGCCTATTCTCCATGGTGATCAAGGTCCGTTAGAGGCAGTGAAATGGCTCAAGTAAGTGGAGCGTGTCTTTAGAATGTTGGGAACTCCTGATAATGTTAAGGTTCGTGCAATTATGAAGTTGTTCGAGGGTCCAGCTCTGGACCAGTGGAAGGTGGTTTCCCCACCATCGACGCAAGTTGAAATGAAGTGGGATGTCTTTAGAATTGTTTTCATCCAATGGTTTGTACCTGAGGAAGTGAAGCTGGTGAAAAAGAGAGAGCTCGTGCATATTCAGCAAGGCCAATGGACGGTGAAGGCATATGTTGACCATTTCAAGGAACTGATTCCCTTTTCTCCAGAGGTAGCGTCACATGAGCTCATGAAGGTCTCTCTTTTCACTGGGGGTCTTCGTCCAGAGATCAAGGAGCGAGTCCTCCCTTATAAAGACCTTTGTTTCGAGAAGATGGTGGAGGAAGCTTTCTTGGCTGAGTTAGTTTCTGGTGTGCGGGTGGTTAATACTTCAGCGTCCCCTGTTGTTGTTCGTAAGAGTTCCCCCTCTGGTGAGAAAAAGGCGCCAGAGATACCTGTTCCTAAGGAGTTATCCCCTTTGGTCTCAGCTTCCAGTTCATCAGATCATTCGATAGTATGCTATCAGTGTGGTCGTTTCGGGCATTTAAAGCCTTCTTGTCGCAACCCTCTAAAGACGTGTCATCGATGCGGTTGTCTGGGTCATCTGGAGAAGTTTTGCAGGAAGCATCGCTTAAAGAGGACGTCGTGATGGGATAACGTCAGTACATGACTGTGAGGCAGAAGATGCTTCAGCCATCAGAGCCCTAGCCACAAGTCTCGGGGTGAAGCTCGCGCACAGTCAGGAGTCCCCAGGGGTGTGAAGCCTTGGTCCAGGTTTTGTGTTCCCTGTTAGCAGTGGAACAACCAAGATCTTTTAGTACTTGTTTTTCTGCTGTTAAGTTTTGACGTTGTTGTATGTTCATTGTTTAACCATGGGGTTATCATGGACTTGTTCTATTATAATCCAAGTAGTCTGGATTATGTAAATATGTTGTTTTTCTAAAAAGTGACAATGGACTTGTTCTATGATAACTCTAGGTGGACTTGTCGTGTGAATGTAATATTCTAAATCGTGTGTCCTTCTTAAAGGTGTGTTGACCCTCGTGTGGGTTGACCTCGTTTTAGTAATGTTGTCGATGTGGTTATGCTTTGTGGACTTCGGTGGATCATGTCTCCAATTTGATAATGGTTAAATGTTTTTCTATGTTTTTTCCCTGGTATTGAAGGTTGTTGACTCTGGTCGAGGATTTAATGTCTTGGCGGAGGTGTTGTTTTAATCGTGCTATAAGAGTTGGTTTGAATTGGTTGGGAGTTCCCGCGTCGACCCCCCCCCTTTTTCCTTTCCTAGGGTTTTCTATTTAGATGGTCAACTTTTCTGCACTAGTTAAGTTCTTGTGGTGGGGAGAACCCCTTCGTGTTCTCCCCTCAATCTCGGACCCCAGCTTTCTCCTGAATCGGTCGGGTGTGACCTGTGCTGAGTAAGGTCATCCCCGAGATTCTCAGTTCTCTCTGGTTCCTTTAGTTCCGTTGGGGCATGGACTTAAATCTTGATCGACTTTTAGCCTGGTGACTTTCTGGGGGCAGAAAGTGTCTGTGGTGGGGAGAATTGTCACACCCCGACCGCGGATGTCTGTAATTGTTCTCCTTTCTTGGACCCGGTTTAAATTTTTCGGAGATTAATTGTGTTGGCGGTGTCGCGCCGGTGCGCGGTCACCGCATCGTTAGCGGTGACCGTGCGTTCAGCCCAGGTGACAGTGTGTTCACCCGGTGTTTCAAATATTATAATCATTATGTTGATATTTTATTATTATTACCATTTAAATTGTGTTATCATTATTGTAGTATTTTTATAAATGTTTATATGTGTGTACATATATACATATATATATATATATATGTGTATATATATATGTTTAGATGCAGTTATATAGAAGTGTACATGTTGTATATGTTTAAATATACGTATATATGTTTATATATATATATGCGGGCGCGCGTACGCGCGCGCACATTTATTTTCAAATGATTTTAATATTTTAAAATCTTTTGGTTAAAAATAATTATTATGATAAGTTTTATTATTAACCTTATAAGTTTTATCATTATTATTATTATAAATTTTTAATATGATTATAACATTTTATTATTATTGATATTATAAGGTTTTATTATTATTTTTTATCACACATATATATATATATGTAAACCTAAACTAAACCTACCCTAATCCCTCTCCCCGTATCCGCCACCCCCCTCACCTCTCTCTCTCTCCATCCCCTCTCCCTCACCGCGGCCTGCAACCGACCCTCCTCCTGCTGAGCCGCCTCCTTTCCGACCTCCCCGCTGGATCTCCGCCAGCCCGTCGCCTGCATCCCTCCCCACTCTCCGTCGCCGTCCCAGCGACCCGACCTCCCCCCTGTCTAAGCCTCGCTTCCCGTCTCGCTGCACCCGCCGACGCCCCAGCCTCATCCCGGCTTCTCCGGCCTCCCCTCCATCAGCGCCGACCCACTGCCCCGCCTCCCGGCTCCTGAGCCTTGCACCAGCCGCGACGGCCCTCTCCCTTCCCTCTCCCTTCCCTCTCCCGTCTGGCGGATCTCCCCTCCCCTCCGACCTCGCTCCGCCTCGGCCTGACCCGGCTGCGTGCCCTGCTCTCATCGGCGCCCGCCGCGCCGTCTCGGCCTCCTCTGTCGCTGGCACACCCTCCTCCCGCCGACCTCCTTCAACGTCCCCGGCCCTGCCGCGCCAGCTCTCCATCCTCCCGCGCCCCTGCTCCAGCATCCGGCGGCCCGAACGCCGCCCTCCTCCGCCCCTGCTCCACCCCGGTGCGCCGTCCGCCGCCTCCGCCTCCCTGTTTCCGGCCCCCCTCTGCTGCTCCCAGCTCGCTCCGCCCTCTCGCCGTTCCGGCCTCCGCCCCGCGCGAACTCCTGCCCGGCCTCCTCCCTCGCACTGCTGTGAGTTTCTTTTTTTTTAATATTTATTTATCTTTTGTTTTGTTATAATTATAATTATTACATTATTATTATTATTATTATTATTATTATTATTATATTTATTATTGTTATTATTATTTTAATAATATTATTAGTCTTATTACATCATTATAATAATTATTATTATGTTATTATTATTAATACTATATTATTATTATTATTATTATTATTATGAATATATTTATTATTGTTTTAATTATTATTATATTATGTTGTTATTTTTATTATTATATTATGTTATTATTACTATTTTTATTATTATCATAATTATATTATTATTATGCTTATATTATTATTATTATTATGTTAATATTATTATATTATTAATATATTATTATTGTTATAATTATTATTAAATTATTACTTTATTATTATTATCATATTATTATCATGTTATTATTATTATTATTATTATTGTTATTATTATTATTATTATTGCGCTATTATATTTATTATTGTTGTTATTAGTATTATGTCATTATAATAATAATTATTGTTATGTTAATATTATTGTTACTCTTATTATTATTATATTACTATTTTGTTATTATTATTATTATATTATTATTATTATGGTTATTTATTTATTCTCTTGATTATTTTTGTGTGTGTTATTTATCTACATATTTAATTGCCTATTTTTTTATTAATTAATTGATTGATTAATTAATTCATTTATGTTTTTATTTATTTATTTATTTATTTTGTTTATTTATTTATTCTTGTATTATTATTTATCCATATATTTATTTCTTTGCTTATTTGTTTATTAATTTATTTACTTATTTATTTTCCTCTTTATTCCATCTTGGTGTTTTTATTTAATTAAAATTAATCCTTTTTTTTCTGTCGCAGGTTGAGTGACGTGTACTTTTTCACTGTTCAGCGTACGCAGTTAGTCCGCAGGGATTCTTTCTACTTTCTGCTGGGTTTCCGTCGCATCCTCTCTATGTTTGAGGTAGGCGAATTCAACTGTTTCCTTTCCGAGGTACTCTACTGATGCTTGAATTGTTTTAAATAAATTTTATTCCATGATTCGCGTGGTTATGATATCCTTGCACGGCTTATTTTGGTGTTTTAAAAATCTATAGTTTTTATTCGAAAGTTAAGTTTGAAGCAAATATATTTTATGCCAAGGTAGTTGTGCACTAGATATTGTTCTGCACTTTTTATTGTTGATATAGTGCACCTGTTTAGGCGTTTCCAGCTAATGTGCAACTAAATTCTTATGTTTTCTTATGTTATCATTGGTTTTCATGAGAGGTGTTTCCTTTTTGTAAAGAAAGAATCATTCTTAGATCTTATTATCCTGTGCTGGTTAGTTTTATGAAATTTAGTATCATTTGGAAGTGTTGTCGTGCCCCTTTGCAGGTTTGACGCACCATTGGATGTTGACACATCCATGGGTGCACCAGGTGCACACATGGATGTGCCCTCAAATGAAGATGGTGTTTGAAATTGTTACCATTTATTTTTATTTATTTTTAATTTCTCGAAATCTCGAATTTTCTAAATGGTTCTTAGTTTCAAAATGTTTTCACCTCTTTTGAGACACATCGAACTTGTTAAAAAAGAAATCTACGAAGATATGCCCGTTTGGCCCTTTACTTAATACAAAAACAGTGTCCAGAGTTATTTAAAATGATACTGTGAAATATTCGTGTAAAGCTATTTGTTTTTGTAAAACCAAGTGCTCGCTTGACAACTCCAGGTATTTTATAAAATAGTTTTGATAATCAAATGACGTGAAGGCCCGGTTGGCACTTTATTGATTGTGAAGTGATTGTACATATATATATATATGCGTACTTGTGAGGGAATCTCTACAGGGGGACTTCCCTTCGAGGGTTGTCGTGTAGCGATGTCTGTGTAAGGGGTTAGCAAGTGCGGTGAGATGAGTCACGCGTGCGTGGGCCTCCCACTTACACAGTGTTGCTAAAACCACCATGGGTTCCTGGGCGTCTTGTAGATTATCGAGTGACGGTTGCTTTCTAACCCTGATTAGACGGGTTAGGACCCCATGGAGTTTTGGACAGGCCAGGAGGGATGTGCCACTGGTTGGCTATTAGGGCGGCCAGTTGGTTATTGACTATGGAGTACCACGCCGGCAGGTAGTCTGAACCCGAGTACGTCCAGGGGTTTTCTAGGGATGTTTAGGATCACCCATGGTTACTTGTTCACCTTGTTTGTTTACTTTCTGTTATTCTTTACAGATTATAGTGTCACTTGTGTCCTTGGCACTACTATCATCTTTCATTACTTGGTTACTTTATGTTTCACTGGTTTTCCTTCAGCCTATACTGTTTACCTGTTTCTTGTTAGCACAGTCGTAGTATTATTTGTATTTGGTTTTGTTAATAAAAACAGGAAATGGTTTTGGAAGTGATTTATAGTGTGCGTTGGGTTTTCAAATGGGGAAAACGTGTTGTTTATTTTTAAATGTGAAAAATCTATTTTTATAATTGTATTTCTCAAACCTGTGTCAACAGATTGCTTGGGAAAGGACACTTTTGGATTCAGTGGTTTACTTTGGCTTACCTACTGGGCATTTTTAATGCTCACGGCTATATTATCATTTCAGTTGCAGGTATTCCCTTGCTCAGGTCTTCTGTTTTGAGTCGCTCAGTGTTGGAGCGAGGTTGCTCTCTAGTTGGGTGGTGACCTGAGAGGTCACACGGAGGTACGTGGCCATGTGGCTTTTTATTTCTTTTCCGTTGTTAGTGTTTACTTGTTCTGTTCTATTTACTTTTGTTTGGGCTCAAATCGTTCCCACCTGCTTAATTTTGATGCCCGGCACTAGTTTCCATCCCGGGGGGATCGGGAACGCCCCTCGGGACTTGCCGCGGACCGGCTCGGGTGACCGGTTCAGGGTCGACCCGGGCTGGTTCGTGACACTTTACGTGTGATCTTCATTAATGGGTTAGCCAATCGGGAAATGTTCTAGATGAAACATTGATAATAACCTGCTAAACCAATAAAACTGTGTACCTTAGTTATACTCACCGGTGTAGTCCAATCTTGGATTGCCTTGGCCTTAGAATGACCAACATAGATTCCATATATAGAGAAAATATGGCCAAGAAAAGAAATCTCCTGAAGTCGGAATTCACACTTTCTAAACATCCAATATAATTCATGTCTTATCAGAGTCTTCAGGATAATGCGCACGTGATTTTCATGATATTAGTAGCTTTTGGAGTATACCTAATTATTATTAATCATTACCACCACAAAATAATTAAGATGTTCCTTGAAAACTCTATTCATTGTATCCATGAATACAGAGGGTGCATTAGTCCTCCCAAAAGGCATTACTTTAACTCGTAATGCCCGTACCTGGTTCGAAACGCTGTCTTCATAATATCTTCCTTCTTCACACACAATTGATGGTATCCATATCAATGGTCAATTTTAGAAAAGTATTGAGCTCCATGCAGTTCATCAAATAAATCATCAATGCGAGGTAGGGGATACTTGTTCTTTTTTGTTATAGCATTGGTCTCCCTGTAGTCGATAAATAACCTCATAGATCCATATTTCTTTTTGACAAAAAGGAAAGGGGATCCCCATGGAGAGAAATTAGGGTGAATAAATCCTTTATTACTCAATTCCTCTAGTAGTTTCTTTAGTTCAACTAATTCCACAGTGGCCATTCTATAAGGGGTCTTCGATATAGGACTTGAACCAGGAATTAAATCAATGGAAAACTCAAGTTCTCGTTCTGGACGATGTCTAGGTAAATCTTCTGGAAACACATCAACATATTCCCTCACAATTGGTAAATCCTCTATTTGAACATTACTTTCCTTACCCATAATTATTTCATTCTTTCCCCCCCAATAATTGAATTTATTTGAGCTACTGGGGGTGGATCTAGGTAAGAATCAGGTGGTGACGATTCTTCTCTAAAGAAAAGTTGTTCTTCATCATCATCATCAAAATTGTAACCTCATTTTTCTTACAATAAAT
This sequence comes from Viscum album, assembly GCA_963277665.1. Taxonomy (NCBI): domain Eukaryota; kingdom Viridiplantae; phylum Streptophyta; class Magnoliopsida; order Santalales; family Viscaceae; genus Viscum; species Viscum album. The sequence continues at coordinate 79,441,311 of OY728139.1, forward strand.
ATTTACATCATAGTTTGAAAGCCAATCCATACCAAGGATTATATCAAACTCAATCAGAGGTATGATGATTAGATTAGCAGATAATGAACATTTATGTGCTCTAATGGGGTCTGATTCACAAAGCATTGTTGCAATGATACTTCCCTTAGGAGTTTTAATTGAAAACTCCCTTGTTAAATAAAATTGAAAATATCTAATTTTCTAAGAATACTAGGAAGATATGAATCAATGCGATGATCTAGAATCAAATAATACTTTTGCTATAATTGAGGAACCCATTAAATTACCTTCCACCAAGTCTTTCGGAGCTTCTACCTCAACAGTAGTGATAGCATAAGATTGGCCTTGGTCCCTTGGCGTTTTCTGAGGTAAGTTCCCCTGACGCTAAGGACATTCATATTCATAATATCCCATCTCCCTGCAATTGTAGCATTGAACATTGGTAGATTCTTTCTTCCCCTTACAATCACGAGCTTGGTGTCCTTTTTCTCCACACTTTTAACAGACTCACATTCCCTTCAAGCCAGTACCAGGGTGTTTCTTCCCACATTTACTATAAGATAGATATTAAACATTTTCAGTATTCCCCTTATTTCCATTCCCAGAATGATTAGCAGATCTCTTCTTCTCTTGCTTTGATTTAAAGTCAGAAGACTTAGAGAATTCTTTTTTCTGTCTTGATAGCACATGAGACAATATCTTCTTACAACAAGAAGGATTGTTAGACTAATGCTTGACATAGAAATTGTTTTAACCCATCAATGAAATGATCAAAATTACATCTTGGGATATGTATATAATCTATATCATACCTTGCTAACAATGTAAAGATAGCCTCATACTTCGCGACATTCTCATCCTCCTTTTGTCTCAGACATAAAAAGTGCCTTTCCATATCTGCTCGATGGTCACGAGGAAAGTATTTTTAAAAAAAAAGATCTCTGAACTCCCTCCATTACATATTTGATACTTCATCATCTTCCTTCATGTTTTGAATCAATGACCACCATTAATCAGGATCTCCAGTGAGGCAGTAAACTTCCATGATAAATTTTTCCCTTTCACTACTCCCCAAAGCCTGAAATATTTTCTCTAGGGAACTTATCCATTGCTTAGCTACAAGTGGATTTGTACTCCCATTGAATGTTGGCGGTTGTTTCCTCGTGAAGTGATATAAAATTGATCCTCCATGCTGTGGATCATTTTGCTCTATACAAGTAAGGTTGTTATTCAGAACCTGAGTGAGTTGTCCCAGTATAGTGATTAGCTGATCAGCACCAGTAGAATCACCGGCTCCACTATAATTTTCTTGATCAGGACAGAAATCCCTACATGGAGAGCGTGCATTGATATGGTTTCCATTTCTTCCACTAGGTGCCATTTCTAAACAATGGCTTAAACTAGATTAGTTTAAGAATCCAAATACATAATTCCGTACTTGTAAAACACTTAACATAAATTGAACTATTTATGGATATAATCCATAATCATAAAAATGTTATCTTTGAGAATGTATATACTCAAAAACCCTTCATAGTGGTTTGTAATGAAAATGTGAATTATCCTAAGCATATCCTCCGGGAGTATCGTAACCAAGAGTGCTGCAAGGCCTGTTGTTGTGAACCAGTTCCCATTCGAGTCTAGCTCAAAGTGGTGTTTCTTGTTTTACCCCTATGTACATCTGTTCTAGAGCTTCCTCTACTTACTTGTATCCAGAAATGGATGTATTTCATTGAAAACTCACAAAATCTCTTCAATACCAAAATTTTAGGAAGTTCATCTATACTAATCCTCAAATTCCATATTATGTTTATGTGCTCTAATCAGAGTTTATGTAAATCTAGATTCAAAACGGTGTTTTCGAGTTTTATCCCTATTTACATCTGTTCCAGAGATGCCTCTACTTGCTCGTATCCAGACAGGGATGTATCGCTGCTGGTGACTGCTCAGTAAGAAAACTCTCTACTAAGAGGGCTCTATATAACACCCATACCTGCATTAGGATGCTAAGAGAAATCATCGAAGCCCTGATATCCCTTTAGTCCCTTCTCAATGTTCAGGCCCTGAAAAATGGGTCCCACACCATATCAGTGGAGTTGCGTGAGAGGTCGTTGAACCTCGCTGTGTACTGAGCCACGTTCATGATGCCCGACTGCAGATGAAGAGGCTCTTATATGCACATTGTAAGAAGAGTCACTAAGACAAACCCTTCCTGAAACAGGTTCTCAAAGACTTCAGAGATAAGTGTCACCACGTCGTCAACCTAGAGCATAAAACTCCACCATACTCCTGTATATTCCTCTAGAAGACTGGCGGCAAGGATCACCATGAGATCAGCTGGTTTCCCTACCAGTCGGAAGTCTCTCACCACATCCTCTAGACAATCCTCAGCCGCTTGTGGGCCTATCTCACCCCTAAACTTGGGTGGCCTCTGGAACTGGAAATCATGTAACGTGCTCAAGTGGCGTGCACTCTACGCTGTTGGGGCCAATGGCATCGGTGGTCCAATGGTTAATGGTACTGCTAGATCCTCCACTAGTTCCCCTATCGATTAAGGGCCATGAAAAGAGGCATCATCGCTCGGTGGGCTATAATCACGTACTATACCCGGAACCCTAGTTGGTTGTCTACATGGAGGCATCCTGAAAATAAATAGGTCTGACACGGTAAATTTGTTATACCTTGTGATATAACACAAAACGATCAAAAAGAAAACTTTTCAAAACACACTCAGAATCAGTTTTTTTGTGCACCGAGTCTGAAATCAGAAGTCAGGGTCCTGGTGTATGGATCATTCGGCCACTATACCAACACTAGATTCCCTAAACTGATAACCACACTCACTACATATAACACTATTGCTGTTAAAAAAGATCAGAGTCCAATGTTCAATGGTAGAACCGACTCCTCTGATACTAATTTGTCATGACCCGTCCTCGAGGGCCCATTCCATGACTACCCTATGCCCGCCTACCATAGACTAGGGGCTGGAGACTAGCACAGAAAGACGTATTTCCTAAAACCGGGGAGGCATTGCATTCATAATTGTAAACACACACAACCAAGTACACAGAAAGATACGAACACAAGTAAACGGTATAGTAAATAGGGTGTGTACAGTAAGAAAAGGGGGCCAGAATACAAGCCCAACTGGAAAGTACAAGAAAACTGGAAACTACAAGTAAACTCAATAGCTCCTCTGAACACTCTGCAAGGATCTTACATGAAGGGTAGGTAAAACTCTCGAATGGGGATCTTTGTGGTATGCCTCATTTAAGGTCCACCTTTGAGATACCTCCAGTCCTAGTACCCTCTTCCTCAGTCAGCGCGGACCTTCGTCTACACCAAACACAACAAGGTGCGAGCGTAACCCAGACAGGGTTGAGTATAACAAAACTCCGTAGGGTCCCCGAGACCCTCAAATGTCTCACAAAATACATCAAGGATAATCCAAAAAGCATTAAAACAACTAACAACCCTACATAGGTATATGCCTATACATATACCTAAGTTATCAAATATACCCTTATAATTCATGAGGAAACTCAACACCCAAATCCTTATCCAAAGTATAATTGTTCCATGAAGGAAAGTATGCCACGAAGGTAACACCATAAAGGTAAGTACCACAAAGGTAACACCACAAAAAAATAATACCACAAAGCTATCACCACAAAGGTACCATGAAGGTAACACCACAATGGTAAGTACCATGAAAGTAACACCACAAAGGTAAGCACCATATATGTAACTTCACACAGAAGAATACCACAAAAGTATCACCATGATGGTAATTACCTCAAAGGTACACCACACCGAAGATTACCATAAAGGTAAAGACTCATCTTACACCAGGTATAACATAGGCACGATAGTAATGATGCTCAGATGTAACTACTAAATCATCTTACCCTGTTAAGAGAGAGAACCACATATCATTCTATATCATTAGACCCACTTATGATCCTATATCATCAGACCCACATATGATCCTAGCATAGCAGACTCACATAATATCCTAGAGAAGTCCCACGTGGATTTCCTAGAGTGGATCTAAGTGGGAATCTCGAACACATACTCGGGTACGATCCCAAAGCATAGAACCACATTGGATCCCAGAGCACAAACCTACATAGGATCCCTATCTCATGTTACAGCCAGCCACTGGGTTCCCGCACTAATCTTGCATGATTCCAGGAGGGTCCGCTCCCCAAGCCATAGGTTGATACACCAACTACAACGATGTCCCATGAAGAAGTTTCCCAAAGGACCGCCACATGATAGGGGTATCAATGCAACAGAAGGTATGTCAATCAGTCGCCTGGTCTGTAAGTCATTGGCCATTTAGTCCTAAGGGCCGTGTTGGATTCATTTTTAATCCAACCCAGTTGTACCCCAACTTTATCCAAAACTCAAGTGGGATATACCAAAAGGACCTTCTTGATCCATGGTTTCTGGTTCCACGGATGCTTCGTCAAATGGACACCTACATGTCAACTTATGGCCGAAAAATAGAAAAGGTTAGAAGCTGGTCTGGGTCCGGTCTGAATCGGTCGGACTGACCCGGCCGGACCCAGCACGACCAGGGTCTGACCCTGTGTCCGACCCAGCCTGATGGGTCCATCCCATCCCACCAGCGTGGTCCCTGATGGGGGGCCCACTCTGGGCAGACCACAGTGTGTGGCCTACAGATGGTTGGACGACCATCCCTCCCCGATGGCACGGTCACGCACCGCACCACCACCGGTGGTCAGCAGCGAGCCGACCACCCTCCCATCGTCGTCGCGACACAAGGTGTAACGCCCCAACCCCAGTTACCCAGAGTCGGTGTATTATTTTAATACATTGGCATGATTACAAGGAATCAAGTCCCGAAAGACCGATCAGTTTAGTAGTCTTGGAATATAGATTGCATACATGAACATTAAATTACATTTTCTAACATACAATAGAAAAAAAATAGTTCATTGAGATCTCCGTTATTACCTTTAGCTTAACCCTGCATATCAATCATAATACACTTCTTGGAATCATTGGAAAATAAAACATAAGAAAGGGGTGAGATCAGATGCTCATTAAGGATAACATTATAGCGAAAACATTCATAAATAAGCATAAACATTTAAGGAAATGTATAACTAAAACAAAATATTTTTAAACTTTAACATCAAAATAATATGGAAAAAATGAAATGAAATAATGAAATTTTATTATTCACATTGATATTATACTAGTTTATTAATCACATGCAATATTGTATTACCCCAATATTTCATAGTAAGTTATTTCTTCAAAGTAATTCAACAACTTGCACTACAAGCAACACTGAGTTCTAGCACACCATGACTTACCAAACAAGCCGTTCAAAAGAGGTTATGAATATTATTAATATAATTTTGAACTTTATATAATTCTTATAATTTTAGAATCCATATTATGATTTTCTTAGACATAATGTAAGAACAAATACATTTTTTTAGATAAAAGAAGTATTTTTCAAAAAATGAAATTTTACCACCTTTTAATGGTGAAGACTTTTTAAATCCAATATTTGAAACTTTAATATATTCAATTTGACAAAATAAACTTCTTCTTTAGAATTGAGACATAAGAATTTAGTTTCAATAATGTTTTGGTATATTTATGATAACTTTCATATTTGGGTGAATAGTGAAAAACACTGAGTTATAGTTTAAAATCGAATTTTTATTTAAATAATTATCTATTTTATTTAAATTTATTTTATGTAAGAATATATACATAATACCTATATATGTTCAATTTAATTCATTGGAGTTAGTTTATAATAATCTTAGATATATTTGAACTTTTCACCGTCTTTTACCCACCTCCTAGGAGAATTTGCAAATTCACATAAAACATAATTTTACCGCTTCTGTGAGTGGAATTTCAAAAGTCCGAGGGAAATGGTTAATATCAATGAGTAAAATGTTGTTCAATAATATAGAAATAGTTTTTGGTTAATAGTAACTTTTTAATTTTATTTACCACGGTGAAAATTAAACAGTGTAATTAAGGGTAAAAATGAAATTATTATTACCCTAAAACATGTCCTAATTCTATTGGATATGTATAATTCGATCAAAAACATCCTTAAGAATAAAATATGAACCTCTTTGGTAAACTTGGATTGATTAGGACATTTATTATTATTTAATTGAACGAAGAGTTAAAAGAGTTAAAATCAAAGTTTAATAACTAAATCATTTTTAATATAGGGTTATATATAAGATAAATTCGATTATAAATATTAATTCAAAAGAAAAAAATATTTCATACATAATTGTTTTTTATTTATAATGTTTAGACATTAAATAATTTAATTTATTTATGACACAATGGGGATGCAGTAATTACCTAATTAATGTAATATTAACAAAATTGGTATTATAAATATCAAAATAAAATTAATTTGAGACTTTTTATAAATTCAAATAATTTTTTAGGTTAATATGACATTTTAGGGCTGGTTAGATGAATTTTTTTCTATGTAATAATACTGTTATGAATTTATCAAAAACAAAATACCCAATAGTGTCTAAATTGACATAAAAGAGGTTTTAAAAACAAATATTATATTATTAATTGATATTATTCTCCAAAAAATCTAAGGGTCAGCCAAAGAAAATATATAATTATAGGTGTATCACTAATGGACCACTTGGGGGACGCTTGGAAGTATATAGTAAGTTTATAAACTATATAATATAAAAGTACAAAGAGACATGGTAAATGTCAAACTATTTAACTAAGAGTTAAATAAAAAATATAAGGTTACTATAGTGACACAAACCAATCTAAAATCTACTGGTTGAGAGTTTTTAGACCAATCCCCACCTTATAATTTGAATAATCCACTTTGGGGCCATTATAAACTGAATATGAATTTATTATAAATTAATACTTTAAGTTGTTCCTAAAGAGCACCTCCTCCCCCTTATAGAAGGACACCAATTATAACAAATTCCTCACACCTATCAAGCATTTTGGCTAGCCCAACCTCTACCCAATTACGCTCCCTACATCCCTATACTCCTCCTAGAAGCCTTACCTTAGGCATAAAGCACATCAAGGGTCGTTTTCGGTTCAAACCAAAGGGAGTTACCCAAAATAAAGGTAACAATTTCTTTTAGCTTCTTTTCTTTTACTTTACTTCTCCAACCCCTAAAATCTTATTACTATTTCCATTTTAAAAAAAACCAGTATCCTAAATATACTAGTATGATAATTATTTTAACTACACTTACACACACCTCCATATAATGGGTTAAGAACATAACGTTTATGTGTTTGGCAACCAAACGCCTCACGAAATGATGATTGTTCAATTATCTCCTACCACCTATCATGGTGGCCATTATGATGGAACTATATTTAAATATTATATTTATGATATTTATTTTATATATAAACATTCTTGTAATTTCATTTTATATCATTCCATTATTCGTTTCATGTTTTATATATATATACGATAATTTCATTTGGGGAAGTGCGGACTACCGCCCCCTCAAAGTGATATGACTCGTTCATACCATACATGGAATGTATAAAGGATGGTGTTAATGAACATAAGTAAAAAAAATAAGATATTATATTATACTGGAATAATAATATACCTATGTATCATTTGGTTTTGATTCATTTTAAAATGATAATGAAATGGAAGTAGCGCTCGTGCGTACGTATGGACTACTGTCTCCACGAACGTGATAAGATTCATTCCCCATCGTATCTATTCAAGAATAATTTCATTTTAAGATTACAAATAATTTTTAATTAATTGATATAATTCTGGATATTAATAAGATACAACCTATGGATAACAGACACGACTTATGTAACAAAACATATAAAAGAAAACGAGTAAGTGATCACACAAAACGACGATAATACTAAGATATTATTAACAAGCAATGTTAAAAGATCATATATGATATCATATTAATGTATATGATTCATGTATAATTTAATAACAATGATTTAACTATTATACAGGAAGTTAACCTACCCTCTACAAAGGAAAAGTACAAGGTAAGGGTTTATTTCACAATCCCTTCATTATCCGTGGTTGTTTATAAGTAATTATCTACTGTGACTTCTTTATCATCTAAGTCTATGTTTCATAAAAATGTATTTCAAAACTTTTTTACTATTTACTAGACTATTGGTTAAGGTCATTTATACCCTTGTTATAATTTTTATTAAATGTTTTGAAAGGAATCTTTCTGTTGTTTTCCAAACAAGGTCCTTTTTAACCTTTTTGACAAAATTAAGGTAAGAATGTATTTTTAACTTGTACGGCGGGTGCGGCCATTTTTCACCGTTATAAAAATGCCGAATCTTACCTTACAAGCTTATAAGAATATTTTCAAATTAAATGTTTTCTTTTATAATTATGTGACTTTTAAATGATTTCAAAAAAAGAGATATTTATCTCAAATAGTTTTGATTTCATCTATGTCAACATATTTTGTTGGATTTCAAGCTTATTTGAAGTTGATTTATTATGATACGAAAAATACATATTAAATTGAAGAATTTTTAATACGTTTGAATGTGGATGTGTTATTTTTATACCATTCATGGTTTATGGAGAAAGTATTTACATTGCGTATGCTAGTTTTAATACAAATGTTCATGTTATGTTTAAACCTGTTCATATGAGGAATGTATTGGACTTAGTAAGTGACGGGTGGAGCCCTCTATTGCTCCTAGATGCATAGGTAGGTCTCATGAGACAAACTAGTGTCTTGGAACGAGGCCTCGACAAAATCTTATTTGTGGTCTTGTCACGAGGCCTTGGCTACGTGGTTATGATAGTTTAGAATTATGCATTCCATCATTATGAAAGTGTGTATTGATATTGCATGTGATTATTAGAATAGTAGAATATCCATGTGAATAAGTAAATGGAATTATTTTATTTTATTTCTACCATATTATGCTGAAGTTCATGTTTAAAATATTTTTTTTAGTTATACATTGCCTTAAGTGTTTATGCTTATTTATGATAGTTTCCGCTGTATTGTTATCCTTACTGGGAATTTGAGATCACCCCTTACTATGTTTTATTTTTCCTAGGATGTGAAAAAATATTTTATGAATGACCTAGAGGGATATTATAAGGGGATATGAGTGTGGATAAAAAAATTTGATGTAGTTTTCACTTTATGATGTAATGTAAAATTTAGGAATGTATCTAGTGTTTCCAAGGCTACTAAACTAATCGGTCTTCCGAGACTTGATATTTTGTGATCATGAAAATTCTATGTAATAATGCATCGACTCTAGGTAATTGGCGTCGTGGAATTATAGTTGGTTTCAGAGGAATTTTAGTACAAACCATGGAAGCTAGATTTAGATAGTCTCTGATTATAGCACAAAGACCTAAGATGGACTTTGAGGATTAGTATAGAAGAACTTCCTAGAATGTTGGTATTATAGAGATTTTGTAATTCTTCTGAGCAATACATCCCTGTCTGGATACGAGCAGGTAGAGGTAGCTCTGGAATAGATGTACCTAGGGGTAAAACCCGAAAACACCTCTTTGAGATAGACTCGAATGAGAACTGGTGCACGATAACAGGCCTTGCTACACTCTTGGTTATGGCACTCTAGGGGGATATGATTAGGATAATTCTCATTTTCATTACAAATAATTATGAATGGTTTATGGGTATATAATTCTCAATGAAAACATATTTATGATTATGGATTATATCCATAAACCAATCAATTTACATTAGGTATTTTACAAGTTTGAAATTATTCATTGCAATTCATAAACTGGCCTAGTTTATGCTAGTGTATAAAAATGGCGCCCATTAGAAGGAATGTGAACTCCAGCAATATGTATGATCCCAAGAGTAAGAAGGATCATATCTTCCATAGTATTAAGACAACATTTAGAAGGGAAATAGTCTCCCATGTATTCTCAACATATGAAGAAATAGTATCATGTGTTAATAAGATAAGTAAATAATTCTCTGTGTCCTATGGATTTGAAGGGAAGAAAGAGAAGAAAAGAATGGAAGGGAGAAAGATGGATAAAGGAGAGAGGGAATACAAGAATTTTCCCATATGTGATAACTGTGGGAAGAAACCCCCTAGAACATACCTAATGGGAATGGGAGTTTGTTATAATTGTAGAGAAAAAGGACACCATGTACATGATTGCGAGGGAAAGAAAATGGTTTCAAATGTACAATGTTTCATCTGTAAGGAGTGGGGACACTACACGAATCAATGTTCAAATCATCAGAGAATGCCCCAAATGATGATAATGGATAATAATAAAGTTATCATACTACCACATATGAAGAGGAATGACTAGTGTTCGTATGTTTTTATTAATGAATTATTTCATTTGAGTGTTGTATCAATGATGTACTAGTTATATGAATTGAGGAGATAAATAAGGATTGTACTACAGTACTATTTTATTGAGGATTTGAGATTATATGGTACTATGAAAAGTGAATCAATAGAAAGTTTAACTTTTTTTTAAAAATACATGGTTGAAGGAAGTTAATATTTAATATGGTTTTGATACTAAGGTAGTAATTTTGGAATAAGAGATGGTTGATTTGGATAAATTATATTAGATATTCTTGACAAACATGGAACTAGTTAATAGTTTTTTTATTTCATTATTGTTGGAATATTAAAAAATTTTGAATATATGGAATATATCTACTATTCTATAAGGAATAAGGGGGCATGAATGTAATAAATAAAGGTTTTATGGTAATTCTGGATGTTACCATGTTTTAAAATAATATATGATGAAGGTGTTCAAATGTTATTACATAGAAAAAGGATATTCATTGTGCTTACATACCTTATAAATTTTGGACTGTGAGTTTGGAAAGAAGTATTTTGAATAATTCTAGTTTAAGATTATTTTTGGATTGCAATAAAAGGACAACCCGGAGGTCGGGTGACAACCCGTCGCGTCCGGCAGGGCCGCAAGACTTGAACCCGCAACCGAAGGGAGAAAAGGGTTTATCACCTACCACTGGCACACCTGATGTCATGGATTAAATAATGTAGTCATCTTTTTAAAAAAATTGGTAGATGAATTATAAAATCATTCTTTTGAACCCTATATGAATAGGACAAATAGAATATTATTTTTATGTTTTGTTATATTTTTGAGTGAACGATGAGTTTGTGGTAGAAATTACTTAAAGGATGTGACTCTACTTGTCAAGTATATATTTGTCTTCTTCTCTTATTCTATGAAGAAATTAATTCTTATAATTAAGTGAAGGTATCTTAAAACAAAAAATGTATTATCCTACTACCATATGTTTTATTGAACCAATGGTATTTTAAATCATCATAGATTGAGGAATTTAAGGCCCTCAATTTTACACTTGTTAGTGATTTATGACCTCAATCACTAACTATAAAATATTTATGTTTTCCTCCAACTATATGTCATTAATTTCCACCAATGTTCTCCTAATTGATATCATAATTTGGTGGTGACCCTTTCATTTCCCCTTTCCTCTTATTAAGACTGAATTTTATTAAGCTAATTTTTTATGTGGGTTTTCCCAAAGGTATTTTCTATTTTCAACCTTTTATTTTCGAAAAATAATTTCAAATTTTGAGGACGCAATTTATTGAAGGAGGGAAGAATGTAACACCCGAAGATTTCATGGTACGTTATTTCTACAAAGTAACTCATTAACTTTCACTACACGCAAAACTGAGTTCTAGCATACCATGACTTACCAAATTAGCCGTTCAAAAGTGGTTATGAATAGTATTAAATTAATTTTGAACTTTATATAATACTAATAATTTTAGAATCCATATTATGAGTTTTATAGACATAATGTAAGAAAAAATACATTTTTTTCAGATAAAAGAAGTATTTTTCAAAAAATGCAATTTTACCGCCTTTTAATGGTGAAGCCATTTTACATCCCATATTTGAGACATTTATATATTCAATTTGAAAAAATAAAGTTCTTCCTTAGAATCAAGACATAATAATTTAGTTTCAATAATGTTTTGGTGTTTTTTGGATAACTTTCATATTTGGGTGAATAGTGAAAAACACTGCGTTATAGTTTCAAACCGAATTTTTATTTAAATAATTAATATTTTATTTAAATTTATTTTATGTAAAAATAGATAAATAATACCAATATACGTTCAATGTAATTCATTGGAGTCAGTTTATAATAATTTTAGATATATTTGAACTTTTCACCGTCTCTTACCCACCTCCTAGGAAAATTTACAAATTCACATAAAACATAATTTCACTGCTTCTGTAAGTGGAATTTCAAAAATCTAAGAGAAACAGTTAATATCAAGGAGTAAAATTTGGTTTAATAAGATAAAAATATTTTTTTTTGAATAATAACTTTTTTCATTTATTTACCACGGTAAAAACTAAATAGTGTAATTAAAGGTAAAAATGAAATTATTATTACCCAAAAACATGTCCTAATTCTATTGGATAAGTTTAATTCGACCAAGAACAGCCTTAGAAATAAAATATGAATATCTTTGGTCAGCATAGATTAGATTAGGACATTTATTATTATTTAATTCAAAGATGAGTTAAAAGAGTTAAAATCAAATTTTAATAAATAAATGTCTTTTACTATAGCGTTATATATATGATAAATTCGATTATATATATTCATTAGAAAGATAAAATGATTTCCTACATAATTGAATTTTTTTTATAATTTTTAGAAATTAAATAATTTAATTTATTTATGACACAATGGTGATGCAGTAATTACATAATTAATGAAATGTTAAAATAATTGATACTATAAATATCCAAATAAATGTAATTTGAGAATTTTTATGAACTACAACAATTTTATAGGTTAATATGACATATTATGGTCGGTTATATGAATTTTACACTAATTAATAATGCTATTATGAATTTATCAAAAAATATTAAATAGTGTCAAAATTGACATAAAGGAGTTTTTAAAAACAAATATTATATTATTAATTGATATTATATTCCAAAAAAATCCAGGTTTCGGCCAAAGGACTTATATAATGATATTTGTATCATTTATGGACCACTTGGGGGTCTCTTGTTAGTATATAGTAATTTTATTAACTATATAATATAAAAATACAAAGAGACATGGTAAATGTCAAACTATTTAACTAAGAGATAAATCTAAAAGGTAAGGTTAATATAGTGACGAAAACCTCTATAAAGTATATTTTTTGAGTGGTTTTCAACCCATCCCCACCATAGAATTTGAATAATCCACTTTGGAGCCTTTATAAACAGAATATGAATTTATTATAAATTAATATTTTAAGTTTTTCCTAAAGAGCCCCTCCTCCCCCTTAGAGAAGGATACAACTTCTAACCAATTCCTCACACTTCTAAAGCCTTTTGGCTTGTCCAAACTATTCCCAATTAAGCTCCCTACATCCATTTCCTCTACTTAGAAGCCTTACCTTAGGCATAAAGCATTTCAAGTGTCCTTTTTGGTTCAAACCAAAGGGAGTTACCCAAATTAAAGGTAACGATTTCTCTTAGCTTCTTTTATTTTATTTTACATCTCTAATCCCTAACCTCTTCTTATTATTTTATTTTATAAAAAAACTAGTATCATAAATATACTAGGATATTGTTATGATAAGTATTTGAACTACACTTACACACACCTCCATCTAATGGGTGACGAACATAATGTTCTTGTGGATGGAAACCAAACGCCTGACGAAACGATGATTGTTCAATTATCTTCTACCACCTCTCATGGTGGCCATTATTATGGAACTATAATTAAATATGATATTAATGACATTTATTTTATATATAAGCTTCTGTAATTCCATATTATAGCATACCATTATTTGTTTCATGTTGTATATATATACGATAATTTCATTTGAGGAAGTGCGGACTACCGCCCCCTCAAAGTGATATGACGTGTTCATACCATATATGGAATGTATAAAGGATGGTGTTAATGAAATTAAGTAACACATATAAGATATTATATTATACTGGAATAATAATATACCTATGTATCATTTGGTTTTTATTCCTTTTAAAATGAAAATGAAATGGAAGAAGCGTTCGTGCGTACGTACGGACTACCGTCTCCACGAACACGATGAGATTCATTCCCCATCGTATCCATTAAAGACTAATTTCATTTGATGATTAAAAATAATTTATAAGGACTAGATATCATTTTTTATTTGAATAAGAAACAACCAATGGATAAAAAACACGACTTATGTCACAAAACATATAAAACAAAAATAGTAAGTTAACACTTGAAATGACGATAATACAAAGATATTATTAACAAGAAATGTTAAAAGATAATATATGATATCGTATTAATGTATATGATTTCTGTATAATTTAATAACAATGATTTAACTACTATACAGGAGGTTAAACTACCCTCAACCAAGGAAAATTTCAAGGTAAGGGTTTATTTCACAATCTCTTTATTATCCGAGGTTGTTTATACATAAATATCTACTGGGACTTCTTTATCATCCACATCCATGTTTCTTAAAAATTCATTTCAAACAATTATTACTATTTACTAGACTATTGGTTAAAGTCATTTATACACTTGTTAGACTTTTTATTAAATGTTTTTAAAGGAATCTTTTCATCGTTTTCCAAATAAGGTCATTTTTAACCTTTTTGAAAAAATTAAGATAAGAATGTATTTTTAACTTATACGGAGGGTGCATATATTTTCCACCTGTATAAAATTGTCGAAGCTTCCCTTACAAGATTATAATAATATTTTCAAAGTAAATGTTTTCTTTTATAATTATGTGACTTTTAAATGATTTCAAAAAATAGATATTTCTCTCAAGTAGTTTTGATTACATCTATGTCAACATCATTTGATGGATTTTAAGATTATTTGAAGTTGATTTATTATGATAAAGAACTTCCATATTTTATTGAAGTTTTTGTGATATGTTTGACTATGGATGTGTTATTTTTATACCATTCATGGTTTCTGGAGAAAGTATTTACATTTTCCATACTAGTTTTAATACGAATGTTCATGTTATGTTTAAACCAGTTCATATGAGGAATGCATTGGACATAGTATGTGACGGGTGGATCCTGCTATAGCTCATAGATGCATCGGTAGGTCTCATGAGACAATCTAGTGTCTTGGCATGAGGCCTTGAAAAAATCTTATTTGTAGTCTTTGCACGAGGCCTTGGCTACGTGGTTATGATAGTTTGGAATTATGAATTCCATCATTATGAAAGTGGTTATTGATATTGCATGTGATTATTCAACTAGTTCAATATCCATGTGAATAATTAAATGGAATTTATTAATTTTACTTCTACCTTATTATGCTGATGTTCATGTTTAAAAGGTTTTTGATTTAGTTATATATTTCCTTAAATTTTTATGCTTATTTATGAAAGTTTCAGCTATATTGTTATCCTTACTGGGCATTTGAGCTCACCCCTCTCTATGTTTTATTTTCCCCAGGATGTGAAGAAGTATTTTATGAATGACCTAAAAGGAGAGTATAAGGGGATATGAGTGTGGAGACAAAATGTTGATGTAGTTTTCACATTATGATGTAATAAAAAATTTATGAATGTATCTAGTGTATCTATGTCTATGTAACTAATCGATATTTCATGACTTGATCTTTTGTGATCATGAAAATGTTATGTAATAATGCACTGAATCTGGAAAATTGGGGTCGGGGAATTACAAATATCAATAGCCACTTTCATAATGATGGAATGCATAATGGCATACTATCATAACAACATAGTCAAGGCCTTATGCCAAGAGTACAAACAACACTTTGTCAAGGCCTTGTGCCAAGACACTAGTTTGTCTCATGAGACCTACCGATGCATCGAGAGGAAATAGCAGGCTCTACCGATCACTTAAAAAGTCCAATGAATTCCACATATGAAAATTCAGAAACATAACATAAAAATTAATATTAAAACTAGCATATGAAATGTCAATACTTTGTCCACAAACCATGAATGGTATAAAAATAGCACATCCACAGTTAAACATAACTCATTCGATACAATAAAAAAGATTATATTGAATCAGATTAACCTCAATCAAGAATAATGATGGATATTGGCATAGATGAAAAAAATAATCAAAACTATTAGAGAGAAATATCCCCCTTTTTCTTGAAATAATTTAAAAGTCACACTACTTTTCAAGAATCCGTTTAAAAATAGATTTTTGAATCAAAGTGTCCAATACCACTTTGAAACATTTAAAAGGAATTTTAATTTTAAAACATTAATGTCCATATAAATAAATCCTTAAAACCATTTTTAAAACATGGACATTAATGAGAAAGATTTAGAATAAAAAATCTTTAAAACATTTAAAATGATATTTTAGTTAGAGTTCCTAACCAAAAGAGAGACACATGAATACAAAAAAATTGAGGTAATCAAAACATTGGATATACTCTGTCAAAGTACATTATATAACCCATATAAAAATGATTTTGTGTATAACAACAAAGAAGTATCAATGGAATGTAAATTGAGATGAAATATCCTATAAAGACCATATCCTTAGGTTAAGGATAAATCAATGACATAATTTTGTGTGAAAAATATAAATAGACTAAATATTATTGGATATTCAGTGTAAATAAATCCAAGGACATTCAAAAATATTCTTGTAAAAAAACAACACCAATGAATTGGATATTTTACTCATCAAATGGAGATTGTGTTAAAATTACTCCTATCAAGTTTGTATCGAGGACTTGAGAATTTTTCAATGGAGTGATTATGTGTAAAAAAAAGTATATCCACAGAAAGGGGAGTGGAAATTATGACATAATAAAATGAATAGTGATTCCACACATAATATTGGAGTAAAATAATCAACGAGGTATGTGTAAAGCCGAATGAGTGGAAATTGAAATTTCAAATCCCCTTATCAATTTGGTTTGTTACAAAACATACACCCATGAAAGAAGGATCATACAATGATGATGTAAATATACATAAATTAATGTATATTACACAATGAATACAATCATGGGAAGTACACACACAACATGTAATAAATAAGTTGTGAACAATGAATTTCTCACGAAATTAAAAGTGAGATAAGAAACCCCTTACTTTGTACTTTTTCCTTGGTCGAGGGTAGGTTAAACTCATTAAAAATTTTGAAATAATTTTTATTGAATTATAAAATAATAATATGCATTAATATTATTTCATATATGATCTTTAAACATTTATTTGTTAATAATATCTTAGTATTATCGTCGTTTCGGGAGTTAACAGATTCGTTTTCCTTTATATTCTTTGTTATGTGAGCTATATTTTTTATCTATGGAATGTATCTTATTCATATCCCGAAATATATCATGTCTCTAAAAATTACATTTAATCATTAAATAAAATTTTGTCTTGAATGGAAATGATGGGGAATGAATCCTATCGTGTTCATGGAGACGGTAATCCGTACGTACACACGAGCGACAATATCATTCTTTTGATATTAAAATAATATATAATTGGATGGAATATAATATTTAAAAAATCATTATCATGTTATATTTTAGTATTTACATGAATTACACATCATTATTATACACATACAAATAATAATGTATTGAATAACAATTACACCACGACGTGGAGACTTTAATTCGTACGTACGCATGTATGGTGACATTTCATTCAAAGGATGGATTGAATAATGAATATGGATGTACCATATTTATAATAACATAAAATTATACAAAATATACTGGATGTATTATTTTAGAATGTAAATAACAAAGAAATAAGAAGTGGAAGAAGAAAAGAACTTGATAGAGGGTGGTGAAATTATTACCTTTTTTTCAGGTTCTTCCTTTTGATTTGATGAAAAGGGCTCTATAAGTTGGCTTTCTGACCAAAGTAGTGCCTATAGGATGAAGTTAGGGAAGTTTAAAGGATATTTGAGCAGGGTTTTGATGGGATAAAAGTCTTTTCATGTGTGAATTTGAGAAAAGGGGATGTCCTCTTTTATAAGAGGGGTGAGGGTCAATATAGGAAAAACTGAAAATATTATTTTATAATTAAATCATTTTCGGTTTCTAATGGCTAAAAAGATGATTATTTAAATTATAAGGTGGGGATGGATCAAAAACCACTCAAAAAATAGTTTTTATACAGGTTTGGGTCACTATAATAACTTTAACCGTTAGATTTAACTCTTAGTTTAATAGTTTGACATTTACGATGTCTCTTTTTATTTTTATATTATATGGTTAATAAACATAATATATACATCCAATCGAACCAAAAGTGGTCATTAATGATACACCAATAATTATATATGTCCTTTGGCCGAACCTTGGATTTTTAGGAATAGAATATCAATTAACAACATAATATTTGATTTAAAAACTCTTTTACGTCAATTTTGACACTATTTGGTATTTTGTTTTTGCTAAATTCATAACAGTATTATTACTTCAAAAGAATTATTCTATATTACCCTAATATGTCATATTAACCTAGAAAATTAGTTTAATTCATAAAAACTCTCATATTACATGTATTTGGATTTTTATTATATAAATTATTTTAATATTTCATTAATTATGTAATTACTACATCATCAATGTGTCATGAATAAATTAAATTATTGAAAGTCTAAAAATTATAAATAAAATACCATTATGTAGGAAATATTTTATCTTTCTAATGAATATTTAGAGTCGAATTTATCTAAGGTTTAACCATATATTAAAAATGTTTTAGTTATTAAACTTTTATTTTAACGCTTTTAACTCTTCTTTGAATTAAATAATAATAAGTGTCCAAATCTAATCCAAGTGAACCAAAGAGGTTCATATTTTATTTATAAGGTTGTTTTTGGTCAAATTATATTTAGTAAATAGAATTAGGACATGTGTTAGGGTAATATTAAAATTATTTTTACCCTTAATTACCCTATTTACTTTTAACCGTGGTTAATAAAAGTAAAATGTTACTATTCATAAAAAATTAGTTTAATCTTATTGAACCACATTTTACTCCATAATATTAACTATGTCTCTCGAATTTTCTAAATTCAACTCACAGAAGCGGTAAAATTACGTTTTATGTAAATTTTCATAAGCTCCTGTGAGGTGGGTAAAAGACGGTAAAAAGTTTAATAAAATATTTATATATCTAAAATTACTATAAATTGACTCCAATTAATTAAATTGATTTTATATATGTATTATGTATATATTTTTACCTAAAATAAATTTAAATAAAATAAATAATTATTTAAATAGAAAGTCGGTTTTAAACAATAACTTAGTATTTTTCTCTATTAATCAAAAATTGAATTTTTTCAGAAAAATACCAAAAATTCACCCTAAGATAATTTTGATATTCCGAATTTTAAAATGAATTATATTTTACCAATTTAAAAACAAAAAAGTTGGATTAATTAATTTAAAATTAATTCCCCTTGTCAAAACCAAGAAGCATATTTTTAAGAAATAATAATTATCAAAAGATTGACACTTGGTTATGTCCAATTTCAAAGTGAAATTACTGAAAATGACCATAATTTGATTAAATGGTAAAAATATAATCTACTTATACTTCCAAAACATTAAAATTTATAATTCAACACTATAAATTATTTTGATAAAAAAAGTAAATTTCAGTTAAAATATAGTACTTTTCACTATTCACCCAAATATGAAGGTTATCAGAAAAACACCAAAAATATATTGAAACTAAATTATTATGTCCATATTCTAAAGAAGAAGATTATTTTTTTCATATAGAGTATAAAAAAGATTCAAATATTGTATTTAAAAGGGTTCTCCGTTAAAAGGCAGTAAAATTTCATTTTTTGAAAATTGCTTCTTTTATTTGAAAAATGGTATTTGTTCTTACATTATGTCTAAGAAAGTAATTATATGTATTCTAAAATTATAAGAAATATATAATGTCATAATTCTGTTAATACTATTCATAATTGCTTTTTAACGACAAGTTTCGTAAGTCGTGTTCTGCTTGAACTCAGTGTTTTGTGTAGTGCATGTTATTTAATTACATTGAAGAAATAACGTACAATGAAATCTTGGGGTGTTACATTATTTCCTACTTCAATAAATTGTGTCCTCGCAATTTGAATTTGTTCTTCAAAAATAATAGTTTGAAATTAGAAAATACCTTTGTGGGAAAACCCACATCCGAAATTGGGTTAATAAAATTTTGTCTTAATAAGAGGAAAATAAATTATATATATATATATACTTGACAAGTAGAGTTTAATCCTTCAACTAATTCCTACCACAAACTCATCTTTCACTCCAAATGATTTCATAAAAAAATTCTATTTATCCAAATCATATAAGGTTAAAAAAATAACGAATTTATAATTCATTTGTTAGACTATTTAAAAAAACTAAATTATACAAACCAGTACATCACGTAGTCTAGTGGTATGTGATGCATCTTTGTCTCTCTTTGGTTGCGGGTTTATGTCTTGCGGCCTTGCCAGCCGCGACTACTTGTTTCCCGACCTCTGGTTTTTCCTTTTTATAACAATCCAAAAATTACCTTAATAATAGTTTCCAATTTCAAACTTAATTAATTCCAACCTTTAGACTTATCCAAAATAATTATATCCAAAATCTATGTCCAAAATTTATAAGGAAGTTAAACACAATGAGGATCCTTTTTTCCAGGTAATAAATCTGAACGCCTTCATCATGTATTCTTTTAAAACACCACAACATCCTGAATTACCATAAAACCTTATTGATTACATTCATACTCCCTTATTCCATACTGGATATACTCCTTCTATCCAAAAAATTTGTAAACTATAAAATTGATGGAATATACAAATCATTAATCAGTTTTAAAGAAGTCAAAAATATTCAATATAATTTACCCAAATCAACCATCTCTTATTCCAAAATCACTACCTCATTATCAGGACCATATTAAGGATTACCTTTCCTTCAACCATGTATTTTCCAAAATGTGTAGCTTACTATTCAGTCACCTTTTTAGAACCATAACATCTCAAATCCTAAATAAAAAAGTATTGCAGTACAATCCTTATTTATCCCAATAATCCGTGTCACCAATATGTTGTTGATACAAAACTCAAATGAAATAATTCTATAATAACAACATAAGAACACTAGTCATTCCTCTTCATATGAGGTAGTATCATAACTTTATTATTATCCATTGACATAATTTTTGGTATACTCTTATGAATGGGGCATTGATTCACATAGTGTCTCAATGTCTTACAGATGAAACATTTTACATTTGAAAACTTTTTCTTTCCCGTGAAATCACGTACATGGTGTCCTTTTTCTCCACACTTATAAAAAACTCACATTCCCTTCAAAAATTTACCAAGTTGATTATTTCCACATTTATCACATATTGGAAAATCCTTCTTTTTCCTTCTTCCCTTTATCCATCTTTCTCTCTTCCATATTTTTCTTCTCTTAATTCCCTTAATATCCATAGGACTCCGAAAATTATTTACTTATCTTATTACCACATGATACTATTTCTTCATATGTTGAGAATACATGGGAGACTATTTCTCTTATAATTTTTAGATTAATATCATCAAATATATGATCCTTCTTACTCGTTGGATCATACATATTGCTGGAGTTCACATTCCATCTACTGGGCACCATTTCTATACAATGACATACACAAGGTCAGTTTATGAATTGAAATTAATAATTACAAACATGTAAAACACCTAACATAAATTGCATAGTATATTCATATAATCCATCAAAATATTTCCTTTGAGAAGGTATACACTCCTAAATCCTTCATAATTATTTTTCACAAAAATGAGAATTATCCTAAGAATATCCCCCCGCAGTGTCGTAACATAGAGTGCAGCAAGGCCCGTTGTCGTGCACCAGTTCCCATTCGATTCTAGCTCAAAGTGGTTTTTTCGGGTTTTACCCCTATGTACATCTATGCCAGAGCCTCCTTTACCTACTCGAATCTAGAGAAGATGTATTTTCTTGGAAAACACACAAAATCTCTGCATTAAAAAAATTCTAGGATGTTCTTCTATGCTGATCCTCAGATTCTATCTTAGGGTAATGTGCTCTAATTAAATTTTATCTAAATCTAGTTTCCATGGTTATTTCTAAACTTCCTCTGATACCAACTGTAACGCCCTAACCCCAGTTACCCAGATTCAGTGCATTATTTTAATACATTGGCATGATTACAAGGAATCAAGTCCTGAAAGACCGATCAGTTTAGCAGTCTTGGAAAATAGATTTCATACATAAACATTACTTTACACTTTCCAACATACAATACAAAAAAATATTTCTATGAGAATGCCATTACTCCCTTTAGCTTAACCCTGCATATCAATCATAATACAATTCTTGAAATCCTATGAAAATAAAACATATGAAAGGGGTGAGCTTAGATGCTCAGTAAGGATAACAATATAGAAGAAACTTTCGTAAATAATAATAAACATTTAAGGCAATGTATAACTAAAACAAAAGCCTTTGAAACATGAACATCAGCATAATATGGAAAAAATGAAATCAAATAATGTCATTTACTTATTCACATGGATATTCTACTAGTCAAATAATCACATGAAATATTAACAGCCACTTTCATAATGATGGAATGCATAATTCCAGACTATCATAACCACATAGTCATGGCCTTGTTCCAAGACGACAAATAAGATTTTGTCTAGGCCTTGTTCCAAGACACTAGTTTGTCTCATGAGACCTACTGATGCATCAAGGCTCTATAGTGGGATCCTCCAATCATTTACTAAGTCCAATGGATTCCTCATATGATAAGTTTGAAACATAACATAAAAATTTGTATTAAAACTAGCATACGAAATGTCAATGATTTATCCACAAACCATGAATGGTATAAAAATAGCACATCCACATTCAAACATAACTCATTCGATACAATATAGAAGATTTTATTCTATCAGATTAACCTCAATTGATAATAAATAAGGATATTGACATAGATGAAAATAATAATCAAAAATATTAGAGAGAAATATCCCCCTTTTTATTGAAATCATTTAAAAGACACACTATTTGTCAAGAATCCATTTAAAAAAATATTTTCGAATCAAAGTTTCCCATAAAAATTTGAAACATTTAAAAGTAATTTTAATTTTAAAAATTTAATGTCCATATAAATAAATCCTTAAAACCATTTTGAAAACATGGACATTAATAAGAAAGGTTTAGAATAATAAATCGTTAAAACATTTAAAATGATATTTTAGTTAGAGTTTTTAACTAAAAGAGAGACACTTGAATACAAATAATTGAGGTAATCAAAACTTTGTAATATCATGAGATTAAATAGATTCATGATATACTATGTCAAAGTGCATTACATACACCATATAAAAGTGATTAGGTGTATAACGACAAAAATGTCCCAATGGAATATAAATTGAGATGAAATCTATTATCAAGACCATATCCTTACGTCAAGGATAAATAAAGGACATAATTATGTGTGACAAATAAAAATACACTCAATATGATTTGATATTCAGTGTAAATAAATCAATGGACATTCACACATATTCTTGTAAAAAAACAACACCAATGAATTGGATATTTAACTCAACAAATGGAGATTGAGTTAAAATTACTCTTATCAAGTTCATATCAAAGACTTGAGAATTTATCAGTGGATTTATTTTGTGTATAAAAATGATATCCATAGAAAGCGGAGTGGAAATTATGACATAATCAAATAAATAGTTATTCCACACATAATCTTGGAGTAAAATAATCAATGAAGTATGCGTAAAGCCGAATGAGTGGAAGTTGAAATTTCAAATTCACTTAGAGATTTGGTAACTTACAAAACATACACCCATGAAAGAAGTATCATACAATGATGATGTAAATATAGATAAATTAATGTATGTTATACAATTAATACAATCATGGGTAGTACACACACCACATGCAATAAATAAGTGGTGAACAATGAAAATCTCACAGAATAAAAAGTGAGACAAGAAACCCCTTACTTTATACCTTTTCCTTGGTCTAGGGTAGGTTAACCTCCTGTATAATGGTTAAATAATTGTTATTTAATTATAAAATAATCATATGCATTAATATGATATCATATATGATCTTTTAACATGGATTTGTTAATAATATCTTAGTATTATCGTCGTTTCTGGTGTTAATGGATTCCTTTTACTTTATATTATTTGTTATGTGAACCATATTTTTTATGGATGGGATGTATTTTATTCATATACATAATGATATCATGTATCTAAACATTGATTTTTATCATTAAATTAAATTTATTCCTTAATGGATATGATGGGAAATGAATCTCATCGCATTCGTGGAGATGGTAATCCGTACGTACACACGAGTGACAATGTCATTCTTCTGAAATTAAAATAATATATAATTGGATGGTATATCATATATACATAATCATTGTAATGTTATATTTTATTATTTAATGAATTACACATCATTATTATACCCATCCAAATAATAATATATTGAATAACAATTACACCACGACGTGGAGACGGTAATCCGTAGGTACGCACGTATGGTGACATGTCATTCAAAGGATTGATAGAATAATGAATATGGATGTACCATATTTATAATAAAATAAAAATATATAGAATATACTGGAGTTATTACTTTATAATGGAGATAACAAAGAAAGAAGAAGTGGAAGAAGAAACAAACTTGAAATAGGGTGGTGAAATTATTACTTCTTCTTCAGGTCCATCCTTTTTAATTTATAAAAAGGGATCCGTAAGTTGGCTTTCTGACAAAAGCAGGGCCTCTAGGATGAATTGAGGTAATTTGAGAGGATTTTTGGGCACGTTTTGGCTGAGATAAAAGACTTTGATGGGGTGAATTTGAGACAAGGTAAAGTGCCATTTTATAAGAGGGGTGAGGGGCACTATATGAAACAATAAAAATATTATTTTATAATAAAATCATTTTCGGTTTATAATCACACCAAAGTGGATTATTTAAAGGTTAAGGTGTTTATTGGTAGAAAATCCATCAACCAATAAGTTTTAGATAGGTTTGGGTCAATATATTAACCTTAACCTTTTGATTTAACTCTTAGTTAAATAATTTGACATTTACCATGTCTCTTTATAATTTTATATTATATGGTTAATAAACTTACTATATACTTCCAAGTGAACCACAAGTGGTTAACTAATGAAACACCTATCATTATATAATTACTTTGTCTGAACCCTAAATATTTATGAATAGAATATAAATTAACAATATAATATTTTATTTAAAATTTTATTTTTATCAATTTTGACACAATTTGGTATTTTGTTTTTTTAAATTCATAACAGTATTATTGCTTAGAAAACACTTCATCTAGCCAACCATAATATGTCATATTAACCTATAAAATTAGTGGAATTTATAAAAAGTCTCAAATTAAATTTATTTGTATATTTAAAATATCATTTATTTTAATATATCATTAATTAGGTAATTACTTCATCATCATTGTTTCATAAATAAATAAAATTATTTAATGTCTAAAAAATATAAATAAAATACCATAAAGTATGAAATATTTTTATCTTTCTGATGAATATTTATAGTCTAATTTATCTTATGTTTAGCCATATTTTAAAAATAGTTAGTTATTTAACATTTATTTCAACTCTCTTAACTCTTCTTTGATTTTAAATAATAATAAGTGTCATAATCGAATCCATGTGGACCAAAAAGGTTCATATTTCATTACTAAGGTTGTTTCTGGTCGAATTATACTTATTCAATAGAATTAGGACATGTGTTAGGGTAATAATAAATTCATTTTTACCCTTAATTACCTGATTATCTTTTAACCGTGGTAAATAAAAGTAATAAAATACTATTCGTCAAAAATTATTTTTTTCTTATTGAACCATATTTTACTCCATGATATTAACCGTGTCTCTCATATTTTCTAGATTCAACTCACAAAATCGGTAAAATTATTTTTTATGTAAATTTGCAAATGCTCCTAGGAGGTGGGTAAAAGAAGGTAAAACGTTCGATAAAATTTTTATATATTAAATATTATTGTAAAATGACTCTAATGAATTACATTGAATTTATATAGGTATTATGTATCTATTTTGACCTAAAATAAATTTAAATAAAATAAATACTTATTTAAATAAAAATTCGGTTTTAAATAATAACACAGTGTTTTTCACTATTCATCAAAAATTTTATGTTTTCAGGAAAATACCAAAAAATTACGCTAAGCTAATTTTGATAATCCGAATTTAAAAATGAATTATATTTTACCAATATAAAAACATAGAAGTTGTATTAATTAATTTACAATTAATTCCTGTTTTCAAAACCAAGAATCATATTTTTATGAAATAATAACTATCAAAAGATTGACACTTGTTTATGTCAAATTTTAAAGTAAAATTACTTACAATGACCATAATTGGATTAAATGCTAAAAATATAATCTAATTATACTTCCAAACCATTAAAATTTATAAGTCAACACAATTAATTATTTTGATTAAAAAAGTTGTTTTCAGTTAAAATATAGTATTTTTCACTATTCACCCAAATATGAAGGTTATCATAAAAACATCAAAAATTTATGGAAACTAAATTATTATGTCTCGATTCTAAAGAAGAAGTTTATTTTGACAAATTGAATATTCAAAATTTTCAAATATTGTATTTAAAAAGGTTTCACCATTAAAAGGTGGTAAAATTGAATTTTTTGAAAAATACTTCTTTTATCTGAAAAAAATGTATTTGTTTCTAAATTTTGTATAAGAAACTCATAATATGGATTATAAAATTATAAGGATTATATATAGTTAAAAATTCAGTTAAAACTATTCATAACTGCTTTTGAACAACTAGTTTGGTATGTCGTGGTGCGCTTGAACTCAGTATTGCGTGTAGTGCAAGTTATTGAATTACATTGAAGAAATAATGTACTATGAAATCTTATGGTGTTACACAAGGCTATGACTCCTGCATGCACGGTGGCACAAACACGCACCACCGTCTCCCATTCAATTGGCCAGCCGTGCGCCAACCGTCACTGACGGGCCGCGACCCTTCTCCGGCAGCGCGGTCGCGCCGCCACCATCGTCGCGGCCAACCGGGGTGTCGGCCGCCACTCCCAAGCCCTTCCGGAGACGTTCCTTGGGTCACCGGACGTTCCTCGGTGGCTCGTTCATCATTTCGTAGACTCCCGCACTCGCCTTAGGATTTCCCCATCGATTCAAGACCATAAAAATCCCACAATAGTTGCGGAGAGGTCGTGCCGTGTTCGTTCATCCCACACCCTCCACGTTAGAACGGTAGAATATGGATTATTTATTCTTGAATCAAGGAGAATATAAATGTTCTTAAATCAAGATGAAATTAATGAATCAGAAAGGGATAAACAAACAACAATACATACCTCGATTTCTCATTGGAGGTGTCACAAGAAGAATTCAGTGAAGGCGATGAGGGTGCCAACGATCGTCACTTCCGCAACACACATCCAATGTCGTGCTCATGTGTCGTCCTCCTCCTTGATTCCGAAGTATGTTCTTTATTGGTGATGGCGTTCCTCGTTGGAGGAAGAGTTTTTCCAATGATCTACCCAATCCTCCCTTTTTTCAATGATTTCCCCAAGGAAATGAGGATTTAACAAATAAAAATAGAATTATCTATTTAATTTACATTGGAACAATTAATTTTGGCACAATTGAATGGCACAATTAATTGTATTGTGTTGGAAAAATTGATTTTGTTTCATTGACACAATTAAATTAGAGGATTCCAAGGGACTTCCCCACATTAAAGAGGGATTTTGGTGGTCCCCACCACTAGAATTCCAAATGGTGGTTTTCTAGTTTGGGTGGTCCCCACCCCCACAACTCAAATGGAAGGTTTTTAAAAGAAAAATAAAATGTTAAATATTTTATTTTTATTCTTCCACAAAAAACTGAATAACTATCTTCTACCATCTACCTAATTTAGTTGAGTTGAAAGTCTCTTTAAGTGAATATCGATGTTGTGAGTTCAATGGTGTCTTCAGATTTCAATTCTGAGCACCGGTTCAGAAGTTACGACCCCCCCCCCCCACACGATTACTAAATGTACTTTAAAGAATGTTCATAAATTCATTTTTGGCACGTTGGGGCTCGGAATCACATGCCGTCAATTTTCACGGACTCATAAAATTCCAACATAATAAAAAAAATTACATGGAATTTCTTGGTCTTTACAAGTTCATTTTTATAATTATCAATTTCAAGTGAGCTGTATAAGGAAACAAGGTTTGGCTACATGTTTTGGAAAATCATGATCCAGCCTTGGAGGTTTTATTGGACACCCTGAAAAATCCCCATGGTTTCTTCTAGTGTGTCTCATATTTTATAAAATCTTAACCAAACCATTAAAAACAACACTATAGATAATGTCTCACCCTCTACATGATTAAATCATTTTTTATAAAAACATTACGCTAACTATGCACCTAGTTCATTCTCCTCAAAAATCAATATTTTTACCCCTTTATCCTCTGAAATCCATGAACAAACTCAAGGTTAAATAAAACTCAAAATTATATGTACTAGGGACTATATGGGTGTCACACAAATTAGTAATTAAAATTAATCTATGGAATATGGTTTTTGAAATGTGCCTACTCTTAAAATTGAGTGTTTCAATGATAGTCTTCCAAAATTGGCTCTAATTTTTTTCAATTGTTTTTTTGAATTTGTTCATGTGATTTACCACATCATGCATATCGTCAAAGGAGACGACTATGATTCAAGAGTTGAAAGGTAGTTTTCTAGTAAATGTCAACATGAACTGTTAAGATTGGTTGATTGAAATTTGATATTTTTTGATAAAAAGGGACTAAGGTCATATGCCCTGTGTCTAAAAAAGTTTCATGAGTTCATTATCAATCCAAAATAATCATTAAAATGTTAGGGATGAGTTAAAATAGGAAATACCTATGAGGGGAGTATCATGGCTCGGAACATACCATGAAAAATCTGTGATGGGGAGTGTCATATGCAAGATAATAAAAGGTATGATGATTCTATAATGTCTTATGATGGAAAGTATCATGTAATAATTTCATTTATTAGTAGTTTTGTATGTGAAAAATTAGATCGTATTTTAGTATATTTTATGTATTTTATGTTTAAATTAGTTCTTGTCAGTGTGTGGGGTGTGGGAAGCACAATACAGTCGCTCAAAAAGGATTTCCCAACCCAAGTAGGTTGGGTGATGTATTCATTACTCCCCAAGGCTTTTCATCGATGATAATATCATTGGTAGGGAGATTATAACCTTGTGTATTTTGAACCAGTTGAAAATTCCATGTGGATATGATTTTTCATTTTGTGGATAGGTTGAATCATTAAATGATACATAGAATGTAAATTTGAGTGTTCAATAAATTAAAAGGGATGTTTTTACGGGGTTTAAGTCCCCAGAGGTGTCTTTGGAGTTTCATTTCCCGTTGGGAGCATTAAGCACCAAATAATTATTTTCTAGAGAAGCATACAAGAGATCATGGATTTTATAAACCAAGCGGTCCACTGGGAGAAACTATACGTCTAGGTATATAGGTGCACAACCTATCACACAGTTGTCTTATGTATATACTTATGGATAATATTCCATGTAGGTAGTTTTCAAAAAACAGTAGCAGGGAAACCCATGGTATTCTCATGGGTTGTCTAACTGTATGCCTAGTCATGCTAGGGGATGAATATTTTTGCAGTGGAACTACATGGTTGGCACATGGTTGTCCAAATAGCGTGATATAATAATGAACCTTAAAAAAATTAAAAAATAACCCTTTCCACCTTTTCCCATAAATGGGGGTTTTCCTCCTTTTCTTCCCTCATTCACCTCGGAGGTCCCTCGTGCATTCCTACTCCTCTAATTATCCTTTTAGTGGTTTATCCTTCAATATTGGTCCAATTGAAGAACATTCATGTGTTTTTTAAGTTCAATAGTGATTCTACATAACCTCTTTACACTTTAATTTTTTATATTCTCTAATTTTATGTGATATTTGTATGATCTCATTTGACCTATTTTCAGGGCATTTAATGATTCTTCAGATTTCGTTCATTCTATCTCCAAACAATGACCAACATTGTATGAGTGGATCTTCCTAATAATGTGGTAGGTGTTATACGGATTTCACATTAAAGTATATTTTGTTTATAAAATACTGTATTGTGTTTTGAAATATGGTTTTAATGTTTCACCCATAAAACATGAAATTACATATGTGGAAGCCAATGCCATTAACTATGTATTCCAGGTTCATTAAATTAAACCATTAGAGGTTTTTAATCGTAATTTAGAAAATCCCATTGGGGTGTTTTGTTTACAAAAAATGACTTCTATTAATATTCAAGGATAATAGATCACCCTTGGTGTGTGTTAAATGAAATAATAAAGATTATATATATTTTCATACACCTTAATCACCATTGAGTTGTGTTGTTCAATCTCTCAATTAATTGTTGTTTAAATTAAATTAATTTTTTTTATAAAAATCGTTCCATATTTGTTACAAAAAACCCAATATGTGAAAATTATTATATAATAAAAAGTGTGAAATCAAATACATTTATACGGAATGGTAAATGTAATGGTCTTTCCCATGGGCATCACAATTTATCATAAATTAAATTACTGAAATGATATTATGGTATGGAATTCTTATTGACATGGACTTCATTAGTACATATATTTAAATTGAGTTGAATGATTATGATTATATATATCTTGTCCTGGATATATTTCATGTTCTATGTTTAATTATTAAATTAATGTTTTTATTTACTATTTCACATGGGTTCTTCGATCATGGTGTCCCTTACATTTGATACTCAGGCATGTCATTCCTTACATATGATATTCAGCCACTAATTCCATTATATGTGATACTTAGGTATGGTGTCCCTTATACATGATACATGGACATAAATTCACTACATATGATTCCCAGGAATGAATTCACTTATACATGATACCTAGACATGGTGTCCCTTATACATGATACTCAGTCATAGTGTCACATACATATGATAATCGGGCATTGAATCCATTATAAATGACACTCAGGCATGGTAGCCCTAGTACATGGTACATGGTCATGGAATTTCGTATAGATTTTTATGTTTGGACATGTAGTCCCTCATTCAAAATATCTGGCTTTTATTATAATACATGGATGCATGAGTTATGAATCAGGTCCTGGATAATACTATATATATATATATATTTCTATATATTTTTAACATATATATTATATATATACCATTACACACACAGAAACATATATATATATATATACATGTTGTCAAGATATAGGAGATATTTTGGATTTGTTGACAGTATGATTTTTTTGTCAGGTGTCGTTACGAAACCTATGTCCATCTTGATTACATATATCTATTTAGTACCTTATTGAAATATCAGGACACTTCAATATTTTATATTCAAAATATATAAAACATTAGAAATTGTTTGTTGTGGCCTACTGAGTATATCTCAAACTTTGTATACACCATATTTTTGTACCTAGATAGTGCTCATGGTTGTAGGTTAAAGATCATGGATTAAGGTTATGTTATTATTCATGTACATGGGATCTTTGGGGCACATGACTAAGCCAGAAGTTTGGATTATCATTGAGATAACATTTACATATTTTATTTTTTGTTGTGTGTTTTTTATATAATTCCTACTATATTTTATCTTATACTATATTGTAGAATCACATGGACAATAATGTTTGTATTATTTGGTAATTTCATGTTATTAGATTTATTTCCACTAGCTTATATTAAAACGGAATCTGTAATCGATTTTTTGTGTGTGTACTGCTATGATACTCTGATCATGTGGGTATAATCTCTCCACCATACGATCATTAGATCCCCACTTCTTGTCAGTAGCCTCATTCATATAGGGAGACATGCATGAGGCCATGTGTCAAACCATCATGGGGAAACATTTCAGTGGCTTCAGTGTTGGGATGTTACATCCAAACTAAGTAAGAATGACTTGCATATTTGTGTGGTCAAATTCTCTACAATGGGAGTCAATTTGGATATTAATCCACTAATGAGAGTGTCAGTTGAGAAATGTAATTTGTTTTTGTGGGTGTATGATCCATTTAAATTAACTTGTTAATGTTTTTTGTTAGTTATT
The DNA here is from genome assembly GCA_963277665.1 of Viscum album. Classification (NCBI taxonomy): domain Eukaryota; kingdom Viridiplantae; phylum Streptophyta; class Magnoliopsida; order Santalales; family Viscaceae; genus Viscum; species Viscum album. The sequence goes on from OY728139.1 coordinate 79,473,620, forward strand.
TTAATTCTTCTTAGGTATTTGGTCATTAAGTGGTTCTGTGTGCACTAAGGTTCGATGAACATAGAGAGTCTTTATTGGAAGACATATCGTATTTTTGTTAAAAAAGGGTAAATAACATTGAATGGTAAGAATATTATTAGTTTGGATCTACGTGAAGTGACATGTATGATTCAATAGATTTGTCTACTTCATGGTTTCCAGGGTGGAGAGATTGAAATAGGTGGAGCTACATGCCTATGAGAAATACAACTACTCTAGGGGTCGATTCTCATGTACAAATGAATGGAAATAAATATGTGGCAGAGCCATCATAGGCCATTGGAGCATGTTACCCTAATTTTTATGGAATCATAGAAACTACTAAGAATGGATTAATTTAGATCAAAAGTGGATAGTATTTTATGTTTGGAATGGATATTGGGTATAAGTGGGTTTATCCTCATATGTCTATTGTGTGGAAAGATTTTTTGAGATACTAGAATGATCTTTGGATGGTCATAATGGAACTATATATTACTGTGTTTTTGTATGTGTACCCCTAATGTAACTTGGAATCATCAATGATTTTCACATGATGGATTTAGGCTTATAATGGAAAGGTGTGATCCGAGTGTGTTTTGGGGTGGTTCTATGTTGGTGGTTTCATGAGACAATTGCGAAAAGTGGGGGTGATAAGTGTTTTGAACATGAAATTTTAATAGAATGATGGGTTTGGGACTAATTTCATGCTTGGGATTACCACATGATATCAATGGAGATAAATGTATCATAGTCAAGAGTTTTATGGTGTGTTGAAAGATGGAAAGATCATTCTCGTTGATTCTTTTCTAGAGGAGGTACAAATATCATTCTTTGCATTGGATTCAATATAGTGGGTTGAGAACCATATTAGGAATGTCCATGAAAATGTAAAAAATCCTATTTGGGGTTAGGGATTTTTTTTCAAGGAATATCCCCTGTGTTCATATTACACGTGGATATTGGAGGAACATATGTGTTGACTCAATGAAGGAAATGAGAGTGGTACTTGTTTTGATCTTCTCACTATTTTGTGTTGAGTTATTGTACATTATGAACTTTTCTATGAATATCAATGGACACCTTGGGTAATTATTTAGGTGGGAGAATTATTATTATGGAAGGCATTAGGGTTCAGGATCATCCTCATGAGCTAATTCTTATGGTTGAGAGAACCATATACCATAGATTTTAGCAATTTGATGACACAGAATTCCCTCAATGTAGATGGAGACAATGAAGATTTACTTTAAGGATCAATGATAATATGAGTGTCAAATATGGATCTAGAGGTATATCTGTCATCTTTTATATTTTGATTTGGAATATCTTTGGTTGTTCAATTTTTGAACTAAATTGTATCAAAACCATTTTACATTTATTGTTTTATGATTTTTAACATCAACATTAAATAATCACAACACAAAGACCATGAGTCCAATTGCATTTAGAAAACATTATTCATAATACATAAAAATAAACCAAAGCTGAATATATTTATTTTATTCACCGTAATTTTTTCCTAAAATTATTTTATATCCTAAATCTACATTTGATAACCTAGGAAATACATAAATTAAAGTGGTGAGCTATAAATCCCATTAAGGGAATAAACATGGTGGAAAAGCATAATGTGTTACTCAAATGACATAACATGATAACATAAAATATAAGGATCATGAATAATAACATGGGAGAATAACATAAATGATATTTTATCACATGATAATAGAAACATATGAAGGTGGAACCATCATAATTTTATATAATCACAATTCAAGGATAACTACCAATACAATATCACATTGTGGAAAAATCCACATCATTCATTATGTTTACTCGTTAATCCTATAAATAATGTCTCATGAGAAAAAAAATATTACCCAGTGCATTGGAGAATTATTTGGGATCACACATCATAAAATCTATAAACATAATAATTACCCATATAGAGAAAAGGGTTGGATAATAATTCCTCATATCACAACCAAAATAAATTTAAAAAATAATATAAAGAGATAAATTAATAAAATAATTTGTATGTTCATATTTGAGTGCATAACCATTTGTCTCTAAATATGGTTTTCATTTGGAATAAAATATCACCATATAGGGTAGAAAATTTGGTATAGAAATTATCATTCAAAATATTGTTAAAATAAATCAATTAAAGTCTAATTGAGAAGAGTATGTATGGAATTTTCATTGAAATGCAATGGTTAACAATAATGGTTCTACATAAAATATTATCTTATTTAATTTAATCTGGAGTAGTAATAAATAATTTTAATTTTAACTACATAAAAGGATTAAGTGATAAAATGGATCCCTTAAATCAAGTTTGATTTTACGAATGACATTTGAAAAATGAACTTCAGTCATGCATTACCCCATTAAAGGGAGATAGAAGAAGCTATATATATATGTAAGAGATATATATAATTAATTTATAATCATTTAATGACCTAAAAGATAGATTTATATTGATTAAGAATAGTACTATTCATACCCCAATAAAAAAGTGTTGTATAAAGATATCATTTTCCTCATATTCTAGAATCATTATTCACATTCACCTAATGTCCCAATTAATAAAAATTAATTCAATTAATTTCCTAATAGAAAAACATATATATATATATTTAATTTATTATAATTATATTTTTATGATTTAAAAAAATTTAATTTAGATACAAATATTAATTTCATTTTTCTGAGGGTTATAGTTAATGGTTCCAAGGTCAGATCACATGAGAAAATTTATTGATGTTTTTTCGAAACAAGGGTACAACAAAAGAATAGAAATGAAATTGTATTAATATAATTCTAGATATTAGAATAGTCCCAAAAAATATTTTTTTTTAAATTGGGGATGATTCATTATACAAAAACATTTACATTATAATATTAGTTCATTTAAGTGGTTTTATCAACTATAATGATCTAGTTTGATTTTATTTAAGATTTTATTCATAAATTAATTCCATAACATTATATATGTTATATTATACTACTTATAACAATATTTAAACATAATTATATTTCTATAACCTTTATTCAATGTGGTGGAAAAAAATCTATGTATGTTTCTTAGGTAGGTTGTGAACTAACCATATTATAAATAATATTTTCAATTTAGAATATGATGAATGGATTGAATAAAATTGATATTAAACCATAGTAATAAAATAATAATATATTTTGTATTATGATGTTACTATTGTTGTATTTAGATGAAAGTTGAAGAACTTGGATATAGTGGAGATAATTGAAAATGGAATTTGGAAGAAATATGGAAATATTCATGGCTTAGATGTTGTGAGGAGAAATTGTTGTGGGAGGTCGTATTTATAAGGTGGTGAGAAGGGTGTTGTTGAATATTATACTCATTATTTTTTTTGGAAAAAGAATACCAATATTATTAATTATTTGGAATATATAATGTAAATTTTTCATGTAATTAAAATTTAATGGGTGCATACATCATCCATGACTGAAATATTCATGTATTTAGCATATTATGTCAAATATCATATTTTTTCATATTACACTGTTCCCCAAAAATTTCACTATTTTATAAAAATTTAAAAAAATAGATAATTATAAAAAAAATTAGATGAATAAGTTGAAATAATTAAATACATTTTATAAAAATAATTATCTAAATATATGAGATTTAGTTTTTTAATAAAAATCTCATTTATTTAAAAAAATACCAATTTTTAATATCATGATCAATGTTTTGACCCTTTAAAAATTTACTTATGGTATCATAAGATTATATTATCATTATAATTAAACCTATTATTAAATTATAATTTTTTTTATTATAAAAAATAACTTCTCAATATTTATATTTTAAAAAAATGTAAATCAAAGATATATGCTTTACAAAAAATATGAACACCTATTTTATCATTTAAAAAAATATTTTCATTTATAATGACATAAATATGTCACATTTACCTAAATAATATTTTTCACGTCTAAAACATAAGATATTATTCTAATTGTTAGGTTACTATCCCTAATGGTCAGATTACTATTCCAATTGTCATATTACAATTCCAGCAATCATATTTTCCAAAGTCATATAGGTTCCATAATTTTAATAAATAGATAATATTTATTTCACATCTATTTTATCTGAAGGTGATATATATATATATATTATAATTTTAAAAATATATGTTTTGTTACTAATATTTTTCTTCATTTCTATAATTTAACACTTCAGTGATATTATTCTGGGGGATCAAGTCAATCCAAATTATTTTGTTGTTTTCATTATAATAAATTAAATTAGTATAGCCTTATTTATTCTATAAATGTAATGTTTAAATTCATATAAAAAAGTGTAATTGATTTTATCATGTGGTTAATTTTCATTATACATTGTTATATTATTAAATGTTAGATGATTGTATATTCATAATGGAAATTCCATTATTGAAATTCATAGTCCTTACATTCTTACCCATTTAAGAAATATCACAGATGAAAATATATCATTCATACTCAAGTGAATTTTTTTTAGGGTAATTCTACTTAGTTGATTCATTTATTTTCCATGTCACCTAATCATACTTATGGCTTCAACATAGTACTTTTACTAGGTTACTATTATTATTGCAGAAAATTTATCTATATGGTCCAAAAGCATCAAATATTTCTCTTCTTGAGGGTGATCGGTTTCTAATTTCACTACCTATTAATTTCATACAAGTGGGTGATATGGTATGTACCTTATCAAGATGGAATATGGAAAATATAATGTTCTTGAAAAAAGTTTGGTGGGTGTGATAGTCGATAGGCAATGACTCTAATGCGATCAATAATATTAAAAGGGTTGATGTACTTCGAAAAAATAGTTCTCTTCATACCAAATTTAATTTTTCTTTTCCATTGGGATATTTTGATGAAAACCATATCTCATCCATAAAACAATTGGTCTCATCAATGATTTTTTTTTTCATTGTTATTCTATCACTATGAATAACATTGATGTGTGGATAAATATTCTTCACATTTTTTTTATTTTCTTCAACCATTAAAGGTCTATGTAGCTTGAGTTCACCAACTTCATCCTAGCATGTTGGTGTCCAACATCTCATCCAAAATTTATATGGATCTAATTGGATACTTATGTATAGAATATTATTATAAAAGATACCGACCAAAGTAATATGTTAATCACATTCTCTTTTTTAGTTCATAGAGTATTCTCTCAATATATTTTTATGTGTCGCGATAGTCTTCTTAGATTAGATATCTTTTTGAGGTTAATAAGACATAATGATGTTAGGTTTAATTTTTATATAATTTTATAGACATTCCCAGAACATAGATTTAAATATTAAATATCTATTGTTTATAATAAATAATTATGTTCCATATAGTTTATTAACTTCTCTAATGTGTATACCACCACATTTATTGAGTGGGAGATCCTCTTCAATTATAAATTATATTAGAAATATTTGAAAGATGATCCAACATATCAAATATTTAATTATTTCCTATTGATTATTTCCTCATAATAGTGATAATTTCTATGGAGATGTCTTCCCATTTACATATAGGTATTGGTAATTGACCCGTCATCCCCTTATATGATCATTTTATCCGTCACATGTTTCCATTCCAATACTTTTGATTTATATTCTATCATATAAATTTTTATAGTGTCCCATAAATAGTGCATTCATAGATCTATATACATCATCATTCTCTTTATGTGGATAGATAAGGTAGATCTATCTTCATCATTAAATAATTACTTCGTTATCATAATATTTTATGGTACATAGATTCATGAACCAAATATTACAACATGGTATTCATGAGTTATAAACTCCATGTATTTCTATATTCTTATAGATTCCACATTCTTCTACAGTTTCTCACCATCACATTACGAATCATTTACCTTCTCGACAAGAAATGTTTGAGTAATAATTTACGAATAGAAAAATATGTTCCTTCATTTAGGATCCCCATGTCAATGCCTATCATGTCTTGGAAGATTGGATCACTCTCAATTCACATCATGTTATGATTTTCCAAATCCTTTCTACATAAAGAATCAACCACATTGTTTTCATTCCCACGATGGTAGTGGATTGATCAGTCGTAGTATTTGTCAATATATAAACATCATCACTAGATCATATTAATATAATTCTATATGAGTATATTATTTTGGCTATTATAATCTATAAATTTTTCACACTTATCCTTGTAGAGATAATGCCTCCATATTTTCATTGGAAAGATCACCACATCCAACTCCTGATCATATTATGGATTGTTTTTCTCATGAAAATTCATCTTCCTTAAAGAATATGCTATCTATTTATCATTATTATTTGGTACACACCATAATACCTTCATTGAATTACTATTTTATACCATGAAATGTTATCCACTTGATTGAAGAACGAGCAGTGGTCCACTGATAAACCACTTTCTTAATTCCATTCCGATATCTTCAAATTCATTGATCAAGAAACACATTACCCTTTTCCCTATGATCTTGGTTACCATGTTTGAAAATGATGATATATTTATCAAAAAATCATCACTAATACCCAATAATATAAAGGAAACTATATATTTCTATTACATATATTGGTATGGGTCACTCCTCAATTATATGAATCTTATAAGTGTCCAAATATATCCCTTTTCTAGTGATACCATAACAAAAGAATTATACTTCCTCCATCTAGAACTCATATTTTATGTACTTTTCATATAGATTATCTTTTTCTAATGTCTTTAGAATAGTATTTTAATACTTTTCATGCTCCTCCATATTTAAAAAAAATCATATTGTCATCTATAAAGATTGCCTAAACATTTTTAGATATTCGCTAATGAATATATTCATTGTTTCTAAAAAGATTAATAAAGCATTATTTAGCCCAAAATGAATCACAGTGAACTCATATTGTATATAACTTGTTAAAAATGTATTAATTGAAATATATTCTTTCACCACCTTTATTTTTTGATATTTTGGTTGAAGGCCCCTGTTAGGGAAATTTTAGGCCACATGTTGTTAATTAAACAAGTAATCTATCTATGTTTGGGGATATTTTCTCTTTATTAGCTTTTTTGAGTCTTGATAATAAATGTAGTGGTGCATTGGACCATCAATTTTCAAGAAATAGAGGACCAGCACACCCCATGGTAGAGCACACATGCATATTAATCCCTTGTGAAAATTTTGTTGTAACTACTTCTTTAGTTCATTAAACTCAATGTTGGATATGTAGGAAACTGTCTATATTCTCTTAGATCCAAGTATAAGTTTGATGGAGAACTCAATTTTTCATTTTAGATAATGACCTAGAAACTATTCAGGGAATACATTAGTATATTACCTCATGAGGGTCATGTCATCAATAATGAATCCCTCCATTGTCTCAATCATATTAGATAGCTATAATTTCTCATAAGGTAATAATATACACATTTGATAGTAATATTCCATAGGAGATTCATCCTCTTCCTTTACTTTTTTTAGAAGGAAAAGTTGATAATGATAGAAAAATGATTACCGATATAGTATAAAATTACACTGAAGGGAGTATGAAAATATTTTTTGCGATGTTCATATGAAAATCATCATCTGGGGATGTGTTATATGCATGTAAGGAAAAGATTAATCTATTTTATTTTAAAAAAATAGGTCAACCACAATGTTTTAAGGTGGTGTTTGGATATTTATACTAAACCTACATGATATGAGATAATTTATAGAACATTAATAATACTTAATATTTGAATCTCGTGAATGGATAATGAGAACACAATTCAAAATATGATTCTAGTTCTAGTCTATTAAGATGTTAAAAAATAAATATTGGGCTATGAATACTCAATATATAGGCATATAAATAGGGAAAGTATAAACAAAGATATAATAACTCATTAATGAAATGTATATACTAACTTATGAGTCTCACGGTATCAATCTAGGTTATCCTCGGTAAATTCCATGTTAAATTTTATATCCTAAAAATAAATTAAATTACTTCATAATGGTTTTTAATGAGGTTGTGAATTTTCCCATACATATCAACTAGGAGTTTGAATCTATGAATGTATAAATTCATCATTTTTATTCATTAGGTGATGATCAATTTAATACCCAATAAGCTCTATTTTGGGTTATTATCTATATGTACACTAGTTATAGAGACTCATCAAGTTTTATTATACAGATATGGGTGTAATTTATTAAAATCCACTAACTCTATAATTCACAAATATATTATGATATTCAATTATAATAAGTCTTATACCATTGGTTTTACTGAATTATTCGAGTCCTAATCCCAAAAAATAAATATATGCTTCTCAAAAAAAAACAATAGAAACATAATACATTTAATCATATTGTAACATTATTTTTAACATATTCATCAAATAAATAAATGCCAGAGATTGGGAAGCCTAGTATCATTGGTAGACTAGGTTTATAAAACATTAAAACAAAACAAAACACAACATCTTTATTTGGTTCTCTAGAATTATCTTCTAAAATATAATTGGTCTCCAAAAACATCATAGGATAACATGGGGAATGTTTAAGAGAAATGGGTGAGCTAAAAATCCCAATAATGGAAAAATATTCTAATATAGAATAGGATGTGAGATAAATGATATATCATGATATAATTAAATAAAAGGATGATGAATAATCACATTATAGCATATAATTAATAAACTTTTATCATATGAACTTGAAAAATATTGATTTTTTTCTAACATATAAAATTACATGAGCATAAGTCAAGTCTATCTTCCCAGACTATATCACATGGGGGAAAGAGTCCCATTAGGGATTATATTTATTCACTATTCCCATAAATAAATTCTTGTGATACAAAATAATTAATCAATTCATTATAGAACTAATTTGGTGCACACATCATAACATGTATATTCATATGAGTGATAAAAAAGCAATCATAAGGCCTAAATTTTAGAATAACCCGTTGAGAGAAATGGGTTTTCAAATGTTGCTTTATATTATAATCAATGGATATTTTAGAAATATTATATAGAGATTAAAAAATAAAATATTATGAATTTTCATACCTATGTATAGGCACATAGGTCTCAAAATATTTTATTCATTTGAAAAAAAAACCTCACAATAGGTAGATAATTTGTTATTGAAGTTAATTTTTTAAATGGTTTTTTGAGGAATAAATTAAAGACATTTTGGTAAATATTAAGAATGTTATTTTTTTGAATTCTATAGGAAAAATAGAATGGTTATACCTAAAATAATTAAATTTCAATGGAATATTGAATGGGAATAAATACTTTAAATTACCATTAAATAATATTATTATAGGATAGAAAAGTTCCCATTATTCGAGTTTAATTTTAAAGAAGGTATTTTGAGAAATGAACATAAGGAACTTGTTACCCCATCCAAAGAAGGAGGAATTAGCATCTTATATATGTTGGAGACATAATTGAATAAAAAATAATAATTTAATAACATAAATGATATATATAAATTATTTAGATAGATAAATCTCATAACCTAATGAAAAAGGGGGTTTTGAAATGATATATTGACTTATCATCATAAATTATTCAACAATTTGTCTTAATGGACTGAATAATCAATTTAAATTTATTATTTACTTACTTTAAAACCTTTTAATAAAATAATTTATTTATTATCATTATATTATATTCAATTATAACAACATCATTTGGATACAAAACATGATATTTGTTTTCAAGTGTGTTCATTTCCAGGATCCAAGGTCGTATAACTTATGGATATTTATTGATGTTTTTGACAAACATGACTACAAATAAAGAAGTGAAATGATATGGGATTCATTTATTTATATAAATTTAAATGTTTACGAATAATCCTCTTTGTTCTAAAATAGAATTTTTTCATTTAATAGAGTTAGTAACATAATTATGTTAGTTCACTTAGGCAGTCTTACCGACCATCATGAGCTAGTTTCAATTCATTTAATATTTTTTCAATATATTATTTCTAGAAGATGGAATATCTTATAATATAATTACTATAATCATATTTTAAAAAGCTATTTTTTATATAACAATCCATTAGTGTGGTAGTGAAAAATTATGTATGTTGTTTATGGGGGTGGTGAACTTACCATATTATAAAGGACTTTTTAATATTAAAATAAATTGTAGGGTTCTTAAAAGATATATATTCCACAATAATAATAAAATATAAGTATATTTAGGATAATTATGTTACAATATTTTGGGTGGATGGGGATATTATGGGTGTGGTATACGAACAATAAAATTAAAATGAAATTTATCTAAGTGTTTACCTCCCCATTTGGTGATTCTAATTTAGGACACCCCTTAATGATCATTGGAATTTTCATTAAATGTGAGTAAGAAAATGATTACTTATGGGAGAGGTTTTTCAAATGAATTTTACATACATATTTAAGGCTCCAATTATTTTATGTTTTAATTAATAGGGGTGGAATTTATATGGGGATGAGAGAGGTTTTCTGAATATTATAATCATTTGTTTATTATTTACCTTCATAAACACCAATATAATTTATTATTGTAAAAATATATAGTAAATGGTGAAATTAACTATGAATTAATATGTTATTACATCATACATGAATCCAAAATAATTTATTTAGCTTATAATTATAAATAGGATATTTTGACACATTTCACTATTCACCAAAAATAAAAATATTTTAAAATGATACAAAAAAATTACACTAATTTTCTTTTGAAATTTCCATTTTAAAAAATGAACTAAAATTTATAAAAATAATTTACAGAACATGTGAAAATGTTTTGTAATATAAAATCCTCATTTATTTGAAAAAATTGCAATTTTATATCATGTTCAATTTTATGACCATTTTAATATATAATAACAGTCTCAGAACACAATATTAACAATATTATACAATATAATATTAATATATAAACCCTATTAATGAAAATAAACGTTATTATAAATCAGTATATTCTTTATAAAAATTTGAATAAAAAAAATATGTTTTATGAAAAGAAAAACACTTTTCTATCATTTTTTTAAAAAAATTGCATACATGTATAATGATATAAATATAAAATATTATCATTTTATAAGATCCCTAAATATTATTTTAGACTTAAATAAGTGAAAATACTATTATTATTTTCAGGTTATGATTCCAATGCTCATTTTACTATTCTGATGATAAGACTTCTATAAGTCCTATGGGGTCCATATTTTCTATAATTACATCATAATTAATTAATTACTCATTTAAATAAATTTTCACTCAATGTTATGTGTATATATATACTAATTTTCAAAATTCACATTTCATTACTAATATTATACTTTATTTCAACATTTTTGTTCATGAGTGTGATTATTCTGGGGGATCAAGTATATCAAAAATTTTCTATTACTTTTATCTCAAATTCTATTTTTTTATTTATAATACATTAAATTATTATATCCATATCTATTATCTAAATTAATATTTAAACTAATATAATAAAATTTAGTTGGTTTTATCGTGTTTAACAGGTGTATTTTATAATATTGTTTTACCAAATATGATGTAATTTTATATTTGGAAGGGAAATTGCATTGTTAAAATTTTGGGTTAGTTGAAATGGTTCCATTTTAACATGATTTACTAACCAAAGTATGTTGGGTGATATCATTGAAATACTACTTGGGAATACTAGGGATGATAAGTGATATGGTGGGAAATTTTCATGGCCGAGGTATTTAAAAATTCCTTAGGGTTTAGGAAAGTTTTACGTTTCGAGTTGGTGGATGGGTTATTTTTAAAGCATAGGATTAGAAAAGAAAACAAAGAGTTATAGGATAAATTAAATGGATATTTTGGATATATATTGAGTCCCTATATATTCCTTATATGTTTAATAATATTTGTTAGCTTTTGGGATTGGTGTTTCACATTCATGGGAAATAGCACAAGGTGTATTTTTATGGCATTGTTAGTGCTAACAACGCTCCCAAACAATGCAGCCAATTTTATTGAGGAACACACTTTTTTGAAATACTGTTAGGGGACATGAAACACCTCCAAAATGTGTTATAGAGGAATTCACATAGATTATACATTTTTTGGAAACCCGTGTTTACTAAATGTGCCTAGTGGTGTGCCTCAAACTCGACCGTTTACATGGTTGTTGAATAGTTTAAAAAATAATTAACCTTATGAAAAGTCTCTAGATGGATTTTTCCCCTCACACCACTACTTGTGATAAATACCCCAAGGTGAGTATTTCTATCCACTAACTTATATTATGGTTTCCATTCACTATCTTGTGATGTATTATAAGTTTCATATAATGTAAATTATATCTAGGGTGCTTGTTTGGTTTTTTCTTCTTCTTCTTTAGGGAAAAATGACAAATGATACCCAATGAGTAAGTAACACTAATCTTGAAGATGTTGGTATCATGATTTAACTCGTAGTATTACTATTTTTTTTAATGTTTACTGTGGTCACTTTAGTTTTTCATGTGATTACATAGTAATTAATTATAAGTTTCAAAATTGAGGTTTTCTTTCCTAGTAGATCCCATTAAGATATTTATATACATGTTTACATAACATTTCTAATGGTTAATTCATGATTAATTTTTTTTCCAACATGGGGTTTTTTTAATCAATAGATGTGAAATGGAATTACATATTCATAGTTTTATATGAATGAATGTTATTTAGAAATTTTATTTTAAATGGAAAAGGGGTTTATGTAAACGATGACCTTAGGGTTTATATTGGAATTCATAAAAACCCAATTGTTAAAATAGGTTTTCCAATGGTAAATTGTTTTTTCCTTATGAATTTGGTAGTTTTTTATAATAGTATTATTCTGTGCAATGGGGTATAAATTATTTTGGAAGTAAAATGATTTGATGTGGGGTTTTAAGAATTTTATACATTATGAATTAAATGTATTTTTTTGTGGATTTGTTGCTATTTTTTTTCTTTTTAAATGTTTTGTGAAATTGGAAAGACCCCTTGTAGATTGGTCTGAATTTTTGTAAAGAAATGTAAAGAAGATCCCTTATGCCTTATGATTTCATATTATTTAAATGTTCATAAACTATATTGAATTTATTTATATTAATAGTTAACTTGGTGTGAATGTTTCCCCCAATGAATCTGGGATGTTATAGTTAACCTCTGGTGAACACTTCCTTGAGGGAATGTTGGGTGTTTGGGTTAAATTTGGATAACAATTACAGCTTGGGGAAGCTGGATGTTAATGTTAAACATGAGTTAATGCTTCCCTATGGGTGATAGATTTTACAGTTAATGATAATTGGATTATTCCAACATGGAATTCAATATTTTATTTTTAACTTAGAGAGAATTCTCCCCCTAAGGACCAAGGGCCCCAATGATGGGAACATTTCTCTTATATGCCTGTTTGGACTAAAGATTGGTATATTTACCCTATTATGGGGTGTTATATTTGGTATAAACATCACAATGTTCTCAAAGAATCCTCCTCACTAGTTGAATTAGGGGTTTTATCATTTTTATGTTAAATCGAGCCTCATGGTTTGGCGTTTAATCATTCATTAGTTAATTTGTTTAAATATTGATTACTTCACCAGTTTAACATGATAAAATCTACGTGAACTATTTCTAAAACTAGAAACATTAGGGATAACATAAGGTTTTGAATACTATAACACAAGTAATGTTATTAAATAAATTTAATTTATTTGATATCTTATGTTACACACAACATCATGTTCTAACAAACCATAATTTACTATTAATATTATTATTTAAACACGACTATTATGACCTAGGAATTAATCCTAGATGTATGAATTGGAAAATTCACATTTTTTAATTTATGTATAATTCATAAATATAAAGAAAACATTTTAACAAAAATATACTATATTTTTTGTAATGTATTTATATGATTAAAAAAACTCTAAAAAGAAATGATTTTTATTTCTTCATACGAACAAGTAATATTATTATTTTTTTTAATAATTTTCAATTTATATTCAAAAAATTAAATTAATTTTTTTAATAATCTATAAAAATTTATCATAAGTTTACTTTTTGTCATTTTAATGAAAAGATTAATTTTTTCTGGAATGGTGACAAATACTAGTTTTTATTGAAAACTGCATTTCTGTTTAATGAATTTTTTAATTTTTATTTTGTTTTAAAATAGTTTTAAAAGTAAAACTATATCAATAATAATATTATTAATCCAATTTTTTTTATTTTAATCAATTTTATATTAAATATTTATATAAAAACGTTGTAAACTGTTAATAATTTTATATTTTAGAAATTTTATTCTTCGCATCTTTGTGTTTAATTTTAAATTAAAGTTTGATACATATATAAATAAAATTTGGAATAATTTATTTCATATTTTAATCTTAATAATTAATATTATATAATAATTTAAACTTAAATTTTTGTAAAATTTAATATTAAATTTTATAAAACATAATTATCATGGTAAGGGATATAATTTGTTTACCAATAGATTAAACTAAAACGTTAAGGGGTAATAATTCCTATAAAATAGTGAAAACCCAATATTATGTCCATATATAGACCTTATAAGAGGATAACCCAGCCCAAATGACGGTACATTGGAGGTCATCACTATCTTGGATCAAGTAGATGGGTTATTTCTGAGGGATAAAATTTAATAAATTCATGGCTGATATCCTTAACATAAGGTTTATATTCTTATGTGTATGCAATAACTCTATTCCATATCCCAATGTTATGATATTATATCTTATTTAATTTGATTACATTACAATTCATACCCTTTGAAATGCTATGATTTATGCCATTACTCATGAAGATGATCTAGGACATATATGGTATAATTATCAAATGTTAATCTCATGTTTTCATACCCTTATGTTCATGTTATTCTTATGATATTATTGATATCACTATTATTAAACCTTACTAAGCATATGAGAAAACCATTTATTAGGTTTTATTTCACATTTAATAATGTAATATATTATGTATGATATGTCTAATAAGGGTTCCATATATGCAGAAATTAATTGGAGATGATTTAGTCCACCTATGAACCTATTATTTATGTTATGGAGTTTCCAAAGGCACTAAATCTAAGTAATTCTTGCATGGGTAATTTTTTAATGTAATAATATTCATATATTAATATTTAATATTTATGTATGATAAGTTTGGGTTTTTTAGTTTGTATTAGAGAAAGCTATAGTTAACCAATTGAAACTAGGATTAGAAAACATTAGTGAGATCCTTACGGTATATATAATTGTAAGTTTAATAATATTTATAATTATAAGAAAAATATCCCGGAATGCTGGTTAAGGATACAATGAATTTTTTTGAAACACCACAAGCTTCCATAATATGCTTCTCTTTGAAAAATACAATCGCTTGCGTTGTATGCAACTTCGAGTTTTAACACACCACAACAAACCAAAATTGCGGTTATGAATAGTAACACTCAATTTTTTAAATTATAGATATTTTATTTTTCAAAATGGACTTCATTTTTGGATTCATAAAATCAAAATTATTTTAGGTTGAATTTTTGTTATTTTTCTGAAAACATTCAATTTGTGATGAATAGTGAGAACACTGTGTTATTGCATAAACAGAACATTTTATTTAAATAATTAATTATTTTATTTAAATTTATTTTGGTAAAAATAGATATATAATTCCTATATATGTCCAATATAATTCATTGGAGTCATTTTATAATAATATTAGATATATAAATTTTAATTGAACTTTTTACCGTCTTTTACCCAACTTCTAGGCGTATTTGAAAATTTGCATATAATGTAATTTTACCAATTATGTGTACTGAATTTAAAAAATTCTAGAGACATACTTGACATCAGTAATTAAAATGTTGTCAATAAGATGAGAATAATATTTGGAGAATAGTAACTTTTGAAATTTATTTATCACGGTTAAAAGTAAATAGGGTAATTAAAGGAAAAAAATTGATATTATAATTAGCATAACACATGTCCAAATTCTATTGGATAAGTGTATTTTGACCGAAATAAACATTAGGAATAAAATATGATACTTTTTGTTTACATGGATTAGAGTAGGACATTTATTATTATTTTATTTAAAGAAGAGTTAAAAGTGTTAAATTCTAAGGTTAATGACTAAACCATTTTTAATATATGGTTATATGTATGATAAATTAGAATTTTAGTATTAATTAGAAATATAAAACTATTTCCTACATAATTATGTTTTATTTTTAATTTTTAGACTTTATATAATTAAATTTATTTACGACACAATGATGATGCAGTAAATAACTTATTAATGAATGATTAAAATAATTGATTTTATAAATATCAAAATAAATGTAAATTAAGACTTCTCATGAACTAAAATAATTTTATTGGTAAATATTAAATGTTTTGGTTTATTTTTTTTTCAAAGTGATAAAGTTGTTATGACATTCATTGAAACAAAATATGAAATAGTGTCAAAATTGACACAAATTGGTTTTTAAAGAAAATAATATTTTATTAATTGATATAATAGTCCTAAAAATATAAGGATAAGCCAAAAGGCTTATATAATAATATATAGGTCATTAATGAACCACTTGGGGTTCTCTTGGAATTTTATAGTATGTTTATTAACCATATACTATAAAGATACAAGGAGACATGGTATATGTTAAACTATTTTACCAAGAGTTAAATCTAAACGATAAGGTCAATATGGTGACCTAAACCTGCCTAAAACCTATTGGTTGAGATATTTTCTACCCATCCATAACATATCCTCTAAATAAATCATTTTTATGCCATTATAAACATTAGATGATTGTATACTAAAATAATATTTCAATCTTTTCTTAATGTGACCCTCATCTCTCTTATAAAAGTGTACTTCCCCTTCTCTCAAAATCAAACCTCCAATGCAATTTTTCTTGGACAAAAACTTCTCATATATCCTCATAACTTCCCTCAATTTGACCTATAAGCCTTAATTTGATCATAAATCCAACATAAGGATCCCTTTTGATCAACTCAAAAGGAAACACCCGAAGAAGAGGTAGTAATTTTCACCACCTCTTTCAAAGTTATTTTCTTCTTCCACTTCCTATTTGATTGTTGTTTCCATAAATAAATAATAACTCCAATATATTATACATAATATGTTGTTATTATAAATATGGTGCAACCAAATTCATTTTTCTATCCATCCTATGAATGAAAAGTTACCATACGTGTGTACGTACGGCTTACCGTCTCCTCATCCTAGTGTAGTTTGGTATTCAAACACTTCATTATTTGGATGGGGTATAATAATGTGTGTAATTGATGTAAATAATATATATAAGAAGTTAATTACTCGGTATATATGACATACCACCCAATTACAAATTATTTCTCCTTCAATAGTATGGTATTTTTGCTCATGCGTGCGTACAAATTACCATCTCAACGAATGCGACAAGATTCATTCCTCATCGTAACCATTCAAGAATAAATATTATTTTATGATTAATTTTTTTTAAGAACTTAGTTTCATTTTGGATATGAATCAAATACATATTTTCCTTAAAAACATGACTTACATAAAAAACATAAAAAAAGGAAAAGTAATCAGTTAACCCAAGAAATGATGATACAACTGAAATATCATTAACAATGAAATATTAAAAGATCATATATGATATCTTACTTATGTATGTGATTCATGTATAATTTAATAAAAATTATTTAGCTATTATGCATGAGGTTAACGTACCCTCTACCATGGAAAATTACATGGTAAAGTTTAATTCTACAATGTCTTCATTATCCAAGGTTTTTTATACGTGAGTATCTACTAGGACCTCTTTATCATCCACATCTGTATTTCTTAAAACTGTATTTCAAAACATTTTTTCAATTTCCAAGAATATGGGATAAAAAATAATTTATACCCTTTTTTAACTTTTTATAAAATTTTTATAAAGAAATATTTCCATTTTTTTCCAAACATGGTACTTTATGACCTTTTCGACAAATTAAGGTAAGAATATCTTTTTAAAATTATACGGTGGGTGCTGTTATTTTATGTTGTTATAAAATATTCGAAGCTTCCCTTACAAATATATAAGAGTATTTTCAAAATAAATATTTTCATTTATAATTACTTTAAATTTAAATGATTTCAAAATAGAAAGAGATATTTCTCTCAAATAGTTTTTATTTCATCTATGTCAACATCCTTTAAGGGATTTTACACTTGTTGGAAGTTGATTTATTATGATACAACCATCCATATTGTATCAAAGGTTTTGTGATAAGTTATACCATGGAAGTGTTGTTTTTATACCATTCATGGTTTATGGTTAAAGTATTAACATTTCTTCTGCTAGTTTTAAAATGAATGTTTATGTGATGTTTCAACTATTTCATATGACGAATGCATTGGACTTAGTATGTGATGGGTGGAGCTCGCTATAGATCCTCAATTCATCGGTAGGTCTCATGAGACAAACTAGTGTCTTGGGACAATGCCTTGACAAAATCTTATTTGTTGTCTTGAAATGAGGCCTTAAATATGTGGTCATGCAGTCAGGAATTATGCATTACATCATTATGAAATCGGATATTGATATTACATGAGATTATTCAACTAGTATAATATCCATGTAAATATGTAAATGGAATTATTTGATTTATCTTTTCTATATTATGTACAAGTTTATGTTTAAGATTATTTTTTTAGTATTATACATTTCCTTAAATATTTATAATTATTTATGAAAGTTTATTCTATTTTTTTATCCTTACTAAGCACATGTTCTCACCCCTTTCTATGTTTTATTTTTCCCAGGATGTGAAGAGGTATATTATGACTGACCTACAAGGATAGTCTAAGGGATATGAATGTGGAAAAAGGGGACAATGTTGTTATTGTTTTTCATTTTATAATGTAATGTAAAACTTATGTATTTTTATAGTACGTCTATGGATATTAAAATGATTGTTTTTTTTTGTATTTGATCCCTTGTGATCATGCCAATGTTATTTAATAATGCACCAAATCTGGTTAACTGGGGTCGGGGCATTACAGTTGGTATCAGAGGATGTTTAGTACAAAACTTGGAAGCTAGATTTAGAAAAAGTCTAATTAGAGAACATTACCCTAGGATAGACTTTGAGGATTAGTATATATGAACTTATATATTTTTGGTAATGTAGAGATTTGGTTTATTTTTGAAGAAATAAATCTCTGTCTTGATATGATCAGGTTGAGGCAGTTCTGGCACAGATGTACCTAGAAGTGAGAACAATGACGAGGAGTTTTGGGCTTGACCTAGGGTATCCCGGTACAAGATAATGAGCCTTACTACACTCTTGGTTACAACACTCCTGGGGGATATTCTTAGGAAAATTCACATTTTTTTTCACAACCATTATGAATGATTTATGATTATTTACATCCTCAATGAAATCATTTTTATTATTATGGATTATACCAATAAACTATTCAATTTATGTTAAGTGTTTTACATATTTGGAATTATGTATTTAAATTTATAAACTAATCTACTGTATGCCATTGTTTATAAATGGAGCCTAGAAGAAGGAATGGAAACCGTATCAATGCATGTAATCAATGTAGGGATTTCCCTCCGAATCAAGACAATCATAGTGGATCTCGTGATACAACTAGTGCTGAACAGCTTATCATCATACTTGGACAACTCAGCTAGGTTATGAATAATAACCTTACCCATATAGAGCACCCTGATCAACAAACTGGGGGATCAATGTTAGACTAATTCATGAAGAAACAAACACCAACATTAATTGGGACAATAAATCTATTTTTAGTTGTGAAATGTGTAAGTTACTTAGATAAAACATTTCATGATTTGGGGATTATAGAATGTGAAAAAGTTATCATGGCAGTTTATCACCTCACAGGAGATACAGATCAATGGTGGTCATTGATTAAAAACACAAAGGAAGAATATGAAGTATCAAATATGGAACGAATGGTGTTTTAAGATATTTTATTAGAAAAATATTTTCCTCATGACCATCGAGCAGATATGGATAGAAAGTTTCTAAGTATGAGGGAAAAAGATGATGATAATGTCGCAAAGTATGAGGCTAACTCTACAAGGATAGAAAGGAATGCAACTGATTATATACGTAACCCATGGAGTAATATTGATCTATTATTTTATGGGTTAAAACCATTTATCCATCCAGAATTATTCTCACAATCCTTCTCATCATATGATGATATTGTCTCGTGTGCTATCAAGATAGAAAATGTATTATCTAAGTCTTACAACTTTAAATCAATGAAAGTGAAGAAGAGATCTATTGTACACTCTGGAAATGGAAATAAGGAGAAGAAAGGAAATGTTGAATATCCATCCTTCGGTAAATGTGGAAAGAAACTCCATGGTACTTCCCTGAAGGGAATGTGAGTCTATTACAAATGTGTTGAAAAAGGCCACCAAGCATGTGATTGCACGAGAAAGAAAGAGGATGTCAATGTTGAATTCTAAAATTGTAGAGAAAATGGGAATTATGAAAATGAATATCCTATGCGCCAAGGAAACTTACCTCAGAAAAAGGTCAAGGGATAAAGGCCAAGCTTATGCAATCACAACTGCTAAGGTTGAAGCTTTGAAAGACATGATGGTAGGTAATTTAATGGTTTCCTCATGTTTATCCAATGCTTTATTTGATTCTGAATCATCGCATTATTTCTGATCTTCCCAGTTTTCGAAAAAATTAGATATTTCCAATTTGATTTAACAAGGGATTTGTTAGTCAAAACTCCTAAGAGAAGTACCATTGCTACAAAGTTTTGTGAATTAGATCTCATTAGGGCATATAAATTTTCCTTATCTGCTGATCTCATCGTCATACCCATGATTGAAGTTTATATAATCCTCGATATGGATTGGATTATAGACCATGATGTGAAACATTATTATATGAATAAGGATGATACAATTTTTGATGATGATAATGAGTACCTTATCTTTAGAGTAGAAACGCCACCGCCTAATTCTTATCTAGATATTCCCCTAGTAGCTCTACTAAATTCAATTATTGGGGAGGAAGATAATGAAATAACTATGGGTATGTAAATGAATGTTCAAATCGATGATGATTCTATTGTACAAGAATATGTTGATGTGTTTCTAGAGGATTTACATAGACATCCTCCAGAATGAGTAATTGAGTTTCCCATTGATTTAATTCCTACTTCAAGGCCCAAATCGAAGAACCCTTATAGAATGGTCACTATGGAATTAGTTGAAATAAAGAAACAACTGGAAGAATTGAGTAATAAAATATTTATTATCCCAAATGTTTCACCATGGGGATCCACTATTCTATTTGTTAAGAATAAAGATGGATCTATGAGGTTATTCATTGACTATAGGGAGATCAATGCTATAACAATAAATAACAAATATCCCCTACATTGAATTGATTATTTACTCAATAAAATTCGTGGAGATCATTATTTTCTCAAAAATTTACCTTCGATCTATATATATTCAGTTGTGTGTGAAGAAGGAAGACATTTAGAAAACAACATTTCAAACTAAGTATGAGAATTACGGGTTTACAGTATTTCCTTTTGGACGAACTAATACATCATCTGTTTTGATTAATCTAATGAATAGATTTTTCAAGGAATATCTTCATGAATTTTTAGTGGTATTTATTGATTATATCTTGGTTTACATTAAAATCTACGAAGATCATGAAAATCAATATCACACTATTCTAAAGACTCTTGGAAAAAATGAATTATATGGTAAATATAGCATGTGTGAATTATGGATTCAGGAAATTTCATTTCTCAGCCATATTGTCTCTTAGGATGAAATATATGTTGATCCTTCTAAGACAAGAGAAATAAAATAATGGACATCACCGACGACTATAAATGAGGTACACAAATTTATTGGTTTAGCAGGTTATTATCGGCATTTCATTCAGAATATTTACTGATTGGATAACCCATTAACTATGCTCACATGTAAAGGGATTAAATTTGTTTGTACAAATGAGGGTGAAGAATATTTTTAAGAACTGAGGAGACAATTAGTAAATGATCTTATATTTACTCTACCATCTGGGAATGACTGGTTTGTTATTTATAGTGATGATTCAATGAAAATAGTTGGTTGTGTCCTTAACCAGAATGATATAGTTATTTCCTATGCATCACGGTAGGTAAAAATTAATGAACAAAACAATCCCACTCATGATCTTGAGTTAGAAACTGTAATCTTTGCTTTGAATATTTTGAGGAACTATCTCAATGGTGAAAAATGTGAGATATATACCGATCAAAAGAGCTTGATGTATATTTTCTCACAAAAAGAACTCAACATGAGGAAAAGGCGATGACTCAAGATACTCAAGGATTATGATTTCACTATACACTACCACACAGGAAAGGCAAATAAGGTAGCATATTATTTGAGAAGAAATGATCATGGAGTTTTGAACAAGATAAGAGTTGAAAGGGATCTTATGTTCATGAATCTAGTAATGATGGATATGGGAATAATCATTGATGGTGAAACATCAAAAAAGTTTCAAATGGTTTCCAAAATATCATCACTAGAAACGATAAAGAGTTCTTATAATAATGATGAGGAGTTTCAAAAGATGATTAAAGATGTTAATGATAGGAGATTGAGGGACTACTTATATGATGATGGAATTTTGAAATTTGGTAATATATTTTGTGTTCCCGATATACCAGATCTAAAAAGATAATTCTTGGATGATTCTCATAGCTCCAAATTTTCCATACACCATGGTAGCACTAAGATGTATATATATTTGAAAGAACATTTTTGGTGGGAAAACATGAAGAGGGATATTGCTGATTATGTGTCAAGATGTACGGTCTTTCAACATGTGAAGGCTGGAAGACAACATCCTAGAGGATTCATGCATCTTCTTCCAATGCCTGAGTGGAAATGGGATGATATTACGATGGACTTTGTAATGGGACTACCAAAGCCTCCTAGAAAGAATTATTCAATATGGGTCACTGTTGATCATCTTACCAATTCATCACATTTTCTTGTTATAAGAGAAGATTACCACTTGAGCGTTTAACAAGACTATATATTAATGACGTTTTAAGTATTCATGGTGTACCCCTATCGATTTTTTCTGATCATAATCCCCATTTTACATCAAGATTCTGGAAAATCCTTTAGAAGGCCCTCAATACTAAACTTAATTAGAGCTCTGGCTACCACCCTCAAACTGATGGAGAATCAGAATAGACAATTCAAAACTTAGAAGACATGGTGAGATCTTTCTCACTTGATTTTCAAGGTATGTGGGATAAATATTTACCACTGGAAGAATTTTCATATAACAATAGCTTCCATTCATGTATTCATATAGAACCATATAAATATTTACATGGAAAGAGATGTCGCACACCAACTTGTTGGGATGATGTTGGTGAAAGAAAACTAGTAGGCCCCGAAATTATTGAAGAAACAATGGAAAATATGAAGTTTATCCAAACCCACATCAAAGCATCTCGAATCATGAAAAAGAGATATGCCAATAACCGAAGGAAGGAATTGGAATTTCAGGAAGGTGATCACGTTTTCTAGAAGGTATCTCCATGGAAGGGTGTTATACGATTTGTTAATAAGGGTAAATTATTTCCTAGTTACATTAGACCGTTGGAAATTCTAGAAAGAATTGTAGTTGTAACTTATTGTATGGAAATGCCCTTAAGTCCATCCAATGTTAATCATGTGTTCCACGTATCAATATTGAGTAAATACTTTCCTAACCCAATGCATGTACTCACCTAATAAGAAATAGAATTGGAACCTGACCTATCTTATTGTGAAGAGCCTATCAAAATTATGGATACCATAGAAGAAAATTTGGGAAAACAGACGAATCGCCTTGTGAATGTTTTATGGAGAAACCATAAGATTGAAGAGGCAACGTGGGAACCCGAGGAACATATTATTAAGAACCGCTCGAATCTTTTTGTACAGTAGTATTCTAGAAATTTTGATGATAAAATTATTTGATGGAGGGAAGAATGTAACACCACAAGCTTCCACAATATGCATCTTTTTGAATAATATAATAGCTTTTGTTTTACACAACATCGAGTACTAACACAACATGACCAACAATACTAGCCATTATGAATAGTATTACACACTTTTAGAAATTTTATAATACTTATTTTTTAAAATGGACTTAATTTTTGGATTCTTAATATCAAAATTACCTTAGCATAATTTTTTGCTATTTTTCAAAAAACTTTCATTTTTTGATGAATAGTGAAAAACCATGCATTATTGTTTAAAACAGACTTTTTATTTAAACAATTAATTATTTTATTTAAATATATTTTAGGAGAAAAATAGATATATAATACCTATATATGTTTAACTTAAAACATTGGATTCATTTTATAATAATATTAGATATATAAAATTTTATTTAACTTTTTACCGTCTTTTACCCACCTTCTAGATGCATTTGTAAATTTGCATAAAATGTAATTTTACTACTTCTATGAATTGAATTTTAAAAATCTGAGAGACACAGTTGACATCAATATGTAAAATGTTGTTCATTAAGATGAATATTTTTTTGCGAATAGTTACTTTTGACTTATATTTACCATGGTTTAAAGTATATAGGGTAATTACAGGTAAAAAATGATATTATAATTACCCTAACACATGTCCTAATTCAATTTTAGAAGTTTATTTCGACCAAAATCAACCCTAGAAATAAAATATTATCCTTTTTTTTCACTTTAATTAGATTTGGACATTTATTATTATTTTATTTAAAGAAGAGTTGAAAGTGTTAAATTCAGTGTTTAATAACTAAACCATTTTCAATATAGGGTTATACATAATATAAATTAGAATATAAATATTAATTATATAGTTAAAAAGGTTTCCTACCTAATGGTATATTATTTGTAATTTTTAGACAATAAATAATTAAATTAATTTATGACACAATAATGATGTAGTAATTACCTTATTAATGAAAGATTAAAATAATGGATATTATAAATATCAAAATAAATGTAAATTTAGACTTCTGATGAATTAAATTAATTTTATAGGTTAATATGACATGTTAGGGTTTATTAAATAATTTTTTCCTAAGTGATAATGTTGTTATGATGATTCTCGCTCAAATTTACCCAAGAGATGAAGGTAGAACGGTCCTTGTAGTTTAGTTTGGGTTATCGAATCCTCAGAGACCTAAGAAGAAACCTATAGACACGTACATTATATGGTCTATTTTTGGCTATGAAGTGGCCAACATGGTTTGATTTTAAATGTTATTAAAGGATAAATAACAGATTTAAGTGAATTCAATTTAAAATAATGTGTTGATCCTAGGTTATCACTCAGGGTAGATTGTACGTATTTCCTTTTCAGTAATTTCAATTTCTTATATTTGAGATGGGTTCATTTAAGAAGATAAAACAACATCATCACATACTAGTTTAATTGCTAAACTGTATAATACTAATCACCTATACACTTGAAGGATCAATTTTTTGAGCACTTCAAGTTAATGGTTCGTATTAGCACTTGAATTGTGTGGCCTTAAATTCAACAAGGACGATGGAGTTTAAAATCATGAAATAAAAATTTCAATTAAAGAAGTGATTAGACATTAATGAGTTGATAAATAACATCCAATCCAGCCCCTTTCTACTCCCTTGGATCAACCCATAACTGGGTTAGCCCACCATTGATGCTATGGTTTCAATGGAAGCGGGAAGTAGACTCATAAGGGAGGAATTGGAGAAGTAAAAAAGAAAACAATGAAATAAAATTAACTCCACCGTTGTGTGATAATCTCACAAGTTTTGGTATGAAAAAAGATCACAACATGAACCAACGATATCAATGTTATATGGATAAGAACAGAATAATAATATAATTAGAACTTTTATTAAGAAACAAAGATGAATTAAAATAACTTACATGTGGAAGACAAATTTGAGACAACAAAACTGCAGCATAACATTACAATGAAAGAATGCTCAAAGATGAAAAAATCCTTCACCACCACTGCCTTAAATAAGCATTTTCGGAGCCTCGGGTCGAGCCTAAAACAGTACAAAAGATCCCACTTGAGTATGGAAGGCCTAGGGTGGTGGAAAGTAAGGGAGAGGAGACCTTTCCACCCTTCACCTGAGGTGGCAGCCAACCTGCTTTCACCAAATAGACGCGCTTGTAATTACTTCTAGTTGGCCGAATCAGAGTAGGCCATAGAATAATAAAATGGATCCCTGGAGGTCTCCTACTCAGATGTAAAATATCGGTCAATTTGGAGTTGTTGATTCGGTGATGTGATTATATTAGTGGACTGTTTTTCTGGGCCGCAGAATCTGGCACAGAATTTTATCTCCAACTTGGGCCACCTAAATGGACACCATGGAAACCTAATTAGAATGGTATCCTGAAAAGTGATTTGTTCCTATACATGTCTTCTAGCATCCCAGGAATTGTGGGATTCATTGGACCTGTGTGTTGGGCCCCACAGTCTCATTAGTGAGCTGGTGTCCAATCTGACATCTCCAGAATTGTTT
The DNA here is from genome assembly GCA_963277665.1 of Viscum album. Lineage (NCBI taxonomy): Eukaryota > Viridiplantae > Streptophyta > Magnoliopsida > Santalales > Viscaceae > Viscum > Viscum album. The sequence continues at coordinate 79,500,330 of OY728139.1, forward strand.
CCTTTCATCACAAAATATCACCATCATCTTCCATGAATTATCCATTGATCCATAAATTAAACATGATAATATTTAATCTTAGATCAATTTTGAAAAATATAAAATTGAAATATGGATAATTATATTCCTTAAAATTAGATGAATCATTGGGTACTTTAAATGATGTTAAAAAATGTACCACATAATAGTGCATTTTAAGAAGATATTACAATCATAATATGAAATGATTTTCAAAGTGTAAAATTCAATAAGATGGTGTTTATAAATAATAATGGACATGAATATTATATATATTAAAAATGAATATTAGCCTCATTTAGTGGCTAATCACACCCCCCAACTTGAGTTTTTCTAGTCCCGAGAAAAATATATCTCGACAATATGAAATTCGAATTCCCTTTTCCAAAAACATTTTAATACATAATGATCACCAAAATAACTTATACAAAACAATCATTAACCCCATAAAAATAATTTAATGCATGATATTTTCATAAGAATATCTCATTCACAAGACCATTCCTTTGTTCAAATTCATTGCCATTTTTTATCCAATATCAATTAAGTGTGAGGATGTGGTGTGCATCACAATAGACATGGGGGTTCATCTTTATTCAAGGGGGAAATTATGGAAGTTCTAGGTGGAATCACATTTCAATATTAAGATGAGTATTCAAAAAAATTATATTATATTTTTTTTTGTTTTTTTCGTTTTTTGATTTTTGTTTTTTTGCAATTTTGCCATGGTAATTAAAATTGCATTCAAAAGAGTCAACCCCTGTAGCGAGACTTTGCTGATGACTCCCATCCTCAAAGGACTTAGGGCACCATGTGAAGCCCACATTCTCGGGCATATTATCAAGTTAACTCAATCAAAAACAAATTCAAATTACCAAAATAGTGATAAAATTACAAACTCTAGGCTAGACAACTATGGAGTCACGATCCCGAAGTGCTGAAAGCCACTCATTAGGTCATCTCATTGCTCTACGTGCAACTTTATTGTTTTATTTTATTTGTTTTTTATTTTTTTATTGAATAATCATATTAAAACTAAAATGATCACCAAACCAATTCTATTTATTTGGGGGACCCCATGAATTCAAACTAATACCCCACTATCCAAAGGACATGCATCGTGATCTTTTTCTTTTGGATGATAATATAAACAATAAAATATCACATTCAACATCCACACATTCCAAAATCTATAATCATGAAAATAAACAAGGATTAAAATCAGAATCTGGGCATGATAAATTATTTTATACTTAGTTTCAAAGTGTGCAATATGTATTACCATGTTCAAAGTTAAAGGAATTTTTCCTTCCATTTACACATTTTTTTTCAAATCATTTATTTTTTTGACAAAAAAGAATTTTTTATTTTATCTCCCCCCAACTTAAAATAACATTTTCCCCAGTGTTTAAAAAAAATAAAATTTAGAAGGGGGTAGAGGTAGAGAATGAATGTTCAAAAAGGAAATTGAAAATGAGGATCATGGAATGAAGTCACCTGGTGGTTGAAGTTGAAATTCTTGCTACTCCAAATTTGTCCTTTGATCTCTTAGGGGATATAGGAACCTCCTTTATTGATCATACATCACCCAAAATAGTCCCTGAACCATACAAAGAAGAACAAACTAGGCAAAACAAACAACACAATTACTTATTGAATTCCAAGTATCATTATTTTTATGGTTTTCCCTATTTTTTTTGTTTTGTTTTTTGGTTTCCCTATATAAAACCAATGATACATTGTCTTCTTTTAAATTTATGGGTAAGGTATTACTCAGGGATCACACCGCATGACACAGATGAATACGATACTCCCCTTTCATACCCCTCCATACTCATAAAAGAGGAATAGGTCAATAGTCTAATTTTTTTTATTAAATATCAAAATGATTAATTAATCCTATTTAAAATATAATGTTGATTAAAACAACAAAATTATAGGAAAATTGAAAACCATGGGTTGCCTCCCATATAGCGCTTTTTTTAACGTCATTATCCCTTCATGGATCCTTAATCTATCAATTTTTTCCTAGTTCATAGGTTGGATCAGTTAACTCAACCGCTATTTCCTGTTTATTGAATGATTCAATGAATGGTTTTAACCTTTGACCATTGACCTTGAAAATTTAACCACTTGTGGGATTTTGAATCTCTACTACCCTATGGGGGTACACATGATGCACTATGAAAGGACCTGACCGTCTAGACCTTAACTTTTCCGGGTGTAAATCATGTTTTGAACTATACAAGAGCACATGTTTTCCTAGTTCAAGATGTTTGACCTTTATATTCCTAGATTGGTGGGCTTGAAGTCTAGATTTATTGATTTTGAATTTTCATAAGCCTCCATCCTTAGTTATTCCAGTTCATTGAGATCTAATTTCCATTTTTTCCAGCCAATGAGAGGTTATAATCCATTTTCTTAATTACCCAAAAGGCCTTATGCTCAATTTCAACAAGTAAATTTCATGCCTTTCCATAAACCAACCTATATGGTGACATTCATAGGATGGTTTCATATGCTATATGATATTCCCAAAGAGCATCAAAGAGTTTCTCGGACCAATCTTTCCTAGAAGGATTGATAGTTTTTTCAAGAATATGTTTAATCTCCCTATTTGCTAACTCAGCTTGACCATTGGTCTGTGGGTGGTATGCAGTGGACAATTTATGAGAAATTCAATATTTTTCCATGAGTGATGAGAATGGACGATTGAAAAAATGAGTTCCACGAACACTAATGATAGCCCTAGGAATTCCAAATCTAGAGAAGATGTTTTCCTAGAGAAATCTAATCAGAGTTTGACGGTCATTGGATTTTGTAGGAATGGACCCAACCCATTTTGAGACATAATCAACAACTAAGAGTATGTAAAGGTATCCCCTAGTGTTTGGGAAGGGACCCATGAAATCAATTCCCCAACATTCAAATATTTCAACCACTAAGATGGGAGTGAGTGGCATTAGATTCCTTTTTGTGATGGACCCTACTTGTTGACACCTATGACAGCTTTGAAAACATGTGTAGAAGTCCCTTGAGAGGGTGGTCCAGAAGAGACCACATTGAAGAATCTTAGCAGATGTTTTCTTAGAGGAAAAGTGACCTCCACATGCCTCACTATGACAAAATTTAAGGATGGAATCTTGTTCAGATTCTGAAACACACCTCTTAATGACTTGGTCGGGGAAGAACTTATAGAGTTATGGATCATCAAACACATAGTGTCTAACATCAGAAAAGAATTTCCTTCGAGCTTGAGTCCATACGAAATTTGGAATGACTCCTGTAACTAAGAAATTGGCTATGTCAGCATACCAAGGGCAGTCACTCACAGAGTATAGGTGTTCATCAGGAAATGAATCAGACATAGAAAGGTGATTTGAGTTATCTTTGAATTCCATCCTAGAGAGGTGATCAGCTACAACATTTTCAATTCACTTTTTATCCTTGATTGTGAGGTCAAATTCTTGTAAGAGAAGGACCCACCTAATCAGTCTAGCCTTATCATCTTGTTTTTGGAAGAGGTATTTTGGTGTAGAATGGTCAGTGAACACAGTGATGGGGGATCCTAAGAGGTAGGACCTAAACTTCTTTAAGGAAAACACAAAAGCAAGTAACTCCTTTTCAATGGTGGTGTAGTTGATTTGGGCAACATTTAATGATTTTCTTGTATAAGCAATGACATAAAGAGTTTTATCAAAATGTTTTCCTAACATAGCTCCTACAGCAAAGTCACTGGCATCACACATAAGTTTAGAAGGAAGGTTCCAATTTGGAGGTTTCATAATGGGAGGAGATGTGAGAGAGGATTTGAGGGTCGAGAATGAACCCTCACAGCTTTCTGTCCAAACAAATGGATCATCATTAAGCAAGAGAGCACAAAGGGGACAAGAGATTGAACTAAAGTCCTTGATTAATCTTCTATAGAAACCAACATGTCCTAAGAACAACCTCCCTTCCTTGACAGTTTAGGGTGATGGAAGGTGTCGAATGATTTCAACATTGGCTTTATCAACTTAAATCCCCCTACCCGAGACCAGATGGCCTAGAACTAGTCCCTATTTAACAATGAAATTGCATTTTCCCCAATTTAGGGCCAGATTTTTTTCTCTACATCTTGAAAAGACTCTCTCCACATTCTGCAGACATCCCTCAAATGTATCCCCAAACACAGAGAAGTCATCCATGAAGACCTCTAGAAAATCCCCTACCATGTCTGTGAAGATTCCCATCATGCACCGCTGGAAGGTTCCAAGAGCATTTCATAAACCAAAGGGCATGCGTTTGAAGGAAAAGGTTCCAAATGGACATGTGAATGTAGTCTTCCCTTGATCCTCTAGGGAGACCTCAATTTGATTATACACAGAGTATCCATCTAAGAAACAGTAGAAGGCCTAACATACCACTCTCTCAAGGACTTGGTCAATGAATGGTTAGGGGAAATGGTACTTCATGGTGAATGAGTTTAGCTTCCTATATTCAATGTAGACTCTCCAACCACTACTCACCCTTGTTGGAAGAATCTCTCTATCCTCAATGGTTATCACTATGATTCCAGCCTTTTTTGGAACCACTTGGATTGGGCTCACCCATTCACTCTCAACTATGGGATATATGACACCAGCTTTTAACAATTTCAGAAGTTCTTTCCTTACTAACTCCATGAGATTAGGATTGATTTGCCGTTGAGGTTGACGACATGGATTTGAATTAGATTCCAAAACAATTATATGAGTCCCAAAAAGTGGGCTAATCATGGGAATACCAGGCAGGGTCCAACCAATGGATTTCTTATGTTTCCTAAGGACATCTAGAAGCATCCTCTCATGATTGGATTCAGGAGAAGAATAAATGACAATAGTATGTGTTTGATTGACCCCTAGGAAGGCATACTTTAGTGCAGCAGGAAGTTCCGTCAATTCAAGATCAGGTTGGTTTATAATTTTAGTTGAAGATTAGGACATTAGATCAATACAAATTTGATTTCCTAATGTTTTAGATAGTATTGATTCCCCACATGTAGAACATTCATCTACTAGATTGGCCTCATCATCTTTAGGGAAGGAAGATGGAGTGGTCTCCATGAAAGTGGTTTCCTGAATGGTTTCATTGATTTTTGGACCTAAGACTTCATCATAAGAGCAATTTGAAAATGATTCAAGCCAAGGAGATAAAATTCTTTCATGTGAACGAAGGAAATCAATGTATTCCGGACTTAATCGTTCATCAAATATTCCTTAATGTTCTATGAATTCATTATCAATGCTTCCTATAATGTTTAGTTCATGAATTTCCATGGAATTCCCTATTTGTGAGCCTGAATTATAGATGTTCAAGTCTAGACTATAGTTTCCAATGGTGATGGTCATGTTCCCGTTTCGGACTCAGATAATAGAGTTGATTGTTGAAAGGAATGGAAGACCAAGGATTATTGGGGTTTCATCTTTATTTTCTATGTTTGGATGGTTGTCAAGGACAATGAAGTCAGAAGGATAGATGATGTTTTCAACCTTTACCAGAACATCATTTAAAACCCCCTTTGAAACCCTAATGCTACGATCATCTAGTTGAAGTGTGACAGATGTGGGTTAGAGTTCTTCTAGTCCAAACTAGAAGTACACAACATAAGGTATGAGATTGAAATTAGTACCTAGGTCACACAAGGCCTTCACAACTTTTCTCTCTCCTAGTTCAACATTGATGTAAGGGAAACCCGGGACTTTCAACTTAGGAGGAATGGTCCCTTGAATGGTGGTACTCACATTAGCAGGCAAAAGGACTTGGTTTTTATGTGAAAATTGTCATTTAAAAGTTCACAAGTCCTTAAGGTACTTTGATTAGGCAGGTATGGTTTGGATATCATTGAGAAGGGGTATGTTCAACATGAAATGTGAAAAGATTTCCTTCAATGTTTCACTCAATTCAGGCTTGGTTTTTCCCCCTCATGCGTTGAGGAAATGGTGCAGGTTGTGGGTTTGTTTGTTGAAGAGTTGTTTCTTTGACAATGTTATCATGTTTCTCAGTTTGATAATTTGGATAATTTGAATTTTCATCCATGTTTGAATCTTCAGGTGGGTTTTGAATTAGTTGTTCTGGTTTCACAATTTAATTCCCAATTCTTAAAACAGTCACAACCTTTAGTTGTTCATGAGTTGTTTGAGTACAACTTGACTCTCCCCTTGAAGTTGAGGATGGCACCGCCTGAGTACGCTTGGGTGCCTTTCCAGTTTTGATGGTTTGAAGTTCTTGTGGAAGAGACTTCTGATTTCGTCCGCTCCATTTATTTTCACAGTTGTTCTAGTAGGCTTGTTGGAACAGTTTGGGTCAGTTCTTGAGTAGATCGGTTTATCCCAGGCGGGTATTTGGAGGTGGGATGGTTTGTTTAAAATGGACCGGTGGCTATTGGTATTGGATAGGTTGGGTTTGGAACTGTTAATGGGATTGTTAGTTTTGACGGGGGTAAGGATTTTTTCCCAGTGGTTGGCTAGGTTGTTGGTTAACTTTCCAGCGGAAGCCTGGGTGGTCATTATACCTTGGGTTGAAGTTGTTTTGGTATTGAGGTTTTTGAAAGTTCAAAGAATTTGCCTCCGTTGGGGGTCCTCCTAAAAGAACATCCTTGATGTATGGAATGGTTGGGAAGTTGTCTGTCTTATGGTCATGTTTGTCACAAATTGTGCAAACAAGGTCTACAGTTTGGATTTCATGGACTTTCCTAAGGTCTATTTCTTCAACCTTCCTAGAGAATGCTGCAAGTTTAGACCTAAGGAATTAATCTTCTCTAAGTGTATGAATTCCAGTAGTTCTTTGTGTCTTTTTAGAATAATGTGAATTTCCCCATGTTTTGTTTTTTTTCATAAAGTCTTTCTAGATACTCGTAAGCATCATTTGGGGCTTTGTTTTTAAATGTTCCATTACACGTCATGTGAATGAATTATTTGGTCCCTGGTCCCAACCCTTCATAGAAAATTCTCACTTGTTCAGGAATATAAAAACCATGGTGTGGAACCATGTTTAGAGTTTCTTTGAACCTCTCCCATGTTTCATAGAATCACTCTCCCTCTTTTTCAAAAAAGTTTTGGATACTCTTTTTAAGTGAAATTGTTTTGTGGTGGGGAATGTATTTTTTGTAGAATTCACTTTGTAGTTGGTACCAAGAGTTTATGGATGATGGTCACAAATTTTTTATCCAATTTTAGCTCGATCATTTAAAGAAAATGTAAATAGCCTCATCTTATCTGATTCTAGTTTGTGTGGGGGACACATGGTTTCTACAATGTCATTGAACTCTTTAATGTGAAGGTAGGGAATCTCGGACTCCATTCCATGGAATGTGGGAAGGTGGTTTAGGAAATGGGGTTTAAAGATGTAGTTTTCATCTCTTAGGGAATTGTATCTAATGCATGAGGGGGAATTGGTCCAGGAAGGTGTGAGGTAGTCATTCATAGTTTGATCAATAGCATTCCCCAAGTTTTGGGCTGCCTCATTTGGGTTTCCATTTTGGTTCCCACCCGGGTTTATGAGTTGGTTTATTTGAAGACATTCCATTGAAATGGGCTCAATTTTTGACTCAGGGGTGTTTGGAAGATTATTATCTAATGGAAAGAGTTCCCTTGGTTTACTTGACTCCCCAACCCCAGTACTATCCACCCTAACTAGACGGTTTGATTGATCGCGAGTATAGTTGGACATGCGCCAAAAGAAAAAAATTAGAAAGGGACAAGGTAAGAGAATTTGGATGAGAAAAGAAGAAATGGGGGAGAATAGAATGGGAGTTTCGATTACTAACTTGGGTCCCCAAAAATGGTGCAAAAAGTTTATTCTCGCTCAAATTTACCCAAGAGATGAAGGTAGAACGGTCCTTGTAGTTTAGCTTGGGTTATCAAATCCTCAGAGACCTAAGAAGAAACCTATAGACACGTACATTATATGGAATGTTTTTGGATATGAAGTGGACAAATTGGGTTTAATTTATATGGGTTTAAAGGATAAATAACATATTTAAGTGAAATTCAATTTAAATGAATGATTTGATCCTAGGTTATCGCTCGACCTGGATTTGTCGTATTTCATTTTCATTGATTTCAATTTCTTATATTTGAGATGAGTTCATTTACGGAGATTAAAAAACACCATAACCTACTGGATTAATTCCTAAAAAATTTAATACTAATCACCTATACAATTGATGGATCAAAGGTTTTAGCACTTCCAGTTAAAGTTTCGTATTAGTACTTGAATTGTATGGCCTTAAATTCAACAAGGACGATGGAGTTTAAAAATCATCAAATAAAAATCTAAATTAAAGAAGTGATTAGACAATAATGGGGTGATAAATAACATCCAATAAATCCCCTTGATACTCCCTTGGATCAACCCATATGTGGTTTAGCCTTCCATTGATTCTATGGTTTCAATGGAAGCGGGAAGTAGACTCATAAGGGAGGAATTGGAGAAGTAAAAAAGAAAACAATGAAATACAAATCACTCCACCATTGTGTGATAATCTCACAAGTTTTGGTATGAATAAGTTCACCACTTGAACCAATTGTATCAAAGTGATATGGATAACAACAGAATAATAAGATAATAAGAACATTTATGAAGAAAAAAGGATGAATTAAAACAACTTACATGTGGAAGACAAATTTGAGACAACAAAACCGCAACATAACATTACAATGAAAGAAAGCTAAAAGATGAAAAACTCCTTCACCAACACTACCTTAAATAGGCATTTTGGGAGCCTTGGGTCGAGCCTCCAACAGTACAAAATATCCACTTGAGTATGGTAGGCCTAGGGTGGTGGAAAGTAAGGGAGAGGAGACTTTTCCAACCTTGGCCCGAGGTGGCAGCCAGCTTGCTTCCACCGAACAGAGGCACTTGTACATCCTTCGAGATGGATGAATCATAGTGGTCCAAATAATAATAAAATGGATACCCAGATTTCTCCTACACTACTGTAAAATATGGGCCCATTAGGAGTTGTGGATTTGGAGATATGATTAGATTAGTGGAATGTTTTTCTGGGCCGCAGAATTTGGCCCAGAATTTTATCTCTAACTTGGGCAACCTAACTGGACACCATGGAGGCCGAATTAAAATTTTCTTCTGAAGAGGTATTTGTTCCTCTACATGGATTCTAGAATACCACGAAATTTGGGATTCATAGGGCCTGTATGTTGGGCCCCATAGTCTCATCAGTGAGCTTGTGTCCAATCTGGATTCTCCAGAATTGTTTCCTTTCATCACAAACTATCCCCATATTCATCCATGAATTATCCATGAATACCTAAATGAAACATTATTATATTGAAGTTTAGATAAATTTCTCAAAATATAAAATTGAAATATGGATAATTATATTCCTTAAAATCAGATGAATCATTGAGTACTTTAAATGATGTTAAAAAATGTACCACATAATAGTGCATTTTAAGAAGGTATTACAATCATAATGTGAAATGATGTTCAAAGTGTAAAATTCACTAAAATTTTGTTTATGAATAATAAATAACATTAATATTATATATATTAACAATTAATATTAGCCTCATTTATTGGATAATCCTATTAATTTCAAAAAGAATACCAAATAGTGCCAGAATTGACATAAATGAGTTTTGAAAACAAATACTATATTATTAATTGATATAATTGTACTAAAAATAAAAGGATAGGACAAAGGAATTATATAATAATATATATTCCATTAATTAACCACTTTTTATTCTCTTTTAATTTTATATTATGTGTATTAACCATATAATATAACGTTACCAGGAGACATGGTAAATGTGAAACTACTTAATTAAGAGTTAAATCTAAATGAAAAGGTTAATTTATTAACCTAAACCTATATACAACCTATTGTTTGAGAGGTTTTCAACCCATACCCACCTTGTCCTCGAAATAAATCATTTTGGATCCATTATAAACTTAATATGATAGTATAATAAAATAATATTTCAAACGTTTTCTAAAGTGACGCTCACCTCTCTTATAAAATGGTACTTCCCTTTTTCTCAAAATCACACCTCCAAAGCCATTTGGCTCGGCCAAACCTTGCTAAAATATCCTCCCAACTACCCTAAGTTCTACCTAGTGGCCTAAAATTATTCATAAATCCTACCTATGTAACCCTTTTGATCAACTCAAAAAGAAAAACCCTAAGAAGAAGTAATAATTTCACCACCTCTTTCATAATTCTTTTCTTATTCAACTTCCTCTTTATTTGTTTTTTACTTACCAAAATAATAAATAATGTACCTTATATATACTTTGGTGTTATTATTAATATGTTACAACAATATTCATTATTTTATCCATTCTATGAATGACAAGTCACCATACGTGCGTACGTACAACTTACAGTCTCTACATCATTGTGTAGTTTGTTATTCAAACACTTCATTATTTGGATGGGTATAATAATGAGTATAATTGATTTAAATAATAAATATAACATGTTAATTATTCGGTATATATGATATACGGTCCAATTACATTTGATTACACCATCAATAGAATGGAATTTTCTCTCGTGCGTACATACAGATTAACATCTCCGCAAAGGAGACTAGATTTATTCCCCATCATAACCATTCAAGAATAAATATCATTTTATGATTAAAAAATAATTTTTAAGAACATAATATAATTCTTGATATGAATCAAATACATCTTATCCAAAACAAAAATGACTTACGTGACAAAACATATAAAAGAAAACGAATTAGTTAACACCTGAAATGATGATACTACTGAAATATTATTAACAAATCAATATTATATGATCATATATGATATCATATTTATGTATGTGGTTATTTTATAATTTAATAAAAATTATTGAACTATTATACAGGAGGTTAACGTACCCTCGACCAAGTAAAATTACAAGGTAAGGGTTAATTCTACAATCTCTTCATTATCCGATGTTGTTTATATGTTAGTATCTACTGGGACCTCTTTATAATATACATCTGTGTTTCATTAAAATTTATTTGAAAACATTTTTAAAATTTCCTAGACTATTGGTTAAAATACATTTATACACTATTTGGACTTTTTATAAAATATTTATAAAGAAATATTTCCATCTTTTTTTGAACAAGGTACTTTATGACCTTTTCAAAAAATTAAGATGAGAATGTATTTTTTAACTTCTACGATGGGTGTGGTTTTTCCCCATCATTATAACATCTTCTAAGTTTCCCTTACAATACTATAATAATATTTTCAGAATAAAAAGTTTTTTTTAATAATTAAATTACTTTTTAATTATTTCAAAATATAAAGAGTTATTTCTATCAAATTGTTTTTATTTCATCTATATCAGCATCCTATGATGAATTTCACACTTTTGTGAAGTTTATTTTTTATGATACAATAATACATATTGTATTGAAGGTTTTGTGATATGTTTTTATATGGATGTGTTATTTTAAAACATTCACAGCTTATGGTTAATGTATTAAACTTTTGTATGCTTTTTTTAATACAAATGTTTATGTTATCATTCAAAATTTTCATATAAGGAATGCATTAGACATAGTAAGTGACAGGTGGAGCCCATTATAGCTCCTTGATGAATCGATAGGTCTCGTGAGACAAAATATTGTCTTGGAAAAAGTCCTTGAAAAAATCTTATATGTAGTCTTATCACAAGGCCTTCACTATGTGGTTATGAAGTCTGGCATTATGGATTCAATCATTATGAAATTGGATATTGATATTACAAGTGATTTTTTTACAAGTATAATATCCTTATGAAGAATTAAATGCCATTATTTGATTTATCATTTCCATATTATGTGGAATTTTATGTTTAAAATGCTTTTGTTTTAGTTTTATATATTACCTTAATTGATTATGATTATTTATGAATGTTTCTTCTATATTGTTGTCCTTACTATGAACTTTATCACACCCATTTATATGTTTTATTTTTCCCAGGATGAGAATAATTATATTATGAATGACCTATATGGATAGTCTAAGAGATATGAATGTATTAAAAGGAGACAATGTTGTTTTTTCTTTTTATAATGTAATGTAAAACTTATGTATGTATCTAGTACTTCCATGACTACTAAACTGATGAGTCTTTTAGCATTCAATCCCTTGTGATCATGTCAACGTTATGTAATAATGAACCAACTATAGGTAACTAGTGTTGGGGAATTACATGTTTAGAAAAACACATCTCTATCAGATAAAACACATGGACATGGTTATAGAAGATATTTACCTTGGGGAAATAACTCTGAAAAATGTGCACTGGGCTTGAATCAAGCAGTACCTAGTTCATAAAAAAGAGAATTACTTGGAACTTGGTTTACACTCCCTCGTGATATTCTTTTTAAATTAAAAAATTCTTTATGAACCATCATGACTGATTTGAATAATTATAATGAATTCCCTAGGATATTCCTAAAGTGTCATAGATTGAAACGACGGTTTTGTGATTGAGACATTCTATATGTGATTTTTTTAGTATGCTGTGTTTAACTATGATTATCGTTTATTTCAATATGATTATTGGTTTTATTAAATGGATTAACCCTGAAGGAACCTTGTTAATACTTAAAATAATGAACAATGAAATGAACATCCAATCGAGCAATACAAAGTATTGTTAGACTTAATGAAAAATTATGATTTTATGATCACAAAACATTCGTAGTCTGTGAATCATGATGAACTTATAAATGATCAATAGAGGTAACAATATTCATTTGAATCCTTTATATGGAAACATCATCCATAATTTATTGGTTCTATTGATCCACTAGTTATTTATAAATGCATCGATACAATTGAAAAGATAATTTCCATTATCAATTATTTAGAGTAGTAAAACTCATTTTGTCCATCTATAGTTTTCAATGTGAAGTGGATAAGTAGTGGACCCTTTTCAGGAATACAAATAACAAAATATGAAATAAACTCAATATAGTGGGATGAGTTTAAAATATAATTTTTCAGTAACTACTTTTCTCATATTCAGAAAACAATAATGGAGAGGGAATTACTTGATCTTAATTAGAAGGGTGAGGAATATTGTGATACCTATGAGGAACATTTTACAAGACCTATGATATATGATTTTGGTATTTTCATCCAACCTTAAATTAATGTTGATTAACTATACAGTGGATTAATACCATATATCCTAATGGTGATCCCAATAAGGGACATTATTATCTATAAATAAATTGTTTGAGGTGTTATCAACGTGGAAATAAATGTTGGAGTTACACATAAATATTAAGGTCCCATTTGTGAAATTAAATATGGAAAACAATGTAAACACTAAAACCCTTAGATAAAATAAGATGATCATTCCTTTATTATTGAAATTCGTAAGGAAACATGAAGGAAAGTTTCATAAAGGGACTCTTAAAGATTTAATATATTTATAGGAAGGTCATTAAGATGATGAATGATAATGTGATGGGAATATGTTATTCAATTATGATAATACATGTAGATCACAATATAATTCACCAAAAACACTCCAATTCTTCATGTGTAAAGATATTGGGAATTATGTGGATGAATTCCCAAATATAATGGACAATGAGGATAATAAGCCACAAAACCAATAAAGAAAAAATAAAAAAGGGAAAGATTTTTCAATCACTATAGATGAAGAGAATCATGATAATTAGGGAACACATATCCTCTACTCTATAGTTAATAATTTCATTATGGATTTTGAATAAATATTCCTTGAGAATATATTTTATATATTCGATTATTGAGATTTTATGTGGTTTCGAGAATTTATTTTCCCCCTTTACATGGATTCTAGAATAATTAAATATAATTTGATATTTTATTTATGAAAGGATGACTCCAATAATCTATTGAATTCTTTTCCTAGGATAATATCCTATATTGAATAAAAGGAGAATTATATTTTGGAAGTGTATATATATCATCTTGTGATTAACATATGATTTATAGATTGCATCATGAGTATATGAGTATAATGTTTATCATAAGTTCCATTTCATAAACACCCAATTTGAGGTTTTATTTGTGGGTTATTTTCAAGATTAAGGATATTTTTAGTTAAATTCATTGTAATAAAAAACATTAGTTTTTAAAATGTTTTATTGGGAAAAGTTATTTTATGAGAAATTACATTTACGTACATATGATTAAAGGTATTTGTGATATTTATAGTTTGTATTATCTTTATTTTGAGATAATTATATTCTATTGGAATTTGGATATGAATTGGAAATTATTATAATATAGTTTTGGAAAAGGATAATCCATAGGTCGGGCAACAACCTGATGCATCTTTCATGCCTTTAGTTCTTGACACACAATTGAAGAATAAAAAGGGTATTTCTTCAAACGCTGGATTATCCGAAAGAGTTTTTATAGTGGTAAAAATGAAGATATATATTTTTAGGTATGTATATCAGTACATGGTAAGTTATAATTTGAAGGCACTCGGATAAAAGTATAAGGGGGTGCTACACCCCTTTTTAATTAATGAATTGAAATATGAAAAAATCATAATGATTTTTTTTGTTAGACTCTCCATAAAATCTAAATAGAATAATTTTATATCGCTCAAAGACATTAAAATTAATAATTCATCAAAATTAATCACTATAAAATGAGACGTATCTCATAATATGACTTCCATAATATACATTAAGGAAGTTGTAAGGATGCATGGAGTACCAGGCTCCATTATATCTGATCGGGATATGAGGTTTACCTTGATGTTCTAGTAAAGTCATGAGCAATATATTTTCACGTATTTTTGTTTCAAAGCTATGTAAAATCCTTAAAAAATAGTTCATTTAGAGATAAAAATTTAAATAATAAATTATAAATAGAGAAAAATTTTTATGGATTTAAATGGTTTTTGATATCAACACATCCAACTTCATGAGTTTACATATAATGATAGATTTCACTAAATAATTTAGATGGATCCTTAGGTAACCCTCTATGTAATTAAGTATATAACTCTAATGTACTAGGCTTTATTTTTAGAAAGAATGATTTAGGGACTCGAGATATATAATTAAATAGAAAATATTGTTAGATCCATTCAACAATATATAAGGGAAGCACCAAGTTGGTAGATATTTTATTGGGATAATCATCTACGTGATCATGAATTTGTAGTCCATGAGAACGTGTTTTAATAAATTTATCCATAGAATAATTTAATATGTTTAAAAAGTGTGGTGAAACATAGACCATGATATACAGTTCCCTTTGAAATCAGTGATCATATCTAGTCATTAGCTTATTGTTCCAGGATTCAACTGAACCACTCTCAGGTTTACAATGTGGTCTATATATCTATTATAAGGAATACAAAAGTAATCCATCAAAATGTAATGAAACTAGAAGTAATACCACTGGATCATGATATTTTAACATAATTATCAATTAGTGGAGAATCTATATCATGGAAAAAAAGTGCAATGAAAAATTACCACTCACCAGGTTAATGTTTTATGGAAGAACCCCCAACTTGAGGAAGGTATGTGGGAACCTTAGGATGAAATGAGGTAGAAGTATCTTCATTCGTTTGCATCAAACTGAAAAATATTTATGGATAAATTCATTTTAGTGGTGTAAAATGTACCACCCATAGTATTTTTGAAATGTATTTCTCGAATAAAATAAATTTCTTTAATATCATGGGTTATATTCAACACCAAGTTTTAACAAAACATTTTATTCTATAAATATTATTATATAAACACGATTGTTATAACTGAGCTATTAAACATACACTTATGAATAGTAAAAAACAATACTTTTAAAATTATGTGTAATTTATATATATAAAGAAAATGTAATAATAAGAATAACTGAATTTTTGATAATGTTTTTATATGTTTTGAAAATTACTTTTTCTCAAAAAAATTATTTTTATTTATTTTTGTGATCAAATATTAAAACTAATTTTTAAAAATTTCAAAAAAAAATTAATTAATAAAAATAAATTCATTTTTTAATAATTATGTTGAAATTATATTAGGGTGAATTATATTGGTTTTTTAAAAAAAAAATTAAGATGAAAATTAAAAAATAGCGGTTTTTACTAAAAATATCCTTTTCATTAAATGCTTGATAAGGGTTTTCTTATCATAAGAAAGTGTAAAAAGTAAAATTAGATCGATTATGTTATTATTAATCCAATTATTTTCATTGGGATCAATTTCATATCGAAACTATATTACAAAAATCTTCATCACATTGGAAGGAAATTTCTTTAGAAAACCGCATTTTGGCCATATATAAGGGTTTTTATTTTATATTTAATTTCCCAATTATTTGAATGAAATTTTGTAAATATATTCCATTTTAATAATAATAAATATAATTATCATTTAATTAGTTTAAAAAAGAATCAGTCTAATGTATAAGTAAAAACATTAAAAATTATTCCTCATGGTTAAGAGTAAAATCTGTTTCCCGTGAAGTTAAACTAAAAATATAAGTGACAAATTTAAATAGAAACATGTAATAAAACAAATTTATGGACATATGTAAACCTTATAACTTATAAATTTCACTAATTACAAATTTTTATCCATATGAAAATTTAAATTGTTGGTACACTTTATTATTTTCAAATATTACATATCTACCCTCTCCCCCACTTATAAAAGGCCACCCATTCTTCTCTCCAATTAACAGTTCGAAAACACATTAATTTTGAAAATAACTACTAAAATATATTCCTTACATATCTCCCCACATAATATATTCATTTTTTTATTATTAAGTTCTTTTATGAAGGCTTTAGTTATAAACCTAAATAGGCTCTCTAAATATGATGTAAAATTAAAAACATTTGTTTTTGGTATATTTTTTATTTCACATCGTTTGAATATTACTATACTATGATAATATAAAAAAATACCGTCAATATAATTATATGTTATTGTTTTAATATCTTGAACTAAACCTGTCTCTTCTTCCATAGAATGGGAAATGAAACTGTCAATTGTCTGTACGGGGGACTATCGTCGCACGAGCCAATGTTTTCCATTTTCCATCACCAATGCTGATTAATGAATATAATGTTGTATTTAATGTTTATATAAGATATTTATGATATTATTATACTTCTAAAATAATAATATCAAATATAACTTCTTACATTCCATTCCTTAATAATCAAATAATGTTTCTCATGCACGCGACAAACTACTGCCTCTTGAAGCGAAGCGATTCATTTTTCACATACTTTTTAAATAGAAGTTAATAAGGATAAATTTAATGAATATATTTGATATTTATGACATCATAAAAGTTAATTAAATTTTATATAGTATTTTTCTACCTATTTTTTCATCTATTTAGAAAATGGAAATAATGTTAATGCGTACATATGGTCTATTGTCTCTAGGAACATTGTATTTCATTTTCAATCTATTACATTTCAGGATTGCTATAAAAAAATTAATATATATGATATTTATATTATATTAAACAATATGTTTATTCAGTACCCATGATAAATGTAGATGTATTGGATATATAAAATCAAAACATACTAGAAAAACAAAAGCGTTATTTCCCAACATATTATTTTAACTAGAATTGTAAATAAATGTGTAAAAAGGTCATATATAAGGAATATATTTAATGAAAGATAAATATATTTTTAATTAAAATATTAATAATAATCCTATATTTTTTATTTTTTCAAAAATGTATAATGGAATTTGAAACATAAGGTTTAGGTTCGTTTCTCACATTTCATTATTTGGCTCATATGTCATGTTATGCACCTATCTACTTTTTTGAGGTGAATATATATCTATTTTGGCTTGTAATATCTGGAATTTTTTTTCCATAAGGATATTTAATGTTTTATATAAAATTATAAATTCATGGGGATTATTATTTTAATAATTCCAAACTGGTAAATATTTTATTTATAATCTCACTATTTTTTGGATGGTTTATTATTTTAATTTCTATGATGAAATGTTATGATATATCTATCAATAAAAAAATAAATTTTACTCTAATCTTGTTTTTTAATTAAAATATATTATTTCCCAAATTTTCATTTGTGTATGAATTATATATTTTAAAATACTTTTTTTAATAAAACTAACTTTATATATCTCTTCGGGTAAAAATCCACTGTCATCCATATTTATGTTTTATAAAAATCAAGTAAAAAAGTTATAGAAATTACATAATGATTGGTTAAAGCAATTTTTTCTTTTTTGTTTCTTTTATCATATTATTTTTAATAGAATATTCTTTTCATTTTCCATACAATGCCTCTTTGTATTATACAAAAAAATGTGAATGGAATACTTGTTTTTCTGTGTATGGAATGAAGGGTATTTCCCACCACAATGACAAATAAACAATAAAATGCTTCCCTTAAAATTTTCCAAGGTTATTTTCAATGAAATTGTTTTATTTAATAATTTGAATTTTTTAGATTTTATGTAAATGATTTCAAAACATACGGTGATTTTTGAAATTAAATTTGGAAATTGATATTTTAAAACCATTTTCCATCCAACATGACATCCTTTTATGTTACTTAAGATTTAAATGGGATATGAGCTAGAAATACAAAACATATTTTTTTATCCATGGTTTGATTAAGTTATAACATGTTATTTATGAAACTTTTTCCTTTTCTATGGGATATACAATGATGAAAAGTTTTATATAACACATTTATTTTAATGGGTTCAGAATTGATGAATGTTTTAAATTATATGGCAAAAAACATTATGGATTATGTATGCGGTGGGACCTATATCTCCCTCCAATTACTTGGGTAATTATTTCTATTATATGATCTCAAACAGTACATGGTAGATTATCCCAATCCATAAAAGGGTACAAAAGTGGTTATCACAAACCTAAAAGGGGGTAAACAAGATCTTACCCTAAGACCGAAGTAGTTACATGGGTGGTTAGCCCAGGAGTAACATGTTATGAATATCTTGGTGGGTATCCTATACATATTGTTCTCTATTATTATGAATATTCCACGACTCTATGTTTTATTATAATGTAATACTCTCATGGGAGGTACACATTGATTACTTTATGGATCATGTATTATAAACTTTTAAGATTTATTCCATGAATCAGGTTTATGATCTATCATGTGCAGATTATGGTTATCAAATATTGTTCTCATGTTCTCGTACCCCTATGCCCAGGTTACTCTTATGTGATCATTGATATCTCCCTTATTTACTCTTACTGAGTATATGAGCTCACCTATTATTATTTACTCTTCTTGAGGTTATGAAGAATGGTTTTATGTATGATATGTATAAGAAGGGTCAAAGTGCTGAAATCACTTAGAGAATATTTTTTGACCTATGAATAAATTTTGAATGATTCAATGTTTCCCAAGGTGCTATACCTAAATGATTATTGCATGGATCATTATTTGTTTTAATGAATATTCGACTATTAATATGTAATATTTATGTATGATATGTTTCATTCCTTGCACCTAGTAAGTTGTACTCACACCATGTTCTAGATACCATAACTATTGCCTCCCTAAGAAGAAGAAAATCTTCTTGCAGGATAGAGGTTGATACACAGACTGCTATATATTTGTTACACAATATGTTGGAGTGGATTATGAAAAATGGGGCCAGAATTGATTAAGGACCAGTTGGGAATATTTTTTTTATTTGGTTTTAGTTTTTTCCTTTTTATTGTATATTATCCTTCTTAAGGTGATCTGTCCAGAATATATAGAATTTCATCAAATATATGATTTGATACTATATTGTTTTTCAGTACTTGTTAATTTATTTATTAAACTCTGATGGTTATCTTTTATTGTTTTTGTGTTTTTATTATTTTTTATACTATTGTTATTCAAATATTGAGAGAATAGTCTATGTATGGTATTCTCCAATGCCCTACCTACTAGTTGGAATACTCTAAAGTAAGGGAGGCACACTAGAGATCTTGTGTTGTTTAGGTTGAGTTACAATTCCTATAGTGATCTGGGATAGGATGTTCAAAATATAATTAGTGTTTTATTGAAATACATTTTTAGGGGAAAAGTAATTAATTAAATTTAGTGACATGTTATTACTTTTTATGGATGGACATTTCTGTATTTATTATTATACTGATATGCAGGTAATATATTTTTTTCCTTAGAAAATAAATAATTTTTTTCCTAATTGTAAAAATAATATTTCAATTAAATATATGTTTTAATATGTTCAAAATGAAGGGAAAATGGTTTTGTTGAATTTTTTCAAAAAAATGCATGTTTTCTCTTATGAGTCATTTGATTTTTTTATTTAGATTAAATCTCAAGTTTTAAAAGATAGTTATATTTTTTATTTAGTTATGTCTCAACTAATTTGAGTTGGTTATGATACTATTTATTAGGAACTATTTATCTACTATTGAAATCAGTTATATTTCATGGTTTAATTTTTTTGTGGGATGTGTTTGGTTTTATTTTAACCTAAACATGTTAGTCTAGACCTATGATTTACATGGTAATGTTCATAAATAATGGAATGTGTTTCTGATTGGTATTGGGAGGGTAAAATAGCATGTATATTGTATGGTTATCTATGACTCTTACATGTTATCTTTGGATTGATATTTCCATGATCATAATTATATGAGTTGATTGAGTCATATGTTACTGCCATCCTGTATTATTATTTCATAGGTAATTGTTGGACCTGAGTTAATGGGTTTATTGTGATAATAGACCTTTGAGTGGGGTTACAAGGTAAAACTAATGTTATTATCTTTTTATATCTACTATATCCATGAAATTAAGGATCTATTAATTAAGATCCTAGAATGATGAAAATGGATTTAGAATATCATGGTCAATATTAAATGTATTTTTATTCTTATAAAGATACATGTAGACTTGATAATAGATGAACTATAAATTGAATCGTGTATATATATCATAATCATGATCTATGTTGAGATGGTGGAAGATAATTTTTGAACAATTTCCACTATCTTTTATATAAGATATTAATTTTAAATATAATAAATCTTGGATGGGTTGGGTAGATCCTGGAAATTATAAAGATTTTTCAGTAAAGAGAAAATTATGAAACTTATTTTTAAAGAGCATTACACTTCTTATGAAACATAAATAGAAGGTAATTGATGAATAATATATTTTCAAAAGGTTCTTAATGATTTTGTGAAAATGTATATAGTTATCATATTACATTAAACCATTTCTAATGTAATTATGAAGGTGTTATTTGTGTATGTAGATATTTCCATACAATTTAGAATAATAAAAATAATTTCATGGTTCGGAAAAATGGAATAAGGGTGGATATATTAAGGATGTTAAGAATTGAAACAATAATTAAAGTCAGTGTAATCTTATTCAACACAGATTATATATTCTCAAAGTTATTCTATTGTGTAATTAAGATATATTTATAAACCATGTGTTATTAATAAGTAATGGCGTGTTATTAATGTTGAGAGGTAAGTCAATTCAAGATCCATGTTCTATAATGAAAATATATCCCTACATTTGGATTTAGTTGTGTGAAACACCTTGAAATTCATTATCATATAGTAATACTCATAATGTAGTTTACATGGGTTATTATGTGCATGAAGGGTGATTAAAAATGTGTGTACAGTGATGGAGACTAAATTTTTTGATTCTTGGGGTGTGAGGAATGAGTATAATCCTATGGTGGCAAGTATACCATTTAATAAAAGAACGTGATTCATCTTAGGAATTTATAATGATGAACATCATGTTTGGTGTATCAGGGAAACCCAATCATGTTGTAGTTGAGATCTCATATTGGATTCCTGATAAAAGTATGTATGTTATCATTATTTAATAGATGAATGTCTTTTTTTTAAAAAATTTTTTCCATAGATTGTTATTTGAATTGAATCACCATAAAATCTATTGGATGATCTACTATAGTGTTGTATGATCATAGAATATCTAATTCATTAATGTTACTAGTATTTGGTTATTTCTCAAAAAATAATCATGATAATTTGTTGAGTTTTGTAATTGAATATCAATGGATATGATACATGAACAAATCTAATGATCGTGGTAGATAATGTTTTATTAAATTGAGAGTGAGTGACATATGTCTTATTGAACTGATGAACTCATAAGTGTAGTGGATCTCTAAACATAATTTACAATTGAGTGATGATAGTTGTGATATGATAAAAAACTATCTAATTGGATATGATTTATGTTAAATTGGGCATCTGGACTGGTATGAGCTTTAGGTTCATGGTCGTGTGTTCATGAGTGCCTATGGGTTTGAAGCATCCTTTTTGAGGATTAATATATTATTGTATCATTAGTTATGTACTTCATAAATTCATGAAGAACCAATTAGGTGATGTATCAATTAATTATTATTTCACATGATTAACTATGATTAAATGAGTATATAGTGAATCATAGCATTCAAAACAATACTAATGTGTATTAATGATCAGAGTAGTGGGTCTCAATTATGAAATAATTCTATGAAACATGTTTATAGTTTATTGGTGTCATTGGAGACTAGTGAAGGATTTAGTGTTTGATTGATTTAAGGTATTTGAACAGGGTGGGATATTAGGGATACTTTCTATGGATTTGAATTCATATGATGGGGAGTTTTTAGTGGTCAATTTCTAAAAAAAATTTATAGAAATTGTAAGAGGTGGGATTGAGAAGATGTTAGGTCAATTTGTTTTTTATTTTCATATTTAGATGTGAATTTTAATGATTGAGGATGTAATTAGGGATTGTTCATAGATTATTTCACCTTTTTATGGTACACTAATGGAATAGGTTATGTTTTAAAGGAAATTCGGTTAAAAAATATAATGTGGCCATCATGTTCCTGGTAGAGGCTCACTGGGTACTGGGTGAGGGGTTCAAGGAATTATTCACCCTATAAGGACCACCATACACTCAATGAGAGTGGGGTGGGCACTCGGTGCTTCTAGAAAATATTTTTAAAAAAAATTAAATTATTAATCTTTATAAAATTAAAACATATCAACCCTCTATTTGAGTTGGCTGACCCTAGTATCTAGGCACATGATCTCTTCTATTCCCCTATTCTTCCTTCTATTATACATATTCTGTAGGGTTTTTATTAATTAATTTTCCAAAAGAATTAGTTTCTTAGAGGTTATTATAAAAACTTTACATTTATATTCTTGTTGTTTTTCAATATTACTCTTTCCCATTAACCGAAATTCACTATTTTATATTATTTTATTATTTTTTCTTCAACTTATTTAAGGTAGTATCATCTTTTGATATTGAATGGGATTTCACTTTCATGTATATAATAAGATATCCCTTGAACATTTCCTTTATTTATGTGTGGTTTCAACCATGGTATGATATATAGATTGGGTGAGAGGGTGTGTGTGACACATGATTCAGTTAATAAGCCTTTAGATAGTATTATATTAATGAGTGAGGTTTTTTGGAGTCATGATTATCATACAATGTATAGTGTGTCTTGGGTTAAATATTTTTGTCATGATTTAGGATCTTTCAATCAATTAAGACTATATATAAATGTCAACTATTGAAAGAAAATAGTTCCTAATAGAAGTGACTAAAATTACATAGATCCTTTTATTATCATGTGATGTCTAGTAGATAGGGGTTTACTTCTAGTTGATTTAACTGAGATAACATGGAGTTAGGGGTATAGTTATGTTGAGTTTTAATAACATATGTATGTATGTTTGTATATTAACTAGGAATAATTAGGGATTTTTATTGAATAGTTTCATGTGACCTTGTTAACCTATAAGTGTGACTTTAGTGTGGGTTGTTTTTAATCATGATTGCAAAGTGTGTTTTTATAAATAATTTTTATTTATTACAACAGAAAAGTGCTGTGGAAAGAGCCCTGGCATTATCAAAAAGTGTGTTATGCCTAATTATTATGCATAAATAGGATTGGGAGTTCTAGAAGAATTTATATATATTATAACATTATGGGAAGGTGTGGAATGATTCAGGGATGATTTTCATTATAGGCATGGAAACGTTTGAGTTAAGGAATTAAATTTAAATTAAATGATGTTTTTTCTTAGATATAGTGAGTAGTGAACCATATAGATAGGGTTCTCCCTTAACTTTTAGTTACACACCATGGAATTATGTGATAACAACATGACATAGTGTGAGACAACTATCGTTAATTAATTTTATTTTAAAAATAGTATATCAAAACAATTCCTATGAAAATATTTAAATGATTTATATTTTTAATTGATTATTTAATTTTATCATACCATGTTTTACATTCTTCCATGTTATTGTTTATTTTCATTACGAACATGGAATACTATTACAAATACCATGCGTAGCTTTAAATCCAATGACTAATATAGAATTTTTTTTTATTTAAATTTCTATATAATAATCATGTTGGATCTATATTTTATTAATATTTATATAATTCATAAATTTTTATATCGTTCAGGAATATAGTTTATAGAATGATAGATAAATTCATAGAAAAAAATGTCTCTGATGGTCAGGTTATAGATGATTGTTTTTATCATGAAATATGGGAAGTGGTTAAATGTGTCTATACTCTATTCCAAATTTACCCTTTACTACATTGGTGGTCTTAAAGGTGAGATGACATAGGTTCCAAGATTCTAATTACCCTAGGTTTGTGCTTAGAGTTGTCTTCATTTATGGATATTCTTTTTCCTCGATTTTGAGGTACGAATGAAGCATGTATTTGAGGATATCAAATTAGATGATCATTTTCACAGGATAGTTCTAAAGTAGTAATACAAGGCTCCAATATAGGATGCTTTGTCAGTGTCCATTATTTACCGAGGGATTTTATGTCGTATCTCTACTTTACTTATTCCATTATTTAATGTTTATTTGGTTTATTATTTAATATATTTGGTCTATTTTGTGTTTAAAAAGATAGAATATTTATAATTTTTATTAAAATATATAAATATTTTCCTATAATAATTTATAGGTACAAAATTTATTACTTCATGTCATATTAGTTATTTTATTTTAGGAAATTTAGAAAATATATATTAGACATTTTTTGGATTTTTGATAAAAACTTCTACCAAATTGTATTGACTCTAAATGAGGTTGAATCATACCCTAAGAACACATTTTAACACTCACTTCTAGTCATTATCCCCCAGTAATTAGAGAATATTCTTTGGGTAGTGGTCTTCTATGGTAACAATGGATATGTTTAGGTTTATTATCCACCAATTTTGTTTTGTAATTATATATATCTATTAATAAATAATTTTTTAAAAATCATATTTATCCAAGGTGTTACGGTTTGAAATTTGAGGGTTATTATGCAGGTAATTAGATTAATATCAAAAGGGGGGGAATGTTTTAACCCAATGTATTTGATATTTGAAGTCCATGGTGAGTGAATAATGTGGTAACCATGGACATCTTGAACTAAAAAGACAAGAAAGATCAAGATAGTAGGTATTAATGATAACTCAGAGACTATTTAAAGTATTGTAATGCAAGATGATAAAATTGATTTATATTTTTATATAAGAAGGATATGGGAAGAGAATATTAAAGAATTGTGTATTTGGATTTGGAAGGGTAACAGTTGAGGTATGTATTACTTATCATATCATAAAAAGTCCTCATAAGATTCATATATTATATAAAGATATAAGTTATTTGGGAAAGCAATAGATAATCATTCTATAAGAAGAAGATGAAAACATCATAGTATATTGAAACATAATTAGCTGATCATAGTGAAAATTACATTGGGGATCCTAGTGGGAAGATAAACTTAGAGTAATCAGTGTTATATAATGAATGATGATTATTTTTCATATAGGTTCATGTTTTGTGGGAAAAAATGATTATCATGTTTGATTTAAAGTTATTACATTAGTTTAAAATACTAATAGAAAAATGAGATGTTCATTATCTCCAGGTAAAAGTAAAAGTTATGCTGTAGTAATCAAGAACTAGAACAAGTAAATGGGTTGATGATCATGTTGATGGTAATTGTATATATTATGGTGGTTTTAAATTTCATTTTATTCTATGGGGAGTTTGTAAACACATGTAATTTATGTCATCATTGTCAAATATAAAATTGTGAATTGCTTTGTTCATGTTGTATTAGATGTCCTAATGGGGTATCAAGTTTTATATAATGATCTGGAAATGGAAAATTAGATATAATATAAAGTAGTGGAGTAAGGTGTTTTTTAGAGATATAGATTATCTTGTTATCTGATCTATTTGGAAACACAATGGATTAAGATATGGACTTATTTAAAAATAATTGAAATAGTAGAATGCGTTAGGTGTTTTCAATATGGATCACACGGTTCTTTAATTTAGGGTATGTATTGAAAAAAGAACCCATCATGGGTATGTTTTTCATGCCTAGGTTGTCCATGATTTTGAAAAATAAAATATTCATTTGGAGTTCAAATAATAGAGGATTGATTTATAGATGATTAAGTTAACATCAAGTGGCATAATTGACCACATTAAAACATGTGGTACATATGGACTGATAACAGATACTTGAGGGAAAATAACTCAATACCTACCATTTATTTATGTTCTAGGATATTACAAGTGAATAAAAAATATTTTATAGAAGATAAAGAGATAAATAATGAGGGAGTAAAAGGATATTGATATTTTTTCCAAAGAGAGACCCAATAGGATAATAATTGTATTAGTAAATATGTTGTATATGAAATAAGTATCATCATTGATGTAGTTCATTATTTCATTTGGATTTTTTATAATATATGAATAATAATTGAGTTAATTAAATTTCAAAAATATTCTAATCAGTTAGAGTTATTATTTCTATAAAATAGATTTTTTGGAGTGAAACAACTCAACTATATTATTATGAAATTGATCATATCTAGATTAGAGGAAAAGGATGAAATGTTTGAGAGAATTTTCACAAACAAATCTAGAGTTAATGATTAATGGTGTATCAATTTTATATAATGTTCATGTAGGGATATACAATTATATTAAGTAATATATTTTTCATAAGAAAATTCAAGGAGAAGGACTCAAAATGTGTGACTCTTTGGGGAGCATTTTTTGATCCCTATGCTTTCTTTATAAGGGTAGTGATGCTAGGTGTGGAGTGACCAAAACCAAAACTAATGTATCTACAAAAATATCACATCTTAATTGATATTTCTACTCAAAAAAATAGAAATTTTCATGACCCTTATATGTATCCCATTGTAGGTATTCTAACTAAAATCATTATGTTCTTATTTGGTTTACATTGTTCATATGTGTTTGATAATATCATTTGAAGGAGAAATATATTAAATGTTTTTCAAACATATATAGGAACAAAGATATGTATTTTTGAGGGTTATGTAATAAATATTTTATGCAAAAATCACCTCAAATAAACATATCCCCGATCTAGGTTCCACAATGATAAAATATTAACTTGGTTGTCAAAAATACTGGTATCAGTGACCATAGGTTCTGACTTATAACTCAATTAGTAATATATATATATTTTTTAAGATATTTATTAGATTTTAAAACATAAAATTTTAAATAAAAATAACAATAGTGGTCAGAATATGGGGATTATTGGTAATATATTGGCACATGGTGTTGATTTTTTAAAGTGTTCGGTGATGCTGAAAAACACTCATTGTGGGTGATGTCGAGGGATTCATGAATATGATAAGGAAAATATAGTATGAAGTGGGATTGAAATACACCAAATAGAATGGATTCATGAAATTATTGAAATTGGAAAATATAATAGGCTTTGTAAAGGAATTTTGGGCACTGAGAATGATAATCTCATATGAATGACACACACATTTTTTTAACGTACGTCTGTATGAGGAATTTTCCAACTGCTACCAAATTTCTTCTTTCATGAAATATACCTCACAAATGGTAAATATCATATAATGTACAATCAAAACTTCATTGAACCATTAAATTCATCCCTTCATCCATCATTTTAGGGTATGTAACCTTTTTTAATTTTACTAGATAAACGAAATTCATGAAACATAGTCATTCTCATGAAAAGTGAAGATTGATTCTTACTGGTAGTCATCTTTAGTGAATAGCCTCCAACTGGTTTTTGATAATTTAGAAAATGGTAAATAAGTCTTTCATTATGGTTAACAACCTTCATATTAGTGGAAACCCCTCCCGCTTATTGGTGTCTCATGAGATACTTATCATTTGTGAAAACTTCTCTATGGGAACTAATAATCATTCCATAGAGGGGTTACCATGCTTCAAGAAGTCATTACCCTCACAAGTCCCATGAAAATTATAATCCCAATAAAATTAATCAAACCCATAACATTAACAAAACAATTAATATAAGCCCTTTTACAATTCCTCCTTTCAGTGGACCAACCATCAATCAAATTGAGTGCTAGGTGGACCTATACTGAATAAAAACTCATACATTCCTTCCTCGAACTATTGTATAATTAAATCATCAACCCCCCATTTTTGGGCTCTTCACATCAAGCTTGTTCTGCATAGTTGTATTACCTCTTAAACTTAATCATATGAACCATAATGGCAGGACACCTTTCTATGCCCTATTTATGGAAATTGTTATTCCTTATTTTATCAAAAGGAATGTGTGCAGTGAAATGTCACTTCCAATGCTTGTATCATCAAGGGAAATGGATAATAATTACTACTATAGTGGACTAATTTCATATAATTACATCCAAACTTGAAGTGTTCACACTATGAATAATCTCCATGAAACTCCAAGGTATAAGACATTAATCTTCAAAGACCATCATCCAATTCACATGAAATTAAACTGTATGACAACATCCTCAACACATGTTATTAAACTATAGCCCTACAATGTGTAAATAATATACAATACCCCATGTATAGATGGAATGGGATGAAACATCACATCCAATACTATTTGATGAACATTGGATACCCTATGTATGACTCACCTGGGAAGACAATGGGTAGCTTATATGCATAAGCCCCATACCATCCCCTATTCTTACTCCTTCCATGATACATGAGTCTACATTGAATAAAATTATCCTAAATGGAACAATACTATTACACAAAATTAATCTATGCACTCTAGCTACATAAGATAAATCCCGACCTCTTAATAGGTTATGTTGGATGCCTCCCTAAGTTTCATTCCAGACACGCATGAGATGCCTCTCCAATGTTCCATATTGATTGCACAATATTACAATTAAATTTTCCTGTATTCCCCTTTGTAAGGAATAAAATATGATTCCTATAAATTTCCCCATGGAACACACTCAACCCCACCATTATGTCCCTACATGACAATAGTCCTATGACTATCTAGATTCACAAGATGTTATAACAATGACCAACCTAACCTCATAAGATGTTAAACCTATAAACTAACTATACCAACAAGATGTTAAATATTTTACCAGTTTGACCCTACAATATGGTAAAACAATGGAGAAACTATCCCCATATTACATTAATCATGAGACAACCCATTCCCCAAAATACGTTAAACTCAATAAAAACATTTCTCTAAAAGACGTTTAAACATTCACCAACCTATCACCAGAAGATGTTAAAATTGTGACCAACATATCCCCACAAAATGTTAAACCATTGGAATAACTATCCACATTAGGTTTTAAACCAGTGAAAAAAAATTCTCATATGATGTCCAAACTATGAACAATCATTCCATGTAACAAGATAAATTTGTGTCCAAACGGATGATTCAAAACCTCAACCACATGTAATGAACATGGGGTTAATGAGGTAAAAAATTCGATAAAAGTCATATGATCCTTGAAAAAATTATCCCATGATGGACATGTTAGTCCTTAGGTTCTATGAATAAAAATCCTTATACATGATAGGACCAATAATTTGAAAGGGTATGACTTTATATGTGCATAAAACATCATATTTCCACATATGTCCAGCATTTTCAATGACATCATTGTATCTGACTGCATGTAGTTTCTCTGTCATGACATAATCATTGTAACTAACCGATATCCACCTTGAAATTTAATAAAGAATGATATTCATAAACACAAATAAAATCTATGAGGGATTCTTGGTCTAGGAAATAAGCTTTAAGGAGTAATCCATTGAAGGAGGAACCAATATCCCGTCATCTCATTTCAATCATTGAGATGAAATCCCCAATCACAGTGGTAGTGGCCACCCACCTAAAAAAATTTGGAATTAAGGCCATCAAAGTAGAAACCATAAAGGAATAGAAACCAAACCCATATAGGAAAACAACATCATGTGATTCCATGATTGAAAATCACATCACCACACCTGATGCACACCCGACATTAGAGTCCCAGAGAAAATGGTGAGCCTAGTATGAATCTATTCTCCTCCAACAATGAGTAGATTAGTATCATTGTATGGTACCATATATAGGAATCACCATATATAAACATTCAATGCCAGTTCCCACTAGTCATGTGGTCTTTTCTACATGAAACTATTCTACTATAACTGTGGGAAAGAACGTATATTGAAAATCTCTAATATGAGAGATTGTCATTGTTGATCCTTCCACCATCTTCAAGGTAATGGATAACATTTGAAATAATGGGAATTGAATTAATCCTAACTATACTGATTGATGACTGAATATACCATTCAAAACACATGTTGATGAAATCATTTTATGACCCACTGCAAATTGTGGTGTGGGGAAGGAAAGCTGGTTGTATAGTACTCCTATAAAACTACCCTCTTTCCATAGTTCCCAACACATACATAGCTTCTAGGCATCATCACCCCATTTCGCCCTTCAAGATTATGATCTGGAGTTTTGTTGAAACCTTGGTACATCGATACAAATATAGAGGGTCATTCAAAATTTGTATATGGAATGAATATATCTATAAAATTTGAACCACATTGACAAAGCCTCCCCCAAAGGCTATATATATGGTAAAATCCCTGAATCTCCATGAATTTTTTTTATAGTATCTCCTAGGAGAAGTCCAACAACTCACTTCCCTAAGATGAGGAGGTAGAGGATATGTGGGATAAAAATATCGTTACCACCACCTAAGATCCACATAAGAGGGTTCCCACCTGACCATAACAACAATGATGACCATCATCATAGGTTGACTGGTTGTTTGAATGCATCTCTCTCTATTGTCCTCGATCAAGAGCACAAAACATCGAAAATGATGTCGGTCCATAAACCTTACCCTATAATAGGCATATCCATCAGTTGCAATAGCACATGAAATTATTGGTGCACCTCAAACCATCCTCACATCCATTGTATTGGGTCCATAAGCCATGAATTGGAATCATAACCCCCTCCACAAACCATGCATGTCTATTTTCCACTCCCCATTAAAGGTTCCATGAAAATCCATGATCATAGACTCTATAAAAAATTCTCCCATCACAACGGCCCACCCCTCAAAACATCTAATTGATGTGAAGGTTCTCCCTATACTAGTGAAATTCTTTTCCCCAATGATCCATCCCATGGTAATAGGAAAAATGAATTTCATAGTGGTTGTATCCACTGGTCTGGCTATACTTTTTGTGGAAGAAAAATAGGCGGCCCTATGAGGGTCACAATTGGGGAACCTTCATTCGACTAAGGGCATGAGGGGGGAACTTCATATTACAATCGACCTCTCAGACCACACATTAATAGAAATATCAATGGACGCACCTCCATCCCTACCATCACAAAGGTGAAAGAATCCCCATTGACATATGATAACAGTCATGATATAAGAGTTCATTAAGATCCATAGATCCCTCTATATGTACATCCATATAATAAATATTTTAGCATCCTTTTAGGGGTTCACTGTACAACCATACCCACTACCAGACTCCCTCCTCTCAACCTACACATTGGAATTATGATAGATGTCAATATCATTATTTAAAACCTCACACACTATTATAAACCTTAGAAAAACGATTTACTTCCTCATCGATTTGAACCTGTAGATATGCCATCATATATGGATGTGGCCATAAAGTGGACCCTATCTCTGAAGGAAACCACGACATTATAGGGATGGTTAGACCATATTAAACCCTAATGGAGATAATTTTTCCAAAATTATTTATATGTTTTTCAATGATTTAATCCCTGAAAATTAATTAATTTGTGTTTATTTGCATCATTTTTGTATTTTTCTGGCATTTTTGAACTAAATATGAAAATTTCTCAATTTTTTAAACATAACATTTTTCTTTCACCGAACAATTTTAAGAATAAAATTTAAAATGTTGATCCAAATAGTGTCATTCCATTTTTGGCTTCCCCTATTTGTATGATACAAATTAATTTTCTGGACCAAGATCCAATTCAAACTACCACAAGCCCAAAAATGGTTGTCATGTTTAAAACATATTATAGCATTAAAATGGTACCTTCCTCATTAAATGAGGTAAATATTGGAATAAAAACCTGAATTTTAAGGTCTTAAAACTGAGATAGAAATTGATCTGTTAGGTTCAAGTTCACATTAAATTTCGTTTACAAATTTTATCATTAAAGAATCCCATGAATGAGTCAAATTGGGATTGGTGGAATAATGTTCTTTGGCCAGAAAACATTTGATTCATTTACTTGGAAATAACTTCCCCTAAAAATTTCCAAAGGCTTTGAAATATAGTTTATATATAGAAAACTCCATTCCAAACATCTTTTGAGAAGGAACTGTTGCAGTAGTCATCCATCTCATGGGCAATCCAAAGAAATATTACAGATGTTAGATTATAGAAAATGAATTTTTCTATTCTTTCTTAACTATATTTTTTTATCCTTAGTTGTGTAATACCTTATTATTTCCCCTTATTTAGGGATATCCTTCACACGGAGGGGTAAGCTTATATGTTATTGGGGAGGGATAACATTTTGATGTTTTTAACTCTCGAGTTATTTCACATAATGATATAATATCCCTTTCTCTCTAATATGTTGTTGGTTTTATTTTATTATAGGTTTTATTATTATCATGTATAATTGTACTTTATTTTAGATTATATAATTATTATTTCATTTTTCAATTATCAATATCTCCATCCACATGTTTTTTGTTTTAGTATGACCGAATAGGCCAGAGCTTAGTGGTGATGTACTCAGCAATCTCCAATATGTGTGTGAGGTGGAGTGAACAGTCTTTATTGTTTGGGATAAACAAGACTCGATTGAGAATATCCCAAGTCATTTGGGGGTATTATAATAAAACTCAATCACAAATTGGAAGGAGTGTAGACCAAGCTCGTATTTTCTTAATGTTTGTTCTCACCATTACCATTTTACCAATGGAGCAAGAGAATGATATTGTGGATTCTCACTTTTAATGACATTGTCAAAGAGAAATAAAAAAATGGGACTATGATGGTATTACAAATGTAAAAATGTCCCCGACCAGATCACCCTCTTCATATAATAATTTCCAATCATATGTTTTGTCAAATTTATCTAAATATTTTACAGAATTTATTTTATTTCTTTATTTTTGTTCTTTTTTTTTAAAAATCCAACACATTAAAAAAACACATTTACCTCTAATTAAAGGTGATTACTTTATTGTTGTGCACTTATATATTGATATATCCATATTTATCAAATGTAATGTAGTTTTTTCTTAGTAAAATTTTTTTTTCATGCCCCATGATCGGAACATGTCATGAATTGGAATCTTTTCAGGGGAGGTAGTGACAATAATATTTTCTTTTTTCTTTAAAATTGCATGAATACACCACATACACTAACTATTTCCCCCTAGACCTCAAAATAGGAAAAACCTTATTGAAATTACATATAAACCAATATTTTCAATCTGAATTTGAGGAAATTTTTGTTATAGAATTGACTAAAATATCTAGTGATCACTCTGATTCTATCATCTCAGATAGAAATCATAACAAAACCAATAAAGACAACTATTCACTGTAATTATATAATAAAAACAATCAACTTTCCATAATAGAGTTTAAAAATGATTTTTAGATGAAACCAAACATGATCCAATTAATTGAAAAATATAATGGACTGGTTGGAGAAGAATTAAATAAACACATTAAATATTTTACATATGTTTTCTATACTTTCAAACCCCGATGAGTTGTTGAGGAGAAGGAAATGTGGATGAAATTATCATTTCCATGGGATGAAGATTCAAAATAATTGATTTGTGGCATGTAGCTAGGAGATTTGCATGAATGGAATAAATTATTGATAATCTTCATGAAAATAGTTTTCCCCACCTATAAGATTATATAAACTAGAATGGAAGTCTACTCTATTTTACAGTAATCAGGATAAACAATTTATGAGTACTAAGAGAGATTTAAGTAGTTATGTTCCAGCTTCGCACATCATGAAATTGAGGATCATCACATTATTATATTATATGATCAATTATTATTTTAAAATGATATAAATATTCTAGATGCATCATCCGGAGAATCATTTTTTTGAATGTCACAAGAAGAATCTAGTAGCATGAATGAGAAAACTTCTTGGAACTCACAACAATGTGGTACAAGAGGTACTAGAATAAGAGGTATTCATTAGGTAAGAACATATCATCCATAAACCTCACTAGAAACTAGGTTTGAATAGATAACCATTTTGGTGAGAAATATGGCACTGAAACAAGTGAAATATCATGAAGCACCATCTAAGGTAAGTGACTAATTCTCATCACCTGCTCATTTCACTGACTAATGTTATGAAATACATGGGATGTAATATTTGGATGTATAATTTTAACTGAGGTAGTTCTATTAAAATAAAGGTTGAAGAGAGATTAATAAAATCTAGTACAGATTTATAAATTAGTATGATCAAGCTATACCCCCATTCTAAAATAGTTTCAAAACCAACCATGATTTCCACAATAATTTCAAAAATAACTACCCTTTAAAAAAATATTATTACCATTAATCTTACCAACAACCACCCCAAATATAGATAACCTAAGAGAAACCATCCACTCGTGAACAGGCTCCTGTGGAATATCTATAATCCATGGTTGAGGTCTTGGATGATAGGTTTGATAAGCTAGTAAACACGGTGAGAAGTCTTGTGGAAATCCTATCCATAACCCATGAAATATTAACGCTATAATTGTGCCAAAATAAAAGGATAATGTTGTTATGATAAAAATAATATGTGGAAAGGAACTCCCACCACTGTCCACCTTTGAACCTGAAACAATATCACATGTGAAATGTAAAAATGATGTTGTGAATTCTGTATATTCTGTAAAAATTCAAAAAGAATAAAATAAAGTAAGATATGGGAAGAAAGAAATGAAAAGAATGATGAGACAATAAACACAATTGTATTGGAAAAAATGTCAGAATAAAGACTTACCTAAACCATTTCCCTTATGTAATGATAGAATCATAAAGATTGCATGAAGAAGAAAACCAATTTAAATTTCGGACACCTTCTAAAAAGATTAAATTAATATCCCCTACTTGAATTACTCAAAAAAATTAAAAGTTATGATAATTTTATGTTGGAAAATTACACGGATAATAGTATACATCAAGG
This sequence comes from Viscum album, assembly GCA_963277665.1. Taxonomy (NCBI): domain Eukaryota; kingdom Viridiplantae; phylum Streptophyta; class Magnoliopsida; order Santalales; family Viscaceae; genus Viscum; species Viscum album. Next base: position 79,535,948 of record OY728139.1, read on the forward strand.
GAATAAGAGTATAAACTTGTGTATAAATTTCTTAGCACAAATAAAACCACAGTTTCCGACAAATGTTAATAGCCAAGGTAATTTTTCCTTCTATGAACCATTGGATCTTCACATTTCAATAATTCATTATATGATCTTAGTTATTAAATTATTTTATTATTTCACTAATTATACACTTTATTAATGATGAGATACTTGAAGCCTACCTGAGTGGTGGTCCAATGTGAAAATAGATCCCTGGTTTTCCCTTCATGAGTTCTGGGGGATTCTATGTGAAATTAAAAGATCTCTTATTCTAAGATAACATCTATGTGATGAATATGGAAGAATATGAAACCACATTACACTCCCTATCATATTGGGGATACCTTTGTTAAAGATATCCAAAAGCATCACCAATTTTCTTGAAGGGAACTCATAACAATGTTTGGATATATCATTGTACACATGAATAATTTTTACTCCATGAGGCTCTAATTAGATGATAACTCACTATTTTCACACTCTAAGGAGGTTTTTACAGAACCAATTGAAGAATAAAGTATATTACATGAATTCGTTTCCTTCTGAGATAATTTTTCTATTAAAAATATCACTAAACAAGAGACTTCCAAAAACAATGAGGATTATAATTTCATGTGGGAAGAAGAGTTAAAATCTGATTTCTTTGATGATTTGTTAAATTATGAGGAAAATGATATTATTCATTATATTTTGGAGGTACAAAATTTATATGTGTGGAACCTAAATTTAATTTTATCTGTCGAACTTCCCTAAATCATGATTTAAAATGACTCCCCCAATCATTTCAAATATATTTAAATTATAGAGGAAGAAAAATAATGAGTGATTGTTTCTAATAATATATCATAAAACCATGAATTATATTGGAATTAGATTTTGAGAGATAATTTAATGGAAATAGGGTGATTCTTTGATGATATCCCTAGAATGACCCTAAAAACTTTCTCACATAGAAATATTCTTGATGGAGATTCCAAACATGTGATATATCCCCAATGGAGTTTGAATCCCACCATAAAAAAGGCTGTGAATAAGGACACCAAGAATCTCTTGTAATTTGGGATCATCAATACCATTTTATATTCATAATGAGTTATCCCTGTCAATGTAGTTCATAAAAAAACTGGCCTAACCACTATGATAAATGAGAGTTTTGAATTATTCATATAAGAATTTAAAATAGCTTCAGTGATAAATGATTTTAGGAAGTTGAATCGGGAAACTTGAAAAGCAAATTTCCTATTCCCTTAATTTAATACATGTTAGAGATAATGTCATGTATAACTCATTATTTATTTTAGATGGATTTTTAGGTAATATTCAACAACACATTTCTCCTGATGATCATGAGAAGATACCATTTACTTGTCCCTTTCAAAATTTTCCTTATAAATGGATGAAATTTCGATTATATATTGTTCTATATATATTTCATAGTATTTAATTAAGTATATTTTATTATCACATTGAATATTGATTGGATTTTTCATGGATTCCTTCATGTTTTGGGAAATTCATTTGACCATTGTTTGAAAAATAGGGAAAATGTTTCGAAAATCTATGTTGAAAAGAATCATGTTTTGAATTTTGAAAATCACCATTTCATTGTAGAGAGTGGAGTTGTCCTTGGCCATTTTATTTCATATAAATAAATTGGAGTGGATAAATGAAAAATTGATTTCATAAATTCATTATCGTAACCAACTTATTTGAGAAATGTAAGATAGTTTAAAGAAAATGATGAATTATACAAGGAGTTTGTCAAATATTATAGTACTATTTATCACCCAATATCTAGATTAATTTTTTATGCTGATTTTTTTTATTTCAATGGATATATTGGGAAGCCTTTTATGTGTTCAATATGAGATTTATTACACCACCGGTGATGCAGCCACCAAATTGGGATGGACCAATTGAGATAATTTGTGATTCTTCTAATCAAACACTTGGATCCGTCCTTTATTAGTGAATTGAGGGTTAGAAATACATCATTTTATATGCTTAAATAATAGTTTTTTCATCCCAATTCAATTAAAAAATATCTAAGAAATACATTTTAGAAATTTTCTTTTCTTTAGAAATATTTTGAAAATATATTCTTGGAACTAAAGACACTATGCTTTCTGATAATGCAGTAGATATGTACTTAATATAAAGGATAAATATAACCCAAGGATAGTGAGATGGAGGTTTATATTGCTGGAGTTAAACATTTAAACCAAATATAATAAGTATATGAGAGCCAAATGGAAGGTCACTTAAGTAGACTTTCCAATACCACTGAAGTTTAAATCCTGTACAATGAACCAATAAATGATCACCATCTGAGAGACTTGTTATAATATATTGAAGGAGAAGTTTCTTAGAATGATGATAGGGTCCATTATCTGGTAAAATATTAGGTCCGGCCTCATTTGACTTTTCAAAAAATTCAAATAACTAAAATCTAATTCAACACATAACATCTTTTTTATTCTAGTACATTGGATGAGTTACAATGACCAATTGATAAGAAGATGTTTTTTAAAAGTGAAATTGATTTAGAATTTGAGTTTTGTGACACTTTCTCTTTTGGAGGACACATTGTGCATCAAAGGAAATCATGGTAGGTCTTAAAATCTTTATTTTATTATCCCACCAATTTTAAATATTCTCATTAATTTGGAAAAAGTTTTGGAAAATTTCAAATTTATGGAAATATTTCAATGATATTGGAAATGCTCCAATAGAAGATTATTTATTGTGAAATTTTTTATATATGCGGTGTATATTTTATGGGCACTTTCCTAATATTAATATATATTTATTATATATTCATTATAGTTGATTATATTTCAAAATGGGTAGAAGTAAAAGCCACTTGGACTGAAGATGATTATGTAATTTTTTATTTTATCAGTGTTGAGATATTTTTTTTGGTTTGGAGTGTATAGATCCATCATTAGTATTCATGGGATTCATTTTTACAATAAGATAATGGATTATTTTTTGAATAACTATGGATTGAATATTAATAAACAACTCCCTATTATCCATAGAGTATTGGTCCAACATAAATATAAAATAGATAAATAAAATGATTTTTGTATAAGAATATTAAACCTAACAAGAAGGATTAGATCCCGAGGTTAGAAGAGACATTATGGACTTACATGAGAACAAAAAAAATCCCAATTTTAATGAGTATGTACAGATTTATTTAAGGGAAAAAATTCATACCTATTGAATTTGAACATAAGGCATACTAGGCTATAAAAAAGATGAATCTTGATATTGAAATTGTAGGGAAAGAAAAATGATTGTAGTTGCAGGAGTTGGATGAAATTAGAATGGAGACTTTTGAAAATTTTTGGATTTATAAATGGATAAAAATAATGTATCATGACAAGATGATCCAACCCAAATAATCCCATCCTAATGAATACTTGTTTTTTTTCAGATCAAGGTTCAATTTTTTTTGAGGTAAACTCTGTTCCAGATGGGATATTCCATTTATATTTAATAATATATAACCTTTTGCTGATATGAATATTCTGAATGATAGGGAGAAAGATCCATTTAATTTTAATGGAAAGAGGCTAAAGAAATTCTATGGTTCTATGCCATCGGATCCAAAGGAGGATATCACACTCCTCCATCCTGTTAATCAATAAAATACATCAGTTCCTACCTCTATGTTACACTTTCATTATTTATATGAATAATTTTCAAATATATTTTCATTTAATATCCATTTTAATTCATTTATAAACAGAAACATTTATGTGTGGGGGAGGAAAGTTTTTTTTAGTATTTAAAAAAAGTATGCATTCCATGGAAAAAAATGTGTGTTTTATATTAATTTTTCTGTGTTTCTAATTAAATTTTTTATGATTTTGAAACTTTTGAGAAAAATTAATTATCATATCTAGTTTTGGAACCCATGTTAATGAGTGAACCAATTTACCCCAAGAAACTGAGCTTAAATGAATGTTGAAAATGCATTTGGTTGATGTTCAAATATTTTTGAATATCATGAAAATTCATCTATTTTTTAATCACATGCCATATCTAACTATAATTACTGGTGAAATTTATTTCCTATGAGGATTTTTACGACTTTTTCATATTATTTAAATTTACCTCAATTATAGAGAGAACTATGTCAATCCTTTTTCAAATTGAATCTGATTTATTTTTGTCAAAATATGAGGATTTGAGGTACCTGTTTTTTAAATTATTGATGAATTTATTTTTCGTTAAAGCCCACTATTCAAAATAATTTTATTTATGATATAATTAAATGTATATATAATCATTTTGTCCCTCGGTATCCATAAAAATACATTTATTTTAGCCACATTACATGACAATTTTTCATATCTAACCTTCTCCTAAACTGGAATTGTATAATCTAGATTAAAAAAGTGTGGGGAGGTTATATTATATTTTTTTACAACATTTGGATATACCTGGGGTGGTAAATAAAATTTTAAATAAATTATTTTTCCTTTGAAAAATTCCTTCTATGGAAATTTTGGACATTCTAGAGATTTTATCCTGATAGAAATTATGCATTTTAGAGTATCCTAAGGATAAATAATGTTTTATCTATCTAGAGACTTCAAAAAAAGATATATGAGATGATTTACATTATTTCTCCTAAAATTCATATGGTATGGAGGTACATGAAATTTTAAAAAGATAATATTATTTTATTTAATACTAATGGGTGTGATATGGAGATCTTACAAAAGTGAGAATTAAAATCATGCAATTTTTTAAAAAAAGTTTCAAACCCACCTCATTCGGCCTCATAATTTTTCACATCTAAATAAAAAAAATAAATCTAGATAATAATATCAAAGACTTGTCATTAAAAATACATGTACATGACTCCCAAAAAGTGGATATGTAGGAATTTATCCATCCTATGGAGACCCTTTCAAGCGTTTAGATGAAAAAATATTTGTTGATAATTAAAATTTGTTTGATGATAGAAAATGAATGTGAGGAAAGATTTTTGTTTGACTATAAGGAGAAATTCAGAAAGATTAATTGAATTATATCAACTAAAAATTTGAGATAATTTTTTTTGAGGAGGCATGATATCTTTTGTTTCTTGTGGTTAAATTGGTGGATCTCATGGATATGTGTATTAAATTTTCATTGATTTGATTTGAAGAATACATGTAAAATATTACAACTGTTAGGTGAGGATAAATTGATAGAGATAATATTTTCATAATTCTTAATATTTTTATAAATTATTTAATGTAATCCAATTAATAAATTTTTAGTGATTATCATCATTTTTTTATTTTAGTGAGTTTTGTGCTAAATGTGAAATTTGGTTAATTCTGGAAATTCAAAAGGTTCCAACCAGACCTATATTTGGAGAAAATCAATTAAAATTTTGATCCTAAATTAGTGATTATTATTTATGGTTCTCATGTTCATTGGATACACATAGTCCCATTTGAAATCCCAGAAGCCCCACAAAATAAATAACATTAAAAACTTATTCTAGCCACAGAATAGACCATACCTCGTTATATGAGGTATTTCTTAGTCTAAAAACATCCAAATGTGGTTTTTATATCTAGGTTCAATATAATACTCAATTTATTAGGTTAATATTATATTTTTTAGATAAATTCACTCATTAAGGATTCCCTTGATTTATTAAAAGTGGGGTAGGTGGAATAGTAATATTCCACTAGAAAAAGAATGTTTCCCTAATTCATCAATAACTTTTTTTCAATTTTTCCAAAGGATTAAAAATTTAATTTGTATATATATAAATATATTGAGATCATGTTTTTAGGAGGGACCATGGTGATATCATGGAATTTATTGGGCTGAAACGAAGTAATATTCTAGAGAACAGATTTTGGAGGTGGAAATTTTATGTTCTTTGTTTTCTATCTTTGGTTCTTCTTATTTTTTTAGTGCCTTCTTATTCCCAATTATTTAGGGATAACATTCACATGGAGTGTAAAAATTTTTGTGATTTTGGAATGAGAGGTTTTCCATTTTTTACTTCTTGAGGTCTTGCACTAATGGTTTAATTTCCCATTCTCTCTTCTACGTAGTTGGTTTAAATTTCATATAGTAGTTTTTATTATCATGAATGATTGTATTTGATTTTAGATTATGTTGTTATTATTTATTTGGATAATATCAATATCTCCCTCTCCTAGGTTATGGTTGGTAAATGATAGAATATAAAAGGACTTAGTGGTGAATTACACAATGATCACCAGTGTGTTTGTGATGGCTAGTGGACATTGTTTATTGTTTTGGATAAACAAGGCTCAATTTGAAATTACCTAAGCCAACTAGGGGTATTTATTCCAACTATATCACCCCCATGAAGTATTATAATTCATTCTAGGATTTTGTTAAGGTTTATTCTGACCATAGCTATTTTACCAAGGGATTGGGAGGAAGCAATTGTGTATTCTCGCTTTTATTGACTTAAAAGAAGAGGATTATATAAAATAGATATAAAATACCATTAAATTGGAAAAAATGACCCGACCTGATCACCCTTATCATATAATAGTTTTCAATAACATTTTTAAAAAAAATTCTCAATATTTTTCATCATTTCTTTACTTTGTTTACTTTATTTCTTTTCATTTCAAAATTAAAAAATTCAAAAACACCCAATTTTACCTCTAATTAAAGGTGATATCTTTATTTTTGTGCAATATTCATTAGATATAACCTAGGACTACCAATTTGATGCATTTTTATACATTTAAATTTTTTTTTGTCACACTCCATGATAATTATGTGATTATCTCCCATTATTAGACATTTAGGAGAAGATCAGGTCTTCATCAATGCCACCTCATGTTTGATACCCAAATATTATGGGGGATCATCATCTAGCCTACCATGGACTACACCATACTATAGTTTCTCTCCAAATACCAAGAATCCCGCTTCATCTAGAATAACTAGAATATTTCCAACCACCTATGGGGTCATCAACTAGCCTAAACTCAAAGTCTCATGTATATCAAGGCCATCCACCAGTAGTGTCAGAGTGTCGGCATCACAACACTTCTATTATCTTAACACCTTGATTATTATGGATAATACCAAAAAATACAATAGTCTTATATTAGTAGACAAAAAATTTTCAAAACAATATTTTACAAGGAATCGAACCCTATGATGATCAGAGGATTGGGTGGTGTTATTCCCTCCACTTCAGACTCATTCAAAGGAAACAACGGGATCATTAGGCGGTTCATCCCTCTGACTGTGAGAATTACCCTACAAAAATCACCACCATGAATATTGTAAGGATAGAAACTGTGGATGATAAGATTAATAAAGTCAAACAAGTGGGGGAATATAGATAAAATCTACATTTAAGAGGGATATAGTATCAAGGATATCCATTGATTGGTTCCCAACTCACATTAGAGACAGACGATGGTTCTTGAGAGTCCCCTCAATGAGGTACTACGATATTCCCCTCTGCATCTTGAAAAAATGAATGTATTATTTAAACATGTTTTTATTTCTGATTCCTTTCTAAAAACTGATTTAAATTTCAGGTTTTACATGTTACTCTTAGATAATGAATGCTAAAAGAGGCTATCTGAATAGATCATCGCTAAACAACCCCTCAGGGGAGACAATGTCATAAGGGGGCGTATACCTCCACCATCTAAGAAGCCAATTCTTCTTGGCCTTGAACCAAGGATTTATACATGTGGGTGTAGGCATTTGATGAGGGTAGAGGCTAGTGGATATTAAAGTTGACCATGATAAGTCTCACCTACCCTAATTGAACAATATAACATCTCTTAATGGGCATATGACCTCTACTCCCTAGGAGAAATCAGACTGATTGAAGCTAAGGGGACTTCATTCCCTCATAATGGTGATGTTATTTCTAATATTATCACTCGTCATGAGGATCTGTAAATTATAAAGGTGTTAAATCCACCTAATGTGATGTTGTATCTAGTATGGATGGACCATCTCTATCTACCCCTATAATTCGGTAATCCAATTTTATCCCAATTCAACACTATTTGTGTTTTTATGTAGCACTTATCCCACATAGCCTCCTAGTGTATCCTGATACTAGGGACTCTAGATCATCAGTAGGATGCAAACATTTTGTGTTTCTTTTATAATATGGGAGGCATGAACTATTTTTTTATGTTCATCTCTCTCTATGATCCATCTCCATCTGGGAGGATTTTTGTATGAATTTATTCTATCATCTATGTTCCACCGTGTATAAGAACAGTATTTCGGAAATATACCAATTCAAGAATAGACTATATTTGTGAGTTCCTAAATTCATTTCTTAGTGGAAGTTACTCAAATACTCTCATTATATTCATCTTTCCACAGAAGAACTATTACTATATTATTGGATAATGCCAATGATAAGATGGTTCCTACCCTCATCTCCTTCAAACATCTAAGTGGGTTTTGAGAGTTCAAAAAAATGATATCACTGTTTAGATGAATATTTGAAGTGGTCCATCAAATGGTAATTACCATTACCCCTTCCCTATCTTATACAAAATTCTATAAAGTTAGAGACAAGAAATGTTTCCAACAATGAGGACTTATAGCCGGCCCACCATTAGGTATCCCAAATGTAATGGCCTCTACAACCATAACATCATAAAATTTTATCTCATAAAGTGTAGGCTCCCAATTAAAATTCATCCCATGAACCCCAACCTGATCAAGCACTAAAGATTATCTTTTTCGATTGGAAGAAAAATCCCAACTTCTTGAAAGACGCACTTGCCTTGCGGTACATCATATGTGTATTGTTATAGAACATCCTAAAGATTATAAAATACTAGAGGATAGAGGAATTTGACCTCACTAATCACACCATCTTCTTTCTATAAAATAGGTCCCTTGAGTGTACCATCATGGATTTCATTGTCCTCATAGATTGGCTCTAGGACCTAGTGGAATATGGAATAGTCACATTTTCCAATGTACTCACATAAATGGAAAGTATATGTTTACCATGATAGGAATGGAGAAGATTTTGAAAAATATAAATACGATTTAGGATACTGTATGTATAATTATAATGTCTCGTTGGTCCATAAGATAGACTCTCATTCCCAGAAAATTATCTATGACTATATAAGAAAACATTCAACAATTTTGGTCTTCACACCAACAGCAACCACCTCATTGGTATCGTTGTATCCCATGTATCTGATGAGTACACAAGAATAATTCCGGATAAATCAAAGTCACCTTGTATTTCTGAAAATATCATGTATCCTTAGGGACATCATGCATACTGAATTGGGAGACACCCTTAAAATTCATCGAGCCCTAGATTAATCCACCAATAAAGAATATGAATTTTTTTCCATGAACATCGTCATGATGGTAGGTCAATTCACCAAACATAGTGGTGGGGAATTTTTTAATCTTTCCACTAGTATAAATGGGAGACTCCTTCAGGTCTTGTTTTTTAACTATGCTAATTATAGGGTAATATCAATCATTCTTATAGAAGATAGCATTCACACCACTGAGAAATGATAGAAAGCCTCATGTATGGATCAAAATGAATAACCCTTTCTCGATCCTCAATCATGTATCCCTCCACATCTGAAAATAATAGTCAATTATTTTACCCAGCCATAAAAAGATATTGTGCGGCCATATCATACCAAGGTAAAAACTCACCCATCAAGAAAAAAACATAAACTATCCAAACAGTACTAGAATGTGACCAATACTAGTCATCCTCATTGCATAAACCAGTGAAACGCATTGAAAACTCCCTTATAGAGATTCCCTTAGAAAGAATAACATATCCTTTTCCAAAAAAAATTATTTATTAATGAACCTAACTAATCTAATAGTGAGACTCTTGAGGCTTAAATCACTCAACTACTTGTGGAAATAATAAATATAACGTTGAAGTAATGACTTTAAATTTTTCTTAACAGATTCCAATAGTACGTGGGAGAAATTTTTGGTGCCGGTTTTACAAAAAACTAATGCCAAAAAAATTTACGAGTTGTTTTGGAATTGGTTTTTAGTAGAACCAACACTAGAAACAATGAAACATATGATATATGAGGTTGGTTTTTCATTAAACCGACCCTGAAAATATATATATAAAAAGTTGTGGCGTTAGTTCATACAAAAAAAATGCTATTAATCCCAAAGTATAGATATCTTGGCGTCAGTTTTTATATAAACCGATTCCATATATTAAAAAACATATTTATAGTGTCAGTTTTTCTAAAAACTGACACTATATATTAAAAAAATATTTTCATGATATGTTTTCCCAAAAACCAATGCTGACAATATTTTTCAAACTCTTCGGCATCATTTTTTTTAAGAACCGACACTGGAATTCTTTAAAAATTAGTCTCGATCAAAAAACTATCAGTTGTTTGGATTATCAAATGATAAACCAAGACATTCCCTCTCAACTCACAATGAATACGAAGGTGTTTTTGTGATCTCTAACCACCTTTTATGTTGATTTTCATCTCTTTTCATGATCTACGATCTAATTTATTGATTATCTCCTCATTTTTCATATTTTACGGTTTGTGTTTTCATCCGAAGTTTATTTCCATCGAAATTCAACCGTAGTTTCATTTTATTTTGTTTTTCATATTTATTTTTAGATTTTACAATATTTTTTTGTATATATCTTGTAGCGTTTAATTATACAAATCATTCTATGGAGAAAAGTTCATATCTGGATCTTTTTTTGTGCTAAACTATGCATTTTGTATTTTTAAAATTTTGAAGCTAAATTAGTAATCCTTTAATTATGCTTTTGATTTGATTCAATTATTAATTTATAGTTTAGTATAAATTTGTTGAACATGTTTAATATTATCCCTAAAAGTGATCATCCTATATAAATCTACTTTATTTTTTGTTTAATTTAGTTTAGTGTATGATTGTTCATTTTTGTTTAAATCTGGTTGACTCTATTTAAGCCAAGTTAGTTTGATTTTGTTCAATTCATTTCATGTTTATATGTTTAGATTCCATCTGTTCATTAAATTTATATTTCATGTACCTCATTCATGTAAAATATAAAGCATGGAAATTTTATTTCTATACAATATTTCATTTGTATAAATGAAACTAATATTTTTTCCATTATATATCATTTATGCACATATATCACATACAGTCACTTCACTATTATTTTTTTTATTTTAGCATTGCTGAAATTATAAATTGTTTACTCAATCAACTGTATGAATTCACAGATTTATGGTTCCTTCAATACACAATATGGTCACTTCCCACAATACCATATCTTTATTTTTGTATGACTCATGCAAACACATAACAGTTTCTCAGCATCATATACACTTTTGGAAGAACACAATCACTATCCATGGTTCATTCATGAAAACCCAATCACAAAGAAAATCTTTTGTGCAATGATAACTCACGTGTAATATTTACATAATCTTTATGAATGTATATTATATACATCATGCTTTTCTGCATATTTGACACTAGAATTCACACGGTTTTACCTGAATGGGCATATAAATATAATCTCTAATGACTATTCATTTATGTATGCATGATATTATACGCTTATTGCTTCATACAAACTCTTGAAAGCATTATTCTATCATGCAAGACACAATGTCACTGTGTGTTTCTCCTTTACATGATAGAATCTCACACTACCTTTTGAACTCATAGTATGTGAATGTAATTAAAACAATATCTATGCACAAGAACATAGTTACCATTCTTTAAAAAATAATATACTCACTATTAATACAATTTCATAAATATTTGGTTATCTATTTTCAATGCTCATTTAAATACACAATGAACATTTTCAATGATTTGCAGTTTCTAAAAAATAATCTCATAAACAAGTGATTATTCATAAGAATATTGAATTTCTTGAATTGCTTCATGTAACTCAGTTCATCATGAATCTAAACTAGTGTGATAAAAACATATATTTTTCTTGAGATAGTTTCTACTCCTTCATTCCAACAAACATCTATAGAACTATACCTTTAGTGATCCAGAGAATATCATGAAGACTGAACATTACATAAAATTCAACTCTCTCAACCTCACAGTACCAAAAAACTGAACATGGTCTCAAGTTTACCAATTTAGTGAGGTATTTAATTTCCCCTATCCTAATTTTGGGAGTATTATGATTGATTTCACTTATAATATTATCATTTAATCTAATTATTATTTCATATTACTAATAATAAGTAATTTTTCATCCGTTAAATTAATGAAACCTCAAAATAATGCAACAATTGTGTAAAATGAACTAATAAATTATAGAAGAAGGATATAATAATTAAATTTTAATATTAATATATCACTAGTATATAATATAAAAATAAAATTTTTAATATTTTTTAATGTGTTTCATATCTGATGTTTTCTATCTGATTATGAATAGTTTTTATTAAATGAGTTTCTATTTACAATTTATCTATATATATATAAATATATCTATATACATAAATTTTTATATGTTTTAATATATTCACCAATTATATTCTGATATCAGGTATTGAATGGATCGTAATTGGATACATTTACAAAGAACTGGTAGTGTCTATGAAAAAGGAGTTGATGAATTATTAGAATTTGGTAAACGATTTCATGAAAACATTAAATTTGTTTTCTGACCATGTGTAATGTATTTGAATATGAGCAAGTTAAAATCTAGAGAAATAAAGGATCAACTCATTTTTTATGGTTTTATAATTAATTATTCACGTTGGATCTGGCATGGTGAAAGAACTGAAAATTCAACATCTGATGTTGATGATTATATTTATAATGAGGTAGAGGATCATATTAAAAAATTATTTCATGATTTTTTTTTTGAAACCATCAAAAAAATAGAAAATTTTGAATGATTTTATGGATATTATGAGAATCATCTATACCAAGGATGTAGTAAATATACATTTTTATCAGCTGTTTTAAAATTAGTTAACTTAAAATCAATAAATGGGTGGAGTAATAATTGTTTTTCAAGATTACATGAGATTATAAAATAGGTACATATAGAAGGAAACAAGTTTCTATATTCTAATTATGAGGTGAATAAAAAAGTTTTTCCCAAGGGGATTGGGGTATAAAAAGACACGTGCTTGCCTCAATGATTATGTAGTGTATAAGAATTAATGTGAATATTTATCCAATTGTCCTACATACGGGACATCATGATATAAGATAGATGGGAATGTAAAAATATATTCATTCTTAGGTAATGTCATCAATAGTTATGAAAAATAAATTTTGTACTTTCTAATGATATCATCCAACATGTTTTTCATACAAATTAGATAATTCAACTGTGATTCATTCTTACGTACCAGAATCAAAACTCCTACTATTGAAATTTGGTACCGTTCAATAATTCCTCGTTTTAAGTTTCTATTTTGAAATTCAATTAACGCAAAAAGGTTAAGATGAAATTCAGATGTGTGCATCTTTGATTGTAGCTTACGTCACGCTGCCAATTCACTACAGTGGAAGAGTTTTGATACCAAAAAATCATGATTTTGGAAGTGAAGTTAGAAATATTATAATGGAATTGTGTGCTAATGGAATGAATCCATATCGGAGCTTTAGTAGATAGCATAGTTCATCGCCTATTTTTTTCTAGTAGATTACAACATGTCTGCACATCTATGCATGAAAAAAAATGTTATGATGAGATTGATGATTTCACGACCAAAACAACAAGGAAATGAAATTGATGTGAATATTTCACCATTGATTAATGATTTGAAACTTCAATGGGAGGAATGTGTTAATATTTTCAATGCATACAAGAAGTAGTATTTTATTTTTCATGATATGATAATGTTCACCATAAATGACATTCATGCATATGAAAACATATCTGGATATAGTTTCAAGGGATATTAAGCATGTCCAATTTGTGGAGAATAGACTTCATATTATCAATTTCATAATAGATGAAAGATAGTGAACATTCTAAATCGAAGATTTTTGTGAATTTATCATCCATATCATAAATTGGAAAAATATTTTAATGGTTTACAAGAATACAACCTTCCCCCTTAGCCATTATCATCTGAAGAATATCATGACAGGGTGAAAGATATTGATTCAACATTTGGAAATAAAATAAGTTATGGTATTCAAAGAAATATCTCTAAGAAGCAATCTACTTTCTTTAACTACCTTATTAGATATTTTTATTGTTAAAACATAACATCGATTTTATGAATGTTGAGAAAATCCATTGTCATAGTTTGATTGGAAGATTTTTAGACATAAAAGGAACGAAAAAGTATGGATAACATGCTAGATTTGATTTGAAATTATTGAGAATGTGTTTGGTGTTAGCTCCATCTGTGAGATGAAACATAACATATTTACCTCCACCATGTCACACATTAATCGATACTGAAAAGATAATTTTTTAGTTTCTTTATGGTATTAAAGTACCATGTGTTTTTTCTTCAAATGATAATAATTTGGTGTCATTGAATGATTGTAAATTAATAGGAATGAAATCTCATGAGTTCTATTTATTGATGAAAAAAATTATACCAACAGTAGTTTATGTTATATTGCCGACAATTGTAAGAAATACAATAATAATGTTACGTAATTTTTTACAATCTATTTATACCAGAGTCATTCATCCAAATTTGTTATATGTGTTGGATAATGAAGAAACTCTCAATCATTGTCAACATGAAAGGTATTTCCCACCTATGTTTTTTGATATAATGGTTCATATGCTACTTCATTTGGTGTGCGAGATATGAATATGTGGGCCTATTTATTTATGATGGATGTATCATTTTGAAGGATATATGAAATTTTTAAGGGATATGATAAAAATCCTTGTCCACCAGATGCCTCTATTGTTTAAAAATATGTATCAGAAAAGGTGATTGATTTTTGTAATGATTATTTGAATGAGGTGGAGTATATTGGTCTCCCTATATCTCGATATATGAAAGTTGATAGAGAAGGTAGAGTGATTAATGACTTAATGGTAAAGTTCATTCCATGTGATGAAGTGATGTAGGTATATTTTTATATTTTGAACAACACAAATGGGGTTCAATCATTTATGTCCCCGCATATTGTGGAATTAATGGTACGGTATCTGAAAAGAAATGAAAATTGGTTGATGATTAAGAATCAGAAGAAATTTGTTTCATGGTTAATAGAGAATGCCACCACAAATATATCTTCATTAGAAACATTGAAGTGGTTAGTAGGGGGACCATCTCTTAATGTCATCACATGGCCTATCTTTGATATTAATAGTTACACATTATACACGAAACATCTGAATGACAATAGTACCATTCAGAATAGTCGTGTGATGGTTTTTACTAAAGCAGTGCATTTTTTGAGGTCCCAAGATAAGAACCCAATTTCTACATAAATGCTATATTTTGGAGTTCTTGAAGACATCTAGGAAATTGATTATATTAAATTTCATTTTACCATTTTTAAGTGTAATTTGGTTGACTGTAAGAGTGGTGTGAAATATGATTATTATGTGTTTAAACTGGTTGATTTGAAATATAATTATAAATAGGAACCATTTATCATGGAATCACACGATAAACAAGTATTTTATGTCATTTATCCATCTAATGATCAGTGGTTTGTTGTTTTCCAAGAAAAAAAGATAACATTTGGGTGATGAGGATGATGCTGTTGATTTACATAAACCTCATTTATCTATTATGAAATTTCTAGATCATTATAATGATTATAAGAAATACATAGTGGATGCTATATGTAATTATCATGATAAAGGAATTTTGAAAAACACTAAATTAGAAGCCTAATTTTTCTGGTAAATATTAATATGTTATTTCATTTTTTTAAAGTTTCTAATTCATGCCTCTTTTTTACTTATTTTTTATCTTTCTTATTTCTAAATATTAAGTTTTTTAATGATATGAAGGTACTCAAATTTTGATTACAATTTATAGTATTAATATCAGATACAAATAAAGAGGAGAATTTACTAAAGTGTATTTATTTATTCATATTATTAAATATTTATTAATATACTACTTTAATGAAAGAAATATATTAATATATAAAATAAATTGAAGGACTACTGATGCATCCTTTAAAGAGGAGACTTCTTCTGTTACTACTAGAAATCAAGATCTCACGTTGGTAAATATGGTATTAAACGTTTACCAAAACTGTCACTTGCTCAAAAAGATGACAGATTACACATCCATTTTGATGATAGTAATAATGCAACTAACCCAAATTCAATTCAGTTTATTAGTTATATATCAAAGAAGATCCATTGTAGGATGAATATTTTATATCCTGATTGGAAGTCAGTGGATAGGATGACAAAACAACAGCTTTTGGAGGCTGCGATAGTAAAACATTTTAATGGATTTCTTTTATCATATTTTTTTAATATTAAGTATTTTAAATGACATAATTAATTTATTCAATTACAGATGTTATTCAATTTTGAATTATTGAATGAAATAAAAAATTCAAATATCTTTTTCCGTAGTTCGATGGAGAGATATTTATACCAAACTGACCAAAAATAATGTTTTTGGAATGAGATGGTTTGAAAACCCATGCCTCGAGTATCAGTTTATAGATGAAGATATATGGAAGAAATTTTTTGATAGTCGTCATGAGGAAAATTTTTAGGTATGATAATTATTTTATGTTGAAAATTTTATTATATATTTTTTAATTACACTGTAGTTTTTTATATAATAGGCCTCCAGAAGATCTCATCAAGAGATTCAGTGGATAAATGTATACTCTTAAATAGAATCACATGGAGGGTATAACAATTTTGAGTAGAAAATTATTGAAGAAAATTTTTAAGAATTATGAGCTCAATCTAGTAGTGGTTCGGAAGAGGTTCAACTTGGTCCTCCATCTCCACCCACTCGTCATGAATAATGAAATCTACTAAGAAGAAAGAAAAATTAATAGTATATTATAGAGGAAGCTAAGCATGTAGCTGATAAAATTTTAAGTAAATATTATCTATTTGTGACCAATTATTATATATTAGAAATTTTCAACAAAAATATAACATTTTCATTTTCATTTCTGGATGGACATCAGGATCAAAAGATACAATGCTCTTTTATCCCCGAGTGTTGGATGGATATCGTATCCACTACTTTGGGAAAGGAAGAACACCCCAGACGAGTTATAGGATATCAGGAAGGTGTTAGTATTCATACGGTTTTTTGTCAGAGTAAGCTAACAAAATACTTGAAAATAGAATCATTAAAATCTAAGATGAGAAATATGACACAATCTATGGGTGATAAAATTCAATAAGCAGTGTAGAAGTATTTGTTAGAATAGTTGGAAAGACTGTCACAATGTTTATAGTTATATTATTTATGTTTCATCACTTTCTCTTTATTATAATTTATAAACACTAGTATGATTTTTTCATTTTCAGCCTTCCCAGCCTGCTCACCCAGACTACTCTGCCCCATCTGTCTACCCTGCCTTGTATGAGTAGCCTTCCCGGGTATATTATTTATTTTTCATCAATTTTTCTATTTTATAAATTATAAACACTAAAATAACTTTTTCATTTTTCATCCTTCCCAGCCTAATCTCTCGGATTACCCTTCCCCATACACCTACCATGCCCCGTATGAGCATCCTTCCCTAGTATATTATTTATCTATCATCAATTTTTCTATTTAATGAATTCTAATAACTAATATAACTTAATCATTTTTCAACCTTCCTAGCCTGCTCACCCTGGCTATCCTACCCCATCTTCCCACATTGATCCACCACTTCCTTACTTAAACAAAAACATATATTGTGAGTTGTTTACTAGAGATCCCCATATACATATTGTTGTGTTAGGAATCATGAATATTTTTATGGATTTGTTACATAACCATCCTATGGAGATATGTTAGGTTAGTGTATCAGTAGTCGATATTATAGATCCTAATTCTCTACTACATTTTCAACCAGAGAGATAACAGGAGTTGGGGATTGTCTCGGTCATTTTTTACCATAGAGAACTAATTTCCTTCCTTATATTTACTTCCTTATATTTCCTATGAGCTATGTGTTTCATTAAATATTAATTACAAATGATTCAAAATTACTTATAATGTTTTATGAAATTTAACATATATAGGATTATCTGACAGAAAAAGAAGACACACAAATGAAACAAAATGTTCAGGAAAAATTGACTATAGATACTTCAGATATTTTTTATCAGATACTAAGATTATCAAATGATTAATCTTCATTGAATTATATCTATGATTTTTGGATGATGGCTGATGTATATGGAAGATAATATCGTTTTAGATTGTTCAATGAAGATACCAGGCATCTATTTGATTTTGAATATCTCAGCCTGAATGTGGTGCAATTGTTTTCATGTAAGTAAATTGACAATGGAACTTGTATTTATTTAATAAAATCCATTTTTAAATTGGATAAATATAATTTATTTTTAAATTAGGTATCTACACATGTTTCTTATACAAAATGAAGATACATACATAAACTATTTTGTAGATATGAAATTCATTTCCATGGAAGTGCAACTTGTGAGAAATCGTGATAGAGTTTCATATATATGTGAGAGATTATCAGATATGAAGATTGAGTGTTGATTTCTTCCCTTCAATATATGTAATAACATAAACATAATTATTAACTAATGAAAATTATAATTTCATTAATTGTGAAATTTTGGTATTATATGGGTTATTGGATGTTAGGCGTATTGTGCCCAAGTGAAAGTACATAATATTCGTTTTTCTCTTTATTAGGGAATGTTCATAAAAGATTATATGCATTATTGTAAAGGTTGGTTTTTATTGATTTATATATGCTCATTGTGTTTAATTATCATTCTGTAGACATTTATTATTATTATTATATATATATATAATTCATTTCCTGAAAAAATTTATCATGGAATACAGGGCGATGAAGACACCAAATAAAATCAAATATGTGGAATTAAAAGTAATTAGTTTTTATATTGGATAGTATTTTGATTCTTGTATATAATGATTTTTATTATCCATTTTATGATTTATAACTTTAGTGTCATCATCCAAAAGGACATGTTGAATGTGGTTATTTTATTATACAATTCATGTATGATATAATCACAACAGGGGAAACTAATGAATTTGATAAGGTTAGTTGTATTAATTTTTTATATTTTATTCCATATTATAGTATTTTTTATCTCATATCATTCAATGTTATTGTAGGCATTCAATGATTCCCAGTCATATTCTCAATCTAATCTTACCCATATTCAATTTATATTTTTGAACTATTTGTTAAGTTTGATTATGATTTTTGGTATTCATATTATAATATTTATGAATAATATTACATATTTGTTCAAAAAACAAACTCTTTTTATATAATAAGTGTTTGAACATACTGATAATCAAATGAATTATTCAACAATTACAAAACAATGTTGAAAATTTCAAGTATATGTATTTTAGTACTACTTTATAATAAAAATTAGTAGATAGTTTCTTGATTGAATAGATAAAAGTATGTATGTTAGAGATTTTTAGTCAATGATAAATACTGTTTGATTACTGTAAATTGTGTTTTTATTACAGGCGTTTCGATTATTTCGAAAGTGTAATATATTCAATTTTTTTTAAAAAAACTAACTTACTACATCGGTTTTTTAAAAACTGACGCCGAAACATTATAAAAAATATTTGGTGTTTTGTGTCGGTTATTAATGTAATGGACACTTAAACCTATTCAGAGAGGATTTTCGGCATCATTTTTTCCAAAACTAACACCAAACCCCATAAAAAAGAGCATTTTCAGTGTTCCTTTTTTGAAAAACTGACACCTAAAATGATATTGTTTATGTGGACCTTATAATTGTTGGTTAAAAACCGATGTCAAAAATAAAAAAATGACGTTAAATCCTGTTTTTTCACTAGTGAACCTTTCAAAATACAAGTTTTGGGACATTATCAAGTATATTAATAGCTATATCAAGTTCAATACTGAGGTAGAAGGAACTCATCCCTATTATAAACTGAAAAAAGAGAAGGAAGAATGTCAATACATTTTCCATTATACTAAGAGGGTAAGGGTTCCCCTTTTTAAGGGAACATTCATTCATTGTACATCATGGAATTAGTTAATGGAATGGAAATCCAAGGATACCCAGTGAATAATATCTCTATGATGAAGCTCATTATAACGCATATGATTTATAAGCTCAGGCTCAAATATATTGATCTAAATCCCTATATCTTAAATTTTTTTGGGTATGATAAGAGTGAGTAGAAATTAAATGGAATGTTTTTATTGATGGAAAACATTTAGTGGCCTAATACCAATATGTAGTTTTATGGTTATTACTTTGGGTATAGCCTATAAAGCCTTGTTTTGAAGGCCCTTGATCCATATGCCCATAGTGACCCCCTATCATACCATAAATGCCTCAAATAATCCCTAGAAATTTATGTTGGGGTAATCTAGGTTGATGTTTCATCTTTTAACCTGTGTGACCCTATCTATCTAGATGTTGGGTAAAAAAATGGGATGAACTGTAAATCTAGAATGATGGGGTTGATTGCATGACTACATCAAATTTTTTTTATGGCCACCTTAGTGGATTATTGGGAAGATTTAAAATACTTCTTCATTATTACAGTCCACTAGTTGGATAAAACAACCTTACACATGGGTTTATGCTTCTTCATATCCAAGAAAAATGAACTCTCTTATAATAACTCACAATCCTACAAGAGATAAGATCAGACATTTCCCAAATTCCCTACACTTATGGAATATTGAAGGATCTTCCCCATGGGAAATGATCTACAACACAACCATATTACCCAATATTCTAGGTTATCCCAATGAAGATCTACAGGAAATCATGGAATTTATATCCAAGGTGGGTATCATGGTCAAAAATCATGTTTGATTACCCATCATCATTCGTTTCGATAATCTCCATATAATTGGAACCCCTAATCAAGGATTCTTCTTCTTTTAGAGATTATTATAATTCCACTAATGGATCTAAAACTGTTATAGAGTCATCTCCTCCATCTTATCCTTATGTATCTAATGATAAATAATATCTGGATGAACCATCCTAAATTTGAAGAAGGTGTATCAACTAGAGTATATGAAATGAAATAAT
Organism: Viscum album; assembly: GCA_963277665.1. Lineage (NCBI taxonomy): Eukaryota > Viridiplantae > Streptophyta > Magnoliopsida > Santalales > Viscaceae > Viscum > Viscum album. The sequence continues at coordinate 79,557,174 of OY728139.1, forward strand.
CAAATCTTGTCCTTGTGGAACTCCCATGACCAATGTTAATCAGATTAATAATGTCTCTAACAGATTAGTAGTTGTATGTGGTTTTCTGGAAATACAAATTTGACATGTTCACATGGAGATAAAAATAAATTCCATGGCTCAATCAGTAGGCTTTCATTCATCATCATGGCCATACAATAAGATATTTAAGGTTCAAATTTCTTCTAAGGAAGATGCACACATACCAAAGTGCATGGCCGAAGATGGAATTGATAAGCTAATTGAGGGAAAAAATTATGGGAGATTTAGTACCCAAAATGGATAGCTAAAATATTGATAATATAAAAGGCTTCATCAAAATTTAGGACCTCAACAAACAGTTCCTAAAGGATTATTCTCCACTTTCAGTGATAATGATTTTGATTGATGTTATACTTGAATTCTAGTACATCTCATTCACGGATGGATACTCCAGATATAATCAGATCAAGATGACACCCATTGATGAAGAATCTAATGTTTTCATAACTCATCATGTAACCATCTTATACCGAGTTATTCTATTCATTTTTATGTATTTTTGATCTACCAATAATTATTTCATGAACCACATTTTCAAACCACTCCTAGGGGCCTTATTCAAGTGCTACATGGATGAATTTTGTGGATAAATCTCAATAGCTCAAGGGCGACCTCATAGATCTTGAGATAGTGTTGGAATTCATATTATTCCATTACCTATATATGAACCCATTGAACTGTGCATTTGGGTCTACCTATATAAAAGTTACCATATTTATTGTGAGATACAGATTTATCAAGGATCATACAGAGAATATCAAATCTATAATCTATATTCCTAGTCCATGTAATATCTTAGTGTTTTGAGGCACCTAAGCATACTTGGATAATATTAAATTATTCATTATGACTTTTCCAACTAAGTTTAATCCATTTTCATGACATCTAAAAAAGGCATCAACTACCAGTGGGAAAAAGACAAACACGACTCATTATAGAAAATTATGTAGTATCTCCCCCATCTTATGGTCTTGATCCCATCCATCATTACAAATTTCCCAGTCCTTTATGTGAAAACCCTAGAAACATCATTTGTTCCATTTCAATATCGGATGAATAATAATGGTTGGTAAAACATCATGTATTATCTCAGTCTCTTTCCCATTGACATAAGGACCATGCATAATCCCATTTGGAAGAGTTTCCTTACCTTGGTTTTATAGGTTCATATGTTATGACACTACTTACAACACTATCAGATGTAGCTAGAATCCTACATCCATTAATTAATATAGATTCTAAACCAATCCATTTAGATAGATTGAATATTGTGTTGGGATATAGATATAAAATAGTTCAACATTATATTCATTCCCCCAAAAGTTGTTAAGGGACAATAATTTTTATATTTACTGGCCATGAATCCGACCATTGAGGAACTCCATAGATTTTTATTTCCGAGAGATATCCATCTTGTTTGTGGATGTGGTTTTTCCATGTTGGCAGATATATGTTTATGGTTCTTCTGATAGCTTGACCAATAGAAGTTCTAATAAGCCCAATATCAATACTTAAAAAACCAGGAAATTTCAAGGAACGCTTTTTCTTAATTTCTTTGGAATTTTACGAGTACATGGTTTCTGAGAGCACCTGATTCCGAGGCCCGGTGTGCCCGGAATCAATTTCCAAAGTTTATCTCAGGTACGTTCAGTGAACGAATGAGAGGTTTTTTCTATCTTTTGAACTGCTGCATGGAATTTAAATCTGAGGGCACCGATGAACTCACATCGCCGGTAATTGCTTAAGGGGACCTTTACCACAGTTGCGTTTTAAGAGGGTTGAGATTTAATAATTGGGGATTTAGCTTGAAATAAATAAAATTGGTGCGTAAAATTTTATTTGTATCCGAGGTAGTTATATCCTACAAAGGGGGTTATGGGTGGGACCCGTAACTGCCTAACTTCCCAAGTGAGGATGATTGAGAGATGGGGCCCACAAAAACCCCAACCTCTCATCTCCCTGAACCATCCCTAAACTCCTCATAACTCTTATAAACCCCCATTAAACTCCCTTACATTTAAATGTGCCAACTTTCCCTCTTATTAAGAGAACCCTTCACATTCCCCACTCCCATTAATTATGTCAACTCTTTATTCAATTAATGTGGTTTGATTTTTGAATTACATGGGATAATAAAATAATAGCCATAGTCTATTATTTTATTTTGGTACATTAATTTTGTTATGAAGAGTTGGGAGAGAGTTCTTGAGAAGGAGAGAAAGGTGTTCCTCTCTTCAATGAAGAACAATTTTCATCCTCGATGAAGAACGCTCTGCGATTCGAAGAACGTGAAGTCGCTAACACTGATTCCTCCTCAGTCGCACCCCAACATCCACGGAATCGTCGACCAATTTATGCGATGCTCGATGTTCAACATAAATTTATGAGGTAGGAGAATCTTGTATATTTATCATTCATGTGGATTATACCCTAGAGCTTGAGCGTTAATTTGTAGGATTTATCGTTGGGGATTATTTACCCTGGTTTAAATTTCTCATGATCAACGCGAATTAAATAAATTAATTTCTGGATCAATAAACAATTGATTGAATTAATTTTCATCTTGTTTATCTTGAATTTGAAATTCTTGAATCATGATAAATATTTAATTTCCAATTCCCCATGTTATTGATTCTAAAAAATGATGGCCAAACTAACAAGTTTTTCGATACACACTTTGACCGTGATTTTTCCTTATTCATTGTTCGTGCATTTTTCGCAAATTCTTTATCCCCAAATAATTAACCATGCTAGAAACTCAATGTTTCCCTGAGTGCGACATACGGACGCGAAGTTCTCGACCCGAGGATCATGGATATGCGTTCATATCTTTTATCCGTGTTAAATCGAAGTTGGAATGGAGTACAGAAGGATATCGTGGTGCGAGTAGGGCGGTCTGGCGAAGCCAGGTTGGCAGGCTGAGGCAGAATCAGTCGGTGCAGCATGATGGGGCACTAATTGGGAGAAAGAAGTTGTGAATCTTGGAGGAGAAGGGAACGTGGAATAATGTGGTAGATTGGTGAGAGAATAAATTTGAAAGGGATTAAAATTTAAAAGAGAAATAAAAGGTAAATGAGGTATTTGATGATAAATTCCAGCATGCAAGGCACCAAAGCGTGATTGAATTTAGAGTTAAATTTGAATTAAATAAACAAAATAATAATAATAAAATATTGTTATTATTAATATTGTTGATAAAACACTTTTTCGACCGTAACTTATTCGTGCGACCTCGGTTTCATGAACCGTCTGATGTAGTACGACCCATATTCCGAGGTGGACATTCTGAGTCCAATATTGGATGACTTTTTCAGGTTTTTGGATTGGGTACCCCAAAGCGCTTGGAAAATAATATATTTAATATTATTATTAAATCCTCAACCCGTCATAACTCATGCGTGCGACATCCAATTGGCTTGCCGTCAGTGGCGATGTAATCCTGTCTTTAAAATGGTCGATTCAAGTCTAATGTTCGATACTAAATTCTGGTTCATGGCTCGGGTCGACGAAACACCCAATGATAATAATAATATTATTATTACGGGATCTTTTATCTGACATATCTCTCTCATTCGGTGTCGGAATGATGAACCATCTACGACGTTGCGACCTTGGAATTAAGAGGGATGTTTCAAGACCAATTTTAGATATTTATGTTGAGGTTGAGGCGTGGGCCCCATGAGGCCCGGTTCGTGCATGTTGCAGTGAAATGAAACTTTTTCACCGGCTATCCGTTTTGTACAAATAGGTATTCCATCTTGTGTGTTTTTCAGTGTGGATCGCAATGGTGTGACCGGTTTGGTTAACCGGTGTCATTTGAAGTACGACCGGGTTGGATCGATCAAGAATCGAACCGGGCCCTCGGATCGGAAACGCTTATAACATGAGCTCCGGACGTCTGATTGACATGCCGTCAACTTTTTTGGATTCATATTGATGAGACGGTTCTTTTTTCATACTTTACCTGAGGGTTGGATGTAGTTGGAGTACGGCTAGGTTGGATTGTACCCGAAATCTATCCTGGCCCCTGGAACAGAAATACTAATAACTCTCAGACCAGACGTCTGTTTGACGAACCGTCAGCAACATTGTTAATCACGTTGAGAAATGCTTCCTTTGAGTATACCACATGGGATTTCGGGGTACAGTTGAGATATGGCCAAGTTGGTTCGTACAGAAAACCAACCGGGCCCCTGGGACTAAAAGGCTAACAACTCATAGACCGGGCGTCCGATCGACGCGCCGTATGTTGCGTTGAGGCCCCTATGAAGAAGTGGTCATTTGAGATACTTCTTCATGGGAATTTTTGATACTTGGAGTATCGACCAGTAGCTCTTGGAGCGGATCCTCTCGGAGACAAGCGTACTGAGTACGGAGACCTTGTAGCTAGATGAGATCTGATGGCTGCTTGTCCGATACGAGTCAGAGTGACTTGACTAGCCCAGTGGGGAGCAATACTGTGTTTGGGTGGAAGACCCATGGCGGGGAGCACTACTGTGTTTGGGTGGAAGACATGTGGTAATCGACAGAAGGAGTACCTCTGCAGGCTATCAGGGGGTGTTCACTACTGTGTTTGGGTGGCAGAACCCAGTGGGGAGCACCACTGTGTTTGGGTGGGTGACCCGTAGTACTCGACATGAGGAGTACCTCAGAATTCTAAGGTTAGTGAGTTGCGCCTCAAAGTCGTGACATGATCAGTGTACTCGATAGAGGCAGAGCTCTTCAGTAGTTGCGGTTTCGATAATGAAAATCCTGGTTTGAGCTGAGTCGTTGACCTTTGTGATTTCCTCATGATTGAGATGGGTTACTTGATAACTTAGGTATATATATGGGAATATACCTATGTAGTGGTTATCCGTTGATTTCATATCAGTGTGATACCTCTAGATTGAGATGGGTTACATGATAACTTAGGTATATGTATGGGCTTATACCTTAGTAAGGGTTATCTGTTTAGATCATGCTTTGTGGTTATCCTTGTTGTATCTAGTGAGACCTTGAGGGTCTCGGGGTCCCTACTAAGTATCATTATACTCACCCCTGCATGGGATATTCCCTCACCTTGTTGTGTTGGATGCAGACAACGGACATCGCTAACGGAGGCCGAGTGTTCGAGGACTAGACAGTACCCAGAGGTGGACCTTACAACGAGTCAGTATCAAGAGGTGGACTTCATGATGAGATGGTACTCAGATGAGGTTGATGGGTGAGAGCGTTGAGGAGGCTATCTGTACCTACCCTTCAAGTAGGATCCGTGGTGGACGATCCCGGAGTTGCATTATCTGTACCTACCCTTCATGTAGGCTTCGAGGTGGACGACCCAAGAGCTACTTCTATTCTTCTAGTATGTTGTACTTTCATTCAGTTGTATTAGTAATTTTCAGTTGGGTTTGTATTCTGGCCCATTGACTTTTCAGTACTTTCTTTTGTACTTAGTGTTTTCTTCCTCTTGTACTCTGTTGTGATGTTTACATTTATAAAGGCAGTGTCTCCCCTTTTTATTGGGATTTACGTATTTGGTGCTATTTTCCAGCCCCTGGCCTATGGAAGGAGGACTTGGGGTAGTAACGGCATGGGCCCCGAGGATGGGCCGTGACAAATTGGTATCAGAGGAGTCGGTTCTACCACAAAACTTGTAACTCTGATATTTTTTTCTTTGAAGTAATAGTGTTTAGGGTTTCGAGTGTGGTTTTCAGTTTGGGGAGTCCATTGTTGGTGCGCAGGACAACGTACCTATACACCCGGACCCTGACATCTGATTTACGACTCAATGCACGAAAAAATTGATTGTGTGTGTGTTTTCACAAGTATTCATTTAGTCAGCTCAAACCAGGTCATATCACTAGGTTTAAATAGTTTGACCATGTTGCATCTGTTCAGAATGTCATCACGCAGATAGTCAGTTGGAGTTCTGAGAGAGTACTCGATGACATCCCACTGAGCGACGATGCTCTGGTGTAAGGCCCTCTTTCTATGTTGGCACCTTCGGGTGGTGTACCAGCAGCACCACCACCTGTTAGGCAGCAGATGCCACTAGCCGTACTAGCAGACGGTGCACGCTGACAGAGCAGGTTGCATGACTTCCAACAGCAGAGGCCTCCGAGTTTACAAGGCGAGGCAGATTCCCAGGTAGCATTGGACTTGATGGAGGTGATTGCTAGAGTTCTACACCTAGTTTAGACACTAGTAGAGAAGATGGAGATCTTAGCTACTGGTGTTCCCCAATGAGTGACCGTGGGGTTGGTCCGCATAATGATGAGGCATTGGTACGTGGACCGATGCCAGAGATAGTACCTTCAGGTAGTGTGCCAGCTATATCACTACCTGTTGGTCAGCATTTCCAACCGACAGTACCGGTAGATGACACATGTAGCCTTAATACCATACACGTGTTATAATAACAGATACCCCTCAGGTTCCGAGGTGAGCCCGACTCACAGGCAGCTGAGGACTGACTTGAGGAGGTGGCTGGGAGTTTTCTAGAGCTTATAAAGCTTCAACAGGATGACATGTCGGTAGCTGAGTATTCATCAGGGCGTATCGACCATTCCTGGTACTCGATGAATACGATGTGATTAATGCTTCAGGGCTCAGACTTCTGAGCGAGGTGTGTTTATTAGACATCCGAGCCAGAACTTCTTCCTCTATGCATTCCTACTTATGCTAGGGTTCTAGGGAGAACCTTTGTGGTTGAATGTTCTTTGGTTGAGCGAATAAAGCTAATGAATGTAAGTAGTAAGAAATAGGAAACTGGTTCCAGTCTCAGAGACTTGGGCGTGTAAAATTTTTCAAGAAGAGGAAGTGATAAGGACCGATGAATCTACAAAGCAGTAGATGTGGATGTAGTGCTAGGAGAGCATCATGTGGTGGTGAACATTTCAATATGTTACAACCACCCACCTTTGTAGTCCCCGCAAGGCTCAGGGAGCTGGAGGGCAGGAGAAGAGAGTAGTTTCATGCGGTCAAGGAGTGCGACCGAAAGGCTCTAGGGATGATTCAAGGAACGATCTGTGTCTACTACTAGCTAACATATCGACATACATTGATACGAATCATTCCTTCCTTCCACGAATCTTGTCCCAGGCCTAGAGTTTTTGGTTGAAACCGTTGACTCGACCCTCAAGTCCGGAGATACCTTTGGGAGGAGACTTGATAATCACACTTACGCCGATAGTGTGATCTGACCCTTGAGGTGAGAGTTTCGGTTGGAACCTCTTGGTGGCAGTGTCGAGGCCTTACGATGTTGGTTTGGGTATGGATTGGATCCACAGTCTATACACATATTGACTGTATTTGGAAAAAAGGATGTGTTTTACCTACAACGTTGGGATGGGATTTCGTTGGTCTGCAAAAAATAAACCCTAGGCAGCACAGGATAAACTAATGCATAGGAGGGTGTGGCTGATCACTATTGGGTTTTCTAGACTTACCCACGTGGCAGAAAGAGTTTTGAGTATTCAGTTCCTCTAGGACTATGACTTCGAGATAGTCTATACATCTGGAAAGAGGAACATTGTTGCAGATGCGCTCAGCAGGAGGACTGGAATTCAGCTGCTATGAGAGGCGATGGAGCAGCTAACCATGTAGCTGATATCCTTTGTGGACAGGAGAAGAACTAGTTCCAGGCATGGAGGCCTTTGTTCTTGGTGTTTCTTGTTTCAATGTTGTTGTTGTTTATGGTTGAAACTGAGAGGTTCCGGTTAAAACTGTTCACTTGACCCTCACTTTCGAGATACTTACTAGAGGAGAACCTATAACCACACACTGATGCCGACAGTGTGACTCAACCCTTGGAGTTGAGAGTGACAGTTGGATCTCTTGGTAGTAGCCTTGAGGCCTCACGACGTCATCCAATACATGAATTGTATTGTTCATGTCAGGATTGACAATATTAGGCAAATAATGTTGTTCATCCATGGGATGAGAATGGATTTCTATTTATGGCAAAGGAGAAATGTTAGTAGCTCTTGTTGGACCAGAGATGGTACTGGCTATGACGGAGAAGGTTCAAATCATCCATGAACGGATGAAGATTGCACAGAGCAGTCAGAAATTCTATGTTGATAGGAGACGGAGACCACTGGAGTTCGAGGATGGAGACCATGTTTTCTTATGGGCCTCACCTCAACGAGGTCTACGGAGATTTGGTCGGGGTGGCAAGTAATCTTCAAGGTTCAATGGACCTTTTCAGGTCTTAATTATGGTAGTCGAGGTGGTTTACTGCTTGAACTTTCCACCACAGTTGTGCTAGGTGCACGACGTCTTCCACATATCTCAATTTAGGAGGTACGTGCACGACCCTTCACACATCATCAACCACAAGGAGCTATACATCAATGATGGGGCGACTTTCACAGGGTTCTAGAAGAGTTTGAGGATGGACATGATCGGGTCCTACAGGGATGGTCGATTTCTCTTCTGAGATTTCGCTGGCAGCACAGGAACCTCTAGGAGAGCATACGGGAGCGATAGGCTCAGTTGAATTCTCGGTACCTCCTTTAGTTTCCCTAGTTTGTGTTATAGCTTTACGGGGACGTAAAACCCTGAGGGGGGAGTAATGTAAAAACTTGAAAATTTCGAGGAAAATTTTATCTTAATTTCTTTGGAATTTTACGAGTACGCAGTTTCTGACAGCACCTGATTCCGAGGCCTAGTGTACCCGTAATCAATTTCAAAAGTTTAGCTCAGGTATGTTCAGTGAACGAACGAGTGGGTTTTTATATCTTTTGAACTAGTGCTTGGAATTGAAATCTGAGGGCACCGATGAACTCGCAGCACCGGTAATTGCTAATGGGGACCTTTATCGCAGTTGCGTTTTAAGCAGGTTGAGATTTAATAATTGGGGATTTAGCTTGAAATAAATAAAATTGGTGTGTACAATTTTATTTGTATCTGAGGTAGTTATATGCTACAAAGGGGGTTAGGGGTGGGACCTGTACCCACCTAACATCCCAAGTGATGATGTTTGATAGGTGGGGCCCACATGAACCCCAACCTCTCATCTCCCTTAACCTTCCCTAAACTCCTCATAACACTTATAAACCCCCATTAAAATCCCTTTCATTTAAATGTGACAACTTCCCCTCTAATTAAGAGAACCCTTCACATTCCCCACTCCCATTAATTATGTCAACACTTTATTCAAATAAATTGGTTTGATTTTTGAATTACATGGGTTAATAAAATATTAGCCATAGTCTATTATTTCATTTTGGGAAATTCATTGTGTTAAGAAGAGTTGGGAGAGAGTTCTTGAGAAGGAGAAAAAGGTGTTCCTCTCTTCAATGAATAATAGTTTTCTTCCTCGATGAAGAACGCTCTGCGATTCAATAAATGTGAAGTAGCCAACGCTGATTCTTCCTTGGACACACCCTAACATCCACAGAATCGTCGACCGATCTCCATGACACTCGATGTTCGGCATCAATTGATGAGGTAGGAGAATATTGTATATTTCTTATTTATGTGGATTATACCCTCAAGCTTGAGTGTTAATTTGTAGGATTTATCTTTGTGAATTCCTTACCCCGGTTTAAATTTCTCATGATGAACACGAATTAAATTAATTAATTCGCAGATCGATAAACAATTGATTGAATTAATTTTCATCTTGTTTATCTTGAATTTGAAATTCTTGACGCATGATTAATATTTAATTCCATATTCCCCATGTTCTTGAATCTCAAAAACAATGGCCAAAATAACACGGCTATCGATACACACTTTGACTGTGATCTTTCCTTATTCATTGTCTGTGCATTCTTCGTGAATTCTTTATCCCCATATAATTAAGCACGCTGGAAACTCAATGTTTCCCTGAGGGAGACATACGGACGCGAATATCTCAACCCGAGGATCATGGATATGTGTTCGTATCTTTTTTTTGAGTTAAATCGAAGTTAGAATGGAGTGTGGAAGGATCTCATGGCGCGGGTTGGGCGGCCTGGTGGAGCAAGGTTGGAAGGCCGAGGTGGAATCCATCGATGTAGCATGTTGGGGTGCTAATTGGGAGAAATAAGTCTTGAATCTTGGAGGAGAAGGGAACATGGAATAATGTGGCAGATTGGAGAGAGAATAAATTTGGAAGGGATTAAAATATAAAAGAGAAATAAAAGGTAAATGAGGTATTTGATGATAAATTCCAGCGCACAAGGGGCCAAAGCGTGATTGAATTTAGAGTTAAATGTGAATTAAATAAATACACAATAATAATAATAAAATATTTTTATTATTAATTTTGTTGATAAAACACTTTTTCGACCGTAACGTATTCATGCGACCTTGGTTTCACGAACCGTCTGCAGCAGTGCAACCCAGATTCTGAGACGGACATTCCGAGTCCAATATTGGATATATTTTTCGGGTTTTTGGATCGGGTACCCAAAGTTCTCGGAAAATAATAGATTTCATATTATTATTAAATATTCGACCCGCCATAACTCTCGCGTGAGACGTCCGATTGACTTGCCGTCAGTGGCGATGTTATCCTGTCTTTAGGACGGTCGATTAAAGTCAAATGTTCGATACTATATTCTGGTTCGTGGCTCGGGTCCATGAAACACCAAATGATAATAATATTATTATTATTAAGGGGTCTTGTATCTGACATATCTCTCTCATACGGTGTCGGAATGATGAACTGTCTATGACGTTACAACCCTGGAATTAAGACTGATGTTTCAAGACCAATTTTAGATATTTATGTTGAGGTCAAGGCACAAGCCCCATGAGGCCCAGTTCGCGCATGTTGTAGTGAAATGAACATTTTTCACCGGCTATCCATTTTGGACCAATGGTTAGTTTTCTTGTGTGTTTTTCGGTGTGGATCGCAAGGGTGTGATAGGTTTGGTTAACCGATGTCATTTGAAGTACGTTCAGGTTGGATTGAACATGAATCCAGCCGGGCCCTCAGAGCGGAAACACTTATAAATTGAGCTATGGATGTTCGATTAATGTTCCCTCGACTTTATTGGATTACTCTTGATGATATGGTTCTTTTGGCATACTTCACCTGAGGTTTGGACGCAGTTGGTGTAAGGACAAGTTGGATTGTACCCAAAATCCAACTGGGCCCCTGGAACGGAAATACTAATAACTCTCAGACCGGACGTCTGTTTGACGAACCGTCAGCGGCGTTGGTAATCACATTGAGAAAAGATTCTTTTGAGTATACCCCATGGGAGTTTGGGGTACAGTTGAGATACGGCCGAGTTGGTTCGTACACGAAACCAATCGGACCCCCGGGACTAAAAGGATAATAACTCACAGACCAGGCGTCTGATCGATGCGTTGTCTGTTGCGTTGAGGCCCCTATGACGAGGCAATCCTTTGAGATACTTATTCGTGGAACTTTGTGATACTTGGAGTATCGACCAGAAACTCATGGAGTGGATCCTCCCAGAGACGAGTGTACGGAGTATGGAGACCTAGTAGTTGGGTGAGATCTGATGTCTCCTTGTCCGATACCAGTCGGAGTGACTTGACTAGCCTAGTGGGAAGCACTACTGTGTTTGGGTGGCAGACCCATGGGGGGTGCACTACTGTGTTTGGGTGGTATACCTGCGGTACTCAACAGAAGGAGTACCTATTCAGGCTATGGAGGGGGGTGCACTACTGAGTTTGTGTGGCAGACCCTGGTGGGGAGTAGTACTATGTTTGGGCGGCTGACCCGCGGTACTTGACAGGAGGAGTACCTCAACAGTTTAAGGTTAGTGAGAAGCACCTCGGAGTCGTGACAGGATCAGTGTACTCGACAGAGGAGGAGCTCTTCAGCAGTTTCAGTTTCGATAATGAAAATCCTGATTTGAGCCGAGTCGTTGACCTTTGATATTTTTTCATGATTGAGATGGGTTACTTGATAACTTAGGTATATGTATGGGAATATACTTAAGTAGTGGTAATCTGTTGATTTCAAATATGTGTGATACCTCTTGATTGATATGGGATACTTGATAACATATGTATAAGTATGGGCTTATACCTAAGTAAGGGTTATCTGTTTAGATCCTGCATTGTGGTTATCCTTATTGGATTTAGTGAGACCTTGAGGGTCTCAGGGTCCCTACTGAGTATCTTTATACTCACCCTTACACTGGCTATGCCCGCACCTCCTTGTATTGGATGCAGACGACGGACAACGCTGACGGAGGCCGAGTGTTTGAGGACTGGACGGGACTCGGAGGTGGACCTCACGACGAGTCAGTATCCGGAGGTGGACTTCATGACGAGACAGTACTCGGGGGAGGTTAACGGGTGAGAGTGTTGAGGAGGCTCTTTGTACCTACCCTTCAGGTAGGATCTGTGGTGGATGATCCCAGAGCTGCACTATCTATACCTACACTTCAGGTAGGATTCGTGGTGTACGACCCAAGAGATACTTCTATTCTTCCAGCTGCTTGTCTTTTCTGTTGTAATTTCGTTCAGTTGTAGCTGTACTTTTTAGTTGGGTTTTTATTCTGGCCCATTTACTTTTCAGCACTTTCTTTTGTACTTAGTGCTTTCTTCCGCTTGTACTCTGTTGTGTTGTTTACTTTTATGAAGGCAATTCCTTCCATTTTTATTGGGATTTACGCCTTTGGTGCTAGTCGACAGCCCCTGGCCTATGGAAGGCGAGCTTGGGGTAGTCATGGCACGAGCCCTGAGGACGGGTCGTGACAAATAGGGTGGTTCTAGAGATAGTATTTATCACTCCCATGAAATCCTTCTTTTATAATCATTCTTATTATTGGAAGGATTCACCAAAATCAAGATTGAGTTCCATGTTGTTATCACGTCCTTGATTTGGGCCTCAAGATTGATGTCTCTTACATACCCGTGAAGGGATACTTTGAGATAGTCATCAAGAAGATAAATGTAGACAATATATTTTGGGAAAAGGATCTTGTTCCCATGCTAGAGTAGACTCCTGGTTTGATGGACTATTTTCCTTCTCGATTGATGGTCACTTGTGTTCTTTGATCACTAAAATACCGAGCTAATTATTTTTTAGGATTGGCTACATGTCTTACTGTGCCTAACCAAGATGAATTATTCATTCAGGTGACACATCAATGGGTCATATGAACTATCAATTATGACAATGAAAATTGATTGATAAATTAGATGGAAGGTGAATGTTCTTTTGTAGGGCCGTCAAATTCCCTAGAATTCATTAAAGTACATGATTAGATGACTCCATTTTTTGAGAATCACTATCACAGAACTCTCCAGCCAGACTAAGCTGAGCGTAGGAGAACCCATCAGTGTTTTGTGTAGCATGACCCTTTAAATGGACCAATAATTGACAAGTCCATATATAGAATAGGATTCAATGGAATAATCCAATGTTACATCTATGTGATGGAGATCCTTGATGTTATGAAAGAGGCCCATGATCGGTAATGTGGGGCCCAACAAGTGGGATTGGAACTTTCTCAACAAATATTATGTTTGTGTTACTGTAAGCCAACCTAGTCCATGAATTTAATAATTCACCAAGTAGTTTCATGCATTATAGACCCATCCTAACATCATTTATCAACCACTATATATTTCCATCCCACTATGTAATCCTGACCCTTTGTCATATGGTGGCTTGATGTTGTGGGTCCCTGCCTTACCCTAATAGCTCAACAATGTATGTATAAATTGATAGCCACATACATATTTTATATGTGGGTGGAGTCCATCCCCCTAACGGAGATCAAAACCTAGTCCATGATCTAGTTTCTAAAATCCTATATAATCCATTATTTTGGGATTCCTCACACCATTATCAAATAAAATAGTTCCCTAATTAGAACTTCTAAGCTAAATAAAATTCATACCAAGTAAAAAAACAAAATCCAACCACAATTCATTATACCATGTGTATGATAATAGAAATATTGGAGAAATTAATAAAACACCCTCCAAAATTTTTAAGAATATGGTAGGCTAGAATAAAAACATTTGACTGGATGGGCTCATCAATGCCATCTAGATCTATTCGACCATGATATGAAATTACCACCAGGTGATCCCAAACTTCTTACTAAATAGTATGGAAGTAGTTGTATTAGTATAAGTTCAGTTTCAATAGTCTAAAAGTCTATTTATAATCAACATATGATAGATAAAATATATAAATTATGCATCTCTGATATTGAATTTGTCAATGAAAATATCTTCCAAGAATAGAATAACATCAAAAGGAATTAGAATATGGTAGTATGATTATTGAATAAAAATTTCCACCTCCACTCCTTCTGTTATGTTGATATGACATTGTCTCTCAGGGTACCACTGATACCCAAATAGAATCTTCTAAAACTGGAAACCAAATGGGAAGGACCTTAGCTCATTGATGATGTCTATTCCAATGGTGTGTGTATGTTATTACCAAGAGTGTGGAGCACATCACACATCCCACCAATTCTATGTTGAGAAGGAGAAACTTCATGTGAATCCCCCTTATTCAATGTTCTAACACATTAGACATCAATTCCAATTGTCCTCATCATACAATGTTAAACTATACAAAAACATCCTCATCACGTGATGTTAAACTATTTACTTAACCTATGTGATAGAAATAGGATACATCATGTGAAAAATGCCAAATGTTTCGAAATCGTCACTAAAGATGATGTAATCCTCACAGCATTGATCTTCACCACACTATGTTCTTGAACTATGTGGGGATTTATTTTTCATCTCCTGGGATACATAGTGACACATAGACCCCTCATATTTGGTCATGAATGAAAATTCAAACCCCATGTGGTGATCATAATCTCTAGAGTTAGGCCCCCATGACCACTTTTCTCATAGGGTGACTTAATGTGATTTATAAAATTCACTCCATTGTCACTATAGATCCATATCTTAGTCACTAGGTTCAAAACTAAATGACACCATCATAGTTTCCCAACATGAAGCTATAGTATACCTTATGTTGTAAACCTGATATTTTTCAGGTGATAAATATGAGATCTTATATGCATTAAGATTAAGAAAACTCATGAAATGATCATGAAATTATTCCCAATAATATGACTATATTCTTCAATCTCTTAGTGATCCAATATTTCCTAAGGACTCAATGAAGAAATAGATAGTGGGAAACCCTATCATGTGAGCTCGAACATGTTCCTATATTTCTCTCAAACAGTACCCATTGGCCTCCTCCCAAGCTATAATCCCCAATAATATTCTTCAATCCATAAATTGATATACATTACCTCATGACATAAAATGAGGAGGAAACAATAGGTAAACCTTGTGTGTGGGCCTAAATATGTCCTCATTAATACCAAACATACCCTGAGGGTGTAGACATCAATAATATTCCAAGACCAATAAATGTGTCAATATTCACGCATGCTCTAACATGAGGAAGACATAATTGACAACTCAATGTATATGATCTACACACCCTATACTAGAATATGATGTTAAATGGTACCTTAAACCATACAATAAATTGGGGATTTCGTGTACCACATGAAAAATATGCCTCATGTGATGAGATACGATGCATAAAAATGTTGACCTTGATATGATACCCCCTATATTTTAGAAAATTCCACAAGTAAGCCAAAATCCCACCATATTTTCTAATAAAAATCAATGAGAAGACCCTAGATTAGGCCTTCCATGGTCAATTCTATACAACCATAAACAGAAGAAACTGAACATCCTGACTACATGACATTAAACTACATGGTCAAAATCAATAATTCATTTAGTTAAATTGCATATCTCATGTTTTTCTCTCACGATGTTAAAAATACATGATGAATTGATCCCTCAAATGGGATATTTTCATCACTTTTGGTGTTGGAAATTTATAGCACCGAATTCTAGAACTATATATGGAATTTTTAAAAATTACATGGGATATGTAATGGTGTCCATATCCAATATCAAGGGCTCAACATGACTAGAAACTTATTCTGAAGTCATAACCCTAGGAAACATGCTCTTTCCTCACATATTGATACACTCATATAACATATTTTAGCACAATGTAAAATAGCTCCTAGGTTTTTTAACATCCCCCAAGCATACCAAATTTTCCACTTCCACACATCATTCCTCCCTCAATTTAGATCTCCATTATGCTCTCTTTTTGAACCTCCCACTAAACATAATGGTACCTAGAGACATTAGCTCACCTAAAATCTTAGGAACATGAATAGAAGGATATTTGGTGACATTTTTTGGCTACATTGTTTCGAACATGATTAATGCTAGATTCTCTATTTTTTCCCATATTAGATTGATGAAAATGTACAACATGTCTTTTGAAAATATTCAACAGTCATTCCCAACACATCATTCACCCTTTTTCATTGCCAAGATCTTGGAATTCATGATTTAGATTCGTTTCCACCTCCCTTTATTCCGGTGTGTATTAAATACACCCTTGGTGTTATTCCCCATTTTTCCAAATTTTATGATTTTAAACTAGTAACCTAGTTTAATTCATGATGACCATAAACTATGAGAAACTTTCCTCAGGGTTGTTTTATGTGTCACCAGTCCTCCTTAGATATATTTTTATATAAGCTACAACTCATTTATTCAGTAAAAGATTCATTAGGACATGAACCATGTGGTCTAAGTGCCACATGCTTAAACTATGTGTAACATTCCTCAATAATGTTTCATGTCACACAAGACTTCCTTGGTACTTTGTTCACATTGGTTAAAAACTATTGTGTTCCAAGAAAACCTTTTTTAGAGCACCATTTCACCTTTTTTTGGTAAATTCATAATGACCGTAAATTATTTTCAAATCCTCAGTCAAAACATCATGAACATAAACTATTTGAAATCCCACAATCCAATCTCTATCTCCCTTAACTAGAAGCAGTTACATTTTTATCTTTGTTAAATGAACTTAAACCATATATGTAGATAATTTATATACCCAAATTAAACTATAGAGTCTTCTTCTCATCATTTCTCAATTGTAATTACCACCTCTAACATTGGTCTCCCACAACGATGCATTATAAAACTATGTGTGGCTTGATTATCAATTTCATGGGATATATAGTGATGACTATACCCCCTATTATTGGCCCAACTACAAATATCTCATAGGGTGAGTCCATGTTCATTAAAAAATTTCAACTTTACCCTCTACTAAAGATAGGTTTGGTAGTGTCCACCTTATAAAACTTTCTCACTAACCATCACGGTCGAGGTTATGTGACCTTAAAATAAAGTGACCCCTAATCCAAGGATCATGACCTTAAAAATTTTCAAAACCCTTGGACTGTGGATAAAAAGACATATACATTTTGTGACTGGGCCTAGTTCTATCTTTTGGGAGAAAGTCCTTCTCAAACTCTCTTCATATTGGGTTTTAAACTCTCTAGTATATTGTGAATCCTCTTGGAGTAAAACCATCTGGTACAATATCTACGACCATAAACTAATTTAAAAATTGGTCCAAGATTTATTAACACAATGTATATGAATATGACTCCCAATATGAATTTGGTTTTCCTCACATATGTTATTTAGGAAAATTATTGGCCCACTCCTTTCAAGAATAATTTTTCAAGAGTATGTTCCACCAACATCGTTTGTGCCTTGCCATTCCTTGTAATAGAACTGTGTGTAATTATTCCATTCCCATTTAGGATATATAGTGACTCATAGAAATATTATCATATTCCTAGCTACAAATAGATTCTATGAACTTTTCTTTTTTTTTTTTGTTTCCCATTTACCCACGATGGTACTTCTCACCTCCATGATTCACTTTGACATTTAGTTGGAGGAATTACATGAATTATTATGTTTTCATATATATTAGAAAGATGGACACTAAAGAGGGTTGAATTGAGTTCCAATATAACTTATTTATAGAAAACCTACTTCTCTAGGTATGATCATTCAAATAGTTTTCCTTGAAAAAGATAGCTAGAGGAATTAAAAATTACAAGAAAAGAGATCGAACCTAAGAGATTTATAGTGGTTTAGGGATCATAAATCTCCTAGTCTACTCCACTAATACTAAAATCCATAAGTTTAGTGATTTACACTATACCATCCCTTTTACATGGTGCTCCCAGCTGAGTATAAGAAGCTTCCACCTTAAACAAAGGTCGAAGAGATTTCAATGGGGATATACCTTTAGAATACCTATCCTTGAACTCAACACACACTCTTACACTGAGTGTAAAAAAATATAATGAAAATTGTTTTGAAGATATGATTGGAGCGCACTATTACATGCAACAATTTATAGTAGTTGTTGATTTGTACTAAGAATATGATATTATTCAAGGTATATATCATGATGATATTCATTTCAACAGAATTATTTGGTAAGAACAAAATATGCATTTATGTGAGATATTTTTCAATGTACATACATCTAGATAAATCGTATGAATGAATGTGCATCTGTATAGGTGACTATCTATCTTCTTCGTAATTCAGTTGAAAACTCTTCATTTTACATATCATTTCAAACATGATCACAATATAATCACAACGATCATGAAATACACACATTGTAAACATCATAAGATAGGATATTAAGGACATGCATCAATTCCATTCAAATATAGAAATTATATTTTCTATAGCGATATCAGAAATATTCTCATTCATTGGATCCATCCATTCATAGAAACATTATATACTATGAATATTGTTTTTTGTTAAATATATAATCTATTTTAGGTTATTATCTAAAATCATGAAATGAGATATCTATAGATTTAAAAATTAATAATGAAATTATGTATAAAGCTAACTTTTTGTAAGATATTCAACTACAAGTATTGTTTATCATAGGATAACATCCTGACAGACTTCACAATACAAAATATTAGTTTAAATTATACAAGGAATTGTATAATTACCCATCATAAGATAAATATGATTCTATGATGTATCACTTAGCTACTAAAAATTCTTCCATATTTTGTAAGAAAATATTTTATCAATATCTTTTTCGTAAGATAATGACATCACTTATTTTTAATCTGACTAAAGCATCTAAATTGAGAAACTAAACCATTATCTTATTAAGAAAAATTCTTAATTTGTAGGTATAACTTACGAAAAAAAAATTCTGATTAGAGAGACTATTTTCTTCAATTTTAATAAGATAAAACATGTTACCATAGATCAAATACTTAACCAAAAATATGATAAAATTATTAGGACTATTGTATGAACAAAATGAGATAAAAATCCTATTTTAAAATTATGGATTTTTTGAATCATAAAAACATATAAAAATAATGATATATTGGAAAAAAAATAATATATCAATTAATCTCCCCAAATCTGATGATCACAAAACCCATGATATATAAAACAATAATTTAATGGAATATTCTTTTACCGATCAAAATTTTCACATAGGATAACACTTTTTAGAAATATAGAAGATATATTTATTCTACCATATTAATGTAATTTTCCCTTCTAAAATCATTTTATTAATGAAAAATTTAACAGATTAAAAAATATTATTCTCATTCCCATCTCCAATTTATTAGAAAAAATATTTAACTTTTAACTTTTCATATTTTTCTTTTCTTCTCCAAATTTTTATGATATAAAAACCATATTAAAGAATTCAATTAATGTTTCACATATGAAATAGTATGTTATTAATGAAATTAATTTTGAATGGAATCTAAAATGAAGTACTGTTAATAAGCAATCTTCATGAAAATAAATAAATAAATAAATGAATATAATATAGATAAAAAAACATATCGATCACAATGAAAAATAGTTAAAATTGTATAGATTAAGAATTTATAGAAAGAATAAGTCAATAATATTGAATTATTTCTAAATTTGTAGAAGAATATTAAAAAAATAAAAAACCATAAAAGGTCATTACTAGAATTAAGGAATTAAAATTATATCTTAAAACACATTCGTATTATTAAAAAGATTCAATAAAATAATTCATGATTAAAATGTTTTAAAAATTTCGAAAATGAGGAATGGTTTAAATTTTTTTAAAATTTCAATCCATAGGATTTCTAACTTTGAGAACTGTAGATATTGGGTGTATCAACAGATTATATTGGAATAGTTTTAAGGAGTGGTTTCCTGAAAGATAAAGGTTATCTAGATGGTAAAGTTGATTCAAAAAGAGGGGCATCAATAGTTTCAACAATAACATCACCCAAAATCAATACATATTCTATTAGACCTACACAATCTCCTTGAAATATCCTTAATATTGTGGATTTAATGTTGAGACCAAGTTGTTGAGCTCTGTCTAAATAATATTTATCAATAGGTAAAAATAATGGTTTATAGAGTGGATCGGGTGATGGTAAGGAATCTTGTTTTTCAAACCTGGGTTTTTCACATAGATAATAAATATTTGTGTAAAAATATACCTTAATATTTATTTTCTAGATCCATTATGATAAATTATAAGAAGTCCAATTAGGAATCTCTCACCCTTATGAAATAGGGCATCAGTATATGAATTTTTCCCTTTCACTGTATCACGTTTTATAGTAATCTTTGATGGTGGTTAAACCATTCGAGGCTTGATATAAAAAATTTATTATGAAATTTTGTATATCTAACTTATTTGAAAATATAAAAAGAAACATCCTTAATTTTCAAAAATAACGATCTTCCATGTTTAATGGATGACTAATGAAAATGATATCCTTACCCTTTGTAGAGACCAGAGATTCATTTCGTTCTATAAACCATTTGATTCTTTTTTATCATTTTTTTCAAATGATTCATTCCTTAATTATTTTATAACTATCCAATAAAGATATGTGACCTTTTTCTCAACAATGTTGAAATTATTTTCTAATGAACATGCCTTATTTTATAGTCCAGTTATGATAAAACATTCATCAATATTTTCATTAGAAGACACACTCTAAACATCATTCACTTTTTTCATTCAACATGAGGAATATATATTTCATAAATTGTTCAATCAATGAAATAGATTCATTAAAAACAATATAAATTCATCTTACATCACTCAATTTGTCTAGTTAGAGATCTTGGAATATTTACATCAAGAGTATATCACACATTATAATATAAATGGTTGTGGTTAGAGTGTCTATTTCTTGAGAGTCATTTTCTATAATTTAAAAAACACCACTTCGATTCGATATTACTATAAAGGATTATAAGGAGAATTTCTCCAAAATCATTTGAACTAGAATATTAACTTTATTCACATCTTCTTTAGGCAGGACATTTTCATGAAGATTCATAATATAGTTTCTTAGTTCAACTAATTGGGTCTTTATAGACATCATTTGTAATGAAAACATAGAATAAAACTATTGTGATTTTGTATAAAATCATCTACCAACTTCAAGAGTTTAAAATTTTTATTCTTATTCATGAACAATAGTAAATTTACCCTGGTGGAATTTCATACTCTCATTACCAACTAGTTGATTTTGATTAGCATGAGGTACATATTCTATATGATGTAATTACTAGTATTCATATCTGATTATTATTGTATCCAAAATTTCCAATTCCTTAGAATGAGGGTCAATAAGAATTGGATATGTTCTCTTCCATACTACGAGGGTCTTGTTTTGCTCAATATAAAATATCTAGGTAAAGGTGTAGGCTATCCTTTCTCTATTTACTTGAGCTAGAATTGAATCGAGTATAGGATGTGAACTCTCTTTTTGAGCAGTTTGATCTCCATATTTTATAAAAACTCTTACTCTTCTACAAATTTTATAAAGTTTATCTTCATTATTATGGATTTCTATTATATCAATACTTGGTTTTAGTATATCTACCAATACTTCTCTTCCTTCCAGGTGGGATGACTCCCACAGATTTGATTTGGGTTCCACTTTAGCATCTGAGGTTAAGGGCACTAACTTGTTTAACAAGGAAATATAACAAAAATAACTTCTCCTTAAAACAATTTCACTTTACATTGTCAAACCGTGAAAACTTACTGTATTAATTAAATCCAAGAAAAATCCATAATAACAAAATAAAATTTGTAATATACTTCCAAAGGGATAAAAATTTAAAGATCCATTCTGAACATTTCACATGTATCACATGATCTATCATGCAATATTAAATAGTTTTTCAATATTGAATAGATAATGAAAAGTAACATCTTAAAAATTGAATTTTCAACCTCACCATTTCACTGAATTATTCTAGACTATATAAAAATGATATGTACTTTTTATATATATGTAACTCCTTAATTTTTATTCTTTCCAACATCTATTATTCCAAGTAATAACTTCATTATCTTTTGTAGAGTGACTCCATCCACCTCTAGTAAAGTGTTATTAAAAAATGGTATATTTCATTAGGAGCCTTGAAAGATTACGATAATTGTAAAGAGGATATTGAAGAATTATTCTATATTACTACTGACTTAACCAGGTATTCATCATCACCAAAGAAAAAAAATAGAGTTTTATATAACTTATGAACATACTTTTTTGAATACGAACTAGGATCACCTTTCATCGAAGATGAAATATCATCATTTATTATTAATAAAATACTTTAGTAACATATTTTTATTTTCTAGACAGTCCAAATCAATTGTTTGTCCACTCAATACATTTCTTCATATCCTTTGATTATTAATTCTTTATTCAGAGGAACTATTGATTCTTTTAAAATTTTGCATTGATGATGGATTCATAGGGTCAAAGGGTTAGGTCGACAAGGGTTTTGGTATTAGATAGAATGATGGTTCAATGGTTTGAAAATCATTTCACACATAGAGTTAATACACAAATCTTTTTGTTTGTAGATATTGAGGGAAACATAGTGTTTTTAGGATTAAACATTACTAAAACTATGTGACAAGAAATATTTTATATGAGTAATTGTTAAAATAGTGTTACAAAATGACAAAATAAAATAATATAGAGTAATTACTTTGGATACAAAAATATGATATTTTAAAAAGTAACATTAAGTAAAATTAAATAACACAAATTATGATTTAATGAAATCAAATCCTTTAGTAGAAAATTATATATATAAAAAATTCATCTAATTGGTTTTCGGTAAAAACAAATTCTATTGAGATAACATTCTTTTGTGCAAGATCTCTTAATAAATAACATATTAAATCAATGTGATTTAATCTTGAATGGTTTGTTGGATTATTTTAAATTTTGATACCACATATGTTATAAAATTTGATTGTTAATAAATTAAAATTAATTCTAAAATAGATTATGGTTTGTTTCCTACAAAGCACTTTTTTCACAACAACTTCTTGAAATAATTTTTTCTGCTTCGATAGTTTATAATGCTACAGAGTCTTGATTATTACTCGACAATGATTTTAGGGATTTAAAATGAAATTGAAAGGTTGTTGATGTTATTTTAATATATAGTCCTAATCTTATAAAATAAATATCCAAATATTATGTTAAATTTGAATTATATGTTTTTGGAAAAAATAAGAGAAAGAGATAAAATTACTTTTAAATATCTTAAAATATTGTTGGGAGCATTTAAATTAAATTATATTTGATTTGATTGAAATATTGAACACAAAAATAATTAAAACATAATATCTGACCTATTTTATGTATGATATAATAATTTTCCAATGATTCCTCTATACTTCATTTTTTCAAGTGTTTATCAAATTTCATCCACAAAAATTATAATATTGGATCTCAGGGGAGTTAATTAAGTCATATAGTTTTCAAGTCCAAATATCTTATACAAATCAAGTATCTACACGAAATGGTATAACAAATTTTGAAAATATTTCTGATAGATTTAAAATTCTAAAAAATAGTTTAACTCAGCCATCAACGTCATTTCAAATTCCTTTTTAATAATATTTGAAAAATAATTGATTAAATATTGATTTGAAGATCTAAAAATAATATCATCTATATATATTTATACTAACAAAATATCTGATGTTGAAGTTTTCTATAATAATATAGGGTCTTCCATTCCTATTGTAAAACCATTTGATAAAACAAAAGATGTTAATATTTAGTACCATTCCCTTGTCGATTTATTAAGTCTATAAATATATTTGGAATGTTTAAAAACTAAATTTTAAAATTGAGGGTCCTCCAAACAAGCAGGTTGTTCTAAAAAACTCCATCCATTAAAAAAGATAGACTTAATATCTATCTAATATAATTTAATATTTATATAAGATTAATATGATAGAAGGATTATAACCGCTTCTATCCTAGGTACTAGAGAAAAGATTTCCACATAATTTATTTCATCTTATTTATTGTATCTTAGGAAAAAAATATAGACTTATTTCTACTTATTACATCCTGATTGTTTCTAAATCCCAAATTTTTCAAATCATGGGATAAGTAGAGGTTCATTCTAATAATTATCAAATATTTGTTTTTGGTTTAATTATTATTACATGGCCAAGATCTTTCATTAATATGATGAATATTGTTTTACAGATTTGGGTTCCAGTTGGGAAAATAATGTAATGAATTCAACCATATTTTCTATGTTTCTTATTTTACTTAGTTCATAATCTAAGTTTATTAAAAAAAATCTAGAGTATAGACTTTGTGATTTCTAGTTATTCTAGGAAACACAATTTTGGGTTCAGTAGTTTCAACCATTATTTTTTTGTTTTTTAAAGTTATAATGTTCTGAAACCTCTTTGTTGTTGTTGTTAAAGAGTGGTTTAGGTCTAATATCCTTGATTGAATCACTTTGTTTGTCATTTTGAATCATTTTGAGATCAAAGGGAAAAAATTCATCAAAAATAAGGATAGATTATTAATCAATATTATTTGACCTTTGTTGAAATGTATTTAGGCTTTCGATATAGTAGAGTAACCTAGTAAGATACCTTCATTAACTTTTGGATTAAAAATTCCAAAATTTTCCTGGGTGTTCAAGACATAAACAATGTTTCCAAATACTTCAAAGTACCGTACCTCTGGTTTTTTATTATTCCATAAATCATAGGGTGTTTTTTAATGTAGATATTATTAGTACTCTAGTAATGACGTAACTTGTGGTGTTGATATAATTAGCCTAGAAACAAGTGGGCATGTTATATTAATACAACATAGTCTTTTAAATTTATCCCAAATAATTTTTACTCAATTTAATAGAACCATTTTCTTAAGATTCCACAGGGGCAAAGAATTTATATTTGATTCCCTTCATAGATTAATAATGACTAAAATTATGATTCTCATATTTTCTTCCCTTATCACTTCTTAAAATTATGATTTTAACATCCTTTTAATTTTTCAAAAGCTTTTAGAAATAAATAAATAAAGAACACTCCACACTATCAATTCCGAAAACTTAAACCCATGTAAATCATAGAAAATCATCAACAAACACATAAAATATTGATTTTACTGATGGAATTATTATTATAGTATGTCCAAACAAATCCATATGGATAAGATCAAGTGGTCTAGATGAAGAAACCTATTTATTTGTGTTAAAATATTAATTCTATTTCGTTCAAAATTGGAAGGCATCACATTGCTTCTATTTGTATAATTTATATTTTGAAAGTTAGAAATAAAATTTACTTTAGAAAACATTCTTAGAGAATAACCATTTTAATTCACAAGCCTTTGAGGCAAAATCAATGATTTATAAATTCCAAAATTGAAACAGATTAGGTTTTTTATACACATAGAATTAAGAGCTTTTTTATAAAAATTATCTTTCATAGGATCTATAAATACAAGAAAAATGACTTTGAAAACTAGACTGTATTTTTTAGAAAAATAAATAGAAAATAAATCATTAGAAAGATTATATATACTTATCATATTGTGCTTCAATACGTCAACATAAATAACTATGATGATGAGAATAGACTGAGGATTTCCAAGATATCTAATTGAAACTATTATTCTATATTCATTTTCACCAATTGTGACATAACCTCCATAATTTTTGGGAAGTTAAGGAAAATTTGATAAGCCACCACCCATATGTCTTGAAACATTATATTCCATAAACAATTTTTAATGTGGTTTATTCGCTACAGTGAAAAATCACACACAATAATTATTTGGTACCATAGCTCTATTGATTATAGACTTATTATCTATAAGAGATATAGGTGTCCAATTTTTTTCTTTTCATTCAAAAAACAGGGAAACTTGTTTTGAAAATTTATTTGAAATAAAATAATTTGTTAGTCCAATAATTTGAGGTTTTTTTAAATGATATATTTTATTATAATATCATTCATTACCATAATTAAAATAAAGATGTTAAAAATTGTTCATGGAAGGGGGGAAAATAGTTTTAGTTGAAATTGGGATATCTAGACTGAATGATTATTCAAAAATTTTCATTTAGAATTTTATTTTGGCCAGGACTTTTATATAGATAATATTTACCTTTAGTAATGAATAATAAAAAATATTTTCAATTTTTAACTTCCTTCTATGGGTTATATATTATTTTATCTTGTTCCTTATTTGAGGTAGTGGACTTTTATATTTTATTTTTAACTCTAAAATATATTTATATAGGTCCTCATATTCAACAAAAATATTATTGTAATAATTTACAATGGCCTTGTATTTATTTTCAATGATTTCATATTTTGTTTCCAACAAGATAAAAAACTCAATTAATTATCTATATGATTAGTTTTTATTTTATGTTTCATGATCATGATTTTAAGAGTAGTAATAATATACCAGAATCGAGGGTGACATAAAACAAATATTGGCCTTTTTGTTAATATATTCATCTTTTGATTTCAATTATCTCAACTCGCTATATCCTTTAGAAGAACTCTAGTGAGATTTATTGGATTTCTTGGATTTTATCTTATAACCAGCCTTCTTGAAGTATTTATTGTCTATTTGTTTTATCCATAATGTATGGATAATCACACTTGATGTGTTCAATATTCATCCACTCATAAATTCTTGACTATTCATTATTTTCACCATTTTTATTATACTTTATGAATGGTCTTCTGTATCCTCTTCTATTGTTGTATAATTTATTTTATTTTTTAACAATTTGAAAAAGAATGTTATTTGATCCGGAATTTCTATAGGAGTCTCATTTTTCATATTTTTCATATAATTATTCACTTTTATTCTTCTTTTTCAACTTTGGAAGTAGAAACAATCAAGGTATAACCTTATATCATGATCATATTATTATCTCCAAACTCTAGTTTACATTTTAAATTAAAACATAATGAGAGTTCTGATGAGATATTTTATCTTGCGGGCCTTGAAATTTGTAGATTATCTATTATCAATTGAGATTCTACTGCACATGGGTGTGATTCTATGATAACATTAAATATTTTTTAGGCTCATTGATATGTGTTCTAAGAGAATCAATGTTATTTACTATCTTAATGATCCATCTATTTACTTGATTAATTATCATTACATCATTATTTTTGAATGTGTTGAACCTATGCTTTGTTGTATAATATCTAATATCTTTCACATTGTCTTTACCATCATATTAAACCAAGGTAGTGGTCCACATTTCATTTGATTTTTGAAATTGATAATCTTTGTTGAACACAACTAGTTCTAACCCTCACATTATAACATTAATTTATTTCATGTTTAGATCATGATCTATTTCAAATGTATCATCTAATGTAATAATTTCTATCATAGGAATTGAATAGGGATTTTTACTTTTAAATAAACATTAAAACCATTATTTTCTAGATATATGGACATATTAGCTTTCTATAAACATCATGTTCTATCAGGTATCCTTGGGCCTCTCTTCACATCTAGTTTTTAATTATTCTCATAAAACAAAATCTTCTCCAAATGTACTAAACTCTAAAACATTAATCTAATAGCACTATTATAAGAATCATGGACATAAATTCTATGTGTGGTCGTCTAAAAATATTCCACAATATATTTACCAATTAGATTGGATTGGTATAACCCTGATCTTCCACAAGAAATAGGAACATATATATGTATGGTTGAAAACCAATCGGGGAAATATAATATAATGTCATACCTTCAACCACCAATTTTTCCTTGTGATATGGGGGAAATATAGGTTGAGAATTGAGTAATAACAATTATAGAAAGGATCATCATTGAGCCCTATAAATATAATAGCTGCACTCAATGGGCCCACTGAATTACGTAAAGGTTTGGTCCAAAACCTAAAACATACTCATAGTCATGTTGGTTTGCACATACTTGTCAAAATATAAGAACATTTGTTGCATACATCCAATCCATATCATGTTAAACTCTATAACCCCATGGTTAATGCAATGCGGCCTGAAACTGCTGCAATCAAATGACCACGCCAATTGTCATTAAACTACATGTTGACCATAATTTCCAATACACCTAAAATTTTACTCCTCCTATACACATTTCATGATGTAAAACAATTAAGTATTTTAGGCCCTTATATGAGAGTAAATCTTCACCCTTTGGTTTTCGAAACCCACTGCACCACATGAGTTCCTTAACAACCTCTTGGAAACCAGGATGAAAACCCCTTGCTGAGCGAGTCTTGTTCTTTATCAGACTGATATACCAACCTAATCTGCTCAGAACCTTGGTGATTTACTCCTAATAATGTTGAACTATATCCGAAAATTAAATTATTTAACCCCATGTTTCATGTCTTCCTTGATTTTTATCCCCAATTTCTTCCATATCTGAAGGCCCCCTAGCCCTAATGGGTTTTGGGAAGAATGTATTACCCCCATTTCAGGAACACAACCTAAATGACATTAGATGATAGTTTTATAGGTATTGTATTTTGAACATGATCAATAGTCAACACTCAATCATGTTTCCATTCTCTTGGAGGTATAATAGTGGACTCAATATTTTTTACATGGTGAACTATTATCCGCTATCAGTTTGTTTCTCACAAATATATTCAAAATCACTGATATGTAAATTCAAATCCTCTATATCTCCATTTTTGGGGTAGAATAAATTTCACCTAGGGTTACCCCACTCATATACCTATTAATATTGGGAATGTATATCCGTTTTTTGAGTTCCCCTCTCTAAATAAGACTTTCCTTGTCTCAATTATCCCAATAAAAGATGGATCATTCGTCCCACTCCCCTTGGTCTGGAACACTCATATAAAAAGTGGTATTCTATTTAAATTTTTTCTCACATCGATCATGACTCACATGGGAATAGTGGTTTATAGTTGGTTTTCTTATATGTATGATTTAGACTCAATAAAAAAGATATATGTACAATAGATATTAAAATAAATATATTTGAAGTCCTTTGGAGGATGGTCATCAACAGTCAGGATCCTCCCATTTCATTCAACAAAAAAAAGCACCCTACATCTCAACCTAGGGAAAAACTACTCCAGTTGGACCAATGTATTCAGGGTGACCTTGGGGGCCCACTAAAACTCATCCATAACTTTCGATTCCTCTTTAGCATTTGGACAAACCTAATCATCTTAGATCAGGACTCGACACTATTTTTCCTTCATTCCTCTACTAAGGAGGATACCTTCATTTCTTCAGCCTCAAACACCACCATAGGCATTGTAAAATGATTTTTAATCTATCTACAAATTAAATAATTTCCTAGAGTTTCGGTGCATACCCCTCTACCTGACTAAGATCTTATTCAGCTTCATAGAGGGTTTGGGTTACAACTAAATGTTACACATAACAGGTAGTGTTGAAGTCCTACTACTCAATCCACATCATCTCAAAAATAAAATATCGTACAAGACCATGATGTCCATCAGTGGATACCCATATATTCCCTAAATTCACAAGCCAATGATGATGGGACCCCTTTTGGGATAGAAGTTCATCCCATGGGGTGGGGTAATGAAATTATACACATTCCTCCATTTCTTTTGTTGAATTATTCAGTTTTACTAGACCAAATCTAAGTCATAATCATTGAAATATTTAGTGGGTATATGCTCATATGGTAGGATGGAATAAAAAATATCTTCACTAAGATATACATCAGGTATCCTTTTAGATGGAATGAGGTCTATATTTAGTGGGAGTTTGGACACTCCTAGAACTGCCATCTTTTCAACCTCCTCTCTGTGTGTTTCAATAAAAACATGCTCTCCTCTTGAAGTAATGATGGTAGCCACAATAGTTTCTGATTTATTGGATACAAAAACTATATTAATGACAATGGATTCCATTTTAGTTGAGTCCTTAACCTATGAATGCACTAAAATAGGTTTTTGAACCTCCCAGATATCCTCCTCGACTATCCTCGTTGATACCAGCAATTCAGTTATTGCAACCTTGCCTAAAATCCCCACTAGTATGAGTATTTCCACTACTGGAGGGGCCCCAAATGTATTTTTCATTTCAATAAAGTGGTTTAATTAGAAAAACACATTTTTTCACAAGTATATATTTCAGATATATCCATAGGCCAAAACCATGGAAATAGGGGTCCAAACAGTTGCAATATGATATAACCATAGTCTTACCTATCAGTGGAACATATTGGCATGACTATAGAAAAATGATATAGCAACGATTTTAAGGAGATATTTCCCTGGATACCACCATGTATATAAGTATACATACATGATGGAAAATTTTTGCAATAGATAATGAAAACCATGTCTACATATTTAAAATAAATTGATCCATGTCAGATTTGATCTCCTTACCTCCACTATCACGGACTTGAAAAAATTCAACTACACTACAGATATCATTTGATATATATAAATATATCATTATGAATCGTGGTAACATAAGACAATCGTGTGGATATAGCGATTCACTTTATTTTCCTATATGATGTTTTTCTATGTGATAAGGCAGGAAACCTAATGTAACAGTTCTATGAAACCATGTCCATAGGTAGAGTCTATTTTAACTAATTTAAATAACCATGGAATTAGACATTAAATATACACCATATAGCCATTTTTTAAGGAAACCTTGGAAATATTTTTTAGTTTGTAGCCATGGTTTAGACAAAACATTGGCTATATCCTTCATATAGATACATATTGCCTTGGTTTTCCAAAACTGTGGTTATAGGTCTATGGATATAGCATGTTTTTCTAGTATTGTGCGAGAGTAAAATAATACGTAGATGTGAATAGGAATATGGATTACAAGAAGCATAAATACTGGCCAAAAGTTCATGGATATTCATTGAAATACCTTTCAAGATTTGACTAGTAGAAGATACTCTAAAACACTAGCTCTATTTAAAATAATGAAAAAAATTCATAATATTTAGAATTAAAATACTTGAGTTTAGTATGTATAAGAGAGGATTGAAGAAAATCATGTGATGCTTGGTTCATTTGATCTACCACCATAGTCATATTTATTTCCTCTACAATATATGGTTGTCTATGTATGACCATAGTGTCAGCAGGAGGGACTGAACCTACCCATTCTTATTTATGATATTACAAGTCATCCTCTAGATATCCATTATATATCTCCATATACTCTGTATCTGATTATCTCTACACGCCAAGGGATAAAATTATCTAACAACAAGGAATGAAAATGGGTGTGAATTAGCAAGAAGGTAAAAGATTTAACTAATATACAGCAGGTTATCCATCTTTGGAGAAGTCAAAAAAGTAATCACTCCGCCTGGATTTCTCTTCAGTGAAACCCTCCTGATCGTTCATGCATGCAATTGATTTATCCCTGAGGAGGTCTATAAAGGATGAAAAATGTATAATTATTGTCACTCGCTCTATCATGTTTCATGCCACACCATGAGAGTGGACCATTTACTGATGATTTTTAGGGTATTACAATGCCTCAACCTGGGGATCATGGAAACCGAGCGTGGAATTTCCCATACTAATAAGGCGAAGCCCCTCATCTTGATGATGCATCCACTTCGCACAGACAGAGTTTAATTTCCTAAACATCTCCTAGATCCAACTAGACTCAAGGAAGTAATTAGGAAAAATAGTATCTTTATCCTGAGAAAACATTCTTAGGACCTCAATATGTTCCCTAAAAACCAACATGTCTAGTATACCATATATCTAAGGTTGTATTTCAATGATTTATGGGCCTACCAATCCCCCCCCCCAAATATCTACAACCAGTTGTCTTCTAATCAAGATAGCTCTTCCTCCTCTACGTTCTCCCCTGGACATATCATACCCCTAATATTGAGGCTATGAGACTCCATATTAAATGTATTCTTGAAGAAATTGATTACAAAACATATTGAAAGGGTACACACACTCTTATCTCTGTGCGTATTCCTGGCAGAGCACGTATGGGGAACTGGTTGGTGGAAACATCTTCCTCCGCCTTCCTTCCTATCATAAAAAAATAAACCATGTTCTTTTGGAGACTAGAGGATGGAATTATGACTGCAGTCCAGTGCATACCTATGAGATCATCTTATGAAAATAGTAGAAATGACTGAAAAACTAGCCAAGGGTGTATGGTTTAAAAATGACCCTCCAATCAATCATTTCTAATAGTACTCCACCTCAAAAGCTAGGTTGTACGACATCTAATCCAATAACCCTATAACAACATATTTAATATGCCCTTTTGGTATAGGGAATGGTTGAAATATGAAATTCTCCCACAAATTGGTATTTATGAGAATATAAAATATCCCCATTAGTATAGGGTGACACCCAAAAATGTTTATAATCAATGGATGTAAGTCTGTATTGGGATATAACATTGTATTTGGGTATTTATACCCTCCTATGTGAGCAGTGACCCAACCATATAGGAAATGGAAGAAGATATAAACATGATGATGGTTTTTCCTATATTTTATGTTCCAAATTACTCTATATAAATTTTCAACCACCGTAACCATTAGATAGATGTGAGGCCCTATCAAAATCATTGCTACCATGATTAATGTGATCGACTAGACACACTTAGGAATGATGTCGACATGAATTATCCATCTATAAATGAGAACCCAAATGAACAATCCAATATGAAAACGTGAGCAACGATATTCAATCTATAATACTATAGATGTTTGTAAATCACCAATTAAATCCTCCAGTATTAGTTCCCCTTCCCTTATTATTACTCTATTAGACATTGGTGGGGTCTCCATCATAGAATGTTCTTAGGAGAATTCAGAAATAAGCTAAACCATTTCTTTAAAGGGACAAACTTCATCCTAATATTAAACTTATTAACCCATTTCAGTAGTCCTAAAAACACATTTTTACTGTTGAAATATTTTACTAGTCATACCACGTGTCCTCTTTGGGGAGAAAGTCATCATACAATTTCCCTTGGATGATAATCCCAACAATTGTGTAGAGAACTGATAGGCTGACGCTAACCTCCCCATGATAAAAAAATAAGGTACTGGTCTCTGAAAACCACATTCCTTGTAATTCAGGCATGACATCCATGTAGAAATAGATATAAAACTATGAGGTCTATGCCAATTTATACATCCTAACTCTATTCAGCTCTACCAAAAATTCATTACCTGATTGGAACACCAATATTTCAAGGATCATTCATCCCTGAAATTTCCATCCTTTTGTAAATCTAATTCATAAATCCATCCCAAGAGTACGTGTTTCTGCCTGACCATCATTGAAGATGATCACACGCTGTGGGGTC
The DNA here is from genome assembly GCA_963277665.1 of Viscum album. NCBI lineage: Eukaryota > Viridiplantae > Streptophyta > Magnoliopsida > Santalales > Viscaceae > Viscum > Viscum album. The sequence continues at coordinate 79,590,772 of OY728139.1, forward strand.
TTTTTTCCACTTCAAAAAGAACAACCCCATTAACAGTTGTCACATGGTTCTATAGAGAATACATTGTTTTTGGGGTGTGTACCTTCATGCAGCGACTATATGGATCCCTGTTCCATTTTCATATTCCTAGTAAACTCTAAAAATATTAGGTGGGAATATCTTGGTCAAAATTTTGGATGAAGACATCATCCTTATGTAAAAATCTATATAGTGGTTTCCTTATTCAAATCAAATAATCCAGCAACTCCGTTGTCAAAAACAGGAAAAGGGTGACATGATCAAAAGTGGCATGGCGTCTCTATGAAATCAATATATTTCCATCAATCTCCTTCCACCTAGAAAAATCGGCCTCCGTAAATTTTATGGAAATCATGATGAATTTTAAAAATTTCAGAATGGGTGTTCACAAAAGGAACATTATGAATGGTTCATCATTCAAAAAATATGAGGTTCATGAAAAAATTACCATTTATAAAACCATTCAAAAAATAGTCTTCATGGTGGATGAGATGTTTTGTGAGGGCTGAGGTTTGGGAACATGGATTTTCTAGGAAGGTGTTAATTGTTTTGAAAATAGAGGCACATAAAATCATATGGAAAAGATTTTGGTCCCATATGAGGCCCACCCCCTATTTTTATGTCTAGGGTAGACCTTAGTTTTTGGAATAGTGTTCCCAAATTGTGGGTTTTCATTGTTATTTCCTCTTCACATAATAATCCTACCCCCTTCCAATATAAGTTCAAATAATGAGTGGGTCATTTGTTGATATTGAAAAACACTAATTATAGGAGATTTTGAGGAATACACTGACATTATGAGGATAATATGGGATAAAAAAGGATAAAAATACAATAAATGGAACATATTTGGAATGGTATTACGGGAACCACAATAAATAATCTCACAGAAATTATGGTAACCTTTGTGTAATGTGTGTCTGCATGTGGAAGTCTCCAACCAATTCCAAAGATCACCTATTTCACAATGTACCTACCAAATTCTATCTTGTATAAAATATACCATCATAACCCTGTAGTCCTGAAAAATACCTCCCTTCACCCTACATGTAATTTGATGTATCCATTCGACTTATTCTAGAAGCATTGAATTTTTTAAACTTCATCCTTTATAAGGAAATGTGATGATGAATTCCTAAAGGTATCCATATTCTTAAAAATTCCTCCCATGGGATCTCATGAATTTCATATCGTGTTAGAGATGAATTTTTAAGTGTTTCCAACTTTCCTGTTTAATGAAATACACTCACACTTCCGAGGGTTTTGTTAGATAAATATCCTACATGAATCCTTCTCCATGGGAACCAAAATGTCATTTCATGACAGGGAGAGCATGCATTGAAAATTACATAACCTAATGAGACCCATGACCTTTATGATCACCCTGGCCATCATGAACCCCCTAAACAAAAAAAAATCTTTCTTTACAGACACTTACTTGATTCCTACTTTTAGAAGACCCACCATCAAGAATGTTTTGTACCTAGTGGCCATATACCCATATGAACCTTGTTTATTCATGCCCGAACATTTACACTATCAGTATCATCAACCATTTTTTCCATCCTCTTCACTCAACTTATAGAATATATTATTATATTTCCTCTTTCTCCTAAACATAGGAACTCTAATTTCATAGTATCTTTTATCCGCCCCACTATGGTAGTTTTTATTGAAAATGTTATACAAAGTCATGTGGATAATATACACTTAAGCCCCATAAGTTTCATAATAAAGTGAAATAGATCACCTTTCTCATTATAGAGGTCTAATTTCATATCCTACTCTCCTACTCGAAATTTATCTCCCTAGGATTGGGCACTCCAATGTCTGAACAATAGTTTAGTGAACTACATAGCCTAATATCCTATTATTATAACCTAAAACTACACTACAACATCATAAGCACATGATGCTAAATTGTATCCCTACCCAATGCGATGAATATAGGATTCCCTATGTATAATTGGCATGGGATGAAACATAACCTTTTACCCTATGATATGAACATAGGATACCCCATATATGAGTCCGATGGGATGAAAGTGGGATTTCCATATATTTAATCCCCATACCATCCCATGTTCTTCCTTCTTCTATGATGTAGGATTCAATACTGCATGATATTAAACTGCACAAAGTGTTCTTTTCGCATGATATTAAATTGTGCACTCAATTTTTTTTTCCACTATCACCTAATAAAGGCTATGTAGGATGCCTCTATGAGTTCAAATCATGAAACACATCTGATTCATCACCAAGGTTCAATATCCATTCCACAAAACTTATATTAAACATTTATGTTTTTTCTATTAGAATTTGGAAACTCTAAGCTACAGTCATTCCCCAAGGTTCACACACATCCCCACAATCCTTTACCCACAAGATATTGAACATGTGATTAACCTATCCATAGAAGACTTTAAACCTCTGATTAACATGCCCCCACATAATGGTAGACCTGTGACCAACCTATCCCTATAAGACACTAAACCTATGAATGAATTTCCCCCATAATACATTAAACATGTTACCATCCTATCCTCAAAAGTTATTAAACATTTTACAAACCAACCTTAAAATATGTTCGAAAATGTGACCAGTATATCCCTAGAGATGTTATGTAATGCCCCGACCCTAGTTACCCAGAGTCGGTGCATTATTAAATAACATTGGCATGATCAGAAAAGATCAAGTCTCAAAAGATAGATTAGTTTAGTAGCCTTAGAATCACTAGATACATTGATAATGTTTACATTACATCATAAAGTGAAAATTCCAACAATATAGTCTCCATATTCCACACTCATATACCCTCATACAATCCCTGCAGGTCATTCATAAAATACATCTTCACATCCTAGGAAAAATAAAACATAGAAATAAGTGAGCTCAAATTCCAAGTAAGGATAACAAAATAGCATAAATTTTCATAAATAAGCATTAACATTTAAGGCAATGTATAACTAAAAAAAAGCCTTATAAACTTGAACTTCAGCATAGTATGCTTGAAATAACATGAAATAATTCCATTTACTTATTCATGTGGATATTCTACTAGTCGATTAATCACATTTAATATCAATAACCACTTTCATAATGATAGAATTCATATTTCCAGACTATCATAACCACATAGTCAAGGCCTTGTGCCATGAATACAAATAAGATTTTGTCAATGACTTATGCCAAGACACTAGATTGTCTCATGAGACCTACCGATGCATCGAGGAGCTATAGTGGGCTCCACCCATCACTTACTAAGTCCAATGCATTCCTTATATGAACATGTTTTAACATAACATAAATATTCATATTAAAACTAGCATACTGAATGTAAATACTTTCTCCAAAAACCATAAATTGTATAAAAATAACACATCCACATCCAAACATATCAAAAAACCTTCAATACAATATGGAAGTTTTTTATCATCATAAATCAACTTCAAATAAGCTTAAAATCCATCAAAGGATGATGACAGAGATGAAATCAAAACTATTTGAGAGAAATATTTCCTTTTTGGAAATCATTTAAAAGTCACATAATTATAAAATAAAAAATTTACATTTAAAATATTCTTATAAGCTTGTAAGGTAAGCTTCAAAGATTTTACAACGGTGGAAAATAGTTGCACCCGTCCTATAAGTTAAAAAATATATTCTTACCTTAATTTGTCATAAATATTAAAAAGGTCCTTGTTTGGAAAATGACATAAAGATTCCATTATAAACTTCTTATAAAAAGTAAAACAAGGGTATAAATAAATTTAATCCATATTCTGTAAAATAGTAAGAATTTTTTGAAATACATTTATAAGAAACATTGATGTGGATGATAAAGAGGTCCCAGTAGGTAATTACGTATAAACAACCTCAGATAATGAAGAGATTTTGAAATAAACCCTTAAATTATACTTTTCCTTGTTTGATGGTATGTTAAACTCTTTTATAATAGTTAAAACATCGTTATTAAGTTATAAATGAACCATATACATAATTATGATATCATATATGATCTTCTATTAATACTTTGTTAGTTATATTTTAGTGTTATCGTCATTTCAGGTGTTAACTTACTCATTTTGTTTTATATATTTTGTTACATAAGTCATGTTTGTTATAGATAGGTTGTATCTTATGCATATCCAGAATGATATAAAGTTATTAAAAATTAGTTTTAATCATCAAATGAGAATTAGTCTTGAATGGATATGACGGGGAATGAATCTCATCGCATTCGTAGAGATGGTAGTCTGTACGTACATACAAGCGACAATATCATTCTTTTGATATTAAAAAAATATATAACTGGATGGTATATCATATATACATAATCATTATCATTTTATATTTGTTATTTACATTAATTACACATCATTATTATACCCATTTAAATAATAATATATTGAATAACAATTACACCACGATGTTGAGACGGTAAGCCGTACCTACGCATGTATGGTGACATGTCATTCAATGGATCGATATAATACTGAATATGGTTGTACCATATTTATAATAACATCACAGTATATAGAATATATTGGAGTTATCATTTTATAATGGAAATAACAAAGAAAGAAGAAGTTAAAGATGAAAGGAACTTGAAAGAGGGTGGTGAAAACATTACCTCTTTTCGGGTTCTTCTTTTTGTTTTGATCAAAAGGGCTCTTTAGGATGGCATTCTGACTAAAGGAAGGACTCTAGGATGAATGAAGGATATTTGAGAGGGTATTTGGGAAGAGTTTGGTCTATCAAAAAGGCTTTTAAGGTATGAATTTGAGAGAAGGGTGAGTGCCCTTTTATAAAAGGGGTGAGGGGCACCTTTGGAAACGCTAGAAATATTATTTTATAACAAATTCATATTCGATTTCTAATGAATCCAAAGTGGATTATTTAAATGTTAAGGTGGGGATGTGTTTAAATAATTTCAACCAATATATTTTATATAGGTTTGGGTCACTATATTAACCTTATCATTTATATTTAACTCTTAGTTAAATAGTTTGACATTTACCATGTCTCTTTGTATTTTTATATTATATAGTTAATTAACTTACTATATACCTCCATGAGTCCCCCATCATGTCCATTAATGATACACCTATCATCATATAAATCTCATGGCCGATCCTTAGATTTTTAGGAATTGAATATCAATTAATAATATAATATTTGTTTTAAAAAAAATTTATGTCAATTTTGACACTATTTGGTATTTGATTTTTCTGAAAATTATAACAGTGTGATTACTTCGAAATAATATAATTAAATAAATACTAACATGTCATATTAACCTATAAAATTAGTTTAATTCATAAAAATTCTGAAATTACATTTATTTGGATATTTATAATATCAATTATTTTAATATATCATTAATTATGTAATTACTGCATCACCATTGTGTCATAAATAAAATAAATTATTTGGTGTCTAAAAATTATAAATAAAATACCATTATGTAGGAAATCGTTTTATAATTCAAATTAAAATTTAAAATCTAATTTATCTTATGTATTACCTTATATTAAAAATGTTGAAGTAATTAAACCTTGATTTTAACTCTTTTAACTCATCTTTGAATTAAATAATAATAAATATCCTAATCTAATCCAAGTGGATATAAATGATAATATTTTATTCCTAAGGTTGTTTATGGTTGAGAAAAACATGTCTGATAGAATTAGGACATGTGTTAAGGTAATATTAATATCATTTTTATATTTAATTACTCTATTTACTTTTAACCGTGGTAAGTATATGTAAAAAGTTACTATTCACCAGAAATTGTTTTAAACTTATTGAACCACATTTTACTCCTTGATATTAACCATGTCCTTCAGATTTTCTAAATTCTACTCACAGAAGCATTAAAATTATGTATTATGTGAATTTGCATATTCTCATAGGAGGTGGGTAAAAGATGGTGAAAATTTCAATAAATATTTTATATATCTAAAATTATTCTAAACTAACTCGAATTAATTACATTGAACATATAGAGATATTATGTATCTATTTTGACCATAATTAAATTTAAATAAAATAAATAATTATTTAAATAAAAATTCGGTTTTAAACTATAACTCAGTGTTTTTGCACTATTCATCAAAAATTGAATGTTTTCAGAAATATACCAAAAATTCACCCTAAGATAATTTATATATTACGAAACCAATAATTAATTCCATTGTGAAAGATAAAATTTATAAAATTTCAAAAAGTGGGTATTACTATTCAAAACGACTTGTTTGATTGGTTATGGTGTGTGTTAGAACTCGAAGTTGCGTACAACACATGCTACTGTATTATTCAATGGGAAGTGTATCGCGGATGCTTGGGGTGTTAAATTCTCCCCTACTTAAAATAATTTAGTCCTCTAAATTTCTAGAATACTACATCATGAAAATACTTAGGTGGTTCTTCATCATATGTTCCTCGGGTTCCGACGTTGCCTCTTCCATCTTATGGTTTCTCCATAAAACTTTTACCAGATGAGTCGTCCGATTTCTCAGCACTTGTTCTCTGGTATCAAGAATCATGACGGGCACTTCACAATAAGACAGGTCGGGTTCCAGTTCGAATTTCTCGTAAGCAAGTACATACGTTGGGCTAGGCATGTATTTTCTCAACAGTGATACATCGACACATCGTGAACTTTGGAGAGATTTGGCGGCATTTCCAAACGGTAAGCTACAACACCAATTCGTTCTAGAATTTCGAAAGGTCTGATGTACCTGGGACTCAATTTACCCTTCTTACCAAAACGTATAACTCCCTTCCACGGAGATACCTTCATGAAAACATGATCTCCTACATGAAATTACAAATCCTTCCATCGGTTATCGGCATAGCTCTTCTACCTACTTTGAGCTGCTTTGATGTGGTTTTGGATTACCTTTTCCTTTTCCATCGTTTCCTCCACTAGTTCTGGGCCTACAAGTTTTCTTTCACCAATGTAATCCCAAAAGGTTGGTGTGCGACATCTCTTTCCGTATAACGCTTCTTATGGAGCCATCCGAATACTTGAATGGAAGATATTGTTATAGGAAAATTCTAAAAGAGGTAAATATTGATCCCACATACCCTGAAAGTCAAGTGAGAAAGATATCAACATGTCTTCTATGGTTTGAATAGTCTGTTCTGATTGTCCATCTGTTTGAGGGTGGTAGGCAGTTCTCAAACGAAGTTCAGTATCCAAGGGCTTCTACAGACTCTTCCAAAATCATGAAGTAAAATTGGGATCACGATCAGAAACAATCAATAGAGGTACTCCATGAAGTCTCAAAACTTCATTAATATATAGCCTTGCTAGACGTTCAAGTGTTAAATCTTCCCTTATGGCAAGAAAATGTTCTGACTTGGTAAGACGATCAACAATGACCCATATTTCATCATTCCTTCTAGGAGTCTTTGGTAGCCCCAGGACAAAGTCCATCGTAATATTGTCCAATTTCCACTACGGTATGGGAAGAGGTTGCAATACTCCACCAGGTTGTTTCCTTCCATCTTTCACTTGTTGATAAACCATACATCTTGACCCAAAATCAGCAAACTCCCTCTTCATGTTTTCCCACCAAAAATGTTCCTTCAAGTCTCTATACATTTTGGTGCTCCCAGGGTTTATAGAGAAATTGGAGCTATGAGCATCGTCTAAAAATTACCTTTTCATATCAAGTATATCGGGAACACAAAGTGTTTTCCCAAATTTCAAAATTCCTTCTTCATACACAAAGTCTCTCAATATCCCATCATTCACAGCATTAATCTTCTTTTGAAATTCTTCATCATTGGTCTGAGAACTCTTAATCCATTCTAGTAAAGATGGTTTGAAAACCATTTGAAAAAGCATTGAGGTTTCACCTTCCATGGTTATTCCCATGTCTATCATCACTAGATCCATGAAAATTGGATCCATTTCAATTCTCATATTGTTCAAAACTCCATGATCTTTTTTTCTCAAAGCATCTACCACCTTATTTTCCTTCCTCAGGTGGAAGTGTATCGTGCAATCATAATCCTTGAGTAATTCAAGACATCTCCTTTGCCCCATGTTGAGTTATTTTTGTTAGAAAATATACTTCAAACACTTGTGATCAGTATAAATCTAATATTTTTCACCATCAAGGTAGTGTCTCCATATATTCAAAGAAAAGATTACAGCTGCTAACTTGAGATCATGAGTAGGATAGTTTTTCTCATGAATTTTCAACTGCCGAGATGCGTAGGCAAAAACCCTATCATTCTGCATAAGGACACAACCATGTTCTTTATTTGAAGAATCACTATAAATAAGAAACCCATCATTCTCTGATGGTAGAGTCAATATAAGAGAATTGACTAATATTCTCTTCAGTTCTTCAAAACATTCTTCACAATATTTTTTCCAAATAAATTTAATCCCTTTAAGTTTGAGCTCCGTTAATGGGTTAGCCAATCGGGAAACGTTCTGGACGAAACATCGATAATAACCTGCTAAACTAATAAAATTGTGTACCTTAGTTATACTCGTCAGTGCAGGCCATTCATGGATTGCCTTGGTCTTAGAAGGATCAATAGAGATTTCATATTTAGAGATAATATGGCCAAGAAAAGAAATCTCCTGAAGCCAAAATTCACACTTGCTAAACTTCCCATATAATTCATATCTTCTCACATTCTTCAGGATAATGCACAAGTGATTTTAATGTTCTTTGATTCTTTTGGAGTATACCAAAATATCATCAATAAATACCACCACAAAATCATTGAGATATTCCTTGAAAACACTATTCATTAGATCCATGAATACAGAGGGTGCATTAGTCAGCCCAAAAGGCATTATTGTAAACTTGTAATGCCCGCAGCTGATTCGAAACGCTGTCTTCCGAATGTCTTCATTCTTCACACACAACTGATGGTATCCAAATCGAAATTCAATCTTAGAAAATTATTGATCTCAATGCAGCTGGTCAAATAAATCATCAATGTGAGGTATATGATACTTTTTCATTATTGTTATAGCATTGATCTCCATGTAGTCGATACATAACCTCATAGATCCATCTTTCTTTTTAACAAAAAAGGCAGGGGATCCACATGGAGAAACACTAGGGCGAATAAATCCCTTTTTACTCAATTCCTCTAGTTTTTTATTTAGTTCAACTAATTCCACAGTGGCCATTCTATAGGGGTTCTTCGATATAGGACTTGAACCAAGAATTAAATCAATGGAAAACACAATTTCTCATTCTGGAGGATGTCCAGGTAAATCTTCTAGAAACACATCAACATATTCTCTCAAAGTTGGTACATCCTCTATTTGAAAATTCCTTTCTTTACCCACAGTTATTTCATACTCTTCCTCCCCAATTATTGAATTTAGTTGAGCTACTGGGGGTGGATCTAGGTAAGAATCAGGTGGTGACAGTTATTCTCTAAAGATAAGGTGTTCTTTATAATCATCATAAAACATTGTAACCTATTTCTTCTTACAATAAATCATCACATCATGGTCCAAAAGCTAATCCATACCATGGATTATATCAAACTCAACCATAGGAATGACCATGAGATCAGCAGATAAAGAACATTTGTATGACATAATGGGAATAGATCCATAGAACATTATAGCAATGATACTTCCCTTATGATTTTTAACTGAAAACTCCCTTTTTAAATCAAATTAAATATATCTAATTTGCATATAAAACTGGGAAGATATGAAACAATGTGATGATCCAGAATCAAATAATGCATTTTCTAAACATCAGGAAACCATTTAATTACTTGCCACCATGTCTTTCAGAGCTTCTACCTCAACAGTAGTGATAACATTGGCTTGGCCTTGATCCCTTGGACTTTTTTGAGGTATGTTCCTTTGATGATTATAAAATTTATTTGAATAATGTCCCGTCTCCCTACAGATGTAGAATTGAACATCAGTAGCTTCATTATTCCCCTTGCAATCACGAGCTTGGTGGCATTTTTCACCACACTTGTAACAGACTCCCATTCCCTTCAAGAAAGTACCACAGTGTTTCTTCCCAATTTTACTACAAGATGGATATTAAACTTTTCCTTTCTTCCCCTTATTTCCATTCCCAGATTGATCAACAGATCTCTTCTTCTCTTTCTTTTCTTTAAAGTCATAATACTTAGATAATTCTTTTTCTGTCTTGATAGCACATGAGACAATATCTTCGTACAACGAGAAGGTTTGTGAGACTAATGCTCGATGTTGAAATGGTTTTAAACCATCAAAGAAAAAACGAATCTTACTTCTTGGGTTACTTATATAATCTTTAGCATACCTTTCTAACCTAGTAAAGTTAGCAACATACTTTGCGACATTCTCGTCCTTCTTTTGTCATAGACATAGAAATTTATTTTCCATATCTGCTCGATGGTCATGAGGAAAGTATTTTTATAAAAACAGATCTTTGAACTCCCTCCATTCCATATTTGATACTTCATCATCTTCCTTCACGTTTTGAATCATTTACCACCATTGATCAGCATCTCTAGAGAGGCAGTAAACTACCATGATAACTTTTTCCCTTTCACTACTCCCCAAAGCCTGAAATATTTCCTCTAGGGAACTTATCCATTGCTCAGCTACCAATGGATTTGTATTCCCATTGAATGTTGGTGGTTTTTTCCTCATGAAGCAATCTAATATTTCTCCTCCATGCTATAGATCATTGTGCTTCATATGGGTAAGATTATGATTCATAACCTGAGTGAGTTTTCCCAGTACAATGATTAGATGATCAGCACCTATTGCATCACCATCTCCACTATAATTATCTTGAGCAGGAGGGAAATCCCTACATGGAGTTTGTGCATTGATATAGTTTCCATTTCTTCCACTAGGTTCCATTTCTAAACAATTGCATAAACTAGATCAGTTTAAGAATCAAAACACATAATTCAATACTTGTAAAACACTTAACATAAATTGAACTATTTATGGATATAATCCATAATCATAAAAAACTTTCTTTGAAGAATTATATACATATAAACCCTTCATAATAGTTTGTAAAGAAAATGACAATTATCCTAAGCATATCCCCCGGGAGTGTCATAACCAAGAGTACAGCAAGGCCCGTTGTCGTGCACCAGTTCCCATTCAAGTCAAGCTCAAAGTGGTGTTTTCAGGTTTTACCCCTAGGTACACATGTGTTATATCTGCATCTACCTTCTTGTATCTATATAGGGATTTATTTCTCGGAAAACTCACAAAATCTCTACAATACCAAAATTCTAATAAGTTCTTTTATACTAATCATCAAAGTCTATATTTGGTCTACGTTCTCTAATAAGAGTTTATCTAAATCTAGCTTCCATGATTTGTACTAAACTTTCTCTGATACAACTGTAATGCCCCGACTCCAGTTACCCTGAGTCGGTACATTATTACATGACATTGGCATGATCACAAAAGATCAATTCTTGAAAGACCGATTATTTTAGTAGCCTTGGAATCACTAGATAAATTCATAAAGTTTACATTACATCATAAAGTGAAAACTACAACAACATAGTCTCCATAGTCCACACTCATATCCCCTCATACTATCCCTGGAGGTCATTCATAAAATACTTCTTCACATCCTGGAAAAAATAAAACATAGAAAGGGGTGAACTCAAATGCCTAGTAAGGATAACAATATAGCGGAAATTTTAATAAATAAGCATACACATTTAAAGAAATGTATAACTAAAAAAATCCTTTAAAACTTGAACTTCATCATAATATGGAAGAAATAAAATGAAATAATTCCATTTACTTATTCACATGGATATTCTACTAGACGAATAATAACATGTAATATCAATAACCACTTTCATAATGATGGAATCCATAATGCCAGACTATCATAACCACATAGTCAAGGCCCTGTGCCATGACTACAAATAAGATTTTTCAAGGCCTTATGAAAAGACCCAAGTTTTTCTCATGAGACCTACCGATGCATCGAGGAGCTATATCGGGCTCCACCCGTCACTTACTAAGTCCAATGAATTCTTCATATAAACAGGTTTAAACATAACATGAACATTTATATTAAAACTAGCATACGAAATGTAAATACATTCTCCATAAACCGTGAATGGTATAAAAATGACACATCCATAGTCAAACATATCACAAAACCTTCAATACAATGTGGAAGTTTTGTATTATAATAAATCAACTTCAAATAAGCTTAAAATCCATCAAAGGATATTGACATAGATGAAATCAAAACTATTTGAGAGAAATATCGCATTTTTTGAAATAATTTAAAAGTCACATAATTATACAACAAAAAATTTACTTTGAAATTATTTTTATAACCTTTTAAGGGATTCTTCGATGATTTTACAATAGTGGAAAATAACCGCACCAGCCATATAAGATAAAAAAAGACATTCTTACCTTAATTTTTCATAAAGGTTAAAAAGGTCCTTGTTTGGTAAATGACGTAAATATTCTATTATAAAAATCATATAAAAAGTCAAAAAAGGGTATAAATGAATTTAACCCATATTCTTTTAAATATTAATAATGTTTTGAAATACATTTTTAAGATACATTAATGTGGATGATAAAGAGGTCCTAGTGGAAAATTACATATAAACAACCCTGGATAATGACGATATTGTGAAACAAACCTTTACCTTGTAATTTTCCTTGGTCGATGGTATGTTAAAATACTATATAATAGTTAAAAAATTGTTATTATGTTATAAAAGAACCATATACATAATTATGATATCATATATGATCTTCTATTAATTCTTTGTTAATAATATTTTTGTATTATCGTCGTTTTGGGTGTTAACTTACTCGTTTTCTTTTATATGTTTTGTTAATTAAGTCATGTTTGTTATGGATAGGATGTGTCTTATTATTATCTAGAATGATATAAAGTTCTTAAAAATTACTTTTAATCATCAAATGAGAATTAGTCTTGCATGGATACGATGGGGAATGAATCTCATCGCGTTCGTGGAGACGGTAGTCCGTACGTACGCACGAGCGGCAATATCATTCTTTTGATATTAAAATAATATATAATTGGATGGTATATCATATATAAAGAATCATTATGATGTAATATTTATTATTTACATTAATTATACATCATTATTATACTCATCCAAATAATAATATATTGAATAACAATTACACGACGACGGGGAGACGATAAGCCATACGTACGCACGTATGGTGACATGTCATTCAAAGGATGGATAGCATAATGAATATGGTTGTACCATATTTATAATAACATAACAGTATATAAAAGATAATGTAGTTATTATTTTAGAATGGAACTAACAATGAATGAAGAATTTGAAGAAGAAAGGAACTTGATAGAGGTTGGTGAAAACATTACCTCTTCTTCGGGTTCTTCCTTTTGATTTGATCAAAAGGGCTCCTTAGGTTTGCTTTATGACTAATGGAAGGCCACTAGGATGAAGGGAGGATATTTGAGAGTGTATTTTGGTAGATGTTGGCCGAGCCCAAAGGCTTCTAAGTTATGAATTTGAGAGAAGGGGGAGTGCCCTTTTATGAGAGGGGTGAGGGGCACCCTTAGAAAAGTTAGAAATAGTTTTTTATAATAAATTCATATTCGGTTTATAATGGCTCCAAAGTATATTATTTAAAGGTTAAGGTGTGGTGGGTCGAAATAAATTAAACCAACATATTTTAGATAGGTTTGTATAACTATATTAACCTTATAATTTAAATTTTACTCTTAGTAAAATAGTTTGACATTTACAATGTCTCTTTGTATTTTTATATTATATAGTTAATAAACTAACTATATACCTCCAAGTGACCCCCCAAGTGGTCCAATAATGATACAAATATCATTATATAAGTCTCTTTGCCGAACCGTACATTTTTAAGAATTTAATATCAATTAATAATATAATATTTGTTTTAAAAACTCTTTTATGTCAATTTTGACACCATTTGGTATTTGATTTTTGTGAAAATCATAAAAGCATGATTACTTCAACCAAACATAATTAAATCAATACTAACATGTCATATTAACCTATAAAATTAGTGTAATTCAAAAAAAAAGTCTCAACTTACATTTATTTGGATATTTATAATATCAAGTATATTAATATTTCTTTAATTTTTTAATTACTGGATAACCATTGTATCAAAAATAAATTAAATATTTAATGTCTAAATATTATAAATAAAATACCAACATGTAGGAAATAGTTTTATCTTTCTAATGAATATTTAAAATCGATTTTATCTTATGTATAACCCTATATTAAAAATGTTTTAGTAAATAAACCTTGATTTTCACTCTTTTAACTCTTCTATTAATTAAATAATAATAAATGTTCTAATCTAATCCAAGTGAACCTCAATAATAATATTTTATTTCTAAAGTTGTTTTTGGTCGAGATACACTCGTCTAATAGAATTAGGATATGTGTGCTGGTAATATTAATATCATATTTACCTTTAATTGCCCTATTTACTTTTAACCGTGGTAAATAAAACTAAAAAGTTACTATTCACAAAATTATTTTTATCTAATTGAACCACATTATACTCCTTGATATTAACCATGTCTCTCGGAGTTTTGAAATTTCACTCACAGAAGCAGCAAAATTATGTTTTATGTGAATTTGCAAATTCTCCTAGGAGGTGAGTAAAAGATGGTGAAAATTTCAATAAAATTTATATATATATATATATAATTATTCTAAAACAACTCCAATGCATTACATTGAACTTATATAGATATTATATATCTATTTTGGCCATAATTAAATTTAAATAAAATAAATAATTATTTAAATAAAAATTCGGTTTTAGACTATAACTCAATGTTTTTTCACTATTCATAAAAAATTGAATGTTTTCAGAAAAATACCAAATATTCACCCTTATATAATATCGATATTCCAAATCCAAAAATGAAGTCCATTTTGAAAGATAAAATTTATAAAATGTCAAAAAGTGTGTACTACTATTCATAACGGCTAGTTTGATTGGTTGTAGTGTGTGTTAGATCTCGATGTTGCGTACAACACATGCTACTGTATTATTCATAGGGAAGCGTACCATAGAAGCTTGGGGTGTTACAAGGTAAACCTGTGACCATCCAATCCCGACTTAATTTTTAGCATGTTACCATTTTCTCCCTAGAAGAAATTAATCCTTTTACTCACTTTTCCCATTATAGTTTAGATCTTTGGCCAACCTATCCCTGCAATACATTAAACCTGTGATCAATAAGTCCCCAAAATATGTTAATCTTGTGACCTAAAAGATGATTAAAAATATCTAACTCATGCAATTAACATGGGATTCCTGAGGTAAAAATAATCATAATTCTCATTCCCCAAGAAAAAAATTACCCAATGATGGAAATGGGATGCCATATGTTCTATTCTTAATAATTCCCATAAATTATATTCCCTTTACTTTGAAAGGGGAAGACTTTTCAGGTTCCCAACACAACCAACATCCACTAATGATTGAACATATCCAACAATACTATCATCAGAAACCGCATGTGGCTTCCCTATCATGATAAATGTAATATAATTAACCATAATCCACTTCAATATGGAGCTAGGAATGATCTTCATAACAATTAGTCAAATCTATGAGGATGATATGGACTGGGCAATGAGCTCCAAAGAGGAATCCGTGGAAGGTGGAAATGAAATTCCATCATACCCTTTTGATCAAGGAGAATACATCTCCAATAACGGTGATATATATAATATACCACGATTTTATAAACAAAGACTATGTTTGATAGCATAAAAGATATACAACACTGAGTGAAATAGAACTAATAAATAATATTATATGAGTGTTTTAACCAATCAATTAAATTGTATGGTATAAATATGTCTTTTTAAAAAAAAATACTAATAAATTTTTTAATCCATAAAAAATTATGTATTAATTCCAACAAGATAAGAAATAAATTAGTTTTTAAATTCATTTTACACATTAAAGTATGTTTTCTTCGAAAATGATTTTTATTTTTTCTTCCAGGAGTGAATATTATAATTTATTTTTGGATCTTTTAGATGATTTATTTGATAAAATTAATAAAAAAAATTAAATAAAAATAAAACATTGTCGTTTTGTGTAATTTTCCTCTTTTTCTGGAAAGATTGGTTTTCAAGTAAATATTGATAAATAATAATTATTTTGAAAACATCATTTTTTTAAAAGTATTTAAATATTAATGTTCTATTTGTAATTATTATTATAATTTAATTATTTAATTTTAACTTAAATTAAATCAATTATTTTTTAAAAAATTATTTTTAAACATTAATTTAGTGGAAAATATTCTATATTTAAAATGGAATTGTTTCTAAGAAACCATTATTATTTGTGCTTTGGATATTTAGTTTTAAATCATGTTTTATCAGTTTTATATTTTAAATTTTTAGAAATTTATTATATATTTAGAATAATTGAGTAACATTTGATAAATATGTCCCTTTTATTTTTTATTTTATATGAATAGTAACTGTAATAATTTCTTTAGCACATTAAAGGGAAAAATGAGTAATTAAGAATAAAAATAAAATGATAAGGATGATAAAATAATACTTAATTTTATATAGGGATTAAATTCCATCCATAATCATATAATATTTGGTTTAATGTCCTTATTTCCAATTATATGTGATTATAACCATTATAATAATTTATTTAACGAAAATTCAAAACCTCACACTCTTTGTTTAATAAATATGTTATTGTTTTCATTTAATAAATCAGAGAGTATGTTCAATTATAAATATTATTTTTACATATGAATTATTTATCTTTATCATGTTAATTTAATTAAAATATTCGTGAGTAAATAATTGTATTAAAATTTTACACATTTTTGACATAGTAATTATTATTTTGATAAAAAATAAATGATAATAAAAGTATTAAAATTTATATATTATGGGATAATTAATGTGATATATGAGTTTTATATATGAACATTACATGTTATATATGTTTAACAAAAATGTTTTTTTGAGCTTTAATTTTTCTCATGATGATATTAAAATCAATATAATGAATATTTATAAAACATGACATTAAAATTATATTATAACAAATTATATTTTATTAAATGATATAAAAAGTCTAAAAATATTATGTTCCAACAAGTGATTATGATCTGGTTTTTAATATCATTTATAATTCATTTATGGGCCGTTTTCCCAATTATAAAAAATATAGTAACCATATAATAGTAAATATTCTTATGGTCATGTTAAGTGTAAATGGGGTTAATGAGGGGTTAAAACCAAATCATGATTGTAAAATTGTAGTCCAAACATTCCTAATTTATATTTAATGAAATAATTTAGAACCACAAATGTCAAATATTATAAATTTATAATTTTGATTCCATTTGGAACTGATATTTTATTTATATTAATTTAATAGTTTGAGATATTCCAAGATTGACCATCCCCTATTTTGTATAAGGGAATCGCTTTTTCCCTTGACATCACACAAACAAAATAACTAATTTATCCAATGATAAAACATATCAATTACAAAAATCCCTACCCATATTTTAGATACCTTGTTTATGAAATAATACCTTCCATAATAGTCATTCGGTGTTAAGAAAATGAGGACATCTGAAGAAGAGGTATCATTCTTAACCGAGAACTTTGGTTTTAATTCATATTCAAGTTCCTTTAAATATTAATTTTCTAGGATTATATAAAAACATAACTATCCAAAATAATTTTATATGTTATTATATTAATTTAATAACTTATATCTATCTCAATCTTCCATTAAATAGGAAAGTAATTCACCGTCTGTGTGTACGGTGTACTACTACCTCACAGACTGATGTAATTCTTTTTCCATCACCACCTATCAAGGATGGTAATAATGATAGAATTAATGTTTATATATTATATTAATTAAATATCTTTCAATTTTAAAATATAAAATTTCATTTATATTATACATTTCAATTCACTGAAAAATGACAATGGCATTCATGCATGTGTGTGGTCTACCACCTCCAAGAAGAAGTTTGATTCATTTTTCATCACTACACTATATGAATTAAATATATAAGTATATTTGAAGACATAATATTTTATTTATGATTTAATTATGAATATGTAATGATAAAATAGTCCCTATGTTCTTTCCATACCGATCTCTAAAAAATATAAATGTTACTCATGTGTATGTTTGGACTACCATCTCTGTGATTGTAACATAGTTCAATTTTCATTAACATATTTAATTGTTGAATTTAATTTTATAATTTAATTATAAAAATGATAATTATTTCTTTATTATTATTATGAATTTTATATAACAATGAACCCCTTATCCATGGTCAACATACTGAATCTCTTTTTAAAATTACAAAATAAACATCCTCTAAATGCCCAAGGTGGACTTAACAGATTATGAAATTAAATGTCTCATTACATTAAATTAAATAAATTAAATTAATGTACTATAGATATGGGAATAAACCTATAAAATTTTTATATGATATAAACTAATATTTAGGTTTTTTATTGGAGGTAATGGGCATACAATGAATGTCTGGACTCAATATAAGGGATATTTATCTCAATTTTTTCCCGTGGGAGAGGTTCTTTTTAGAAAACTTGTCTATGTTGTGAAATTTTTAAACTAACCATGTATTTTATCAATATTGTAATGAAAATTATATGATATAATTATCCATATAATGTTATTTTTTATGGGACTTATGATTCAATTGTTATGGAAGTTGTAAGGGTTTTATGTTACAATCTCAATGTTTATAGTGATTGTTTATGATTATATTTACAATGATCAAATATTATTTTATGTATCTCATTAAAAATTATGGATTTTTTTCTCATATTATTATTTTCTAAAAATAAATGTTTCCTTTAATTTTCTTAACCATATGTAATTAATACAACAAAAATATGTTATTATTTAAAACAGACATTATTTATCACTTTGGTCGAAATGAATTTTCCTCCATTTCCATGTTTTTATAAAAAGTCATATTTTTTACTATTATTCATTGATTTATTAAAGACATATTTAACCATGTTTGACTTTTGATATACTATTTTTAATGAGATCTTTTTTTCATTTTCTAGATGAGGTACTTTGTGACATTTCCAAAAAAAATTATAGAAGTATTCTTTTAAAACCAATATAGTAAGAATGATTATACCCATTGTCATGACCACTCAATGATTTGAATCATACTCTACAATTTTACGCGGTTCTTTTTGAATAAAATTTCTTCCTTTTTAATTATATAGTGTTTATGAAATATGATATTTCAAAAATGGAAATCTTGTTGTACTCAATATTTTTTATTTATTTTTTATTGGTATCTCTATTCATCAATGTTAAAAAACCCCTGATTTCAATTGTTCATTTCTGGGGACATGATCTAACGATATAATATTTATTATTTACCTAGATGGTTTATGTTTTTGATGAGAACATGTTTTGAGAACCATTTCATTACCATAGGTAATAATATGATAAAAAAATTATGAAATTCATTTATTTTCCATGGGTTATTATATGATGAAATGTTAATGAAACACAATTATTTTCCATGGGGTATTTTATGATGAAATATTAATAATCCCATTTATTTTTCATGGTTACTCCATGATAAAATGATTCTAAACCCATTTATCTTCATTGGTTCTAATATTTTGAATGCTTTATGATTTTGTGACATACATATATATGATTTTCATTATGATATGGGTGGTACCTATATCTCCCTACAATACATTAGATAAAGAGTGATATCTCATGAGATAAATAGGAATTGAATAAAGAGTAAACCTAGTTATATAAGGTATTTTTCCCTTATGATGGTCTTTGGAGTGAACTTTGACTACAATGACAATTTTTGGAGTAAAATAATTCCACTATAATAGTCATTGGGATGATACCTAAATACTTAAGATATTATTTTATAGAATTATTTGTATTCCCCAAACTTATTTTTTATTCCAATATCATGATATCACATCTAATTTAGTCTGATTATTTTATGATTAATATATTATTAATTTTAATGTGTTATTTCATGACTCATGTTTATGATCTATGATATGTATGGTATGCTTTTAAAATGGTATGATGATGTTACCATACCATTATATTCATGTTATGCTTAAGGGAACATTAATATATCTTATTTTTACACTTACTAAGAACTTGAGATTACCCTTTATTATGATTTCATTTCTCTATGTTATGAATAATGATTCTA
This sequence comes from Viscum album, assembly GCA_963277665.1. Classification (NCBI taxonomy): domain Eukaryota; kingdom Viridiplantae; phylum Streptophyta; class Magnoliopsida; order Santalales; family Viscaceae; genus Viscum; species Viscum album. The sequence continues at coordinate 79,611,072 of OY728139.1, forward strand.
AATTAATTCAATTTATAATGGTTTCTTATGGGATGTATTTTACAGGATGTGTGGAAGACTTATCTGGGAATATGAAATGTTATGTTATATGAGGGATGATGTTTATTTTTATAAATTTTTTCTGTGTGAACCTAATTTGATAAGAGTTTATCCAAATTCTCTAAAAATATAAACCTAAATGGTCATTGGTAATGTAAATTATCTAATATTTTCATTTTATGTTTTGATATTTCGAAGTATGAAATTTGGTCACATTTATTGTTATCAATGATAGAAATGAGATTTTTATGTATTTTGCACCAGATCTAGGAGTATGATTCTTGGGATATCATAGTAGAGGCCTCCAACATTTATAAATAAAGAATATGGGGTAACCAAGTAGCCACCCTATAATAGGAGTGACCAAAATCATATAAGAAAACCACATGAGGATAGGCCAAGATATGAAATCATGACACGACACCAGATGTACTCCTTGAATTCAGAGCATTGGAAAACATAGTATTCATAAAAATGGTTATTTTATAAAATTTGATGACTGATTTCATGGTTTTATGGTTATGATAATCGTAGTTATTATTGTGATTTATTATGTATTAAATAATACTATAGAGTGTGAGTTTGAATTTAAATAGTGGTAATAAATAAACGATATATATGAAAACAAAATATAAAAGAATGAATTATTCCATTCATTGGTGTTCAAAAATAATGTGAAAAAAAAGAAATCATTTCCAATCTTATAAAAAGGAGAAGTAAAAAAAGATGGACTCCAAGGAAAATAGGCTCTCTATTCAGGGAGAATAGTTTTTATTCTACTAATTTAACCAAAATTATTAAAATTGTGGAAGATTCGTGAAAATATAGAAATTATAAATCCTTCATAGATAATGAAATAATTGATTATTTATATGTAAAAGTTTTTAAAAAATTATTTTTTAAATTTATAGGATGGTATTATAGTACTCAAAGGGAGATCCAATCTGTTTAGGAATGTTTAAATTATTTTAAAATCAGGAGTGTAGCAGAAGGTGTATTAATTATATAATTGTACTTTTTTAAAGGTTGGGGTCAAAGCCTAATTTATTATTAAAGCAAAGAAAACCTCTTTAACTGGGTAGAGGGAGACCCATTACATAGCTTGAAGTCCAAGTGGGAATGTATCCCATTACATAGCCCGTAGGCCAATTTTTTTGGCCCAAAGACCATTCTGTAAATAGTACTACTAAAGTATCTGCGCTTCTACAGAACTGCATGGTACCTACCACTGCTACAGTACGTTACCGCCGCTACAGTGCCCGCCGCTGCTACAGTACACTACAGTACTGCTATAGTACATGCGCCCAATGGGTTTTAGAAGTATGGGTGGAAATTGGAATTTTAAAAGTGACTTACATGGAATAGTTAAAGATTAAATAACAAATCAAATGTTTAGAGAGAATTAAATTAAATTTTTACCCTCTAAAAATAAAACTTCAATATGAGATTAAATCCATAAAAAAGTATTTTATAATAATGTGTGACTAGAATTTTGAATGAAAATTTAATTATATAATGATAAAGGGTCTTGAATATGATTTTATGTCCTTGAAAGAGAAAAAGGAATTTAAAAAGAAATGTTTTAAAACCCAAATAAATGGAGTATAGAAAAAAATAACATTTTTAATCAGTGAGGGAATTTTTTTTTTAATTCCTAAAATAATATTCATCATAGAAATTTTGAATTGATGTTATACTACTATGTAGTTTCTAGACATGACATTGATATGAGTATGAAAGGAAAACAAATTAACTGTGGGATAAAATCTATTGAATAATATCAATGGAATAAAAAATGTCTGATCTATAACTTTATTAAGAGATGTTTTACATGTATTAATCAGATACATAGGTTGAGTGACTTCATTCACAAAGATGATATTGATTCCATGAATCAAACCCCACATACCCATATTGAGGGAGTCCTATATGGAATGATAATGTATATTTTTAGTGAAAAAAATGGTTTAATGGTATTTGATTATTGTAAAAATGGAATATAATGAAATTATCATTATAAAAAATTTATTAAGTTTTTGTTGAAATGATCATATAGATAATGAAAAAATGTATAGAGGATGGAAAAAAATTATCCCTTCTTCAAAAATGGATTACAAAAGATTCAATATAAACGTATGAAGGATAAAAAATATGATTTGGCCTTGATTTATATTAATGCTTAAAATCATAAATCATTCAAATGTTGTTACACTAATTCAACAAATGGTATGAGAGGATGATTATTGGAAGAGACCAAAGATTGAGGAGGAAGTATTATGAATGGTAGAATCATGAATCATCAATGGAGGAAACTTTGAAATCTATGATTACTCTATCAATGGAGTTAAATCATATGATAAATAAGAAAATGGTTTCAATTTTAAATGTAGATAATAAACATTATTTAATTTAAATCACTCAAATAATAATAAAAATTCATGGAATCTATTTTGATGAATGTTATTTGTTCATCATGACTGACCACATTCATCCAATATATAGTTTTTTTGAAATACCCTTCTTCCAAGGTATTTAATTTTAATAAAAAAAATTATAGGTACATGTTTAACAGAGAGATATGATACGTGATGTTAATGAAAAGTATTTATAGTAATGCTTTACAAAAAATATCATGTAATAATATAGAAATAGTATTTTTGTCAAAACATTTAAAATAGCATTGAGACTGATCCAAAATTTACAGTTGTATTAGGTCCGAATGTGGAATAAAAAATTGTATCAGGCCAAATAAGGAACATATAGTGGTATTGGGTATATTTCAAGTTGTATCAGATCTAGAAAAAAGTAAATCTAAACTAATGTTTTATATTTAAATATCTTTATCTAATTAGTATTTCTATGTTTTTTGATTTTTTATTATAAATAAAAATCATATATTATTTTTATGATACTAAAATATACCTAAAAATACTTTTATGATGGACATTTTTAATATAATTTGTCTCAAATCCATAGTAATTTGGTGTGATTTTGTGTTAAAATTTCAAATGATCATTAGAATCATATGGAATATATTGAATTTTTTTAAAATTGGAAGAACTTATTCAATAAATGGTATCATATGTATGGAATAACTCACACATTTGTATTTATTTATGATTTGATTATGAAATTTATTAAATGTCACTAATGTCACAATGAGATACTTTATGTTTGTAAAATTTTAACTTAAAAATGTACGGAGAAGTATGATATTGAAATGGATATCATTAAATTTATTAACGTATACTCTTATTTCACAAAAAAGTTTTGATGTAGTATTATTAGTGTATTTTTGAAACTTTTTGAAATTTGGTATATTTTCTCACATAAAATCATTTAATCAAATGGCCCTAGAGTAAGTCAGGCCCACTATTACCAATAGTTATTAATAAAAACAAATGAAAAAGTCAGGACATAATAAGGCAGGTTTACAAAAACTAATATAAAAAGTACCACACACATCTGCCAAAACAAAGTGCAAGAAGAATTCATGAACGGGAAAAGACCACTTCAAACATGACTCCATAATGGACTTCTTTGAAAAAAAATCAGCACCTAGATTAGCCTCCCTGTAATCATGAGTCACGTAAAGTATGAGAAAATCATGAAGTCATAGACATGCATTTCAAGAAGACAACATCACCCATGGGGAATTCCAGGACCGTCTCCGAAGAATGTCAATAACCACCATTGAATCTAATTCTGGAAAAAGAAAGAACCAACCATGATGAACCACATAGGTGATAGATTTGATCAAAGCCAATAGATCAGCCTCAATGGAAGAACCATGTCCAATATAATGACAAAAATATCGCATAACGAAGCCCCGATTGGTACAGAATACAAAAACAAAGCCTAAAGTCCCGGGTGCACCTGAGGTTTCATATTCAACATTTAAATTCACTGAAGATGGAATATAAAGAATCCATCTAATTGAATTCATCACTGAATGATTTTTTTCTTCCTAGAGACACAAAAATTTCTCAAAATGATAACATCACTACACTCATTATTCATACAACCAGCATGTACTCTAGAGGCATTATAGACTAACCTATGAATAACTCTAAATCCTGACTGAAACGTTTTCTTGATATCATCAAACAGCAGGCCATTGGGTTCTTTCTATATAAATCCATCTTTGGCTGCTGCATCAACTGAAAAAATATTTCCAACCTGTTCACTACACTTTTTAGAAACAACTGAGGAAAGCAGATCCTCCAGAGATCTCATATCCAAATAGCACTCAACCATATCTTGGATATATCTCCAAACCTTCATAAGAAAACACAACACATGAAAACATGATCAATAGTCTCCTCTACTGAAAAATACAGCGGGTAGACTGAGGCTAGATGGATCCCAGCCCTTTGAAAGAGACTCTACACTGGAAGTCTTCTTTTCCCTATCCTCCATAATAGTAGATAATCAGCATGAGGGATGAGATATGTCTAGAAAGCCAAAATCCACCGAGGGGTTGTGACCTATCCACTCCACATATGCTGATACAATGCTCAAGTACTAATAATACCTATGGAACTTTGCTTCCAAACAAGGGTTTCACTGTTAATGTAATTGTATCTCTGAATTTCATCTTGAAATTGAGAAGGAGAAAAATCAAAAGAAATAAAACTAGTAATCTGAATAGAGGAAATCGAGGCATGGAACATATCAGAAAGAATACCGGCATCCTCTTGTGTTGGCCTGGTTAACCAAGGAGATCTCCAAGCATTCAACAGAGATTCCCTACAAAAAAACACACTTGGAACAATTCTTAATCCCATTAAAAGTTTACTTCAAAGCTATACCAGTTGAGGAAGATTGATAATAAGAATATCCTGCCCAATGTTTTGGAGTGCACCGAGTCGAAATGAACTCCATCAGGTGTCATTATATGTGATCGTACATCATGTAAAATTTCTAAATAAGACTTCATTGATCATACCAAAAAAATTTATGGCTAGGCCCCCCATATCAATTGGATTAGTACATTCTCTCTATGCCACAACAACCAGATTCCTCTCATTTATGGAACCAGTCCATATGAAGTTCATCTTAATCCTTTAAATTTCCTTGATGAGTTCCATGGGCCACCTATAAATAGAAAACACATAGAAAACCCTAGTTGAGATCACAGAATTAACAAGCCAGATTCTACCATCTTGAGACCTAGCTTCCACTTTCCATGATTCCAATTGGGAAATAATACGAGAAAAGATGGGCTCAATAATACATTATCTCACTCTTCCCCCAAAGAGTGAAACTCCAGTGTAGGTAAAGTGAAATGAGTCCTTATTAACCCCAACATAACATATGACTTTATGCTACTTTGGTATCGAAACTCCCTCCCCAAAAACCACAAAAGCTTTTTGGCCACTAATGGCCTTCGCAGCCACATCCTCATTGTGAATAAAGATCACCGTAACTGAAGAAACAATTATTGTGTTAGCATAATAAAAAAAGTATATGAACTACATATAAAGGATGGGTGGGGGAATAGAACTCTTCTAGATTTAATCATATTGTACAAACCAGTATGAACAAGACTATTAAGGAAACGACTTAAAAAATCCTTATCAAAGGAAATCAAAAGGCCATGAAAGAGGGGCCCATTCCTGGATACCCCTAGAACACTGAAAGAATCCCCTAGGAGAACTATTGACCAGAATTGATATCTTAACACTCTTAAAAATGGAATGAATCAAATTAATGATCCTTTTAGAAAATCCATGAAATCAATGGATGGATAAGAGAAAAATCCATTTCATGGTGTCAAATGCCTTTGAAATATCAATATTCACTATATGATTCCCTTGTTCACCATTCTTCTTATAACATTAATGCATGCAGTGGTAGTGAAAATATAGGTTTGAATGCTCCTTCCTGGAAAAAACCCAAATTTTTTTGGGTTGATGATTTCCATAACCAGAATGCCCAGCCTTATAGAAATGATCTTATTGATGATCTTAGGGATGGTGTTTACAATTACAACCAATCTAATGTCCCTAATATCCAAATCCTTCTACTTCTTGGGTATAAGAGCAATGATGTTGGAGTTGGAACCATATGTGATAGATGAATGAAAAAATAACTCTCTCTGTGTATTAATCACCACATCATGAACAATTCCCCAATTAAACACGAAGAACATATTTTTGAAGCTATTAGGCCCTGCAACACTATTTATCTTAAGATAGAATAGGGATTCCCGAACCTCCTTTCCCCTATGATCCTCCACCAATTTTTCACTTTTCGGATCAACAATTCTTAAAGTGATATTCTTCAGAATAATGTGTGTTCTATCATTCCTTTTTTCAGAATAAAGATCAGCAATGTAACTAATAACCACATTATAGATCTCATTCTCTGATGTGAGTAAACATACATTAATGTTAGGGGTAGTGAATCCCCACCTGTTTTTTATTTTCCTTGTGAATTTGAGGGAATAAACTAAAGTACTTATCCCCTTCCTTTAACCAACTTACATTGTACAAGGATCTTTCCAGATTTTCCTTATTATTAAATAGTTCATCCAGCTTTGATAAAGCCTGGATTTCATCAATAAAATGTAAGGAAATTGGCTGATTAATATTCTAGCAGTCAAGTAGATGGCCATTAGCATATTTAATATCCCCATCCATCTTAGAGAAGTAAATATTTCCCCATTCCTTCAGCCTAATATTGGTGTTTTTCAGTTTTGATGACATAATATGAAAGGCAGACCCTTTGTCACAGAATTCTAGGAATCAAATACATTTTCCTAACACCCTTGAATCAAAATACAAGAAATATCAAATTTGAAGGGAATAGGTTACAACCACACACCACCAATGGAGATGTCAACCACCAAGTGATTATGGTTAGAGTGTATTTTCGGAAGCACAAGACCTAAATAATGGAGGATGTCATTTCTATCACCATCTTGAAATAATAACCTACCTAATTTATTATATTGCCTCCAATTAAGACTGTATCTTCCCTAGGTAAAATCATCACCAATCATAGAAACATTAATCAGGTTATAGTGATCAATACATTTAGAGAACTCATTGGCTGTAATCTGATTGAAATTAAATCCAGCTTTCTCCTCAGACTGTATAACTGTGTTGAAATCACCTAAAATGATACAATTTTGAGGAACTTGTTAGGAGAGAGACAAAATATAATTCCATAATTACATCCTATTGAGTTATGAGTTAGCATTATAAATAGAATACACAAAAAACAATTCTCCTTTAATTCCAATAGAAACTAAGAGAATTTGATTTGCTTGGGTGTAAGAAATGAGGTTAATTGAATCATGTTTCAAAATACAGAATATCTTCACATTGTCCCCATTCATATTTTTATTAAAAAATGAGTAACCAAGAGATTCCTACTTGAATGTTTTCCAATTGGAAAATATCATCCTTGCATCATGAAGTCCAATAATCAAAGGCTTTTTGGTCAAGACAATATTTCTACGGTCTTCGACTGTGGGAGCATTCCCAAGACCTTGAAATTATAGAATAGAAGTTTTATTAATGAAGGTCTTACATGGACCTTGTTTGAGTCCCACCCCACTTAGTGACTAATATTTTGGCGTTTAACTTCCCCTTTTTTATATTTATATTTCTTTCATGAATATTCTACAATTCAGGGGACTTGACCTCATCATCTGACCCATCATCCGATAGATCAACCACAATGTCATCAGACAAAAAACTCCAGAGAGTGGACTAAATTTATTGGGGGATTGGTGGAGCCCATCAACTACTTCATCATCCATTTTTCTCTTAGCAACCCTATTTAATGGAACCTAGGTGAAATTTTCATCCCTATTTAATGACACATTTTGTGGATTAGCTGGAGATTGAAAAATCTTATACAATAGCAGATCAAGAGTGGGATCTGCATTAATATTCATAGTGGTAGTGAATTTTTTATTATCCAATTCACGACCTAATCCATCCACAACATCTAGAGGTGGAGTTATAGTTGGTTGCATTGAAGGATCTTGTAAAACATCATTACGATGATCATTACCATGGTTCTGTAATGGGGTGTCCACTACATCACTCATAAAATTAATCCCTAGGGGATGATACAAAGAAGCCTCAACATTAAGGGTCGCCTATGAATCTGAATGATGTCCTTCCATTTCATGTGGGACTCCAACATGGGGTTCACCAAGTAGCTGGATGATTTAATCGATGGCTTTGGGGCCACTGAAAGGGGTCTGTTTCACTACATCATGTGTATCACTTGTAGTAGCAATTAAACTCTCGGAAAGGAGATTATATCAATGATTTTGTAAGATTTCTTCCAACCATGAAATACATATTTGGTCCCATGGGGGTGAAACCATATTTAAGAATAAGTTAATTTTCCACCTTCTCAATGTCCACAATTCTAGAAAGAACGATCACATTAGCCTGTAGAACCTCCTAATAATTCCCCACTATCTTTGGAGCAGTAGAAATGGGGGCCTATTTTTATCTCTTATAAGTGGCCTTCCTACAAACAGATTCATCGTGACCCTTACCAATGAAAAATTCACATATGCTAGCCCTCTTGCACTCCTCAGAGAGATACCTGAATAAGTTTCACTCCCTATAAAATTTCGTCTTCCTTTCATAGAGGATTTCAATGGTTAGGATAACATCCCTAGTTTTAAGGTCCAATTCCTCCACCAGTGTTCTTTCAATATCAATCTCAATAAAGACACAAGAAAAGGACCCAAATATGAGATTATCCATTTGAAGATCCGTTCGAATTGGATTTCCCATAGTGAATTCATGTCTTCTTAAAAAATGTGGATGCCAATACATCCAATTGATTTTATAAATTCGAACACATACCTGCACATGAGTATTGATGACTATGAAGAGATCAAATTTTAAATCCCATTTATAAATTAGTAGGACTCTTGGATTGAGGGAAACAGTTCCAATAATCAAGGACAACCTCTTAAAATCATCATTAGGGAAGATGATGTGGTTGAAGCCCCTTCCCATCACAGTCATTTTATAATGGTCAAAGCCCCGTGCAACATCAATTTTATAAATCAACTCATAAAACATTCACATCCTCTCACCTATCGGTGCGACAACTATATAAATAATCGAAAATCTATAGAGGATGGCACATTCATCAACAGTATTATGATTGGAAGAAGCATGTGAAAATCCGACCTTTATTAATCACCGTGCAAGGATTAGGTGATATGAAATCAGAGAAGGATGGATTTGCGGTAGACATGAAAACAGCCTCAAAATTATTTTTCAAAAAAGATGGCACAAATTCCAAAACCTAATTCAAGGGTTCATGTACTTGCAGATCCAAGATGGAGAATAGATCCCTATGCCCTACGTAGTCACTAAGATTCACCAACTCTTGTTCCCTAGCCAGGGGATCATTTGAAACATCCTTCTCAGCATGCCTAGAACAACTATGATCCCTCCCTTGATCTACCATCAAATGTTTACATAAATTAATTTAGAGTGCATCAAATGGTGTTAGATATTTATGGACATAAAATAAATCATGGAATTTCATAAATGAATTTTATAAAATCTAAAGAAGGATTACAAATGGATGAAATAAAAAACAAATTAGGTGACCTAAAGGATATAAAAGAGTTTTATAATGAGGTGAAATTAAGACAATATAGATTTTATTATACACTTTATGTATTTTAAAAAGGAGTTAATGAAGTTTAAGAAAAAAATAAATTTCAATTTATCTTTTATTTTCACAGGGAGGTGAAATAATTAAAAATAAATCCTTTCATTTCATTAGAGTTTTGAATTTTGAGTATGAAGGTAGATTTATGTACAAATTCAAAACAAGTCTATGGTGGGGGAATGATATATCAAAATATAATATGGTGGATATACAGTAAATTAATTCTAGAATTATTAAACATGATTGATCTGAATCATTGATAAAATAGATGATAATATAAGGTATCATCGAAGTTGGGTGATGAGATGTGAATATGATCATTGTTTTAATTGGAATAATATCAAAATGTGAAGAAAAGTTTAAATTTAAATGGTTTGTGATTGGATGTATATATATAAAGTGGAAACAATGTATATGTTTATATAAGTTGTTCTTAAATATGTGGGGAAGAATATTTTATTTCAACTCAATTACTATATAGAATATATAATTTTATATGAACAATGAACACAATGATATTTAAATATTTCTTGGTTTTAAAATAATTTATTGAATGATTATGGATTTTGATCAAAATAATAATATATGAGGTAAATTTTGACTATTATGAATTAGAAATTCATTTAAAGTTGTATGAACATTGATGTATGTATTTTGTGAGAGATAAAACCCATTTAGTGATGAAAGATACAACTACTTTGAAATGAAGAGATGACCCATGTTGTGCTCTAGTGTAAAATAATGATATGATTGTGTTTTTATCCATTTTAGTGATCTTAGTGTAAATATATTATGAGATTATTCTCTTTTTCCATAGGATATTTATTTATGCTATTGTGGTGGCTATAGTGAGATGAAAAAATAATGATTTTTTCGTGGTTTAGGTGAATCTAGTATCTTTGTTTTAAGGAATAGGGGATTAATTGGATTTTCAACATATATATGTCACATTAGATTTCATGGTATTGTCTTAATGAAATAGAGAAAGTAAAATAGGTTGATGACCACACATATGTCCATAGTACATCACATGGTGGTTTTTAGAATTATTTTATTCCACAGAGACTCTTGAATTGGGTGAAATAAAAACTATGGTTGTCGTTGTAGAAATACAGATCTTGAGATTTGTAGCACCAATTTGGATGTCATAGTGAAGTATTGAATATTTTTTATTGATATGAAAATGTGAAACAAGATAAAACATATGTTGGTGAGTAAGGATTTTTGATAATACACAAAATATGTCATTATCTAAAGTACCACATGTTATAATGGTTTGAGATATAATTTTTTTAAAGAACTGAAATGGATGAAAATTTAAATTTATTGAAATATGGATTTGGTGGTTTTCAATGGTATGGTATATACTGGAGGAATACTGAATTTTAGTATAGTTTTCATAGTCTTGGGGGAACTTGAATTAAAAAAATTCGTTTGAATTCAATTCAGGGAGATATAGTTCATGTTTTGAAGGATTGAAATGATGTTAATCAATATATTTTACCACATTAAAATGAGTGGTACACATGGAATGATCCTAGATCGTGTAGAGAAAAATAATTGATCCCAAATAGAGATTAAAGGGATATAATATTTATGGTGATTGTAAAATATTCTGTGGAATGTAAAGAGAAGAAGATTTATTGATTAAACAAACATTAAATAATCTAATGTAAATACATAGAACCTAGGTGGGAAAAATTATATTGATAGATACGATCAATATGAAAGAATTTTCATTATTTATAGAGTTCTAATGATTCATTTGGTTAATTTTAATATAAATACAGATCATGAGTAAGGTAATTACATTATCGAATTATTCTAATCTGGTGGAGTTGTTCATTCTAAAATAGAGTTTGTATGGATTAAAAAAACACATGTCTATTATTTATATCATGATAATATTCATCATTGAAGAATATGGAAGAAAAAGTGGAGGTAATTGTCAGATAAATTTTTTAATTGCTTATACATGGAGTGATAATTTCTTATACAAATCTAGGATATTATTATATGTAGATATACTAAAATATTACCTTTAACTAATGTGAAAAGAATGAAGAAAATAGGATGACCCTTGGGAAGGCAGTGAATGATATCTAAAATTTCATTATATGGGTAAGGAGACTAGGTTTGGAGTGAGCACAACATAATCGTTTTTTTCTATTCATATAGTTTGTATTAATGGATATCGGTACACTATCATATCACCATGTGTATGCACCTTACATGCATACCCGTGTGGGTTAACTATGTAAAATCCTTATTCTCTTATTTTTTTTACATTTTTCATATGTTTTTATATTTCATGAATAAGATATCAAGAGGGATAATGATTAAATGGTATTACTCCTTATATAAGATCAAGATCTAATGACCACTTATGGTTAATTGTGAAATGTTTCATATACATAAAACGCTAGATTATCCCCCTATGGAGGTTCCATAGGACTCATATATTCTCTTGGGGGTCCCATTATAGTCCTAACTAAGTTGGTAGATCTTCTAGGATGGATCACTATAGATAGAATCAATATTAACAAATATGTTAGGATGGGAATTGTGTGCATAGTATATGTCTTGGATAGCTGAAATGGATGAGATTCCAGGTGTTTTGGTATTATTATATAGATTTTTATATGATATTGAGATTGATTCATCAATATTTCATTCTGAGTTATGGAATCTATGGATTCCTGGTTGGTATACCATGTGGGGACCCTATATATAATGTTATGTGACTTAATATATTAGTGATTCAATTGTATGATCTCAATAGCACTGTATGTTTCTATATACTATTGAGATGGGTCCTAATATGTTAGTGTAACATGAGAGAGTTGTTGTCCTATGAATTTTTAAAACTCCATATTTGGGAATCATGGTCACGTGCTTTGGTTGATGAGATGGACACATAGGTAGTTTGTGATCACGTTATTTGTATAAGTGAGTGGGGTTCCTTGGTTATATATAATATAAGATATTTGTTAGTATTTCTTGTGAGAGAACTGAATGACATGTTTGGGATTCATGGTCAGTAAATTTGGAGTGTTCTCCTTGGATTTATTTGAAATGAATCATTTTTGTATCAGTCGAGATTACGGTAAGGTATGTCTAGGTTGTACACACACTCTAGATTTAAACTCAATGGAATTTTATTATAGTAGAGAAATTTTGTGAGATTAATTTATAAAATCCTTTCGCATTGGGGAAAGTGACTGTAGTTTCACATTCCATGGGAGGTATATATAATGTGATGATTAAATCATATCCTTTTGAAGAAAATTTCATCTATTATTAAGTCCTCAAAAACCCTGGGTAGCAAGTTTGACATACTGATTGGAAGATGATAAGGAATCACATGGGAATTAAATTTTGATAAATAGTTTATCACTCTATATATTTTCGTTTCCTAGTAAGAGTTATATGTAATGACAAAAAATTGTAGACCTCTTAAGTATAACATTATGTTTGATAACTTGAATTACAATCTAAACTCATTTTAAATGACTAAAAATATAATTGAATAAAGTTATTAGTAAATATATGATAAACATTAATATCGTAAACCATTAAAATTTATTACCATTGGAATATAAATAATTAATATTCATTAATATTGAAATGGTGTTTTTTCAACAAAATTGAATTTCATTAGATTATATTTTTTCTCTTAAAAAATAAATTTTAAAATTCAAAATTTTAAATTTGATAAAATAAAATTGAATTTAGAATTACTCACTTAAAAAAATTAAATAGTATGATTTTTTTTAATTTTATCTGAAAAAGTTTGTTTTGTAGTTGAAAAAAAATCTTGCAAAATTTATACTTTTTAGAAATTTATTATTATGTAAGATTATCCTCACTTGAATTTTTTTTTTATTATGAAAACGCTTTTGAGGAAAAAGTGAGAAACAAAGTTTTTATATATATATATTAAAATATATATTTATTGAATAAAATTGTACATTTTAACATTTTTTTGTAACATAAAATAATATATCCAATATTTTAATAACTAAATAGAAATATTGCTTTAAAAAGAAACTATTTTCTACCAGTTTCATATAATTAAGTGTTTTAATGGTGATTTTTGGATTTCTCTTGATTTTAAATATTCATCCCATTTATTTTTTATAATAAATGAATTTAGGTCATAAAAATCAATATTTATTACAAAAATATCATTTAAATGAATTTTTAAACTTTATAATGGACTTTTCCATATAAAAATGATTGTACAAATAATGTGAGTTATTTTTAAAATCAAAATTTCAAACTCTTAAAAATATTACATGATAAAATGATTTGATAATTTGAAATTATAATGTTAAAATTAGGTAAAATTTTAAGTCATAATTATTTACACTAATATTTATGACTATGTTTGAAAACTAATTACTGAATTATAAAAAAATTACGGTTAATGATAAAAGGTTAAAATAAAAATTCCTAAAAACAATCTATGTTGAATCTAAAATGAGTATATGAGGAGAATATCAACCCATAAAAATTTCCCCTCTAATATTTTTCAGTTTGGATCAAATTACCATTTAATAATCATATTAAATTATTGAATATATAAATTTTTCTTCCAAAAATTACCCATATCATAACTAATAAAAAGGTAACACCTCCTCCACTTCAAGATACACCCTTACTTAAAATTTATTTTTGAAAATACTTCAATTTGTTCCACCTAAAACCCTCTCATGAATATATAATCTTTTGGTTAATATTATTTTTCTTACATACATTATTTAAATGTGTTTTTCAATGAGAAACCTCAAGATACCAGTATGGTTATATCACAATTGACTATGTGGGAATCCAATGTTTTAAATATGATTATTGTATAGGATATGTCTAGAAGGGGATTAAGTGTGGATCGAATATGGTGAATAGTTCACATGTTTTATAAAACATATTTCTTATATAACTAATTCTCAAAGACACTAAGACATTTTTATGGGATTGTGATATTTTTTATGAGTTTTAATGATTATACTATATTAATAGTGTGAAATAATGATTGGTTCATCACACATTGTATCAACGATATTTCTAAAAAATAATTTTTATCCTTAAATCTGGCAGTGTGGGCCTAGGGCTTTAGAGTTGGAATTAAAGAATTGATTAGTTATATTTTATAATTGATATAGTTATTTTTGTGCCTTGGTATTAGATAAAATTAGTTAAAACCAATGATTTGAGTCTATGTTATTTATATAATTATAAGATAAACCATAAATTTTGTTATAGTACAGATTTAATGGATTTAATGGAAAAACAATCTTGGTATGGATAGTACAAGTGGATGAAACATATGACACAAATATACCTATAGGTGTTGACTCACTCCAAATGAGCATCAGAAAATTCACAGAGGATGAAATACCTGGATATGGGTATTATTTTCCCTACAATATAAAAGGGAGGAGAATTTTTCTGATGCTCATGTATCACATAATCCCAAAATGTACACATGATAAAGTGACCATCATAATGTCTTGTAGAGGAACCATGTGAAGTGTATTTCCTATAAAGGATCATGTGATGTCTCTTCAATAATTCCTTCTCTCATGAAGGTTCCTCAAACAACTGGTGTTCATGCGGTTGTAGTTTGATGAACTCCCACAGGTCATGTTGTTTTTCATCTAGTGAGATACACCCAACCAATCCGAATATACTTAAAAAATAAGAGGAAAATTTCAAAAATGTGGAGGCCTGTTTGTGGATTTAAAACTCACATGGTGAATCACTGATAGAGATAATGGTGTCCTTAACAACATTTATGATAAATCATAACACCATAGAGCCTATGTAAAACAGAATAAAGGAAGTAAAAGGGGATGCGGAAAGATACATTCATAGTTGTATGCATCACGTGACATGCCCTTGGAAATCCACAAGACATTGTGAGACCTCAACAGCATGTTCTCATGATCTCTTGAAAAGACTATTTTCATGTCATCCTAATGACACGACGATATTCAGTTTTTTCGAGGTGACCGAGAACTCCACCTTTGGCCATATAATTACAGACATATAGAATTTTCTATGAAATGATCATTAATATCGAGTGAACCATTATAGTTCATGCAATGAATCACCAAGAGGAAGAATACGTGTCTTTGAAATTACTCATGTAGTCTTTTATGACCTCAGAACATTGTATGAAAAATGAATGAAATACAAAATAATAGGAGGTGGGAGCCTCTCATGATTGTAGAGCCCTTATAATTTTCTTGGGTTTTTTTCTACATGGTCTCGTGAGTCTCCTTGGAAAGTCATCTTGGTCTGACGAAGTCCCCCTAAAAAGTCATCCTTATCCTATGAAAAGTCTCATAAAAGTCACCTAAGATCATGCAAACACCTTTTCACAGGAATAGTAATATCGATATCATATGAGGAATTGTCAATATGAAAATATAAATGTCCCTATGAAAGATTTAATGACTAAAAAATTCCAAATTAATTGTAAATAAAGAAATAAATGAGGTGATTATGGAATAGACTCACAATCACTAAAAATCAGGTGATGAACTCAGAGAGATCCACAGTTGAGACTCACAAAGAGGCATGATGTTGATGCCTGCACAGACTCTATGCAGGACCAATGTAATATGAGCCATGAAAATTAGTGAACAACTAGGGTTGAGAGTCCTACAAATCCCCCACCCTAGCATGATAAAATGTACCACTACTGGTAAAACAATGTACATGACACTAAGGAAGGGATGTTTCCCCTTCACACCTGTGCTACAAAATATTTTTCAGAGCAGCTGATCTCTAAACCATCCACTTTTAAGGAATAGAAGATACCAGAAAAAATGCAATAATCATGAAACATGCCTAGGTTCTTTATAATAACACTCATATATAACGCAAAGGACATATGGTAGGACATGTGGAAAACATTCCGCACACCAGCTAGATCCCATGAGACTTAGCTAATATTGAACAAATCCAATCCATTAAAAACATAAAATATAAAAAAAAGATAAAAATAAAAAATAATTAAGAAAAGAACATATAATATATCACTCATGAACATTGTGTGAACCATCCAAGACATACGATTTCATAAGGACATGTCACCTAGATCTCACGATGTTCCTTCGATATATTATTTAGGTCATGTGAAGTACTTTGTACATGTCAACACAAGTCACATGATTCCCCTTGGGAACACCACCCATGTCTTGAGAATCCCTCCGGTTTATCCATTAAATACTTTTTATGTACTTCATATGTGTATCCATACTCATATGTTGGCACCAGTTCATATTAGTTGAGCCTCAAAGTAGCACCAGGGCATGTCAACTGGCACTTGTGATTCTCTCTTAGCACAATTTCTATGTATTTTGATGCCCTCTAAAAAGTTCATCCAGGATATGTGACACCCTATGAGACATGTCACGCTGACTCTCACGACTTCCTACTTTTTTTATCCATCTCTCCTGATCACACCTGGTAAAGTCATCTAGATCATGCACCACCCTCTGGAAAAGCATGCCATTTCATGCGATGGATTCCAGGACCATCCTTCTAGGTCCTACGATTCCCTGAATATAGGCCATCATTGATCATGTGACAAAATTCTGACATGCCATCCAGATTTTGGGATGTCCACCAGAAAATTCAACAAGATCGTACAATTTTCATAGGACATATATATTGTACACATTCTGATATGTCAATTAAAAAATCATATCATTAAGAGAGGTAAATAATTGAAAGTCAAGAATACCATGAGACCTGGTCTATAGGGCATTGCAAGACTTGATAACCTTGTCTTTCCTCGATGTATAAGCCCCGGTCAATCAGACGCCTCAGAGTATAAGACTCAACTAGTGACAGAATATGATATTTCCAATTTATAAGTAAGTATTCAATATTTAACCCTCAATCAAGGGAACTATGGTGACTTGAATTCCTACAATGACCAAGATATGTAGGAAACCTCCCTAAGGTTTGATCTTCTCATCAAACACCCAAAGAGAAATCCCAGCAGATATGTCCTATATCCCGATGAAATGATGATGATTATTTTCATTCAAAGTTTTTCACAATGATAATATATCATGTGATCATTTGGAGTTGCAATAATCATATCATATTAACCATATAGCTTTAAAATATCATGGAAAAAACAAATGTGTAAACAACACCCGATTAAACTATGAGGTCTTTAATTCCAGCAATAAAATGATATGTAACAATCATTCTTAAGGCCTGATCCCTAATTAGAATGAGAATCAACCTCAAAGTGGGTCCTTCCATGTCTTTGGAGTTTCAATCATCAAGACCTGGTCATTCCCATGGGACAATCACCCTACCTCCTCACTTGGTGGAATGAGAAATTTGCTAAACTATGATGAATCTTATTCATTCAATAACCAGGATATGTAGGGCGCCTCCAAGAGGCCTGATCTCTATATTGAATATCCCAAGGGAATTCCCAAAACATATTCCCTTCATCCAAAGGTAGTGATAATGATTACTTATTATCCCTTGTTTCTCACACCGATCATAGCTTACGTGTCTAAGGAAATTGTAGTAGTCATATAACACACATCACTAATTCCCACCATCTAGATAAATTGTAGTTTGTAAGACATAATAAGTGGTCCAATATAACATTCCTCAATATGACGACATCTACATGGGGGGGCAATCACATGGACTTGATTAAACTATGAGGACTCTGATCCCTATAATATCCATGATACGTAAGACTCCTTTCTAAATCATCAATTAGGAACCCACCTCCTCCTCCAAATTCATATTTTTTCATTTTCTAAATAAACCACTTTTTGGGTAAGTGGGAACATCACAACCACAACTCACATACAACAGATCCAACCCAATATTAAAAAAACCATACAAATTAGGAAAATACCTAATTCAAAAACAAACAGATTCACACCAAATAAAATACAAAACCCCATGCCACAAATTCAAAATTCAAATTTGAATTGAAAAGCTGAACCAAACACCACTTGGGGAAACACGCCGCCTTCAATCATGATGCACCACATGACACTGCCATCCTATCACCCATGTCCATCCTGTCACCATCGAAGTCCATCGTCACCACCATAACCAACCAAAACGAAACGCCAGACCAGCATAACGCCGGCGAGGAAGCACCAGAAATTAGTCAAAGTCATAGTTCACCATATCGTCTACAAAAACACACTGAGTACCAAAATACCCCACACTAGAGAACCTCAAGAACAAAAACCT
Organism: Viscum album; assembly: GCA_963277665.1. Lineage (NCBI taxonomy): Eukaryota > Viridiplantae > Streptophyta > Magnoliopsida > Santalales > Viscaceae > Viscum > Viscum album. Next base: position 79,630,035 of record OY728139.1, read on the forward strand.
CAGGCAGTTAGTTATGAGCCATGAGCTGCAACTATCAGAAACGTTGAGTCCATTGACCATCTTACAGTCGTCTTCCTTCAATCATCATCACACCCTCATCCTAAGCACGTGGGTGGATGCAAACCACCACAGCGGCAATCAGAACGGGACTCCATCGAACCATACCAAGACCGAAGAGGCCGTCTTAAATCCACCTTAGTGTGGGTTCTAGCATATCATTGAAATTTAAACTATCAAGATCCAATCATTACCATTAGATCATAATCCTACCCCATCTGTTAGTGGACTATCAAATCAAACAAACTAAGGAAAATCTGATTCTCATTGTAATTGAGATATGTAGGGCGTCACCCTCAGGACTCGGGAATGAATATATAGAGCATCAGAGAAATCATATATTTCATTTCTATATGACTATAAACAACATGGGTTTAAAAACTATGTGGAATTTAGTCTTTTAATAACCCCGATATTTGGGAATCCTCCTAATGACTTAATCCCCTTATTGAATATTAGTTACCTCCCTACATGGCAGTAAATTATAAAACTCATGGTTATATGGATTTAGTGAATAAGTAGTTGGGCCTTCCTACAAAACATTTTTTCTCTATTTTTAAAGGCCGGTTTAAAGGGGGACTGGTACCCCAACTGAAAACCTACAAACAACAAAGATGAACCTTAAATGAAATAGAACATCACGAAATTACAAATCATAATATACATAATCATCTCCAAAACCCATACAGGATTCCACTTCTCCCATCTCTGACTCACACTCTGGATGCCTCCAAAATTTTCACTTTGAACCTGACTTCTAAGCTGCTCCAGTGCAGGCCTCTCAGGTGAAGAAACTCATATAAGTACATATAGATTCACATATGAGATCAATTTCTTTTGTACAAAGACATACATAACCCATTATATTTTTCAGGGTAATCCATACTCTATCAAGACTAAGATGATATTGATGAATGTAACTAAAATCTATAAGACAATCTCAGAGTAAGAATCAATTCCTCCAAATAGGTTGTGATGAGCCCAATCTCCCATCTTCTTGACGGATGTATGTCCCTAAGCATTGTTGGGTCCAAAACCACAATTTTCATACTACATTTTGAGAGAATCTATGTATGTAGTTATAGATGATGGACCATTGGGAGTTTTTATTATTAATGAAAATGGTGAATCGACATTAATGATTGTGTAAGAAAATTCCCCCTCCCCCACAACCATCCATCAGGTCAAACCGAACACACATAGCAGTAATATATTTCCGTCGAAGAAAAAATGGTGAACCTGATGTGAATCTCCATAATAAAATAAATTTGGGTTGTTATCTAATGATATATTTTTTTGCACACTATACCAAAACCAAAATGGAAAATATGACCTGAATCTCTCAAATAATTGAATGATCTGTAAATCATATGGAATTACACTTTGTTTTGTGCATCCAATAATATTAATGATTATGATATTGACATGATTCTTATAGCTTGTCCTCTACAATGGGGATTCTCATGAAATAATTCCATTTTCACTTTGATAAGTCCATGTGGGAATAACAGACTGGTTAGGAATAAAAGGACAACTATGTTAACCATATATGTATGATTGAGCATATTATACATATGAAATTGTACTAATTGGTCGCCTTGTTCACTTTTGCCTATATGACAACATATACTAATCTCATAAATAGAATCCCAATCTAATACAATGTCTTCTTTATCCAAAAATCTATTTGGTAAATCACATATGATTATAACCCCCACAGGTTACAAAATGATCTCACCTACCTATAAAATCCAATTCCAGGTGGAAAAAACTATGTTATCGACATTAAAATGATGTGGTACCATCATGAAACTAGATTCTAAAAAGGAGGTACTTCATGAACAGAAATATTTGAGTCTATATATCCCATGTAAAGATGCACCTAAGCTATTGGACCTCATTTCCACAAGAAATCTCTTCAAGAGATTCTCCCTAGAATGTGAAAACTGCCACATTCAGTATCTGATGAATGTGGGTTAGGGAGTCAAATACGGATCCCTTCTTAATCAACTTTGACCAATGAGGCCACCTGTCAATATCAATTTCTAGTATCGTGCCATCAGTACAAACCATTTTCCTGTTGAGTTTATAACCTGCCACGCTTCAACCTCTGACACTCATGCATGGGAAATAAATAAGTCACATCAAGTGAGGAAGATGTCGTATTCCCATGAGTGGGATCATATCCCCACTCCTTTTCATGAAGTCTATTGGTATATTCTAAAAATAACAAGCAAGTATGGACATATTATTTCTCAATCGAAACAAGTCTATTGTAATATTCCTACATCAGGCATGGGGGGAACATATAAATTATTTTGTGAATGAATCACATCGACATATTCTGGTGTCACAGGGAGGATATAAGTAGGAATATATTCCCTATTAAATCGAATACATCTATTTGATTATAAGGGATCTGAAAAATGTTCCAGATAATATACCTTCACACAATTTTCTAAAATATAAATATTTTTTAGAAAAAACTAAAGAACTCTGCCAGCATGTTCACGAACTAGTTTAGATGTAGGGACATGAACATGTTCATATCCCTATAGATAGGAAAGCCCAACACTCTGATCATCAACATAAAGTGGATTCTCCGGAGTAAGCACAATTTCTTTCTCCCATTCAATAGGATTATCAGTATATTCTGATAAAGGACCAAGCATCAGGTTCGTCTCATACTCTCAATCCAACTAGGTATCACCTAGTGAGAGTGTAACCTGACATTATATAGGATTACATTAATTTCAAAAGAGTTTGGTGGAATTTTAACACCCCGACCCCAGTTACCCAGAGTTGGTGCATTATTTTAATACATTGGCATGATTGCAAATAATCATGTCCCGAAGGACCAATCGGTTTAACTGTCTTGGAAAATAGATTACATACATGAATGTTACATTAAACTTTATAACCTACAAAACAACATAAATTATCATTTATGAACACCATTATTCCCTTGGTTTAACCCTACATATCAATCACAATACATTTCTTGGAATCCTGGGAAAACTAAAACATAGAAATGGGTGAGCTCAAATGCTCAATAAGGGTAAGAAATACAGCAGAAACATTCATAAATAATCATAAACATTTATGGAAATTTATAACTAAAACAAAAGCCTTTTAAACTTTTAATTCAGAATATTAATGCAAAAATAAAATGAAATAATGCCATTTACTTATTAACATGGATATTCTACTAGTTGAATAAGCAATTGAAATACCAATAACCCCATTCAAAATGATGCAATTCATAATTCAAGACTATAATAACCACACAGACAAGGCCTTATGCCATGACAAAAAATAAGATTTTTTCAAGTCCTTGTGCCAACAAACTAGTTTGTCTCATGAGACCTACCGATGCTTCGAGGAGCTATAGCGGGCTCCACCCGTCACTTATTAAGTCCAATGCATTCCTCATGTGAACAGGTTTAAACATAACATAAACATTCATATTAAAACTAGCATTCGAAATGTCAATACTTTCTCCATAAACCATGAATAGTATAAAAATAACACATCCACAGTCAAAAATACCACAAAACCTTCAATAAAATATGGAAGTTTTGTATCATAATAAATCTACTTCATATAAGCTTTAAATCCATCAAATTATGTTGTCATAGATGATTTTGTTTGTAAAACTCTTTGAGAGAAATATCTCTTTTTCATGAAAACATATAAGATTTACACAATTTAGAAAGGAAGCCATTTAATGGAATTTGTGAATCAAAGTGTCCCATACCATTTTAAAACTTTTGAAAATAATTATCATTTTAAAAACATTTATGTCCATATAAATAAATCCTTAAATCCATTTTGAAGACATGGACATTAATGATAATGATTTAGAAGAGTAAATATTTAAATCATTTGAAATGATGTTTTTGTAAAAAAAGTTCCTTAAAAGAATCAATTTGAAAAAAATTTCCTAAAACATGGACATGGATAATAAATATGTCCCATTAGATACTTACATAAAAACAATCTCGGATAATAATGAGATTGTGAAATTAACCCTTACCAATTGGGTAACATACGAAACATACACCCCATGAAAAAATTATCATGCAATGAATATGTAGATACACATAAATTAAATTGTATTACACAAAGATACAATTATGGGTAGTACATACACCATATTAATGTTAATAGTGTCAATATGGCATGAATCTCTTGGGAATAAGGAGTGAGATGAAAACCCCTTACCTTGCACTTTCCTTTAGTTGAGGGTACGTTTAACCTCTTGTATGAAGATTATAGTATGTTATTAAAGTATAACAGAACCATATTAATATTTATGATATCATACATGATCCATTTATTACTTTATACTACCCATTTAACAAAAATTTCCATGATAAATTAACATTTCGGGTAATAATCGCTTTCTTTATCGTACGTGTTTTAACTTGTCACTCTTGATTTTATCACATTGATAAAGATTTAAGTACTTCTATAATATAAAACATTATTTATATATAATATATATTTATAATATAAATATTTATAATAGACATATATATGAAATGAAAAACCCTATTTATGGAGATGGTAGTCCGTATATACGCATAAACATTGTTTCCGTTTTCATCTCGTATTGAACATAACTAAGTGAATAAGATATATGTAAGTCCATATATATATATATGTATAAATATATACTATAATTATTATGTCATATATTATATACTTATTAGTAATATATATATATTTATAATCATCGATGAATGGTGAATGTGGAAATGAATCCCATCACGTCGTGAAGACGGTAATCCGTACGTACGCACGAGCGACAATATCATTTCCTTAAAGTTGTGGAATTGGATGGTATATTAATTTTACAGAGACATTATCATGTTATTTTAATTATTTATATAAATATTACTCATCGTTATATCCATCCAAATAATGTAGTGTTGAACAACAAATTACACCACGACATGGAGACAGTAAGTCGTACGTACGCACGCCTGGTGACGTTATTTTTCATAAGATATATAGGATAATGATTATAGTTGTTCCATATTTATAATAAAATCACAATATATATAAGATACTGGAGTTATTATTTTGTAATGGAAACAACTAAGAAAGAGTAAGTGGAAGAATAGGAGAACATGAAAGGGGGTGGTGAAGTCATTACCTCTTCTTTGGGTTCTTCCATTTGATTTGATCAAAAGGGCTCTTTAGGTTGGATTTATGATAAAAATAAAGCCTATAAGTTTAATTTAGGGAAGTTTGGAGGATATTGTGGTAGGGATTGGTCGATACAAATTGCTATTATGGTATGAATTAGAGAGAAGGTGGAGTACCCTTTTATAAGAGGGGTGAGGGGAACGTTAGGAAAAACATAAACTATTATTTTATAATAAATGCATATTCGATTTATAATGGCTCCAAACTGATTTATTTCTAGTATAAGGTGTGTTTGGGTCAAAATCCACTCAAACAATAGGTTTTAGATTGTTTGGGTCACTTTATTAACATTATCATTTAGTTTTAACTCTTAGTTAATTAGTTTGACATTTACCATGTCACTTTGTATTTTTATATTATATGGTTAATAAACATACTATATACTTAAAGGAAACCCCAAAGTGTTCCAATAATGATACAACTATAATTATATAAGTCCTTTTGCCAAACCATAGATTTTTAAGAAAAGAATATAAATTAATAATATAATATTTGTTTAAAAAAATCATTTATGTCAATTTTGAAACTATTCAATAAATGATTTTTTAAAGTCTTAACAACTTTATTAATTCGAACCAAATTCATTTAATCAATACTAACATGTCATATTAACAAATAAAATTATTTTATGGCATCAAAACATTCAAATTATATTAATTTTAAAATTTATAATACCAATTATTTGATTCTTTCATTAATAAGGAAAATAATGTATCATTATTGTGTCATAAATAAATTTTATTATTCAATATCTAAAAATTATAAATTTAATAATATTATCTAGGAAATAGTTTTATATTTCGAATGAATATTTATATTCAAAAATATAACATATATACCCCTATGTAAAAATTGTTTTTCTAAAAGACATATGTTTATGTCATTTTTGTATTTACTTTAACTTAATTAACCTAAAGTGTCGTTATCAATTACAAGTGGCTCAATGGGGTCCAAAAATTGACCCAAAGATGAACATGGTCGGACATGTATCAATCAATAGGTTTAGGACATGTTTTAGGGTAATTTATTATTATTATAATATTATTTTTTTACCCTTATTTACCGGATTTACCCTTTAACCACGGTAAATAAAATATTTACCAAAGTAATTATTAAGAATGTCTAAAAATAAGAGTTACCTATTTACACATTTTTTGAATCCTGATTCCAAATATGGAATCCATTTTTCCATATTCAAAGCACAGAAGTGGCAGAAATTAAATTAAAATTAATTCCTGTTGTCAAAACAAAAAGCATATTTTTGAGAAAAAATAACTATTAAAAGATTGACACTTGTTTATGTACGGTTTTAATGTGAAATTATGTCCAATGACAAAAATTGGATTAAATGGTAAAAATATTTTCTAAATATACTTTAAAGCCACTCAAATTCATAATTTATCACTATTAATTATTTCAACTAAAAAAATTGTTTTTAATTAATATTTAGTAATTTTCACTATTCATCAAAATATTAAAGTTATCAGAAAAGTACTAAAAAATCACCCTAAGATAATTTCAAAATTATGAAACCAAAAATGAATTCCATTTTAAAAGTTAAAATTTATAAAATTTCAAAATGTGTGTATTAATATTCATAATGGTTAGTTTGATTGGTTGTGGTGTGTGTTCGAACTCGAAGTTGCGTACAACACACACTATTGTATTAATCAAAGAGAAGTTTACCATGGAAGAATGGGGTGTTACATTCTAACCTCCTTAAATAAATTGCATCCTTTCAATTTATTCTCAATATTGGAAACATGGGGTTGACATTTCAAAATATCTTTGTTGAAATCTCACATTGAAAAATGGATTAATGAGGCCACTATTTAAAATAAAGAGTGGTAAGTATGAAGGTTACCAAAAATAACACATACTAGGGTTCCAAGTAGGAAAACATGTATACAGAAGAGAAATATAACCATAAATATCTGATGGAGAGTGGTAGAGAACATGTCTATAAAAAGGCCAACAATCACAAAGCCATAAATTTGTGATGATTTAAGGTACCATCTAGGAAAACGTTTTTGTTAGATGTTACTTTTCTTAATATTGGGGAATATATTTATGAGATTGGCTATGATCATAAGGAGATATACTTAATTTATAATTATATTTTTATCCAGTAATAAATTTCTACAACAAAATCATCTTTCACTCTAAAAGATAATAGAACTTAAAAAAAATCCAATTATCCAATTGTTTTAGGGTTCAAAAAAATGAATTTATAATTCATCTACCAGACCCTTTAAAAAGCTACATTATTCAATCCAGGACATCTAATGGGTTAGTGATAGAAGATACACCTTTGTATCCCGTCAGTTGTGGGTTCAAGTCTCGTGGCCTTGGCAGACGCGACGGGTTGCCGCCTGACCTTTGGGTTGTCCTTTTTATGGAAATACAAAAATAATCTTAACAATAGTATCCAATTTCAAACTTAATCTATTCCAGCCTTTAGAATTATCAAAAATACATATATCCAAACTCTCAGTCCAAAATATATAAGGATGTTAAACATATTGAGGATCCTTTTTTCCAATTAATAATATTTGAAATCCTTAATCATGTATTATTTTCCAACACCACAACATCCTAAATTACCAAAATCAACCTTCTCTTATTCCAAAATCACTACCTCATTATCAAGACCATATTAAGGATTACCATTCCTTCAACCATGTATTTTACCAAAAGTGTAGCTCACTATTATGTCACTTTTCTTAGAACCATATAATCTCAAATACTCAATAAAATAGTATTGTAGTACAATCCTTATTTATCTCCATAATTCATATAACCAGTATATTGTTGATACAATACTCAAATGAAATAATCCTATAATAATAACATAAGAACACTAGACATTCTTCTTCATCTGAGGTAGTATATTAACTTGATTATAATCCAATAGCATCATTTGGGGCATACTCAGATGATTTGAACATTTGTTGTCTTAGTGTCCCAAATCTTTACAGACGAAGCCTTGTAAATTTGAAAACTTTTTCTGACCCTTGCAGTCACGTACTTGGTGTCCTTTTTCTCCACAATTATAACAAACTTAGATTCCCTTCAGGTATGTTCCAGGGTGTTTCTTCCCACAATTATCACATATGGGAAAATTATTCTTTTCCCTCTTTTCTTAATCTATCTTTCTCTCTTCTAGCCTTTTCTTTTCTTGCTTCCCTTCAAATCCATAAGGCTCAGAGAATTATTTAATTAGCTTATTAACACATGATACTATTTCTTTATATGTTGAGAAAACATGAAAGACCATTTCCCTTATAAATTTTGGCTTAATATCGTGGAAGATATGATCCTTCTTACTCCTTGGATCATATGTATTGCTGAAGTTCACATTCCTTCTACTGGGAACCATTTCTATACAACATCATAAACTAGGTTAGTTTATGAATTGCAATAATTCTAAACATGTAAAATACCCAACATAAATTGAACGGTTTATGGATATAATCCATAATCATAAAGATCTATTCATTGAGTATGTATATACTCATAAACCCTTCATAATTAATTGTAAAGAAAATGAGAATTATCCTAAGCATATCCCCTGGGAGTGTCGTAACCAAGAGTGCAGCAAGGCCCATTATCGTGCACCAATTCTCGTTCAAGTCTAGCTCAAAGTGGTGTTTTTCGGTTTTACCCCTAGGTACATCTGTGTTAGAGCCGCTTCAACTTGCTCGTATCCAGAAAGAGATGTATTGCTTTGAAAACTCACAAAATATCTACAATACCAAAATTCTAGAAAGTTTTTCTATACAAATACTCAAAGTATATCTTGAGGTTATGTGCTCTAATCATAGTTTATCTAAATCTAGTTTCCATGTTAATTGCTAAACATCCTCTGATACAAACTGTAACACCCTGACCCCAGTTACCTAGAGTCGGTGCATTATTTTAAAACATTTTCATGATTATTAGGAATAAAGTCCAGAAGGACTGATTAGTAAAGCAGTCTTGGAAAATAGATAACATAAATGAATGTTACATTACACTTTATAACATACAAAACAACATAAATAATTATTTATGAAGGCCATTATTCCCATGTCTTAACCCTTCATATCAATCAAAATACACTTCATGGAATCCGTGGAAAAATAAAACATAGAAAGGGGTGAGCTCAAACGCTCAGTAAGGGTAAGAAATATAGTGGAAACTTTTATAAATAAGTGTAAACATTTAAGGAAATGTATAACTGAAACCAAAGACTTTTAAACTTGAAATTATGCATAATTCGGTAAAAATAAAATTAAATAATTCCATTCACTTATTCACATGGATATTCTACTAGTCTAATAATCACTTGAAATATCAATAACCCCTTTCATAATGATGGAATGCATAATTCCATACTATCATAACCACATAGTCAAGGCCTTGTGCCAAGACTACAAATAATATTTTTTCAAGGCCTTGTTCATAGACAGTAGTTTGTTTGATGAGACCTATCGATGCATCGAGGAGCAATAGTGGGCTCCTCCCATCACTTATTAAGTCCAATGAATTCCTCATATGAATAGGTTTAAACATAACATTAACATTCAAATTAAAACTAGCATACCAAATGTCAAAAATTTCTCCATAAAACATGAATGGTATAAAAATAAAACATCAACAGCCAAAAATATCACAAAACCTTCAATAAAATATGGAATTTTTGTATCAAAATAAATCAACTTCAAATAAGCTTAAAATCCATCAAAGGATGTTGACATAGATGAAAATGTTTTGTAAAAGAATTTGAGAGAAATATATCTTTTTCATGAAAACATTTAAAATTTACAAAATTTATAAAGGAATAAATTTAAAGACATTTATCAATGAATATGTCCCATACCACTTTGAAACATTTGAATGTAATTAACATTTTAAAAACATTTATGTCCATATAAATAAATCCTTAAAACCATTTTGAAGACATGGACATTAATGAGAATGATTTAGATGAGTAAATATTTAAAACATTTGAAATGAAGTTTTCATAAAAACAGTTCCTTAAAAAATCCCTTTGAAAACTATTTCCTGAAACGTGGACATGGATAATAAGTATGTCCCATTAGATACTTACATATAAACAACCGCGGATAATAATGAAATTGTGAAATTAACCCTTACCAATTTGGTAACATACGAAACATACACCCCATGAAAGAAGTATCATATAATGAATATGTAAATACACATAAATTATATTGTATTATAAAAAGAATACAATTATGGGTAATACATACACCACAAAAAAGGTAATTGTGGCATTATGGCATTAATCTCCCGGGAATAAGGAGTGAGATGAAAACCCCTTACCTTGTACTTTCCTTTAGTCGAGGTACGTTAAACCTCTTTTATGAAGATCGTGGTATGTTATTAAAGTATACCAGAACCATATTAATATTTATGATATCATACATGATTCATTTATTACTTTATACTACCCATTTAATAATAATTTCCATGTTAAATTATCATTTCGGGTAATAATCGCTTTCTTTATCGTACGTGTTTTGACATGTTACTCTTGATTGTTTCACTTAGATAATGATTTAAGAACATCCATAATATAAAACATGATTTATATATCATATATATTTAGAATATAAATATGTATAATAGACATATATATGAAATGAAATACATTGTTTTTGGAGACGGTAGTCCGTACGTACACATAAACATTGTTTCTGTTTTCATCTCATATTGAATGGAACTAAGTGAATAAGATACATGAAAGTACATATATATATATTTATATATACACACTATCATTATTATTTCATATATTATATAATTATTAGTAATATATATATTTTATAATCATCGATGAATGGTGAATGAGGAAATGAATCACATCGCGTCGTGGAGACGGTAATCGGTACGTACGCACGAGCAACAATATAATTTCCTTAAAGTTATGGGATTGAATGGTATATTAATTTTATAGAGACATTATCATGTTATTGAGTTATTTATATACATATTACTGATCATTATATCCATCCAAATAACATAGTGTTGAATAACATATTACACCACGACGTGGAGACGGTAAGCAGTACGTACACATGCATGGTGAAGTTATCATTCATAATATGAATTTGATATTTAAAATAGTTGTTACATATTTATTATAACATAATAGTATATATAAGATAATGGAGTTATTATTTTGTAATGGAAACAAAAAAGAAAGTGTAAGTGTAAGAATAAGAGAACTTGAAAGAGGGTGGTGATGTCATTACCTCTTCTTCGGGTTCTTCCTTTTGATTTGATAAAAAGGGCTCCATTGGTTTGATTTATGATCAAACTAAGGCCTCTAAGTTTAATTGAAAGAATTTGGGAGGAAATTTTGGTAGGGTTTGGCCAATCCAAATGGCTTTTATGGTTTGAATTTGAGAGAAGGGGGGGTATCCTTTTATAAGAGGGGTGTGAGGAACCTTAGAAAAAACATAAAATATTATTTTATAATAAATTCATATTCGATTTATAATGGCTCCAAACTAATTTATTTCTAAGATAAGGTCGTTATGGGTAGAAATAAACTCATCCAATAGGTTTTATATAGGTTTGGGTAACTTTATTTACCTTATCTTTTAGTTTTAACTCTTAGTTAATTAGTTTGACATTTACCATGTCACTTTGTATTTTTTTATTATATGTTTAATAAACATACAATATACTTACAAGAAACCCCAAAGTGGTCCATTAATGATACTCCTATCATTATATGAGTCCTTTTTTAGAACCGTAGATTTTTAGGAATAGAATATCAAATAATAATATAATATTTTCTTAAAAAACACATTTATGTCAATTTTGACACTATTAAATAATTGATTTTTGTTCAAGTCAAAAAAACATTATTAATTCAAACCAAATTAATTTAAGAAATACTAACATGTCATATTAACCAATAAAATTAGTTTACGGAATCCAAACTTTCAAATTATATTTATTTTAAAATTTATAATACCAATTATTTGATTCTCTCATTAATAAGGAAAATACTGCATCATTATTGTGTCATAAATAAATTTAATTATTCAATGTCTAAAAATTATAAATAAAATATAATTATGTTGGAAATAGTTTTAGATTAATAATTAATATTTATAGTCTGATATATAACATATATAACCCTATATAAAAATTGTTATTCTAAAGTATATATGCTTATGTCCTTTTTGTATTTACTTTAACTTAATTAATATAAAGTGTCATTATCACATACAAGTGGTTGCATGGGGTCCAAATATCGACCAAAAGATGCTCATGGATGGACATGTATCATTAAATAGGTTTAGGACATGTTTTGGGGTAATTTAATATTATTATAATATTATTATTTTACCTCTATTTACCGGATTTACCCTTTAACCGTGGTAAATAAAATATCTACCGAAGTAAGTATTCAAAATGTATAAAAATAAGAGTTACCTATTTCCACAATTTGGGCATCCTGATTCCAAATATGGAATCCATTTTTCCTAACTCAAAACACAGAAGTGGCAGAAATTAATTTAAAATTAATTCCCAATGTCAAAACAAAAAGCTTGTTTTTAAGAAACAATAACTATCAAAAGATTGACACTTGTTTATGTCCGGTTTAAATGTGAAATTATGTCCAATGAGAAAAATTGAATTAAATGTTAAAAATATATTCTAAATATACTTTAAAACTACTCAAATTCATAATTTATCACTATTAATTATTTTGTTCAAAATGTTGTTTTTAATTAAAATTTTGTAATTTTCACTATTCATCAAATTATAAAAGTTATCAGAAAAGTACCAAAAATTCACCCTATTCTAATTTCAATATTCCGAATCCAAAAATGATGTCCATTTTGAAAGATTAAATGTATAAAATTTCAAAAAGTGGGTATTACTATTCATAACGGGTAGTTTGATTGGTTGTGGTGTGTGTTCGAACTCGAAGTTGCGTACAACACACGCTATTGTATTATTCAATGAGAAGTGTACCATGGAAGCTTTCGGTGTTACGTGCATATTAAAAAGTCTCAATATTGGGCACATATCTTCATTCTGGCCATTCCTTTCCAAGTGAGAGGTGAACAATCCTCGAGATATGTTCATATTCCCATCCAAGATTTCTAGAGACATACTCTAAAGGCCCAAGATTAGGCATATATCCCCATTCTGTCTTGGACTAACTAACTGAGAATTGATTAATACTTGGTAAAATCTCATATTAATTTTAGTAAATATTCTTGGAATATTCTATCTAATCACATAATTCATGCACATATTCCTACATTATCCAATGAATGACTCCAAAAACATTATTTTAAGGAAATATAGAATGATGATCATATCTATTATCCCATTATAATGGTGTTGTAGAATATTTCAATGAAGAATGAATGTTCCTATAAGGATCATCTTCCTAATAAAACTAGGGCTTGGTAGATGATAGAGGCACATGGAATGGGGTTGGCACATATCCTTTCTACGAAAGAACAATATCATATACTAAAGGATTATGATCGAGCTCAAACTCTCATTATATCTAATGATCACCCATTGAGAATGGAATGCTCCTCAGTAGGTTATCAAATTCAAGTCAATAATGGGACAGTACATTGGAATATTTCAAAATCTTCTCAGTTGTGGATTCATATTACTGTATCACTAGAAAATTATAAGCACATTATAGAAATCGTCATATTGTAGGATCATATCCATGCACAAATTCAAATAGAAGGTTAGCATATTCTAGCCAGGAGGAAGATCAAGACCTACATGCCTAATCTCTTCAATTCTAGTGTTCATAAGGTCATTCAAAAAACATTCCAAATAACCAAGGGTGCCATAAACACTTTAACAGAAGCATAATATGGTCTTTACCATGATGGTCCTCTTGATGTATGTGTGGAGATAGATGAAATAGATTATACTCTTGAACTTCATTGGGGTCAACCATCCCATGATTTCATATCCCATAGACATGGAAATCCACCAATTTCCCAGATACCTCTATATAGAGAGGTTTTCAATATACCAACACCTTTATATAGATAGGTGATCGAAACATCGCGATCAACTGCATATGGTTCCCCATCAACATCTAGAAACACTCAAATCTAGTTAGCAAGTGACCCTCAGAAGCATATTCAGTGGTATGATTGGATGAATGAATTTAATATTCATGAAGAGGAGGCAAAAAATAAAATATGGAGAGAGTAATCAATATAAAACCACCAATTACTGTTAATGACCCTTGACACTTCAAAATATGAGATCCCAGATAAACTACAGAAAGAGTGAATTCCTTATCTATGCAAAAATACATGGGATAATCATCAATGATAGATGGATTGACACCTCAATTATATATGATATGATATTCACCTTTATAAAATAATGATATTGTGTTTTCATCTTGACCAAGCTGGTATCTCCATGGATTCAAATCAGAAAATGGAAAAGCATAATGAAAATTTGAAACACCCTCTCCTCTATTTCAAAATAAACATTTTATCGATGATCTCTAAAGGCACTAAATGTATCTGTATTTGAGTATGGGGATATTAATGTGGGTAACACTTTTCTACAGCCCTAGAATAACATGAAATCTTAGGTTTGGTGTCATGTAATGTTATAAACTCTTGTGATATCCAGGGTATGGGAAATGATCAGGATAGTTGGTCAGTACAATGGAGTTCACCTGCTTCAATGATGTTGAAACATCACAATATGAGGGAGATGATAGACATAATAACATAAAACTGGACCCTTTAAAGCAATTATAATTCGTTTCAAACATAGATACCAATGTTGTGATCACTCAGACAACTTCTCATAAAAATGGTACTAATCGTGGTCTCCCATCACACCCAACTTCTATATGAGCATTGTTGCACCACATAAAATGGAATACAGTAGAATCTTTTGTAGTAGTCATCCAGGAAGGGATCTAGCCCCCTGAGTGAGGAAATATCAACACTGATTCAATCCATCAGATCGTTAATTCCCCAGAGGATTAAAGACAAATACTTAGTAGATGCAAACATACACAAACCTCCTGGGATGGGGGGAATTTACATCTCAATCACCACATCCATGTTCATCATCCCCAAAGAGGGTCTTAGAAGAATCTACTGTTATTCCAGATCACCCCCATCCTGATGGGATAGGGGTATTAATATCTCAATGTCCATCCAAAGAATCATCAAATCCTCGACATGAATTATTAGATCCTCAATAATGAGACCAATCAAAGAAAATTAAAGTCTTTAATAACCCTTAATCCATATGGTTGGGGGAATTTTCACGATCAGAATCACCATAGTGGGAATCAGTCTTCTCAAGGTTGGATGGACAAGATAAATTTTTGGTATCCTTTCTGTTCATCCCACCACATGATAAACCTTTTATTTTTAGGGATCGTTCGAAAACCACTACTATAAACTCTCTCAAAGTCATTGTTCATAGACCTGGACCAGTGGATCATTAGGTAAAATAGATCACACCCTTATAGGGGGAAGAACAACCCAATATCCCCATGGGTTAGAATAACGACCCTGATAATGGAATTGTAGAATCATCATTATGCATTTAAAGTAATGGAATAACAAACACTGTCCAATATTCTTCGATGAATTTTGTCACTATCAATATGGATGATATTGACAACCAATGAACATATATAGAGGTCCTCAATATGTACAATTTACCCATTTAGGATGGTGACCTAGAGCACCAGCTGGGGCTTCATGCACCCAGAACATGAAAATAATTTTAAATCTTTTAACTCTGAATAACGAGTTCCACCTCTACGATGGAACATTGGCAAAGGAAAGGGAAAATGACTTCTCTCATCCCAATCACAACCTAGAAGAGTTGTGGTTATCCCTAGGGAGTAACAACTATCATAATATGAGTGTGAAATAATATCTTTTGGAAAACTCAATGGGGAGCTACTAAAGGGAAACATCTCCACTGGGTATCATCTCTAGGATGAGGTGAATAACCCTCCTCTCGTGCGAGCCAATCTGCTAGCAGAAGCACCATCTAAGCATCAGACTAACTCCATACCTAGGTAGCCTATATACATGGATGATGAAGTCAAAAATGGTTTTTACAGAGATCCATTATGGGGATATCCTCTCACTTTATAGAGAAATAATGTGTTCATAAGATGAATCGATAATCAATGAGAGGTGCAGGTGAGACCACCTCATGAGGACTAACCTGCACCCTATAAATGAGATACAGCTCAAAGAGTATTGCCACAAAAATTACATAATGCCTCCGAGTCCCCGGATACTCAAATAGAATCCATGGAATAGAGACACAAACCTGTGAAACCCAAAAGGAATCCATATCATGATTTGGTGGATGACACCTTACCTCTACCAAATTTCGACTATCATACCTTCTCTACCTTTGACATCGTAGGTGATCCGAAATAAAATATTACACACATTATATCCTGATGTGGTTTGATGATGGTATCTCAATTTCAATTGGAAGAAAAACACTGAGGTGTTTTGTGGAGACTCTGATAGGGCCAGCCTTTGTTTGGTGGATTTTTTTGGAATACTTTTTTTGTATTTTTTATAAAAAAAGTTATATGTTAATTTTTTATAAATATGCGCTAAAGGTGTCAGCACTGCTACTACCCTTAGGTTTAACATGAAAGGAAAAACTGGCACTTTCACCTTTTAATTTATGTTTAATGGCTGCAACTATGCTGCTACATTTCATGTAAAACCCAAAAAATTACTATCTCTTGTATTTTAATTTTTTTTGTTTTTATTTTTTTGTGTATATATATATAAATATTTTTTAGAAAAATTTATATGATATTTAATATCCAGTGGTACTTCCATTATAGAATTCTAGATTCTTACAAAATCCCTCACCCATGGCTCCCTTTTATAAGAGGGCTTACCCTAGAAATCATTCTCTATTATTGATGTGGGATTCTGGTTCACCCTTTCCTAAGTAGAATATTCTGCATTTCTAATGTGGGAATCAGAACTATTTCATGTACATGGATTTGAAAGAATATAAAATATAAACAATAATACCAATATAAGTGAAAAATAAAACATTGATTAAAAAAATTAGAAAAAGTTGAACATAAAAATAAATTTATAAAAAATTTAGATAAAAAAATTTTAAGATTTAAAAAACTCCTCCTTCAAACTTAAAAATGTTTCAAGTACATGACATTAGAAGCCTATAAAATATAAAATATAAGACCAACAAAAATAAAACTCAAAAAATATATTAAACATATAATAAATAGTTTTTTTAAAGGATGGGGCCAAAGCCTCATGTTTATTATTAATGTGAAGACCACATTTATTAGGGTAGAGGGAGACCCGTTACATTTCCTGAAGGCCCAAAGCCAAGTAGCCTAAATTGAAGTCTTGAAAGCCGATTTGTTTGGCCCGAACGGCCCTTTGTTGAAAAATACTACAATAGTACACAGGATAATTCAATACATGATACAGTACCACTGCCACTATAGTTCTTCTAATATGCCTCCGCCGCTACAATGTCACTACTACTGCAGTTCTACCATTGTTAATGTAGTGCTTAAGTGCCCTGCTATAGTACTACTACAGCACTAGGAAATTCAACACTACCCTAATTCAATCTCGGGTCTTTTGGATGCCAAGAAGGAGCATGTTCCACTAGGGTACATGCTCGTTGGTATATAATAAATAGTTGGAAAAAATTGTCAAAAGTGTTGATGAAAAATAATTTATACGTTTTCAAATGCACCTACTTGAAACATAAAAATGTTTCCATTATGTGACATTGAAAGCCTCACTTATATATACTATTACACCAAATAATTTAAACATATAACAGGGAGTAAACATATAATAAATAGTTGAAAATAAAAAGAATTTCATAAA
Source organism: Viscum album (assembly GCA_963277665.1). Taxonomy (NCBI): domain Eukaryota; kingdom Viridiplantae; phylum Streptophyta; class Magnoliopsida; order Santalales; family Viscaceae; genus Viscum; species Viscum album. The sequence continues at coordinate 79,648,220 of OY728139.1, forward strand.
AAAAATTAATGAAAGATTATTTATAAACTTTCAAAACCACCTACTTGAAAATTAAAAATGTTTTAAGTATGTGGTTTTGAAAGACAATAAAATATAAACTATAAGACGAATATAAATGAAACATAAAATATGGATTAAACATATAATAAATAGTTAATAATTAATTTTTTAATTTGTAATATAATTATTAATTATATGATAATTATTTATTTATTCAGTAATATAATTATAAATTATAAATTATTAATTATTAATTTTATAATTAATTAGTTAATCAGTAATATCATTATTAATTATATAATAATTTATTAGTATTATAATCATTAATTATATTACTGTTAATTAGTTAATCAGTAATGTAACTATTAACTGTTAATTATTAATTATATAATTAATTTGTTTATTAGTAATATCTTTATTAATTATATAATAATTAATTAGTAATATATATATTAATTATATAATCAGTAATTATATAATAATTAATTAGTCAAATAGTAATATAATTATAAATTATATAATATTTTATTAGTTAACTATTAATATAGTTATTTATTATATGATAACTAATTCATTAATTAGTAATATAATTATTGTTTATAATATAGTTAAATAGTTAATTAATAAAAAATTATTCATTAGAATTATTCATTATTCATTACTAATAATTAAATATATAATAATTAATTTTTTAATTAGTAATATAATTATTAATTATATAATAATTAATTAGTTATTTAGTAAAATAATTAATCAGTTAATTAGTAAAATAAATTTTTATTATAATAATTAACTAATTAATTAGTAATATAATTATTAATTATTAATTATATAATAATTAATAAGTTAATTAGTAATATAATTATTAATTATAATCATTTATTATCATTTCTATAATAATTAATTAGTTAATTATTATTATAATTATTAATAAGATTTATTTATTATTTATTATATAATAATTAACTAATTAATAGTTATAAAAATAATTATTATTTTGGTTATAAACTAATAAATTATTATATAATTAATAATTAAATTAATTATTAAATAACTATTTATTATATAATTAATATTTATATAATTACTAGTTGTATTACTAATTAACTAATTAACTAATAAATAATTAAAAAATAATAATTATACAAAATAATTATAATGAACAATTATATTACTAATTAACTAATTAATTATTATATAAGAATTTTTTATAATTAATATTTTATAACCATAATTAATAATTATAATTTATAATAATATTACTAATTAAAAAATTAAATATTATATAATTAAGTAATTATATCACTAATTAACTAATTAATTATTATATAATAATTTTTAATAAATACAGATTAATATTTATAATAAATAATTATAATTTATAATTATATTACTAATTTAGTAATTATAAAAAGGGCCTTGACTCTATCATTCTCAAAAAAGTAACTAATAAAATATTATATAATTAATAAATATATTACTAATAACCTAATTAATTATTAAATAATTAATTTTTATTATTTAACAATTAACTAATTACTAATTATATAATTAATAATTATATTACTAATTAATTGATTAATTATTATGTAATTATTAATTATAATATTGAGTAACAAATTAATTATTATAATATTAATAATTATATTACTAATTGACTAATTAATAATTATATAATTAATTATTAATAATTACTAATTAATTAACTAATATTCATATAAATAATAATTATATTACTAATTATTAATTATTAATTAATAATTAGTAATTACTAATTAATAACTACTAATTAATAATTAATAATTAATAATTATAATGAATAATTAAAATGATTCATTATAAATAATAATTGTATTAGTAATTAACTAATTAGTTATTATATAATTTTTTTTAATAATTTCTAATTATAATTATAATGAATAAATATATTTTATGATAATATTACTATTTAACTAATTATCTATTACACAATTAATAATTAAATGACTTATAAACTAATTAATTTTTATTTAATAATTTTTTAATAATTTTTCATTATTAATTACAATGAATAAATATAATTTATAATTATATTACTAATTAACTAATAAACTAATTAACTATTATATACTTAATTATTATATTATTAATTAACCAACTAATTATTATATAATTAATTATAAATAATTACTAATTAACTAATTAATTATATATAATTTATAATTATATTACTAATTTACTAATTAAATAGTTTCTTATGTTTTTAATTCATGTATTAAATTTCAATTATATTGGCCTTATAGTTTTTATGGTTTAGTCTTCCAAAGCCACATACTTGATACATTTTTATGTTTCATGTTGGTGGTTTTGAAACTTATAATTTATTTTTCATCAACATTTATTATGGAATTATTTTGGTTCTCAATTATTACTTTTATTTTTAATCCATATATTAATTTCCTTTTATACTAGTCTTATATTTTATATTCTTAAGGCTTTCAAAGTCACAGACATGAAACATTTTTAAGTTTCAAGTAGGTGGTTTGGAAAGCTTCTAAATTATTTTTCATCAACATTTTTTAGGAAATTATATATTTTTCAACTATTTCTTATATGTTTAATCCATGTTCTAACATTCAATAATTATGGTCTTATAGATTATATTTTATAGTCATTTAAAGCCACATACTTCAAACATTTTTATGTTTCAGGTTAGTGGTTTTGAAAGAATATAAATTAGTTTTCATCAATATTTTTTACAAAATTATTTTTGATTTAATCTATTTCTTATATGTTTAGTCCATTTTTTAGGTTCATCTATATCCGTCTTATAGTTTATGTTTTATATTATTTCAAAGCCATGTACTTTAAACGTAATCTAGCATCGTAAATGGAAAATGTTCTACGCTGAAAAGGGAGAACCAGAATCCGACATCAGAAATGTAGAAAGATTTTTTTGTGAAAGTGCTATTATAAAAGTAATATGTGGTTGAGGGTTTCTGTTAGAAACCAGACGACTTTAATGAAAATACTACTGAATATTAAATAGCAGTTAAATTCTACTGAAAAATTTTGTTTTCTTTATTTAGATATATATATATATAATACAAAAAAAATACAAAAAAATATTTTAAAATAGAAATATAGTAAAAAATATTATATTTTAGAAGAAAGCCGGCAACGCAGTTGTCAACATTCCCTAGAAACCTAAAGGTGTTAGTCACAATGCCATCTTTAGTGAATATTTTTTTAAAATAATCTTATAGCTATTTAAAAAAATCTAGAAAACATATTTAAAGAAAATACTTTGTTTGGTACAATAGCTTGGTAGTTGGATCTATTGGTGGATGAGAAGACCTTCATCATTGGCTCCTTTATCAATTCAGCTCCATGATGTGGAAGACCAAAATTATATATCTAAAACACAAAAATCCAGATAACAATGAGAGGTATTACATCTACAGATCCTGGTGGAGAGGTTTAACAAATTGATTCAACATTTCCTTCTCACAAGTTCAATTACTGGAGCTATGTTCTGAAAATATCTCAGATGTGTTACAAATGACTTCGATCCCAATGAAGTAACTATGTGGGTTCCATGAGTTTGTCGAAATGAAACAATGTCATGAATATTCAATTTAGGAAACCTGGTCCAAATCTCGACTAACGAACAATGTATATGGGAAAATACTAGTAAATGTAGATGTTGGAGCTATCACCCTTAATCTAGTGACGACACCCATCCAAGCACCTAGGAATTCCCCAAACCTCCCAACACCTCATGTCCAGTGGCGAAAACCACAAAATCTCCATTGGGTAGAAGAACTGATAAATTAGGGTTTCTTATGATTTTAGGAATATATGAATAAATCACATTCCTTTCTTAATAAAAAATACCCCAGTTATTTTTCAGCAACCATAGTTAACAACATGATTAGGCTACAACTACCCAAGAATCCCAATGAGGTGGACCTCACAGATCATCCTAACTAATTCCCATTCCATATAAGGTTAGGTTATAATATACAAGACTAATTTTTCATTATTGAAATATTTCAAGGAATTGTTGGTTTTGGATAGGTGGTGATAGATAACACCAAAAAAATGTGGGATGTATAAATATTACACAAATTGAGGAAGAGGACAGTTGGAAAAAAGTTACAGCCAGGTGTGTGTAAATGTTTAAAAACTGGAATACTCGGAAAAAATTGATTGATCACATTACACCTTGAGAGAATAGTTGTGAAATCCCTCAATATCTCTACCAAATAAAGGGTATCATCATATATTCCTTCCAAGGGTGGTTGAAACTACCAAAATTGGGAAGAAATAGAATAGGAAGAGTCATATTCTACTCCAAAAAGCCCCAACTCTTGCATATTTCATCCCAAAAACATCCAGAGCATGGTCAATGTTGGACTCCTCTGGTTTTAATGCTCACATATCATTATTGACTCACTATTGGACCTACTGATGATATGTCTCCCTGTCAGTTGTCTCACATTCCACACAGATACATAAATCTTGTAAAGGAAAATACATCAATATAAGTTATCGATGTCTGACCTACTCATAGCTATGTTGATGTCATATTGTGGTACTGAAATCATTTAATAATTTTCACTAAGTGAGTGTCAATGGTCAATCTGAGTTACTGATGACATGAGTCACTATCATCTCTACCTATTAATAGAATGACTCACTGATGTTCGGAATTTTCACTAATTGTGAGCTACCTGTAGCTTACCTACCGTCAAGCGGACCTACCATCCGAATGACCAACAGATGGATTTTTCATCGTCATGACGGCCTACTGACAGAGTGACCCATCGATCCTGACTAACCATTCATGAGCTACAGATCCTAATAAACCCACATTCTATGGTTTTTCATTTAAATTTATATTTCATTCAAACATTTATAATAATGAAACTTATTACCATCATTTATTTTAATGACTCTATCCATCTTTTATAGAAATAATTTATTTAATTTCAGAATACAATAATAGGTATGAGGTACCAGATATCATGTTCACTCTTAGCGACCATGTATAAAGGAATTATTTGATTAAAAATATAAAAATCATAAGTTATTAGAAATCTACCACACAAGTTACTGGGAAAAAACTGACCTTCAAACTAAATAAACGTGATGATATTATTGGGAACATGAATATAAGAACTTGTTAAGAAGTGATTCTAAAATAATAAAAGATATCATCCTACACGTCGACTACCTCACTGGAAAAATTATATAGAAGATAACACAATACTATATTTTTTTGTCTGTTTATGGAAGTCAACTCAAGCTGATTTTCAAGACATCTTCTATGAGTCTCACGCTACATTTCTAATCATACAAAGCTTTCTAAAATATTTTTTTCTATGATTTTATCTCCTTTTAGGTTTTTTACATTTTAATAAGTGTGTTTATTTATATTTTATAAACACACACTGACTCTTATCGTAAACAAGGAGATACATTGATATCTTCACAAACGTATCTATTTACACTATACACTGCACCAGATAATAGTGAAAGAGGTCCCTACTTGGCTTGGTGGTTTTTGAACCCCCGTTAATATTTTGAAATTGGTCGGCTTAACCAGGACATTGTGTATACTATATTTTAACCTGATATGGGGTGTGGATCCTCGTTTATTTATATAAATTTCTTGGTGTAAGGTGATAACCATGTGGATAGGACTATGTCTCATCTTGAGAATACACCTCTCATTTTTAAATCTGTTGTGTTCATCTCAATTTAGTTGTCTCTGTTTATATTTTTTGAAAAAATAACTTCATTTTGATAGTTAATCATAGATAGTATTTATATTTAGATTTGGTTGAATAGATTTATTTTAAAATCTAAAATAATAATCCATATTGTTCTTCCTGATAACTAATCACTCGTTTATATGTCATTAAAATTATCAAAACATCATTAAATCTGCTACTTTGGTAAACTATTCTATTTTATATTTCAAATTGGGGATGTTTTATATATGTTTTTTTTGATAAAAATTTGTATATAAACTAAATTAACTCCCTCCCACTTCTTTATTGTCATACACAAGAAGACATTTTGTATCAGAGTATTTATTACCTACAAAATTTTCAATTTTTTTAAATATTTTCAACTGTGATTTTAGTTTTGATTTTAAGGATCTCAATATATTTTTCAATTAAAAAATTTGGTTCCATAAAATTTGTTTTAAATAGACAACAGGCATGAAGGTTCTTCTACTAACATGCCTCCAAATTTTAATGTCACAAACTATGCTGAGCGAAAACTCAAAATGAAAATTCATTTAGAACGTATGGGTTTTGAAATCTATTTTTCTATTGTTGATGAATATAATATTCCAACTACTGCTATAAAATCATGGGATGATGCCACTAATGTGGCCTATAACAATAATTAATGATCTATATATTTATTATACTATGGTTTAGGATATTAAGAATTTAGAAATATTTATGCATGTAAAACATCTGTAGAAATTTAGGATACTTCAACTGTTTCACATGAAGGAACCAATAATGTTAAGGAATTAAGACCTAACACATAAACTATTAAATATAATAATTTCACAATGAAGCCTGATGAACTTATCATTGATATGTATCACAGGTTCAATGAGATTTTTTATATGATGATCTCACTGGAAAAGGAATTCACTTTTAAAGAATAGATCAAGAGGATCTTGAGATGTCTTCTGAAAAGGTGGAGATGGACCTCAATATACATTATACAATCCAATGACATTATTTCATGACATGTAAAAGAGATTATTTCTATGTTGATGATGTATGAGGAAGAATAGAAAATTAATATGGAAGAATATGATAAACCTAAAAAGAAGTCAATTTATTTCAAAAACCAATACTTATAAAGAAAAAGAAAAGGAAAAAGGATTGGAAAAGTAGTGAAAATACAATGGAGATAGTCTTCTATGAGTGAAAGAGAATAGGAAATATAATAGATGAATGTACAAAATTAATGTAAAAAAAGAAGTATGAGGAAAATGGTAGGATGTACAAAAAATAAATGAAGGATACCTAGAGTTCTTCTGAGGATAGAAACAGTGACTCAGAATCATCACATGATGTGAAGGATGACAAATAAAACTTGTGTTTTATGAAAATCATAGAAGAGGTAACCCTAACATCTCCTGTACAAGATTATTGTTATTCTAGAGATGCATCTAATTCAGATAATTCTACAAACATGATAATGGAATAGATATTTTAAAATTGAAAAAATCATGAGTGTGCTTTCAATTAGTTAAAGAATAAATATAGATCTCTTAAAAAATTTCATTCTCTTACTATTACTATGAAATATGAACTTTCGCTAAAAAAGAAAACAATGTTCAACTGCTTAATAAGAATACCAAACTTAAACATTCAAATTATCAATTAAAAATGTTCATGAGAACTTTAAAAATGGTTAATATACCTTAGTAAAAATTCATTGAAAAAATGTTTCTATTAAATATACTACTGGTATTGTTTATCAACCTGGGAAAATAAAATTTTTTAAAAACTATTTTATTTCAAAATCTAGAAAATTTGGCTTTATGACCATAATTAAAAAATCTGTTGCAAGTTCAAACACATGAAATGATATAACTGCTTATATTTTTTCTTGACCTAAGAGAGTATATTTTTTTAAGACTTCACAAACTTCTTATAGGAATCCCACAAAGCAAATATGGGCTCGTAAATCTTAATCACTAATATTACCGGACTGATGTAAATCTGAGTACCAAAGTCTCTTCTTGTTTATACTATTTTTTTGTAAAGTTGTTTGAAAATTTCATGGAAAATATTATTATACAAGGACAATGAATGTTCAAGACACATGAAAGGGGACTAATCTTTCTTCAAGAATCTTATCAATATTTATGTGGTCATGTCACCTTTTGTTATAATAAAAAAGGGGAAGTAATTATCCTTTTCCAAGGTAGTAACAGTAATTCAATTTTAATTTCTACAGTTATTTTTCTCATGGTATTAAGTACATTATTCTTATAATTTCACAATTATATTGTTAGTTTTTTCATGTAAAATTTTAAATTGGTTCTTATAATGTTTTCAATTCAAATAATGAATTTTCATTTACTACTTTTATAAATGAAAATGTATATGTTGTAAATAAGGATTCTTTAGTCTCACAATATGTTTTTTCATGAGTGTCTTTCATAATTAGTCTTGTCTCTGGCATAGAATACTAGGAAACTGTAAAATTAACTCTCTTAGAATACTTAATAGAAATGGATTAGTAATGGATCTACCTAAACTGAAATTTCTAAATTATAAAGTTTGTAATACTTATCAAAAATCCAAACAGCCCAAAATATCGTTCAAACCAAAGAAATAAGTTTCAACTTCTCAACCTCATTAGTCTATTATCATGGACTTATTTATAAATTCTAGAGTTTCACGTTTAAATGGGAATAAAAATTTCAACGTTATTTTATATAAATTATCTAGGTATACATAGACCTTATTTTTAACTCTAAAAAGATAATTACATTTCTATTTCACCAATTATACGAGGTCAGTAGAAATCAAAATTGAAATTAGGATCAAAACCATAAGAAATGATAATGGATATGACATTGTAATTCATGAATTTGAATCATTTTCTCAGAAAATGGCTATAGCAATAACATCTCTACTACTAGAAAACCCTAGTATAATGGAGTTATATGAAGGATAAATAGAACCTTATAAGGAATATCCCAGACTATGCTTAAGTAATATAATTTACCTATTTATTTTTGAGATAAATCTATGCATATAATTTGTTATTAAATCAATATAGTTTTATTTTCACATATAATAAATAATACCCCCAATGAGGTGTATAATAATAGGAAACCCAAGGTTAATTATTTAAATGTTTTTGGTAGCTATGTGTTTATTTTTAATAAAAATTATATTCTTGACAAATTTTCCTCTATGTGTGATGAAGGAGTTTTCAATGGTTATTAAATCTATAATAAATCTTATTGTGTCTTAAAATAGGGAACCATGTGTGTGGAAGAATCTATGCTTGTCATGATTGATGAAATAAATCCACATGAATCCAAAACCTCCATTGAAAATCTTGAGGACAATCTTTTGAATCTATATTGAAATCCTAAAGCTTCTATTTCTACTATTAATGAATAATAAAAATCTAGTTATAGGAACTCTCAAGATTCTAACCAAAGGAAACCCAAACCTATAGATGAATCTGAAATAACTATCCCTTCATCTCTTGATATGTTAGAACACTTAAATCCCATTCTTTAGATGATTTACATAGAGAATTAGTCAAAAGAACTCATACTACAGATTATTTGAGAAACTGATTTGAACATCATGTCATTTTGTTACAACATGAACCTAGAACATCAAAGATGAAATCAATGATGAATTCTGGATGATGACTATGTAATAAGAATTAAAAAATTTTGAAAGAAAAAATGTGCGGAAACCTGTTGATAGACCCAAATACACCTTGATAATAGGCACTAAGTGGGGGCTTAGAATTAAAGTGGTTGAAGTTGGTAAAATAGTAAAAAATAAATCTTGACTATTTTCACAAGGTTATAGTCTAAAGGATGAAATAGACTGTGAAGATAACATTTCACATGTAGATAAATATGAAGCCAATAGAATACTACATGTTTATGTAGAGTATCTTAATTTCAATCTTTATCAAATGGATTTCAAAAGTGTATTCCTAAATGGTTATATAGTTGAGGATTTATTTGGAACAATTAAGATGGTTTTAAAAATCATCATTTTCAAATCATGTTTATAAATTAAAAAAACATTTTTTTATTTAAAATAGGATCCAAGAGCATGGTATGACAGGCTCAACACTTTTCTTATTTCTAAAGGTTTTATAGAAGTTATATATTATCCTAATATTTTCTAGAAAATAATTTCTAAAGATGATTTAGTTGTTAAAATATATGTTGATTTTATTATTTTTGGATGTTAAAAAAATTCATTATGTGTTGGTTCTTCAAAAATGATGAAAAATGATTTTGAAATGAGTTTAATGGATGATGTCAAATTCATTCTTGGATTTCAAATATTTCTAAACATGTAAGGAATTATTTTAAATCAAATTAAATAAACTAAATATCATTAAAAAATTTAACATGGATAATAGTAAAAGTAGTGATACTCTAATGAGTACCTCTTATAAATTGGATCTTGATGATGATGGAAAATGAGTAGTTCAAACTATTTACAAATGTATTATTGGACATCTTCTCTACTAATCATCTAGTGGACCTGGTATTATATTTAGTGTGTGTATGTGTTCTCATTTTCAATCAAATCCTAAAGAGTCTCATTTACTAGATGTTGAAAGAATTTTCAAATACCTCAAATATAGTACCAACATAAGACTGTTCAATCCTCGAGGACTACCATTTGACATAGTGAGCTATTGTGATGCTGATTTTGGCGATTTCATGTTAGATAGAAAAAGTACATCTAGAACATGTAACATTTTGGGGATATTTCTAGTTTAATGGATTAGTAAAAATTAAATTTTTGTTTCATCATCTATTATCGAAGCTGAATAAATAGTTTCTCGTAGTTGTCCTACTCAAATTTTTTGCATGAAACATACATTACTAGACAATTGCTATCAATTTATACATATCCTAATAAACCGTGATAATACAAGTGCTCTCAAAATTTCTAAAAATCCAGTTTCTCAATCCAGAACAAGACATATTGATATAATACACCACTTTTTATGATATCATTACCAAAAAATTGATATAACTCTAGAATTAATTTTCCCTGAACATCATCATGCTGAAATTTTTTCTAAGCCTTTAAATATGAGAGAGTGAGTTACATCAGACATGAATTAGGGATGATCAATTTTGAGTGACTAACAGTTTAAGTGACTCACTATTGATGACACATTGTTGATGTCTCATAGTTGATGACTCACCATTGATGACTCACCATTGATGACTCACCATTAATGACTCACTATTTATTTATCACCATTGTGTCCCACCATTGAGATCTCATCGATGTGACTCATCGTTGATGACTCAATATTGTGTCACATCATTCAATACTTCGTTATTTTTCTGTCTGGAAGTTAAATTGTCATTATTTTAATTATTTAATTTTATTTTAATCCAAATTTATCGATTTATGTTTTCTAAAACATTAAATGATAAAACTCAAAACATTTCAACTCACATGATTAGTCTCACACTCTTTCCCACGCATTCTTCTCTCCCAAACTATTTCCCTTCTCCTTTGAACCAAAACCTTCAAATCTCCCCAATGGATTGGGTTACAAATGTATCCGAGAATTATTTTTATAAATCACGTCCTTTTAAGAAGCATACATGTGAATATAGAAAACCTAAACCATAACATATATATCCCAAACATGTGATATGAATCTTTACTCCTAAAATAGATGTTCATTACGAATGGTTACTGTCAAGTAAGTCTCTCTTATTGATTTTTTGAAAAATGATGTTGTTTGAAGTGGTTCTCAAACATCATGAGATCACTTTAGCCCAATCTTGTGCATGAGTTTTATTTTCATGTGGAATTTATTCTTGATGGTAGTGAGGATTTTTGGATTAAGACTTGGAAAAATAGTGAAGGAGTTTCATTTTTATCAAGGGAGTGGGCCAAATGTTATAAATTACCTCAAAATGTATTTTTTATGATTATCATGTTAGTCTTCCTGCTAGTAATATTTTCAATTTTGAGGAAGCATTGGATGAAATTTCTTGAAATGGATCTCCTAGAAGACCAATTGAAAAAAATCTTCATGGTAAATGTAGGGTTTTGTTTAAATTTATCCATCAGAAGATATTTCAAAGGAATGTGTATTTTTACTCTCTCAAATACGAGGATGTATATTTTTTGTCTCTGATGAAAAGGTGACATAATATTAACTAGTGTTGGTATTTAATGGTTCATATGAACAAAACATTGAAACACCAATCCAAGTCAATTTCCTCATTTTATCCAAATTTTATTTATGCAGTTCTGATATTCAAAGATCTGGTGAGTGAGAATAAAGAATTAGTAACTGATTGTGATGGATTTTTCATCACAATCATTATTTAAAGGAGAATTAAAAACAATTAGAATCCCTATAAGAATAAATGGGTTGAATAAATTGATAATATTTATGATGAATTAAATCCTTTTTATAACCCCTCAAGGTGAAGAGACAAGGTTGATCCTGGTCTAGGACCAGATAAAGTGGATGAGTATTCTTCTTATAAAGAAGAAGATGATGCATCAAATCAAGGAGAATAAAATCATGTTATTGATTTAGGTGACCCATATATTTTAGGAAGTCTAAAAAGTATGACCTATGGACCTGTTATCACTCCTAATGCCTTTTTCTTTCAAAAGAACCTCTCCTACAATAAGATGCTGATGAATAGACTAAAGAATAAGAAAATGTTGAATATGTGAGTAAGAGTGGAAGTGAATAAGATGAACGGTCTAATGATAATATTTTTTAAAGTGACAATGAGTAAAAATAAGAGGACGATGGTGATGAAGAAAAAGATTAAGATGATTATGGAGAGGTAAATAAAATATATATGATGCGAATGATATGGTGAAGAAAGAAGTGGCGAACCTGATAGTGGATCAGACAACCTTCTTGATGTTCAAGGTCCTATTGGTGAACCTATTGATCTTACTCTAGATCCCATTGAGCCTGCAAATCCTAGTGATACTTATTTATGGAAACAAGAAGTATTTTTGGAATCATGTGAAGCTCCTCGATACATTGTGGATTAGTAAAGAGATTCAGATGTTCATATGAAAGTGGAATTTCAGGTTGAAGAAGAGGTTCCAGTTGCACTAATGCAAGAACTAGTTTTTGCTAGAAAGAGAGAAACTATTGAGAGAGAGGATCCTATTGATGAGGAAGTATCTATTTTGGGATAGTAATAGAAAAAAACATATGATTTTATATTCTTTATCTATATGATGTGATAGTTGATAAATGGGAAAAGTATCCAGGATCTGTTACATAGGGATTATATTAACCTGAATCAGATGATGAAATAGCTAGTACGAGGACTAACTTGTAATCTGTCTAGCTATGAAAGTGTTTTCCCATTAATTAAATTTCAATTATAGTTTGTGTACTATAATTGTTATATTTTGAGCCTAATAAAACACATGATTCAAGTGGTGTAATTTATGTTCACATAGGACCAAAAATTTTCTAAGGAATGTCTGATTGAAGAAATAGATCAAGTTAGAAAAAATCTAGAAATTCCTCCTACTCTATTAGTATATTAGGATATTTTTATTCATTATCCTTATTTTATAAATTATAAGAAAAGTGATTAAAGAAGAGATTCAAACACTGATTGGTGGCATAAACTATGAAATTATTTAAAACATTCAATAGAATTGTGACCATATATATGACATGGTAAGATTTTATTCGAAATGATCTATTTATGCTCATGAAGAAATTACAATGAATGTATATTACTAATTTAAGGGTATTTATACTAAGCATCAAATGGATGTTCGTTTTAAATATTTGGATCATAATTTGAGGCTACCGCCTATTAATTATGCCTTTACAGAACAAGTCAATCAACGTAAAGAGTTAACACCTACTCTTCTAAAGTTAATGGAAAATAAGAATGAATTTACAAAGGATATTGAAAAATGTTGGTAGATAATCATTGATTTTTTCATTTTCTTGAAACCCCAACTGCATTATCATAGTAGTGAAACTGTAGCACCAGAAGCATTTCCCATTACTCCAGTGACTAAAAACCTACCTTCATGCTCATTCTACCGATCTATGGATCCCTAGTTCTAAGATGCAATGACCAGAAAGACTTTTTTCTCTCTTTATACAACTCTTCAACCATTTCTTATATCTGCAGCACAAGTTCTTATCCATATAAGACATTCCATCTATAATGAAATCATATCTCCTACCACTTCAACTAAATGTATTCCACCTCTAATACCCTCTGGAGTTCTACTTCATTAGATGTGTACAACAAATCTTAATGTACCTATTTTTCCTCCATCAACTACTTCTTCTCAGGGTAAGGCACCCATGGATCCTTCATTGGAGAAGAAGTGATTATATTGATCATTGATACAGATGGTATTTTTTCTACTTCAATTCCTTGTACATTTTATTGATCATGAAATGCATCATCTTTTTATCTGTGTTATATTAATTCTCTCTTATTATTTTATCTGTTTTTGATAATTCCAAAAGAGGGAGAAATATGATGTGGAATTTACCTTATCAGAAATATGTGCTTAACTGAAATATGAGATGGAATTTAATTTAACTATTTATATTTTATTTTATTTTATTTTAGTGATTCTCACTTATGTTTTAATTTCATATAATCTATATTCTATGTTAAGTTGGATTTTTTATTTGATCATTATGAGTGTCTTGTTAATTACATGATTTGTGATCATCAAAAGTAGAGATTATTGGCCTCATATAGTTTTAATGATCAAAAACCATGTGCTCTTATGTTTTTTCTGGTTTAATTAGGATTATATATGTTTAATTATGTTTAAATATAATCTTTATCTATTTTTTTAGTGATTTTATACCTAAGAAAGGTTCGAAAATTTTGGCTTTGTATAAGTCACTATTGAAGATATGTCCCCATTTAGGCTGAGTCACCATCAGGGTGGACTCGCTGTTGAATCTAGCGATGATATGTATCATTATTATCTATCTCGCCCTTATCACAAATATATAAATATGGTAAAGGAAAAGACACCGATATGAGTTACTGATGTCCTAATATACCGATAGCTAAGTCACTGTTACATTGAGCTACCAATAGCATTTCAAAATTTTTGTTAAGGATGAGTCACCGTTCAAGATGAGTTACAAATGGAATGAGCCACCATAAGCTCTACCTACTAACAGGATGACTTGCTGGTGTTAATAATTTTCACTATGTATGAGCTACAGATAGCTGGCCTATCATCAAGTGGACCTACCATCATAATGTCCTACTGATGGTTGAGTCACCATCCAGTCGACCAACCAATAGAGAAACATACTAATCTTGACTCATCATTCCTAAGCCATCGATCCTTAGAAATTTTCATTCCTTACTTTTTCATTTAAATTTAAATTTATTTCAACGTTCATATTTTGGAAATTTATTACCAAGATTTATTTTAATTACTCTATCTATACTACCAAGAAAATATTTAATGAATGTCAGAGGATAGTACAAGGTATGAGGTACTAGAGATCATGCACATTGTCAGCTTCCATGTATAAAGGAAATATCCGATCAAAAATATAAAAATATTATTCAATTAGAAAGCTACATCTCATGTGCCAGATAAAAACAAAATAACATCAAACTGAAGAAACATAAAGATATTGTTGAGAACTTGAATAGAAGAACTTGTTGCATAAACATTCAAAGAGAATAAAAGTGATCATCATACACATCAAGTAACTTAATAAAAATAGTAAGCAAAAGGTCACACGATACATTGTTTTGATTTCTATTTCCAGAAGTCGACTCACGTTGCTTTTCAAGACATCTTTCCTGAGTCTGAAAATACATTTCCAATAACAGATAACCCTCTAAACTCTTTTATATGTATTTTTCTCTTATTGTGTGTTTTCTGGAATTTTTTATTAGTGCATTTATTTTTTTATAAGCAAACGCTGACACCTACGACAAACTGAAAGATACATTGATATCTTCTCAAGAATAAATATCTACAACTTACACTCCCATGGATAACATTGGATGATGTCTATGCATGGCCTGTATGTTTTTTTGATCCCATAGAAACTATGAAGGAGGTCTGGTTGACCTAAACAGTGTGTATAATATTGTTTACCTCAGTCCTGGTTATGGATCCTTATTTATTTATATAAATTTCATTGTGTAAGGTGATCATCAAGTGAAGAGGACTATGTCTCAGATTGAGACTGAATCTCTTGTATGTAAATCCTCTATGTTCTCTACAGTTTAGTTTTCTCTATTTGTATTTTTAGAAAACCATACTTCACTTTGATTATTGATCTTATATAGTGTTTATATTATAATTTGGGTTTTTAGATTGATTTAAAAGCTAAAATAATAATCCATATTGTTTTACCTAATAATGAATCACTCTTTGAGAAGTTTTTCAATATTTAAAAACATTTATAAATCTGCTACATTGGTTAACTGGGCCATTTTATATTTCAAACTGTGGATTTTTTTAATTAGTGTTTTAGATAAAAATTTTATAGGAACAGAATTCTACCCCCCCCCCCTTAAGTGTCCTAATCCGACCAATAAGAACACCCAACCAAACAAAATCCTCACCAGATGAAGAGATCATCATTGGTTATATCAATGTGATACACTTAGAAGACCCTTTGAAGATCATGAATATGCCTCATAATATGATTTCCTTTCTTATAATCAAGGAATGAGAGGCCATGTATATAGTATACGAGGATACATGGGATAACAAAAGTGATATCAAACCCAATATTATGGTCACGTCACCATAGAGGACATATATACAGGTGATACATGTGATTAGGATGACCATAAATCCTATAAAATACATATAGGTGTCTCAAACCTACTAGTGGTCATTAGAGCCTAACTACCTTACATGAAAACCTACTACAGTTATGATTAACTGATGAATCCATGCATTGTGTGAGGCTGGCATGACCCGCAATGCCAGAAACTGATACTCCCATGACATATTCATAAGAACCTGGATTCTCTACCTAAAATTCCTTAGTTCTTGAGCCACATGCCTAGAGAAACCCCGTATTAGGAAGCACTAACCTATGGGAAAAATATAATACATTCTAAAGAAGCTGGAAATTTTCCTATCCAAGCTCTTGATCCGGGATGCTCTACATCACCCAAAATATCTCAAAGAATAACTTTTTAAATCCCTAGAAATTCAACATTAATTTGAACCAGAATTTATAACATTATAGGTCTATCCAATTGATTCCATGTTTGTGGAATGTCTAGTTTTCTTCTCGTTCACATAACATGATCAATAGACGGTCACCTAGGGACTTATCAGACCCCTATATATTTTGGAAAGACTTCATAAATTCAAAATTCGAATGGTACTGATTAATAATGGATCTAGGTTCAATCACATATCAATTTGAAATGTCATATGATTTGGATAGAGTGAATGGGTTTTCTCTCCCAAAAAGCTGACCATTCAAGGGTACGATAAGTGTGAGCATAGACATTGAATGAAGATCACACTCGATATTCTATTTTGGGAGAACACGTCTATATTTGAGTTTATGGTTATCTAGGAAGACACTATAGATAATTTCCTTCTCAAAAGTCCATGGATCCACATCCACATAGTGGTACCTTGGAAAATCCATCAATGTTTAAAATACCACATAGATAGAAAAGTGGGAATACTAAATGGTGATAGTGCTCCCATTGAAACCTTCTAATCCATATATTCAAAATAATGATTATGAAAAAATGGGGGAAGAAAATGGTGTATGATTATACATAGGTTACAGCTCCCAATGGTTTGGGTATTTCCCTTGAAAACCCTTGTAGTTTTCTCAGTAGTGACTACATGCTCACCATAATCCGAATTGAGGTAATAGACCTGGTCCCAAAAATCCAAGCTCTTCCATTCCCATATACTATGTAATATTAAATCTTCCCCAACATCATTCTATAAGGACTCAGGCAGTAGTATATGATAATTTATATTCTCATTTCCTCCCTCCCTCTGATGTGACAGAGAATCCACCATATTCCATTATTCTTCTAAAAATGTTTCAATATATTCATAGTAGTAGGAAGTTGAGGATGACCTTTGTAATTACCCTCACACATTTGAGGAAGGTCATTCAAATGAATTTTATGATCTCAAATAGATTATTATGGGAATTTAATAATACATGTTCTTTATATTAATTTTTATAACCATTCCCCTCAAAGGGAAAGAGATTCACATCTCACTACTCAAGAAACATTGATATTGTATCACTTGGAACTACATAGAAATTCTTGTAATATATTTAGATGTGTCTACACACTATCTTGGCATAAATGAAGAAAACTGAGGAATCAAGTAGGAAACTAGAAGGATGAAACCCTCTCATTAATCCAATATAGAGGCGGTAGGTGAAAAAATTATCAAATACAACTTTTCTTGGGAAGTGAAATTACCAATATGGAATTATAGGACCATCTATAGCATGAAAACAAATGGAAATATTAGTGTTTTTATCAAATTTAGAGATTGTACTTAGAATTTCAAAATGTATGGCTTCCCATTTTTGATTAAAAAGACTCTTGATCGATAAAATTGCAATTTTCCATGCCCTTTTTTCAGGAACATGCATTCAGGGTACAATCAAAGAAATATTTCCCCTGAAGATGAGAACGACTCTATAATCACAGAAACTCAGTGGCTAGTTATCAATCAGGTTATTCCAATTGGTTAAAGAACATATTCACTACATTCCAATGTTTTGTGCATCAAATCATTTGGACATTTCTATGAAGGATATATGAATATTATGTTGAAAACCTGGTTTTCAAATTCTGAAGTGAAGTGATCACTTCAAGGATCTTAAAATATTATTCAATGTGCTGAGATAGCACAATCTGAAGATGAATCCACTAAAATGAGATTTAGGGGTAACATTTGGGATGTTACTTGGATTTATAGTATTCCACTATGGTATAGAGGTCTACTAGAAGAATACTATTACTATTTTAGCATTTACATCCCTAGAAAATATAATGAACTGATGGGGATCCATGATAACCTCAATTATATTCAATGAATCAATGCCAAAATAGCCGGAAATGAACTTCCCTTCACTAGGATAATGAATAAGGTAATCACATATTGGCAGGAAGATAACTGCCAAGAATACTTTGAAATTATTAAGAAATATTTACTGTACCCAATGATTTTGATG
This sequence comes from Viscum album, assembly GCA_963277665.1. Lineage (NCBI taxonomy): Eukaryota > Viridiplantae > Streptophyta > Magnoliopsida > Santalales > Viscaceae > Viscum > Viscum album. The sequence goes on from OY728139.1 coordinate 79,667,195, forward strand.
ACATTGGTGTAAGAGAGGCCACTCATCTTATATGTAGATTCCATAGAATTTTCAGTAGTCTCCCTGCTCACATATAAAAATGATTCATGGAGTGACACAAGTATATAATACCTTAGTAGGACAATTCTAGTTACTGATTCCAGATACTTTGATGTCAATAAGAACTACCTTGAACTCATCTTCACATTGAAAAATATGATTCATTACATGCATCACCGTGAAGTCCATATAGTATATCATATTCACCCTATCACGTACATCCTTGGACTCCATTTTTTGACTGGGCACTTGTCTTTATGGTCGGTCATTCTTTTCAATATGGCATTATGTTCATATCACAGAAGTCAGGGAAAGGGAAAGTTCTGTCAGATTTCGTTGCAGCACATAGTTTCCCTAAAAATATACTAGTAGACACCAAGCTTATAGATAAAGAGGTCATCTATGCCCATGAAACATCAAAAACAAGGTAGATGTACTTTCATGTTGCATCATGATGTACTATTAGAAAAATAATGGAAAACATGAGGCACACTTAGGTTGTTCTAGGGATTTTATTTGTCTCTCCAAACAAAACAGTTTTTCCCTACTCTTTCTCACTATTTGATAGTAGGAAAAACAATAGAGGTATAATACTGATCCCTCATTTATGGGATGGAACTAGTATTACACCTGCACATAGGCTACCTGAAAATAAAATGGAATTCATAACTAGTGAAAAATCATATCAATGGCCAATATTCCATTAAAAATTTATTTCTAGACCCTCTCACTAGCTTTGGAAGTGGAGTAATGATGGAGTTCCCTTTTGAGCCCAAATTACTTCATGTTAATATTTTACATAATGTTTTCACTGACGCATCGGCTAATTCCACTACTATCTTGGACACCCCTAATCATGAGGACGCAATCTTCCATATAAGACATTGAATAATGGTCTTATTGATCATCATATATCATATAAAAGAAATCAATCATTTCATCACTACTCTAGATCTTCATGCACTGATATTCACCCCTGGATGGATGGAGCCCATATCTGTTATCTAAAAAATGGAACTCTCCTAATAGAATGATATGGAAGGTAACAAAATTGGCTCCATTCAAAAAACATCACCCAAATGTATGGTTCAAAAAACAAAAAACTCTATATAAATGAGGCTTTAACAAAATCATCAACATATACATTGTATAAAGAGATATTTCTTCCATAGTGGACGAATTCCATATAGGATCTTGCATCTCCCATCAATCTAGGACCCTGATCTCCCACCAAATTAGGAGGTGTGGATAATATTGGAATATCATTATACATGACTATATATAAGACACTAATAAATTTCATGCATGTGTCTATTAACTCGGTTCTTATTTGAGGTATGAAACCTATTAATTCTATTATTTTTCCATTTAAATACTTAAACATGGAATTTTACGAGTTCCCTTTGAGCTAATGGAATTTTCATGCTTGTCAAGGGCTTGATTGAAACTCATAACCCATCTTGTGGGGTGAATTAATCTTATATCATTGTTAGTTAAAACCATGTGTGGTAGGCCTCATGGCTAGATTAATCATTTAAGGTCTCGTAAAAGAGTGGAAGGATGCCAGAAAGATTGATCAGACCATGTGAAATGTGGTGAATGGCCATACGACCATGTATGTAAGTTTGATACTGGGTTTTTGTATGGTTTTTCATGGTCGGTCAATTTTTGTGGGTAAAACATGCAATGTTCTCCTCCATAAAGTTATTCTTGCACGGTTAGTAAAAATTTTGACCAGTCATGCGACCAAACCAAGTGACTGCATGTTATTTGTTAAAATTATAATTCTCCCCTTAAATTATCTATTTCTAAACTATTATCTCATTTCCTCCTCAGGATGGAAAACAACCCCCTATTGAGATTATTTTAGTGAATATTTATGGAATCGATGTATCTTATTAGTCCGATATCCGATTCAGGCATCTCTCATCTCATTGAATCTTTATCGGTATTTTGTCAAATATTTTTTAACTATTCGTCATTTTATTTGGAATTAGATATTCTGTTTAGGTGCAAGCTCATTTTCCCTATTTTTAGGTTCTTCATCTTTTCTATGTATTTCTCCAAATTTGAGTTAAATAAAGAGATTTTACTAGATGAGTTATCCCCTATGAACCTATGGTATGTGTTCTTGTTCCTTTTATTTAATATTGACTGGTTATATATTTTTCGTTGCATTTTTCTCCCAATTCTTGAATATTTATCCTTTTAATGAATTCTAATACTTGAATTAAATTTTTTGGAAGGTTCCATCATATTAAATATTTCCATTAAAGAATGGTAATAGGTTGAATAGACTGAATATGGAACCAACCCTTCACATACCTTGTTTATTAATTTGTTTTTTTAGTCATATGTTTGTTGGACCCCTTGAGGTGTGCCCTTTTCTTCTATTCTTGGGCTGTTAAAATTAAATTGTTAATCAGTGATTTGTATTGTTAACAGAATTAATTAATGAGAAGGAATGGATTACTATGACCCTTGGTCCATTCCATGTCATGTACTATTATGCTTTAGATTCCATGTTTAAATGAGATTCCCATGTAAGAAATTATGAGGAAAACCTTCAAAGATTAGCCCACGATTTTAGTCACATTCTAATGTGTGTTTTTGATTGAATGCTCTTGGTATTGACATTTGAAATGTTAAATGAAATTTATTTAATTGGATTGAATTTGTTAAGTGATTATATGACTAGGTTGACACATGGGTTCATATGATAATTCCATGGACAAACTCATTTGGATTTTACTATACTTATGCCCAAGTGATACTTCGACTCCTTATGGACAGTCAAGGATTGACTCAGAGGTGGTGACTTTTAAATGCTTAGTAATAATTGAAATTCCATTTTGATTTATAAGGATGGAATTAGATGGGAATTTTATTATATCTACATGGGGGATACATGGGCTCCCATAGTGGATAGCTAAGGATGCACTCAAATGGGTTGGATATATTACCACATGTAGAGTGATACCTAGGTTCTTGAGAGGTTTTCCATAGACGGGCTTCTCGGGTGTTGGTTTATATTTCACCAAGAGAAATACCTTGATTACAACATTGTAATTCTATGAATGGTATTAGGTTCTAAATTTAATAAGGAATGAAATTTTTTATATGACATTTATTCTAAGATAATGAATAATCTTGGATTTGGTCTTTGATTGTACTTTATGGATGGAATGTTTAGGCACCATTGGGAATAACACTAAGGGGGATGCTAATCTATGTGATAGGTCCCAATACTTATTAATTGAAAGGACATAAACTTGTTTGGTAAACTAATGACTTACTTTTTTAATGGAATTGATGAAATTTCATGATTATAAATGTGAAAATGGACTTAATATACTATTTACTTTGATTACTTATATCCTTGTACAAAAATTTTATATACTATGATATATATATTCACTAAATAGATGGCCCCAGACCATAGGTGGTCGCTTATTGGGATTTAGTCTCACACCCATTTTGGGCCCCCTTGGTTTCCCCAATAGACTATATGATTAATAGTATGGATATCGGTAAGTGTCGTGATATAGGATTGTGATTGCATCTTGGTAGCAGGGGTGCATAGGACTGAGTAGAGTCTTACTATGCTAGTAATGATACTTTTTTGACTTTTTTACTTTTATTCACAGTATTGAATACATTCCTTGTATATGTGTTTTGTATTTTTTATTAGATTCATATTACATGTATCATAATTTTTTTTATGAGAAGACCTTTGGAATTGTTTATATATCAATCCTCCATTGTTAACTTTTGTCTGATTGTTATGATTACTTCCACTATATGCATATTATTGTATTTCTATTATGATTCACTCTGGTGATGAGGTAATAGAATCCCCAATGACATATATAGGCCCTCACTACTAGTTGGGCACTGTTGAGTGGCATCTAGGTTCGAGACATTAATAAGTGGTATAAGAGATTATTTTCTAGTTTTTTTAATATTTTGAAAAAATAGGAAGGGATATGAAGGAATAAGAGTTTTTTAATGAGATGTATATGGGAGTATCTCCCTCTTGTATAAGAAACACCAAATTTCATTGATGGAAATTATCATTTCATAAATTTTTAAAATTATATTTTATTTGATTCCACTGTTGGGTGATGCACATGATTTTGGATGTTATTATTGATATGATCATGGGTTCTATTATGTTGAAACCTAATTAGATGAGTTTATTATATACCATGTATCATGTCAGGCACTTTATTGGATTCATTTTTCAGGCATTATTCCATGCCATTATAGTTTATTACTTTTTTCATGTTTTCATGATAGGTTTAATGATAGTCATACCTGATGTTGTGATTGACATTACAGAGTATGATATGATATGAATCATGTGGATGCCATAATTTGGTTCCTGATGAGTATGGGACCTCATGGATTTGATGTCGGATAACTAATGGTTAAAAATATTTAATTAACTATAACATAAATGTGAACTTCTTATGAATTAAAATGAATATGAATATGTAAAATCAAGTTAAAATGAAATGGATCGTAAATTTTTTTTAAAGAAAAGTACATGAACCAGTCCTGACATTAATAGTGGGTAGTTGGAAGTATCTATCTCTTATATATTATATGTATATCACCCATCCCTTGATCTAGGAGTACATAGAGGGATTCATTCTTATAGAGGAAGGATTGTACCTATCCTACTAAAATATATATGCCATTGAACTACAGTCATTGATAATGTTCTTGATATGAGACGTGCGCATGGTATTTTTTGAGGTATTCCATTTCAACGTCCTCAAGTCATACACCTGGAGGGTGGTGACTACAAAACTCTGGAGGTTGTAGGCCATGGGATATTAGTTGATCCTCCATTATTGCTATCTGAGGAACTAGTGATAGAACTAGATATAAGTTTCATGGTATAGTTCCATAAGATACTAGGGTGCTTCATGAAGACAATTCATGGAGAACTATGGCCTACCCAACTATGGATGAGTTTACATGTAAGTTCCAATAGAAACATCCACCCACATTTTTATGGGATGGAAGACCATAGGCTATGGAGTCATTGAATGAATCCTCGCTTTCTATCATAGAGCATCTAGATATGGCTCTTGAGTGGATGGTAATTTTCCCAATGTATATGTTCTATGATTCCACTAAGATATAGTGGGATTTGATAACTCATATTGATCTTCATTGGGAGATGTCTTGTTGGGATATTCATATGTCCTTATTTGACTACTTCTATTCCGATACATTGATGGATGATGGAGAGCATGAGTTTTTTTACATAGATCTGGATGCATTATCAATTCCGGACTACTCATCCTATTTTCCTGATATCCAATGATTTATGCCTATTTCGATGGGTGATGAGTTATCGAAAGCTATGTGATTTGAGTGTGGTCATATGTATAACATTGGATTGTATGTGAATATATTTCGGCTGACTGTTGTTTCTATAAGATTGAATCCTGAGCTTATCATTGTGCATAACATGAGAGGATGGAGGAGTGAGCCGAGTAAGTTCAGCATCTTGATCTAGTATAGGATTGATCGGTAGTAGAAATAATCATCTCGAGCTCCCACACTGTGAGTTTAACAGCCATGGAACATACTCAGGTAGCCATAAAAGGTGCTACCAATATAGTAGGTTGGAAAAAAGGCCTTAGTATACGAGGTGCCCATTTGAATATCGATAATTTATAAATATGGGTCATATATTATGATTCTAAAAAAATGTTTCCTCCATAATCCAGTGAGAGAGGGTTTACACTAACTCCATGTTTAGATGCAGGGTCAGCAACTTCTCATCAGACAGAGTACCAGAGTACCAGAAGATGATAAAGCTGATGTGATGGTCATGGTCATGGTAGTCAGACCCCAGTTTTATAGAAATAGAAGATGTAATGCCCCAACCCCAATTACACAGAGTCGGTGCATTATTTTAATACATTGGCATGATTACAAGGAATCAAGTCCCGAAAGACCTACCAGTTTAGCAGTCTTGGAAAATAGATTACATACATGGATGTTACATTAAAATTTAAAAAATAAAGCACAACATAAATGATCCTTTTAGAATGCTATTAATCCCCTACCTTAACCCCGCTTATCAATCATAACACACTTCATGAGATCCTTAGAAAATTAAAACATATAAAGGTGTGAGTTGAGATGCCCAGTAAGGATAACAATATAGTGGAAACATTCATAAATAAACATAAACATTTAAGGCAATGTATAAGACTAAAACAAAATCCTTTTTAAACATAAACTTAAGCATAATATGGAAATTATAGAATAAAAAAATGCCATTTACTTATTCACATAGATATTATACTAGTCGAATAATCAAATGCAATATCAATAGCCACTTTCATAATGATGAGATGCATAATTCCAGACTATCATAACCACATAGTCAAGGGTTTGTTCCAAGACTACAAATAAGATTTTTTCAAGGCCTTGTGCCAAGATATTAGTTTGTCTCATGAGAGATACCGATGCATCGAGGAGTTATAGCGGGCTCCACCTGTTACTTACTAAGTCCAATGCATTCCTCATATGAAAAGGTTTAAACATAACATAAACATTTGTATTAAAACTGGCATACAAAATTTCAATAATATACCCATAAACCATGAGTGGTACAAAAATAACACATCCACAGTCAAACATATCACAAGACCTTCAATATAATACGGAAGACTTGTATCATAATAAATCAACTTCAAATAAGATTAAAATCCATTAAAGGATTTGGACATAGATGAAAATTATTTGTAAAACTCTTTGAGGGAAATATCCCTTTTTCATGAAAACATTTAAAAGTTAAAACATTTATAAAGGAAGACATTTAAATAATTTTTTGAATAAAAGTGTCCCATACCACTATAAAACTTTTTAAAGTAATTTACATTTTAAAGCATTCATTTTCATTTAAATTTATCCTTAAAACCATTTTGAAAAAATTGAAATTAATGAGAATGGTCTAGTGGAATAAATGATTAAATCATTTAAAATGATGTTTTAGTATAATGTGCATTTAATGAATCCCTTTGAAAACTATATTATGAAACATGAACATGGATAATAAGTATTTCCTAGTAGATGCTTACATAAAAACAACCTCAGATGATAAAGGGATTGTGAAATTAACCCTTACCTTGAAGTTTCCTTTAGTCGAGGGTACGTTTAACCTCTTGTATTAAGATTGTAGTATATTTTTAAATTATAACAGAACCATATTAATATTTATTCTATCATAAACGATTCATTTATGACTTTATACTGCCCATTTAATAATAATTTCTATGTTAAATGAATATTTCGGGTAGTAATCTATTTCTTTATCATACGTGTTTTGACTTGTTAATCATGATTGTATCACTTAGACCAAGATTTAAATACTTCCAGAATATAAAAAATGATAAATATATTATATATATTTATAATATAAATATGTATAATAGACATATATATATGAAATGAAAAACACCGTTTATGGAGACGGTAGTCCGTACGTACGCATAAACGTTGTTTCTGTTTTCATATCATATTGAACAGAACTAAGTCAATAAGATATATGTAACTATATATATATATATATCTAGTAGCATTATTATGTCATATATTACATACTTATTAGTAATATAAAATTTTATAATCATCGATTAATGGTGATCGTGGAAATGAATCTCATCGTGTCGTGAAGACGACAATCCGTACGTATGCACGAGCGACAATATCATTTCCTTAAAGGTGTATAATTGGATGGTATATTAATTTTAAAAAGATATTAAAATGTTATTTGTATTATTTATATACATATTACTCATAATTATTTCCATCCAAATAACAAAGTGTTGAATAACAAATTACACCACGACGTGAAGACGGTAAGCCGTACGCACGCACGCATGGTGACATTATCAGTCATAAGATGGATAGAATAATTAATATAATTGTTCCATATTAATGATAACATCACAGTATATAGAATATACTAGAGTTATTATTTTATAATGGAAACAACAAATAAATATTAAGTGGAAGAATAAGATAACTTGAAATATGGTGGTGAAATCATTAGCTCTTCTTCGGGTTCTTCCTTTTGATTTGATCAAAAGGGATCCTTAGGTTGGATTTATGACAAAAGTAAGGCCTATAGGATGAAGTTATGATATTTTTTAGGATATTTGGGCACGGTTTGGATGAGGCAAATGGCTTTAAAGGTTTGAATTAGAGAGAAGGGGGTGCCCTTTTATAATAGGGGTGAGGGGCACCTTAGGAAAAGCTAGAAATATTATTTTATAATAAAATCATTTTCGGATTCTAATGGATCAAAAATGAATTATTTAAAATATAAGGTGGGTATGGGTTGAAATAAAGTCAACCAATAGGTTTTAGATAGGTTTTGTTTACCATATTAACCTTAACATTTAGATTTAACCCTTAGTTAAATAGTTTGACATTTACCATGTCTCTTTGTATTTTTATATTATTTGGTTAATAAACATACTATAGAATGCCAATATAACCTCAAATGGTTAATTAATGTCATATATATTATTATATATGTTTTTTGGGAGAACCTGATATTATTAGGACTATTAGATCAATTAATAATATTATATTTGTTTTAAAAACTATTTTATGTCAATTTTGACAGTCTTTGGTATTTGTTTTTTGATAAAATAATAACATCATGATTACTTCAAAAAAAATAGATTGAATCAATAATAACATTCCATATTCACCTATAAAATTCGTGTATGTCATAAACATTTTGAAATTATATTTATTTTAATATTTATAATACCATTTATTTGATTCTTTTATTAATAAGGTAATTACTGCATCATCAATTATGTCATTAATAAATATAATTATTTAATCATTAAAAAGTATAAATAAAATAACATTATGTATGAAATCGTTTTATCTTTCTAATGAATATTTATAGTCGAATTTATCTTATTTATAACCCTATATTAAAGATGATTTAGCTATTAAACATTGATTTTAACTCTTTTAACTCTTCTTTAAATAAAATAATAATAAATGTCTTAATCTAATCCAAGTAGACCTAAAGAGTCATATTTTATTCCTATTTTTTTTTCATAATTAAACTTATTCAATAGAATTAGAACATGTGTTAGGGTAATAATAATATCATTTGTACCCTTAATTCTCGTATTTACTTTTAACCGTGGTAAAGAAAAGTAAAAAGATTCTATTCACCAAAATTTATTTTTATCTTATTGAATAACATTTTACTCATTGATATTAACTGTGTCTCTCAGATTTTTGAAATTCAACTCACAGAAGTGGTAACATTATGTTTTATGTAATTTTTCAAATGCTCCTAGGAGGTGGGTAAAAGAGGGTAAAATGTTCGATAAAATTGTTATATATCTAAATTTTTTATAAACTGAATCCAATGAATTAAATTGAATTTATATAGGTATTATGTATCAATTTTTACCTAAAATAAATTTAAATAAAATAAATAATTATTTAAATAAAAATCCAGTTTTAAACAATAACTCTGTGTTTTTCACGATTCATAAAAAATTGAAAGTATTCAGAAAAATACAAAATATTCACCCTAGGATAATTTCAATATTCGGAATCCAAAAATGATGTATATTTTACCAATTTCAAAACAAATAATTTTAATTTATTAATTTAAAATTAATTCATGTTGTCAAAACCAAAAGCCATATTTTTAAGAAATAATAACTATCAAAAAATTGACACTTGTTTATGTCCAATTTCAATGTAAAATTACTTATTATTACCAGCATTGGATTAAATGGTAAAAATATAATCTATTTATACTTCCAAGCCATCTAAATTTATAATTTAAAAATATAAATTATTTTTATTAAAAAATTTGTTTTCAATTAAAATAAAGTATTTTTCACTATTCACCCAAATTTGAATCTTATCAGAAAAAAACAATGAATTTATTGAAAATAAATTATTATGTCCCAATTATAAAGAAGAAGTTTATTTTTTCAAATTGAAAATATTAATGTTTCAAATATTAGATTTAAAAATCCTTTTCCATTAAAATGCGGTAAAATTGATTTTTTCTAAAAATACTTCATTAACCTGAAAAAATGAATTTGTTCTTAAATTATGTCTAATAAACTCATAATATGGGTTCTAAAATTATAAGGATTATATAAATTTCAAATTTTAGTTAATACTATTCATAACTGCTTTTGAACGACTAGTTTGGTAAGTCGTGGTGTGCTTGAACTCGGTGTTGCGTGTAGTGTAAGTTATTGAATTAGATTGAAGATATAATGTACTATGAAATCATGGGGTGTTACATTCTTACCTCCATCAATAAATTTCATCCTCTCAATTTGAAATTGTTCTTCATAAATAAAATGTAGAAAATAGAAAATACCATTGTGGGAAAACACATATCGGAAATTGGGTTAATAAATTTTAGTCATAATAAGAGGAAATGGGAAATAAAAAAGTCACCACCAAATTAGGATCTTGATTAGGAGAACATTGGTAGAATTTAGAGACACATAATTGGAGGAAAAACTTAAATATTTATAGTAATTGATTGAGGTCATCAGTCACAAAAAATTTTAGAATTCGAGGGCCTCAAATCCATCAATCTATGATGATTTAAAATAACATTGGTTCAACATAACATAAGGTATTAAGAGAACACATTTTTAGTTTAAGGATTCCTTACCTAATGTTTATGAATTTATTTCTCCATAGAATAAGAGAAGAAATATATATATATATATATATATACTTGAAATGTAGTGTCCAAATTTTAACTAATTTCGACCACAAATGCATCTTTCACTCTAAAAGATAATAGAACCTAAAAAAATATTCTATTTATCCTCTTCGTTTAGGGTTCCAAAAAAATGAATTTATAATTCATCTACCAGACCCTTTAAAAAACTACATTATTCAATCCAGGACATCATGTGGGTCAGTGATAGGTTATACAACCTTGTCTTCCTTCGGTTGTGGGTTCAAGTCTCATGGCCTTGCGGGACACGACTGGTTGCTGCCCAACCGCCAGGTTGTCCTTTTTATGGAAACCCAAAAATAACTGTAACAATAGTATCCAATTTCAAACATAATCCATTCCAGCCGTTAGAAATATCCAAAATACTTACATCTAAACTCTCTTTCCAAAATTTATAAGGAAGTTAAACATAATGAGGATCCTTTTTCCCAGGTAATAATGTGTGAACGCCTTCATCATGTATTCTTTTACAACACCGCAACATCTTGAATTACCAAAATCAACCATCTCTTTTTCCAAAATCACTACCTCATTATCAGGAACATATTAAGGATTACCTTTCTTTAAACCATGTATTTTCCAAATATTGTAGCTTAGTATTAAGTCACTTTTCTGGGAACCATATAATATCAAATCCTCAATAAAATAGTACTTCAGTACATTCCTTATTTATCTTCATAATTCATCTAACCAGTATATTGCTGATTCAACATTCAAATGAAATAAATCTATAATAAAAACATAATAACACTATTCATTCCTATTCATCTAAGGTAGTATCATAACTTGATTATTATCCAATAGAATCATTTTCGGTATACTCTGATGACTGGGACATTGATTCATGTAATATTACAACGCCTTGTAGATTTAGCAGTTTACATTTGAAACCATTTTTCTACCCATGAAATCACGTACTTGGTGTCCTTTTTCTCCACACATATAACAAACTCCCACTCCCTTCAAGAATTTACCAAGTTGATTCATTCCACATTTATCACATATTGGAAAATCCTTCTTTTCCATCTTCCATTTATCCATCTTTCTCTCTTCCATCATTTTCTTCTCCTGTTTCCCTTCACAGACATAGGGCTTGGAGAATTCTTTACTTATCTTACTAACACATGATACTATTTCATATATATTCTGTGAATACATGGTAGACTATTTACCTTTTAAATTTTGGTTTAGTACTGTGAAATATATGATCCTTCTTACTCTTTGGATCATTCGTATTTCTGGAGTTCACATTCCTTCTATTGGGCGCCATTTCTATACAACTGCATACACTAGGTCAGTTTTTGAATTGCAATGAATAATTCCAAACTTTTAAAATACCTATCGTAAATTGAACAGTTTATAGATATAATCCATAATCATAAAAATGTTTTCTTTGAGGAAGTATATACTCATAAACCCTTTACAATGATTTGTAAAGAAAATGAGAATTATCCTAAGCATATCCCTCAGGAGTGTTGTAACCAAGAGTGAAGTAAGGCCGATTTTCGTGCACCAGTTTTCGTTCGAGTCTAGCTCAAAGCAGTGTTTTTGTGTTTTACCCATAAGTACATCTGTGCTAGAGCCGCCACTACCTGCTTGTATCTAAACAGTGATGTATATGCTTGGAAAACTCACAAATTATATACATTACCAAAATTCATGAAAGTTCTTCTATATGAATCCTCAAAGTATATCATAGGGTAATGTGTTCTAATAAGAGTTTATCTAAATCTAGTTTCCAAGGTTATTGCTAAAATAACTCTAATACCAACTAGAATGCCCATACCACAGTTACCCAGAGTTGGTGCATTATTTTAATACATTGGCTTGATTACAAGGAATCAAGCCCCGAAACACCGATCAGTTTAGCAGTCTTGAAAAATAGATTACATACATGGACATTATATTACACTTTAGAAAATAAAACACAACATAAATGATCCTTTCAGAATTTCATTAATCCCCTATCTTAACCCTGCTTATCAATCATAATACACTTCTTCGGATCTTGAGAAAATTAAAACATAGAAAGGGGTGAGCTCATCTGCTCAGTAAGGACAACAATATAGCGGAAACTATCATAAATAAGCATAAACCTTTATGGCAATGTATAAGACTAAAACCAAATCCTTTTTAAACTTAAACATCAACATAATATGGAAAATATACAATAAAATAATGCCATTTACTTATTCACATCGATATTATACTAGTGGAATAATCACATGAAATATTAATAGTCACTTTAATAATGATGGAATGAATATCATAACCACATATTCAAGGCCTTGTTCCAAGACTAAAAATAAGATTTTGTAAAGGCCTTGAGCCAAGACACTAGTTTGTCTCATGAGACCTATCGATGCATCGAGGAGATATAGTGGACTCCACTCGTCACTTACTAAATCTAATGCATTTGTCATCTGAAAAGTTTAAACATAACATTCACATTAATATTAAAACTGGAAAAGGGAATGTCAATACTGTACCCATAAACCATGAATGGTATAAAAATAACACATCCATAGTCAAACATATCAAAAAACCTTCAATACAATACGGAAGACTTTTATCACAATAAATCAAATTCAAACAAGTTTAAAATCAATTAAAGGATTCTCACATAGATGAAAACAATTTGTAAAACTCTTTGAGGGAAATATCCCTTTTTCATGAAAACATTTAAAAGTCACAAAATTTACAATGGAATACATTTAAATAAATTTTTGAATCAAAGTGTCCCATACCACTTTGAAACTTTTTAAAGTAATTAACATTTAAAACATTCATGTCCATTTAAATAAATCCTTAAAACGATTTTGAAAACATGGACATTAATGATAATGGTTTAGAATAATAAATCTTTAAAACATTTAAAAATATGTTTTAGTAAGAAGTCCCTTAAAATAATCCCTTTTAAAACTATTTTATAAAACATGTAAATGGATAATAAATATGTCCCAGTAGATACTTATGTAAAAACAACCTCGGATAATAAAGAGATTGTAAAATTAACCCTTACCATGCACTGTCCTTTAGTCGAAGGTATGTTTAACCTCGTGTATGAAGATCATAGTATTTTTTTAAATTATACCAGAACTATATTAATATTTATGATATCATACATGATTCATTTATGACTTTTTACTACCCATTAAATAATAATTTCCATGTTAAATTAATATTTCGGGTAATAATCGCTTTCTTTATCGGGCATGTTTTAACTTGTTACTCTTGATTGTATCAGTTATAACAAGATTTAGAAAACTCCAGAATATAAAACATGATTTATATATAATATATATTTAGAATATAAATATTTATAATAGACATATATATGAAATGAAAAAAACTGTTTATGGAGACGGTGGTCCGTACGTACGCATAAACACTATTTCTATTTTCATATCATATTAAACAGAACAAAGTGAATAAGATATATGTAAGTACATATATATATTTATATACATTAGCATTATTATTTAATATATCACATACTTATTAGTAATATATATTTTTATAATCGGTGATGAATTGTGATCGTGGTAATGAATCTCATTGCGTCGTGGAGACGGTAATCAGTACGTATGCACGGGCTATAATATAATTTCCTTAAAGGTGTGGAATTGGATGGTATATTAATTTTACATAGAAATTATCATGTTATTATAACTATTTATATACACATTAATCATCAATATATCATTTCAAATAACATAGTATTGAATAACAAGTTACACCACGTCGTAGAGACGATAAGCCGTACGCAGGCACGCATGGTGACATTATCATTCATAAGATATATAGAATAATGAAGTTAGTTGTGAAATATTTATAATGGAATCATAGTATATAGAAGATATTGGAGTAATTATTTTATAATGGAAGCAAAAAAGAAAGAGTAAGTGGAAGAATAAACAAACATGAAAGATGGTGGTGAAATCATTACCTCTTCTTCGGGTTATTCCTATTGATTTGATCAAAAGGGATCCTTAGGTTGTATTTTAGACCAAAGGAAGGCCACTAGGATGAATGTAGGATAGTTGGGAGGATATTTGGGCAGAGGTTGGCCGATCCAAATGGCTTTAAAAGTGTTAATTATAGATAAGGTGTAGGGCCCTTTTATAAGAGGGGTGAGAGGCACCTTAAGAAAAGCTAGAAATATTGTTTTATATTAAAATAATTTTCTGTTTCTAATGGCTCCAAAATGAATTATTTAAAATATATGGTGGGTATGGGTAAAAATAAACTCTACCAATAGGTTTTAGATAGGTTTAGGTAACCATATTAATCTTAACTTTTAGATTTAACTCTTAGTTAAATAGTTTGACATTTACCATGTCTCTTTGTGTTTTTATATTATATGGTTAATAAACTTACTATAAAATGCCCCTCGAATCATACTTGGTTTATTAATGTCATATATATTTTTATATAAGTATTCTGTACGAACCTTGTATTTTTATGACTATTATATCAATTAATAATATAATATTTATTTTAAAAACCATTTTATGTCAATTTTGACACTCTTTGGTATTTGTTTTTTGATAAAATAATAAAAGCATGATTACATAAAAGAAAAATACATTTAATCAATCCTAACATGCCATATTAACCTATAAAATTATTTTATGTCATAAAAACGTTGAAATTATATTTTTTATAAAATTTATAATACGATTTATTTTATTCCTTCATTAATATGGTAATTACTGCATCATCATTGTGTCATTAATAAATTTAAATATATAATCTGTAAAAATTATAAATAAAATACCATTATATAATAAATATTTTCATCTTTCTAATTAATATTTAAAGTTGAATTTATCTTATTTATAACCCTATATTAAAAATGTTTTCGTTATTAAACTTTGATTTTAACTCTATTAACTCTTCTTTAAATAAAATAATAATAAATGTATTAATCTAATACAAGTGGACCTAAAGGGTGATATTTTATTCATAAGGTTGTTTTTGGTTGAATTAAACACTTCTAATAGAATTATAACATGTGTTCGGGTAAAAATAATATCATTTTTACCCTCAATTACTATATTTAATTTTTACTGTGGTAAATAAAAGTAAAAAGTTATTTTTTCACCAAAAATTATTTTTATCTTATTGAATCACATTTTAGTCATTGATATTAACTGTGTCTATCGGAATTTTGAAATTCAACTCATAGAATTGGTAAAATCAATTTTTATGTAAATTTGCAAATGCTCCTTGGAGGTGGGTAAAAGACGGTAAAAAGTTTGATAAAATTTTTATATATCTAAAATTATTATAAACTAAATCTAATGAATTAAATTGAATTTATATAGGTATTATATATCTATTTTTATCTAAAATAAATTTAAATAAAATAATTATTTATTTAAATAGAAATCTGGTTTTAAACAATAACTCAATGTTTCAACTATTCATCAAAAATTGAATGTTTTTTGAAAAATACCAAAAATTCACCCTTCGATAATTTAGATATTATGAATCCAAAAATGATGTCTATTTTACCAAATTAAAAACATATAAGTTGAATTTATTAATATAAAACTAATACTCTTTGTCAAAACCAAAAGTCATGTTTTTAAGATTTAATAACTATTAAACGATTGACACTTGTTTATGTCCAATTTCAATGTAAAATTACTTAAAATTAATAGAATTGGATTAAATGGTAAAAATATAATATATTTATACTTCCAAACCATAAAAATATATAATTTAACATTATAAATTATTTTGATTAAAAAAGTAGGTTTCAGTTTAAATATAGTATTTTTCACTATTCACCAAGATATGAAAGTTATCAGAAAAACACAAAAAAAATATTGAAACAAAATTATTATTTCTTGATTCTAAAGAAGAAGTTTATTTTTTCAAATTTAATATATAAAAGTTTCAAATATTGAGTTTTAAAAGGCTTCTCCACTAAAAGGCGGTAAAATTGCATTTTTTTGGAAAATTCTTCTTTTATCCGAAAAAAATGAATTTGTTCTTAAATTATGTCTAAGAAGATCATAATATGGATTCAAAAATTATAAAGATTATATAAAGTTCAAAATTCAGTAAATACAATTCATATGTTCTTTTGAACGACTAGTTTGGTATTTCGTGCTGCGCTTGAACTCGGTTTTGCGTGTAGTGCAAGTTATTGAATTACATTGATGATATAACATACTATGAAATCATGGGGTGTTACAGCAGTGCATATCTACTCATGGAAGATAGGTATTTTCATAGGGTTGTGGTTCAATCTAGATATACACAGTGCAACAAACCCTTGAGGATCTAGATCATAGAAAATCTACAATTAGTGGTACTACTCTAGTAGAATATAATTTAGCTACTGAACATTTTGATATAGGGTCTTATAATATATTTGTATGTGTGCCCACTATGGAGAGCCTTGATCTCATTATTTATACTTTTGATGGATTCATGATGCATGACACTACATTTGGGATTATAATAGAGGATGTTTGTAAGTGAAGGGAGTCCAACTTGAGATTGGTAGGTGTCAAATCATATGGGACCTATTTGTTCTTAACATGATAGTTTTTTACATCACTTTTGGGATGGAATGGGTTTTAACCTTCCATGATTTCATTTATTGGTGTCGCCACAGGGTGAACTTCACAATGCTAGAGGGAAGAGTGTTCATCCACAAGGTTGAATCGAATGTCCAGGTAAGTCGAGATGGAATTGCGTAATGTGGGATGCATATGATAATATCCCATATTGAGAGTCTATATCTAGATGATCCGAGAACATTTTAGGAATATTTACCATTAATGTTTGATCAATTCAGTTCCATTTTCCTGGAAGAATTTTTTAGATTACCTCTACTAAGAATGATAAATTTTTCTATACAGTTAGTTCCATGATATGCATTTGTGTACATTCCTATTTATTTTATGGATTCAGCTGCTATGAAAGCTCTCTAGATGAATCTATAGGATTTAAAGGCAATTTGGATTTTCCAACCCAGTACATCTCTGTGGGGTTCACCTGTCCTTTTGTTAATAATGTATACAGAACATAGATCTTTTTGTGGATTAACAGAAATTGAACCGGGTAGATAATAAGAATTGGTGTTTTATATCATGTATAGATGATATCTTTAACTATATATGTGGAGATAAGGGGTTCCTACAGATTCATTTTAGATCTTGTTATCAACTAGTATAGTAGGTATGGTCTCTATGAGTATTTGGTAATGTCGTTTGGGCTTATGAATTTGTTAGCGATCATTATGGAACTAATAAACAGATTTTTCAATACCAATCTAGATTCAATTTTTGTGGTATTCCTAGTTAATATCTTGATGTATTCTCACAATCGACATCACCATTTCAATCATCTTGATATCATATTAGATACAATGAGAGTTCAAAAGTAATATGATAAACCACAAAGTTCCAATTCTGGATGGATCTGATTCACGTCAAGGTTCACAACATCTCAGGGAAAAAAGTATCAGTTAAAAAAGTTAAAATGAGATATGTGGTTACCTAGGCGGATCCCATGAATTTCATTAAGGTGCCTAGGTTCCTAGAGATAGTTGGTTACTACAAGAATTTCATATATGACTTCTCATTCCTAAAAGCACTACATACAATATTGACTAAGATGGGTGTGCAATTCTTATGGCCAGACACCTATAAGATGGACTTTCAGGTTTTCAAAGGGATTTTACTTTAATTTTAATACTGATTTTTTATAGAACTAGGCTAGATTTAAATTGTGTTCGACAATGAGTCAAGTATCTTGTTAATATTATTTCTTAAGTAGGGTGATAGGGTCAGGGTGTATGGGTATCAACACTAGAGGCCACATGAGAGAAATTTAAAAATGCACGATCTAAAGATAGATGTGGTGGTTCAAGAAATTTTTTGTTTGAGACATTACTTAACTAGAGATAATTTTGTGGTGTACACGGACCAAAAAAATCCTCACGTACATATTTTCACAGTATGATATAAAACTAAGGTAGTGATAGTGGGAGGAATGATGATAGTATTTTGATTCTAATCTTACCTACATCCTTGGTATTTGAAATGTAGTGGTCGATGCACTAAGTAGGAGGACTCTATAATAGGAATTTTAGTGGGGCATTAGTGAGTGGATGTTCATAGATTTTCCCTCTGAGATGAACATGGAGGTGTAGGACAGTGAGGGACTGACTTTCCAATCATCTTTATCTGTTACCTATACCCTAATGGATAGAGTGAGGATGAGGAATCTATCAGATTCTGCAGGCCTAGCCCTACAGGGGAGTCTGGAAAATAAGGACCCTTATCTTGGTTAGACCATTGGAAAGGATGAAATTATTTGAGTTCATGGTCGTGTATGGAATTTAATAGACATGTGTGGGGAGATGTTCTGACAATTTCATGATTCAGTATGGACATTGTATCATGGTACCACTAATATGTATCATGATTTACATCTCTAGTTGTATTTTTCATGTATTAAAAGAGATATGGATATTGTTTCATGAGGTATTCCACCCATAAGTAGGTGAAGGTTACCCATCAATGAGTGGAAGTGGGTTGGAATCATGATGGATTTTATAACCATTTTACCAAGGTTTCCTTGAGGTAATTACATTGTATGTGTTTTTTTTGATGGGATCATAATGGTTTCACAGTTTTTTATCGATCCATGAAATCATTAGTGTTGATGAGCTTAAGAATTTGTATGTCCATTAGATTTTATAGCTTCAAGGGGTCCCGCACACTATCATTCCATATAGGTATTCCTAGTTTACTTCCTATTTGTAGAAAAGGCTATAGATGGCCTTGGGTACACTGTTTCTTCTGAGCACATCATACCGCCTCCAGATGGATGGAGCACACAATTTTGGTACATGAGAACATGTTGCGAGAATGAGTCCAAGATTCATGGGGATATTGGGAGAGGCATATGCCTAGGGATGATTTGGCCTACAATAATAGGTTTTAGGACACTATACAGTTTTATCCTTATGAGTCTTTGTCTAGTAAGATATGTCAATCATCCCTTTGTTGGTTAGACAATGAATTGGAAGTTATTCTAGGATATTGTCTTGTTTTGGAGACCATAGAACATATCCAACTGATTCAGAAGTAGATAGATAATGCACAGTCTCATCATAAATCATACACAAATCACAATAGATGAACCCTAGAGTTTCAGATCAGAGGTCAATTTTTCTTATGTGTTTCACTATGGTCGGGACATAGTAAGATCATTAGATAGTTTAAGCTTTCACTACATTATACCAGGCCATTTGAGATTCTGGTGAGATTCGGGCTAGTATCATATTTGTTACAGTTACCTCATAGGTATTGATCCATGCCTGACTTATTTCAGGTATCTTTGTTATGATGTTATTATTTAAAACCGTATCATTCCTTTAAACCTGAGGTGGTAGAGTTAGAGGTATATGCATCATTTGAGGATTATCTTATAAATAATGTGGATAATAAAATTAAAGTTCTTAGAGACTGTTCTATTCCTCTAGTATGGGAGCTATGGTAGCATGTCCAATTATAGGATGAGACCTATGAATGAGAGGCTAATGTACGATTATACGGGTTGTAGTTATTCTCATATAATAATTCCCCACCCTATAAAGGGAAATTCAGGGAATAATTGAGTTAATGGGGATGTTTGTAAGAGTATGGTTCTTCATTAATGTATTAATACTTTTAGTTTCATCAATTTTTTTAAATGTTTAAACTTGGATTTTATGAATTTCTTTTTGAGGTATTGGATGTGTCTAGAGTGTATGGGGCTTATTTGAATCCTAGAATCCATCTTTTTGGTAAAATAATCATATAAATCAGTTACTTCAAAGCATGATTGGTAGCCCACATTGTTAGATAAACAATGTGAAGATTGGGTAGTGATCTATAGGAGGCCTCACAGTTAGATCAAACCATGTGAAATGGGTTCCAAGGATGTGCATCAATGTTTGAAATTTTTATAGTGGTTTTTGACATGGTTTGGGTAATATTAGTCAAACCATGTGGGTAAACTATGAAAATTTCCCCTCACTAGAGCCATATAAAATAATCCAATATCAAAGGACATAGAAATTGCACAATTTTTTGTAGATTAGTTACTAGATTTCTCAAACAGTTGCTCAAATATCATATTAGATTTGTGAATTTAGAAAATGGAATAAAAACATCAAACTCAGTGAATGATATTCAATATTTCCAAATAAAAAAAATCACCCATTGTAATTCTACATAAGACCCATTATTCATAACCTAGGTAATGAAAACATAAGAAATTTGTGATCATTAATGCTCAGTAAGGGTAAATAATGGAAACACGAAGTCATAACATAAACTTAAGGGTGATAGAACATGATCGTATCATTACAAGATCATAAAATGTATATCAAAGATCATAAAAATAATTCAGTGCATAAAGATTAATAGTTCATAAGAAATGACTCATAATATAATTCAGAAAATAATACAAAAAACCATAACATATAAATAATATATGGAATTGTGGAATAAACATCAATGTATAACATCATAAACATGTATTAAAAGACATAGGTCAACTAATTAAGTTAAGGACATGAAATCCAGACATTTCATAGACTTATGGACATGAAACTAGGTCCATGCATAATGTTGTGAATTGAAATAAGGTTTACACATATCATTGTGAATATTTAATTAGGTTCTTGCATAAACACATGTGCATGTAACTTGGTTCATGCATAACGGTGTGAACATGTACCCGGGTTAAGGCCTATCATTATACACACATAATAAGGACCACTCATAACATTGTGAACATGAAATTTTTTTCACACATAATCTTATGGACATGAAACTATATCCATGCATAACATTGTGAATATTTAATCATGTTCATGAATAACATTATTCACACATAATAAGGTTCACTCGTAACATTGTGAACACATAATCAGCTTCAGAGATAAAATTATGTACATGTATCCAGGTCCATTAATCACATTGTGAACATGTAATTAGGTTCATGAATACTAGTAATACTCATGAGTCTCCTATCATTACCCAATTCATTGGAGGGATATATAGGTACCATTAATCACATAATATGTGTGCAGCATTATTATAAAAAATAAACACATCATAACCCATTAAATTAAATGGGTATCATAATCATTTCATCATATCAATACATATAGGAAAGAGATATGTCCCATAATGTTTTCATCAAATCATAATATGTGAGAAGAAGTGGGTTTCAAAAGAATATAACCCATGGAAGTGAAAATGGTGTCATAAGCATCATTCTATCGAAACAAAAACCATTCTATAAAAAATATTAACGGAACCATTGGATCATTTCCTAGAAGTGAATGAGCAAAATCAACAGATGTCATATTAGATGGAAAATAATTTCGATAAATCGTAAAAAATAATTCTTGATAAAAATATTGTTTCTTCTTCAAAAAGGATTTTTAAAACATAAATCCTTTAGAAAACTATTTTCTTTTAAAATTCATTGAACATTTACAAATAATGATCAATGTCATTTTTGAAAACATTTTCCCCTAAAAACATACAAAAAAATATTGAAAACATTTTGAAATCCATTTTTCTTGAAAATACATTGAAACATAAAAACTAACCGTGGAGATCATTGAAATAATTTAATGTGAAAATTTATTTCTTAAAATATAAAAATGAGGCATTGAAAATCATTTAAAACATTTCTCAACAAAAATCCGTTTTCATGAAAACATTTTTCTTGAAAACCATTTTAAAATAATAAAAATTATAGAATATTATAAGAAAAAATTTATTTTAAAAAACAATATCTTTTTAAACCTATAAAGAAATCATCCTGTAAATGAAGGAAAATATGGAGGGAAAGTCTGTATATCCCAAACATTCATTTTTCACCTTAAAAGTTTTGAAAAGTTCCTTGATTGGAAAATTACAAGAAAATTTATTTTAAAATATATTTATAAAATTTTGATAAATAAGTAAAAAATTCCATTAAATTAATATGATAATAATAAAACATTTAGGAAATTTTTTTTTAGGAAAATTCAATTTTGAAAAAATAAATATTTCTAATCGAATGGAGAAATAAATTTGGATTTTCGTAAAAAAAATTCCAAATATATTATGTACCAAATAGTGGAAACATAAGTTCCATTGCATTTTTATATCAGTAATAACTATAGGGCCTTAAATTTCATGAGATTTATTGGGATATGAATAATAATATTTCATCAATGGAAGCATAATCGTAAACAATCTGAAATAAACAATTAGATCGTAGTAAAAAATCGTTACCACTTTGGTAACATTGAATCAAAAAAAAAATGGAAATAATAATATTAAATAAATCATAAAATATCATGAAAATAAAGCAATCCGTGATATAACATATTAATGGAAGTATATATACCTCATAAATAAATAGGCGTATATCATTTCATTTGTCTCAAAGACGGAAAATTGAGACAAAATTTATTTAAAAATTTAGCAACTACTGAAAAATGGACCCCATGACTGAAAGATAATCAAATCGATATTTTAATACCCATAAATCTAATAATTAGAATCATATATTACATGAATGTGCATTATACACACCACACATAAGAAGTGAGTGGTGAATATGACATGTATCTCAATGAAATAATAATTAAGATGAAATTCTCTTACAATAATTATGGAAATTATTTATACCCATTAAAAACTGCTGAATAATATATATAAGTTTATTAAAAATGTACTAAATAACCATATTAATATATATAATACCATATATTATTTATCTATGAATTTATATTATCTATTTATTAATAAATACATGTTAATGTTATGTTTCTGGTAATATCCACTTCATTTGTCACATATGGTTTGACTTCTTATTCTTGATACTCGTAGTTATATAATTATTTAATTACTCAAATAATTTAAAAAATGGAAAAAATATAATATATATTCATTATATTTGTATTTATGATAATATATATATGATATAATTATGAAATATAATACACTATTCGGGGGGACGATGTGTCATACATATGCATGAACACTATTTCCATTTTATTAACTTATAGAAATTAACAAATTAAAATATATATATATATAATATAATTATTTTAACATAAAATTTTCTATATATCATATAATTTCACTAAAATAATCCTAAATAAATTCCATGAATGGTTTCGATGAATCACATTTCATTAAGGAGGTGGCGTTCTACACATCCCCCAAATGAAATTAGCTTACATACATAAAATGGAAACAACAATGGTATGTGTAATATAACAATTAAATAACCATAAATACATCATATATATCCTATATAACATAAAAACATACAGTTTCCATGATAATTACCAACAATGAGCATTCATAATGGAAAAATGTACAACATCATTTCATGAGGTTGTGGTTCGCTGTAAAGAAGAATGGAATGATTATTACTTATTATATGGATGTGTGTGTAAGATCATATCAAATACTTAGAATAAAAAAAATATTTATGATACTGGTGTTATTATATAATCATGGAACAATAATATAATATGGGTGGAGAATCAAATCAAAACAAAAGGGCTGTGGAAAAATGTTACCTCTTATTCGGGTAAATACTTTTGGTTTGCACCAAAGGGATTCATTGGATAGATTTCTTCCTAGAGTGAGGATTATAGGATTAGTATAGGTATTTTGAGGATATATTTGGGAAGATATTTTTCTATAAATTTTTTTTAATAGGTGTGAGGAAGGGTGATAAGTGAGTGCCATTTATAGTGGATGTAAAAGACACACATGATATTTTTGAAAGGAACTGTGGGTTCTATAAATATTACTTGTTCCCGATGTGTAAAAATGGACCATTACGGAAAATTATATATATTTTAGAATAAATATAGTCACAAAATAGATTTTGTAAAATTTTTTAGGTTATTGTTTCCCTTAATTTTTTTTATTACCTTATTAAGATTATATTTACCATAATTGGTGTAATTAATTTTAATTACTTTCAGTCGCATTTTTTGTCAAATACTAATTTTAACATATTAGACATTAAAAATTATGATGATTCCAAATATTGAATCCATTTTTTCAAATTTAAAATCACATAAGTAGAATGCATTAATTTAAAATTACTCTCGCAAATAGGACCACTATATGAATTTTTAATGTTAAAGTGTTCAAAATATTACCATGTTTTTACATTCAATTTAAAATTTATATTTACTCCAATTTCAAAAATTGGTTTAATTTTTAAAAAATTGTTTAAATATTCTTTAATACCATTAAAAATATAATTTATCCTTATAAATAAATTTGATGAAAAATAATTTATGAACTAAAATTTATTATTTTTCATTATTAATTGAAAAATGACTCTTCACAAAAATATAAAAACAATTCACCATAACCTAATTTTTATGTTTCCATTTAAAAATTATGTTTATTCAAAAATTAAATTTTTATAAATGGTTCAAAATTTTTATTTCAAATACGTTCAACATTAAAAGACTGTAAAACATATTTTATAAAAATATAAATGTTTATGTATAATGTTGACTATGTTCAAATATTATGACAATAAAATAAATTTGATTAATAAAAAATATATTTTTTAGAATATATAACATATAAATTTAATTAATATCATTCAATAATATAAATAGGTTTTACTTATTAAGATAAATCACCTCTTACACATAAAAAATATTCTTTTATAAAATCATTCCCTTTGTATTCATTTGGTTTCTATATTCATTTCTAATAGGTAAGTAACTAATGAATTAAAATATATAGTTTAATAATTGGGTTAATCTTAAAATATTTAATATAGTTTGTAGTTTATATGTTATTATATTAAATAATAATCTTTTTAACAATATATTATTTTTTGTTAAAACTCGATCTCACATGTTACACAAGCCATTTGGGAAAGTCAGTCTTATGTTTAACACAAGATAAACTCGGTGTTCTGTCTAAAGCAAGATAATGTTTATGTTACGTGTAGTTAAAGATTAATAATGCATTTCATAAAACCCAATAAAGACATAGTTCTTTAAAAAAATTACTTTCATTTTTGCATGAAATGAAAAAAATATCAAATTGTTTAAATTATATCAAAAATAATATATTTCACAAAATATTATGACATTATATTCAACCAATCTTAAAATGAATTTCACCATTGAAATTCATCAGGGTTATTAAAGGAATAATACTTGAAGTTTACAATCATAAAAACCCTTTTCATAGAAATGAATACTAAAACATCATTTTGAAATGGAAATTTGAATTGATAACAGTTACCTAAAGTATTTCATAACTAGGTTTCCACATATGAGAACAAAGGTGGGAAGTCAAAACATGTACATGGAAGAAAATGATAAATAATCATAGATATTTATAAAGATCCTTGTTCATAGGAAAGTTAGTGATCCAATGAAATTTTACAATCATAAAACAATAAACTGGAGAATCATGATAGAGGTTTTTGCTATCAAAACAATGATGATAATAGGACATCATTTTATTTCAGGACCCTTTTCCTAATGTATAATAATTTTTTCATAACAATAAAAACATACTTATTTTTATTCCATTTCTTATGAAAAAAATAACCCTTTGGGCGTGTCTTACAAATTTCCACATTACCGCTTTCTCCAAAAATGGTAGGTGAATTTTTCATTACTGATTTATTAATACATCATGATATCTTGGATAATTCATCCCATTTATCTTTATTTACCACACACATGAGGTAGTTAGAACATACTATCCAAGATGCATAACTCATCATATAGTGAGATACTAAATTAATCTCATAAAATATCATCGGAATATTAAATTAACTATTTCATAAATTTTTAACCTTATAACCTTTCTGAAAGATAAAATCCAAAAAAATATAAATATATTAAAAAATTCATATTATCATTGATCCCCAATGTAACATAAATTATCTCTTCTTTGTAACATTCTAAACATGATAATATCATTATCATTTATTCTCTTGATACATTTTAATAACTGGAATTACCATACATCCTTATTGAAAAAATTCAAGTTTCCTTATTATAAATTTTACTAGATGTACTATATAAATCCAAGAACTTTGAAAATTCATCCATGATATAATAGAAAACTTTTTTAACCAATGATTTATTTATTATGATGTCATAAATACTATCCAATTTTCAATTTCTATAAAATCATCGCTATTTTGATATAAAATATCATTTTCTTATCCTTTATAAAATGTTAAGGGTCTCCTTCCATTAATGTTCCCTTTTCATTTAATCGAAATATATAAATAAAAGCTTCTACAAACAATATATATAAACATAATGATTCATATAACATAATTTTTGAATTCCTAAAAATATTCACTTCAATCATCAAACTTAATTCCTATACCATTTCATAGGATAAATTAACTCATTCCTTAATATATTATTCCTAAAATATGAATTATAACTTTTTTATTAAGCTTTTTAAACATTAATGTAATCATTATTCATTCATTTAATTTAAAAAATACTAGAAGAACATTTCATACCATTCACATGTCATTTGCGGTCTCCTTAACTTCATATGTATATCCAATACTCATACCACCATCCTAATTATATTCATAAGGATTCCAATTAGGATGTTTATTTAAATAATTCCCATACATTACACATCTGAAACATTCAATGTAAACCATGTTCCTTCTATTTCTCTCCATTGAATAAAACCCGAAATAATAGTGTGAGAAACATTTATCATAATGGGAAACTACATAATCATCAAATAAATTACTTAGAGGATGTTTAAATCAAAAAACCTTATTTAATCTATGAAACGTTCTATTTACCCTAGATTATTCATAGATACCATATATATAAATCCTTCATTATGTTTTGTAATGTGTTTTTGAATTCCCAAATCGTATCCCCTGAGAATTTCAAACCACGTGTGACGCAAGGCTCATTATTGTGTACCCGGTTATACTCAAGATAGGCCTGATGAACCTTGACAGAGTTATTACTCCTAGGTACATCTAATCCAGAACCACATTAACTTATATTATCTAGACATGTGTATACTTCTTGTAAACCACTCACTCAATCCTTTACCAAAATTCTAGGTCTTTTTCCTTAACATTAACTCATCCTTATACTTATCATTAGAGACATACATAGCCATACCCTTGGAAATATTCCTCGGTATCTCACAAATGCTTTCTCTTCCGAGAATCCAAAGGATGACTAAACATTCACTCCAATACCAACTATAAAAAACCATGTTTAACAAACACAGACATTAAATAATTTTATTCTGAATACTTAGTACATTACTCAAACAGTTACCGAAAGACAATATTACTTTAGTGACTTTGTAAATTTGGAACAAAAATATTCAAACTCAGTGAAAGGGCTTTATTGCTTCCAATAAATATCTCCCTAGTAATTCTTCTAAAAAACATTATTCATAACCTAGTGAAAGGAACCATAATAAAGGAGTGACCTCGAATACTCAGTAAGGATAAATAAAGGAAATACATAAGAATAACACGAACATAAGGGTACGATAACATGATTATATCATTAGAAGATCATACCCTCCATATCGATGATCATAAACTAATTTTTTTTAATAAATATTTGGAGTTCATAAGACATGAATCATAATATAGTAGGTAATATAATAAATGAAATAATAACATATGAATAAGACATTAAATTGAGTCATACACATCAACATATGACATCATGAACATGTATAAGTAGAAACTAGTTCACAAATTATGTTTAAGACGTGAAATAAATACCACACATCAACTTTTAGACATGAAACTAGGTCAATCTATAATGTTGTTGACATGAAATCATGTTCATAAAAATCATTATAAACATGTAATCATATTCACACATAAATATATAGACATGCAACCAGGCCCATGCAATACATTGTGAACATGAAATCAGGTTCACCCATAACAGTATGGACGCATAATAAGGTTCACTCATGAAATTTTGAACATATAATCAGGTTCATGCAAAAAATTATGGACATGTAATTAGGTCCATGAATAACATTTTAAAAAATTAATTAAGTTGACACATAACATTATGAACACGTTAAAAGGCTAACTCATAACATTGTGAACATGTAATCAGGTTCATGCATAAAATTATGCACATACCACCAGGTCCATTCATAACATTGTGAACATGTAATCATTTTTTCACATAAAATTTATACTCATGAGTAATCCATAATTACCAAATTCATTGGAGGGATATTTAGTTATCACCCGTTATATAATCAATCTTCCCCAAGATTATAAAAATATCATTAAGTCATAACCCATGAAATAAAATGGGTATCATAAAAATTTAATAATATCATTACCTATATAAAAGATATATGCCCCATAATTTTTACACCAA
This sequence comes from Viscum album, assembly GCA_963277665.1. Lineage (NCBI taxonomy): Eukaryota > Viridiplantae > Streptophyta > Magnoliopsida > Santalales > Viscaceae > Viscum > Viscum album. The sequence goes on from OY728139.1 coordinate 79,696,471, forward strand.
ATAATGACCCCTGAGAGGTGGTAAAGGAAATTACTAACAACATCATTTCATGTGGTGGTAGTTCACCGTAGGCACGAATGCTAAGTTCGTTACCCATGTCATGGATGTATGTGTAAGTGTAGGTATAACCATTAAAATAACAAAATATATCTATATATAGTATAAATTTTTTATTTTATATTCATGTAATAATATTATTTTAGGGGGTGGATAATGAAATTAAAAAAAAGAGTATGAAGAATGTTGTTACCTCTTATTCGGGTAACTAATTAGCTTTGCAAAAAAGGACTTGGATAGATTTCGGTCCCAGGTGATTCTTCTAAGTTCGGGGTGGGAATTTTGACGATCTATTTGGGTAGATCATGGTGGATCCAATGTGTCTAGAGTTTTTTAAGGAATGTTATAGGTGACATCCTTTGTTTAATGGAGGGAAAGGACACACTAGGTATTTTTTGAAATGAATTGTTTGTTCACAAAGTATTACATGTCCCATTACTGTAAAAATGGACCACTCAAAAACCTTATCAGTGTAATATCATTAATGTATCCATAAAAATTATTTTGGAAAAGTTCATTGATCATTTTTACCCTTTATATTATGGTTTAGTTCCTTGTTAAACTTAATTTTACATCAATTGATGTAATAAATTTTAATTTATCTCAATATTAACTTTGTTTAAAAAACTAAGATGAATATATTATGCATTATAAAATATTCTTATTCCAAATATGGAATAAAATTTTCCAAATTCAAATAAAATAATTTTCATAAAGAAATTTAAATTTAGTCCCATATACATGAAGACAATGTGGGTTTTAAAAATAAAAATTTTCTAAATTTTCTTATGTTTTTATATTAATTTTCTACATAAAATTGATTACAATGAAATAAATTACATTAATTTATAAAATATAAATTCATATTAACATTAAATCATTTAAAATAATAATTTAACCTTATAAATATAAGGTATGAAAACTAGTTTCGAATTAAAATTCCTTATTTTTTACTATTCATTTTAAAAAAATAATGTTCACAGAAATATTAAAAACATTCACCATTGCCTAATTTCTATGTTTCTATTTTAGAAATGTCAAATATTTCAAACTATAAAATTTATAAAAGTACAAAAAATTATATTAAAAATAGTTTCTCTATTAAAAGACTGTAAAAATTATTTTATAAAAAATTGGTTTTTTTGTGAAATATTAGGTGTATTCTCATCTATTACCAATAAAATAAAATAGATGAATATTAAAAAAATCATTGAACAAATAACCACTAAATTTAATTAATGTCATCTCCTAATAGTAATTTATCAAACATATTTAGATAAATATCCTCTGTCACATAAAATAAGATTTAAAAAAAACATTCCCTTTAAATTATTATGGTTTCTATATTAATTTTTAATTAATTGGTAACTGAGGAATTTAACTATATAATTTCATTATTAATTTATTAATATACTCATTAATTTTATTGCTAGGTTATATATGGTTATATTAAATAGTATTATTTTTAACAACATATTGTTGTTTTTTAAAAGTTATTCAGGCGTTTTACACAAGCCATCAGGGAAAGTGAGTCTTTCATTTTATGCACGCTATCCTCGATGATTCCGTACAAAACAAGAAAAAAATTATGCATATTGTGGTGAAGGATTAACATGGAGTTTCCTATAACACAATCCAAACATAGTGATTTAATAAAAATTATTTTCAGTGTTGTGTAAAATGTAAAAATATCAAAAAGTTTGAATTAATTTGAAAATTTATTTTATAAAATCTCGGGGTGTTACAATAAACATGAATGTTTTGCCTTCTTTTATCTAACCATGAGGCCAAATGGTGTGACCCCTGTTTTGGTAAAATTGAAATTTTTATCTTAATTTGTATATTTATAACATATTATCTCATTTCCTTCTCATATTGGACATCAACCCCCTATTGAGATCATTATGGTGACTATACATGGAATTTAGGTATCTTATTTTTCTAACCTCCAATTCAGACACCTATCATCTCGATTGATCTACATCAGTGAATTCTTAATTCCTTTTTTGTCATTCGTCATTTGATTTGGTATTGAATAATCTGTTTAGGGGAAAGAACATTTCCCTATTTCTATTATCTTCATCATTTCTTCAATTTTCTCCTAATATGAGTCAAATCAATGGATAATACAGTATGTTCTATCCACTGTTGACATGTGGTATGTGGTCATATACATTTCATTTAATTTTGAGTGGTTATATATATGTTTTTGGGTTACGCCCCAAATTCCCAAAGCGTCTCCCTTTAAATAAATTCTAATCCTTAAATTAGACTGGTGGGTATGGGAAATTCAATTAAATAGACCCATTAATGAATGGTTATATGTTAAATAACTTAAAATGGAACTGACCCTTTGGGTATATTATTTATCAAATGGTCTATTTGATGAAATATGTGAGTTTTATGCCTTGAGGTGTTCCCTTCACCCCTTGTCATGGTATATTAATATTGAATTATTAATCAGTGATTTTTAAGGTGAATTAAATTGATTAATGTGAGGGGACATATGGCCATGACCCCTGTCCCTTTCAATGTAATGGATTATTATTCTTTAGATTCTTGTTTAAATGAAATTCCCATGTGATTAATTAATAGGAATTCCTTCTAATATTATCCCAAGATTTTAGTCACCATCTAAGGTGTGTTTTAATTGGAATGTTCTTAATATAGACCTTAAAGTGTAAATCAGATTTATTAAATTGTTTTGAATTATTTAAATTCCTGTATGCCTATAGTGACACATGGATTCTTATGAAAATGCAATGGAAGGACTCATTTACCATTTTTTTTGAATAAGTTATACATGCTATCCTTATGGAATCCCATAGATGGACTCATAGAGGGTAAAATTTGTATGTCAAGTGATATTTGGAATTCCATTTGGATTTCCATGGATAGACTCAATGGGTGTTTGATTATATCGCCATAGGTGATACTTCATCGCCCCTAGTGGACCACTAATGAAGGACGCGGATGGATGGGACTTCATGCCACACTTAGAGTGATACTTGGGTTCTTGCATGTTTTTTCATGGACATACATGTAGGTTGTGGGTTTATATTGTACTTGGAGTGATACATGGATTTCAACTTAGTAATTTCATGGATGAGCTCAAGTTCTATATTTAATAATGAACGAAACGAGTTATAAAACACATCTTCCAAACCATTGAACATGCCAAGATTAAGTATTTGATTATACATTATGGATGGCCTATTTGGGAATCCTGAGCATATCACAACATGAGATTATAGGCTACACACTAGGGCTGGATACATATTAATTAAAATGAAATAGGTTTGACTGTTAAATTAGAGACTTACCTAAGAAATTGAATTGATATAATGACTTGATTGTAAATGTGAATGGGGAATTTATAAGATGTTTATATTTAGTACTTCCCCTTTCTATTATTTCTTAAACTCTATTATATATATTCACTAACTAAGTGGAACCAGACCTTGGGTGGTTACCTACGCATATTTATTCTCACACCCTATTTGATTCACCATGGGTACATGAATAGACTATATTGTTTAAGGTTTGTAAAAGGGAAAGCACACACATATAATTCATTGATTGATTCTTGGAATTATGGGAGCATAAGACTATGCGAGGCTCGTGATGCTAGTTGGGATAATTTGTGGAATTATAGTACTTTTGTTTCATTTATTGTACACTTTCCTTTTATACATATGATTTCTATTTTATTAGTGAAATATGATATGTATCATAATTTTTAATATGAGGTGAGTTATGAAATTTTTTTAATATCAGTATTACACTGTTTACTTTTGTCTGGTTGTTATTATTACTTCAGATATTTTCATGTTATTGTATTTACACTATCATAAACTTCAGTGATATGGACATAGTCTCCCCACAGACACACCTAGGCCCTCACTGCTAGTCAGTAGTATCTAGTGTTTGGTGAGACATGCTTGAGGCCATGTGGTCAACTGAGATTGGGGCACTGTGGAATGGAATCTGGGTCTGCGATGCTACAATACAAGATCCTTGAAAACATCATCCATTAACACCCATAATTTATACATGAGGATAAATATTTTTGGTCATTTTCCATTTCGGTAATGGATATTATGGATCTATATTCCTTAGCCACAGTAAAGAAATTCAAGTATACCCTTGCTACTACCAACATATTATCCAAATGGGTTCATCCAATACCCATCAAATAATTTGGGATCAATAATATCATCAAATTCATAATATCCCATATCAAAACTAATTTTGGATTCCATCACATGATATTAACGAACAATGATACCATCTTCTATTCTATATAGTAGAATAAACTATTCTAGGAGTACAATATCAAGTCCAATCACTAATCTTGATATCATGTAGTGACAAATGGATAAATAGAGGCCTTTATTTAGAATACATCAAATATAAACTATAATATGGTGAACATGGATAGAAAGTAATAGTCGTACATTATTTCTCATTCTTTATGGGCCTACAATACCACCACGCATAATACTAAACAAGAAACACCATACTCAATTATGCATGGGACTACGAAAGTGGTACCCATATTGGTCAAGCTACCATTACTATGAATATTGATTTCATGAAAACTATCATATTATGATAAATTTCAAAAGAAGCATGATGAAGTGGAGGAGCTTGATGAGAGATGGTTTCACAAATTACAAAACCTGGAGGTTCATCAGAATCATATTACATGATCCTTTAATAAAATATTTTTGGTCATTTTCCTCCCACCAATGTAATATTTCTATAGAAATACTTTATATATCTATCCTCAAGCCTAAAATTTAAAAAAAAAGATATTAATCTACATGGTATCCCTTATCTAGACCATGTGACGATAACCTATATGAAGATCTTTCTTACCACATAATGATAAACAATACATATACTGTACTCACAAAAAAATGATTAATTGAATCGCACACACAAGTCCTAAAATAATGTATTTAGATTGCATGATATCCCACATGCTTACCACATGACATTAAACAACACATCTTGAGTCATCATCATGTGATTTTAAACATCACAGTCCCCAATAACTACATATAGAATGATTTCTATATTTTCATCATATGTAGTGATGTGAGAACCTCTATTTCTAAGCCCAGCCACAGTCTCCCTTTTTCTATAACCTTAGGGGATCAATTTTCTTACCATAATACATTAAACTGAATGTTTAATTTCCTGACCAAAATTCATCAAACTACTAGGATAATTTCCTTTACTCATAATGTTAACAATATAGGTTTTCTAGAAGTATATACATCTTGATTCACATTTTCATTGAGATATGTAGGGATTCCTTAATACTATACCTCAATAAATAAACCACATGATGAAAAATACCCCTTCCCTATTTATAATTTCAACTTCATCATGATAATAACACTTTTCATTCCTTGTTAATCACTATGAGCATAGCTCACAAGATCTTAGAAAAATAATTAAGGGGTTACCCACATAAACAATGCATTAATGTTTATGATAGGATTATCAGTGTCCTGGATGAAAGACCACAAAAGGAACATCCTGAGTCCTTTACACATGATGTTATACTACATGATTGATGTCCCATTCATGATATAAAACTATACATTCCCGTAGACCTCACTTAATAGCACCCATATTGCTGGTGTTGGTCTCTTACAACATATACATTCATGAACTATGTGTGAATTGATTACTGACATCATAGGATACGTAGTGACACCAGACTCTTCAATCATGAGTACATTCATGAAAAATATAAAAATTCCTCCTCTCATTATATTGGATAGACTTTGTAGGAAGTTCATTCTCCAAGGTCTAACTGTGGATTCATTCCCATTCTCATGGGGTACGTAGTGATTCATAGACATTCACTCTTGGCTTTGGCTATAACATTTCCATTTTTTCATGAAGGTTCATTTTCATCCTCATGACATGACATTAAATTTCAAGGTGTTTTGATAAATATTTATGGAATGATTCCTATTTAAATAAGATACTTAGTGATGCCCATATTTCTATCCTTATGTCATACCATAGTTTTCCTTTCACATTGGGAGCACAGATCTGTTCCACAAGACATTAAACTACATGATTCTTATGGAACTATGTGGGGATTGATTCATATAATCATATGATATATATTGATGTCTAGATCTCCAATCTTTGGGCCGACTATAAAAATAAATAGAAATAATTTCCACCAATATGCACGAGCTAGACATGTATAATTTTTTCCCATTACATAACTAGATGTGGATCGATTCCATTCATCACAATATTTTTAGTGACATCTAGATCCACAATTCTAGGTCCAACTACAACAATCAATAGAAAATTCACCCCAACTATATAGGATCCATGTCAAAAAAGCTCATTTTCCCAATATAAAATTGAGACCTACATACGTATTTCTTGTGTTGATAATGTATAATGTGAAAATGTTTCACATCAGTTCCCATGTCCTTAATCTATGACGTTAAACTACAAGTCACAAGTCTTGGTTGTATGACGTTAAAATTTAATGACATATATCCTCATCAAATGATGACAAACCATATAGTGTAAGTCCTTAATGGATGTCATTAAACTTCATGGAAAACATCCCCAGGAAATGATGAAACACTATGCATGTCCTCACCTAGTTTTCATCCTTTATCAAAGGACCATAAGAGCATTAACATGGTAAGATAGAGTACGATGTTCTTCCATCATATTTCAAAATAACCACTATACATAAACCACACATCATTATTTCTGTGCGAGTGATTACCAAAACCTCCCAAGTCACCTAGAATGTATACGCTTCTTTGAAGACCCTTTTCTTTCCAATGCATGTATGTCTGTGGCTCATGAATATGTGCCCATGATCATCAACCATATTTATCACCCTATAAAATGTCTATTCCCATCCTTTTGATCCTACACATCACTATGGAAGAATTCAACACCTTAGCATGACATGAAATAATTCTGGTATGATTGTCCCGTTTCATTACCCATGACCTGGGGACCTTGGTCCATGATTTACAACATTTTTATCCCCCACGCAGAATGATTTTGGGGCACTCTTGACTGTTAGTATCTGAATTGGGATATTCTACATCATCCTCCAAATTTCTTCAATGTACATCATGAAAATAAACTACCTAAAAATTGGTCAAAGTTGTATGAACATAACATCTATCCTATAATAGTCTAAATTTTCCGACCTTAAACTATGTGTGAAAGAGACAAAAAACATTTTAGGTCCAAATCCCACAAAGGGAAGTTTGAGAAAAATTCAAGTCTTTTCATTCCAAACAGATCATCGAAAGTGTTTATGAAGAAATTAGGGTGAAATGAATAAGGAATAAATATCATAGGGTCGACATTAAAACCCAAGTAAAATACAAGCTATTCTATTTTGACCTCCAAGTTATAGAAAAAGTGAGATTAATGCTTGTCACATCTCCATGTCATGAGAATATGTTCTCTAGGTGTTGACACAACAATTAGGATCCTCAAACTCTTATTGAATATTACAATTTTCCACAAGTCACAGTTCAGGATTTGAGTGTCTCATATCACCACAACCATCCAAGTCACCTAAAAAGGATACACAACATGAAATAAAATTTTCTTAACTACACATTTTTTCCTATCGCTCATGCATATGATAGTATGGTCATCAACCAAATGTGTCACTCTAAAAAAGGGATTTCTAACCCTTGTGTTCCCTAACATCACTGGGGAAGAACACAACACCACGTCATTTTTTGGTTCATTACCAGTACAATTTCCCCATATCATCATCCTTAATTAAGTAAATTGGATATTGATTTAAAATTATCATGCAATACTATCTGAGTGGATTTGATATCCTCAATGCTACATCATTATCTCTCATAAAAATTCTTAAAGAAGGAATGTGACACTCCATTACCGAACCTTTGACAGCCCACACCTTGTGAATCAAAACCAATGGGCGTAAGGCTTGAGCATTATGATATTATAGAAATTTTTTCCTAAGGTTCCATAATAGTTCATATATATCTTTTCTCCCATACCCAACCTCATCATATTGATGTTTCAGTCATAATAAATCATTTATGGTCCTCGTAAAGAAGTGTATATAATATTTTTCTTAACGATGCTACAAATTCATAAGGTATATTACCCACAAACAAATGGAATCTCCTCCTTTCAAGAATGTATCTTGAATACTTATAATAACTTTCCAAACTAAATTGTAACCCATCACCTCATAGTGTTACGGGTCATCCCGAGTATGTCTTCCTTATCCCATATTCATCATCCAAAAATTTTGTGTTATGAGTTATAATATCCAAGCTCCAATTATCATGGTTTACCTAGTATCCCTAGTATTTTTCGCTCAACTAATATTACTTCCATAATTATTCCAAATCCCATGGAAAATATACTATTCTTCAAGGGCCCTTTTTAACTATTCATGAATGCATATGGCTCCTACATATACACCTATGGTCATTAAGAAAATGCGTCTCTCTATAAAAAGGTCATTCTGATCATTGTGATACCTTGAAACACCATGGGAAAACCCTACACCTCATTATTTTAGGGTGATTCCAAGATTTTGTGCTCCATATTACATGACCATTTGTTTAGTTTGAGCTAAAATTCCCTAAACTATAGAAAAAAAATCTTTGAGCTAAATACAAAAAAATGAAGCAATATATGGTCTGATCTAGAAGACCCTAAACTAAAGAGAGAGATGGCACTATCTAAAAGACTATAAACTAATGTGGAAGAATTCCCGAGCTAAATGGCCCCAAACAACAATGAAAATGTTCTGATCTAGAAGACCATAAACTATAGCATGATAGTGATCATCAACATCATCATTATTATCATTTTTATTCCAAAAAACAATACATTCTCTACAAGGCACATGGGAAAAATGAGGTATGTAATAGTGCAGGCCAAGGGAATTCCCTTGAATCAAATTCACCCCCCAAGTTTTAATAAAGAGATGTTGGTGAGAAAGGTGACTTTGAGAGTTTGATCATCTTGGGAAGAAATATGGTCTGCTACTTTGATCCCCTCTCTCTAGGTATGCGTGACCTTAGTGTTACTATTGATGATAGCATTTAAATTTTTTATGGAGTAGGAAATCAACCATGGACTAGGTCCTTTCCCATACAAGGAGTCATGTATGACCATAAAGTCTGTTTCCACCAGGGATAACACGATATTATGTTTCATAAAGAGATTGATCCCAATCATATCCACCTTAAACTCTGCCTGTAGGGAATTTCAACTATCATTGTGATCCATGAATGCCAAAATAACACTTCCTCTTTTATCCCTCACCACTCCACTACGTATGACACTCAGGATGCATGATCCATCTTTGATTAACTTGAACCCATCTGTTTGTGGAATCCATCGCACCCAATTACCATGTTCCAAAGATTGGGAGTGGGTTACAGTGGAGGGAACACACTACAGGTCTAGTGAGGGTGAGTCTTTCTAGTTTCTGATGAGGGTCATCCAATAAACTATCATGTTCTGTGTTCTCGTGATGATGGATTTCCATGTCGAAGGAATCCCCTCGTACCTCACCTGGTTCCTACCTTTCCAAAGGACCCAACAATCATCCTTGGAGATTATCATTCTCACCATTTTCTATAGTCCTTCATTTTTACTCCCCTCAAACCCTCTATCTTGGAAAGGTGCATCATGGGGGTCCTAGGAGAGGTACGTCGTAAACTCACTCAATAATATCCACACTTCACGGACCCATTCTCCATCCAAGAATATGTGATCCATGCTTTCCTCATGTTTAATCCTGCACTATATGTAGGATGAATCAATAATGATGCCTAGCCTTTTGACCTTGGAATTCCAAGGGATTGTGTGATTTATGATTCTCCTAGTTAGGAATTTGTATTTTTTGGGGATTCTGTTGCACAATAAAACAACAGAACATCTGTCACAATGATCCTGATGATTGAATTTCCAACTGATGTCTCTTGTATTTAAGCTCCATGATGTTGATGGTGTTAAAACACATCGATCCTCCATTGATTTAGTGACAATGAGATAAAAAATATCTTTCTATTTTTTGTCCAAAACTAACCTGATGAAATGAGGGTGATGTCTCACCTCTTTAAAATCAATAGTGGGAGTATGGAAGACCAGGTAAGAGATTACATTGCAAGCCTAGTAATGCTTCCATACCAATATGTTCCCCTCTCCTATGATCAACTATGAGTTTTGAAAATTTTCCAAGAGAATGGATATTATATATGAGCATTAATAAAGGGAACTAATTCCATTTTTGACAATTGTCCCAACTATTGCATGGTTACGGATAAAATCAAAGCTATTGAGTTGGATCGGCACATCCTTAACCTTAGTAGGGATTAAATACATGGTTCCAAGTGAAGCTATTATCATCTATCTGCGATGGTATTGGGAATCTAGGATCTTGGTGGCATTATATTATTTATAAAAATGGAAACAGTTCGTAATCCATCCGAATAAAAACTAGAGATGACCATTAATCCTTTAAAGGGTGATGACTAATTTAAATTGGACCAATAATTGAAAAATTCAAGCATAGAATATAATTTCCAAATAGAGGAATATTTCTCTCTTAAGTTGTTCCGCCATGAACAATGTGCTTCCAAAAATCCAGTAACATGCATCCCCAAATGGTAAAATACAGCAATTCAAAAACATGGCCATAAATCCTTCCATATTAAGTCCTGGGGTGATCTTAATGTACAATTAGTATCCCCATAAAGTATAGTCCCCGACTATAAAGATATCCCAATATGATCCATCACTATTGTGGCCCTACTGAGAGAGGAACTATTGATGTTGGATGGTCGTTCGCCTGAATCCACTATTGTAAAGAAAAATATTGATCCAAATCTAGAAAGAAATGAGCAAGAACATTTTCATCTCCTTCCTCATTTTCTCCTTCAAAATGTTAATCAATTAGTTCCCTAAAACCGGATTTTACAATGGATCATCCCAAACATCTAAATAAGTTATTAAATCTTCATAAGTCTCTCTAGAGGTGGAATTCCACACATTTTATAGATTCCCAATAAGATGAATCCCACTTCATAATGGGAAAAATAAAATGTGTTGTTACCAGGGCACCAATGGATTATCAATTCTTAAAGGATATTGGTTTTTTGGTAGATGGTGAATTGGGAATTCCATATAGTTTTTTAAAAATGAATCATGTACAACTGATCAAAAAAACACTATAAAGCTTTTCCTCACTATGAAGTGTCACACCCATTCATTAAAGAAATTATTTCTAGGGTGGAGATCCCATTCATTCTCTATCTGCTACCAGTATTGTTCTGAGATGAGGAAAATATTCATGATAAGTTCTGAGAAAAATGATAGTGACGGAAATCACCCCCATTATGGCCCCAAGGATAAGATTCTTGTATATAAAACAAAACATGGGGTTGAACTATAGCCATATTTCCATCCATAGAATTTTTTGTCTAAATGCACTGAGAATGATTTGACACTTATTGAGAGGGAAGATTGATGTCTGAATGAGGGATAACAAAGTCATCCATTAAAAAAAACCCATATAGAATAATTTAGTGAGATAAAGGATAATACTGGAGCTCATATAAGTGGAACCTTTTTAAAGTATCATTATTAGGTTAACAATGATATCGGTGGGTAAGCATTTTTATTTTTCAAAATCACGAAACTTTGATATGCCATATCTGAGGTAAAAAGGTGAGAACTAGAATCCATAAGAACAAAATTTGGTGTAATATGTCCAAAAGATAAAATAAATATCTTTGAAAATTCAAATTCCTTACAAAACCAGCATCATCATATGAATCACAAGAATCAACAAGGGATTCAATAATCACATAAGGAGTTTGGGAATCACATGGCTCCCAATAATATCATACGTTTCATAACCCTATATAGAATAATTGAATCACATAACCTCATAGAGGCTCTTGATCACATGAAATGGACATGGTCACATGAGATGCATAATAAAAATTCAATATTATGATTGAGTTAGTATACCCTAGGGAACCTTTAATACAATCATAATCATAATGTACAATGATCAAATAATTACTAATATGATGTTTTAGTAGGTTTGAATAGTCACGTGATCAAAAGGAGTCATGTGAAACATTCATCACGAATGTAGGGCCCATATAGGTGTCTCACGATCACGTCAAGCATAATGTTCTTACAACAAAGGAACGTGATAAAAGTAGGGCGATAGAACTCTAGAGATGTAATATTTCAGTGAAATTAATGGATCTATGCACCCTATATATAGGGAATCTCAAAAAAAAACTAAGTTTCACCCGGTAGACCAAGTATCTCCCAATAGACTGATTCAAAACAATGCCAAAGTCTCAGGCAGCCATTTACTTTCCTCAGAACTGAGCCCTTATCCTTATAGACATCGCTATTGGGGGTGGAAATTTTTTTACAGACCTCAAGTGAGTATAGGGAAAATCAATAAAGAAAAAATGCCTCGATATGGGTATTAATTTTCCTAGAAGATCAAATGAAGATGAAGTTGGTTGAATCTCATGGACCGTGTAATCCTCTAATAGACACATAATCATGTGACCATCATAAGGTCACTTGAAGAAACCATGTGCAGTACATCGCCCGTAAAAGATACCGTGAGGTACCTTAACAATCCCTTATGCTCTCTCAAAGGAACCTTGGACAACTAGTGGTCATTTGTCAGAAGCCGGATGAGCTCCCCTGGGTCACATGGTTTGTCAAACGATGAGCTTCTACCAACCCATCTAAAAAATACATGGAAAATTGGTGGAAAATATCAAAAAGGAAGAGACCTCATGTGGTCATAATCCTCACATGGTGGATCATTCATGGGGAAAATGGTTTTCTTTGACAACATTAAATAAAAATCTCAAGACCCCGGGCCTTTGTAAAATAAAATGAAGTAAATAAAATTAGAGTAGGCAGGATCCACTCATGGTTGTAAATGGCATGTGGTGTGACCCTAGTGATCCAAAATACAACACGAGACCCTGTTGACATGTCTTCATCATCTCGTGAAAGTTCACTTTCATGTCATTCTAGTCAAAAGAAGTGACTACAGTATTTCAATGAAACCTCGCACTCCCCCTATAGCTCTCTAAGGAAATAAGAATAGAATTTTCCATGAAATGATCATGCATATCCATAACACCATTAGTGGTCAAGAGACACATCACCAAGAAGAAGAATATTTTCCCTATACATTACTCATGAAATCTCACATGACTCCTGACCTTTGTAAAATAATAAAACTAAACAAAACAGTGGAGGATGTGGGAAACTCTCTTCGTCATGAAACCCTTGATACATGCTATGGAAATCCATTTCACAGTCTCTAAAGACTCCATTGAAATTCATTCATATCTCATGAAGGCCCCATGACAATTCATCTTTGTCCCACAAAGAGTCCCAGACAAGTCACCTGAGATCATGTGAATGCCTTTTGATAGGCATCCTAACACTATAAATACACTTGGACCAATAAATATGACAATTATGAAGTACTTGTTAATTACATCTTGACTCAAAAAGTCCCCATTAATTGAAAATAATCCAATAAATTAGGTGTTTAAGATATGGAATCACGATTGCTGAAAATCTGGAAATGTCCTTGAAGAGATCCATGGCATAGACTTGAAAAGATGCATGATGCCGAAGCCCCCACTGATTCCATCCTAGACTCATGAAATATGTGCCTCAAAATCATTCATGTAATGGTGGTTGTCTAGCCTAAAAATCCCCCACCCAAATATGAAAAATGTTCTGTTACTAGTTCCACTATGACCATGACATTAAGGAAGAGAAGTCTTCCCTTTCATGTTGACCCTAGAGAGGATTTCTCGGAGAGGCTCATCTCATGATTGGAAAGTTCTCCATATGGTAAGATGCCAATATGATTAGGCACTTCACATGATTACTCGTAGATAATGAAATAGTGTTTTGGTAGGACACTTGAAGGACATCCCACACACCCACTAGATCATACGATACATAAAACAAGCTAACATTGAACAAGGACAAGGTATTAACAGTAAAAATGATATAACAAAGACTAAAAGACGAGGTATTTAAGCATTGAACATATACACTGGCCCTCATTAAACTCTTGTGATCCAAACAAGAAATGAGATAGCACCAAGAAATGTTTCTTAGATCTCAGGAAGTTTATTTGACATGCTATTTGGGACATACTATGTCCTCTAGACATGTGAAAGAAAGTCACAGGGAACCCCTTGGGAATTCATCCAAAGTCTCAAGAAACCATATGGGCTCACCATTCAATCCTCAAGATCTCCTCAAAACATGTAAATGGACTCATATGGTAGCACCAGTTCATGTCAGCTAAGTCTCACAGTAACACCGGATCATGTCAACTAGCTATCGTGATGCCCACCAAGAACACAAGTTTGGTCTTGTGACAACCTCCATACATGTCATCCAGGACATGGGACACCCTCTGAGACATGTCAAATAGACTCTCGTGACTCCCTCCTTGTGTTTCTTCCAACTCTTGTAATGCCACCTTGGCAAGTCAGTCAGAACATGGGACACCCTCTCGATGATCCATCCATGTCATGCAATTGATTCCATGGCTATCCATCTAGGTCTTGCAGTGTCCTCTAGACAAGTGATATTGGATCATGGGAAAACCATTAGAAATTCCATCCAGATTTTGAGAAGAACTCCAGGTAAGTAAACTAGATTATAAAATTTCCTCTAGGTATATAAAGAAGGCATTGTCTGGTATGTCAAGAAGAAAACCAAATCATGACGAGCAGATAATCAACACCAGTATAGCAGGAAAGAAGGCCTAGTGAATAGGTCATCCAAGGAATTGATAACCTTGTCCATATTCAGCGTGTAAACCCCCCATCAATAGGGAAACCTCTGTGTGTAATCCAAAATCATCAGAATAATATGATATGTCCCATTTATAATGGTGACGTCTATTTGTATGTCTTAGTCAAGGGAACTATGGTGGATTTGATAACAGAAATAACTAGGATACGTAGGACACCTTAGCAAGGTTCTAGATCCATGTCAAACAACCAAAGGGTTATCCCATCATATAATTCAAACATCCATAGGAAATTACAATTATTATTTTCCATCCCTCATTTCTCACAACAACCGTGTATCACATAGGCATAGGGTGTTTTAATAATCATATCATCTTCAACGTAGACCTCTACAATGTTCAGGGAAATGCTAATATGTAAGCCTCTCCTAATTGAACAATGATGACTCTGATTCATATATAAACAAGGATAAATAGGATACCATCCTATGTGTTGAGGTAAAATTCAAATGGGTATCCACATCATTGAGTTTATCACCATGTCTCTGACATTTCCACCATTGTAACCAAATCATTCCCACTGGATGATCACTCTACCTCATCCCTTAGTGGACTTAATAAAATATCTGAACAATAATGACTGTGATTCCATAGAATACAAAGATATATAGGATGCCTCTATGAGGAAATATCTTTATATTGAATATCCCAATGAAAGTCCCAGTACGTAATCCCAAAATCTGTATACAGGGAGACCAAATACATATTATACATTGTTTCCCACACTGATTATAGTTCATATGGGCTTATAGAATTGAAATATTCATATCAATGACTACTACACTCTACAACCAATTTCCCAGAGTCGGTGCATTATTTTATTACATTGGAATTATCGTAAGAAATCAAATCCCAATGGACCAATCATTTTTGTAGCCTTGAAAAAAACTAGATACAAACAAAAGTTTTACATTACATACATAAATTTAAAAAATCATATTATCTCCTTTGAATATTATCATATCCCTTAGATTGTCCCTATATTTCAATCATAATATTCTTCATCACATCATGTGGGAAATGGATCATAAGAATGGGGTGAACTCAGATGCTTAGTAAGCACAAACAATATAGTGTAAGGTATCATAAATATGCATAAACATTTAAGGCAAGGTATAAAACTAAAACATAGGCCTTTTAAAAGTTTTCTTTAGCATAATATAGAAATAATAAATCAAATAATTCTATTTAAACATTCACATTGATATTCTACTAGTTGAATAATCATTGGTTCTATCAATAAGTAATCTCATTATGAGGCAATACATATTGTCGGGCATCATAACAATACCGGAAAGGCCTCATCCCAAGACCATATATAAATGGGTAAATGTCCAAACTAGTTTGTCTAATGAGACCTGCCAATTCATTGAGGGACTATAGTGGGCCCTTCCCATAATTAACTATGTCTAATCCATTTCTCATATGAAAAGGGTAAAATATGACATAAGCATTCATTTTAAAACTAGGAAATGAACTGTTAAAACTTTAACAGTATAATATTAATGGTATGAAAATAGCACATCCACGGTGAAACATATCATAAAAACGTTAATAGAATATGGAATATTCTGTAATAAATCATCCTAAATTATTCATAAAATCCAACAAAGAATATTGACTTGGAAGAAAATAATCTAATAAAATTATTAGAACTCTTTCATAGAAATATCCATTTTTTTACTTTGAAATCATATAAATGTAATTCAATTATAAAAGAAAAAACTTATTTTGAAAATAACCTTGTAATATTGTAAGTTAGTCATTTAAATTATAGGTCATGATAATGTTAGAAAATATCCACTCATGCCGTATAAGTTAAAAAAACATTCTTTCCTTAATTTGTTGAAAAGCTCATAAAGTACATTTTTTGGAAAACGGAAGAAAGAATCCTTCCAAAACATTTTATAAAAAGTAAAAAATGGGTCAAAATTACATTAAATATTTTTTTATAGTATTTTGAATTATATTTTATAAATCTTGGACCTGGATGATATAGATTTCCCAGTATATTCTTACTTATAAACATCCTCGAATAATAATGAGATTGTGAAACTAACCCTTACCTTGTACTTTCCTTTATTAAAGGGTGAGTTAACATTATTTATATTGTTTAAATCATGTTAGTAAAATATTCTAGGGCCATATAGATATTTATGTTATCTTATATTATTCTCTTATTTCATTTTGTTAATAATATCATAGTATTAGAACTATTTCGGGTGTTAAGTGATGTGTTTTCCTATGCATGTTTTGTAATGTATGCCATGTTTATTATGTATAGAATATATTTTAGTCATATACAGAATTATATTAAGTTCATTTATATTATATATACTCATTTTATAAATTCTATGATCATTCTTGAATCGTTAATGAGGATAATTAATCTCTCCATTTCATTCAGACAGTAGGATGTACATTCGCACGAGTTATGGTATCATTCCATTGATTTACAAATGGTTTGGAATTGGATGGTATATTAATTATAAATAATAGTAATTATTTAATTTTAATTATTTATATCTATTATATTTTTCATTATACCCATCCAAATAATGTACTGTTTACTAACCAATTACACCATGGTGTGGAGACGGTAAGCCATACGTACACACACATGGGGATATTATTATTTGTATGATGCATAAAAGAAGAAATATGGTTGTTGCATATTCATAATAACATATAATAATGTATATAATGAATTCTTTATTAATATATCTTGGAAACAATATGGGAAGAGGAAGTAGAAGAAGAATATAACATTGAAAGTGTTGATAAAACAATTACCTCTTTTTCGAATATATCCTTTTGATTTGAAACATATGACTCCATAGGATTGATTTTGTCCCAAATTATGGCCTATATAAATAATTTAGAGATGTTTCTTTGAGAAGTGGAATATCTTTTCCAAATAAAGGGCTTTTGTGGTGTGAAAAAAAGATTATGAGGGTTTCCCTTTTTTAAGAGAGGGGAGGGGCACTTTTGTAAACTCCATAACAATCTATTTAATATAAATTGGTTTATGATTTAAAATTTCTCCAAAAGGATTTATTTCATAGCTAAGATGTTTATGGTTCTAAATACTATCAACCAATAATTTTTTGACATATATAGGTCATAAAATTTACATTATCTTTTGGATTTAACTCTTAGCTAAATAGTTTAACTCTTACTGAGTCTACTTGTCTTTTTTACACTATATGGATACTATAGATACTATAAAATGACAAAAGAACCTCAATTGTATCATTTATAAAATCTTTAAAACTATAATTTTTAGTTGGTTGGAACATATACTTTTATTAATTTTATATCATTTATGAAAATAGTATTTATTTTAAAATCTCATTTATGTCAATTTTGACGCTATTTAATACATGGTTTTTTATAAAGTCATAAAAACTTGATTCAATAGAAAAAATACACTAACTCATAACTAAAATTTAAGTTTAATACAAAAAGTTATTGTATTGCATCAAATATTACACAGTATATTTATTTTAATATTATTAATCTTATTTAATGGATTCTTCCTTTAATAAATCAATTACCACTTCATCATTGTTTCATCATTTAATTTAATTATTTATTACATAAAACTATAAATAAATTACCATTATGTAGATAATAATTTGATATTTCTAAATACTAGTTATAGTATACCATATCACATATATAACCTTATATTAAAAATGGTATATTTATTATAATTTTAATATGACATTTTTAACTCTTCATTAAATAAATCATAATAAATGTCATAATATTTCAAAATATTATTAAAAGTAAACATATTTTAGACCTAAGTTTTATCTGAGTATAAATACACTTATCTAATGAAATTAGTATATGTTTTAGGGTAATTTTATATTATTATAATATTATTTTTACCTTAATAACCATATTTACCTTTAACCATGGAAAATAAAATCCAAAAGTTACAATTCACCAAAAAATGTTTTGATACTATTAGTCCAAATTTTCCATATTAATAAAAAAAATTATTTAATTTTTTCTAAATTAAATTCAAAGAAGTGGTTAGCTTGCGTTTAATTCTAATCTATATATGTGGCTAGAAGGCGGGTAAAAGTGACGATAAAAAGTTCAATAAAAATTTGTATCTACTTATATTATTAAAATGAATCCAATGACCTATATTGGGTTAATAAATGTATTACATACATATTAGGAAATTAAAAATAAATTTAATGTAAAATAATTATTTAAATGAAAATTTCGGTTTTTAATAACAATATAGTATTTTTTTACTGTTTATCGAAAATTGAAACTTTTTAGAAAAATGCTAAAAATTCACGATAAGATAATTTGGTTACTATGAATTCAAAAATGAAGTATATTTTGAAAAATAAAATTTCTTAATTTCTTAATTTTTTTAATATTACTCAAAATTTCTTTCCAAATAAATTTTATTAATGGTCATGGTGTGCTCGAACTAATTGTTTCATGCTTCAAAAGCTACTGAATTATTTAAAAATAAGTGTATCATTGAAGCATGGGGTGTTACATTATTCCCTCATTCAAAATAATTTATCCCTAAAAATTAATATAGTATCACTTCATAAAAATATTTGGGTGGATCTTCATCATATGTTCCTTAGGTTCCCACATCATCTCTTCCATTTTATAGTTTCTCCAAATAACTTTTACAAGGAGACTTGTCTGATTTCTCAACACTTGGTCACTAGGGTCAAGAATATTTATGGGAACTTTAATTTGATAGAGATATGGTTCCAATTCTATTTATTTTTAGGTGAGTACATGCATTGGGTATAGCATGTATTTTCCTAACAGTTATATGTGGAACACATCATGATCATTAGAGATACATGGAGGCATTTCCAAACAGTAAGCTACAACTCCAATTCGTTCAAAAAATTCAAAAGGACAAATGTACCTAGAACAAAATTTACCCTTCTTTCTTAATTGTATAACACCCTTCCATGGAGATACATTCAAGAAAATATTATCTCACACATGAAATTATAATTCCTTCCTTTTGGTTATTAGGATATATGTTTTTCCTACATAGATCTATTTTGATATGGATTTCAATAGTATTTACCTTTCCATTGTTTCCTAAAAATGTTCTGGGCCTATAATATTTCATTTACTAACACTATCCCAACAAGTCAGGGTACAAGATCTCTTTCTATATAATACTTTATATGGTGCCATCTGAATACTTTAATGGAAGCTATTTCTATAGGAAAATTCTACTAGAGGTAAATATTTATCCCACATACCTTGAATGTATAGTGAGAAAGATCTCAACATGTATTTTACAGTTTGAATAGTCCATTCTAATTTTCCATCAATTTGATGGTGGTAGGCATTGTTCAAATGAATTTTATTATCGAGGGACGTCTGATGAAGTTTCATGAATTTTGAAGTAAAATGAGGATTATGATAAAAAATAATTGATAAGGTTACACCATGAAGTCGTACAGCTTCTTTAATATATAATCTTTCTAAATTTTCAAGTGTTAAATCTTCTCTTATAGTAATAAAATTCAATAATTTGGTAAGACGGTCTTCAATAACTTGTAACAAATTTTTTCTTCTTGGACTATTTGGTAGAACCATTAAAAATTCCATTGTAATATCATCCCCTTTACACACAGGTATAAAAAGAGATTTCATGAATCCTATATTATATTCTCTTCCAACCTTCACCTATTGGGAAAGAAAACATCTCAGAAAAAAATTAGAAATATCACTCTTTATGTTTTCCCACAAATAATATTCCTTCCAATATATATAAATCATAGTTCTAATAGGGTGTATATAGAAACTAGAGCTATGATAATCATCCAATAATTCCCTTTATATCTCATGTATAGTGGGTACCCAAATCCTCATCCTAAATTGGAAAATTTCATCTTCATAAATGAAGTCTATCAATCAACCATCTATAATAAATTTAATTTTCATTGAAAAATCATCATGATCAGTGTAATAACTTTTTTCCCTTTATAGTATATATGATATGGAAACCATTTAAAAAAAGTATTAATGTTTCACCATTAATGATAATTCTCTTATCCTTCTTTACTTGATCCATGATCATTGGGTCTATTTCACCTCTCATTTGGTGTAAAACTCCATGGTGCATTCTGATAAAATCCGTCACCTCTTTATTTTCCAACCCCGGGTGGTTGTGTATTGTGCAATAATAATGCTTGAGTAGCTCAAGACAACTTTCTTTGTATCATATTGAGTTCTTTCTATGAAAAAATATATTTCAAACTCCTGTGATCAGTATATATGTCACATCTTTCACTGCATATATTGTGTCTCCAAATCTTAAGAGAAAATATTACAACTAATAACTTGAGATCATGAGTTGGATAGTTTTTTTCATGAATTTTTAATATTTTTGATGCATAATAAATAACCATATCATTAGTTTTAATGACACAACCAATTCCTTCTCTTGATGTATCACAATAAATCACAAACCTATCATTCTCATATAGTAAAGTAAATATAAGAGCATTGAATAATATTATCTTTATTTATTGAAAACATTATTCACATTCTTTTTTCAAAATTAATTTTACCCCTTTACATTTGATCTTGGTAAATGAGTAATCCAATCAGACAAAAGTCTGTATGAAACACCAATAATAACCTACAAAACCGATAAAACTGCATACCTCGGTTATGCTCCTCGGTGCTGGCCGTTCTTGTATTGTATTTTTATTTGAAGGATCAATATAGATTCTATCCATTGAGACAATTTAGAATATAATGAAATTCCATGAATCCAGAATTCACACTTTCTAAACATCCTATATAAATCATTTCTTCTACAATTCATCAGAATAATCCACATGCTGTTTTCATGTTCATCATATATTTTAGAGTATACCATTATATCATAATTAAATACTATGAAAAAATAATCAATATATTATTTTATCAGTCTTTTCATTAGATCCATAAAAATACAGGGTGTATTAGTTAGTCCAAACAACATTACTGTAAAATCGTATTTTACAAACCTTGTTCTAATTGTTGTGATTGGAATTTATTCCTTTATTACAAAAAAATTTATGAAGTCCAAAACAATGTTAAATCGTCAAAAAATATTTATTTACATGAATTTTATCAATCACATCATCAATGTAAGGAAGAGGATAGTTTTTCTTTATGGTAATAGAATTAAATTCTCTATAGTCAACACACATCCTCATTGATCCATCTTTCTTAAAAACAAAAATAACTAGGGATCCCCTTGTAGAAACAATAGGGAGAATAAATCCCTTGTTACACAAATTCTTTAGTTGTTTCTTTAGCTATTCTAACACCACATTATCAATTATATAGGGATTATTTGATATTGGTCTTGTATTAGGGATTAAATAAATAAAAAACTCAACTTCACGCTCATGGGGGAGGGTGTTTGGGTAATCTATGGGAAAACCATCAATGTGTTATTTTAAAATAAGTATATCCCCAATTTGAAGATTTCATTCTTCATACCTATATGGTATTTCCTCTTCCTTCACAAGAATCTCATTTATTAAAGCTACTATGGGTGGATCTAGTTACAAATTAGATGATGGTGTTTTCCCTCTAAAGATAGTGGATTCTATATCTTCCTCACAAATCATAACTTCTTTCTTCTTTTAATCAATTTTCAAATAATATTTTTATCGACAATCCATACTAGGGATTATATTGAAGTATACCATAGGTATGATGTCAAATGCATTATATAATGAATTTTTTTATTTCATAATGGGAAATTCCTAACACATCATTACTGTAATGAGACTTCCCTTAGGTGATTTGACTGAAAAATCCGTTGTTATTGTGAATTATGAATAACTTATTTTTAATGAAAATTGGGAATATATAAATGGATGTGATGATACAAAATAAAAAAAATTTAAATCAATATTTGAGGGGAAAATTAAATTATTTTCCACCACAACATTAGGATCTTCAACCTTAGTAGTTGTAATCGAAAAATCATGGTCTGCCTCCCTTATCCTATTCTAGGGAATGTTTCCTTGATGATTAAAAAAATATTTTTCATAACATCCTATATCTTTACAAGTGTAGCATTGAACATCAGAAGCTTTATTATTCCCCTTAAAATAATGAGTTTCGTGGTATTTTCCTCCACACATGTATCAATCTCCCATCACATTTAGGAATTTTTCGGGGTGTTTCTTCCAACAAATACTAAAGAGTATATTTTCAATTATTCCCTTATTCCCCTTATTTCCTTTTTAGAGTGTTCAATGGCCCTATTATTTTCTATAGGATCAAAATTTTATAATGAGATACTCAAATATAAGATGGGGTGAATTGTATTCATTAAAAATTCCTTTGGAACCATTAAAGTTATGTTTAATAAGGTTAAACAATCATTCACAGATACTCTTAAAGAAACCTTTTCATAAAAGAAAGAATCTAACTTAAAGTGAATAGAATCTGTAATATAATCAGAGTAACAGAATTAGAAAGAATAATAAAGTTATACATTTTATTTTAAATAAAAGATACGATAACAGCGTAAAAAAAAACTTAAAATAAGTAACAATTTGATCCTTTTAACCCAAAGAGAAGGCAATACAACAACCTTGGATAAAGTCCCCTTGATTTATACTTCCAAGAAAGTTTTTCTTACCCAAACCCAGGTAATCCGTCAATCCTATGACCGGTATCTATCTTATTGTCACTGTAATCCCTCAATTTAGAAGGAAATCAGAACATCTGTCTTCCAAACCTGGAATCCCACGATCAGCATGATCGGAGTCTGCACAAAGCATGCTGAACAAGTTGTTCACACCCAAAAAAGTTGTTCATGACATCTGCACGAGGCATAGAGGGTTGTAGGAGCCTCTTTCTAGAAATCACTTCACAACTCTTCAAAAGCATCTAGTTCATCCACTTTCTACATTGTACTTTCCTCATAAAAATGAGCTTGTATTTATATGAAAAATTTCCCAATAGTCGACTCCTCTTCAACGGTTATTTTTTCGTTAAATTTAGGAGGGACCTGGACACGTGTCAAACATACAATGGTTAGTTTTTAACGGATTGTACGAAATCATTTCAAGTAATAGAAATGATGTTATGTTAAGGCTAAATGTTAGGTATAAGAAATATTAGGATCGAAAAATATTGGAATGATATATTAAACAACTCTAACATTATCCAGAAGTCGAAGTCTTAAGGTAAATTAAATCTGATTTTGAAAGTGATATCGCATTTATACCTGAATCGAAATCATAAAATCGGTATCACTTATACTCCGGAATCATTATTATAAAAACATAATCACATATACACTGGAATCAGTATCATAAAAACTGAATCACTTATACACCAGAATAGATATAAAAAAAACTGAATCACATATACACCAGAATCGGAATCATAAAAACTGAATCATTTATACACTAGAATCGATATCATAAAACCTGAATGAACAATAGAATTAAAAAACCTAATGATATATCTGTAAGTATAACATAATGTAAAATTGTAATGACAATTTTGAAGTGACAATTTTGGAATGACAATTTCAGATCTTAAGAAACAAAATCGAACTTAAGAAAAAGACATATCTTAAGAAAGAGTGCTTGTAATTTTCATAACATAAAACCCTAAGGAATGGAGAAGTCATAAGATAACCTTATTGACTCAACAATATCCCCCTTTTTGGAAATCACAAACAACTTTGATAAGGAATAATATATTGATTTAGATAAACAAGAATTAAAAACTTATCTCTCATCTTGTATAAGATTTTGAATGAATATGACTAACTCTCACTTAGGTTATGTTTCCCAAGGATCATATTATTGATCTTTGGAGTCTGGTTTTCATAAGGTAATATCTCCCCCATAGATAGTCATCTCTTCTTAAAAGGGAACTCCCCCTTACATAGAACACATATTTTCATTCCATACTCCCCCTTAATAGATTCTCATTCTCATAGATCTTTATTAAATTCATCCTTCAAATAAAATATCCCCCTTTGTGATTTTCAAAAAGTGGGAAAAGGGATAAAGAATAATAATATGTACCAATAAGTTTAAGCAATCATACATTTGAAAGTAAAATAAAGAAATTCAAGCAACTTCTTAAGAAAATTTTAGAAAAATAATTATACTACAACAAAACATGAGAATGTAAAGAAAAGTCATCCATTCATCTTCTACTAAGAAAACATTTTATTTAACAATGCTTGGAGCTTCTTCACTTCCTTATAATCTTCTTCAAACATTTTCAACAAGATCTCCTGATCCTAATTCTTCTTTTCTAAATATAATATCCTTCCTTCTTCAGCAGCCATCTTTTTCTCAAATTCAGCTCTGACTTCTTTCTCACTACTTACAGATCGGGCATCAATATTCAGTGGACTATATTTCTCAGAGATTGATTCTTTAACCTTGTTTATCATGGATTCATAAGTATTGAATGCTCCATTTGTCGAATCGATGAAGTCACAAAACTATATTACATCTTTATTGATGGTTTTTTTCTGGTTAAAGACTTTCTTAAAAGTCACCTTCTAAGATTTCAAATCAATCAAAAGATTACCGAAGTCTGCTTCTTGGTGGAAAACAATTTCCATAAGCATATTGGTCAATTCCGACTTTTGATTCAATGTTTATAGAATCATTTGACTCTGAGCATCAATATTCACAAGAACCGGAATGGTGATTACAAACTTTCTTAAAGGCAACTTAACGAAATCATGTTAAACAGATGAAGAGGATTCAGAGCCTGAAACAAAATTCCATTTCTGAGCTCCTCTTACTGTTAATGAAGTTGTTTTTTCTGTTCTCTTGAAATACATCTAAGGTGTTTATTTTTCAGATGAGGCAACCAAAGCACTTTTTCCTTTGATGGGATCTCGAACTAGAGATTTTTCATCTGAAACTTGGACAACATTAAGATCTTCAAGTTCTCGTTCTTATTCTTCATGAAATTATTCCTCTTCACTGAAATGTTGTTCAAGCTCTTCTTTGTATTTTTTTCCATTTCAACTTCAAAAAGATCCTCATATTCAAATTATACTTCTTTCTCAACTTCTTATTCAACTTATACTTCAACTTGTTCTCCAGAAAAAAGTTTAGAGACTAATCTCGAAGGAGTTCCAATATAATCATCCACTTCCATTAGAACATCATCATCATCATCTTGAACTATTTGATCCTCCATTTCTTGAAAAAGATTTTATAAAGCTATTACTTTCTTAGATTTTCGGATTTTCGGAGTGGAAACTGATTTCTTATGAATGACGTGAGGTTCCTGGAGTTGATGAGACTTATTTTCTATAGATTTTAGAAGGGATTGACAAACATGAGATTCCAAGTATTTCTTCTTCATGATCTTCTCCTCCTTTTCTTTCTTTGGATTTTTAGCATTCTGGATTTTCAATTATTTAGCCTCTGCAGGTTTTAATCCAATAGAAGGATCTCCTTCCTTTCTGGTAGCTACCATTTCTATCCACTTTGCAACTGTTTCAACATAATAGGCTTTGGGTTTCTTTCAAGGAAGAGGTTCTGTGTAACACCTCGAGATTTTATGAGATATATTATTTTTTAATTTCTCTGATGTCATATATTATACACTACACCAATATTAGCTTGTACTATACACAACACCGTATTAGCTTGCAGTATACAAAACACAAATCTTGGATCGTGTTACACACAATTTCACGTTCGTTTGATAGAAGTTATTTTACACAGCATTGAGTGTATATATATATATATATTCAATGTATAAATGAAATATGGTTGGATTATATTATACGAAACAACAAATGATTCTTTCACTACATGAAACCCTGACTTGGATTTCACTACACGCAATCGCGACCTTCCATGATAGCATGTGTTGTACGCAATACCATGTTTCACTAAACGAGATATTATTATAAAATTATTATAAACTAGCCGTTATGAACAGTAATACCAAATTTTTGAAATTTTATCTTTCAAAATGGACTTCATTTTCGGATTAAGAATATCGAAATTATCCTAGGGTGAATTTTTGGTATTTTTCAGAAAACTTTCAATTTTTGATGAATAGTGAAAACAATGGGTAACTATTTAAAAACCAACATTTTAATTAAATAATTATTTAATTTATTTAAATTTATTTTAGGTCAAAATTGATACATAATACCTATATAAGTTCAATGTAATTCATTAGAGTCATTTTATAATAATTTTAGATATATAAAAATTTTATCGAACTTTTCACCGTCTTTTACCCAACTCCTAGGATAATTTACAAATTTACATAAAACATAATTTTACCGCTTCTGTGGGTGAAATTTCAAAAAACTGAGAGACATGGTTAATATAAATGAGTAAAATGTGGTTCAATATGATAAAAGTAATTTTGTGAATAGTAACTTTTTACTTTTATTTACCACGGTTAAAAGTAATTAAGTTAATTAAGGGTAAAATTGATATTATTATTACCCTAACACATGTCCTAATTCTATTGGATAAGTATAATTTGACCAAAAACAACCTTAGGAAAATAATATTATCATTTAGTTCCACTTGGATTCGATTAGGGAATTTATTATTATTTTATTTAAAGAAGAGTTAAAATAGATAAAATCAAAGTTTAATAACTGAAACATTATTAATATAGGATTATACAGAAGATATATTCTAGTATAAGAATTCATTAGAAATATAAATATATTTCCTACATAATGGTATTTTATTTATAATTTTTCTACTTTAAATAATTTAATTTATTTATGACATAATGATGATGCAGTAATTACCTTATTAAAGAAATATTATCATAATTGATGTTATAAATACCCAAAAATGTAATTTTAGACTTTTTATGAATTCCAATAATTTTATAGGTAAATATGGAATGTTAGTATTGATTTAATTATCTTATTTCTAACTAATCATACTGTTATGAGTTTTGAAAAAATCAATTACCAAATAGTGTCAAAATTGACATAAAATAGATTTTAAAAAACATATTGTATTATTAATTGTTATTTTATTCCTAAAAATCTAAGGTCCTAGAAAATGACTTAGATAAGGTTATATATATATTAATAAAGAACCACTTGGGGTTCTTTTGGGTTGTTATAGTTGGTTTATTTACCATATAGTGTAAGAAAACAAAAAGACACGGTAAGAGTTAAATTATTTAAGTTAGAGTTAAATCTAAATTATAATGTTAAAATAGTAACCTAAACATTTCTAAAACCTATTGGTTTTAAGGATTTCAACCCATACTTACTTTATCTTCTAAATATATCATGTTAGAGATATTATAAACCGAATATGACTTTATTATAAAAAAATATTTTAAGTTTTTCCAAAGGTGCCCCTCTCCTCCCTTATAAAAAGGGAACCCCTTCCCTCTTCTCTTAACACCCTTTTGAGAATTGAAGCTCAGAAAAACCCTGCCCATTTCCCTTCTCATCTTCTCTAGAAAAATTATATTGGTTCTGGTGTCCTCAAAATACCAACCCTAGTGCTTTAAGAGGAGGTCAAGAAGAGGTGCATCAAAGAAGAGGTAATATGATTTGTCGATTCTTTCCAATTTATTTCTTCTTCTTATTATTCTTCTTCATTTGTTTCATCATAAATTAATAACATAATTATAACTCATATATGGATATGTTATTATAAATTTTAAAAAAACTAATTTCATCTTCTATCCATCCTACGGAAACGAAATCACCGTGCGTGCGTACGTACGGAATACCGTCTCCACGCCGTGGTGTAATATGTTTTCCACCACCACCTTATTTGTATGGGTATAATGGTGTAAATAAATAACTATATATGATTATTTTAAAGTGATATTTATTCTAAAATATTATACATACACTTCAATATAACTCCACGTTCATGGGATGTATATCATCGCTCATGCGTACGTACGGACAACCGTCTCCATGAATGTGATGAGATCAATTTTTAATGATTAACCATTCAAGTATGATTATAAAGTATATATAATAAAAAAATAATGAAAGATATTACATTATAATTATACTGTATTTATGTACATATATGTTTCATTTACTTAATTCCAATTAATTCAATAAGGAAACGAAAATAGCGTTAATGCGTACGTACGACCTATCGTCTCCAGGAACGGTGTATTTAATTTCATTTATATATCTATTATATATATATAATGAATATATATATGATATATAAATCATGATTTATATTCTGGAATTAATTAAATCAGGATATAAGTAATAATATCAAGAACAACATAACGAAACACGTACGATAAATGAAACGATTTTACCCAAAACGCTGCTTTAACATAGAATTAATAAAAGAACGGGTAATATGATGTCATAAGTGAACAATATATGATATCATAACATTGAATATGATTCTATAATAAGTCCATGACGTTATTTAAATCATTATACAAGAGGTTCGGATATGTACGAAGCATATCAGAACTAAGGTAAGGGATATTATTACAATCTCAATTGTTTTCTATCCGAGATTACTTATATATAAGTATTTACTAGGGTTATATTTATCATCCATGTCCAAGTTTTGTAAAACTGTTTCATGTATGTTTAAATTTCTTTTTACCCATTTTTTGACTTGTACTACATGGTATGTAAGGAATATTTTTTTTTAACATACGAGGTACTTTATGACTTTTCCGGCACAAGTAAGATAAGAATGTTTTTTTCACTTATATGGCATGAACGGATTTTTATGGTTTCATAACACCTTATTTTCATGAAGCTTACTCTACAAGATTTCATAACTATTTTCAACAAAATAATTTTCTTTTAAAATTTAATGGAATTTTGTGAAAAGAAAATGATTTTCAAGAAGAAAGGATATATTCTTCAAGATTTCATTTCAAGTGCATTATCAAAACCATTTTCCATCTAAGATGAAATTATTTCATATGTGTATGTTTCAAGTGTAATGTCTCTATGATTTATATGGTTTCACTTTTTATATGATAAAATGATATCCATTTGTTTTATATGGAATATGTTATGATGAAATGATGTTTATGAAACCCATTTTATTCTTTGGGTTATGATGAATGATTTATGATTCTTTTGTGGCACATGTAAGAATGATTTCAATATGAGATGGGTGGTACCTATATCTTCCTCCAATGCATTGGGTAAAGATTTATATCTCATGATATAGACATGGATGGAACGATACATTAATCTGATTCAGTAATACCGGACTGGAAAGAGGGGTGAACTCGATTCAAAAAGGAACTTTGTCCACTAAGATGGTCTTGGCAGCAATGACTTGGATACTATGGAAATAAAATGAGTTGCTTAATGGTTTCCAAAATTACATGTTTTATTCCCATGCCATTTTATCAAGATTGAAGTATCTATTCCTTATGTACTACTATGTTTTATGTCATTGGTCAAGATATTGATGTTTAAACATTTTGCTCATGTTTTAAAGATCAAATTTATATTGTAACATCCCAAGTTATTAATGAATTATAGATATTTTTATCTATTTCTATTAATGATTAAGATAGTGTTTTAGAGGCTTAAAATGAAAATAAATACAATCTTATGCATGGAATACACTAATATTCTTAAAAGATTGTTTTACTTCCTTTTGATGGAAAACCCTTTTTAAATCTATATTTTGACACTTTTATAAGCTATTTTTTTCAAAATAAACTTATTCTTTATGATTGGAATATCAAAATTTACTTTGTGTGAATTTTTGGTATTTTTCAGACAATGTTCATATTTTAATGAATAGTGAAAAATACTGCATTTTACATCAAAACAGCTTTCTAATCTAATTTATTTATATGATTAGATTATCTTTTGAATTGATTTTGAAGTTAAATTAGAATATATTTTTACCATTTAATCCAATGGTGTTCATTGGAATCAATTTCACTTTGAAATTGGACTTAAACTGGTGTCAATCTTTTGATACTTATTGTTTCATAAAAACACGCTATTTTTCATGACAGTGGAAATTAATTATTAAATTAATTAATTTGACTTATATGTTTTGAATTTTGTAAAATATACTTCATTTTTGAATTTGTAATATCAAATATATCATATGGTGAATTTTTGGTATTTTTCTGAAAAACATCAATTTTTGATGAATAGTGAAACCACTAAGTGGTACTTATAAAAACTGATTTTTCGTTTAAATGAAATTTTACCACTTTTGTGTTTTGAATTTCAAAAATCCAACATACATGGTTGTTATTAAGAAATAAATGTGGTTCAATGAGATTAAAATAATTTTTTGGTGAATAGTAACTCTTAAGTTCTTAATCGCGATTAGAGGTAATTACTGTAGTTTAAGGTAAAAATAATGTTTTAATAAAATGAGATGAGCTTGAAACATGTCCTACCCTCATTG
This sequence comes from Viscum album, assembly GCA_963277665.1. NCBI lineage: Eukaryota > Viridiplantae > Streptophyta > Magnoliopsida > Santalales > Viscaceae > Viscum > Viscum album. Next base: position 79,727,857 of record OY728139.1, read on the forward strand.
GATGTGTCATGGCCGACCATGAAAATCCATGGGTCAGCTTGGGGACCCCATGGAGCCACTTTGGTTTGGAAATGACATAAATAACTTTTTATTTAATGTAAAAGTAAAAATGACACAAACATGAGAGGTTTTACTAAAACAATTTTTACATGGGGTTATAAAGATCCGCTTTTTGATTATAAAGAGTCATTGGAAAGCTAAAACTATTTCCTACATCATAGTATATTTTTTATAATTTTTAGACTTTAAATAAATTAAATTATTTATGACATCATGATGATGCAGCGATGACATCATTATTTAACGATTTAAATAAAATGGAATGATAATGTAAAATCTAAGACCTACACATGGAAAAAACCTATTGAATGGGTGGATTTAGAACCCTTATCACCTTATACTCGAAACACATCAATGCGGGACCTCTTAAATCCGAATACCATTTTAAAATAAAGTGACTTTTCTTTACCATCCAAGAGTGCCCCTCCTCTCCTCTTATAAAAGGCCCCCACCTCTACCTCCTTACCCACACTCCCATATCCTTTGGCTCAGACAAACCCTGCCCATTTTGTCTCTCCACATCCCTCTCTTACTCCTTGAAGCCTCACATTGGGCAGAAGTCTTCCCAAGGAAGCCTTTGAGCTCAAATCTAAGAGAGTTACCCGATTTTAAGGTAATGTCTTCTTTTGTGTCCTTTTGTTTGATTTTGCTTCTCTAACCCCCTAATCTCTTTTTATTCTTTTATTTTGTAACAACTCCAGTATCCTCAATATACTAGGATGTTTTTCTAAGAAGGATTTGAGCTACACTTACACACACCTACATCTAATGGTTAAAGGACATACTATTTCCGTGGATGGTGAATTTCTGCTTCCCTAAACGATGATTGTTCAACATTATTTTAACACCTTCAAAGGTGGCCATTAAGATTTCACTATATTTATATATGATATATAATATGTTTATGTTTTCATTAAGCTTCAGTATTTTTCCTTTTGGGCATACCTTTATGGTTTCCATTATGGGTAAACGCGATATCTTCATTTAAGGAAGTGCGGACTACCGCCCCCTCAAAGTGATTTGATTCGTTAAATACCATATGTGGGACGTATAAAGGATGGAACTATGATATTATTTATGATATTATACTATAATTATAATATACCTTTATATCATTATGATTCCATTCTATAAAATTCAAAATAGAAATGAAAGTAGCGTTCATGCGTACGTACGGCTTACCGTCTCCATGAATGGTGCATTTCATTTCTTACATATAAATGATTATGTAATATTATAAAATGCATGTATATACTGGATATATATGATATATACATCATGATTATAATTCTGGATATAATGTATACATGAACAACTTGTAATTATAAAGGGATTATTTTTGACTCAAGTACCAATGATCGTTAAAACGACCGTTATTAATTTAAATAATTACATAGTGTTCATGAAATGGAAATAAGTGATATAAAAGGAATAATGAACTTTAAAAAGGTTCTTAAACAAGTAGAAATTAACTCATGTTTATTATTCAGGAGATTAAAGAATGATGGAGTCAAGTCGGACCCGAAGTATTGGACTTCGTCTCAATCTCCTTTCATTGATGCATATTTTGTTTTATACACAACCTTCTTTTAAATAGTGTATAAACCCCGTTGACTTTTACTTTTATTAAAAAGAGAATCTTTTTTTTATGAAGCGTTTACTAAATTACAAAAGGGAATGTTTTTGTCGTACGTATGCAGCGACAATGACTTCTCCGCCGCCGTGACCATTATTTGAGTTTCGGCTTCCTGTACAAGCCATACCTTATTTTTAAAAGAAAAATAAATACCATGTTTTACTTTTATTTTATTTTGGTTTTGAAAATGGTTTTCATAATGTTTTTATGTCAATGTGTTGTATTGATATCTTGTGATTGAATGGTGGAAATTTTATGTTTCCTTTATGCATGTTTTATGTGATACGATTATGTTGAGGTTCTTGGGCATTATTATGATGATGGGTGGTTCCATGAAAACTAAGGGCGGGTGAGCCCGATAAAGCTCTCCAATGCATTGGGTAATGAGAAGGAGTGTAACGTTAAGGTTTCTCCGAATAGATTTATGGAATATATTGTGATGGGTATTCCAAACATAACCAAGAGGGTTACTCCCTACGTAAGAATGTTATGAATGCCTCAAGTTACCTTTATGTCTTATGATTTCTATGATTTATTCATGACATGATGAGGTATGTTGAAGTGCTTATGTTTTATGGGTAATGTATGATTTCATTCTTATGTATATATGTACCCATGTTTCCTTTCCATATATATTTTATATCCCTTATTGGGCTTTTTATGCTCATCCCAAGTTTTTTTGAAATGTTTTTCACAGGTCAAGGGAAAGGTACATGATATGATCATTGTATCAAGGGAGTGTCAAGAAAGAATCCATGTTTTATTTTAAATATGTTTCCATTGATGGGAAAGAAGAATATTATCTTTATGAAACCACTCTGTTTATATATGGAATGTAATTCAAGTTTTATGATCTAATTCTCTAAAACTATAAACCCGAAAATATCCTCAATGTGTAACCTTGTAATAACTCAAGATTAAGTAAGGTTTAAGGTTGGGGCCTTATAGTTGGTATCAAAGGGAGGTCAGTTTAGATAACTTTAGGAGTTAGAATTATATTAAATGATTATCCAAAAATATTTTTTTATGGTCAAATTGAAGTGATATAGTATTTGAAGATTACCATGTTGCTTCATCTAAGACATGTTTGTTCAGAATGGTTTTCCGCAGAGGAAATAGGGAAGCAGTGCTAGGAAGGAATGCAGAAGGAAATAACCTTCCGAATCAGCATCCTGAGATGGTCAGAATTGGAACTGAATAGTTTGTTGCAGTAATGGAGCAGTTGAATCAAGCGATAAATGGCGGTGGTATCCATACACAAGAACTGCCAGATCAACCGCAGAGGAACATGTCAGTGGTGTAACATTTCATGAGGCAACATACCCCATCATTCAGAGGATCATCTGACCCTGTGATAGCTGAAGGGTGGATTAAAGCACTAGAGAAGATTTTTGATGTCATGGGGTGTTCAGACAATCAAAAGGTTAGTCTTTCTATTTACCGTTTGGAGGGTGAAGCAGATCAGTGGTGGTCGATGGTTAAAAATATCAGGGACGCTGATGAGATTGATGCTCTCGACTGGGATGAATTCAAAGGTATGTTTCTTGAGAAGTATTTTCCTAAGGCTGTTCGACTTAAGATGGAAAATCAATTCTTGGAATTGAGGCAAGAGGAAGACTCAATAGCTGCCTATGAAGAAAGGTTCACTCGATTGGCAAGGTATGCTCCAAATTTTATCTGAGACCTTGATAGTAAAATCAATCGTTTTTACTCAGGATTAAAGCCAAAATATCGAAGGGCATTAGCTTTTCATGAGTTTAAAAGTTATGAAAAGCTTGTTCGATGGGCTGAGAATGTGGAAATGGAGTTTTCCGATGATCAAGTGTTCTATAACAACCAATAGAAGAAGAGACCGAGGTGGCAGGAGAAAGGAAAGAATTATTCAAAAAAGTCTGACTGTGAGAAATCTAAGTTTCCAGTTTGTGATAAATGTGGGAAAAGGCATGATGGGGAATGTCTTATGAATTCTGGAAAGTGCTACCGATGTGGTAAGATGGGACATAAGGCTCGTGATTGCATTAGAAAAGATCAGGGTGATGGTAAGACCAAATTTGATTTACAGTTAGTGAAATGTTATAAGTGCAATGAGATGGGTCACTTTGCAAACAAGTGTCTGACAAAGAGCTTGGGTGACGGGAAGCAGTTAGACTACAAGAAGAAAGGGGTGGTGAAATCCATTGCAACTACTTCAACAGATGTCGGGCCATCAAATGATGTTGTATCAGGTACATTGTTTGTTTTTCAGATTATGCCAGTGTGTTGTTCGATTCGGGGTCTACACATTCTTTCATCTCTGAAGCCTTTTCTAGTAAAATGGGAATACCATCTCAAGAAATGACTCCTAAACTTTTGGTAAAAACACCTAGGGGAAATGTTGAGGAAAAAAGAATTTATAAGAATCTTCTTATCCTTATCTGTGGAAAGAACATACTTGCAAACCTTATTGTTCTACCTCTAGTAGAGTTTGATGTTATCCTGGGTATGGATTGGCTCTCTATTTACCATTCTAAGATTGACTGTAGAGCTAAAGAAGTTTCTTTTCAGAATGACATTCAGTTTTTTTACAAGAATGAACCCTTACTGTTGATAACTTATCAAGAGGACAAGAAACTTGTAAAAGATGGAAATGAATGTTACCTTGCTCACATCATTGAAAATAAAGGAATTGTTCAGATTAATGATGTGCCAGTGGTAAATGAGTATCCTGATGTTTTTCCTGATGAGTTTCCTGGAATAATACCAGATCGGGAAGTCGAGTTTACTATTGACTTAGTTCCTGATGCTAAGCCAATTTCAAAACCCCCTTATCGAATGGCTCAAATTGAACTTTTAGAGTTGCAGGAGAAATTGCAAGATTTATTAGAGAAAGGTTTCATTTGACCTAGAACATCATCATGGGGTGCTCCTATTTTATTTGTTAAAAAGAAAGATGGTTCAATGAGACTTTTCATTGATTATAGAGCCCTGAATAACATCACTATTATGAACAAATATCCTTCGCCTCATATCAATGATTTGCTTGATCATCTCCAGGGAGCTCAGTTTTTTTCAAAGATTGACCTGAGATCGGGGTACCATCAGCTGAAGGTAAAGGAAGAAGATGTTCCGAAGACCTTGTTCCGTAAAAGATATGGCCATTATGAATTTGTAGTAATTCCTTTTGGGCTAACCAATGCACCTTCTGTATTCATGGACTTAATGAATAGAATTTTACATGAGTTCTTGGATAAGTTTGTGGTGGATTTCATTGATGATATTTTGGTGTGTTCTAAAAGTAAAGAGGAGCATGAAAAAAATTTAAGGGTTATCTTGCAAACCTTAAAAGAAAATAAAGTGTATGGAAAATTCGGAAAGTGTGAGTTTTGGTTGCAACAAATTTCTTTCCTTGGTTATATTGTTTCTAAAGATGGGATAACTGTTGATCCTGCAAAAAAAAGGTTGTTGAAGAATGGCCAAGTCCCACAAATGTAACGGAGATTCGTAGCTTCCATGGTTTGTCAGGAAATTACCGAAGGTTTGTTAGAAATTTTTCACTGTTATCTAGTCCAATGACTAAGCTAACTCGGAATGGTGTTAAGTTTATATGGACAAAAGAATGTGATGATTGTTTTCAGGAATTGAAAAGAAGATTGGTGAATGCTCCAGTTTTGGAAATACCTTCCAGGAATGGTGAGTTTATAATATACAATGATGCTTCATTGAAAGGACTTAGTTGCGTCCTAATGCAGAATGATCGTGTAATTGCTTATGCTTCACGACAGTTGAAAACTCATGAGGTAAATTACCCTACACATGATTTGGAATTAGCTACTGTTGTTTTCTCTTTAAAAATTTGGAGGCCTCATTTGTATGGAGTAAAGTGTGAAATATATACTGATCACAAAAGTTTCAAGTATATGTTCACTTAGAAAGAGTTAAACATGAGACAGAGGAGATGGCTGGAATTAATCAAGGATTATGATTGTACAATTCATTACCATCCGGGAAAACCAAATAAAGTGGCTGATTCTATGAGTCGAAAAAGTAATGCTTCATTAGCAATGTTGGGTTTGGAACGTGGTCCTTTAGTTAAGGATTTGATGAACTTTGGCATAGAAGTTGTTGGTGCAGGAAGTTCTTCTATTTTGTTTCAGGTATCAGTGAGATCATCTCTATCAGATAGAATCAAGCAAGCATAGAAGCAAGATAGTGAGTTGCAGAAAAAGGTAGAGCTGGTCCAGAAAGGTAAGTTGCCTGAATTCAACACTGATAATGATTGCATTTTGAGATTTGGGAAGAGATTGTGTGTGCCTCGTGATTCACAGTTGAAGAGAGAGTTGTTATGTGAAGCTCATAGTTCTCCGTTTTCAGTTCATCCTGGCAGTACTAAGATGTACAGAGATCTGCGGGAGTATTACTGGTGGGATGGAATGAAAAGAGATATTGCTGATTTTACTGTGAAGTGTTTGACATGTCAACAGGTTAAAGTAGAGTGTCAGTTACCAAATTGGATTCTTCAGCCTTTACCAGTGCTAGAGTGGAAATGGGAGAATATATCCATGGACTTTGTTGTGGGATTACCGAAGACATCTCGAGGAAATAATGCAATATGGTTTATTGTTGATCGCTTGACTAAATCTGCTCATTCCCTTGCTGTACAATATACTTTTTCCCTAGATCAACTTCCTCGTTTGTATCTTAAAGAGATAGTCAGGTTACATGGAGTTTCTCTCTCCATTTTATCTGATCGTGATCCCAGGTTCACTTCTAACTTTTGGAAATTCCTTCAGAAGTCGTTGGGTACTGAATTAAATTTTAGTACAGCTTTTCATCCTCAATCAGATGGGCAGTCAGAACGAACAATTCAGACATTGAAGGATATGCTACATTCTTGCTCTATGGATTATCCGGGATGTTTGGGACCAACATCTTTCTTTGGTTGAATTTTCATATAATAACAGTTTTCATTCTAGTATACAGATGGCACCATTTCAGGCATTATATGGGAAGAGGTGTCGAACTCCAGCTTTCTGGGATGAAGTGGGTGAAAGAAAGTTGATCGGACCAGAATTGGTAGAAGATATGGAAGAAAAGTTCAGCTGATTCAGAAGCACATTAGAACAGCTCAGAGCACGCAGAAGAGTTATGCGGATAACCGGAGGAAGGATCTATCTTTCGAGGTAGGTGATCATGTTTTTCTCAAGGTTTCTCCTTGGAAAAGTGGGATGAGATTTGGTAAGAAAGGAAAGCTGTGTCCAAGGTTTATTGGACCATATGAAATTCTAGACAGAGTTGGATCAGTTGCATACCGGGTGGCTTTACCTCCAAGTTTATCTCAGGTACACAATGTTTTTCACGTTTCGATGTTGAGAAAGTATATGCCAGATCCATCTCATGTTTTGAGTCCAGAGGTCGTTCAGATGGGAGAGAACCTATCTTATGAGGAACAACCGGTCCAGATTCTTGACCACAGGGAGCAATTGTTACGGAATAAGGTGATTAATCAGGTAAAGGTTTTGTGGAAAACCCACATGATGGAAGAGGCAACATGGGAATCTGAAAATGCAATCAGGGATAAGTACCCCCATTTATTCAATAAGTAAATAAATTGCGGGGATGAAATTTTCAAAACGGGGGAAGGATGTAACATCCAAAGTAAGTAATGAATAATAGATATTTTTATATATGTCTATTAATGATTAAGATAGTGTTTTAGAGGCTTAAAATGAAAATAAATACAATCTTATGCATGGAATACACTAATATTCTTAAAAGATTGTTTTACTGCCTTTTAATGGAAAAACCTTCTTAAATTTATCTTTTGACAATTTTATAATCTTTGTTTTTCAAAATAATCTTATTCTTTATGATTGGGACATCAAAATTTACTTTGTGTGAAATTTTGGTATTTTTCAGACAATGTTCATTTTTTTTAATGAATAGTGAAAAATACTGCATTTTACATCAAAACTGATTTTTAATCTAATTTATTTATATGATTAGATTATCTTTTGAATTGGTTTTGAAGTGAAATTAGAATTTATTTTTACCATTTAATCCAATGGTGCTCATTGGTATCAATTTCACTTTGAAATTGGACTTAAACTGGTGTCAATCTTTTGATACTTATTGTTTCATAAAAACACGCTATTTGTCTTGACAGTAGGAATTAATTATTAAATTAATTAATGTGACTTATATGTTTTGAATTTTGTAAAATATACTTCATTTTTTAATTATGAATATCAAATATAGCTTATGGTGAATTTTGGGTATTTTTCTGAAAAACTTCAATTTTTGATGAATAGTGAAACCACTAAGTGGTACTTATAAAAACTGATTTTTCGTTTAAATGAAATTTTACATCTTCTGTGTTTTGAATTTCAAAAATCAGACATACATGGTTGTCATTAAGAAGTAAAATGTGGTTTAATGAGATTAAAATAATTTTTTGGTGAATAGTAACTCTTAAGTTCTTAATTGCGATTAGAGGTAATTAGTGCAGTTTAAGATAAAAATAATGCTTTAATAAAATGAGATGAGCTTGACACATGTCCTACCCTCATTGGATGTGTCATGGCCGACCAAGACAATCCATGGGTAAACTTGGGGTCCCCATGGAGCCACTTTGGTTGGGAAATGACATAAATAACTTTTTATTTAATGTAAAAGTAAAAATGACACAAACATGAGATATTTTACTAAAACAATTTTTACATGGGGTTATAAAGATCCGATTTTTGATTATAAATAGTCATTGTAAAGCTAAAAAAATTTCTACATCATAGTAGTTTTTTTATAATTTTTAGACTTCAAATAAATTAAATTATTTATGACATCACGATGATGCAGCGATGACCTCATTATTTAACGATTTAAATAAAATGGAATGATAATGTAAAATCTAAGACCTACACATGGAAAAAACCAATTGGATGGGTGTATTTAGAACCCTTATCACCTTCTCCTAGAAACAAATCAATGTGGGACCTCTTAAATCTGAATACCATTTTAAAATAAAGTGACTTTTCTTTACCTTCCAAGAGTGCCCCACCTCTCCTCTTATAAAAGGCCCCCACCTCTACCTCCTTACCCACACTCCCAAAGCCTTTGTCTCGGCCCACCCCTATCCATTTTGGCTCTCCATATCCCTCTATTACACTTTGAAGACTCAATTTGGGCAGAAGGCTTCCCAAGGAAGCCTTTGAGCTCAAATCTAAGAGAGTTACCCGATTTTAAGGTAATGTCTTCTTTTGAGTCCTTTTGTTTGATTTTGCTTCTCCAACCCCCTAAACTCTTTTTATTATTTTCTTTTGTAACAAATCCAGTATCCAAAATATACTATGATGTTGTTATAAGAAGTATTAGTGCTACACTTACACACACCTACATCTAATGGTAAAAGGACATACTGTTTCCGTGGATGGTGAATTTATGCCTCCCGAAACGATGATTGTTCAACCTTCTTTTAACACCTTCAACGATGTCCATTAAGATGTCACTTTATTTATATATGATATATAATATGTTTATGTTTTCCTTAAGCTTCTGTATTTTTCATTTTGGTCATACCATTATGGTTTCCATTATGGGTAAACGCGATATCTTCATTTAAGGAAGTGCGGACTACCACCCCCTCAAAGTGATTTGATTCGTTAAATACCATATATGGGACGTATAAAAGATGGAACTATGATATTAAATATGATATTATACTGGAATTATAATATACCTTTATATCATTATGATTCCATTCTATAAAATATTAAATAGAAATGAAAGTAGCGTTCATGCGTACGTACGGCTTACCGTCTCCATGAACGGTGCATTTCATTTCTTACCTCTAAATGATTATGTAATATTATAAAATGCATGTATATACTAGATATATATGATATATAAATCATGATTATAATTCTGTATATAATGGATACATGAACAACTTGTAATTATAAAGGGTTTATTTCTTGACTCAAGTACCAATGATGGTTAAAACGACCGTTATTAACATAAATAATTACATAGTGTTCAGGAAATGGAAATAAGTGATATAAAAGGAATAATGAACTTGAAAAAGGTTCTTAAACAAGTAGAAATTAACTCAAGTTTATTATTCAGGAGATTAAAGAATGATCGAGTCAAGTCGGACCCGAGGTATGGGACTTCGTCCCAATCTCTTTTCATTGAGGCATATTTTTTTATACACAACCTTCTTTTGAAGAGTGTATAAACCCCGTTGACTTTTACGTTTATTAAAAAGAGAATATTTTTTATATGGAGAGTTTACTAAATGACAAAAAGGAATGTTTTTGTCATACGTATGTGGCGACAACGACTTTTCCGCCGTCGTGACCATTATTTGAGTTTCGGCTTCCTCTACAAGCCATACCTTCTTTTTAAAAGAAAAATAAATACCATGTTTTACTTTTCTTTTATTTTGGTATTGAAAATGGTTTTCATGATGTTTATATATCAATGTGTTGTATTGATATCTTGTTATTGAACTATGGAAATGTTATGTTTCTTTAATGCATTTTTTATGTGATACAATTATGTTGAGGTTCTTGGGAATTATTATGAAGACAGGTGGTTCTGTGATAAACTAACAGCGGGTGAGCCCGATATAGCTCTCCAATGCATTGGGTAACGCGAAAGAGTGTAACGTTAAGGTTTATCCAAAGAGATTTAGGGAATATACTGTGATGGGTATTCCAAACGTAACCAAGAGGGTTACTCCCTACGTAAGAATGTTATGAATGCCTCAAGTTACCTTTATGTCTTATGATTTCTATGATTTATCCATAACTTGATGAAGTATATTGAAGTGATTATGTTTTATGGGTAAAGTATGATTTCATTCTTATGTATATATGTACCCATGTTTCCTTTCCATATATATTTTATATCCCTTACTGATCTTTTTATGCTCATCGCATGTTTTTTTGAAATGTTTTTCACAGGTCAAGGGAAAGGTACATGATATGATGATAGTGTCAAGGTAGTGTCAATAAAGAATCCATGTTTTATTTTAAATATGTTTCCATTGATGGGAAAGAATAATATTATATTTATGTAACCACTTTGTTTATATGTGGAATGTAATGCAATTTTTATGATCTAATTCTATAAAACTCTAAACTCGAAAAGATCCTCAATGTGTAATCTTGTAATAACTCAAGATTAAGTAAGGTTTAAGGCTGGGGTCTTATATATATGGTTTTTTTATTCTATACATGATTACCCTTACAAAGAAATTTATCTCACCCTTTATATGTTTTCTTTTCCCTTGGATATAAAGAAAAGTTTTAGGTATGAAAACCAAAGGGTAAGATCTTTATGGGAGATGTTGAAGATCTTTCACAATGATTAGAAGATTTTTTTTCCGTGTTTCCAAAGACAATAAAATATTATGATCCTTGATTGTTGGTTTTTGTTATATATTATGTATTCCAAAAAAGTAATTTAATGTCTCTGTACGTTTTTCTTGGGTCTCTATAGTTGGTATCAGTGGAATGGTTTAGTTAACCTTTGGAAACTTGGATGTGAGAACTTTAGTGAGATCCCTAGAGATATTTCTAAGGTATGTCTAGCGATGTCTCTAAGGTTAAGTATATGTATAGGTTATTGTCCTAGAATTATGGTAATGATATTAGAATTAAGCCTAAGGTGTTACATATTGAAGGTACTCCTCCTTTATTATGGTGTTTTCCTAGCATGGTTTTTTCCACTAAAACTATTCTTTTTGGGTTTTAGAAAATGACAGGAAACATGAAGATTCACAATAATGGAGGATATATTGGACAATGGAATGATATTATTCATGAGAAACCAAATGAAATTGGATCTGGAAGTCTACATATCATTATTATGCCTAATCAGCAATCTCATAATATGATCAATAATCTCAACCTCGGTATGTTTCTCGACTAAGATAATAAGAGAAAGATGGATTTTCATGATGATCATAGAGGAAAGAAAGTTCAATTTTCCTCATGTAAATCATGTTGGAAGAGGTATCAGGGATATTATTTTAAAGGAACTGGAAGATGCATTGGGTGTGGAAAAGAAGGACACAAAGACATTAAGTGAAAAGGAAAAGGTTCAGTTAACACCATGGACAAGGATAATGGTATTGCTATGACATCAACAATGATTAAATGTTTTCAATGTGGGATTTATGTGCATTATGCAAACCAATTCCCTAAGGGAATTTCTCATGAAGAGAATCAGCATGGTCGTATGGGTAGTATTTATGTTGATGATGATGAAGAGACTACAAATGATATGTGAGATGAAATAATTGTTGAATCTCAGTCAATGGTTTAAGAAGGTAGTGGAATGATTTATGTTTATCAATAGTTATGTTGCATAGGTAATGGTACTATGGAATAAATACACATCTAAGGATTTTTACACTATTGTTTTTTCTAGAGTATTTTAAAGTATATGTTGAATGGTACCGGTAACCATGAATGTTTAATTCATATATTTTTGGAAAGTAGGTGATATGCGAAAAATGAAGGGATTAGGAGATAATGAGTTGTTTAATAGTATTGATGAGCTCATGGATGATATAAGGACAATGTGATATCATGGTTTGAGTATATATAATTTTTGGGATTTTGGTATGTGGAAGGAGTTAACTTTTGACATCACTCATGTTTGCAATAAGGTTCTATGGTAATTCATGTTTCATGAGAATACATGATTAAGGTATTTACATGTTTGGAATGTGACCAACAAGATATATCGTATGATAAATGATGGTATTGACAGTCTCGATAGATGACATTTCAAGTAATCGTTATCTTTATACTATGAGATTGGACAGAAGTATTTTGGATAAACCTAAAGATTGAAATAGATTATGTTAGATATCAGATAGTATTGTTTAAGGCTAGAACTTTTGTTATGTTATAATATTATAGTTTTAGAAAAAGGAAAACTCATAGGATGGGTGACAACCCATCGCGTCGGACAAGGTTGTGGGAATCGAACCCACAACCGAAGTGCGACATGCCTTTATCACCTACCATTGGCCTAAAAGAAGTCCCTGGTTAGTAGATACTAGTTTTATTATATTAAGCAGTATGATAGATGAAGTATACGTCCATTTTTGGAATCATATACGATTAACCTCACCATAGATGGACTTATTTATATTTGATAACTTTTGTTAACCTTATGGTTGAGACAGATGGAATGACCCATCATTCTATCGCATGATCTACTAACACTTCACAGAAGAAAAATTCAACTTCATTTATCTAAGAGGTGAAGTAGAAATTGTTCAACGCACGAACAACTGTGAGATTATACTGAAATAAAGTAAGTATTTCTTCTCATTCAAATTCTTCAACTTTAGAAAAATGATCTTGAAAAACCAAAAATTTTGTCCTAGTGCCCTTATATCCAATGAATCAGATGGTACCTTAGTTCATCAAAAATTTATGGCTTTGTAACTGTTGGATTTTTTATAGCCCTGTTCTCTACCACTCTCCATAAGAACATGACAGTTAAATTTCTCATCCATATCCATATTTTCACCTATGATCTCCTATGTGGGAACCCAAGTGATGAGTTACTTTGGGTATCTGTTTTGTTTCTAACATTAAATTTTTAAAATTAAGTTTTAGTATTCCTTTTTACGATGTGGGTTTCTATGAAAGAAACTTTCAAGTAGAAAACCAGTTTTAACCACGACAAATTTCGAGGGAGAAATTCATTTTAAGGGGGGTAGAATGTAACCCCCCGAGAATTTATGAGATATATTATTCATTTAATTTCTTTTATGTCTTCTATTATACACTTCATCAAGATTAGATTGTACTATATGCAACACTGTATTAGCATGAAGTATACACAACAATAATCTTGGATCTTATTACACACAATTTCAAGTTCGTTTGATAGAAGTTATTTTACGCAACATTGAGTGTATATATATATATATATATATATTCAATGTATAAATGAAATATGGTTGGATTCTATTATATGCAATAACAAATGAATCTTTCACAACACACAACCCTGACTTGGCTTTCATTGCACACAATCATGACCTTCCATGATAGCGTGGGTTGTATGCAATACCAAGTTTCATTAAAAAAGATATTATTATTATAATATTATTATGAACTAGCCATTATGAATAGTAATACCAAATTATTGAAATTTTATTTTTCAAAATGAACTTCATTTTTGGATTCGAAATATCAAAATTAGCCTAGGGTGAATTTTTTGTATTTTTCTGAAAACATTTGATTTTTGATAAATAATGAAAACACTGTGATACTATTTAAAAACCAACTTTTTATTTAAATTATTATTTATTTTATTTAAATTTATTTTAGGTAAAAGTTGATACATAATACCTATATAAGTTCAATGTAATTCAGTTGAGGGATTTTATAATAATTTTTGATATATAAAAATTTTATTTAACTTTTCACTGTCTTTTACCCACCTCCAAAGAGAATTTTCAAATTTACATAAAACTTAATTTTACCGCATTTGTGAGTGGAATTTCAAAAATCCGAGAAACACTATTAATATCAAGGAGTAAAATGTGGTTCAATAATATAAAAATAATTTTTGGTGAATAGTAACTTTTTACTTTTATTCACCACGGTTCAAAGTAATTAGGGTAATTAAGGGTTAAAATGATATTATTATTACCCTAAAACATGTCATAATTCTATAGAATAAGTATAATTCGACCAAAAACAACCTTAGGAATATAATATTATCATTTAGGTCCACTTGGATTACACTAGGATATTTATTATTATTTTATTTAAAGAAGAGTTAAAATAGTTAAAATCAAAGTTTAATAAATAAAACACTTTTAATATAGGTTTATACATAAGATACACATGACTATAAGAATTAATTAGAAATATAAATATATTTCCTACATAATGGTATTTTATTAATAATTTTTAGACTTTAAATAATTTATTTTATTTATCAGACAATGATGATGTAGTAATTACCTTATTAAAGAAATATTATCATAATTGATGTTATAAATACACAAATAAATGTAATTTTAGACTTTTTATGAATTATGCTAATTTTATAGGTTTCTATGACATGTTAGTAATCATTTAATTAACTTTTTTCGAACTAATCATGCGGTTATGAGTTTCCCAAAAATCAATTACCAAATAGTGTAAAATTTGACATTAAATTGTTTTAAAAAAAAATATTATATTATTAATTGTTATTTTATTCTTAAAAATATACAGTTCGGCCAAATTACTTAGATAAGGTTATATATATTAATAATGAACCACTTGGGGTTCTTTTGTCTTGTTATAGTAAGTTTATTAACCATATAGTGTAAGAAAACAAAAAGACACGGTAAATGTTAAATAATTTAACTTAGAGTTAAATCTAAATGATAAGTTTAAAATAGTAACCTAAAATTGTCTAAAAAATATTGGTTGAGATTATTTCAACCCATCCCCACTTTATATTCTAAATAAATCAATTTGGAGCTATTATAAACTGAATATAACTTTATTATAAAAAACTATTTTTTGTTTTTCCAAAGCTGCCCCTCTCCTCCCTTATAAAAAGGGCACCCCCTCCCTCTTCTATTCACACCCTTTTGGGCCTTGAATCTCGGCCAAAACCTGCCCATTTACCTTATAATATTCCCTAGAAACATTATAGAGGTTTCTGTCTTCTCTAAAGACCAGCCCTAGTTTCTTTAGAGGAGGTTAAGAAGAGTCGCGTCAAAGAAGAGGTAATATCCTTTACCGATTCATTCCAATTTATTTCTTCTTCTACTTATTATTCTTTATTTTTTTCATCATAAATTAATAGAATAAGTATCACTAATATATTTATATCTTATTATAAATATGAAACAACCCAATTCAATCTTCTATCCATCCAACGGAAACGAAATCACCGCGCTTGCGTACGTACGTAATACCGTCTCCACGCTAGGGTGTAATCTGTTTTCCACAACCACCTTACTTGGATGGGTATAATGGTGTAAATAAATAACTATATATGATTATTGTAAATTCATATTGATTCTGAAATATTATACATACACATCAATATAATTCCACGATCATGGGAGTGATATCATCGCTCGTGCGTACGTACGGACTATTGTCTCCACGAACGCAATGAGATTCATTTTCCATGATTAACCACTCAAGTATGATTATAAAGTATATATAATAAAAATATTATCAATGATAATACATAATAATGATACTGGATTTATTTACATATATTTTTCATTTACTTAATTCCATTTAATTCAATAAGGAAATGAAAACTGCGTTCATGCGTACGTACGGTCTACCGTCTCCATGAACGGTGTATTTCCTTTCATTTATATATCTATTATATATATATACTGAATATATATATGATATATAAATCATGTTTTACATTCTAGAATTAATTAAATCAGGATATAAGTAATAATATCAAGAACAACACGACGAAACATGTACGATAAATGAAACGATTTTACCCAAAATGTTGCTTTAACATGGAATTTGCAAAAGAACAAGTAATATAAAGTCATAAGTGAACCATATATGATATCATAACAATGAATATGATTCTATAATAAGTCAATGAAATTATTTAATTCATTATACAGGAGTTTCAGATACATACGAAGCATATCAGACCTAATGTAGGGGATAATGTTACAATCTCAATTGTTTTATATCCGAGATTGTCTATACGTAAGTATTTACTGGGGTTATATTTATCATCCATGTAAAAGTTTTATAAAAATTTTTTCATGTATGTTTAAAGTCATTTTTACCTATTTTGTACTTTTACTACATGGTATGTAAGTAATCTTTTTTTTGTTTACAATATGAGGTACTTTTTTACTTTTCCGTAAAAAGTATGAGAAGAATGTTTTTTTAACTTATACAACATGAACGGATTTTTACGGTTTGATAACGCCTTATTTTCAAGAAGCATAGTCTACAATATTTCAGAACTATTTTCAACAAAATCATTTTCTTTTAAAATTGAATTTCATTTTGTGAAAAGAAAATGATTTTCAAGAAGAAAGGATATTTTTCTCAAGAATTCATTTCAAGTGCTTTATCAAAACGATTTTCCATCTAAGATTACATTATTTCGTATATGTATGTTTCAAGTGTAATGTCTCTATGATTTATATGGTTTCACTTTTTCTATGAAGAAATGATATCCATTTATTTAAATAGATAATGTTATGATGGAATAGTGTTTATGAAACCCAATTTATTCTTTGGGTTTTGATGAATGATTTATGATTGTTTTTTGCCACACATAAGAAGTATTTAAATATGAGATGATTGAGACCTATATCTCCCTCCAATGAATTAGGTAAATATTTATATCTCATGAGATAGACATGGCTGGAATGGTAAGTTAATCTGATTCAGTAATACATGACTTGAATGAGGAGAGAACTCGATTCGGAAAGGGACATTGTCCACTAAGATGGTTTTGGCCGCAATGCCTTGGCTAATATGGAAATCATATCATGTGATTAATGGTTTCCATAATTACATGTTTTATTCCCATGCTATTTTATCAATATTGATGTATCTATTCCTTATGTACATCTATGTTTTATGTCCTTGGTCAAGATTTTGATGTTTAAATATTTTGTTCATGTTTTTAAGATCACATTTATATGGTTTGTTTTATTATCTCCATGACTACCCTTAATGACCATTTGAGATCACCCTTTATATGTTTTCTTTTCCCCAGGATATAAAGAAAAATTTTAGGTAAGAAAACCAAAGGGGAAGATCTTTATGGGAGATGTTGAAGATCTTTCACAACAATTAAAATATTTTGTTCCGAGTTTCCAAAGACACTAAACTATTATGATCATTGAGTGTTGGTTTTTGTTATGTATTAAATATTCTGCAAAAGTAATGTAATGTCTATGTACATTAAGCTTGGGTCTCTACAGTTGGTATCAGAGGAAAGGTTTATTTAACATTTGGAAACTAGTATTTGAGAACTTTAGTGAGATCCCTAGAGATATTTCTACGGTATGTCTAGGGATGTCTCTAAGGTTAAGTATGTGTGTATGTTATAATCCTTGAATTATGGTAATGATATTAGAATTAAACCTAAGGTGTTATATATTGAAGGTACTCCCCCTTTATAATGCTGTTTTCCTAGCATTATTTTTTCCACTCACACAATTTTTTTTGTGTTTTATAAAATGGCTGCAAATAGGAAGATTCACGATAATGGAGGATATGATGGACAATTGGATGATATTCTTCATGAGCAAACAAATGAAATTGGATCTGGAAGTCCATATATCATTATTATGCCTAATCATAAATCTCATAATATGATCAATAATATCAACTTTGGTAAGTTTCTGACTCAGATAATAAGACAAATATGGAGTTCTATGATGATCATAGGGGAATGAAAGTTCAATTCCCCTCATGTAAATCTTGTTGGAAGAGGCATCAGGGAGATTGTTTCAATGGAACTGGAAGATACTTTGGGTGTGGAAAAGAATGACACAAAGCTATTAAGTTCAAAGTAAAAGGATCAGTTAACACCATGGACAAGGATAATGGTATTTCTACGACATCAACAATGATTAAATGTTTTTAATGTGGGATGTATGGGAATTATACAAACCAATGCCCTAAGGTAAAGTCTCATGAAGATAATTAGCATGGTCGTATGTATAGTATTTATGTTGGTGATAATGAAGAGACTATAAATGATATGTGAGATGAAATAATTGTTGAATCTCAGTCAATGGATTAAGAAGGTAGTGGAATGATTTATTTTTATCAATAGTTATGTTGTATAGGTAATGATACAATGGAATAAAGACACATCTAAGGATGGTTACACTATTGTTTTTCCTAGAGTATTTGAAAGTATATGTTGAATGGTACCGGTAAACACGATAGGTTAATTCATATATTTTTAGAAATTAGATGATATGCGCATAATTAATGGATTAGGATATAATGAGATGTTTTATAGTATTGATGAGCTCATGGCAGATATAAGGACAATGTGATATCATGGTTTGAGTATATAGAATTTTTAGGATTTTGGTATATGGAAAGAGTTAACTTTTTATAGCACTCATGCTTTCACTAAGGTTCTATGGTAATTCATGTTTCATGAGAATACATGATTAAGCTATTCACATATTTGGAATGTGACCAACAAGATATATCGTATGATACATGATGGTATTCACATGCTCAGTAGATGGCATTTCAAGTAATCTTTATCTTTATACTATGAGATTGGACAGAATTATTTTGGATAAACGTAAAGATTACAATATATTAACTTAGATATCAGATAGTATTGTTTAAGGTTAGAACTTTTTTTATGTTATAATAGTATAGTTTTAGAAAAATTACAACTCATAGGATGGGCGAAAATCTGTCGCGTCGAACAAGATAGCAGGAATCGAACCCACAACCGAAGTGAGACGGGCCTTTATCCCCTACCATTGGCCTACATGAAGTCCCTGATTATTAGAAACTTGTTTTATTATATTAAGAAATATGATAGATAAAGTGTAAGTCCATTTTTGGAATCATATATGATTAACCTCACCATAGATGGAATTATGTATATTTGATAACTTTTTCTAACCTTATGTTAGAGACAAATGGAATGACCTATCATTCTATCGCATGATCTACTAAAACTTCACAGAAGACAAATTCAACTTCATTTAATTAAGAGATGAAGTGGAAATTGTTCAAGGAACAAACAATGGTGAGATTATACCGAAATAAAGTAAGTATTTCATCTAATTCAAATTATTCAACTTTAGGAAAATGAACTTGAAAACAAAAAATGTTGTCTTAATGCCCTTATATCTGATGAATCAGATGGTACCTTAGATCATCACAAATTTATGGCTTTGTGACTATTGTATTTTTCATAGCCTTGTTCTCTAACACTCTCCATTAGAACATGACGGTTAAATTTCTCTTCCATATCCATATTTTCACCTATGATCTCCTATGTGGGAACCCAATTGATGAGTTACTTAAGGTATCCATTTTGTTTCTAACGTTCATTTTTTAAAAGTAAGTTTTATTATTTCTTTTTATGATGTGGGTTTCTATGAATGAATCTTTCAAGTAGAAAACCATTTATAACCACGACGAATTTCAAGGGAAAAATTCATTTTAAGGGGGGTAGAATGTAACACCCCGAGTTTTTATGAGATATATTATTTTATAAATTTCTTTAATGTCTTCTATTATACACTACACCAATATTATCTTGTACTATATGCAACACCGTATTAGCTTGTAGTATACACAACACTAATCATGGATCATGTTACACACAATTTTAAGTTTGTTTGATATAATTTATTTTATGCAACATTGAATGTATATATATATTCAATGTATAAATGAAATATGGTTGGATTCTATTATAAGAAACAACAAATGTATCTTTCACTACATGCAACCCTGAATTGGCTTTCATTACACGCAATCACGACCTTCCACGATATCGTGTGTTGTACGCAATACCATGTTTCACTAAACGAGATATTATTATAATATTATTATGAACTAGCCGTTATGAATAGTAATACCAACTTTTTGAATTTTTATTTTTCAAAATGGACATCATTTTTGGATTTGGAATATTGAAATTATCTTAGGGTGAATTTTTGGTATTTTTCCGAAAACTTTCAATTTTTGATGAATAGTGAAAACACTGGGTTATTATTTAAAAACCGACTTTTTATTTAAATATTTATTTATTTTATTTAAATTTATTTTAGGTAAAACTTGATACATAATAACTATATACGTACAATTTAATTCATTGGAGTCATTTTATAATAATTTTAAATATATAAAAATTTTATTGAACTTTTCACTGTCTTTTACCCACCTCCTAGGAGAATTTGCAAATTTACATAAAACATAATTTTACCGCTTCTGTGAGTGGAATTTTAAAAATTAGAGAGACACGGTTAATATCAAGGAGAAAAATATGGTTCAATAAGATAAAAATAATATTTTCTGAATAGTGACTTTTTACTTTTATTTACCACGTTTATAAGTAAATAGGGTAATTAATGGTACAAATGATATTATGATTACCCTAACACATGTCTTAATTCTATTGGATAAGTATAATTCGACCAAAAACAACATTAGGAATATAATATAATCATTTAGGTCCACTTGGATTAGATTAGGACATTTATTATTATTTTATTAAAGAAGAGTTAAAATAGTTAAAATCAAAGTTTAATAACTAAAATATTTTTAATATAGGGTTATACATAAGATAAATTATGCAATAAGAATTAATTATAAATATAAATATATATCATACATAATGGTATTTTATTTATAATTTTTATACTTTAAATAAATTACTTTATTTATGACACAATGATGGCGCAGTAATTATCTTATTAAGGAAATATTATCATAATTGATGTTATAAATACCCAAATAAATTTAATGTTAGACTTTTTTTGAATTAAACTAATTTTATAGGTTAATATGACATGTTAGTATTGAAATAATTAACTTTTTATAACTAATCATGTTGTTATAAGTTTCATAAAAATCAATTACCAAATAGTGTCAAAATTGACATAAAATAGTTTTGAAAACGAATATTATATTATTAAAGGTTATTTTATTGCTAAAAATCTAAGGATCGTACAAATGACTTAGATAAGTTTATATATATTACTAATGATCCACTTGGTGTTCTTTTTTATTGTTATATTATGTTTGTTAACCATATAGTGTAAGAAAACAAAAAGACACGATAAAAGTTAAATTATTTAACTTAGAGTTAAATCTAAATTATAAGGTTGAAATAGTAATCTAAACTTGTCTAAAACCTATTGGTTGAGAGGATTTAAACCCATACCAACTTTATCTTCGAAATAAATCATTTTGGAGCTATTATAAACCTAATATGACCTTATTATAAAAAAATATTTTATGTTTTTCCAAAGGTGCCCCTCTCCTCCCTTATAAAAAGGGAACCCCTTCCCACTACTCTTCCCACCCTTTTGAGCCTTGAAGCTCGGAAAAACCCTGACCATTTCCCTTTTAATCTTCCCTAGAAACACTATAGAGGTTCTGGTCTCCTCAAAAGACCAAC
Organism: Viscum album; assembly: GCA_963277665.1. NCBI lineage: Eukaryota > Viridiplantae > Streptophyta > Magnoliopsida > Santalales > Viscaceae > Viscum > Viscum album. The sequence continues at coordinate 79,749,689 of OY728139.1, forward strand.
CCTAGTTCCTTAAGAGGAGGTTTAGAAGAGGCGCGTCAAAGAAGAGGTAATATCCTTTACCGATTCTTTCCAATTTATTTCTTCTTCTACTTCTTATTATTTATTTGTTTCGTCATAAATTAATAACATCAGTATCACTAATATACTGATATGTTATTATAAATATGTAATAACCCAATTTCATCTTTTATCAATCCTACAGAAATGAAATCACTACGCGTGCGTACGTACGGAATACCGTCTCCACGCCGTGGTATAATATGTTTTCCACCACCACCTCATTTGGATGGTTATAATGGTGTAAATAAATTACTATATATGATTATTGTAAAGTTATATTCATTAAGAAATATTATACATACACTTCAATATAATTCCACGATCATGGGAATGATATCTTCGCTCGTGCGTACGTATGGACTACCGTCTCCATGAATGTGATGAGATTCATATTCCATGATTAACCATTCATGTATGATTATAAAGTATATATAATAAAAAATAACGAAAGATATTTCATAATAATGATACTTTATTTACGTACATATATGTCTCATTTATTTAATTAAATTTAATTCAATAAGGAAACGAAAACAGCGTTCATGTGTACGTACGGCCTACCGTCTCCATGAACAGTGTATTTCATTTAATTTATATATCTATTATATATATAATGAATATATATATGATATATAAATCATTTTTTACATTATGGAATTAATTAAATCAGGATATAAGTAATAATATCAAGAACAACATAATAAAACACACATGATAAATGAAATGATTTTACCCCAAACTCTTCTTTAACATGGAATTTACAATAGACCGGGTAATATAAAGTCATAAGTGAACCATATATGATATAATAACAATGAACATGATTCTGTAATAAGTCAATTACTTTATTTAAATCAGTATACATGAGGTTTGGATATGTACGAAGCAAATCGGACCTAAGGTAAGGGATAATGTTACAATCTCAATTGTTTTCTATCTGAGATTGCTTATATGTAAGTATTTACTGGGGTTATATTTATCATCCATGTCCAAGTTTTATAAAAATGTTTTCATGTATGTTAATTATCCTTCTTACCCATTTTTTAATTTTACTACATGGTATGTAGGGAATCATTTTTTGTTTACCATACGATGTACTTTTTGACTTTTCTGGAAAAAGTATGAGAAGAATGTTTTTTTATCTTATACGGCATGAACAAATTTTTACAGTTTCAGGACGCCTTATTTTCATGAAGCTTACTCTACAAGATTTCATGACTATTTTCAACAAAATACTTTTCTTTTAAAATTGAATGGAATTTTGTGAAAATAAAATGATTTTCAAGACGAAAGGATATTTTCCTCAAGAATTCATTTCAAGTGCTTTATCAAAACCATTTTCCATCTAAGATGACATAATTTCATATGTGTATGTTTCAAGTATAATGTCTCTATGATTTATATGGTTTCACTTTTTCTATGATGAAATGATATCCATTTTTTTTATATGTATTATGTTATAATGGAATGATGTTTATGAAACCAAATATATTCTTTGGGTTATGATGAATGATTTATGATTGTATTGTGTCACACGTAAGAATGATTTCAATATGAGATGGGTGGGACCTATATCTCCCTCAAATGCATTGGGTAAAGATTTATATCTCATGACATAGACATGGATGGAATTTTAAGTTAATATGGTTCAGTAATACCGGACTGGAACGAGGAGTGAACTCGATTTTGAAAGGGACTTTGTCCACTAAGATGGTCTTGGCAGCAATGCCTTGGCTACTATGGAAATCATATCATGTGCTTAATGGTTTCCACAATTACATGTTTTATTCCAATGCTATTTTATCATGATTGATGTATCTATTCCATATGTACTGCTATTTTTTATGTCATTGGTATAGATTTTTATGTTGAAACATTTTGTTCATGTTTTTAAGATCAAATTTATATGGTTTGTTTTATTCTCTCCATGATTTCCCTTACTGAGCATTTGAGCTCACCCTTTACATGTTTTCTTTTACCCTGGATATAAAAAAACGTTTTAGGTAAGAAATCCATAGGGGAAGATCTTTATGGGAGATGTTGAAGATCTTTCGAAACGATTAGAATATTTTGTTCTGAGTTTCAAAAGACACTAAACTATTACGATCCTTGAGTGTTGGTTTTTGTTATGTATTAAGTGTTATGAAAAAGTACTGTAATGTCTATGTCCATTAAGCTTGGGTCTCTACATTCTGATACTGGGATTTTAGAAACTGGTACTAGAAAGCTTACTTCGTTAGGTTTTCCTTTATTGGGCACTAATATAGAAGATTCTAGAACATCAACTTTGTTCTAGACAACCATTTCATCAAAAGTATTGGATTCCTGCAAGAACTATACCTTCATTTTTTTAGAGTCGCATCACTGAGAAACATGATATTAAAAGGCTTTGAGACTACTCGACATGGGACATTGTTCTCTTGAAGGCACAAAATAATTATCCCGGAGATAGTTGCTGGATACATAAGAATTTGAGATTTGATGGATACACCTTTTATTCTTAGAATGGTGAGAGAGATGTACTTCACCAAGTTTATCTTTCCTAAGATGATGAGAATGTATAACAAAATGATATCACATATCTTTAGAGAGTCCTTGTCTCCTTTTCTTCGAATAAGAAAGAATTTCATCTAGAGATCTACCATCTTGTTTTTTGTTGTATGATTCATAATTTTGGATTATTAACATACTTGTGACCAAGATAATCAAGAGATTTTTCCTTCTCAAAAGAACCTTCTTTCTCAGGTAGTTCTTGAGATAATAGAATAGCTTCTCCATCATATGGATTGTTAAGAACTTTGGATTCCTTCTTATAGGGGTCTGTATATGTCTTATCATAACATTTGAACATAAATAGATCCTTTCCATCCTTTTGAAGGAAAGTAACAGATTTATAGAATTGAATAAGTAGGTCAGGGGAAACAAGATCTTGATTTTTCTCCTTAGGCACACAAACACTCTCCCATCCGTTAGTTCTTATTACCTTGTAAATGAAAGAATCATATTTTGCAAAAAAAGTTAGGGAACACTATCCTTTCTCTAAAGATTGACCAATCCATTATTTCCTTGCTAACCGACATCTGATTTACTGAGGATTTAGGAGTCATTCGGGTGAAAGATACAATGAAATGTGAACGAGGACTTTGATAGTAACAGAGCTTCGACATTGGGATCTGTATGGATGGTGAAACACTCATAAACTATAACCTCTTATATAGATATTTCTTTGACCTTTCAACTTCCATTGGATAATAAAATGACTGAAAAACAACCTGATCTGATCTGACGGTTGAGGATGATTATAGAAAATTCAAATTATGATTTTTTGTAGTAAGGTAAAGCAGAATTTATAATCTTTAAATATCAACAACTAAAACTTTGGATAATATAATAAAGTGTAAGAAAGTGTACCTTTTGGAAAACTCATAGAAATTCATCGGTATTATAAGAATTCTCTTGGAAGATTTTGATTCAGACTTTTTCAAAACTGATATTTTCAAATCCGAGATTTTTAAATATGAGATTTTCACATCCAAGATATTTAAATCCCTAATTTTTAAATAATTAAAGGGAAAAAAATTAAGGAAAGATAAAATCTTATGAAACAGAAAATTTTTAAACAGACAATCATATGTACTCCCCCTGAAATAAAGAGTAGTTTAATATTATCAGATGTTTTAAGAAAGAAGTAGATATGAATGATTAACTTACATAGGTCATTTCTAGCTTCTGTTTAATGTATTGAAATCTATCAGAAGGTATAGGTTTTTTAAAAATATTATAAATTTGTTCTTGCATTTTGAGGAATTAAATAATAATATCTCCTTTAAGTGTGTAATACCTATGAAATTGATGTCTAATATCTATGTTTTTCACAAGAGTGATATGCCAGATTCCTACTTAGGGAAATGGAACTTGTGTTATAACACATAATTTGATTCTTAGTATAACTCAAGCCATAGTTTGTGAGTGTGTGTTGCATCAACAATTCTTGAGCACAACAACTTCCAGCTGCTACATATTCAGATTCATCAGAGGAAAGTGCTAAAAAATTTGGTTTTTTCCATGACCAAGAAACTAATGAATATCCCATGAAATGAAAAGTTCTGGATGTACTTTTTCTATCCATTTTACAACCACCAAAGTCAGCATACGAAAAACTTTTATGTTAAAAATAATTTCCCGAGGAATAAAATAGTCCCAATTCTAAAGTTCCCTTTAAATACCGAAAAAATATTTTTACTGTCTTTAAATGGGATTCTTTAGGATTTTCTTGAAATTTTTCACATAAGAATACTGAGAACATTAAGTCAGTTCGACTAGCTATTATGTAATGTAAGCTTCCTATCATCCCACTATAAGATGTTTGGTCCACTGGTTTACCTGCTTCATCAATATCAAGAGTATTAGAGGTTTCGATGGGTGTACTTATACTCTTAGTATTGTCATACCCAATCTTCTTAAGATGGTCTTTGATATACTTATGTTGAAATATGTAGGTTCCCTTTTGGTTTTTGAAAAATTTTAAATATAGGGGAAAAATAACTCACCCATCATACTCCTCTCAATATCATATTTCATAAGATTCACAAAGGAATCAGTTAAGGATTGTTGAGTTAATTTGAAGATAATGTCATCAACATAAATTTGAACAATCAAAACATATTTATTGTTTTTCTTAATAAAAAGGGTTGGATCAGTAGTTCCCTTAACATAGTTATTTTGAAGCAGAAATCCTAAAAGTCTATCATACCAAGCTCTAGGGTGTTGTTTAAGTCCAAATAATGATTTGTTAAGTTTATAAACATGATTAGGATATTTTGTATCTTCAAATATAGGGGTTGATATACATTGACTTCCTCATAGAGATAGTCGTTGAGAAAATCACACTTTACATCCATTTAATAAATTTTAAAATTAAAGAATGATGTAAAGGATAGAAGAACACAAATAGATTCAAGTGTTTCTATATGAGCATATGTTTCTTCATAGTCTATTCCTTCTTGTTGGTTATAGCCATTGGAATCTAATCTTGGGTTATTTCTAAAAATGACTCTATTTTCATCGCATTTGTTTCTAAAAACCCATTTTACTCAAATAACATATGTTTCCTTAGGTTTTTCAACCAAGCTCCAGACTTGATTCGATACGAATTAATTTTGTTCAACATGAAAAGACGTAATTCAATATTCATAACCAAAGGCTTCTTCATGAGTCTTTGGTTCAAATTGGGAATGAAATGAAACATGTTCAACTTCATTACTTAAATAAATTCTCATTCTTACTGGTAGATTAATATTTCCAATGATATTGTCACTTGGATGATCCCTAAGTCACAACTCACTTGGATTTTGAAAAACCTGTTCATCAATATAGGGTAGAAAATCATCAGGTGTAAATGTCTCAGAAACATTTTCATGAAAATTATCCTTGTCTGAAAGATATTCAATCAAAAGATGGTGATCAGTTTTAGAAAATATATCAGAAAAAGAAATAGGTTGTTTTAAAAAAACGATCATTTTCCTCAAAATTAACATGTACTGTTTCCTCAACAGTACAAGTGTTATTATTAAAAACTATATATTCCATAGAGTTAGTAGAGTCACCTATGAATATTATTTCCTCTGATTTGGATGAAAAGTTATGTAAATTATACTTGGTATTCAAGAAAAATACTTTTAATGAAAAACAATGATGTAAGAGACTTTTAGTTTTCGGCCAGTTCACAACTCATATGGTCTTTTATTAAGAAATGGTCTTAATAAAACACGATTTATATTGTAACAAGCAGTACTTATATATTAAACCCAAAAATTTTAAGCTATAAAATATTCTCCCAACATTTCTCTAGTCATCTCTGGAAGAATGACATTTCTTATTTTGACAACACCATTACTGTAGAGGAGTTCTTGGAGATGAAAAGTTGTGAGTGATACCTTTTTTACAAAAAATCCTTCAATAATAGAATTTTCAAATTATCGCCCATGATATCTATGAATAGATATCAGTGGTAGATTTTTATCGTTTTTAACTTGAGCTCTAAATCTATTGAAGTAAGAAAAAGAAACATATTTCTTTGTGAGAAAATAGACCCATGTGAATCTAATGTAGTCATCAACCCGAACAAACACATAGTATTTTCCTCCTATACCACCAGTTTGTGTTGGAACAAATATGTCCATGTGTACTAACTGTATGGAATTAGATGTTGTAACTTCACTTATAGATTTGAAGCAATATTTATGTTTCTTTCCATATTGACAAGGATCATAGACATTTGAAGAATCAAACCTATGTTCCAGTAGATCCTAAACATGTTCTTTCTTAGAAAGCGTACTAATATTCCTTTATTTACAGTGTCCCAGTCTCCTATGCCAAATCCATGATTGAAATTTAAATTCACTAAGCCAATGAAGATATTGACTAATATGTTCTTCTAGGTTTAAGGTGTACACATTCTCATACCGAATGGCCAAGAGAATAAACTCTTCCATGGAATTGTGTACTAATCATTTATCATTTCTAAAATTCACAAGGTAACCATAATCACATAATTGGCTAATGCTAATGAGGATATGTCTAAGGCCTTCTATAAAAAGAACATTTGAAATAATAGCTTTACCAAGAAGAATAATTTTACCTATTCCGACAATTTCTCCATTAGAGTTATCACTAAAAGTTACCTTTCCACCTTTTCACTATAAAATATTTTTGAAATAGTATTTATTACCAATCATGTGCCGGGAACATCCACTATCCATATATCATAAGTTTTGGGTACCTCCTTCATTATCCTGAAAAAAGAGAGTTAGGTTTTTGGAATCCAAACATGCTTGGATCTAGAATTGGTAGATAATAAGAGCTTGGGTAACCATATTTGTCTGTAAAAGTAATCTTTATGAATCCCAAGGGATATAACTTTATTTAAAGAATAGTTCTTCTTCCAATAGACACCACTTTGACATTTAGTACAAATAGGTTCCATTGAAGGGCCAAAATAAATGTTTCTAAAAATAGGGTTTTCATGAGAATAACCTAAACCCTGATTATTACCATGAGGTTGGATTTGAGAATACATCTTGTCATGATTTTCCTTACCAAAAGTAAAATTTGAAAGACTTTTCTTTAATGAAAATATTTCAGATTTTATTCTTAGGACTAAATTCTTTTCTGTAAGAATAATAGATTTAGAGTTATGTTTATCCACTAAATTATCTATTTCTAAAAACAGATTTTCATGATCCTTAGAAAGTTTATCCTTCTCATAATTATCTTCCTCGTGTTTTTTAGAAATATTTTCTAAATCAACATTTTTCTTATCAAGATCCGTAGAAACATCCAAAAATTATTTCGATAAAATAGATTCCCTATAATTTTTTTTCTTTAGTTTCATAGAAACTTTACAATTTTTCTTTTCAAGCAACATAGAAAATCTAGAAACTTTTTCACTGGAAGGAAAAACATTGTCATTATCTAATGTAGAAAATTCTTCATCTGTACAATAACCTCTATTAGGAAAATTTTGACATAAATACATATTGGTTAAGGATTCATAAGTTTGTACCTTAGCCATAAGACATTGATTTTGAAATGGATCTATGGATATTGGACCAATATTCTTTTTCTCGGAAGATTCATATTCTGAAGAATCATTAGAATAATCGCAACCATAGGCACTCCAAGTGTCACTAGATTTCAAGACTATCTTATGCATTGATATATAGAACTTATTCTTTTTCCTTTCAAAATTCCAGTATTTCTTGTCACTTTTATTATGTAAAGGACAATCCAGTCTAATATGACCAGTTATTCTACATTCATAGCATGCCACTTCTCCATCATTCATATCATTTACATCTTTCTTATTGTATATATATTTAAAGTGATTCTGTCCAAAAATATTTTTCATCCTTCGAGGAAGATTTCCTAACTCGTTTTCTAAAGTTTCACTTTAACTAGATTTAGATTGACCAACAACCTTCTTAGATCTAGATCTTGTAATTATCTCAGGACTCTTGGCTTTCGTATGATTTTAAGTAGTTGTAAATAAAACACATATATTCTCATTTTTTTCATGATATTATCAGTATCTCTCTTCATTTTGGATTGATGTTGAACAATGGTTCCAAACATTTCATCAAGGGAAATCTGAGTAACTTTAATATTCTCTTCTATAGCAGTCCTCTTGGATTCACATTCGTTAGGCATGATGACAATAATTTTATCTGCCAGAGCTTTTTCATATAAACCTTTTTCACCCATTTATTGTAAGATTTTGACCATAGTAATAAATCTTTTTTTTACCTTACATATGGGCTCTCCATAAAGAAATCATAAACCATGATACTCAGCTCTGAGAATAACTCTTCTAGTTTCAATTACGTTTTATGTTCCAAAGTGGGTTACTTAAAGCTTCTTCTAGGTACTATTAGCAACTTCACAAGATGAAATTTAGCTATATATATTTCTGGTCATGGAATAAAGAAAAGTATTTAGTACCTTAGGGTTCAGCTGGTATTCCACCTTTTCTGGATTAGTAATGGTTCTAAGATCCTTATCAAGATTTCTATAGTCTCCAGTTAACATAATTTAGTTCTCTACACCTGTGTTTATCACAAAGTTCTGCATTCTATCTCTCCAATACTAATAGTCATTTCCATCAAATATTGGTGGTCTAGTAGGATTGAGGTTATCTAAATATCCAACATGAATTCCTGCCATACTAAAATTAATATTTCATTCGACAAAACATGTCAGAAGAAAAAGTATATAAACAATGATTAAGAAGAGTGATGAAGTTAATAAAAATAAAACATTAGAAAGAAAACATATATGTGGATATAAGTATTTCAGAGTCTTCTTCTAATATAAATTGTAGGATCGAAAATGTATAATGAGATGCTCAATTACAAGAGGGGGTGAGCTGCATTTTTAATACATTTTTTGTGGAACCTTTAACGTTATGTTTAAAAAGGTTAAACAATAATTCACAAAACCTCTTCAAGAATCCCATTCATAAAAGAATGATTATACTTTAAAGTGAATAGAATCGGTAATATAATCAGAGAAATGGAATTAGAAAGAATAAGAAAGCTATACTTTCTAAATTCAAAAAATCTAAGATAACAGTTGAAATAAAACAACTTAAAACAATTAAAAATATGATTCTTTTAACCCAAAGAGAATGGTATCTAATAACCATGGATAAAGGTCCCTTGATTTATACATTCAAGAAATTCTGTCTTACCCGATCCCCGGTAAGACCTCAATCCTAAGATCTATGCCTGTCTTGCTATCCCAGAAAGCCCTCGATTTAGAATGAAACCGGAACTTATGTCTTCCAAACCCAGAATCCCTTGATCTGCATGATCGAAGTCTTCATGAAGAAAGTATGAACAAGTTTTTCACACCCAAACAAGTTTTTCATGACATCTTCACGTAGCACTGAGAGTTGTAAGATCCTCTCTCTAGACATCACTTCACATATTTTTCACATGCATCATGTTCATCCACTTTCTGCACTGTACTTTCCTCATTCAAGTGATCTTGTGTTTATAGGCAAAATTTCCCAATGGTCGGCTCCTCTCCGAGGGTAATATTTTCCTTAAATTTCAGAGGGACCTGGACACTTGTCAAACATACAACGGTTAGTTTGTAACAGATTATACATCATCGTTTCAAGTAATATAAACGATGTTATGTTAAGGATAAATGTTAGGTATAAGAAATCTTAGGATCCGATAATATTGGAATGATGCATTAAAAAACTCTAACATTATCATAAAGACGAATTCTTAAGGTAATGTAAATCGGATTGTGAAAGTGGTATCACATTTATATCGGAATCAGAATCATAAAATTGATATCACTTATACACCGGAATCGGTATAATAAACATTGAATCAAATATAAACCAGAAACGGTATCATAAAAACTAAATCACATATACAACAGAATCGGTATCATAAAAACTGAATCAAATATACACTGAAATCAGTATCATAAAAATTGAATCACTTATACACCAGAATCGGTATCATAAAAACTGAATGAAAACAGAATGAAAAAACACAATGATACATCTGAAATTATAGCAGAATGTAAAATTGTAATGACAATTTCAGAGTGAAAATTTTGAAATGAAAATTTCATATCTTAAGAAACAAAATAGAACATCAGAAAAAGACAGTTCTTGAGAAAGAGTGTTTGTGATTTTCAAAACATAAAACAATAAAGAATAGAGAAGTCATAAGATAACCTTATTGAATCAAAATTTTCATTATTTACTCTAAATTTATAATACTAGAGAATTAATTTTCCCGATTGATTTCACATGAGACTATATCTTTTACGATGAAAAATATTGTGTGACCAATGCCCATAGGAAGAATGGTTTTAACCCATCATAGAATAAATCAATATTACTTATTGGGTTATGTATATAGTTTCAATAATTCCTTTATATCCTTGTGATGATAGACCCATACTTTTGAAGACTATCATCCTTCTTTTTCCTCAAACATAGAAATTTTATCTCAATATCTGTACATTGTCCTCAATGAAAATATTTTTCTAAAAAAAGTTATTTATTCTCCCTTTATTCCATATTTTCTAATTTCTTATCTTCCTTCATGTTTTTAATTAATGAACTCCATTGATCTGCATCTCCTAAGAGACGATAAACTTCCATGATAACTTTTTTCTTTTCGTTACTCCCCAAATCAAGAAATATTTTCTCTATGGAACTTATCTATTTCTCATGTACAAATGGTTTTGCAGTCCAATTGAATGTTGTACGTTGTTGTCTCATGAAATGATCTAACATTGATCCACTGCATTGTAGATTAGTGTGATCCATACTCGTAAGGTTATTTTTCATAACCTAATTCAGTTATCCCGGTATGGTTATAAGCTGTTCAGCACCAGTTGTATCACCAACTCAGCTGTCATTATATTGTATTGGTCGGATATCCCCACAGAGATTGTCTGTGTTGATAGAGTTTCCATTAAATCCACTAAGATTCATTTATAAATAGTGGAATATAGAAGATTTGGTTATGAATAATAATTTATAATTCTGTGGCAGTGAAATAATTAACATTAATTGAAAATTTTATGCATATACAATCCATAATCATAAAAATGGGTTCTCTAGATAAATATATACTCATAAATACTTCATAATTTTTTGTAATGAGAATGTGATTTATACTAATCATATCCCCAAGGAGTGTCAAACCATGTGTTTAGTAAGTCCCGTTGTTATATACCAGGTTACCCCGAGTCAAGCCCGGAGCACTTTTCCAGAGTTGTTAGTCATAGGTACATATGTTCAAGAACTACTTCTACTTGTAGTATCACCACATGGATGTATTTCTTATAAATCCCACATAATCTATATTTTACCAAAATTATTGTATTTTATTCTATACATATTCTCAAATTCTATCATTGGGTAATTCTCTCTAACCTATGATTTTCTAAATATAGTTTCCAATGTTTGTATTATACTTCATTTGATAACAAATGTAACAACCTGGACCAAGTTTCTCAAATTTGGTGCAATATCTTATTACATTATCATGATCACAAGAAATAAAATCCCAATGCACTGATCAGTTTAGTAGCCTAAAAAACTAGATATAGACATAATTTTTACACTATATCATGAAATGAAAAAAATATAGTATATCCTTTGAAAACAATCATATCCCTTAGACTATTCCTACAGATCAGTCATAATATACTTCTACACAACCTTGGGTAAAATGAATCATCTGAAAGGGGTGAGCTCAAATGTTCAGTAAGGATTAACACTATATATAAATCTCTCATAAATAAGCATAAACTTTAAAGGAAAGGTATAAAACTGAAGCACAAGTCTTTTAAAAATAATCTTCTGCATGATATAGAAATAACAAATCTAGAAAATCATTTAAACATTCACATGGATATAATACTTGTCGAATAATCATATTTCGTATCAATAACTAATCTCATAATAAGGAAATGGATAATGTTTGACACCATAACCATATCTTCAAGTACTCACATAAATACCAAACATAAACATGTAAAAATAAAAACTAGTTTATCTCATTAGACCTACTGATGAGGGGCAATGTTGGCCCCTTATCATCACTTAATAACTACAATATATTCCTAATATTAAAACGGTTAAACATAACCTTAGAATTTGTTTTATAACTAGAATACGAAATGTTAATACTTCAACCATAAACCATTAATGGTATCAAAATACTATATCAAATGTCAAACATATCATAAAACCTCCTATATAATTTTGAATATTGTACAATAATTCACCCTCTATTATGTATAAAATCCCTGAAAGGATGTTGATATAGAGGAAAATAAACAAATTAAATAATTTATACTCTTTGATAGAAATATCACTTCATACATTGAAATCTGTTAAATGTCACTCAAATATGAAAAGAAGTGATTTTTTTAAAATAACCTTGTAGGTTTATTATGGAAGCCTCAAATTTTTATGGCATCACAATGGAATAAAATGTCCACTCATTCCGTATAAGTTAAAAAATATTTCCTTAATTGTTCAAAAAGGTCATAAAGTACCTCATTTAAAAAATGATAGAAAGATTATATTAAAATCATTTTAAAAAAAATCTATACATTGGTAAAAATGACTTTAATGGTTTTTTATAATATTTTGATATGCATTTTTTGAAACATGTACATGGATGATAATGATGTCCAAGTATATACTAACGTATAAACAACCTTGGATAAAAATGAGATTGTGAAATTAAATATTTACTTCAACTTTAATTGAGGGTGCATTAACCTCATGTATAATCTTAAAATCATGTAATTAAATTATATCAGGACCACATCTATATTTATGATATGTTATATTATTCTCTAATGTAATTTTGTTAATAATATCTCAGTATTACCGTTGTTTAGGTGTTTACTACTTCATTTTCCTATTCATGTTTCATTATCTAAGTCATGTTTATTATGAATAGGATATGTTTTATACATATCTAGATGATATTGAGTCAATATATATTATAATTACTCATTTTAAAAATTTTATGACAATTCTTGAATGGTTAATTTTGAGAATGAATATCACTGCATCGTGGAATTAGTTGGTCGTACATACGCACATGCGACAATTACATTCCATTAAATGGTTTTGAATTGGATGATATATTGATTATAAAGAATCAGAATCTTTTAATATTTTTAATTTATATCCATTTTATTCATCATTATACCGATCAAAATAAATCAGTGTTGAATAAAAAATTACACCACTGCGTTGACATGGTAAGTCGTACGTATGCATTCATGGTGATATTATTACTCAATGGAAATATAAAAGGAGGAATATGGTTTTACCATAATAATAATAACTTATCAAAACATATATGATACTGGATTTATTACTTTAGTATAGAAATAAAAAAGGAATATGAAGTATAAGAAGAAAATAACATTGAATGAGTTTATAAAAAAATTACCTCTATTTTGGGTATCTCCTTTTGATTTAAATATAAAGACACCATAGGTTTTATTTATACCAAAATTATATACTATAAGATGATGTAAGTGAAGATGGGAGGATAATTGAATAGGTTTCGTCTAATTAAAATGTCTTTATAGGTGTAAAAAAAGAGAATGATAGGTTGTCTTTTAGAAGAGAGGGGAGGGGCGCATTTTTATAATCTCCAAAACTATTAATTTAACATAATTTCTTTTTGATTTAATATAGCTCCAAAGTAAATTATTTGGAGGATAATAATACGATGTTTCAAAATCCTATCAACCAATTATTTTTCGACAAACTTATGTCGAAAAATTAAACTTATGTTTTGGAATTAACTCCTAGTTAAACAGTTTAACTCTTACCGTGTCTAATTTACTTTTTACACTATAGGTTAACTATGGTTACAATAAAATGCAAAAAAATCCCATTATATCATTTAAGACATCTTTAACACTATAAAAGTATTTTTTTTCTAACCATATATTTTTATTATTTTTTTATTAATTTATAAAATAGTTTTTATTTTAAAATATCATTTTTATCAATTTTGACATTATTTAATACATATTTTGTTTGTTAAATTCATAAAACCTGATTCATTAAAAAATACATTAAATCATCCCTAACATGTCAATGTAATCCAAAAATATTGTGGATTTAATCAAATATTTCATATTATATTTCTTATAATATTATTAATATCATTTAATTGATTCTTCCATTAATTAATCAATTATTGTATCATCATTGTTTCATAATTTTATTTAATTATGTATTTCCTAAAATTATAAATAAATTACCATTATGAAGATACAAATTTTAGATTTTTAAATAATATTTATAGTAGACCATATAACATATATAACATCATATTAAAAATAATATAGTTATTAAAATTTGAATATGATATTTCTAACAATTATTTAAATAAAATATAATAATTGTCCTAATCTAACACAATTCCCTAAAGAAGGATCATATTTTCAACCTATGGTTGATTTTTGTTGACAAACACTTATCTAATGAAATTAGGACATGTTGTAAGGTAATTTTATATTATTATAATATTATTTTTACATTTAATTACCCAATTTACCTTTAACTGTGGTAAATAAAATCCAAAAGTTATGTTTCACAAAAAAATATTTTTATCCTATTAGACCACATTTTTTCATACTAATGACAACCATGTATTTCCATTTTTCGAAAATCAATTCAGATAAGTGGTAAAATTATGTTTAATGATAATCTTAAGATGTTGTTAGAAGGTGGGTAAATGTGATGTTCAAATTATCAAAAAGGATGCCCCCTCTTGGTTCACCTTGGTATATAGACATCTACTTACCAAACAACCAGTGGATGCTTATCTACAACAAATTCGAATTTCCTTATATTCTAAATGTGTCATATTCCATCAGAACTGATAGGATGTGTATTACCTCTTCTTGTTCTGTAAAACTTAGACGTCATTATTGAAGGTGGTCCTCAAAATTATTGAGTTCATACCCCTCAAAAAAATTCTCTTTACAATATATTGGATAATATTCTTGATGTTAATGTCTTTAAGAAATTCCCTACTCTCTTTAGTGTTGAATTTGAAGAGCTAATCTATACAATATGGCAAGACTGGAACATGACAATCCCTAGAAAGGCTCGCTTCAATTTTGGACGTTCCATTGAAACCATCATAGCTGTAGTACATAATTCCAACAACCTACGCATAGAAAAATGAAGCAACATAGTAAGGGGCATTACGATCCTATAATGGTTGAACATTACAAGAAACTATAC
The DNA here is from genome assembly GCA_963277665.1 of Viscum album. Lineage (NCBI taxonomy): Eukaryota > Viridiplantae > Streptophyta > Magnoliopsida > Santalales > Viscaceae > Viscum > Viscum album. Next base: position 79,765,080 of record OY728139.1, read on the forward strand.
CACACCTCATGGAACCATTGATTTTTTTGGGATTCCCCCATCACAAGTAGTATGAAATGAAACAGATATGGGGAATCAAGGGGTAACCTCAGATCATCAGGATTTGGGGCCATCTACATATTCCATGATGGGGATCCAGGGGAGTTCATTCATGGTCCTTCTAGACATGTCACTGCACTGGTAGTGTAAATGATGGTCTTAATCAGAGAAATTGATCTTTCACATCAAAGAACCTAGAGGAGCATCGGGTTCGAATGTGATTCCACTGCTTTTGTGACATCCATTAGGGAGGGAGAGATTCATTTATCATGGGAGATGACATTGAAATAGACCAACTGTCTTGATAGACTCTCTTATATGAGCTACATCATCACTCAAACATTTTAGGAAGCAAACTATTTTTTTATGGTCTTTCAAACACATGAATCACTAAAGATAGGAGTATCCACTCCACTACATTTTCGTGTGACCTTATTCCCCTCTTCATTTAGGTTTTATGTAAAATAGCTTCATTTGGTCTCTTGTAACATTGCATTAATTTACTATAGTTTCCTCAATGCTCTATTTTTTCTAAAAAAATCTATTATGAATTTAAAATAAATTTAATGTAAAAAAATTATTTAAATAAAAAAAGTCATTTTTGACAACAATGCAGAATTTTCCACTATTTATCAAAAATTGAGTCTTTTATGAAAAATACTAAAAGATCACTATAAGATATTTTTGATATCCCAAATTCAAAAAATTAAGCATATTTTTGAAAAATAAAATTTATAAATTTCATAATGTGGTTAAAATTATTCATAACCACTTTTTAAATGAATATTTTAATATGCCATGGTGCGTCCAAAATTAGTGTTGCATGAAACGCAAGATATTGACTTATTTAAAAAGAAGTGTGTTGTGGAATCTTTGGGTGTTACACTCACTTCACGAATTCCCACCATCAAGGAAATTCTAGTATTTATGTCCCCATAAGTGGTATGATATAAACCACCCCTATATGAGGATATCTACCTTAGGTCATGTCCCAAAGTCATGATTAAACAACATGGACATGGATTATAATAACAAAAAATATACTTAGGATGCCTTTATATGTCACAATATCATATAGTCCCCCACCACAGCGTGGTTTCATCCATGCCTCTATAATTTCAACCATCAGGACCCAATCATTCCAATGGGATGGTCATACTACCTCATTCTTTAGTGGATTGAGAAATCATATGAATTATAAATCTAATTCCATCCATAATTGGGATATGTAAGAAATCCCTATCAGTATTTGAGCTTAAATATTCAGTGCCTCAAACCCCTCATATATTTCCTTTCCATATAGTGTTGAAGGCACTATTTTAATGAGATTTGGGGGTTTTGATTATTGAAATAACCTAGATTCATTGGATGCCTTATAATGGATAAATTCCCTCATAATAATATTAACCAGATCTATAAGTGGAACAAAATCCTAAAGATCCTAGTGATATGGATTCAGCACATAAGTTGTTGGGAAGTAAATGAAGAACCTAGAAATTTACAGATGGTTCATAGATGAGATCCCCTTCTTTTAAACAAAGAGATACTTTACCTATAATCATTTTTAGGGTAAACAGTTTCGTATTTAGATTATTAATACATCCAAAAACAAATATTAAATATATAATAGAGTCCCGGTGTAGGCAATAATTACCCCCTAATAGGGTGTGACGAGCCTGACCTCCCATCCTCTCGACTAATGCATGTTCGTAAACATTGTTGGTTCGAAAACCCCAATAAAACACCTACAGTTAGAAATTAAGTATGTACCTAGTTATGGATGGAGGAAACATTTGTAGTTTCTATTAATAATAAAAACCATGAAGTTATATTAATTATTGTGGAATATTTGAACCCCCACACCCCACAAATCAGCCGTTGGGTCGAACAAAACACACATAGTGGTCCCCTATTTTTATCAAAACAAGTGGTAATAACCCCAAAAGGGAAGTTAAATTATCAACTAAATAATCACCTAAATCACAATAATTAAGCCTAACTGAACAACTAGTTTGACACATAAAATGGATATGCATTGGATTAATCACATTCTATTTATAATAAATTATGATTTATTTTCAATATCAATGAATCCAATTACAGAATTAGAGAGAAACCAACCTAAAGAAACCTATATTGAATAAAGTTGGATTTTTGATGAACTGAAAGATAATTCCATAATTTTAAGGAGTAACATGTTTCATGGTTGACTTATTCATAATTAACATGTGATATAAATATAGATTACTCATTTCAATCCTTTGGGTTTTAGTGATTTGTAAAAGTAGAAGAGACTACTTATGTGAGGGATAATGTAGAGATCAACTCAATAAACAACACATCAGACTATGAGCTAGAGTGAGAAACCATGTGATTATTCCAATCCATCAAACAAGATATAATATAAAAAATTTGGACATATTTAAAGTAGAAAACACACTAAAAAAGATAATGATGCAGTCTTATAAAATATCAACTAATGAATATTGTTGAGGAAAGAAGATTAAGTTTAATTCATAACAAAAATCTGCAAATATACCCCCATGGAATGACAAAATTGGACTAGAAGATGATTTATATATTGTAAAGGATTTCATAGAGAAGCAAACTGTCAACAAAAATAAATATATTGGTGGACATTATTTAATGGAAATATATTTTATACTAATGATTCATTGGTAATTAAATATATTATGTGTGGGGAAATTCGTAACTTTAAAATTCAATAACCAAATCCAAGGAAAAACCATGATAATGAGTATAACCAAACACCAAGAAAAATAGTAAAATGGCATGACTATGTATGAACGTCCCAAAAAATGAATGAAAAAACTTAAGTTACATTAAACATTCATTTTGGATTTATGGATGTGTTTTTGGAATATTATTTTAATTACATTAGTATATCTAAATGGTTTATAAGATCGTTAAATCATCAAACTAATGAATTATTTATTAAAAAAATATTTTATTATTATGTTTTTTTTATTAAATGTTGATGGTTATTGGAATGAGAATTTTTAAAATCTTTTTATCTATAATTAATTTAAATTTAACTAAATTTTAGGGATAAATAAGTTCCTTCCACTATGATGAAAACTTATTTGGAGTATGGAAAACATATTTCATATTATTCTATAATACCCCATCAATAAAATACTAATGATTAACAACCTCTAGTGAAAAATTATAAAATATAAGTCTTGATTCAAAATAATGGTGGACCTTTGGCCCCAATAGTTGGAGATAAAAACACAATATTACCAACATGCATATCATGAGGAAAGATATATGTTTCCGACGCTGGTAAGTTTGATATATCTATATAAATTATCTTCCCATTCATATATATAATTTTTAATATCCTATATATTTCCATTGGTATGTTATAATTAAAATTTATAGGGTGAAATACATTTCAAATGTTATAATGTAACAATATAAAACTTTAAACCATATAAAACTGATGTTATATTTGAAAACGTGTGATACACCTTGCACCAAATGTAATAGAACCATGAAACAATATAAGAACATTATTAATAAATAAACAATAAGCACTATGATATTAAATTGTTAACGTTTGTTACATTTAGGCTATAAATACATAATATGAATTGATATTGGAAAATGATATTTTAAAAAAATGATTTTTAATATGATGTATTTTATTCTAAAATTAAATTTATAAAAAAATTATATAAAATTTTTACCAAAAAATCATTTTTAAATTATTCAAATAAATATTTACATTCTTTCTATTTATGAGTTTTCTCAGAAAATTGTATTTTTAAATCAAAATAAACGGTTTTCAAAAATTTGTAATATTTTTGATGTTATCATTATATAATCCTATTGTAGAATAATGGAAAACCCTTTCAGTAAATAATATTTTATTTCAAAAAATAATATTTTTTATATAATATTTTAACATATAAACTGCATGCCTAGAAAATTTTAATCTAAATTAAAATGTTACATTAATAAAAAACGTCATCATTTTCTTCAAATAAAGTGTTTTCATGATGAAAATCAGTTTTTTTCTTAATTTTAAAGAAAAAAAGAATTAATATATTTTCAATAAACTAATTTATGTCATAAAAATTAGTATATATGACAATAATATGTTTTATATAAAATTTTAATCTTAATATCACACTTTTCTTAAAAAAATGATATTACGAGTTATGTGCAGTTATGTTAAAATTGAATTTAAAAAAAAAATTATTTTCTAAAATGATATATATATATATATATATATATTAAATCATATTGATAGAATTAGGTAAATACACGAATCTTAATTGTTTTGATTAATTTTATTTAATAAGAATAAAAATAAATTACCAAGGTATAAGTATATTAGGAAAACTATAACACAATAATATTTTTATGAAATGTATTTCGTTAATAATCTAACTTCTTTAATAGATTTCATTTCACACTAAACCATGCTAATATTGTGTTACATGCAACACTGACACAACTCACATTACATGCATCATTTAGTTTCTACTAAACATCATTCCATATTTTAATTATTTCAACACGAAAATTATAAATTTTCCTTTATAATTTAGGATTAGAAAATGATTAACTGAATTATAAAAAAATGGTTAACACATGTAAAATCATTTTGAAATTAAAAGGATATATTATTTTGATAAAAATATTTAAATAGACATAAGTGTGTTTTATACCAATAAAATAAATAAAATAATTATTTGTTTAATTATATTAATTAAATATTTATATATATAGTATATTCAATTTAATTCTTAACATTCATCCACTATATTTTCTATACACGATAAAATAACTACACAAATTTTAAACAAAAGAGAAGTATTTCTATAAAAACACAATTTTACCACCTTTTGACGGCTCACTTATTTTGAGTCTAGTTTTTGACACTTTTTTAAATTATATTTGAAAAAATAATCTATTTATTTTAAATTGGGGTATCAAAATTTACGTTCTTTTATTTTTCGGTATTTTCTGTTAAGTTTCAGGTTATGATAAATAGTAAAAAGTATTGTATTTTAATTGAAAATACCATTTTAATCTAATTAATTTATAGCATTAGTTTGTTTTTTAAACTTTTTTTAATGTATAATTAGATCAAATTTGTATCTTTTAATCTGATGTAATTCATTTGAATCAAATTTCCATTGAATTTGGGTATAAAAACATCTCAATCTTTTCAATATTAAAAACACATTTTCTCATATTATATACAAGATTGATTTTAAAATAATTTTATCCATTCTGGGGTTTTCAATTAGAAAAATTGATTATATTTTTTGAATAATTAGTTCCAAATATTATAAATATGTCCATTTTATTTTTTGGGACTATATAAATATTAAATTTTGTAAATTTTATTACCACGGTTATTGGTAAAATGGGAAATTAAGGGTAAATATAATATTATATATATATTAAAATAACCATAACATGTCAAAAAATGTTATTGGATGAATTTAATTCGACCCTAAACACATAAGGTTTAAAATTTAATAATTTAATGGACACTTTTTCTTGAAAATCACTTAAATAGTTTTAAAACCAAATAGAGTGACAAAATTATAGACTCTTACTTTTAAAATGATTAATATTTTTAATACAGTGTTAAATAGAATAAATTCTGGACAATATATATTATTTTGAAATAAAAAAAATTATTAACATTGTAGAAAAACATTTTAAATTTTTTGTGGAAAAATAGTTATCCTAAAAAATTACACAATGGTGATGCAGTAATTATTCAATAAATGAATAACCCAATTAAGTTATACTAAAAATAATTAAATATATATAATTTGATTTATATATAGTTCTTAAAAAAAATTCTAACTGAATATGAAATATTTTGGGGTGTATAAAATTAATGGGTTTGAAGCTATCTTGTTGTATTGATTTTATTAAAGTAAATGTAATGAATAGTGCCAAAAATTTACACTAATGACATTTTATGAAATAATATAATATTTAAATAGTTAAAAATTCAAATTTATCTTAATTAAGGACAATGGAGATAACTTATGGTCAAAACAATCATAAATTTACCATTTATGGTTCCATTTTCTCCTTACAAGTAAAAATATCCACCTCTTAATATTGAAAATGTTGTTATCGTAGTCAAAAATAAAAATCGGTTACCTAATGATTAATCAAAATTATAAGGTTTAGTATAACACCAAAACTTTTATAAAATATCTTGGTTGATGATATATCATCGTATAATATATTATATTTGAATCTATGGACTTTTAAATTTATTTTCACTGTTATTTAATTTATTATATATTAATCATTTGGGAAATTACAAAAAGATCAACCTCCCCCTCGTTTTAAAAAGTCACCTCATCCCTCATCTCATTTCACCACTGTGAGTCCTCTGGATCAACCAAAATCTTCTAAATCCTCTTATCCAATTCCCTAGACACATTATAGAGGTGCTAGTCTACCCAAATTTCCAACTCAGAAGTTCTTTAGTAGAGATTTAAAGGAGTTGTTTCGATTAAGGGGTAATTGCTCCAACTGATCACCTTCTTTTTCTACTCTTATATACCTCCTATAAATCTATAATATATTTCTTCAAAATAATAACATAAGAATATAAATATTTGGAAATTTTATTATTATTATTATCTTACCATTATACATCCCATTTCCCATAAAAATATTAGTGAAAGTACCACTCATGCATATGTACATCTTACCATCTCCACATAGCGATACAAATCATTTTCCATCACGATATTTTATGACTGAGAAATTTGATGGGCACAATTTTTATTTATGATATTTATGAAATAGTTTTACTTATTTAATGATAATATCAAATCTACCTTTTTACTACATATCCATTAGTGAAATGATGACGTCACTCATGTATACGTTTGGCTTACCATCTCCAAAATGTGATGTGATTCAATTTTCATTTTTATTCCACATGGAAGTTAATAATTATTAATTTTATGAATACATATGATACATATGATACATATGACATAAATATTATTATTTAATTATAATATATCATATACATTTCTTTCTTTTAATATTATTAGAAAAATATAACAACGTTCATGCATACATACGACCTATCGTCTCCATTATTGGTGTATTTTGTTATCTACATATATGTTTTATGAATCACCATTAATAAATATATACTTAATATATATATATGATATTTATATCAATTTTATCATTCTAAAGATGATTAAATAATGATATATGTAATATAACTTAGGATAACTTGTCAAGACAGGTACGAGAAACAAAGCAGTTATTACCTAAAATAGAATGTTCACATGAAATTGTTAATACAAGATAAATATAAATTCATAAGAAAATAATATTATATATAAATATTAATATGATTTTTATGTATATTTATAATAAACATATATTTATTATACATAATGTTTTGACAGAAATGAATTAATTCAAGGATTAAGGTAATGGATTTCTAATCTCACTTTAGTTTCGTGAGGTATATACGATAATCTATACTTATTAATTTCATTTGGTGTATATATTCCATTATGAAATATTATTTAATTAATTAAATTTATTTTATAATATTAAATGTTTTAAATTATTTTATACTTTCTTGGGGTTTACGATTCAAATGTTTCCAAATCGGTATGGTAATTTTGCCTCAATTTTTCATCATTGAGACACATGTAATCTTATACACAAATATTATTTTAGGAGCTATATATACTGACCATTTACATTTTTTGTCAGTAATATAATTCATATCATCGTAATTTAAGCTTCATGTGATGTTATTCTATCTTTGGAAAGAAATTTTTATTCCTTCAAAATAACATTTTCTAACAAATTATATATGAATTTTAAATGAAAATTTAAGAGTTTTTAAAAAATTGGATTCTAAGGATGTTTTAAATGGTTTCAATAATTCTTATAAAGTTTTATTTGTTATTTTAAATAATATTTTTATGATTTTAAAATAAATTATCAAAAAATAAATTTTATTTTTTTAAAAGAAATGTTTTAAAAATACATTTTAAATTATTTTTCATCATGATAAAATCATTTGGTGTTACTCATGCCTTACTTGGGATATATTCAAAGGATAAAATTAATATTTCATTAATGAATTGTTTATTTTTTAATGGAATTATTTATATTATTCTTGTTACTTTTCAATGAGATATTCCATGATGAAATGTTTATGAAACTCGTTTCTTTTCCTTATTTCTTAGATGATGAATGATTTAAAATCATCTTACACACATATGAATCGTTGTCAATAAGGGAAGTGTGTGACCTATATCTCCATCCATTGAATTAGGTAATGAATAATATTCTATCAGATTGATGTGTAAATGAGATGTCATATTAAGCGTGCAGAAAGAGGGTACATAGGAGTTCATCCTAATCCCACAACAACAGAGTACACAGGAGGACATCCTAATCCTGAAAATAGAAGGTACACAAGAGGTTATCTCAAGACCTGAATTACATACATGAGTTATTATCCCATGCATATGATAATATTAATTTCATGGTAGGTATCATTAGCATAAGATATTCAATGATCATCTAAAATCTAGAAATTCCATTTCATATGTCATTGTTAAACTCTAATGGATCATGTTATATGATTGATTTATGATTCAGGACTTATGAACTTCCAATCATTATGACATGACTGATGTATATGATGTTTGATATGAAGGGTATGATCTTATAATTTTATTATTATGTCGTTAAAACCTTATGTTCATATTATTCTTACCAATTTTCTATGTTTACACTTACTGAGAATTTGTGCTCACTATTTCTTATGTTTTCATTGATCAGTATCTAAGGAAAAAAAATTTATGTTGGAGTAATAATAGTGAATATATTTATGGGATATGTTGAACATGATTCACAAAATTAGAAGAATGTGTTCATAGTTTCCAAAGATAGTAATCTATTACAGTCCTTGGGAATGTGTTTTATAATATAATTTATATTCATATAAAAAGATTTTATACCCATTTATGAAAATATAGGGTCATTATAGTTGGTATCAAATTAAATTATTAGTCAACATTTGAAAACCTGGATGAGAAAACATTAGTGATACCCGTATATATATTTATACGGATATTTCTAAGGATTTATCTAAGGATAACTCTAATGTTTCCTTGATTTAATAGTTGGTGTCATGATTTTGGCATTTCACATGTAATTTTTCATAATCATGTATTTTTATATTATGATAAGTGTTTCTCACACTATGATTAGTCAAAATATGGAACTATAATAAAAAGGGTCAAAATTTAATTTTTTAGTTGTGGAAAGTATGAACATTATGAAAATCTAATTTCTTAGTGGAAATCACATTAATATATTCCAGAAGGTGGTATATGTATTGTTTATACTATTAAGGTTAAGGAGTAAAATAATAACATGTGAATGATATGGGATTTTCTAACATTATAGTTTATATAAAACATAAAAATCGTGATTAGATAGATGTTGGAGAACCTAAATATATGATTCATATTTCACAATTTAGGAATGAATATGATGATGATGCCTAGGTATTGGACTAAGAATATTATTTGATGATAGAAGTGTATATGTTTTGGAATTAAAATATTATTTTGTTATCATGGATCAAAAAGGATATGTTCAATGGTTTTAAAGACATAGGAAAGTGATTTAATATTAAGGTGATATTCATGGGAAACCCAATATTAAAGGAAATATAACCCAAAATATGTTCCAGATTTTGAGAAATAATGTCTGAATAGAGATATGTTAGATATTAATATATAAATTCAATTGTACTGATTACCATAGAACTGATTAAAATTTTGTTGAAAAAGTGGTTTATGCTATCATATATGGTGTTTATGACATTTATTTACTTATGGAATATTTCCAATAATCTTTTTAATAAGTATACCCATGTCTTAAATAATTATTTCTTATCATGAAAATTATTAAACTCTAGGGAAATGATCATGAAACCAAAATTGTTATCCTAGTACATTATTTTCTGATGACTCAAATGGTCACTTAGATCATTGTAGATTTATGGATTTGTGATTTTTAACTTTCTCCTAACTATGTTCTAGGTCACTATCAATCAGAACATGATAGTTAGATTTATATTACATGTACATGGTTTTATGTTCACAAATGTTATCATATGTGGAAACCTAGTTATAAGTTACATTTTGTATCGTTATTTTTCTACCTTTCCATTTTTCAAGGGGGTTAGAGAATTCATTTTTAAGATGTGGTTTTATATGAAAGGAACTTTTAAGTATTAATCCCTTGATAACACAGAATAATTTTTAGGGAGAAGTTATTTTAAAAATAGGAAGAATGTAAAACACCAAGATTTTAATGAAATTAGTTTTTGAATATTCTAATTTGTTTAATATCTTACATTTCATGTTACCCCATATTAAAAGTGTGCTACATACAACACCGTCATAGCTTATGTTACACAAAATAATGAGTTTCAATGAAAAATAATATTATTCTTATAATTTTTTAAACATGGAAATTATAACATCACCATTAGAATTGAGGATATGAATTGTATTAACTGGATTATGTAATTTTGACTTACATTTGGATAACTCTTTTGAAATTGGAAGGAAATATTTTCCAGAAAAACTATTTAAATGCACACAAGTGTATTTTACACCAATAAAATAATAAAATAACTCTTGTTATAATATATTAATGAAATATATATATATATATATATATAATATTTAATATAATTCTAAAATTCATTGTATGTGTTTTCTAGAAATGATATAAAAACAAATCCAATTTTATACATAAAAGGTGTATTTTTATAAAAAGATAGTTTTACCGAATTTTGATGGATCAATTGTATAACGTATATATTATTAATAATTTATAAATTATATTGGAAAAAATAAACATCTTTTTTGAATTTTTTATATCAAATATTACATTGATTGATTTTTTGGTATTTTTTTTGTTCAGTATCATGTTTTGATGAATAGTGACAAATATTGAATTTTAATTGAAAACAACATTTTCATGTAAGTAATTTGTGGTGTAAATTTTTTATTTTAATTGGTTTTAAAATATAGTTACTTAAAATTTTTATTATTTAATCCAATTTGTGTCGTTTTAATCAATTTCACATTAAATCTGGATATAAAAACACTTCAATCTTTTGAACATTTTCTCTTTAAAATCTCATTTTCTAATGCATTTTATAGGATTAATTTTAAATTAATATTAAAAATTTATGTGTTTTGATTTTGGAAAAATTTAATATAAATTTTTATTAATAAGGTCCAAATTTTTTAAATAGATCCCTCCTATTTTTGGACAACATGAAGAGTAACTTTTGTAACTTTTATTACCAAGGCTAAGGGTAAAACAGGAAATTATGGGTACCAATTATATTATATATATATTATAAAATTACTAAAAAAAATTAAAAATGTTATTTTATGTCTTTAATTCAACTATGAAAAAATAATTATCTAAATATAATAATTTAATGCACACCTTTCCATGATAATGAGTATAGTATTATTAAAATCAAAGAGAGTGATAAAATGTCACTCTTAATTTTAGGAATTATAATATTGTTAATATGGGGTTAAATAAAATATATTCTATACTATATATATTATTATGATATATAAATGTCTTATATATATTTAAAATTTATTTTTCATTTTTAGGGGAGAAAAATTATTATAAATAATTACATAATGATTATGCGATAATTATTCAATTACTGAAAAACTCAATTATGTGATATTAAAAATATTAAAATATATATAATTTCAATTATTTATAGTTATAAAAAAATTATAGTTTATTATTAAATATTTTTTGTTATTAAATGAATAGTTTCAAAGTTATCTTGAAATTTTCACTTCAATAAATTTAATGTAATGACTACTGTCAGAATTGACCCTAATAATATATTTTGAAAATTATATATTATTAAATTAGTTAAAAATAAAAAAACTAATTAAAGGAATATGGGGTAAATTATCACAAAAAATATCATAAATAGACCATTTATGGTTCAATTTATACCTTATATATAAAAATATATACCTCCTAATATTGAAATGTTGTTTTAGTGGTTAAAATAAAAATAGTTTAACTATTGATTAATCAAAATGGAAAGGTTTAATATAACATAAAAACTAGTATAAATTATATTTTTTCATTATATTATAACCATATAATATATTATCTTTTTTTGAATGTAATTTTTGAGGTTTTTTATTGAAATTTAATTTATTATGAAGTATTCTTTTAAGAAGTTCCAAAAGTTCCCCCTCACTATAATTATAATATCACACCTCCTTGGTAATATCATTTCACCTCCTTGAGTCTATTAGCTCGACCCAAATTATCTGAATACCCTTATAAACATCCATATACACATTATAGAGGTGATTTTAGTTTCAATTGACCAACTCTACGAGCTATTAGAGGAGATCTAAATGAGTGTTTTTAAAGACGAGGTAATCACTCTAACCAAACACTCTTTTTCTACTCTTCTATAACTCCTCTTTATATATGATATATATCATAAAATAATAACTTAGTAATCATAAATGTGATTAAATGTTTTTATGATTATTATATCACCACTATACAACGCCTTTCCCATCGAATAATAAGTAAAAGTATCGCTCGTGCGTATGTAAAGCTTACCGCCTCCACGTAATGATACAATTAATTTTCCATCACCATATTTTTTGAGTGGGTATTATGATGGGAATACATTTTATATATTATATTTATGAAATAGTTATACTTAAGAAATTATAATATTTTTTCTACCTTTTTACCATCTAATCTTTTGAGAAATGATAACATCCTTCATGCATAAAAATTATTTACCATCTCTATGAAATGATATGATTCGATTTTCATATATATTACATAAGGATTTTAATAAGGATTAATTCAATGAATATATATAATATTTATAAATTAAAAATCATTCTATAATTATAATACGTCATATAATTTATTTTCTATTAATATGATAATAAAATGAAAACAATGTTCATGTTTATGTACAATCGATCGTCTCCATGGATAATGTATTATTTTTTCTTCATCTAATTTTTATGAATCACCATGAATACATATACAAATTATATATATATATATATTATTTATTTCATTTTTATCATTCTGGATATTATGAAATCATGATATGTGTAAGAGGATGAAGGATAATAAGTCAAACCATGTACATAAAATGTTATTATTACCAAAAACCTAAGACTAACATGAAATTTTTAATAAATGAGTGTTATAAAGTCTTAAGTAAATCATATTTGGTATTATATATATGAATATTATAAGGTGTATATATATTAAAAAAATTATATTTGTTATACTATATATTTGAATTTATTTCAAGGAATTGGTGACTTAATGTTAGGGATTTCTCGTCTCACTTTATTTTAATGCGATATATGCAATAATCACAAATTATTCTTGTTTTTTGGTGTTTATAACTCTATATGAAATGTTGTAACATGAATGTAATTTATTTATTGATACTAAATGTTTCAATGGATTTTATTCTTTAGTGGGGTTTATAGTTCACATGTCACCAAATTAGTAATGTAATTTTGTGTCAATTTTCCTTCTTTGAGACAGATGTTTTGTAAATAACATCATTTCTTTTATGAGGATTATGTATTACCCATTGAAATTGTGTATCATGAATATAATTCATTTCATGATATTTTATGCTTCATGTAATTTTATTCTATCTTCTGTCATAAATCTATGTTCTTTAAAATAATGTTTTCTAAAAATGTTTAAAATTTTTTAAGTGGTATTTTAATAATTTTCACGAAAAGGGATTTCAAATATGATTTTAATGGTTTCAAGGATTAATTTATATATTTTCTAGGTTAATTTCAATTTAAAATGTTAGATGAATGTTTTATTGTTTTAAAATAGTTTTTAAAAGAGGAAAGCATATTTTCCACACAAAATGTATTCAAAAGAAATTTTAAAATAATTTTCCATATAAGATTAAACCTATTGGTGTTACTCATTACATACTGAGGATATGATCCAAGGATACCCTTCATATTTTTTCACTAAATTTTTTATGTGTTTAGGGAATTATTTATATGTATACTTTTACTTTTCAATGAGATATGATATGATAAAATGTTTCCGAAATCGATTTATTTTCATGATTTCTTGCATGATGAATGATTTAAAATGTTGTTTCAAAAATAAAAATAGTTTCATTAAGTGACATGTGGGACTTATATATCTCTCCAATACAATTTTTAATCAAATTTTTTATAAGATAAAATAGTACATGGGAGGTCATCCTAATCCCACAATAAGAGGGTTCACATGATTTCATCCAAAGCATGTGATAAGAGGGTACATGGAAGGTTTTCGTAATCCCAAAAACAGGAGGTATATGATTGGAAATATGAAGCCTAAAGTTGGTACAAAGGTGATTAGCCCAATCCTATCCTTCTATGAATTTCTTGGGAGGTATTATTGGCATATTATACTCTAATCTAATGTTTATTTTACAAATTCCATGTCTTATTCCATATTTATATGCTTTGGAATATTTTTCTTTGATTATATTATGATTCAGGTCTTTTGAACTACCAATATTTATACCATAACTCATGTATGTGAACTTTTATATAGAGGGTATGATCTCAAAATGATATGATCATCTTTTTGAACCGTTATTTTCATATTATTCTTACATATCTTCCATTTTTACCCTTAAATAGAATATTAGGTCACCCATTCTTATGATATCATTACTCATGTTATAATGAATGTATTTTTAAATATAATGAAAAATGGGGAAGATCTTTATTGGGGATGATGAAGATCCTTCACTAAATTAGAATAAAGTGTTCCATGTTTCCAAAGACACTAAACTGTTATGATATTTGGGAATGTATTTGTGGAATGTAATGAATAATATTCTAAAATAGATGTAATATCCATGCATACAAATCCTATATCGGTATAGTAAAACTTAACAACATTTATATAAAAATACTAAAAACACTCTATGTTTCTCCGAAAAGAGTGGATGTGGAGAATCATAAAACACAAACACTTCACCTTTAATTTCTTCCATTTTGGAGCTATTTAACATTGAATATTTACATAACATTATTTAAAATATAATGTTTACATCCAAAAATACCATTCTCTTGACTTATAAAATGGTAACTCTTCTATAGCATTGTGATTCACCTATACATATAATTTATTAATGAAAAACAGAAACATTACCCCTTAGAGTACCCTCTCCCATGTCTATAAGCCTCTATTCACCCTCATTTTTCTCAATACCATCATATCAAAGGATTTTTACATGC
The DNA here is from genome assembly GCA_963277665.1 of Viscum album. Lineage (NCBI taxonomy): Eukaryota > Viridiplantae > Streptophyta > Magnoliopsida > Santalales > Viscaceae > Viscum > Viscum album. Next base: position 79,780,523 of record OY728139.1, read on the forward strand.
GAAAAATCAAGCTTATAGTGAGGTTAGAGAACAGTTGAGTAAATTGAAATACAAGGTTATAAAGATGATTATATCCTAGGGTATGTCTTGAAGTGGAAATAGTGTGGTTAAAATGTGGATAAATGATCAAAATTATGATAAAATTAATTGAATATATAGAGGATCCTCAGAGAAACTAAAATTTTTTTTCTTCAAATTATGATATTTTTTATGATTTTTATTTCATATACTATGGTAATGTTGTAAAATAAAGATTGGTTACCTCAAAGTTTATCAATTTTTTTGTTCAAAAAAGTGTTTTAGCACCATATATATGAGTGTGGCCATATGGATTTACATTAATTATATAAATTACTATTTTATTTAGTAAATTTTCATACATAATATGTTATCAGGTGTGAGATAACCCATATAAATGTGTAATACTTCATTCATTTTATGAGAAATGTATGAGGTTTTTATCCCTTTCAATACTACATCATATTTGGGTCATATCAAGTGGTTATATGGGGGTTATTTGGTTCTTATTCACTACAGAGAATTGGTGGACTGTAATATAACCAGTGTTTCATATATGGTCTCTATAGTGTGATGTTAAATTAACAAAAGGGCTAGGGGAATAATGGTGAAGTCAAGTTGATCAACTAATGTGATTGATCTATTATGACCAAACAATTAATATGAAATATATTGATATGACCATTGGGTTCTATGAAATAATTAATTTTGGAGTGTCTCAGCATTATTATTGATGAATCAAAGAAGTTCCCAACTATACAGAATTGTGAACTATTGATATGATAATATTCCTAGCAAGACAATGGGGGTATTTATGGAGTGTTGGAAACTAAGATTCATGAAATAGAGAGTGAGACCATTTATTTTGATAGATATCCACTATGACACTTCTATTATAGATTTAGATTATCATATTTTTAGAATGAGGTGTCATAGATAGTAGTGATATTATAGACCACCGAGAAAGGATCGTATGTTAGGCCTATCAATATAGGGCTAGAGGCTCCCATGGGTGTTATTATTGTAATAATTATAGAATATGGGTGGCTCAATTCTCATAGATTGGGAATAAAGGTAATACATTAATGTTTCCTAGTGTAGTTTATGTTTTAATTGGGGGTAAACCTAACTCAGAAAAATTTAGATTTGAAAGATAATTCCTATATTGTAAATAAATTTAATGATATTTTTAATGAAAATTTTTTAATCAGATATTGATACAAAAGGATTTTAGAAACAAGACGTGATATTTTTCAAGTTAAATTCAAAATTAATTCAATTAAATATGACGAATTATTATATCATTCTCACGATATGAATTTAGAGTAAATGTTAATCATCAAAAACCCTTTTTATTAATATTTCATTACAACTGTAGGATCCAAGTTTAAAATCCCTCTATTGATTATACTTATGTGCTCCTACGAACTCCGAACAACATTGATGAATATTATAATTTTATCATTATTGATTGATCATCTTGATTTTATCTTTTTAATTACATCTCCATTATTTGGACTTGAATATATTCTCTTGGTCTTCTTGTTCTTGAGATGATTTGAGAAGAAAAATTATTATTTTAGAGATAAATCTATTGTTTAATTTTTTTTTCTATTAACATGTCTTATAATATATTAATAGTTTATTTATAGACCAAGGGTTGGGGTTTTCAATATAATTAATTCCATAAGTTCTCTTAGAAAGTAATAAACCCATTTCTAACACCATTTCTTGTCTTAAAATAAAAATATTATCTCTGTTCTATTCGGTGCACTAACTGGAGTAATGATAAATATTAGTTTACCAACATTTAAATAATTTTTAACATGAGACGCAATATTAGTCCACTAGTCCTCCTCGTCATTTATTTAATAAAAAAAAATATTTAATTTTTATTACTTTGATGAATAAATAAATAAATAATTTTTTTAAAATTTACGAGTTACCCTGTAAATAAATATTTTATTAATATCAGTGATCATTATTAGAAAATAAAATAATCTCTCAACATTGAGAATATTATTTCATTCCATAATTAAATTCAAAATTAATTTAATTAAAATCAATGGAAATACATACTATGTTACACTCGGAGATTATATTTATTTTTAATTAGAGGGTCTTACATAATGTACAATATTACGATCTAACCACTAGTTAAGGAACCCAAGAGAACGAACTAAATGTCACAACATAAATAACCTCATATGAGAGATCGTTATGTAATATAATACCTTTTCCACAATATCTCATGGAGTAGGTTTTATACCTATGTCATCAACCTTTATAGTTGTTAAATATTTCATTTATTATCACAAACAAACACACAATTAAACCATGTAAATATAAATTAATACAATATTCCAATATCAATCGATGGGTTGGGATATCATCTTCCATTAATATGGAAGGTATAAATAACCCCTTGATATATTCATTAATAATACATCATTTTTTATGCACCCTACATACCCAAATTCACTATGAATTATTATTGTCATGGTTTTTGAAAATATATTTATATAACTGAGTCATTAAATTAATTAATAATAATCATAAGTTCTATGTACCATTACAAACCATCATAGACATGAATATTTAGTGACAGAAAACATATAGAATTCATACAGGTAGGATTGTTACCATAACCTTATTTATAGAGGATTACCTAGTGGGATCTTCATAAGATGATGTATAATCTTATTATGATTACTCTCACATGAGATTCATCATGATATTTTCCCTATCACAGAATTTTATCCAACTATAGAAGTAGGTTTAATAAATTCTTAATGAAATTTCATGGTTCTCAACAAATAGGGAAACTATATTATAATTTTAATGAGTTAAATATTGCATGTAATTATTAAACTAAATTCATGTATAACTATGTGTGATATGTTATATATTATTTAAATTAATATTAACTTATTTTAAGAGAGATTCAATACAGAGTATAAAAAATTAGTTCTTTAATAAAATCTTTAATAAACTCTTACATGGACAAGAGCCATCTACCTATGACTTTCAATATGCTAGAACTCACACGATGGTCACATTTCTGGTATATTTTGTTTTTAGACATGGGGGCCACCATGTTTTCTTATATGGATTCTCTTCACAAAATGACCTCACCTATCTGATAAAATCCCTCAAGATATGATATTTTTTTAGTATGTGCTTCATTCATTGATGTGATAATGGCTCCATTTCAAAGGAAACTGATGTAGTAGTATCACACTGGAGAGTGATATGATATTTACTACAATGGAGCACATCAATATATTGTAAAAATATTCATATCAAATATACTTATTTAGATACCTTGAAATATTAAATATTCTCATACATTTATGTAGAGGCAGTGTCCCCGGATTTCTTTCAGCTCATCTTGCTCGCATCCCCTCTTTTGGGATTGAATATATATCTCATTTGTTAGTTTATATCATCTTAATCTATTTAGAAAATCAAATCTATATATCCTCTGACACCTAGCTTATTATCTCCTCAATATACCAATAACATATATTTATTTCACCTAAAATACATAATGATATTCATGACTTCCATTTAATTGGGATCAACAGAGTTAGTTTGATATATTTCTATTACACTTAAGATGTAGGTTAAATATAGACAGGTATATAGGATACCATACATGACTAACCCAATCATATATGTGTATGAAATATTTTCCATCCTTTTTCTTTTATTCTTATTGATGAAAAATTTTCATTGAATTTGAATTATATATTTCACTAGAAGAAATACCATCTTGGATTATTTCATACTAAGTGTTTTTAGTATCTTTTCAATGTATATACACTAATTTATACCAAGAATCACTTATATCTAACCTAATAGTTCCTTATCCAAAGAATATTTTTTAAAAAAAATTAATAATATATGAAAAGAATGAATTTAATTAGGATTTAAAAAATTACAATACTGAAATTTCATTTCAAATAATTAGATTTTCATCAATATGATATATGAAGAAAATTAATATGCTCCTAAAAAATTGCTTATAAATAGAAGGCACACATTTGTTTGTTGTAAAAAAATCAATAATGCTTTAGAAAAATTAAATTTCCCATGATCGTGATTCTTTGATAAAAATAGAATTTGATTTTTATGATTTTCAAGCCTTTTTGGATTCTATTATAGTCACAAACCCTTCAGGATTTCCATATAGAAATATTCATGATGGTTCTAATTAAGGAAGGGATTTTTGATATCCAATTTCCAAATATCATAGTCATGGTAATCCATAATCGAAAGTAGAATTATTATTCATTTTAGTATAGAAATGGATGAAATGGTTTCCCCTTAGACTATTCCTTATTTTTATATAAACCCATTTGAAACTATTTTTTCTTTATAAGTATTGACTTATCTATCCATGCCTAGTGTCTTCATTAACACCCATTAATATCCTACATGATTTACATCCACTAGTGGATTTAAACAAATCCATACAAGGTCTTGGTTCGTTGAATCTATTTTTTGAATTCATGAGTTCTTTCCATTTGGAATCATGTGTTCCATATAAAACATACTTATAAGTTAGAGGGTCATGAAAATAAGATAATGTAAGTATTACATCAGTCTTCATTGATCCCACCATTTCTAAGAGGGTGTGCATATTGTTTTCACTTATATCATTCCATTGTGGTGTATAAGGAAGAGTAAGTTTGGATAGAATACCAAACTCTAATAAATAATCCATAAATAATTGATCATGATATTCTTCACCACAGTCTTAGTAGATTTTGTTAATATTATAATCATGATTGCTCTAAAAAACATTCTAATATTCTATGAATCTTACATAAGGAATCTGAATTATACCTCATTAAGTTGGAATATCCATATCTACTAAACTCATCAATATAAGTTACGATATATGAGTACCCACAACAATCATCATCATGAAATGTTCTATACACATTAGTATGAACAGATTCAAGAATGATTTTGGACCCTTCACACTTTCCATGAAATAGAGAAGAAATCGTTTTTCCTTATAAACATGTGTTACAAATACCTTATGGTTTTGGTTCAAATGAATCTAAATATCTATTTTGGTGTAATTTGTTCAAAAAAATATTATTTACATGACCTATCCAATTTTTCTATTGTTGGTTGTTGAAGGAGTCATATTAACTAGTTTTTGTATCTATTTCCATTACATGGTTCACATAATCCAACTTGTAAATGCCTATATTTAAATATTCATTATTATATCATATGTTTTCCTTACAAATGAGGAAACAATTATTTTCAAATTTGAAAATATGTTCATATGTATCACATCTAGATACATATATAACTTTTTTATTAAAGCACGGTACATAATAAATAATTTAAAAAAAATATCATTCTGATCAACAATGTGAGGTGGTATTCCCCAAATGACATAGCAGTAAGTTAGGATTGGATAGCTTATCATAAGTCTACCTCCACTCTAGTTATTTAATATAATTTAATTTGTTTTTTTATTTGAAAACATATGTGGGAACCACTTACCTTATCTAATACCAAACGTCTAAGAATAAATAAATTCTATTTGGAAACAAACACATCTGAAGCATCTCATTGATTCTTCTCCTAAGTACTATTTTTGCTCATTAGACCTTCCTACTACATGTGAAACATAAAACATATTGTTTCCTTTATTACCCCTTGATTAGTATCTTATTGGAATGTCATTATGAATAAGATTTGGATATACATGTTATTTATTTTACTTCACATTAACTTTCATAAGGATGGAAATAATTTCACTCTTCATATCCATTACAATATGATGAATTAGTGTAAAAAAAATCTAGGAAATATTTTTCAATGTTGTTACTATTGAAATGAAAAAAAAATATTGAGAATAAATATTTGAGTGATGATAGAATGAGATTAATTCACATTTCATCAGGTAGTTTAAACCCTAGAACCACTATATACTCAATGTAGCCAATGAGTTAGACTAAGTGAGGCATACTTGGTGCACCTTTTCAATGATTACTATAAAATAGAACCTTATATATCTAAAATAATTTCTCTATATCTCTCTTTTGATATACATTACAATGTTGTTGAATCATGATATAAAAATCCATGACTTCATATGACTTCAAAAGATCACTAGACAAGGATGAAATCATTAAACATTGAATGTTGATCGAATTGTTGGGTGTTTATCATAGATAGAGACCTCATCACCACTTACCTCTTTTTCAAGAAGATTATTCATTACGGTTTCTACAATGTAATACTTCCACTAATATAATATTACTATTTTTAGACATCTGAACCATTCCTATAAATTACTACTAGGTAGTAGATTGTCAATATTGAAAATTGAATATTGGGAAAATATAGTTGATGATCATTTCATTTTTCTACAATATTAAAATAAAATATTATTATTAACTTTCTTAATTATAGTTCATGTGAGAAAAAAATAAAATTTTATGATTAATAAGTCTCGAACTATTTTATTAATTCTCAGTGGACCTCACCATTGAACTATTAATTTCCTATAACATTATACATTATATTAGAAAAGATCAAGATTTTCCTTATTATAATTCTGATATAGGACATTAAAATTTAAAGTAATCAATTATGAGGTATTTTCACTGGTAAAATGGATGCTCCTTGAACCATTGAGTGGGATCCCCAATCCATAAATTGTAACTCAGATTCACTTAACACTAGGATTCAAGTTTTTATTGGATAGATCGAGGCCAATAAACACAATAACGATTTAGTTATGTCAATAAAATTTTTTTGTTAATACATCCAGATAATTAAATGTTCTCAAACTAGTGGTTGAACTGGGACTTTAACTATGGGTTCATCATAATAAATATGATGGAAGGAATAGTTATTGAATATTAAATTGAGGGATATTATTTATTATGAGTACATTTTTTCTTGTTTTATCATTTACATGTTTTTAATATAAAGTTGTTTTAAATTTTGGGATTAAACATTTTGAAATATAATATTTCTGCATAACTCATTTTTTTTATTTCTATATTTCTATATTATTACATTTATTTGGTTGTCATGGTCTTACATACATAAAATAAATCATTCATGAGATTGAAATAAAATAATATATATAAATAACATGATCATGAAATTTATCTAATGGAGGATTTTTTAAGTGTAAAATAAACCAAATTATGGCCCAAGGGATAAAATCCATGTTCCAATCCTATATTAGTTGAAACATCACACTTTTCCACCTATTTTTTATTGTTTTTATCTGAGTTCCATATTCATTCACCTTTCCCTCTGGGAGATCTTGAACTATCTCCATGTGCATTTATATTCTTCTGTATTACATATGATTTATAATTCACATTCATGTGAGGGGAACCAAATGATTAGTTAAATGGGATTACATAAAACAACCTTAGACACACATGTCCTACATAATAAAAGAGGGAGGGGTTTCTCATAGACCACTATACTTAATTTAATAATAATTAATTAAAAACCACGCAATAAAATTAAATTAAATAAAACCAACACAAACCTAGGTCTGGTCAAGCTCATGATCAATCATGTACATGCATCGACTATGAATTTAAAATAGCTAAATTTCATTCATTTATTTTCATTATATAATATGGTAAAATGCTCATGAATTAATATGACATATTATATTAAAAATGAATCAATTAAATTCAAATTATTTCATCCGATAATAATTAAATTATCTTCCTATTTGACTTTAACAAAAATAAATATTATTATTTTGTTTAAACTTAAGAAAATAGTACACAACTTTGTTCTTGGAAGCAACTCATGGATTACCAATATGAACTAACTCGTTAGTTTTAATTGTTTGAAATGCACATATATTACATATTGTGAACATGGAATTTTTCATAATTTCATGCTATATAAAGCCAATTAATTTCCTCAAAGAACACAAAAAAATTACACAGCCTATATAATATAATATATTGAGTCTCTGGCATATATTAACCACACATGATATAGAGTATGGAATATTTTCTATAACTAATTATGAATATAATATAATATAAAACCTAGAGATCAAATTATTTTGTTTAATTAATGAACCATGGAACTTAGGTCGATGAGGTTTGATAGAGAAATTAGTTAAATTTATTATTTCTATATAAATAGGTGAATTACAATAAATTTTAAATCTAACCACATGATGTGTACTTATATTCCCCAGATATCTATAGTATGCACCAATAATCTGAGTCTTTACTTCATGGGGAAATTTATAATATACATGGAGTTTAGAAAGAATACACGGGTTGTACATCAAGTTACATGACCTAAAGTTCATGCTCATCATTTATTAAATAAAAAATAGATTAATTACATGATGAGGTATGAACCATTGTTTTTAAACCATGAAAACAATTAGACTATATGTCATAAAGTCAATATATATAGTGTGTTATCAATAAAATCCATGCGCCATCATAGCTGGTCTACACATATAGCATTTATTGCACAAGGTATGTACTAATTAATTGATGACTATAAGTCCATGTGGGGAAACATGTGAAATGAATAAGAATACAATGAATCTAATAAAAGAGTAGAGGTTGTATAGTTTTGTATTAACTAGATTGAATTCATGTCACCCATGGATGAGATTTTCAGTTGCGATTTTTATTAATTATGAAATATGCATTATAATATGAGCATGAAATGAAGAAGAAGAAGAATAAATTTTATCAACATATCAATAAAGAAATAAAAATGATATAATCCCATATTTAAGACTAAAATGGTAAAAAAATTAAGTAAATAGTCATAAATTTTAATGTGACCCCATTGGTACAACTTAATGGATCTGAGTATAGAAGAAGCGCTTTTCAGGGTGGACCATGACCCAGAAAACATCGGTTTTGAGGGATAATGCATATATTGAACAAGAAATAAATTTAATAACTAATAAAAATTTTCCAATTAAATATTGAAAATTATACATATTAGAACCAAGAGAAGATGTTCTTCATGTTCAATTTGTATTTAACATAAATAAATTTGAAAAAATATTTCAATTCTTTTGGATATTTCTTCATAGTAAATAAAAATCATTTGAAACCTTTTTTTGGTAATAGATGATTTGTCTTATAGAATCTAAGTGTAAAATCCCTCTATAATTGATCCACATGTGGTCCTAAGATATCTAAATGAAACTGATGGATCATCGGGTTCTAGTATGATCAATTTGTCATCTTTCTTTTTTTATCTCCATCAATTCATGTTTTGTCGTTATTGAAGAAATTATCTTGATCGAATATTTAACAATAGAATGCAATATCGAATAAAAGGATTCCAGACCTAAATACATTGAATATAAATATTCACAATTTACATATCTAAAAATGTATTAGAAATCGATTAATTGACCTAGGGTTGGGGTCTTTAATTTAAATAATTATAAAATTACCATTAATAAAATATTAAATCCATGTATGACCCCATGACATGTATTAAAATAATATTATTAGTTTTCTTGTATGATGTTTGATTAATGGGGAAATTGTAATTATAATTTTACTAGCTTGTAAATTATTATTTTTCACTAGAATCATTCTTGGCCTTTTAGTGCTCTTCAATGGTAATTGAGTACCAAAAGAAATTAAACATTCATTCATTAATTAAAAAAATGAATATATATTTTATATCCATGTAATTTAAAAATTACCATATGGGTAAATATTTTTATAAATTATGTGATCATTAATACTGAAAAAATATTTTCTCAATCATTAAAATAATATGTATTCCAATAATTAAATTAAAATATAATTTAATTGAAATCAACTGAAAAAAATTGTTTGTTACCCACTTGTATTGTTTCTTATTAGCATTTTTTTGTATTGCCTAAAATTCAAGATTACTATCTAGAAATGGGTTAAGGAGTCTAAGGGAATGATGTTAATGTTATGACATTAACAACCCCATATCAGTGGTAAATGTGTAATATAATATCTCATCAAGCAGTTTACACACCCATGTAATCAACCTATATGCATGATACATAATATATTGACTATCTAATATAAACCCATTGTTACACCATGGTCGTCGAATATAATGTGAATTTTAAATTTCAATATAATGTTTTAGATATCAAATTATTTTAATATGGACGGAAGAAATACATCATTAAATTATTCATTAATAACATTTCATTTATGAAACACCCAATATTCCCAACTTCACCATAAACTGTAGTCATAATATGCTATAAGAAAAAAGGGGTTTCACTTCAGTTTTGTCGTCATTTTTGAAAACCATGACTAAAGTTTTTTTTGCAAACCATTTTGTGGCGGTTTTTTAGCGGGAGTTCTAAAAACTTGTGATAAAAGTGTTTTTTTTGTATATGTTTTTGTGATTTTAGTAAAACAACGATAATTATGATGTTTTTTTTAAAAAGTAAGATTACTTTAACCGGTGGTACATTAAAACAATCGTGAAATTAATATAGAAAATATTAAATATTATACTTTTAATTATAATTTATTATTGAAAATTACGATATATTATTTATATTCATTTATATTTTAATATATTGAATTTCAATTAATTATAATGTTTTATTTATTAATTATATATAATTATTAGTTAATTGGTATCTGGAATATAAATTAATTCTTGTGTATGTTGAAAATCATAATTTACCGTCAAATGACTAGAACTTTTGATTCGAGTATCCGTTTTAGATTCACAACTACTCAACTAAAATCATATGAAGTGAAGTACAATCAAATTAGATACTAATTACGTATTTAAAAATAAAATAAAATTTATTATAGTTTTATGAAAAGTTAAAAATCGAACATCTTCTTAAAATGATCATAACATTTGATCCAATATTTCGTTTGGGCTCTACCACATATCAAATAGATTCATGTGTTGAGCTGTACATTATGATGACTTAGTGAGACCTTGGTAATTTTTTCGACATCAAAAGAGGCTTGGAAGGCCTCCAAACTGAGATTTTTACTCAGATATCATGATTTTTTAATATTTTATGAGATTTTATCTTCATTTAAGGGTGTATACCTTTTATTTGTAGATCATATATGATTTTATTCAATTTACATACATTAAAATTGATTTGATGGTGTTACAGTTATTGTGGGATTCCCTCTTTTGGTGATTTATTATATATTTATATATATATATATATATATTTGATTGTAAGTTTATAGATTTGTGTATATTTATTTATTATTTTTGTACTCTTATCATTATTATTTTAATGTTTATTTATTTATTATTTTTTTATAACTTGGTTATTATTTTAGATATCAATTTATTTTTATCTATTATCTATTTATTTATTATTTATCAATTTAATATTTATTCTTTACTTATTTATTACTCATTTATTATTTATTAGTTATATATTATTTATTATCTTTTATTATTTTTTATTATTGTTTATTTTTTATTATTCATATTTTTGGATTATTTATTCATTATTATATATTGTTTATTTATCTATCTATCACATATTAAATATTTATTTAATGTTTTCTTATTATTTATTATTTATTATCCATTTTTCATTTATTTTTTATTATTTATTATTTATTTATTCATTATTTAATATTTATGATTTACTTATTACATATTTATTATTTATTTAATATTTATGTTTTTATTATTTATTAAGAATTTATTGTCTATATTTTTATTATTTATTTATAATATTTTTATAAAATTTAATTAATTATTAACTAATTATTTGATATTTGTTATTTATTTTTTTACTTATTAATTATTAATTATAATTTGTTATTTTATATTACTGTTTAATATGTATTTTATTATTAGTTTTTTATTATTTATTATTTATATAATATTTAATTATTTTTTATTTACTACGTATTAATTAATTACTTACTTTTTATTAAATATAGATTGATTTATTATTTTTATTATTTATTATTATAAATTATTATTTATTTAATTATTATTATTATTTATTATTATATAATTTTTATTATTATTTATTTATTTATTATTTAATATTTATTTATAATTAAATATTTATTTATTACTTATTTACTTATTATTTATTAATTTTTTATTTTTTACGTATTTATTATTTATTTACTTTTTATTTATTTATTATATGTCTATTATATGTCTTTTATTACTTTATTATTTATTTAATAATTATTTACTATATATTGATCGTTTATTATTCTTTAATATCATTATTTTTCTTATCAGTACATAAATAAGTATATTAAATACTATTTTGTCCCCACATGAAGAGTATTATGGAGTGGTAAAGTCTTCAAAAAATATCCAAGATGTAAGGGGTTCAAATCTCTTCCAGTGCATATATAAGACATATTTACCCTATATTTACTCATGGCATATATATCATACATGGTAGGATACGTAAGTAAAAAATACATAATAATAATAAATACAAATTAATAAAAAATAAAAAATAAAAAATAATGTATAATAATGAAAAATAAATAATAAATTATAAATAATATGTAATAAGTAATAAATAATAAGTAATTAGTAATAAGTAAATAATAATAATCAATATTCAATATTCATTAATAAAAATTAATATTTTTATTAAATACGTAAGTAAATCATAAAAATAATTAATAATTAACAATTAATAATTGATTTATTAAACTGTAGAACATTGATTGTACCCTATCAGAGAAAAAATAAATACTAAATTATAAATAATATATAATAAATTTAAAATTTAAAATTTTAAATAATATATATTAAATAATCAGTAATAAGTAGTAAATAATAAATAATAAGTAATAAGTAATAAATAATAGTCAACATGCTTTGTACCGTATCATATAATTTTCTCAAACAGTAGAAGTATGTTCAAGAATATCATCCAGACATGTCAAGGTTCTCATCATAGCAAAGAACTATTATGCATTTTTAATGTGGTACAAAATCTATGATATTATTTCAATAAAGTCATAAATAGATATGAATGGTATGTAATAGTGTATTTAAATTAATATTCCCTTCATTGAATATACTTGTAATCCAAAGTCCAAACATTTGGTTCTATAAAAAACTCCAACATCAACTTTTAAAGAGAACTACATAGATGGTTAGGCATAGAAAACATTGTTTCATATTGATTTTGGTAAATTCTAGGGGTGACATGTTCAACGAACCAAAACCTATAGTGGTTATGGTTTGGAGTTTACATTTGGATTCAACTGACATGGATATTTGTAGTGAGATCTGGATACCTAGGTGTGGGTATCATTCGACAAGGATCAGGTAAAGTTACTATGTTTGGAAATTAATAACTATGATTTTCAGTGTATGTAATATAATGGTGACTATCTTGGGATAATGATGGTACTCTAGGTATAATATCATTTACTATATAACAGATTGAGCCTTAATGGGATGTAATGAGTCTCAAGAATGGTATTGAATATTAGGACCAATGTAATATGTTTTATAAAAGATCTAGAGGAACTAAAATAATTAAATAGTCTAATATAAACTCATAACATTTTTTTGCCTCTGAGGCGGCACGTTTATAGGATTGTGAAAAAATTCAAAGAATGGTCTGACGGGTTACGATCATTCGTCTGTTATTAGATAGACTTCTACATCTTCATCTTTGTTTCTAACCAATCTATGTTTTTATTATTTAAGGGGTATTGGATTGGCCCTTATTTCCCTTGGAAGTTTATCCCTTCTGTGTTATGAAGGTTGTTATATAGTCAAATGGTCTCGGTAGGTGATTGTATGGGGTTAAGTATTTGTGAAATTAGTCCTATTATGATATGCCTTCCACGAATGGTTTCTAGCGTGTTTATTTGTAGATCCTGAAACCCCCCCCCCCCAACGACCCCAGTATCCATGATTCATGGAACTTCATTCCAAGGGAAGGCGCTTGTAGGATGACGATTTGGCCAATAACACTTAAGGACTTCATTGGTCGAGAGGATGGGAGGTGGGCCTCATCACACCATTTTGGGGTAATTATTTACTATTATGGGACTCTATAATATATTTAATTCGTGTTCATATGTTTGTGATTCCTTGGTTCATTCTCAAAGAGTGTATCCATAGGCTACCCCTAGTTTGTAGGATCATCAGGGACATACATGGATTTGATGCTACAGAGGCAATGCTGACTTAACCCATGAAATGCGGTGCTCTAGAGTTTATCTTCATCTAGGAGGGACATATGATGGCATGATGTTGGAATTTGACCCATGATATGGGCTTCTAATGTATATTTGGGATAGGAATCAAATCCCATGTAGTACGGTAGGGGTTTTCGATTATGCCTGGAAGCTTCCCATTGGGGGGGATGGTAGGGTGAACCCTTTCGAAAGGTCACCCTTTTCAGCTATGTCTTTAAAGGAGTCATCCTATGTATCATGGTTTGAACATGAATCAATGTTTTTGTAGATCAGAATGGTTTTTTTGTGTGTATGTTGTAATCCTCAAATATATATAATCCAATGTGAGTCATACTCGGTGTGAGGAAAAAGGGGATGTGAGAGATTCAACCAACCACGAAACATCGCTCCACTTATGGAAGTGGGAGGGCCTACGGCAGAAGAAGTCATGGAGATGGTGAATGAGTGCGTGGAGAAATGAACCCTTCAATGTGGGAAGACATTGGGGATCATGCGGCTTGGCTCCCAGATGAATCAGGACTTACCTTAGTGTGAGTGCCCCATAATTCATTCTCGGAAAGGGGAGGAATGTATCCTCTCATCAAAAGGAGAAGTGTATTTGACTCCTTCGACCGATCACTATTCCTCATTGAATGGAAAAGAAATTGATCACCCTTAATCCCTAGAATGGAGTGGTCCATGTTATCATCCCTTGGTTGGACTCCAATTTACCATGGGAATGTAGACTTATAAACATCCTTGGAGTACAAACTTTTGTGGGTAAAGCCTTCGGGACTCCACTTACCATGGGTATGTAGACTTAGAGGGGTGCACTGATGCCCCTTGTGATCTGATCATATGATTTTATTATCTTTGGAGAAAGCATTGGCCTGATGCTAGTGGACTTGTTTGCAGAGGAGCTGTAGTGAAATATAAAACAATGGAGGGGTGAGATTGCAGCTAGAGGGAAAGACACCCAAAGACACTCCATTCCACATACTGTTTTCTCATGAGTGAGGGGGGGGATTCACATACCATAGTGGTATGCATGTAGAGAGGCCATCTTCATAGAGAAGCAGTATGCTATAATGGGTATGTACCACTGTATACCAAAGTGGTACATAGTCCTAGATGTGGTCCTTCATGCAGCTTCGGGTTCCATCAGCGTACTAAGGCAGTACGAGATGTGGGATTAGATCTGCATACCGGTATAATATGCAGAGCATCATATTGAAGGAGGGTTCTAGAACATGTCGTTCATTGAGAGTTTATCCTTGAGGAATTTTTGGTTCACTATGACACTAATTAGGTTCACGATTTACCCATGATTATTAAGTTCTTTCTTTTTATGGTTTGTGGCTAGTTATACATATGGAAACATGCTCCTCAGTTTGGACTTCATTGATGATTCAAAACCGATGTTGGAATACTTTCCTAATTATTTTTTCCAACCTATAGGGTCTCCTCTGTGCTTTCATTGACTGTCCCCTACCTCTTCTTCTTGTGCTCCTTTTATAGAGTGATGGGAAATATCATATCTATGGGCATGTAGAACCATTTGTCAAATAACATGAAGATATATCTCAATTCGCAGAAGAATCGGTCAACCTTGGTTCGCAGAGGTTGCAGTTCACGAGTCATGGTTCACAGAACACTGATGATTTTCTTCATTCGTGAAAAGCAGTGTTTTCTGGATGATATGTGCATGGACATCGTGCACTTAATTTTGATAACAATGTGGTATGTGGCTTCCTAGGTTCACTGGTCATCACTCCATAGGCTACATACTCATAGGTCCTTCAATGTATTGGTAGTTCTCGATTCATGCATTCTATGAACCCTTCCCGATGGTGGTACGTTGGTCACATTATTCTCTTGTGTAATTATTTTTCATCATGTTTTATCCCTAGTTTTCAATTCAATTTGCATCCATTTTATTTTCTAGACCTGTAGGAATACATTATTCCTTCTATAGTGTTCTTTTGGGTGTATTTACATCCCTTTGTGTTATTTTCAGGACCCTACAAATCCCCCCCATATGAATGGGGTCCATTTAAGAATGAAGATGATACTATTCCGATATAAAATCAGTACAAAACAAAAGTTTTTTGTGGTAGAATAAATAGGTTGGGTAGGAGGGTGCCGCACTTATTTATTGGGTACTGGGTCACATGGATTTTACCATTTCTTGCAGAGAAAAGTGCTCGTGACCCCCTTTTATTTCTCTACATTTGTATACTGTCTCCATTGGAAAATCTATATTCATGACCCACAATGTACATGTCATGAACCAAACTCTTCACAATTACTTCTACCTATGAACCAAATTTTGGGTTTCGCGAACAATATAGTGG
The DNA here is from genome assembly GCA_963277665.1 of Viscum album. Classification (NCBI taxonomy): domain Eukaryota; kingdom Viridiplantae; phylum Streptophyta; class Magnoliopsida; order Santalales; family Viscaceae; genus Viscum; species Viscum album. The sequence continues at coordinate 79,797,069 of OY728139.1, forward strand.
AATTTAAAACTAAAGTCCAGACATCTGTTTCGGAGAATACTATGTGATCTATATGTTCCACACACCAAACATGAACCAGAAAACTGAACTATAAGACTTATTAATCCGAAGATAAACTTTTAATCAACAAGTTTGAATATTAGCATGGTGAGGCCTCATTTTTTGGTCATTTCTTCCACGAACCCTTCTGATTGTTATCCAAAACTCCACAGGCCAGTGACTCATGGGTCTTTTAAATATCATGGGTATATGCAGTATAGCTTCATTTTACCACTATAGTATATGGGAAATTGATTATGCATATCATGAAGTTAGATTAAAATGGCTTCCACATACCATTTCTAGAAGCATTATGCAGATCCCCATGTAGACCACGTTTTAAGCCCTTCGGCCATTTTTTGTGGCCTTTATCCTATAATTTTCTCATTTGACTATCATTTTGTTGGATTTTGGATCTTTCAGTGCAGGCTGTAATGGTATTTCCAAATGTTTTGATGAAATTGACCAACATGAGGGAATCCAAGGTTAAGTGAACTATGGCCCATATTTGATCCAACATTGTTCCTCAGAACAGCTTCTTAAAATGTCTCCACATGCCAGATCCTCTAACTTACCCATTTTATATGCATTATTCACTTTATGGATTTGGTCCTCTTGATGACATTCCTTTTCAATTGGATGACCCGAATAGTCCATTCACATTTCTGGAAGCACCCCATGGTCCTGTCTGTGCAGGTATTTCCTCAACAGGAGTATTCATAGCAAATCTGATTCATAAGAATGTGTCCTTATTAAAAGGATTGGAGTGGACATAGGGAAATTGTAGGTTTCAACACAAATCCTTGATACTAGTCACCCAGAAATAGACATCCATTATCATAATTTCATGAGAAAATCCTATGTGTGGGTAGAGAACCAAATGGGACCTACAAGACCGAGGACGCTTCTACGATTAATGGGCATGGGAATTCTGGTGTCACCAAACCTGTGCAGTGTCCCACAATCAGTTAGAGGCAATGAAATTATACCATGAAGCTTGGGTCTCCCAATTTGCGGCATTCTCTCTGGGAAAAATCCTACCAAATATGGGGAGCCACAAGTGTTCTAGCACTAACCCATTCAGTATTTTTCATAGAATGGTGGGAATCAGATTATGGTAAATCCACTAGTTCAGATGACTCCCCATCCTTGGAGATATATATGATGAATTTCTTCCAGCAGCTACCACTTGGGATGATACCAACCATTTTTCCTTATTGACATGGATCTTATTGGTCATGGATGATGGATTACTTGATCTCCCTCTCCATGATATCCCTCTTATACCATTTTAGGATTTCATAGGGTCATTTATACAGGGGAATTGGACTATGTTGAGATCCTTCCATATTCAAACAAATTCAACTCATCAGTGTCAAAAAATTCCAGGGCCATATTGTGCCACCCTCGAAGTCAGATAATATACCACCTGGGGATACGATATTTGACTAGACATGTAACTCAATCATATATTAGTGGGATTAATTTTTATTTTCCTGGGTGTATGGATCTTCACATCCCTTTATGTATATACCCGGGTTAGGTCATGCACTTAGAGGATGGGAGTTGTGTGGGTAGAGGGTTGATAAGTAAATATATCTATTCCCACACTTTCTAAACAATATGAGTTTCGTGGCAGAATACAAGAAGATAAACATCCTAATCAACTCAGTGGATGGTATTAATTTATGTATGTGTGGATAGAATAACACTTTCCTTGATATTAATATCGGCACACTATGAGGGTTCCTCATTCCGACTTTCAACTTTCCCTTCTTAACATCGTTGTTTTTCGTCCTATGACTTTAAATGACAGCGATGTAGTCAGGCTTCTAAATGATGCTTATTTCTTCTCCTTCACTAATCACCCTACCCACGTTGGGTCATTATGGGGGGACAAGGGTGGTTTTTCAGAGGAATTTTCATACATTATCAGTCTTTGTGACGGGATGCTCAGTGCTCTCATAGATCGAGTTTTCATCTGCGCGCCATATATCCCTTACCGGTTCACCAGGAAATTTGGGTTCCGTCAACATACTACTCTTATTCCTACCATTTAGTTTAGGGGAGAATATCATCCAATAATTCATAAAACGTTATGGCTTTTGATGATTTGGGATGGTTCCTCTATGGTGGTTATCATCCCTAATACAACGAGATCGACTTTTCTATCAGTGGAATATGCTCAGTTGTGGGTCGACTATTACTCTGACTCGGTGCGAAGATGTCCAATTCGACAGGTCCAAACCCATTTAACCAATTTATCCCTATCTGTACTGAAACAAACACACCAAATAATCCTTCTCTTATGGTGAGTGTGATGGTTGTGCCTTCTATTCCTGTCCTTGTGGTGAGAAGACATTAGATCCGCCATCAGATGTGTCGGTCAGTGGCTTAATCTGTGTGGACAATCTTGGTGTGGGTGATTCAGACTACTCCCTTCCTATTAATACTTATCACATCCCTATTGAGGTCGGACCCAGAAATGTTTCACTGGATACCCTAGGTGTTTCGGCTAGTATCCTACATTTGGCTCTAACGGCCGAACCATCTGAGCGTAATGAGATCCCCCCATCTTGGGTAACCTATCTTAGGTCCCTTCACACTCCCATAATGACCCTTCCTCACCATAGGCCTGTTACGGCGGGGGAGGAACAATTCCATGGTGGTGTACGGATGCATCAGGCAATGAAAAAATAAGAATGGTGTTAGTTATGCATCATTTCCATGAAACACCTCTCTCTAGCTTTACTAATGAGGGTGACCACTTCCTGTGGTTGTTTACCAATTTGGGTTCTCATGGGTTTGATTGCCGGAATCTACACATTATTATGTACTGGATTGTCATATCCTGAGACGAGCTTTCATATTTTGAGGATAAAATTTTCCAATTCAATTCTTCTCATCATTAGATAATGACCTTCTGATATTTTTCAGAGGAACTCGATCACCTGACTGCATAAGAGGCAAAGGCTCATGATTTGATGATTTCCCAAAAGGAGGATCTTCATGAATGAGAGGCTCACATTGCTAGTATGAGGCCTCAACTAGCATCTTGAGGTGCCAATTATGAAGCTATACACAAGGAAGGGTGGGACCATAATGTCATTATGGATCATGTGCGCCCAACAATTAGAGCTGAAATTGATGAGAGAGATTCTTTAGAGAAAACTCTTGATGGCCCATGGTAGTTGCATTCCATTTTTCTAGAAAGGGCGATCTGATCCTTAATATAACATTCCCATATCATGATGTACTTATTTTATATTCACACTATGGAGAGACTTCAAACTGGGGATGTTCCTCCATTTTATTCAATGAACATAATTGAACTAGTTTTACTTTACAAACCTGATCTTTTCATTTTAATGTTAGTTCAATTATTCATAATAAACCATATATACATTATTTTGATAAAGTATTAATTTTAATCCATCATTCGAAACCATTAAATTCAAATAATATAATTATGCTCCAATTTGATCTTGAGCCATGGGACTCAGTGAGCAGAGTTCGACTATTGTTGCGGTTTCATTGAAAACTTTTGATATTTTGTGTCTTTTTCATTTTTACCCTAATTTTTTCCAAATCTTATATAATAAGGGCATAGTGGGTATAACATGAATTTTTCCTTGTCTCCCTGTTGCAGGTTTTTGACATAACAAGAATTATGTATCTTGGTAGTATTTTATAACTAAATATTTTAGTAGTAACCATAAACATTATAGGTTTAACAAGATGGTACTCAAATTTTATCCTAGGGTGCACTTTTCAGGTCTTTACTATGGCGAGTATTATATATTTTTCATTGGAGGTTTATTTACTTTCTAATCAGAATTATTACAGATGTTCTAGGTTGAACATCTTTGACCAAAACATGACAGAGCAGGGGCCCTAATGTGGGATTCAACATCCAAGAATTTCATAAAAATTGCAAACATGAATGAGGGATTTTTCTTGACCATGACTTTGTCAGTTTTTGATTCATATGAGGCTTGAGAGCCATGTTCGGGGTATGAAGCTTGGATAGGACTCTCCAAAAGAAGAATTTTACTTTGGTTGAAGTTTGTTTAATAAGAAACATATGAAGAGCCACCGAGGAATGATGTGCATTGTCAAACAAAGGTGCCCGCTGGACACTGGCCTTCCATATCTAATGTCCTGGTGGGAATTTCTAACACTTCGAGTTGGTTTTGAGGATGGGTTTCATAGTGGGTTTTCTATATAAGTAATGATGTCCAAAAGTATTAGGGTAATTTTTATTGGCTTTTAACTGGAAACCACCCACACATGAATTTTTCTTATATAAGGGAGGGCTGCCGAATGGTACAGTTTACTGTCATACTACCATGAAACATAACACCCATTATGGGAGATCATTTCTCTCTATCTAAATGAGAGTAAATTATTGATCAGTTCAATTAGAAATTCCATCATGTACCGGGATTTGAAAGGGGAGGATATGTAAGCAGTTATCCATGGGGTTTCAAAATCCAAGGAGTTAGATCGGAAATAAATTCCATATGGGAGTACAAAAACTAGAATGAAATCTCTTGGGGATGAATTTTACATTGGTTTATGGCCATTTTGTAGAGCCACCAGTGCATAGTCAAAAAAAGGTATTCGCGTGACACTAGCCTTCCATCTCTGATGGCTATGAAGGATTATGGAGATTGGGACCTTTCTGAACATGTCATATGGCTTCTCTAATGGGGTGAACCTAAAAATGAAAGTGGAATTTCATTGGCTGAACATTATCAGGAATCCCGAAAATAAGTGGGGGAATTTTTTTCATACACGTATCAACTTCCACATATGAATCTGGTATCATTATTTTAAATAAGCCTCAAGAGATACCAGAGGTGAATCAGGCTAGGATGATCTGATATATCCAAGATGTGGGTAGGATAGAGAATATAAACCAAGATTCATAGGGTTCTTGAATCAGGTGGGATGTCATGATGATTGGAAGCCTTAAGAAATACTGAGGTAGAAGATAACTATCATGAGGATGAATTTTCCTTTGGATGATGGTTTTTTTATATGTGACATATGTCGATCCACTGGGGCATGATGTGTATAGTCCAAAAAAGGTGTACATATGACACTATCCTTCCATCTCTGATATCCATGGAAGATTATAGAGATTCAACATTACTCAAAGCATAGAGTTTGATATATGAGACTAGTGTATCCGAATACATTAGAAAATTTCAGGCTGTGATTCACTCATGGGATTATGTAATCCCTTATATATATCTGACTCATACATAGGGTGAGGAACTCATCCCGTCATTGGAGTACTAATTATTTTAACATTGTAATGGTAGGACCCAAGGTTCTTTATGGGGATGTAAATTGTAACGTGCCTTTTAGGATCATGCTATTAGGACTAATACTCCTGGATAGATACACCATAATGTTATGGAGGATCCTCTGTTGAGGTACCAAATCTCACTTGAACTATGATCAATGTGAAAAAAGGTATTATGAGGATTCCAGATCAGCACTTAAGAATAGAATAATCATTAGAAGGGAGCATTTTATACTTATAGAAATGTTATGACTTTTAATATCATGGAGAAATTTAAAATTACACTCAATTTATCAACATTTGGTGTGGAGTGAGGGTAATCCCTACGTGAATGAAGGGTAATAAAAACACTCTTAATTATCTATATAGAGAGGTCATGTCTGAGGATTCCCTTATTTGATTTAATTTGTTTGAAGATAAAGGGGACATTTCAATATTTCTGTGGCTAGTTATAGATCATAGAGTTCAAGTCAATAACATATCATCTCATGGGGAAACCTAGTTACACTGGATTTCAAATGAACATTACATGCAGAGGTTTGTCCCCCATGTGGGATGAGAAGGAATTTCGTTTGAGGAGGCCCAACCCAGGTTAGAATCTAATAATTTCTATTTTGTGGTGTAATTTCATGTAATCGAGACTCTTCAAGATTTTTATTTTTGTGTCGTGCGGTAACGATGTTACATTGTAAAGTTTAAAGTAATGTAGTGAGGAAATTATGTTGTTCAATTTAGAGTCATGTGGCGAAGAAAGATTCAACACAATATATCATCATGTGAGGTGGTTGTTTGGTAATCCCGATGTGAAAGAAGGGAAATACGACCACAATTAAGAAGCCCTATAGATATGACTTGTTCAAGGATTTTATGCTTTGATTTAATTTGTTCGCAGTGAAAGGGGATATTTCAATATTTTCTATGGCTGGGTCTAGATCGTAGAGTTTGGTTCCACCACACATCTTCTCAGGGGTAAACTGAGTTATGAAGGATTCCTAATAAAAATTACTTGCGGGGGTATTTTCCTCACATGGTAAGGTAATTCATTTCATATGAGGAGGCCAATCCCTGATAAGAATCTTTGTGTTGTCATTGAGTGGTGTATATTAATGTCGTATACCCAGGACACATCTAGCATTGCAGTTTAGCGTCCTACAGTAAGGAAGTTTGGTTTTGCAGTGAAGATTCATGTAGTGAGAACATTATGTTGTGTAGTTTAGAGTCATGAAGCATGGATAATATTCTATGCAGTTTGGATTCATGAATTGAGGTTATAATGATGTTCATTTTAGATTCATGCACTAAAGACATTATTTTTTGCAGTTTAGAATCATTTGTCGATGAAATTATGTTGTGGATTTTAGAGTCATGCAGCGAATGAGTATTTTTCACCAAATCCATTAATAAAATTGAGTTAATCATGGTCGGGATATTCTAAAATTCCATAGACATTAGTGATGATAGAAGTTCTAAACCATAGTCCTAGGGGGGCATGTATCAGGAGGAATTTCATGGGGCTTGGAAACTATTTGGTGTACTGAGGTAGGAGAAGACTCTTTTAAGGATGGATTTTCATTTTTTTGATGGCCATTTTTCATATGACATATGCAGAGCCACCAGATAATTATTTTCATAGTCAAACAAAGATGTCCGCAAGACACTAGCCTTCCATCTCTAGTGGCCATGAATGTTTATGGGGATCCAATATTTCCACAAAATTAGATTTTGATAAATGAGAAAAATCTGTCTATGAACATAAGGAATATCCAGATTGTGATCAGCCATGAACTACTAAAGATTATATATAATTCTGACTCATATGTTGGGGGAAGCATGATCTTTTGACTCCTTGTGAGTGTCGGAATTCAAACATGGAATTTCGGTCGTCTCTTTTAATTTGTTGTGATGCATATTGGGGTCATATGTGTGATATTGTAACTTTGAAAATAAGGCTGCACATGACTCTTGAGGAACCTTGCAGCTTAGCATCGTATAGTTAAGACCATTCATGGGTTCCCCTGTACAAGTCTAACCTATGCTCGGTGGAGGGGGATTTGTTTTTTTGGTGGATGGACTAGGATAAAAGATTTGGGTGACATTATGTATCCCACTAATGAATGGGAATCAAGCCGTATGTAGTTTTGAATGTTCCCTACAAAGATCTGGTCGATGTGTAGGAACATTAGAGGGATTTTTTTTTAATTTTTGGCTAGCCCTAGATATTAATCCAGGTGTCACTATGTATCCTACAATGGAAGGAATCAAGGCATACATTTTTCTAAATGTTCGATGTACCGATTAGACTCGAACATAAGAGTTAGGGAATTTTGGTTTCCTCTGCTATGAATGTTGGGTATATCATATTTCTCTATAATTTTTTTCATGTAATGGAATCCTTACCACAAATCCTATGCTCATATGAGATATACTCAATGTGAGAAACATGGAGTGATAAGGATTTACTTCATAATATAATGAGATAGAGGAAACAATAGATGCATTTTTTCAAGTGGGGGATTGGACAAGATTGAGGGTTGAGGAACCGTGTGTATCCCACTGCTGAATGGGAATCAGGCCATACATAGTTCTTTGGAGAAAGTGAATTTTTTCATCATGCCATTGGGGTGGTTTATTATATGCAATTTAAGTTCATGCAGCTAGGATGATATGTTGTGCAGTTTATATTCATCAAAGAGGACATTGGACTCAGATATTAATGACGTGTCACAAGGAATAACACTATACAGTTTAACATCATGTGGTTCAGATGATAACACATAGTTTAGGGCAGTGATTTTGGTCCATATACTTTGCCATCAAGTGAAGTACTTCGTTAAAAACCTTGCATTGGTGGGAGCCATCATGAGCTACCCATCCATTGTAATCAAGGCATAAACACCATTAGAATAGAACCTATGTATGAAATATGGTCCCTTCCACTTTGAATAATGATTTGTGGGTGTCTTCTTGGTAACATTGGGGTTCTAAGGACCCACACCATCTCCCCTTCGAGGAAAGACCAAAGGTGAACTATTTTTTTTAAGGCTCATGCAGTTCTATTTTGGTAGACATCCAAATGGTGCAATGTGTGCAGCCTTTTCACATCCATCTACTCCAACTCATCAAACAATTTCTGGGATTCTTCATCTATGTACAGTTGATCACAAATGTCCACACATTATGATGGAACTTGAATTTCAATGGGCAAAACCGCCTCTTCCCCATATACTAGTGACTACAGGGTTGACTGGGTGGTAGTGTGGGTTGTGGTCTGGTAAGCCCATAAGGAATGAAGGTGCTTGTATGGCCATGGTTTCAAATATTTATCTACCATCTTCTGGAGTATTTTAGATAGAGTTTGGTGAAAGACTCTATCTTACCATTGGCTGTTTCATGGAAGTGGGATGAATGGATGGCTTTGATTCCATACTCGAGGTATAACTTGTCCAAATTAGCAGAGAAAAAGTTGGTTCCACTATCTTTCAGTATTGTATGAGGGACCCCAAATATAGTAATGATGTTTTCCTTCACAAAGCTAATGATTTTTTTCCTCGACCTCTATAGTGGAATGGCTTTGGCCCATTTGGAGAAGATATCAGTTTCTATGAGAATGAACTAGAATTTTCTGGCTGTGGTGGGATGATATGGTCCACCCACATCCATGCGCAATATGGAAAATGGACAGGGGTACCTTGATATTTGATGTATCTCTAGGGGTCAGTGGATAAAATTGTCACCAACATGGCAGTAATGGAACTTCTTGGTGAATGAGGCACAATCCTGTATCATGGTGGGCCAATAGTATCCAAGCGTTGAAATTTTATGGGAGAGTATGATAGCTGATTAGTGTTCTCTACAAGCTCTGACATGCAATTATTTCATAGTGGAAGCAGTATCTTCTTCATCGATGCACCTGTGAAGGGCTCTGTCAAGGCCTCATTTATAGAGAACCTTTTCTTGGTTTGCGCAATTATATAAACTACCCACCTCCAGATCAGTTCTCTTCCCACCCTATCGGGTTGTATTATCCCCTTCTTGGGGTAAATTTCAATGGGATATATCCAATTAGTGGTGTGAGCATAATGATTAGAAAAACTGCTAATCACATCGATTTTCTTATTATATTTCTGAAGTAATGGAAAGACCATCTGACAGTGGAAAATGCTTATGATGGTTTCATCCTGGTCTAGATCATCCCTTGTTGTAGCTGCATTTTCCAATGCATCGGCTTAAGAATTCTTTGATAGAGGGACATAGGTCAGCGTCAATTTTGTTGGAAATTCTACCATCGGTTATCTATCATGGTTTATCCAAGGTACCAATACTTCTTTATTCATGGAATAGTCACCATTGAATTTCCTGATGGCTAGCTCTAAGCCACCATTTATCTTTAGGTGTTCGGCTCATGCATGAAGTGCTGACTCTAGGCCTGCAATGAGGGCCTGGTATTAGGACAAATTATTTGTGCATCCCTCTGAAAGCATGAAGGTGTAAGGTAGGACTACCTTGTTAGGGGATATCAGTATAACAACCAGCCCTACTTTTTTTATCTTGGGATCCTATTTTCTTTTCCGTGTTGGGTTTCTAGAAGCACCATCAAAGTACATTTAATATGCCTCAGGGCCTTCTTGGATAGAGAACACTTATTCATCCCAAATGTCAACATCCTTCAAAGTAGATTCTTCATAGCGGTACTCTTCAAATAAATAAGCTAATGTATGGCCTTTGATGGATTTCTAGGGCTAGTATCATATGCCAAACATTTTTTGCATGATTTCCCACTATGATAGGCATCCAGTTAGTATGGGACGGTTGAGGATATAATTGACCATATTGCAAAGGGAAACCAGATGGACCTCATTTTCCTCTAGATAATGCCAAAATTTATGAACCATGATGATTAGGTATAGACAGTTTCTCTCGATTCTAGAATATCTAGTCTCAGAATAGATCATTGATTGTTGAGGTAATAGAGAATGTTCTCACTATTGGCATAATTATTCTGCAAAGGAAAATTCATAACGAATGTTCCAAGGCTGTTACATACAAAATTAGTGGTCTGCCATAAATTTAAGACATCAACACTAGTGTTCATAAGAGATATATTTTTATCTTGTCGAATACTTCTTGGCAATAATTATCCCACCCATATGTATCCCCTTTATTCATAAACCTATTGAAAGGTAATCATTTACCCTCAATGTTAGATATCAAGTGTCAAATGTATGCCAGGTACCCTTAGAGATCCCTCAAAACTGTGTGGTTGTGAGGTGGAGACATGTCAAGGATGGATTTTGTCTTCTCATGGTCAACTTTGATGTCGTGATAGCATACGACAAAGTCGAGGAATTTTCTAGTGGTAACGCTGAAAGCACACAGTAGTGGATTCTTCATTAAACAATGCTATCGTTGTTTGTTGAAGATAGTTTTGAGATCTATGAGGTGGTTGGATCACTGTTGTGATTTAACCACTATATCATTGATGTTGCACTCAATGAATTTTCCCATGAAGGGTAGGAAAATGAGATGAATGGAATGCCAATATATAGTTCCATCATTTTCCAAATCAAAGCGCATAACCTTATAACAAAACACTCCCTGGGGGCCCTGAAAGTAGTAGTTTATTCATCTCCTCAAGTAATTCAGATCTGGTTGTTTCCATAATAACCATCCATGAAAGAGAGGGCATCATATCTGGCGGTCACATCAATTAACAATTCTGTGATCGGGATCGAGAAATCTTCTTTTAGGCAGTGCCGATTGAGGACCCCAAAGTCAATTCAGACTCTAATCTGTCCATTATTCTTTTTGAGAGGAACTATGTTTTCCTTGCATATCAAATATTGGGCATCCTGAATAAAGTTGTCTTGGATTTTCTGGTCATCATTAGCCTCTATTTTGGTAGCATGCATCAGGTGGGTCATTGTGACTTTCTACCTATATCCACAATGGTCTTTTAGTAGACCTAGATGATGAGGGGAGAACTCAGGATCAAGGCCTGGCACTTCTATGTAGTTCAAAGAAAACACGTATTGACTCTTCTTTGAGAAGGAGGTATATGAATCTTGATCCTCGAAAGGTATCACCACACAAATCAAAGTGGGATGTGGGTCGTCTTCGGTTCCTATGTTTATCTCCCTAAGTTAATTGATTATGGTATGGACATGTTCTTCAAGTGAAAGTGGGGAATCATTGAGGTCTTCTTATTGCTCTTCCTTGTCATCCAATTCATCAACTTGTTCCTCCTTTAGTGAAGAGAGGATTCACAAGAGGAACTCTTAGGTGCTGGGAGAGAAATCATCTATTGACTTAGTGAGTCAGACAAGAAAATGTCTGGGGTCCCAAGGATCGCCCAAGATCATCTTTATTTTTGTCTTTCTCTGATATCATAGGATCCATCATGCGCTTCATCATCTTTTAACTTGGTGTCCATAACATAATTCATACAAATAACGTATTTTGTATCTGATCGTGAACTTATTCATTCAACTAGGTTGATGGGTAATACATAATCTTCCCCAAGATGTTGGAGGGGATCAGTGGGATCCATTTCCAATACATTTGGAGCGGTGATCCAATCAATGTTGTCATCCAAAGGCTACTTTTATTTGGTTTATAAAACCCTACATAAATGTAATGAAACTCACATAATTCCAATGGGGATTTATTAGTGTGAAATGTACCATATTTCTCATTAGCAACAATATTTGTTGCACTGATGGAATGATGATGGATTCACAGCATGCTGGAGCATCCAAATCCTCCCTAACAAGACGTTGAAGATCATACATTTCTGCACTACCCAAAACATTGATTTAGACATGAGGTATCCAAGGAAAGTTTTAATCTTGATATGTCCCAATATCTTCTTCTCTCTTTTTCCACATACTTATAGAGTTTTGGTGATGGGTGTTAGCATTTCCTCGTCATATCCTAACCGATGATGTGTTCCCAGAGGGAGGAGGTTGACTCCAGAGTTGTTGTTGATAAAAAATATTTAACATGAATACCGTTTATCTTTTCAAACACATATAAGGGTTTTATGTGACATTACATGATGGAATCTTATTCCATATCTGTGAAAGATATGACAGCATGGCATTCATTGAGATTGGTGTCTATCTAATAGATTTCAGCCACTACTAATTCAGCCTCGAACTTCTGGGGACATAGTAAGGCTCGGATGAGTGCCTCCCTAACGTCTTCAGACAAACTCAAGGCATCCAGGATCAATATATTTTCTGGTATTGAGGCTAGATACTTCATAATATTATATTTCTGCTCTAAAGTTTATCACCATCAGGCTTGAGGATTCTCATTAATTGCCACTTTATGGCTTCGTCTTTGGAAGTAGATTGAGCGGCCTATGTGAAAGGATCAATTAGCACTACTGTACTTTCTGAGATCATATGAATTGGTCCTCATGTATGCCTTAGGATATTGGAAATATGTTCTTCCTTTGACGGATACAACAATCTGACCAGTAATAAATATCTTCTACCGGGGAAAGAAAAACACTCTAGTTCTTGTTGTGTCTATTGGAGGGTTCCTCTGCAAGTTTCTACAATATTAATGCTCTTAACTAAGTTGTGGCTATGAATTTGGCTCCTTCCACGATCATGCCTTCCCGAAATCCCTCGACCTCTGCAGCCTCTTCCTATGGCTCTCTAGTTAGACATGGGGAATTCAGTTTTGTGGCCACAGTATCTTTCAGAGAAGGGGTTAATCAACTGAATTATGTTAATGGAGTTGAATATTAGTTCTTGATCCAACAATAATTTTTTCTTACTGTCTTCTTTTATGGTTCTGTTTAGTGGGGCAGTGCCCATTTTCCCAAGTCTTCTGTCCTAAAGTCTGAACATGTCAAGGCTAGCTTCGTCTTTGATTCAATCTCATCTTTTTTTCTCCTTCATTCTTCCCTTATTTCACCAAAGGACTACAGGGCTGAGGATGATGGTTGTGTCGCATTAAGAGTTATTGGAATTATGATTGGTTGCTTCGACTGTTCCTGGAGGATTCCATGATATCGGTTAACTATTATTTGTTTCATCCAAATCTCAAAATTTTCCCCTTTTTTCGGGTGTCTTCATTCCATTCCACTTCATCTCTAGGATTATGGTGGACACATATTCCACTTGTTTTAACAGCATACCCACCTTGACTTGTCCAGAATCCACCACATTTTATAGGATATCCATGAAGATGAAGAACTCTTGGATGGATTGGCCTCGTATCCAGTGATAGGGACAATAATTTGGATGGTAATTGAGACCCACATTATCATCTCTCTTTGGAACTAGTATCTAGAAACAGTTTCAATTCATGGTGGATATAAAGTACCCATGAACTTGGTCATCTCAGAATGAGTAGAAATTGTTTCTTTGTTCATCAAATTGATTTTTATTAGAACCAATTCAATCATCTTGCCGAGGTGGGGGTGGTTGTTGGAATCTAGGGGGTCCCACCATGTTTGGTGGGGTCCTCGCAACTAGAGATGGGGTCAGGGGTGTCTTAATCATGACAGAAGTTATATCATCTTTACCCATTCTTTTTCATATGGATAATGGAGACACAGAATACTTTATATTTTTATGTTGTATGGAGTCTTCTATCCTTTGAAAAATGATAGAGAAATCTCAAAACCCACTTGTGTATTTCCCTTGGATCAGTGGTTTTTGAAATTCATCTTAGAGGTTATAGATGAAAATAGCGGCCATTTCATCATTGGGGGGAGTGTCTGGTTCAAGGAATAAGTGAGGCCTTTCCATCTCGAAATGATGTATAAAACTCTTTTATTCTCTTGTGGCATACGGTTCATGAGATCACAGACCATTGTCTTAGGAAATATCGATCTAAATGGGAAGAAAATTGACATGGGAGGTCCGCTCATCCTATGATTGAGTTATCTAGAAATGTAGTATAACATACGAAGAATTAAACCTATAGTGTTTTCACAAATCACCTGACTTTCACTGCTTCTTGCTCCTTCGAGGTGTCTAACATGGACTCAAATTAAGATGTATATTGGATTTGGTGGTGTTCTGGGTATCCCGAATCATTGAAAACATTTAATACAGGGTTCCCAATGTTTGGAGGTAAAGGAATATTACTCAGCCAATAAGGTTATGGTTTTCACTCTTGTTGTATCGGATCACACTGCCATTCTATGGCTCCTTGTCGATCTATCAATTTATTGATTGTATTCAAGAGTCATTACGACATATCCTACAAGACATAAGATTCGACGGGTGCAGTAGGGGAAAAAGATGGAAGTGCTGACACTGTGGGAATTTTTGGTGGATTCTCAGCCAGGGGTATCCCTTTTGGGTTTCCCTAAAAATAATTCAGCTTCTTTCCTTGTGGAGGGATTCCATGATGTCCTTTCTGGGCCACAATTTTATAGGGTGATGTTCCTGGTGCTGGATTAGAGGGGCATCCGATCTTGACTTTGTTTATCAAGATGAGTTCCTATAGTAGGGTCACCTCTTCTGGTAACAACTATTGACGTTATGTAGGGGTAACACATCTGGAAATATAACTCTCTCAACACAGCTCAACATTGATTTTCATGATCTAATTCCTTTTATCCTCCATCTTGGAAAATCTTTCCTCGAGTGTGTTTGAATCATTCTCTGGTTGACGAGGAGGTGGGCCTTAGAAGACCAGGGAATTATTATTCTACTTTTTGGGGAATCATGGGGGAGGTAATGATAGATTAATGGAGGGGGGGTCCCAAATTTAGGATATCCCTCTGGTTCCATGTATGCACACCATCATGCTAGATGTGGGATGCCTCCGAGAGGGAACCATCATCTCTTTCATTCTCTCCATTTGTTTTATTTCTTGTGAAATATTTGGGGTTGAAGTTTACCACATTCACTAATTCATACATCATTAGGGGTGGTGTACCCGGTGTCGAGTGTTATGAATTCTTTCTGCATCTTTTTTTGGGTATTCTTCCTCAATTCTGCAGTATTCTTCGGGATTCCATGTAAAAATCGACCCGAAGGGATCCCTGATCTAAACACGTAATTTGAATTCATCCAAGAGGGTACGAACTATAATATGGGGTGGAATGTTTGACCTCTGTGCTCATTATTGTTACCAGATGGTAGATGTTAGACATCCATTGTTCGGGAACATGAGGTAAAAAATACCCCAATCCTATGGGATGTGGATTCTCCCATTCTTCTTATGATGCACCATGACATGAATTTGTTGGTCTCACGGGGGAAATTTGAGTTAAATATGCCCACATCCCATGGTGCTGGGGATGTTCTTGTATTACGGCTGTAGTCACTGATATTTCCACATTTCTTATTTCTTGATCTCCCACATGGGTGCGAGCCGAGTATGGTGCTGGATCTGCATAGGGTGTATGTGATTTCGAAGACATGAACACTTCTTTTTGGATGGAAACCCTTAGGCGGAAATAAAACTAGATGTTCTTGGTTTACTAGCTCTGGATTCTGTCAATGGCTTGATCTTATTGGGTTTGATGCTTTTGAGAAATACTCTAGGCCATTTTTTAGAGACCATTCCTTCTTTCTAGAGTAATTATTTCATTTGATTACAGCCTTTGGATAATGAAATTACAAGATTTCATTTCCAATGAGGTATAATAAATGGGATGTGGGGTGATGTGTAGATATGTATGTTCTCCCCATCCCCGGATATGAACTACCAATGGGGAATCACCAATGAGGTAACACAACTAGTGGAGTTCTTAGAGGAAAGCCGCTCAAGGTTTTTATATCACATTTTTTATTGTAGCTACCATGAATGAAAGATGACATACAGGTCGATTAGAAGATGAAGCTCTCTTAATATGTTGACATGGTTTGAATACCCTTTATAGGGAAATGACTTTTCTATTAGCTAGAAAAGAGTTTTCCAGATATTAAGGTGAATGTTATTCCTACATTCCTCAGACAACTCCCTTGGTATATCGACGTGAGAAGTGGTCATGGTCCAATACATCTCTGTTATATTATTCTTATCTATTTGTCTTCACAAAAGAAACATATCATGATGTTATTCTTCCAGGGACTCCTATACTTGATATTCCCAAATTGACTACTTCTTAATAATTTTTCTGCCAGCAGTCAGGCTGGTGGGAGCCTTATAGATATGTGAAGAGCGCGAGGGTGGCTCAAAAGACAAGTGTGTCCCCAGAACATCTTTTGGTTGAGAAGGGATATTACTCGTCATAGACAAAGTGTCTGATATGTCTGACTCTATCTTTCCAAGTGCCTCGGCATAGGAGGGATTTCACACATTTGTCCAGGCAAGGGGAGGAACTTCTTACCAATCTGAATTTTGATTGCAGGGAGGACCTTTGTAATTGATTCTATAATGGTGAAGTCTACCATTGCTAATGGATTCCTGACTGTGGGGAATGTCCCTACGACGTATACCCAAGGGAGGGCCTTCAGGGGTAGGCTATAGTGAGGGGATGACCTTCTTGCTGCTTAATATCACTAAGGGTAGGTCCTTATCGATTACTAATATGATGGTGAGGGATACTATCACATATTGATATCTGGATATAGGGAGAATTTATACAGTGTAAATCCGAAGGAGGGCCTTTAGGATGTACTCCAATGAGGGTAGGTCCTTCTCATTGCTTGATGTTACTTGGGGGAAGGGATTAATAGTAACTTCCATTATGGGGAGGGCCTTCACAATGAATATCATCATTGCGAGTACTACTATCATGTCTCGGCATCTGACTATCGTGATAATCATATATGCAGCATATATCCCGGGGATGTCCATCAAATAGGATGATAGAATTGGGAGAACCTTCTCAATGATTGATCTTTAGGTCAAGGGGATGGATTCCCTGACACGCATAAGGAGATAAACTCTCATGATCAATCATTACTAGACCATGGAGTAAACCCTAATGGGTTCCCAAGGGAGGACTTTCAGAGATGCTGGTATAAACATTATGGGTAGAGCCTTATCAACTACTAGTTCTACTTCCTTAATTTGGTAATGAAAAAACATGGTCTTGAACCTTTGTTGATATTTTTTTCAAGGGATTTAAGAAATCCATATTCTAGTAGAGTAGGATCATGTATGTTCTCTTCATTTTTCGGTTACCTTTGGAACAATTCATTTTTGAGTACTCTCTTGCAGGTAACTGGGGTCGTCTCTTATTGGTAACAGCCTTTATTTGTGGGCCCCTATCTTGTTGGGTCCCATGATAATTTTGGGATGCGCCCACAGACATCATTGGTTCTATAAGGGATATAGGTCATCCATGGAGAGACCACCACATTGGACTGGCATACCCTAGTTCAAATGAGTATTTGTTCCTGATTCAGTTGTCCGTCTATTCGTGGATATTGTCATCAACCCTCATAGACTAATGAAGGGATGAATAAATTCTCCAATGTGACTAACCCATTTTATGATAAAGTCATTCAATTCGAGGAATCAGATTCGTGGTCCAAGATCATCACATTTTCCACTGATACAATGATATCATAGAATGTTTGAAAGATATGGTCTTGAATAGACATCTGAACTTCAATCATTTCTACTATGTGTTGTGATACATCTTTAGTCGGAATGGCTATGAAGGCCAATTCTGATGTCATAGTAGGAGTTTGCTCCTGCTCTGTTCCTCTGTCAGTTGCCAGTAGATACTGCTAGTTCTCTTATGTAGGGATAGAGGAATGAGTCGTCCACTGGTTGTCTTCTCTGGTTTCCACCGTATTTGTCTGGTGGTCTTCATATTCACAATCCATAATTTTCATCTACTTTCATTCCAATGTTTTTGTCTCATAGTACTTTTTTCCATCTATATTAATTTGAATCTACTCATATTTTTATACCGCTCAATTTTCATGGAAGTCTTGATATGAATTAGTAGTTACTTGTTCCTATCTGCAACTAGATTCCTTCCTATTTTTATGACTATAATATTTTGCATCGGTAGATATCTACATATGACTTTAATTTTTCACTATGTCAGCACAATGGGACAAGAAAAAACTGGCAGGAATATGCACTTGCTCATACTGTTCCACCATATTTTTTGTGTGAGATTGTGTGGAGGGGGAAGAGTTGTATGTCTTCCAATTGAATGTCACCTCATTTGTATGGTGAATTTTATCCTCATGAATCAGGGTGATATCCTGTTAATAATTATCTATTTTCCATCTTTGGTGGGAATCCTGAGGGGCCCGTGTATTCTGGACATCGGCGGGTGCCCTCGAGATTAGATCCTCTTTAGAGCGAGAAAACTTGGTCGCCCAGTTTTTTCAGTGATGCTCTCTAGTAGGGGCCTGTGAGTAGGGGCCTTGTGCAGCTAAGATGGATTTGTCACCATCGACTTCATCTACCTCCCTACGATAAGGGAGGTTCTTGATTTCACGCTCCGGGGACAGGTTCCCAAAACGGTTCGAGATGACCATTAGGGCTGCCTCATGCTGGGGTGCCGACTATGGAAGAGGAGGCAGCTGGAAAGCTTTTGCAGACTAGAGGGATTGTCATGAGGCCTCCACTGTGGGGAGAGTGCCATTTCTATGTTACACTATAATTAGTTTGATGGATACCAAGCGTTGAAGACTTTGGGTATGTGAGGGGGTCATGCTCTTGATTGGGGCCATAGCCGCCAGCGGGATCGCTAAGGCACATATATGTATTGGTTGTCAAGATTCCATTTCGATCTAAGGTTGCTCTATGTGAACATACAATATATATATATATATGACATATACAGACAAAAATACCCCATCAAAGCAGAATCTCTAGAACATATTCCTATTTGATGATTCAGTCCCCCCCCCCCCCCGCTTTTTTTGCAAAGGGGCTTGAGTGTGGTAGAACTTCCACCATGGTTGATGATTCACATTAGGTTCACCATTTTTGTTTCACCTCTAAGGAAACACATTTAAGGGTTTGGGTAAAACACATAGAATGGTTTGACGGGTGATGATCATTCGTCCGTTATTATAGAAACTTTCATGTCATCATCTCTATTTCGACTCGATCCACCTAATTATCCTTTAGGTGGGATTGGATTGACCCTATGGTGACTGGGCAGTTTATCCCTTCCATATTTTGAAGGAGATGACATAGTCCAATGGTCCTAGAAGGTGATTTAATAGGGATAAGTATTTGTTTAATCAGTCCTCTTGGGATATGATTTCCTCATATGGTCTCCAGTAGGTTTATTCATTGAGCCCAAAATACCCTATGGCCCTAGTATCCATGATTCATGGACCTACATTCCAGTGGCAGGTTCTCGTAGGATGAAAATTTGGACAATGACACTTAGGGACTCCATTGGTCCAGGGGATGGGAGTTCAGGCTCATCTCACCCTTTGGGGTAATTATTTCCTATTCCATGACTCTTATAATTTTATGTTATGTTCATATGTTCATGAATCCATGGTTCATTCTCAAAGTGTGGATCCACTGCCTACCCTTGGATTGTAGGATCATCATGGACATACATGGATTTGATGTTACTAAGGCAATGATGACTTAATCCTTGTAATTTGGTGTTATGGAGTTTATCGTCTTCCAAGAGGGATTGAAGATGGCCTGATGTTGGGATTGGACCCATGAGACTGGTTTCCTACGTATCCTTGGGAGAGGAATTAAAGCCCACATAGTTCGGTATGGGTTGAGGCTTACACATGGAAGGTTCCCATTTTTGGGGACATGGTTGGGTGAATCCTTTTGGAAGGGCATATTTTTAGCATGGGCCTTCAAGCAGGCATCCTACATATCATGGTTTCAATAGGAATTAGAGTTCTTGTATTTCAAAATGGGTTGGTTGTGTGGATGATATAATAATAAAAAATATATATTCCCATGTGATTAAATATCTGTTTGAGAGATAAGAGGATGTGAAATATTCAACCAACCCCACACCATATCTCCCAATGATGGGAGTGTGTTAGGCTATGATGGATGAAGTCGATATGACAATGAGTGAGGGTGCAGAGAATAGTAAACTTCAATGTGGGATAGAAATGGGGGACATGCTACACAGATCTCAAAAGATTAGGGACTTGCCTTAGTGGGGGTGCCCCATAATGATTTCTAGGAAGGAGGAGGAATGTCACCTATCGATAAAAGGAGAAGATAATATGATTCATTTGACCGATCATTGTTCTTTATTGAATGGAAAAGAAAGTGATCATACGTAATCCCTAGAATAGGGAGGTTCATGTTAGCTAACCAAGGTTAGACTGCAATTACCCTAGGAATTTAGACTTACAGACATCTCTAGAGTCCAAACCATTGTGGGGATAGCCTTTGTGAGTTCGCTTACCATGGGTATGTAGACACAGATGGGTGCACAAATGTACCCGATGCTTTGATCATATGAGTCTTGTGGCTTTGGTGGAGGATTTGGGCTAATTCCTATAGACTGATTTGCAGAGGATCTATGTAAGACTATATAGTAATAGAGGGGTGATATTGGAACCAGAGCGAAGGACACCCAAAGATAACCTAATATTAGTACTATTTTCTCATACGGGATAGGGGGCTCTTCATACTATAGTGGTATGCATGTTGAGGGTCCGTCTGCATACCAAAGTAATACACGGGAATGGGTATGCACCACCACATACTAAAGTGGTACACAGCTTTAGATGTGGTTCCCCATGACACATCAGGTTACATCCACATACTGATGCATTATACAATGTGGGGTTTGATTTTCATAGTGATACACTATTCAGAGTGCCAAATTGATGGAGGGTCCTTGAACCTGTAGTTCGCATGGAGTTAATCCGCAAAAAAAATTTGGTTCGCGATGAAACTAATTAGGTTCTTGGTTTACACATTATTATTATGTTCTTTATTTTTATGCATCACATCTAGTTATACCTGTAGAAACATGGTTTGAAGTTTGATCATCATTGATGATTTGAAACAGAAGCTAGAATCCTCTTAGAATTATTTATTCCAACCTCTAGGGTCTCCTACAAGCTTTCTTTGTCTGCCTCCTTTTTCTGCCCCCTATGCGCCTTTTATAAATAATTGGGGAAATGCATATCTATGGTAATGCAAACCCAACTGCGGAATCCCATGAGAAGATATCTCAATCCGTGGAAGACTCGATCAACCTGGGTATGCGTAGGAAATGGTTTGCGATTCATGGTTCACGAAACCCTATCGATTTCCTTCATCTAAAAACTAACGAGTTCATGTGATAGAATCTGGATGGACTTTGTTTTCTAAATTCTTCTAACAATTCAGTTCACGGATTCCTGGGTTCGCTGGCCATCACTCCATGGGTCAAGGGCTCGCGGTTCCTTCCACGTACTAGTGGTTCGTGATTCGTGCATTCTAATAACCCTTCCCAGTGGTTGTACGTGGATTACATAAAATTTCTAAGAAATTCAATTTCTTCATTTTTCATAACATGTTTTATATTCAATTTTCAACTATTTTCTTTACTAGACAGGTAAGAATGATTTCTTCCTTCTACAAAGTTCATGTGGGATTATTTACTTCTCTTTGTGAAATTTTCAAGACCCTAAAGATATCAATAATTTGAGTATGATATTGGTAGTTTAGAATTTCATGGATTTCTCTAATATCAGGACCCTATTATTGAGTTTATAATGTTAGTTCACACCATAGTGAAAAATCCATAGTTATTACTATGGAAGTCGGTGTAGTAGGATAATGGGTAGTGTGCCTCAATACTGATCAAGTATGATGATGAAAATTGAATCAATGAACATAATTTCAGGAATTAATTGTCTGTGTGATGGGAGAGATCACAAAGTGTTCAAGATTTGGATAGCTTTACTATCTTGTGTAATGTATTAGTAGGACCATCACTACTAATATTTTGATAATAGAAGTGTTTATTTATTCTCATTGACCAATTAAATCTAGTGAAGATGCCTGAAAACACTTCATTGGGATTATAAACTCAATAGTTGAAAGTTTATAATGACCCATGCTTTCAGTTTTCAATACATATTTAGGAAGATCATGGTCTATTGGAACCTATGGTAATGTGAATTTGAATTTATTTTCACAGAAACTAAAGAAGGGGGTTATGGAAATTTTTATGATTCTTGAAAGGAAATTTTTTAGGTAAACATTTGGGGATAAAATTCCTAAAGTGGTATTTCATGAATCGATTAAATGAGGTGGTCGAGGTGGCTATAGTGAAAGGCCAGTAGAATCATTCTGATGACTATATGAGTTTTTTTAACATTTCTTGTCCCCCATGTTAAGTGAGGTAATGTTTTTATAATTTTTTGTTTCTTTATTAAAAAAGATATGATCATTCACTATCCTACCCCATCCTGGTGTTGGCCATCCCATGACTCCTCAAGCCTACCTCAAATAGGCCAGGGGCTGGTGAATAGCACCAAGAAGGCATGCCACTGACATTATAGTCCATAGCATAAGTACCTATAAACACACAAAATTTTTTGAAATGAACATCCACTAAGAAACCATGCATCCATATATCTAAATCCTATAACAAGAGTATGACATGAATTAAACAAATGTAAACATGTTCAAATATAAACCCACCAAAAGCAGTCTATAAGACATGTAAAATCTGTAAGTAAAGGTATTTGGAATACTATCTAGAAGATACAGTAAAACACCTAGGTCATTCTGGTAACATTAAACACCATTTGGTCCTGGTCCACCAAGTAATATATCAAATGGATGATCATCTGCACAAGATTGAACATGTGTGGGAATGGCCATTGTAGGGGTGAGTGTAACAATACTCAGTAGGATACCTTAAAACAAAATACCCAATACAAAAAATAAAATACAATCATATCAACATAGGTATATGCATAAAACACATTTAATAAGAATGTCTATATATACTCAATCCTAGAAACGTAGTCTATAGGTAAGTCAAAATCATGATATACCCGCCTTAGGATTTCAGCTCGAAGATTCCATGAATCACTCATTCAGGAGACCACACTCTTGAGTCTGATAGAACTGATAACGTCCATCAGAGAGGTACTAGTTATTGGTTCCTATCATGAGAAAGATACACTGAAAGTCTGAAAGGATTATGATACACGGATGAGGATCATAACACGGGCCATTGGGTGACAACAAAAAAATAATTTAGATTAACATACTTTGTTGATGATCAACGCTAGCATAGTGTTAGTCACATTGATACAAATAACACCACCTAAGGCATGAAGAAGAATAGAAGAACTCACACCAAGACTCGTAGTCAGTGGGGGATTCCTACATATCTATCTAGTAATTCCTACTGAAGAGGTCATAGTCTTAAGAGTAAAAAATGATTTATACCTACATTTAAGGAATTTATTAGTGGAACGAAACCTGACGAAACTTCTCCAAGACATAGAGGAAAAGATATTCAACACATGTAGAATGGAGTAAATGGAATGTATTATAGTTTCAAACCATGTCCCTTGACCCTCGTTAATTCCCATGTAAAATGTCCCATGTCATTCAAACCGTGCCTGTGTAGTATTTCATGTTGGGTAAGAATCCCATGTACTTTACCCATGTGCCAGTACACGGATTAGCCTATGTACTTGGTCTAACTCGGGTCTGCGTGGGGGAGTACACACAATATAGGCTATCTGTGTTGTCCAACCTGTATTTGTGTACTTCCCAATGTACACACTGAATATCTGTGGAGGGACCATAGGCCTTGTATACTAGGCCACATGGTGTGTGATACATATCTATTACATGAAACCCTATATTCCACTCAGGGTGACCCACTCACCCTAAAATCATATATTTCATGTCATGTATTGTGGTATTTTCTAGATTCCATAGTTTATTGTTTATCATTTACTTCATCGCTCTGGACAACATTCTAGCCACTCCATTTCTGGAAACACTATATCTAGCCTCGTCTATCCATTCCATCACCAAATCGAATAGATTCAGACCATTTATCTTCTCATAACATTATATTATCATTGTTCACCGTTACATGCCAAAGAACGTGATAGAACATGGAATCTATGTTGATAATCATTAGATCTTCTGCCGCAAACACCATCACACCTTCATAACAGTGTATCTCTCTTGGATCTTCATTATTAGATTATTATGCCCAGAAATGACGACGTAAAGAGAGATTGTTCCAAAATGTGTCAAACTGTGTCCCAATGAAGTGTGTTGTGATGAACAGTGATTTCTAGGGAGAAAAGCACAAAGATAAAATGATTGGAACCAACCAAGATCAATGTTCATGTCAATTTCAGTTTATTTCTATAAGAATGACAATCGGATAATTAGAATCCATGAATAAATCTCCCAATAATCCACAAAAATAAAATCGTCCCTCATAAAGATCGATCCATAGTCCAATAATCTCATTTATTGGTTTCTGTTCATCATAGAAATAATGAACATGGAATAAAATATGTGAAACACATTCCCTATCTCGATTCAGTTCGATCCATGATAAAGAATGATCACTCTATTGCATTCATTGGAAAGATTTGTCTAATCAGTTTCACGTCAATAATTGATCCATGATTGTGTCATCGTTCTCTTGAGATAAATCTTTAGATCTCTCTCCAATGGTCATATAGTGTCTTCATGGTTATGTGGCTATCCCTGAGATTCTAACATAAGAATCATTTTATTCTGGTATAACTAAATGCATCATCAAATGAAATAATATAATATAATATAATTATTTTATTCATTTTACACATGTTAAACCCTTTTCAAAAATGACCTTGTTTGACTGGTGGCAATTCTGTCCTAGTGTAAACCTCATGTTTTGAACTCAATAGTGACCTAATATTTCTTATCTGATCACTCTATCCAAATTTATTCCTCTTTTTTGGAAAACCTTGCATGTTTGGTATTTAATATATTTAATATTTCTGAAATATTTATTCGCTGCACAACAGGACTTGAAATCGCATGTTGTCTCAGTGCTTGGTCTGGAAAATAATCCATATAACAATTAAAAACAATACACAAAAAATCTGAGATGTTTCATTCTCCCCACCTTGGGGATTTACAGGCCCAAAAAGAAAAAAATAAAGGCTACTCAAAAATATGTGGTTACTAAGCATGCATCTGAGCCTCCTATTCCCATGTTATCTCTTAAAGATTCCCATGCTACCACCAAACATGAACCTAAGGAATTGATCTTCCGCATATGATCCACTCCTGCCAATCCTCCATCTCTACTGGGTAATCTAAAATGGCATCTCCATCATTGATGTCTTGCTCTCCCCAATCGATGACGTTCATTGGTTCATGCACACACCTCGTCAATTGCGAAACATCGAAGTTTTTTTTTTACTTTGTCAAGCTATAAAGATAGAGCTATGTTGTACACCACCTCACCAAATCTACGTAGTATCTGGAAAGGGCCAGAGAACCACAAAGATAGCTTTCCAACCTATCCAAATATCTATAATCCATGTCAGGGGTGAACCCCATTGGAACACGTGGTCTCTTTACTCAAACTCCAAATACCCTTTTCACCTATCAGCATAAGACGTTTGATGGCTCTATGAAGTCTTAATCCACTTATAGATGATTTGAACCTTTTCTATTATAGATCACATGAACACTAGGACCATGATTCCCATCTCTCTTAGGTAAGTCCAACAAAGTGGTCACCTGTAGGTTCACCTATAAAATTCCTTGAAAGGTTTTATAATTATGGTGGAATGGTTGCTATTGTTTTATGAAAACTCCCCCTCGAGTTATATGATCCTCCCAACTATGTCTAATGTCTAACATGAATGATCACATCATGTCATCCAGAACCTAAATGGTTCGCTATGTTTGGTCATCTATTTTGGGTCAAACATTGTGCTTGAGAATTACAAGGTCCCAAATTCCTCTTGTAATCCCTTCTATAACCAAGTTTTAATGAGAGAATCGCACTCAAAAACAATCATCGATGGAACTCTATTGAGTCCAATTATCTCCTAATGTAGAGGTTTACCATGATCTCTATATAACTCTGATCAAGTATATATATGAATTGTGTTTACTTGGTGAGCCAGTCAAGAATCAATAATATTGCATTGTGTCCCCTGCACATATGTGGTAATCCTATCATGAAGTCCAGAGATATCCCATTCCAATCCCGCTTTATCACCTCAAGTAGTTGAGCGAAACCCATTGGAACTTGGTGATCAGTCCTCACTTTCAAACAATTAAGGCATCGAGATACAATCTATTCAACTCATTTCTTTATCCATAGCCACAATAACTAATTTTATAGGTCTTGGTATCATAATTTCCACACGTAGATGTACCACTGAAAGATCTGTGTGAAAGTCTCTCTGAAACTCCTCATGCAACGTCAATGGTGCGATTGTGTGCCCTATGGAAAGAAATATGTTCTCACCAAATTTTGAATATCCATCTGGATCATGTATAGTAGATATATAATAATATAGAGTCTCCCAGTAAACATCTCTAATATGTTCTTACCAAACTAGCTATAATAGGGGAGGGGTGTCAACATAAACTATATGAAATATTTTCCAACTATATCAATGAAGGACAACTGTAATGAGAAAAATTACTCTAAAACCTCACTTAGAAATTGTGATAAAGATATCAAACTAAGAGAAACTTCTACCATGTTCCCCATCCTAGAAGTATAGATAATTTCAACATCATAATATTGGGGAACCTCTAGTCATTGCCTCTATCTCAAGTTGATGTCGTTATAAGAGAAGATATACATTAGACTCTTATGGTCAAAGAAGCTGATAAATTTATTTCCCATATGGTAGTGTCACCACATCTTCAAAGAGAAGACCACCACAGCTAACTCAATGGTGTGGTTCATGTAGTTCTATTTATATGGATTCAACTTGTATGAACCATAAGCAATACCTGTTACATATACATTAGAACACCACCCATTTTGGTTCTTGATGCATCACAGACCACTACATACTTGATACCCTCCTTTAAACATCTCATGATTGAGGCACTTGTTAAACTCTACGTCAACTATAGAAAATCCTATTGGCACTTCCCTGTCAACATGAAAGTCTAACCCTATCTGTTAAAATTTTTCATGTGTGATGATATCTTATAGATATCATGTATGAATCTCTTGAAATATCCTGCCAAACTAAGTAAGCTCCGCACCTCCTTCACACTCTTAGGTGGATCCAAATCTAACACTACCTCAACCATGGTTAGGTTAATAGCCACTACATATGCGGAGATAAAATTTCCTAGAAAGTGGACCACTAGAATCCATAACTAGAACATGTAGAGGTTTCAATATATATACTACTATCAAGGTACGTATAGAACCATCATTAAGTGTCTCATGTGCTCCCCCCCAGACTCCATGTACACAAGAACATTGTTGATGAAGACTACCAAAAACTGATCTATGTGATTTAAAACGATATGGTTCATGAGACCCATGAACACTAATTGGGTGGCTGTCATGCCAAAGGGAATCACCAAGAACTCATATTGAATATAAAAACATCCAAATGTAATATTCTATATATACTCATCTCGTACTCATAGAAAGTGATATACTAATATGTGGTCGACCATCAAGAACCATCATTACCCTCTTAACTGATCAAATAAGTCATAGATACATGGTAGTATATAATATTTCTTCACGATCACCTGGTTCAAATACTGGTTGTCCACAGACAACCTCAAGATCCCATTTACCTTCGTGAAAAACAAAACATGTGTTTCCCAAAATGAAACACTGAGTCTCACGAAGCCCTTCATATATATGTCCTCCAACTTCACCCTCTACTCATGAATATCTTTGAGATCCATCCAATATTTCGGTGTAGATATCTTTGTTGTACTATGGTTTAGATCAATGAAGATATCTATCTCATGGCAGGGAGGTAATCCCGAAACATCTTCAGGAAAGAGTTCCTCATACTCTTCCACTACTATATGAAACTATGAACTCATAGCATCCATTGTACCATGGTTTAGGCTATCCAACTGATGAGTAATCAACTACACCCTCCAATTCACATTTTTATCATGCGCTGCCTTGGTTTATTTTTTCATTGAAAAGGACAACATGGTTCCATCACTATGGACACACCGCACCATTCGCCGAAAATATTCAATCTGGGTATGAACTGTAGATAACCAATCTATAGTAAGTATGAACTTGAATGTCCTCAACACTACTACGAAGTGATTTCACCTGAAAATATTGCCTCAAAGGGATAGGTCACACTATTTCCATTCATGTGTGATCAATGAGCCTTCTCCACTATGTGTATCTAAGTATAACGCTCTGGTAAATGGTTCAACCAGAATATCCAAGTCTCGAATGTGATATATGGTGATAAAGGAATAAGCAGAACCTATATATATCAGTACTTCAGCTAAGGCAGAGAAGAAAAATATTATACCTCAAATCATTCCCAAATCCCCTAGGTCATAATCCTTAACTGCTTGCAGTTATCCCAACCCTTATCCTCCAACTCCCTGAGACTGGTGTGTCCCACTTATGATAGGTGGGGGTAACATGTTTAAATGACAAACACCACCAGATACTCCCCTAGATTCTTTCCCATGTTCATTTCCCTACAGATCTTCCTACTCCTTCCACTATCTCTACCTTTATGGTCCATCTATAGACTCTTTGTTAGCTGTACAGTGGGTTAGAAAATCTTGAGCAAGATGTCCCCTTTCGTAACATGAGTAGCACTGCCTCTATCTAGGATTACATCACCCACCCTATAATCCATGAACTTCAAATCATATATCAAGGTTCCTCTTGAAACATCTCCCATGTCTAGGTCTCTTGGACTACATTTGGCTCCCTACTTCCTAGGTATCCCCTCCTACATTCCAACTGCTAACCACCACTGGTTGTATTTGCTCGACCAAAAAATCTCAACCACCAATTCTATCTCTATCACCCAAGAGTAAGTAGGAATATATAATGGGATAATTCTATCATGGATGTATCTATGAAAACCACATGGAAAGGATTGATCCCTAAAGAACTGATCTCGAACCAAATCCATCATGTACCTGGAGTTGTTGGTAAACCTCAATGAATAATCAGCTAATTCCATGCTCCTATGTTTCATCTGTAGAAGTTCCTGGATACATAAAAACCTCATTGTAGGTGGTGTTAACTCCTCTCTAATGAGGATATTTTACTCTATCCAAGAAATAGTCATCTCATCATTAGTCTAGGTAACCAAACCCCACCATTGTTCTACCAAGCCATGAAGAAGGGTCAGCACCAGGGCCTCCATATGATCTACTAGGGTCCTGACCCCATGGAAAACATGGAAACTACCTTAATAATGTACCCAAATACCTATGTTTGGGGTTATCCGTAGAACATGAGGGGTCTTTTCAACTAAAATTCATTAGACACACTCAGCCTACGCACCTCATCCATTAGCAGTATAGGTACCACATGTGGTTGTACATGTGGAATGACTGGTTCCGCACCAGGTGGTAACATCTTTGAAAATGGCGCTTGTATCGATGCCTCATCACTGAGGGTTCATTCTCATAATCAAGATATTGAATCCTAGATTGAATATGTCATGGAGGAATCTAGAAATTAAAAAATATGTACCACAGTCAATTTGTATATCTGCCAAGAATGATATTCAAATCACAACCCATTCCTTTATGATGATTGTACCATTGTTTTCCCTATAACCAATGTTCTCATGTACCATGGCAAAAATAATGTGATTAGAGTCCTAGTGGATGGATATGTCAGCAACCTCACCAACACCAAATTCCCTGGCCTAAAAGTAAAACTCAAATACACTTATCATTCTATCCCCCAAAACAGTCTCACAGACTCTCAATCCTAATGTAGAGTTGAACACCTTTGATACTACTATATCAGGACAAATTCTAGTGGATCCCATGTCCTGAGACCCCAAACCCAAATCCAATTGGCCTGGGATGACGACTAGGAAGTTATATCACTGAAATGGGAGGCCTTAGCCTATATAACTGTACACACACAAAAATCTCAAACTCGTACAATTCCTGAAATATAAAAACAACTAAGAAACCATGCATGCATACATCTAAATCCTCTAACCAGATTATTAGAGGAATTAAAGTAAAGTAAAATAGAACCATATACAATTCAACTACAAATAGTATATAACACAAGTCTAGCCTTTAATTATAGGTATTGGGACAACTATCTGATAGTTTTAGGAACACACCCTAACATGTATGTTCTCACTAAGAATCGTCTTGTCCTAGTTTGTATTGGAATTCATCAAAATGGATATCGTCTTCACAAGAAATGACTTGTGCGGGAAAAGCCCATGCATGGTTGATTATAAAAATACAATACATGACACCTCTAGACCAAAAAGTAAAACACTAAAGGAAATACAATTATCTCAAAACATGTATATGTATACAACACATATAACAAGAATATCCTGGTACACTCAATCCAATACACAATGTCTACAGGTTAGTTACAACATTAATATACGATCCTTAGGGTTTCATCTCAAATATTCAATAATATACTATTCCAGGAGAACACAATCTTAGGTCTAATAGAACTGATGATGTACTTCTAAGAGTTACTACTCCTTGGGTCCCATCATAATAAAGATACACTGATAGTATGAAGAGAATTTTATAAATAGTTGGGATCACGGCTACGGACATGGGGTGCTACCAACAACTCCATTTGGATTAACCTTCTATGTACAGGATTGACACCCACATATTATTGGTCATGTCGATAATAAGAACTCTACTGAGGGAAAACATATGAATATAGGATCCCGCTCTGGGCCTCTCGGGGGGGGGGGGGTCCAAAAAAATCTATCGGGGAATTTCTACTAAAGGAATCATGGTCCAAGGAGT
Organism: Viscum album; assembly: GCA_963277665.1. Classification (NCBI taxonomy): domain Eukaryota; kingdom Viridiplantae; phylum Streptophyta; class Magnoliopsida; order Santalales; family Viscaceae; genus Viscum; species Viscum album. The sequence goes on from OY728139.1 coordinate 79,828,261, forward strand.
ATGAAATGATTCACACGAACATTTAGAGAATTAATAATAGAAAAAAACCCTAACAAAACATGTCCAAAATATGGGGATTAATAGATTCTATCCATTTAGAAAGGAGTACACATCATGTATTAAGGGTACACACCATGTCCTATGACCTTAGGAATTGGATGTGTGAAACAAAAGTTTTCATTCAAACCATGTCCCTTTAGTAGTACATGTCGTGTAGGAATCCTGTGTACTCTACCCATGTGCCATTACATATAATAGATAGTTTACATGGTCCAACCCATTTCTGTGTGGGTGATTACATGCCATGTAGGTTGGTTGTGTGTTCCACCCCATGTCTATGTACATACCAAGGTACAAGTTGAGTATTTTGGGAGGGACCACATACCATGTAGACAAGGAAACACAATGTGTGATACCTATCTCCTACCAGAATCCTTTTCCACTACTCAGGGGGGCCACATTCCATGTAATATCATACTAAACGCCGTGTAATGTGGGATTTTATAGAATACTTGGTTAACTGTCCATCATATCCTCTATCACTCCAACCACCGTTTTGGTCATGCCTTTCTGGGAAACTCAAATTCTATTCTCATCTCTCCATGCCATAACCGAATAAAAAATATTTAGGCCTTCCATACACAAGGAAAATGACATCATTTTATTTATTTTTTATGCATTGAATAATGTGAAAGTATACTGAATTGGCATTGATTTTCATTTGATCCACCACCGCAACCACCATCACACCTCCTTTGCATTGCATAGTTCATGAATCTGTTATATCATATCATTGTTCCATGAAATGAGTATGTAATGATCAATCATTTGATAATTCATTGAACCATAAACAAATGAAGAACACCACGATGAAAATAGATTTTGTGGGAGAAATTTATGATGATCAATCCGGAATAATTGACCTCGATCGATGTTTGTGCCATTCATGGTTCATTTATATTAGAATGAATATCTAATAACTAGCACCCGTGAAGAAATCTCCCAATAAAACCCTAAAATAAAACCATCATGTATAATGATGGATCCATGGGTGAATCTATTAATTTATTAGTCTATGTTCATCATAGTATTCATGAATAGGGAATAAAAAATATGAAACACAAGTCCTACCTTGATTCAGTTCAATCTCCGATGAAGAATAATTTTTGTATCACATTCATTGGAAAGATCTATTTAATTAGTTGTGTGTCAATCACTGATCCACGATCATGTCACCATTTTCTAGAGAAATGTTTTCATAGCTCTCTCAAATATTCCTTCAACATCTTTGGGTTTATGTGTCTAACCTATGGATTTTGACCTAAGGATCCATCTAAATAGGTGTCACTCCGTGCATCATGAAATAAAATAATATAATGTCATTTAATTATTTTATTAATTTTATTTATGTAACAAATATTTCACCAATGAACTGTATTGAATAATTTTATGTCGTTCCTTGGGTAAGGCTCACATTATTAACTCATTGGTACCCCTAGTTTTCTAATTTGATCCCCCATTTAAAATGTATTCCCCTTTTTCAGTGAAACAGTGTGTTATTTATTTTTAATATATTTAATATATTTCAAAAAATTATTCTAGGAACACTAGACCACGAAATTTAATGCTATCTTAGAACCAGTTCTCAAAAATAATCTATTTGAAATTTTAAAATAATATAATGAAAATATGATATGTTACATTGAACTATATTGTTGTACTATAGAATATGGGAACTATTTCTTGACTCATTTCTCATCCACAGTTTCTCACCCCGGCTTCATTGTGTCTAAGAGTTATTTTACCAACAAATAATGTAAAAGTTTCATCCTTTATTATTCCTCTGTCATTACTCTTTCTCATTCTATATTTTCATTTTGTTTGATTAATCATACAATTTTCATTCTATTAGATCATGGTGAATTTACATTAATATGATGTGGCTTTTGATCATAATTACTCAAGGTTGCTTGAGGATGGTGAACATGAGTATTTGATTTATATTATAGTGGTGGTATGTGGTTTAATGGGTTTATATATTAATTTTCATTAAATTTATATTATTTATTTAATGAATTGATAATAAAAGATTGGGATTTTTCACATCCTAGGTTATAATTTTTTTAATAGTATTCTATACTCTATTACATGATTTTTTTTATGCGGGAACATCTATTTGTGTGTTTAGAGGATTACTATACATATGGAAATAAATGAGATAATTAATTATAAATTTATTATAATTGATTATATTTCCCTTTTTTTTATTTATAGGCATATAAACAAGGAAAATCACTAGTGTGGGATTTTATGGGATTATCGAGATTGGATCATGTGGGTGGAAAATTCTTCAAAAATGTATAACTCCTTGGATTAGGTGGGTGGTCCTTAATGTTACATATTTTATATATAAGTGAATATATTATATGTAATGTGTATTGGTATTGGTTGGAATTTTTATCCTAATTTTATGTAAATTTTGTTGATTTGGTCATTAGAGGTTTTAATTTAATTAGTTGGGTTGTAGTGGAAATCCAGCACACATACCTTTTAAAATTAGTCTTCCACCATTATTGATTTTATTTTGGTAATGGGTTATTTAGTGGGAGAAAAATAGAGGGTATTTTTTCTTGTTTAGTGGCTCTATTGTCCTTGATTGGTCTTTCTTTGAGGTGATGTAATAAACTATTGAGAATGGTGGGCTAAGTATAAGACAAGTAGGGGTTTCAGGAGAAAATAAAAATAATTTTAATCATCCAAAGAATAACAAATTATGAATATAATATTTATTTATAAATAATATCCTCATTTTTTTGGAATGAATTAGAAATAGGGTTCTTACAAGGGGTGTATGAGCTAGTGAGTTAATTATCTGAGACCATTTTATATAGAGTTAATGTATGGGATGATTTTGTTGTGATATGGGTAACTCTATCACCACATAAGAGGTGACTAGTAAGATATAAAATGGGTCTGGATATATACTAATGGTGTTTCTAAGAGACATGAGTGTTCACTAACTATGATTAGGGTTACAGGGGGTTTTCTGTGATGGGTATACTTTGTGATATGATCATGGAAATTTTTAGTTACAACCTTGGGTCATAGATATTCGATATATCTGGATACGAGATACATGAATTGTGATCTGTTATATCTAATTTATAGGACTTAGATAAGGTGATTCCATTATTATAATAGTGACTATGAAATTGTATTAACCATTTATATTTATAGTTTGACGGGATGGCTAAGGGGTAGGTAATAATTTAATGATCGTTATTTTGGATACGAAAGAGAAATGAACACAATTATGGAACCAATGATGATAAAGAGATGTTCTAATTAAAGAATCTTTTTCCATAAGTGGTAATCTATTTGATTACCATGACCAGATGATGTATGGAGAAATGCTTTGATGTAGAATTTACTTTACTCTATGCTCTATAATCTGGTGGTGTGATGTGGGATTTTGATGACTACATAATTTACTATCACGAGGAGTGATATGGTATTATCTTGACAACATAGTATACTACATAATGTATTCATATTAGATTTACTAGAATATATTCTATGCTAGCTAGTGGTTTTTATATAATATGTGATAGACCATATTTTCTATTAGTTAATGGTGTGATATGTTATTGGGGAATGAGATTATTTTCTTACTAGTGGAGTGATATGGAATTTCTGGGACTAGAATTTCTGTCATCCTGTGGAGTGATACACTATACCATTGATTGGATTCTTTTCTGGAAAGTATACTAATATAAAATTTCATGGACTATATGTATCTAGAAATAGTTAGTCAGTATATTTATAAAAATTTTAGTAATGTTGTTATCCAATTTTGATATCAATTACCTAGACCATTCCAAAACTATGTGTTTGGCATCACAAGTTGATTAATGTGGATCATATCCAAATAGAGTGGGATGAATCTAGTTATTAATATCAAACATTGTTTAATCAATTACTTAAATAAATCACTGTCTAAAAATTATGTTCACCCCTTATCTTCAAGGTTCATAGATAATTCTCTTTTAATTAACTTGATTAAATTACCTCTTCACTTGACCTTACCTTAATCATAGATATTTATTTAGATTTATTGACAAGATTTTGGTGTGAATGAAGAATGTAAATATGTCATAGAGTATTTACTAGGTTCACCCTCATTAAGCTATGTTCAAGGAGTATGCCTCAGTAATGTGTTAGTAACAAAAATCAAATACAGAGCTCACTGCTCTTCATATAGGTCACTCCCCTTGCTATTGGATTATACTGGGTTACCCATTTCCTAGGCTCAATTCCATACAATGTTTAAGGATTTCTCATAGTTTCCCAAGGGTCACTCCCTAAAATTTTTATCCCTTCTAGGACTTCCTGAGAGAAGAATCTCATTACATAGTTTAAGGATATATAGGTCCCCTATCCCATATCACGTTCATGTAATTAATCCTCAAATATTCATACATTCTTTATTAAAGTACACTTTGGTTTCACCTTAACAATATATGAACAGATCCTGGATGTAACACCACTTATTCACTTTCCAAATAAATTTTTTAATACTGCCTTCACTACATAGTAGTGATCACTCATCTTCTAGTTGGAAATATTTTCAATTGTGTTGGTTCTTCAATCATTCATCCCTTATTCTAGAATGCTTCTTTGTTCTTCCAAATATAATATATGAAATTTATTCCTAGAAACTCCACCAATATCCTTTAATTCTAAAAATATCAATAAAACTTTTATTATTACATATCATATGATAATAAATATAATGATTCTAGTGCCTTAATGGGACCATAAAACAACCCAGTAACCTCCTCAAACACAACTTCCTGAGTCCATGAAATGTTTTCAACATAGTAACTACATAATCATCCTTTTCTATCTCCTTGGTACATCGATCAATACTCCAATTAATCCACTATAATAAATTCCCTATATCACATTCAATCATGGATAGAATTAAGTCCAAAAAAACAATGCATGTGAATAGGAACCATTTATAAATTATCCATGAATCGCTAAAAGGAATCTACCAAAGTTAATGAATCACTCATAGAAATTCATTAAACAATGTTGTAGTACAAAATTTGAAGATGTTTTTCTTCTAAGATTCTGAACATCATGGGTGTTTTCCTCTTTAGTTGTCCATCTCTAGCCTATAGGACCACATCTCTACCATGGCCCTAAATCAATACCACCAAACCTATTTTTGGTGTCCATTTTTCTCCCTGGGAGAAAAAAATCATTTTTGGTGGGGTCAAGCATGTGGTGGAAATATTGAACTATATTTCTTAAATTTTATAACATATTCCAAATTATATCCTTACCTATAGACATTTCTTCCTTATCCATTTCATACATGCACTCTATCAATGCACCTTAAACATGTGTATGGTATGGTGCATGATTTGTGGTTTCTTTCATTACCCATGACCATACAAACCCCCATGTATGTCTTGAAATTATTCCATATGTTAAATATAATACTAAAAACGGGCCACAATAGTGTGACCCCTTTCTAGTTACATGGTTTTGGAATTATCTTCATAATCATTCCCAATGATATGGTTGTGGATGAACCTTGTCCCATTCAAAACCTTCATCATTCCCAATTACCAGCTTGTGGTCTTTCCTATGTTGGTAACCTTAAAAAATACTTGCCTTGAGATAACTTATGGTCCTACAACACATTATCAGATGGATTTCCTTTGGATAGAATTACCTCTTTATACACAGGAGTCCAATATATTAATATTAAATTATCAATATGACATATGAAAAAAATCCCAACATCGTGAAATCAATCCCACTATTAGAAATCCTCCTTGAATTTCCTCCTCTTCTCAAAAAACCACATTTCAATAAATCCAACAGTTCTTGTAAAAAAAATATAACTCATTATATTGAGACTCCAAATAATCTCTCACTTGTAATTCTATTGAAAAGATTACAATTCACATCATTCTCTCCTTATAGTAAATAAAAATCAAAATTTTCATACTCTTCATTCATAAGTGGGAAATTTACATTATATATGATACTCCAATTTTCAATGGGATCTTACTCCTTTCATTTTAAAATATTCCCCCACTGATGTATGGGAAGAAAAAACACAAAAATCCCAAGTCATCATTTTTTTCTAGTTCTAGTCGAGATTCCTAATTACATTCATCTCCACTATAAGGATATGGGTGACATATTATCCTATTATTATATAATAATACAATAATTAAAATATATAATGTTATCAATTTATTATTAAATTTAATTTAACACTTTGAACTTAAGATGCCAATAAATTGTTTAAGACTTCTGAGCTGGAGACCAAGGTAGGAAACAAGAATTTTTTTAGTCAAAAACAATTTTTTCCATGTCACATATAATCAAACATTAACAAGATTTAAATGACTCTAACCAACTCTCATATTCTTTGGGTTTTTTCTCTTTCACATTGAACACTTCACAAAATGTTCTTTCTTAGGAAGCTTCACAACTAATATCTTATTCTCTCAAAATAATATATTTTTTCTTTCTCCAAAATTTATTTCTACCTTTACTACACCATGAACCATTATAATATTTTCCATTGCCTCAATTTCATTGGATATCATTTTATCAAGTGTGTTCACAGTTTCACCACAATGTTATATCTTCTCTTCCCCAAAATCCTATTCTGATCTATCTATTATTTCTAAGGATAATAGATAATTGTGAAAATTTCCCTTTCCATAGATTTAGTAGAGGTGTATTCTTCATACTGTATTTGAAACATATTTATTAGTGGAAATGGTATTTCAATGTATATGTGATGATATTTTACTTTAATACCTATTTATTATCCTATGAAACATCCAATTAAGACATGGTTAGAATAATAATAATAATTGGAATAAGACCCATTCCTCTTTTTATGTGCTTTGTGACTTAGTCATTCATGTTTTCACTAATTTAATTTAATTTGATATATTATCACACCTTAACAAAAAAACTAAAATTGTGTTTATGAATCCAACAAAAGTAACACATGTTACCATGCCTTTCTTGGGTCCTCATTTAATTTTTGTTATTTCTTATGAGGTCATTTTTATGTTTTTTCCTACCACTTTCACAACATTCCCTTTTGTTGGAAATATTCATGGCTAGCTTATTTCTATGCTCTGGGGTGTTATTTTAACTCCAACACAATCTTTACCCATGGAGATGATCTTTATGAAGGGATAATATTTTAGTGTTTTTCCACTAAGATGGAATAATTATTATTTAATTAATTATCACCTACCAAAGAATGATTAAAAAATCTATATAATTAATAATTTTTGGCTTACCCTAGGAATATAAATTTTCAATGGCATTGTATAATTATTCATCCAACTTCTAGATATGTTCATATCTTGATTATATTTTATCACTAAATTATCCTTATAGATATTCCCAATAGAAATATATTCTTCCAAGGCTTGGTTGACAGTATCCAACTTGCTATCATACTTCTTAATTTTACATTTCATTTGAGAAAAAGAATCTCGGTATCTGAAATTCTATTATAATAGCCTTATATTTTCACTAAACACTTCATCTACCTGACAAACCAGATCATCCTTATCTGACTTAACATTCTAAACCTTTTTTTGTTTTGACACTTTTACTTTGAATCGATTTTTAGTTGTTTTACTTTATTAGTATCATCATTAACTCTTCTTGATGAGAATAATTCTTTTTTAAGGTATTTTTTAACTTCAAAAGGTCTTTTGTTTAGGAATCTCGTATTTTTAATTAATTTTATAGAATATTAATATTAGTGTATAGATTCATGTTTTACCTCGTTATGTCTAAAACTAAGTTCCTTTAAAATATGGTCCACTTCTTCTAGGAAATGGTAATCTTACCTTCTTAGCCTTATTATGATCTCTTCATCATTGGTGGATGTAATATCACATGGTATAATAGGTTACCTTGATATCCCTATGACATCATTAAACAAGAAAATAAACTCATTATGTAGAATATTTTTACCTTTCATTTGTGGTATTCAAGTCCAATTCCAAATAATCGCACACTTTCTATAAATAGTTCAAAATATTAGTGCTCTATAATATTTTAGATTCTTCTTTAATGCGATTCTATTTTATTTTGAATCCAAGATTATAAAAATTAGGTTGTTATTTAAAAATAAAAAAAGACATCAATCATGATTGCGTAAAAAAATTAGATAATATGAACCTTCCCGTTGATACCACTTATTAGGTCTTACATGGGGATTAATGTGAGATATAAAATGAAAGGGGGTGAATCAGGCTTTCTATTCAAAAAAATTAAACTCTTTTGCATAAATATATTAATACCCCAAAATAATATTTACCTATTAACCATAAAATTGATGTGTTATTATCTTTTGGCTAAATTCATTTAATTACCTCTTCACCTAAACATAACATAATTAAATATATTTATTTAGGTTGCATTCCCATTACTGGTGTGCATGTTAAAATAAATAAGAAAAAAATTATTTACTTGGTTCACCTACATTTTAATACATCCATGGATCATGCAACATAATTCTATAATTCATTAAAATCCATTATGGTGTTGACTTATCTTCTTAGGGATAAATCCCATTACAATTAGTTTAGGCTACATAACTCCTTTCCTAGGATCACTACCTTATAATTATGAGGTCTATCTCACTTCATCCCAAGTGTCACTCCCTTAAACGTTCCTTCCATTTCTCACTGATGGTCTAAAGAATAACCTTCACATAGTTTGTTGAACTACTGAAATCGTATCTAGTATCTTGTGAATGGAATGCATCCTAAAATTTTGACAGAATCTCTATTGCAGTCCACTTGGTATGCCCCTTCACAATATTTGAACAACTCCTTAATGAAATACCTCCTCTACAATTTCTACATAATGTATAGAATACCTCCCTTATTGCACCACATTGATAACTCCTCTAATCTGTAGAAATATTTTCATCGGTGAGAATTCAATAAACATCCATACCCTATCTTTGATTTTTTTATTCCCTTATATTGAAAATGTATAATTTTTGAATAGAGACTCCATTAATTTTTTTATAAAATTTCTAAAAAATATAATAATAAGAGATATTATGGGGTAATAAATGGAAATAGGTCAGTATATTGATGGGAACTTGAAACCACCCATTAACATCCTCGTAACCTCCTCTATGATCCACAAAATTTAGTAAAAATAAAAACTTCTTAGTGGGACGTATCTATCCTCTAATAGTATGGATTTATTCTATAATTAATCCAAGACCATAAATGCGACAAATAATATTGAATCACAGCTTAAATAAAGGTATAATCCCTAAGGCATGTGATCATGAATCATTAAACAAATGACTCAGGTATCGCCTAATAGATTTACCTAGAAATTTTCATGTCACATGTCAAAAAAATTCACCATATCTTGGTGAGAAATATTTGGGGATTTTTCTTCTAAAACACTGAACATTATGGTTGTGGTCCTCTTCATGTGTCAATTTTCACTTATAGTCCAACCTATCATCGATGGAAACCAATAAAAACCACCACACTTGTTTGGAGAATCCCTGTTTCTCACAAGAAAACAACACAAAAAACTATATATTACATTGTGGGTATGGTAAATCCCAATGTGGAATTATTTCACTATTGGTCTTTAACAAATAATAAATATTGAACCCCAACCTTCTCCATTATGTTTTTTCCTTGATCATTTTACACAGTCACTCCACTAATGCACCAGGATCATCCATTCAATGTTCTGTAAGATATGTTGTCATTTTTTCAGATACCAAAACTATAAAAACTCTTATGTATGATAATCCAATTCTACATTGGTGCACTGGAACGATCCCATAGAAATAACTATAGATTGGTCCCCTTATAATTTCCGACTATTTCCATTATCTTCTTCAACATTACCAATGTTATGGGCATGACTATACTTGAACCCATTTAACACATTCCCCACGCCCACTGAATAAGGTATGGTCATTCCTTTATCGGTCAACTTCGGCATACCATACCTTGAGAAATGTTATTGTCTCCCTATTTCTTTTCAAATATGTTTAATCCATTATTTAATATTATATTTTTTATATAATACCATTGTATAATGAATTTATAATTCAATATTTCATTTGAATACTATTCTCTTTGTCTGGACAATGACTCCCACAAAAAATCATTCAACCTTCAAGATGTATTTTTAACAACTCCAAACATCAAGAAATAAAGACTAAATTTTTTAATCCTCTAAGAATAACCTCTTCTTATAATAAATTTCCATTTCAACTAATTGAACAATTATTTAAAAAAATTCCAACTCAATCCTTTGTGATTCCTAACACTATTCTATCTTGGGGGGGGGGGGGTTAAGTTGGATAGGAGTGGTTGGATGGATGCATTTTGGACCGAAACAAAATATGATGTGTGACTGAATATGGGAAATGTTTTTCAGATATTTTGACTAGAGGAAGCACATATGAGTCAACAAGCAGGGTGGCTTTTTTTATCACCAAATGATATGGCTAGTGTATGCATTTAATTATTTACGACTTTTATTTTATTTAGTGCATAAAATCATAAATATAATGGTTTTTATTAGGAACATCATTGATGACAGACTATAGGGATTTTTAAACCCTTACACATGCACATTTACTAACATAAATAACTTATGTTTTGAATGAAGTTTTGGATGAGGGCCCTAACATCCAGCAAAAAAATTAGAGGAGGTTAATTTGGATATGGAGATGGGTCCCAAGAAAGTTAAAGTATAATAATGTGTCTCCAAGTCTCTATATTTATACATTTATTATTCATATCACATATAATCAGACCAATTGGATATCCATGTTTGTTTTTATAACTACATGAAATTGTCTAAGTTCACTTTTTACAACATTATTTATGATTTTTATGTTGGTATAACTTTTGATGTAATTAAATATATTATTTAATGATGTTATACTATTCATAGTTTTTTTTTGTTTTTTATTTTTGATTTTATACTTTATAATCGAAGAATAGTCTACCAATGAGTATTATAATACCCTGATTTCTAGTTGTTAGCCTACAATATATGAGGAGGACCACTTGAGGCCATGTTACACATTATGATTGGGTTTTTTGTGTACTAATTTAGTTAATAACATTATATTACTTATTATCTGTCGTCAATATAATAGACATTACTGTAAAAATATCATTATTATAACAAAACATTGCTGCTAAGTATACATAATCATTCAAATCCTTATCTTATAAATAATTTAATAATTTACAGGGAAAAATTATTTACATGTTTAAAGTAATATAAATTGTAATAAAAGAATCATATTCATTCCTCATCTCATTAGTAATCTATGAAGATGAAGAGAATTAAGTTAAATAGTGATAAGAGTGATCAGAAATAAAAATAAACATGATCAATATATCTCAACATCGTCATCAGAATACTCTTGATTTAAAATAACGAAAAATTCTTAGAAAACATTTTCCACATTAGGTTTAATCTCAAATCCCATTTTCTTGATAATTTATTTTTTACCTGATGGTCATATGATAATAATTTTTTCCAAAAGGCATCAGTCCTTTAATGATTTAGTTTTCCTTCATTTTTACACCACATTAGATATATCTAAGAAAATAATAACCATAACACTATCAATATATAAATAGTCTGGTTGTAAATGATATCCTATAAACGTTTTTCAAACATTGGGCACATCTAAGGCATTAATAATTCCATTAATAGTCAGAACATTAATATAATGTTTCTATTAAACATCCACATTATATAAATTAGATGCATTCCAGATATTGTTATCCATTAAAACATTTCTCTTGTGTATCTCTTTGTGTTAAACTTTGTTACCTAAAACCATGTAGTGACCATTCCAAAAAAAATTTGTAGGTTAAAGATAAAACAAATTAATCCTCCCATGTTTCATTATGTAAGGAATAACCAATATTTTGAGTATTCATTAATTATTTTTAAACAATAATCTACAATTTCATAAACCACATACATATTTCATTTATTTTTATCTCATTACTTTTGGAAATCTTTATTTACTCAATTTTCTACACAAATATGGCATTATTTCATAAATAAATATAATGTCTACAATTCATAAAAATGGAAAAATGAAAAAAAATTTCCTTAAAAAATTATGAAAAACCCCTTCTTAACATTTTTTATCCAAGAAAACATTGATAAAACTTTAATGATATAGATTTCAGAAAAAAGTGAAAATTGGAAACTTTCCCAATTATTTTGGGATAAATCAAACTTAATATAATTTAAAAATATTATAAAATTGGATAGTTATGATTTAGGATAAAATGATAAATTTAAACACAAAAAATAAATTTAAATTGATAGTATTATTAACTCAAATCTTTTGATATATTTAGAGATCATTTACAGAACTGCACCTTGAAGATGAAAAATCATTGATTCGCAGTCCCACCAATAATTAGAAGAATCATATTTGTCATAAAATATGGTAATAATTTGATATTAATCTATAATAACCACACAAAAAATCTCAAAATCTCCATAAACTTTATAATATTTCAAATCAATTCTCTCTTAAAACATCGACTAGTTCAAACAACAATAAATAAATATCTAAATATTTTTTACAAGAACCCTAAATTAATTCTATGATAAAAATATCATTGAAACCACAATAAAATAAAATGAATAGATGAATTAAAATTTAGTGAAGGGATTTAAGTAAAATCGTACCTCCCAATATAATAAAGGAACATCTTTGTCTTTTTCATAACTCTGGAGGATCATACACTAGGGTTTTATCATCCATTGTCTCTAATGAAAACTAATGTAAATAATTTCATTTACCCACTAACTATATAATTTAGGTATACATACTCATAAAAAAAATATTTCTAATTTAATTTTATTGTATTTTTGATTGGATATTAATTATATGTAACATCAATTATGATTTTTTTGCATTAGTGTATCTATTAAAGGAGAAAACTAATGTACAATTCTTGTTAGAATATTTTATTCTAAAAAATTTATCTTTATTATTGAAATAAAACCTTCTTATGAGACATGGGTATATTGATAATAATTTTCTTCTATCATTATAGTCACCTATTTCAATGGTTTTGGGCTTTAATGGACCCAAATACTCTGATTGGAGTGACCAAATCCAATTTTATTTTACTACAATTGATGTTTACTTGACACTATGAGTTATAAACACTGTTACTATTATTGATTTTATTAATGGTGATGAACAAGTGTTTTATAAGATATGTGAATGATTGCATTTTATGTCCAGGGAAACGATAATGGAATGTAATATGAAGTCATCATATCCTAAAACTGAAAGTATAATTTTTTTCAAAATTGAGGGAGACATATCAGAATCTATAGATAATCCACATGTTTGGAAACTAATGATTACCTTATCCACTAGGAAATAGATAATCTTTTTAACAACCATCCACTCTATTACACACTTAAACCTGATTTATTAAATAGACTTTCACTTAAGACAACAATGAGGATCGATAGTTCTTTTTTATTTTGAAATTAAGAACATTACATTACAAATTAAGATATAAAATACATCATATTTATTGAAAACATATTTTGCATTACCACAAAAACCCTTCATAATTAGCATTGCATGGGATTAACTAAAGTAATAAATTGTAAAGGGTGTGTTACAAAGCCCAGTAAGGGGGTAAAAAAGTCATAACAAGAAGATTAAAGTACATGTTAGGCAATAGGTATATCAATGGATCATAAGATAAACACGAACAAAAATCCTAATATAGCATGACTTTTATAATAGGGAAATATGGCAACAACATTTACACAATATTAGCACGGGCCAAGTCTCATTGCACGTGGAGAATGAGTAAACCTTCATTTCACTTGAATTAGGATAATTAAACTCTAATTGTACATGGAATATCATGATACTAATCATTACCCATTGCATTGGAGTGCTATTAAGGAAAACACTTCTTAATCATTTCATTTCATTCATAAGTGTGCCACATAGATCATACAACATGGATTCATTAAAATCCATAATTTAAACCACAAATAAGAGATCTTGAATACAAAAATGTAAGTCCTAAATCAACTATTACATGTGACTATGGGTGAATATCCTTGATATTGAAATGGGTATGGTATTCACATACTTGATGATTTTGGAATGGGAAATATTAGTGCAACTTCGGCTACATAACGATGTCAATTAGAAATCGTAAAATGGGTTGTGAGAGATAAAGGGGACTCAAATCATTTATACACGAAACAGGCAGTAAGGGGGTTGTGGAAGCTAATATCCCAACATATGTAATGGAATATAGATGCATAATATAAAATAACTTATTGAATGTAAATGGGGAGAGAGAAATCCCTTATTTAATTTCTGCATGGTAATGGGTGTACATGGGAGGAAATAATGAGAGAGAAGGTAAAAACCCAAAATTTTATTAATGAAAATTCCAATTGATCTAATTCAATTTATAATTTTTTAAAATAGTTATATAAAACATTTGAACTTCCTTGGTTTTGTGTTTTTAGAATTTAAATTACCATTGATTACTATTACTGTTTCTAATGTAATGGTTAAATAGTGATCAATGATTTGTATAAATATTGGGCTTTAACAAATCCAATTTACTCAGAAAAAGGTGGAAATAGCCTTATCTAGTAGAAAGTTTCCATACGAATCCCATTTTTCAGAGCTCATAAAGGAGGTAGCATCACTAGTATTTTCTCTTGACTAATCCCAAACTGAACGTCAACACATTAATCTTTAAAAAAACCGCCTACGGGTGATGTGGAAGTTAATAGAGATTACTACCTGAGCGATGATATTTGAGCTACCCCAAGAGTCTGTTACCATCGCATTCCTTACCCTTAGGTCATATTCAGGTGGTATATTGGGAAGTTTACCAAGACCCTATAACTATGATTATGGGTACTATTTTATATAAATAATATACTTTCATTTTATTATTATTACTTTGTAAATGTATTTTTACACATAAATAGAATTTTCAGTTAATATTTAATTTCAATTAAGAAATATATATTGATAAATTAATGAATTTTTGAATTAAATAATATTTTAATAAATTATTATTATGAAATTAGTTTTTATTAAATATAAATTATTGTATAATTTTTGGGAATTTAATTGTAATATTTATTATGGTTTGAACACTATTTTTTTCAAAACCCATGAATTTTTGTTAAATGTCAGTTTTTATTTCAAAAATGGAAATTCACATATTTATAAAATTATTTATATAAAATTAATATCATTTTTGGATTCATGATGTCGAAATTCTCTAATGGTGAATTTTATATAATTTTCTGAGACAGTCAATATTTTGGGTAAAAATTTAATATCGTTTAAACATTTAATGTGTTTTATGACATCATAATGACCCAATAAAATGATATAAAAGTTATTCTCAGCCACTATATGTTTTAACTCTAATGTAATTTGATTTTAGATTTTTTTTTGAATAATTTTATGATGCCTTAGTTGACCCTGCAATACTTATAAGATATTTTAGCATTTTAAAATAATTTCATACAGAATGTGACTCAACTCCACATAATAGAGCCTAATAATTTTAATATTTTAGGCCATTTTTCTTATAAAATAATGTTTTCACTCCCCTTTTTCAGAAAATATTGTAAGAAACCATGTTTTGGTTTGTGGTTTTAAATATTTAATTATATTTATTCAAAAACCTATGTTTGTGAAATATTAAATAATTCCCCTCTATTTTCCAATAAAAACCCTACCAAGATCAAACTTATATTCAATAAAAACCATTATAGAATTTCCCTAATCTACCATTATTTTTCTATAATCCCCCCAAGATTCCCCAAGCTCCCAATAATCCTCTTTCAAGCCTCTCTGAAGCCTTTGGGATCACACTTCCGTGTAACTGATTTCTTCTCTTCTCGTCTTTTCCATGTTTATTTATATTGTTATAAATTTGTATTTTCCTATAAAAATGTTGGGTTATGATTTCAAACATCCCCCATACTTACATTCTTATGTTTTAATGATTATATACTTCTTTATTTCTCATTAATACCTTCCGTGTACACCCATTACCATGTCGAAATTTCATAAGATTTATTCCCTTTCTCCTCTTTCTTCGTGTTTATTTCATATGTTATGCCATCTATTTGCAGATTACATGTGTTGGGATATATATCTATATGAACCCTTACTGTATATTTCTTCTACATTTGATGAGAAATCTCTTTCTCTCTCATAATCCATTTTTATGAATGATTATGTCACACTATTATGCTACCGAAATTACACCGTGTTTTTTCCAAGCCAAATCATCGTGTAGTGAATACCATACCCATTTCTCTATCAGGGATATTCACCTTTATGAACATATACTTATTTATTATATAGTTTTATCTATTTATTCCAAATTGTATTTTCGTGGAATAAATGATTATTTTTAATGATTCCATGTTATATGATCCATGTGGCACACTTATGCATGAAATGAAATTTTTACAAATGGTGTGCCCGGATAGCGCTCTAATGCACTGGGTAAAGAATAGTATCATGATACTCCATGTGCAATTCGGGTTTATTCATTCTAAATCAAGTTCAATGAGGGTTTAATCAAGGTAATTGAAGTGTAATGATATATTACTCATTCTAATTCAAGTGCAATGAGGTTTTACTCATGCTCGTTGTGCAATGATCCTTAGCTCAAGCTAATATCTTATTAAATGTTGTCACCACATTTCCATGTTATGATAATCATGCTATATCCTTCCATTTTTTTCATGTTTATTTTTTTCTCGTTTTGTAATCCAATTTCCTTACATGTACTATATTATTTATCTTATGCCTTGTATACACCCTTACTGGGATTTTAACTCACAGTTTTCTTATGTACGTCCTCGGGCTGTCCCATACGGTGTTAAGTATGATGGAATTTTTTGGTCATGTAAAATATTTTTTCAATAAAGATGTTGTGTTTTATGTTCTAATTTTTTATTTAATGTTTCCAATTTCAGAAGACACTATACCTCTAGATCCTCAGGGTTGTCTTAAGTGGGCTTTTATCTAATAAATCATTTTTATTTTTGTAATAAATACCATGGTTGTTACAGTTGGTATTAGAGGATAGGTTTGGTTATTTTTGAGATTATGATTAAAAACCCATAGTGAAATACTTAGGTATAAGACAATGTATAATAAAAACATCACTAAATTTTGGTGAGTATAGAGTAAGTGGTTTATCATGAAAATACATCCTTGTCCAAATACAAATATGTTTAGGTGGCTCTAGCACAGATGAATCTAGAGGTAAACCCTAAAAACACTTCTTTGTGCATGAATCAAATGGGAACTGGTGCACGACAATGGGTTTTTCTACACTCTTGGTTATGAAACTCCTAGGGGATATGCTTTGGTAAATTCATATGCTTAGTATGAACCATCATTAAGGGGATAAAGAAATTCCCCTAAGAATATATGTAGGGAAATAGATAATGGATAACATAGATTGAAGCCTATAAATTCATAAGTTATGGAAATGAATTAAATTTATAAGTTATCCCTTTTCTTTATTGGATTACCCTTTATTTGTTACCCCTAACATTCCCTTTATTCTAGACAACGGACGATAATTGGAGGACTCGGGCTAACAACTGATGCGAAGATCAATGTGATGACTTTTCTAATGAGATGCCTAATCCAATGGGTGAGGGAATCACACACTTTGTCACAATACTCTATTTGTTAACTCATGTTTTGAATAGAAACATGGTTCAAGAGGGACTTCCACCCCCCTGAAGAAAGAATAAGTTGTAATCAAGAGATTAATGATACAAATGCCTCCTAGTTTAAATGGATCATATGATCCCTCAATATCCATACAATGAATCAACTCCATTGAAATAATCTGCTCTATCCTTCAATGTTCCAAACAAGAGAATTTTCTTACATTGATAAAAAAATATGAGGCCTAAGGAAGAGATCGAGGTGTTGGAATGGAAGGTTTCTAGGAAACGTTTTTTGATAAATATTTTCCACGCACCCTCCAACATTAGATAGAAAGGTACTTACAATCCCTAAAGAAAAAAATATGACAAACCCATCAGAGTGTATAAATAAAACATCACAAGGTTTTCTTGATACACCTCTAGATTTTTCTTTACCCCTGAATGCATGATTGACCTCTTCATTGGTGGGAAAATATCTAGCCTATGAAATTCCCTAGAGATCAGTGACTTTGATAGCTATGAGAAAATTGTATGATGTACCCTCAAAGATGAAATTGAGATCCCCAAATCTCAGGGGTATCATGGGGATAAGAAGTGGAAATTGGACAATAATTGATACATCCTGATGTGTAAATCCAATGGTGCTAAGAAATACCCGCATACCACTTTATAAAGGTGCATAAAGAAGCACTCGAAGAATTTCCTGGTCTTCCTCCTAGAAGATATGTTGATTCCCAGTTGATATTATACCTAGGATTTTTCCAATATCTAAGAATCCATGTAGAATAGAGGTTGTGGATCTTGATGGGCTAATGAAAAAACTAAATAAGTATCTGGATAAAGGGATTATATGCCCAAGTGCTTCACCATAGTGTGCCCTAGTCCTCTTAGTCAAGAAGAAGGATGGGTCAATACTCCTTTTCATTGATTGTTGTGACCTCAAAAAATCATGATATGTAACAATTATCCCCTACCCCAAATTGTTGACTTGTTTGATCCACTACTTGGAGTACAATACATCTCTAAGGTGGATCTTCAATTGGGATATTACGATGTAATGATAAATAATGGGGATATCCCGTTGACTAATTTTCGTACAAGATTCAAGCACTAAAAATTCATAGTAATTAACTTAAAACTCACTAATGTTTCAGAAATATTCTTGAAATTGATGAATAGAGTCTTTAGAGATTACCCAGAAAAATTTGTCATAGTATTTTTAGATGATATTATAATATACTCAAAAACTGAGGATGAACATGAGGAGAATCTAAGAACTATACTAGAGACCTTGCAAAAGGATAAGCTCTATGAACAGTAAATCAACTATGAATTTTGGTTGGAAGAGGTATCAGTCTTGAGTCACATAATCACAAGAAAATGGATATCTGTGGATCCCTCCAAGACAAATGCAATTGAGGGATGGCTGAGGCCAAAATCATTGAAGGAAATCTATAGCTTCCTTGGGTTATCTGGATATTATCACTAATTTGCGAAACATTTCTCACCATTTTCAAACATTTCTCAACATTTCTTAGAAGGTATTCATGTTTTCTTGGAGTGATGAATGCAAAGATAAATTCAAGGAGTTGAAAAGGAGGCTGATCACTACGCTCGTGCTCACACTACCCACAAGTAGAGAACTTTTTGTGGTATTCAGTGATGCTTTAAAGAAGAGATATGGTTGTGTGTTGATGAATAATGACAAATTCATTTCTTGTCCTTCATGGAAATTGATCGTTCATGAGGAAAACAATCCAACACATGATCTGGAGTTGGGTTTAATAATATTCTCTTTGAAAAATTGGTGGGATTAAATATTTGGGGAGAAGTATGAAATATATACGGATCAAAAAATCCCCAAGTATATATTCACACAGAAAGAGTTGAACATGCATCGACAAAGATATCTTTATCGGATCAAAGACTATGACTCACCAATCCATTACAACCCTATGAAAGAAAACAAGGTGGAAGATGATCTAAGAAGAAATGACCTAGTGATTCTATCATTGATGCGAATTGAGAATGGTCTAATCTACATAGATTTGATACATATTGACATGGGAATGATAAGGAACGGAACACCATCAATACATTCACAAATTATTTATCAAACGTCTATTTAGGAATGATAAATGATGATCAAAAGGATGATGTGGGAATTCTGAAGAAAGGTGAAACTATTAGAAAAGGGAAATCGTCAGAGTTCAATGATAATGAAAAAATAATTTTGATATTTGGGTCAAGACTAGGTGTTCCATAAAATCTAGAGTTAAAGAATGAAATTATGGATGATGCACATAGTTCGAATTTCTCCACTCACCTAGGAAACACAAAGATGTATTGAGATTTCTAAGAGAATTATTGGTGGGATAACATGAAGAAGGATATCTTTGAGTATATATCATAGTGCCTGGTATTCTATTAAGTGAAGGCTGAGAGGAATAAGTCCAAGGGAATGATAAAACCATTACCCATACAAACATGGAAGTGGGAGAAATTAACCATGGGATTTGTCACTAGACTTCCGAAGACAACCAAAGGAAAAATGTTATCTGAGTTGTTGTGGATCGTTTTACAATGACTGCACACTTAATTTCAATTCAAAAGTATTTCTCATTAGATAAACTAGCACAAATGTACATTATAGAAGTGTAAATGATTAATGTAATACCACTATCGATTGTATCAGATCGATATACAAGATTCACCTCTATGTTCTGGATGATCCTCCCACATGCTCTGAATACTAAGATGAATTTCAATCTGGATTATCATCCTTAAACTAATGGCTAATCTGAGAAGATTATCCAAAAACATGATGAAATTTTGAGAGAATTTTTAAGGGACTTCAAATTAAGATAGGATCAACATCTTTCCCTAGTTGAGTTATATTACAATAACAGTTTCCACTCAAGCATCCAAATGACTTCTTATGAAGTCCTTTATAGGAAGAGGTGCAGAACACCATCATATTGGGATGAAGTGCAGGAGTGAAAATACCTAGGTCTATTAATGGTAAAAGAAATGTTAGAGATGGTTAAGATCATCCAGTAGAACATTAATGATGCTCAGGGTAAGTTAGAAGAGTTATGTTGACCACCATCCATGAGACACAGACATTGATGTTGAAGATATGGTATTCCCCCGCATATCACCGTGGAAGATAGTTATGATATATCTGAAGAATGTAAAATGTATTCCAATGTACATCATCATTTTTTAGATCATTGATCACATTGGAGTAGAGACCTATCGACTAGCACTCCCAGAAAACCAGTCTCAAGTACATGATGTATTCTATTAATCACTCTTGGGGATGTATATACCTGACCCATTACATGTACTCAATCTAAAGGTGGAACCATTGTAGAATGACCTTTCATATTAATTGAAGATTCTTAAGATCATAGATTGTAGGGAAAAAGTTCCAAGAAATAAGACAATACCCCTCGTTAACTTAATGTGGAGAAACAACATGTTTGAAGAGGACCCATGTGAATCAGAGGAAGTGATGAAGTAGAGTGAACCTCATCTATTTAGTATCGAAAAATTAAATTTTGAGAGAAATGTTTCATAAGGGATGAAGATTGCAACGACCCAAAATTTTATTAATGAAAATTATTCTTGATATAATTATCTGTTTTATTATGTAAAATGGTTATATAATACATATTAACTTACCCCTCTTTTTGTTTTAGGATTTTAAAATAAAATTAATAATTTTTACCATTTCTAATATAGTTTTTTAATATTGATCACATGATTATTATAAATATAGGGTTTTAAAAAATCCAATTTACTCAGACAAAGGAAGCAATGGCCTCATCCAGTAGAATTGGTCCAATTGAATCCCATTTTTCAGAGAGCATAAAAATGGTATCATAACTAGGCTTCACTCTTGACCCATCCCATGTCATGCTTTAACACGTTAAGATATAATGGAAACGGTTAGAGGAGAAGTGAAAATTAATAGAGATTAACACCCGAGTGATGTTATATGAGCCGCCCCAACAGTCAGTCACTATCGCACAGCTTACCCTTATGTCTTATGTAGGAGTTATAAGTGGTTATGAAACAAGACCCAAGTACTGTGATTATGTTCATTATTTTTTAAAAATAATATACATTCATTTTATTATTGTTACTCTGTAAATGGTTTTTTAAAGAATAAATAGTAATTTTATATAATATTTAAATTCAATTCAAAAATATAATTTGATGAATTAATGTATTTTTTAATTAAATATTATTTTAATAAAATATTATTAATGAACTAAATTATATTAAATATAAATTGTCATATAATATTTTGGAATATAATTGTAATTTTTATTGTAGTTTGAAAACTATTTTTGTCAAATACCATGAATTTTCAATAAATATTTGTTTTTATTTTAAAAATAAAAATTCACATGTTTAGAAATTTGTTCAGATAAAATTAATATAATTTTTAGATTCAGGATGTCGAAATTATCTAACAGTGAATTTTTCATAATTTTCTAAGATAGTCGATTTGTTGGGTAAAAATTAAATACCATTTAAATTTATAATGTTATTTATGACATCATAATGACTAAAGAGTGATGTAATAAAATTCTATAAAATGGATTTCTTGAAGATATATGTTTTACTTCTAAAATAATGTTATTTTAGATTTTTTTTATTAATTATAGGATGCCTTAGTGGACCCTCCGCGACTTATAGAGTATTTTAACATTTTAATCAGATTTCCCTTAGAGTGTGACTCACATCAACATAAGAAAGCATAATATTTTAATAATTTTGGACATTGGCATTATAAAATAATTTTTCCCAATACCTTTTGGTAAAAACCATGGGCAAAAACCAAGGGTTAGTTTGTGGTTTTAGATATTTAATAATATAGATTCTAAAACCTATGTTTGTGAAATATTAATGAATTCCTATCACTTTTCCTTTATAAAACCACCCAAGATCACACTTATCTTCACAAAAATCCCTTTTATAACGTCCCTAATATTCCCTCCTCTTCTCTATAATCCCCTAAAATATCCCAAATCTCCCATTAAGCCTCACTCAAGCCTCTCCCAAGCCTTTGGGATCATATTTCCAAGTAAGGTATTTCTTCTATTATCATTTTTTCCATGTTTCTTTAAAATGTTTTACCATTTTATTTTTAATTAAAAATGTTGGGGTATGATTTATCATATACCCTATACTTCCATACTTATGTTTAAATTATTATATACCTCTTTATCTCTAATTAATCCCTTCCATGTACACTTGTTACCATGCCAAAATTTCATAAGAGTTATTCCCTTTCTCCTCTTTCTTCATGTTTCTTAAATATGTTATGCCTTCTATATCTAAATTCCATAAGTTGTTACATGTATATATATGACCCTCCATACTGTCCATTTCTTATACATGTGATTAGATATCCCTTTCTCTCTCATAAACCACTTTTATGAATGATTATTTCATGCCATTATGTTGCATAAATTGCACTGTGATTTTCCATGCCAAATCACCATATAGTAAATACCATACCCCTTTCTCTATCAAGAATATTCCCCTTTATAAAAATATACTTATTGATTATATAATTTCATTTATGTATTACACATTAATTTATCATGTAATAAATAATGATGTTTAATGATTCCATGTTATATGATCTATGTAGAACACTTATGCATGAAATTAAATGTTTACAAAAAAGTGTACCTTGATAGCACTCCAATGCATTTGGTAATGAATAGTATCATGATAAGGCATGTGAAGTGAGGGTTTAATCATTCTAATTCATGATCAATGAGTGTTTAATCATGATAATTCATTTGCAATGAGGGTTTTTTCATGCTAATTCAAGTGCAATGAGGGTTTACTCATGCTCCATGTGATATGAGCCTTGACTCATGCTAATATAATGTCAAATGTTGTTTCAACATTTCCATGGTATGATAATCTTTCTATATCATGCCTTTATATTATTGTCTCTATTTTTCTCCATTGATCTTATTATTTCCTAACATATACTATATTCGTTAAGGTATGCCTTCTTTACTCCCTTACTGGGATTTATAGATCACCCTTTTCTTTTGTATGTCCTCAGGTTGTCCCTTGAAATGCTTAATACAAAGGAATGTTGTCACCATATAAATTTATTTTTTCTATAAAGATCTTGTGTTTTATTTCATAATATGTTATTTAATGCTTTTATTTTTCCAAAAAACTAGACATCTTGATCCTTAGGTTTGTCTTAAGTACCACTTTATGTAATAAATCTTGTTTATGTGTTTAATACAGAGCATGGTTGTTATAGATAAAGGGGTCTCTCATCATTCAAACATAAGGAGGAAAGTATAGGGGTGGTGTCAAATAATACAACAACATTTTTAATTTATAATAAAAGTTCATACCAATATAAAGAAACATGGACATAAATATTGAAGGAAGGAATGTGAGGATCCATTACATGGAAGTGTGGTTTGAATGGCTTGAGAGAGGCTGGAGAGAGACTTCTTAGAATATTGGGCTCCTTTGGAGGATTCAAAAGAGAGGAGGGAAGAATAGGGATGTTCTCAAAGGGTTTTTTGAATATAAGTGGGATCTTGGGTGGGTTTATATATGAAATAAAATAGAATTATTTATTTTTTAGGATTCAGAAACTACACATTAAACTAGCCAAAACCAAAAACAAACCCATAGTTTTGGCCAAATTGTTTTTTAATTTGGAGTGGAAAAAATTATTTTAAATGTCAATGGAAGAACTTTTTAATATATCAGGCTGAATTATGTGGAGGTGAGTCACACTCTCAAAGAAAATATTTTAAAACATTAAAATATTTTATAAGTCTTGGAGGGTCCACTAAGGATTCATAAATTTAATAATAAAAATATAAAATCACATTGTTTTAAAGGTAAAAGTTATATTGGCCGAAAATACATTTTATAGTATTTTATTACATCACTATTGGGTAATTATGATGTCATAAAAAAACATTATATATTTAAATGGTATTTATTTTTTACCCAACAATTTGACTGTCTCAAAAAATTATGAAAAAATCACCATTAGATAATTTTGTAGTTCTAAATAAAAAAAAATTATTAATTTTATCTATATAATTTTATAAATATGGGTATTTTTTCTTTTAAAATAAAAATTGATGTTTATCAAAAATTCAAGGGTTTTGACAAAAACAACATTCAAAACATATTAAAAATTACCAATATATTCATAAAATTTTTATGATCATTTATATTTAATAAAAATTAATTTAGTAATAACATTTTACTAAAATATCATTTAATTATATGATACATTAATTCATCAAAATATATTTCTTATTTTAATATTAACTAAAAATATTATTTGTGCTTTAGAAACCATTTACAAAGTTACAATAAAAATATGAATGTATATTCTTTATTAAAAAAATAAAGCACATAGTCATAGATCTAGGATCTGGTTACATAACCCATTATAACACCCTCATAATACCTAAAGGTAATGTGTGTGATGGTTATAGACTCTTGGGGTGGCATAGATAACATCGGTAGGGTGGTAATCATTATTAACGTCCACTTCTCCTGTAGGCGATTCCTTTCATGATTAACGTGTTGAAGCTCGGCTTAGGATTGGCCTAGATTAAAGCCCAGTGATGCTGAATCATTTGCGTGCTCCAAAAAAGGGGCTTCTAATGGAGAAATTCTACTAGATGAGGCTATCACTTCTCTTTTTTCTGAGTAAATTGGATTTGTAAAAGCTTTATATTTATATCAATCATGTGATCATTGTTCAATATCTATATTAGAAATGGTAACAGTTAATAATGATATTTTAAAATTTAAAAACATAAAACTAAAGAATTACATGTTTTTTATTTAACCATTTTACATAATAATACATTTAATTTGATCAAGAGAAAATTTAATTAATTAAATATTGGGTCGTTACAATCTTCCCCCCATAAGAAACATTACCCTCAAAATTTCTTTTTCCCACACTAAAACAGATGTGGGTAACTCCGCTTCATCACTTCCTCTTATTCCAAAGATGGTTCTTTAATATTTTGGTTTCTCAACAACACTTTGATGAGGGGTATTGTCTTATCGTGTAAAATTATTTCCCTACGATCTATGATCTTCACTGGATTCTCTCCATAAAAGAGGTCATTCTCTAATGGTACCTCATATGGTTTGAGTACATGCGATGGGTTAGGTATGTACTTCCTCAAGAGGGATACATGTAATACATCATGTACTTGAGACAAGTTCGATGGGAGTGTTAGTCGATAGGCCACTACTCCAATGGGATCAAGGATTTCAAAAGGGCCAATGTACCTCATACAAGTCATTCCATTATTCCCAAATCTCATAACTCTTTTCCACTGTGAAATGAAGAGGAATACCATGTCTCCAACATCAAAATCAAGGTCACGTAGACGATTATTAGCATAGCTATTTTGTCAATTATGGGCATCTTTAATGTGCTGTTGGGTGGTCTTAAACTTCTCCACCATTTCTTCTACCATTTCTGGACATAGGAGTTTTCGCTCCCCAATTTCATCACAACATGTCAGTGTTTGGAATCCCTTCCCATAAAGGGCATTATAAGGAGCCATTTGGATTGTTGAGTAGAAACTATTATCATAAGAGAAATCAACCAGAATAAGATTTCGATCCCATCCTCCTTTGAAGTCCATTAAGAATGCTCTCAACATGTCCTCAAGTGTATGGATAGTCCAATCATATTGGCCATTAGTTTGAGGATGATAAGTCGTACTAAAGGTCAGCTCAGTATTTAGTTCATTTTGGAGACTCTTATAGAACCCAGAGGTTATTCTTGGATATCGATCAGATATAATAGATGGTGGAACTTCGTACATACTTACCACTTATTTGATGTATATCCGTGAATGTTTATCCAATGATAAATCATCTCAAATTTAAATGAATTGTGAAGCCTTTTTATGAATATCCCAAACAACCAAGATAGAATTGTTTACTTTTTTATTTATTTAGAAGTCTGGTGACAAAGTCCATGGTGATGTTCTACCATTTCATTATTGGTATAGGTAATGGTTTAATAATCCCCATAAACTTCTTCCTATCAGTGTTCACTTGATGACATACTAAGAAATTTGATGTATACTCAACAATCTCCTTCTTCATGTTATCTCACCAATAATGCTCTCCGAGATCTTGATATATCTTTGTGTTTCCTAGAATAATGGAAAAATTAGAACTATATGAATCATTTATAAGTTCATTATTTAACTTTGGATTCAATAGAACACATATTCTAGGCCAAAATATCACAATTCATTTTTCATTATTTGTGATCTATAAGGATTTCCTTTTTCTACTAGTTTCCACTTTATTCTGAATTCCTGCATCATTCTTCTGAGCATCCTTTACCCTTTCCCAAAGTTATTGTTGAGCAATAATTTGTGAAAGGATTTATGATGTTCCTATATTTATGATTCCCATGTCCATCTTCATGAAATCTAAGAATATTGGTTCCCTCTTAATTCTCATTAATGAAAGAGTTGGTGGATCCTTTCTACATAGAACATCTGCCACCTTATTCACTTTCCCAAGATGGTTGTGAATTGAGCATTCATTGTATTTGATCCAATATAACCATCTTCATTGGTGTATATTCATCTCTTTCTGAGTGAATATATATTTTGAGGATTTTTTGATCCGTATATATTTCACACTTCTCTAAATAGAGGTAATGCTTCGAAGTTTTTAATGTAAATATTACTGCATCCTTCTCCAAATCATGTGTTGGATTTTTTTTCTCGTGAAATTTCAATTACCTTGAAGCAAAGGCAATGAATTTGTCATTTTTCATCAACAGAAAACCCAATACCTTCTTCGAAGCATCACTGAATACCATGAAAAGTTCTCCTATTGTGGGTAGTGTGATCATGAGCATAGTGATAACCCTGATTTTCAACTCCTGTAATCTATCATGACATTCATCACTGCAATAAAACATTAATCCCTTCAAAGATAGCTTAGTAAGAGGGATTGAATATTGTGAGAAATTTCACACAAATTGGTGATATTATCTAGATAACCCAAGGAATCTACGGATATCCCCCACTGATGTTGGCCTCTTCCATCCCTCAATTTCATTTTTCTTGGTGCGATCCATAGATATCCCATTTTTTGTAATGATATGACCTAATAATGAGGATTTATTCAACCAAAACCCACACTTGTTGTACATTGCATGAAGCTTCTCCTTTCACAAGGTCTCTAGTGTAGTTCTTAGAATCTCCTCATACACATCCCTGGTTTTGGATTATATGATAATATCGTCTATAAAGGCTACAACAAATTTTCCAACGTAATCTCTAAAGAACCAATTTATCAAGTCCATGAAGATTTCCAGGGCAGTAGTGAGTCTGAAAAGCATTACTATGAATTTATAGTCCGGTAGCTTGTATGAAAATCAGTCTTGGGGATATCCTCCTACTTCACCCTTACATGGTAATATCTAAACTATAGATCCTCCTTGGATAAGTATTGTGCTCCACTTAGCCGATTGAACATGTAATCAATTTGTGGAAAAGGATTCTTGTTCTTTATCATGAGTTTGTTGAGCTCATGATGATAAATGAAAAGGCGCATTGAACCATTCATATTCTTGGTGAATAAGACTGGTTAACCCCATGGTGAAGCACTTAGGAGGAAGACTATGAAATTCTTCATGAAACACTTCATAAAATTACCTCACAGTATGCATGTCTTCTAGGACAGTTGCTTCCTTAGACTCCATCATCTAAACAAGATACACACTCTCAAAGGGCAGTAATATCCACGCTTGAGATGATGGTGCTAAATGAGATTTGTCTACCTCATTGCACTTGTTTATAATCAGGGTTCAATTCTCCACATGGAGAGTGATTTCCCACTCAAATCAATTTATGTTGGATATGTATAGGGAAATACAATCCATGCCAAGAATTGCATTATATTCTACTAGAGGAAGTATGATGAGGTTTTTTGGGGAGTTCAATCCACAAATCGTGGTGGGGAAGGAGTTATATTCATGAATGCAAAAATTTCCCTATTTTTGGATTTCACCCACATATCTACTTCCTTGATTTGTGGTTATGTTGTTATTATTCTAATAACCTTTTGGGATATAAAATAATGCATAGAACATGAATCAAAATGTATGTTATTTTTTCATGAATGAATAGCTATCATACCTTTCAGCACTTCGTTGTTGGGGTTCACTTTGTGGTTGTTATGGAAAAAGATCACCCTTTATTCCTTGGAGGTTGTTGGTTTCCTCAAAAAACCAATGGATTGGGGCACTAGTTTGAAAATTGAAATATTTCTTTATAGTTGAAGCAATGGACAATGCATTGAGGGTCCAATGGATTGTTCCTCTCCTCTATCAAAGTAACAGTTTTTTCTTGTCAGAAATTAATGTCCAAGTGCCCTTATCGTCCACACCTAAAGCATTTCCTTGTCCCATTTAGGCAATTTCTAGGGTTCTTCTTTATGCCCATTTGGAAAGTGGGGAGATGGAATATCTTTTCACCATTGGATTTATCCATTAGATTGCCAGAATTAATGTCTACTTTCTTCTTCTTATCCCCATGATACCCCTGAGATTCTCTGATCTTGATTTCTACTTTCAGGGAACATAGCACAATTTCCTCATAGATATTGATGTCACAAATCTCTAGGGCATTTCGTAGCCTCATTTTTATACCACCAACTAAGTTGTCAACATTTTATTTGGGAGGTAATGACAGAGTTGGAGGAATATAATGCCAGACTTGTGATGTTTTCCTCATACACTCCATTGGATTCATAGTATTTTTTTCTTGAGGGAAAAGAAGTCTCTTTCAGTTTTATGTTGAAGGGTGTGAAGAAAATATATATCTAAAAACATTTTATAGAAATAATACCATTCCAATGCCTCTATCATTTTATCAGGATTCAAAATTTTGATCACTCCCCACCATTGATCAGCTTCACCCTCTATACGATAAGAATCCATAAGAACCTTCTCTTGTTCATAACATTGAAGGATAGAGAAGATCTTATCAATGGAGTTGATCCATTGTTCGGTGATTGAGGCATCAGATGATTGATTGAATGTTGGAGTCCTTTGTCTCATGATGCTATTAATTTCGACTGATTCTTTCTTAGATGGGGGGTTGAACGTTTTTCTTGACCCATGTTTCTATTCGATACTTGATTTAACTGAGACAGTATTGTGACAATGTCTGTGATTCCTACTCCCATTGGATTTGTAATCTCGTTAAAATACTAATCAAATTGATCTTCACATCGGTCGTTAGCTCAAGTTCTCTTATTACCAGTCATTGGATGGACTAAAAGGAATGTTAGGGGTAATACATAAGGGGAATCCAATGACCAAAATAGATAGCTTTTAAATCATAGTTATTTGCTTAACTAATGAATTTATAGTCTTCAATATATGTTGTACATTATATAATTCCCATAGTATAATCTTAGGGGAATTTTTATTCCCATAATAGTGGTTCATACTACGATTATTTATTTACCAAAGTGTAACCCTAGGGAGTGTCGAACCAAGAGTGAAACAAGGACTATTGTCGTGCACTAGTTCTTGTCTAAGTCTAGCTCAATGCAGTGTTTTCGATTTTTACCCCTAGATACAACTGTGCCAGAGCCACCTCTACTTGTTCGTATCCTGACAGGGATGTATTTTATTGATAAACCACTTATATACTCACCAAAATTTATTGATGTTTCTATTATACTTATTCTTCTCCCTAAGCCTTTCACTAGGGTTTTCTAATCCTAATCCCAAAAATAAATAAACCTCCCTCTGATACCAACTATAACAACCCTCCTCTTAATTACAAACATAAACACGATTTATTATATATACATGAACTTAAGAAAAATCTGAAGATAAGGTGGTATTGTGTCTTGGGAAATTAGGAACATTACATGAAATATTAAGATATAAAATACGACATCTTTATTGAAATATTCTTTTACTTGACCACAATATTCTTTCATACATAGAATTTCATGGGATAACCAGAAGATATACATAGAAAAGGGTGAGATATAAAGCCCAATAAGGGAGTAAATAAGGAATAACATGAATAATACAGTACATGTTAGGAAATAGGAATATCAATGCATCAAAACAGAAACATGAAAATAAAGGAATGATATAGCATGATTTTCATTACAAGGAAATGTGGAAACACCATTTAAGGTGATATTAGCATGAGTCAAGGCTGATTGTAGATTGAGCATGAGTAAACCCTCAGTGATATTTGATTAGCCTGAGTAAACCCTCATTTCACATGGCATGTGATGGTAGTAATCGTTACCCAATGCATTGGAATGCTATCAGGGCACACCCTTCTTAATCATATCATTTCATGCATATGTGTTCCACATAGATCATACAACATGGATTCATTAAACATAAATATTTATTCAACAAATAAGAGATGTGGAATACATAAATTATGTCCTAAATAAACATGTAAATGTGCATAAAGGTGAATACCTTTGATAGAGAAATGGGTATGGTATTCACTTACAAGATGATTTTAGCATGGGATATTTTCGTGTAACTTTGGCAGCATAACAACGTCAAATAGAAATCGTAAAGTGTGTTGATGAGAGAGAAATGGGTATCTCATCCATTATACATGAAATGGACAGTAAAAGGGTCATGTAAAATAATATACCAACATATTTAATTGAATTTAAATGCATAATATAAAATAATATATTGAATGCAAATGAGGAGAGAGAATCCCATACTGAATTTTGGCATGGTAATAGGTTTACATGGAGGGCATTATTTAGAGAGAAAGGGGTCTATAATCATTAAAACATAAGGAATGAAGTATAAGGTAGGTTTCAAATAATACACTCACATTTTTAATTGAAAAATGGCCTAACAATATAAGGAAACATGGATATAAATAAGGAAGGAAGGAAAGTGATGATCCCTTACTTGGAAGTGTGAACCCAAATGCCTGGGAGAGGCTGTAGAAAGGCTTCTCGAGAGCCTGGGGTTCCTTGGAATGATTTTTGAGAGAGTAGGGTAGATTAGGGACGTGATATATGGGTTTTTTGTTAAGATAAGTCAGAAAAAAGGGTGGGTTTATATAGGAAAGGAGAGGGAATTCCTTATTATTTAGGTTTTAGACACTACACATAAAACTAATCAAAACCACAAACCATCCCCTAGTTTTGCCCATCATTTTTACCAATGTGGAGTGGAAAACAATATTTTATAAGGAAAATGTTCGAAATTATTAAAATTTTGGGCTTTTTATGTGTAAGTGAGTCAAACTCTCATGGAAATCATTTTAAAAAGTTAAAATATTTCATAAGTCTTAGAGGGACCACTAATGCACCATAAAAATAATCAAACAAAATAAAAAATTAAATTATTTTAAAGGTTAAACACATATTTACTGAAAATTACTTTTATAGAATTTTATTGCATCACTATTGGGTCATTATGATGTCATAAAACACATTATATATTTAAACGATATTTGATTTTTACCCAAAAATTAAAATATCTCAGAAAATTATAAAAAATTCACCGTTAGATAATTTCGACGTCCTAAATCTACTAAAAATAATAATTTTATATAAATAATTTTCTAAATATGTGAATTTTTATATTTAATATAAAAATCGACATTTATCGAAAATTAAGGGGTTTTTACAAAAAAACAGCTTTCAAACAATAAAAAATTACCATTGTATTCATAAAAATTATAAAATCATTTATATTTAATGAAAAGTAATTCAGTAATAAAATTTTATGAATATATTGTTTAATTAAAAAATAATTTAATTCATCAAAAGATATTTCATAATTTAATATTAACTAAAAATAATATTGGTTCTCTAAAAACTATTTACAAAGTACCATTAAAAAATTGAATGTATATTCATTATACCAAAAA
Source organism: Viscum album (assembly GCA_963277665.1). NCBI lineage: Eukaryota > Viridiplantae > Streptophyta > Magnoliopsida > Santalales > Viscaceae > Viscum > Viscum album. The sequence goes on from OY728139.1 coordinate 79,861,059, forward strand.
TAAAGAACATAATCATAGTACTAGTTTATTCTTACATAACCCATTATAACACCCTAATAAGACCTAAGGGTAAGGTATGCGATGGTGACAGACTCTTGGGGTAGCTCGAATAACATCGCTCGAGTGTTAATCTCTATTAACTTCTACTTCTATGGTAGGTGATTCTGTTCAAATATAAAATGTTGAAGCTCGACTTGGGATTGGTCAATACTGAATCTCAGTGATGCTGCCCTATTTTTGAGCTCTAAAAAATGGGCTCCATATGTAGAAATTCTGATAGATGAGGTCATCAAATTCTTTGTCTAAGTAAATTGGATTTTTAAAGCCCTATATTTATACTAATCATGTGATAATAGATAAATGAAAATATTATTAATTGTTACAACTCAGAACGATATTTCAAAACCCAACACATAAAACAAATCAAGTACATATTTTTTATATAACCATTTTACATAATAATACATTTAATTAGATCAAGATTAATTCTTATGCATAAAAGTTTGGGTCGTAACAACATTAGAATAACATACATCTATATTTCATCATTTAATATGAATATTCAATAAATATTACAATAATACAAACCAAAGGGACATAAATGTTTATTGATTTTTGATACCGTATAAATACAAAACTTATTTCATTAAATCTCTTTGAAATCTCTTGAATATTTCTTCTCTTAGAGTACCCCACTTAGACATTCATAAATTAATATCTTTTTTAATGACCTACAGAACATTAAAACATGGGAAGGGTGAGCACAAATCAATAGTTAGTGTAAATAGAAAATATATCAATCAATAATAATAAGTGAGTATAATCAAAAGGGAATTAGAACATGATACTAAAATAATAAATTAATACACATGGAGTCAAATATATTTATTCATGAATCATGTAATATGATTTTTTCACAACAAAATACATGAGTCATAAGAGTATGGAAACATCAATAATCAATCATGATCCATGATAAAATATCTTAATCATAAGACATATGTTTATGATATACAGATATGCATAGAAAATCATTTCCTTAGTCAATGATCATTAAAAATACTATCCTAATTTATTCTCTTCACTCCCCATTAAATAATTTCATTAACTATGGTTCACAACCAAGACATTCATAAAGGATAGACCCCCTTACTAAATAGGGTTTAAAACCCATTTAATTATTTATTATTTCATGCGATATTATTAATTACCCAATCCATTTAATAATATATAATTCTAGTCCCACATGTCACATAATGAAAGAAACACATATGTGTGCCAAAAGATAATAAAACATTCATAAATTTAACATATCATAACCCCTATAATGTAAATGGGTTTCATAAACATTACATCATTTTATCTTACCATAACCCATGGAGAAGAAATTGGGTTCATAAATATTTCATCAAAACTTAATTATCCCATTAAAAATAGGGTTTTATAGATTCATCCTCAAATAATCATAAATATAATCGATCTATTGAAAGCAAATAGTTTTTATCTTAAGATCTTATCCCCAATCAATAAATAAAATCCTTAAAGGATGTTGGAATAGATGAAATATACTTCTAAAAGATCATTTGAATATCTATTTGAAAAAATAGTATCCTTTTATTTTAGTATTATTTGAAACTAAAATTTACATAATATTGAGAAAAATATTATCTCTGAAAATAAACATGGAAAAATTGTAATTATGATTCAAAATATATAATGGTAATGATGGTGGAAAAAATAATCTACATGATTAAAATTAAAATAAATATTCCTTTCACACAATTTTTAAAACGGAAAATATATCCAGTTCATGAAACATTAAAAAATTAATTAAAACCATTGAAAATAAATTCAAATATGGTTTCAAATTTCATCAAACAATCATTAGATGATATAAAATAACATTCTTGAAAATCATTTATGTAACATGGACATGGGTGAGAAGGTTTTTTGGCTAAAGAGGAAATAAGATATTTTTTATTAAAAACATTTTCTTTATCTTTTTAAGTACCAAGGAGTGAAATGGGTAATAATAATTGAGAATTGTATGAATAAAACAAAGGAAAATAAAGTACATAATATTTTTTACAGATATATCATGTCATTTCATTGTCTTATTTTTTAGTATAATCAATCCCGATAAGAAGTTAGATTGTGTCATAAAACCCATACCGCTTTGGAAACTTATGAATCACAACCCCATGCAATAAATAAGGTCAAATAAAACATTTAATACCATTAATATAAATATATTATTGATATTGGATATCAAATGGGTTGTATATACACATGAATTAAACAATGGGTGAATATGGAATAGGATGCACAAAAACAAAAATGAGATGAGAAGCCCTTACCTAAAGCTCGAATTGATTCATAAGGACTCTAGAATCCTATATAATAAATTGAAATTTATTATAATTATTTATGATACACATATTTATAAATATAATTTCATAATAAGTTTACATAGAATTTATTTTCACTTGTTCAATAAAAATATTTTATTATAATTATATTTTTGGCTCTAAACTTATTTTCTTTTCATGTGTGCTTTGATTTTGATGTTATAGTCCATTTACATTAATCAAGGTTTCATAATATTCATAAAATTATTCATGTAATTCGTTTCATATTTAATCCTTATATTCCCATTCATAACCATTCATATAATTCAGTTATAAAAATAAATTACATCACTTCATGGAGAAGGTAGTTTATACATATACACAAGTGTTGTTTCCACTTTCTGATGGATAAAAAAACAGAAATTTAAATAATAATTAAACCTTATATAATTTTTATTATGTCATAAATGTCATATATATATATATATGCATTAAATTTGACCTAATTAACTGAAAGTACAACTTTGGGATATACTCATCAATGAGAGGGGGTGAATAAGTGTTGCGAACGTTTTATCCAATTATGAATATTTCTCCCTTTACTTATTTGACCGGTTAGGTTATTTATTCTCCTATTTCCTTTTACATATCAGATGAATGTATATGAAATAAATTAAAACAAATAACTTTATATGATTATAAGGTTCACTAATCAATAAGTTTTATCTAGTCCTTATCATGTATTGTGATGGAAAACACATATGTTCTCGAATATAATGTGTTACCAATATAGTGGTTGTGATAGAGAAAAATTATTATCCAATAATTCAATCCATACACCTTTGGCGGTAGAAAAGAAATATCTCATTTTTTCAAGAACATATGATAACATTTTCTAACGTCCATATCCATGATTGTTCTTTATACTACCTTTGTGGACAGGTACTAACTTCTTTAATTAGATACTTTGCAACACCATTTATCCTTTACACCTATTATGAATTCATTTGGAGGTCACAATTATTAATTTTTCTCTACGTACTTTTTCTTATAATGTAATCAAATTTTAATAGGCGAGAAACTCATCTTCTTCTTTCTTCTCTTCTTCCATCATCCTAAGACTATCCATTCAATAACATCATCTATTATTTTTCATCTAATATTTATTTGTATTTTGATAGTTCTAATAATCCTTGTTCTTCACCATGTTCATTAGATAACTGGTAGATAGTGAATCCCAACATGATTTCTAAATGTTTACTGAATATTCTTCTTGATCATCCATTACCTGTTCGCCCAGGGCTACAGATCCGGCTAATATCTACTGCACATTCTGGTACCTATATATCCAATCACTTCTTCACATATTCATTCTATTTTTTTATCACCAATCTATAATGAAACTACATCTAGTATTTTTCTAATTCCTTATTTTTCCTTTAAATGATTCATTATTTTTCTATATTATGCTTCTACTCCTTCCAGTTCCTCATGATTCATATATTATGTCTTCTTTTGAAAAATCATCCTAAATTATAATTTCTCATGTACATTGTACAAAAAATTCTTACAGTACATAAATTCTTCTGAATAACTCCCATCCTAAAAAAATATATTCTTTTAAAACATTCCAAACACATTAAATCCTCTTTATATAACTAGTGGTTCTATAAATATTCGGAGTGATGTGTGTTCTTGATTTCAAACATCCTGATCATTATTCCTGGGCACCAATCAAAAACATCCCCATATTGGCCCAATTTAAATTTCCTAAAATACTATATTTAGGAAATTTTCATAAGAAACATCATTATATGTCATCATCAACATTATTATTCAATTATCTTGAATTATCATCTGTAAACATCTACTCCCATCATGATTATCAAAATTTCGATTTTCCAACTCAGTATCTCCATAACTAATTACATTATCAAAAATATCATAATGTTATTTGAATTTTACCAATCATAAAACATCATAAAATGTTTTATATCTTGTGAAAATTAATTCAGTGTTCCATTATAAATATATACTAATATATCAAATTATTTCACATGATGCTTCCTTTAACTAACGACATGATTCACAAACCTTTTATTTGATAACATTTTGTTAGAATAGTTTTTTGAATCTTCCCTTTGAATATATATTATGTATAATTTCATAGGGATCTTCCTTCATTTTAATTTTTTATATATTTTTTATTTTTCCTCTATCTTATGAACACATAGAGATATTCTATACTCGTTTTTTGATGCCTTCATACAAATCTGTCAGATGAAATTTTAATACACCATCTGATGTCTTCATAACACTTTATCTAATGAAATCACTCAGATAATCTTATGAAATGTAGATATTTGAATACCTTAACAACCACAATCTGATAATATTTCATTGAAACATAATTTCTATGAACATTACTCAAAAACCTATGTCTTATATCTTCTTATAGAAAATTTAATCAAATACAACAGACCAGAAACCTCATAAGAAAATGTTTTATGATATTATTTTATCTCCTCTATCTTTTTTAAGGAAAATTAGGTCATTAATTTAGAAAACATTTTCAATAAAATTCTTCACCATTATTCTCTCTAATGAACTACTTTAGAAAATACTTCTTTTTCCAAGGATTCAATCACTCCTCTTTAATAATTCTACAATATATTTGTTAAATGTTAATCACATGATTCCAGGGTCTAATAAATTTTATAGGAAAACATCCATCTGATCAACGGTAATCTTATTTTTGGTAGAGTCTTCATGATGTATCCCAAAATTTATTTGATAGGATTAATACTTACATTTTTTAGAAAAAACAATGTCTATAAATTATTCATTCTTTCATTTAAGATTCTTCTCTTTTCACTATGATATTTTAACAAGTATGTCAAATAAACTATGTAATATTACTTTGTAAAAATTCATCTGATGGACTTGGTGATGAATAAATTATAAAATCCCATCAATTGGACACTCTGTCTGATATAATAATTCAAAAACCTCCATTTTATGGTACGACTATGAAAAATTCAAATGATTTCCAAGGTATAATTAACATTCTCCATTAATTCATCAAAAACTTCTGCATCTATTTTTTTTGAAAACTAATTAAGTAAAATCCTTAAACATCATGATGTTGGTACAATATATCCTTCCATAATCATTAACCACCTGAATAAGACATTATGATTCTCTCATCAATCATTATAAGTAAACTCAATGTCTTCAAAATAGTTTGAATATTTTTTAAGATAATAATACTCGGAAAAATCATATATAATTTATTCATTCGTCAATGAAACATTAATTTTGGTACCAAGTTTCTCATGAACTGGCCTAAGATACCATCCATCCTGACTCCCATCCAGTTACACGACCTGGATCGAAGGGAATTCTAGATCCCCGCAGTATGGAAACTAGTTCTTGGATATCAAAAATATAATTTTGGTAATAATTTCTTCCATGATTATCAACTATGAACAATATTAAAAAACAATAAATCATTCCATGATAAACATATATAACTAAATAGATACAACAATATCATGTTAAACAATATAAATTTTTTACAAGAACCCACAATACCAAAATGAGGAGGTGAAACAACTAAACTACAACCCCAAATCATACATGTATCGAGAGGATCTACATTCTCAATCCACTGCCACTAGCACTTGTAAGAGTGTAACACTTGAAACTGGATCCACCATCACCACCCTAGAACATCATTCCTTTACATATGTCAAACCTGACATTTTCTACATATACCTCAGGATGTATGTTGGGTGTGACATAAATACTATTAGGATGATATCGAAAATAGATTCAATGACATAACATTATAAGACATGTTAACAGGAATGTTTTTAGAAATAAGATGAAAATATTTTAAATGAAAACTATTAAAATAAAGTATTTTAAGGGAAACAATTGAAAACAAACATGTATTATAATTCAAATTATTGAATTGTCTATTATATTCCAATGTTAAAAACTACATCAAAAAATAAAACCCATGTATTCACTAAATGAACTAGCAGTAGTGGTACTATATAAACCTTCTATCTCTATGGTAATTGTATAGGAACCATGACTGATAGCATTTTTGTGCATGATCTTCTAGAGAGGAATATATCAAATTTTATAGTAGTCTCCAATCATCGTCATAATTTAGTTAGTATTGTATCATCAATACTTCTTGAAGAACTATGTATTTTCCCTCCAGATCTATCAAGAAGACTTGTCATATTATTCCCACCTAGATACCTAGGATTCCCTATTCACTCAATTTAAATTCTCACATAAAATAGGTCTCAACTTTCACACAAAAACATCATGAAGTATTAATAAACATAAAGAACTATAATTATTCATATAAAACCCCCTTTAAAATATATAATTACACTTAATCCACTTAGAATCACACTTTGCACCACTTATATAATTTATATAAAACATTTGGGAAGTAGAGGAGGCACACATGAATCACAACGAATGTCATTTATAAAAAAATATTTCCACACATACACACTTAAAATAATTTTGAAAATAGTTTTCACACAATTTAAACAATCTATAGAACACATTCAGGAAACTATGAAATCGTACCAAAATCTCCTAAAAATGAAAATGAATGGAACCTCCTACCCGAATCTTGGAAACTTCCATAATCTGGTGAAAAAAAAGACCATAACACAAAGGGACCCTATAAAGTTAAGACCGAGCAAAAAATGAAAGATTAAACACAAGGAACCATGATTCAACACATTATAGGGAAAACTACCCATAAAAGAAAAGAAAACCCCAAAAATAATAAATAATAATCCTAAGAGAAGGATGAAATCATGAGAAGGGTGGCATACATGATGAGTCTTGGAGATCCAATGATAAACCAAAACAATTGAAGTTTCAAGGGAGAAAGGGGGAGAGGGAGAGGTTCTAATGGAAGTAAATCAGGAATGGGGAAATAAATGTGTGGAATTGTGATTAAAATCATGGAAGAGTATAAATGAAATTAATCATTTTTAATGACATAGATAGGCCATGTTGGTTGCCTACATGCTTTTCCAAACTATGTGGGAAATGTGTTGTCTCTTATGTCCTAGATAAAACTATCGGTATATTTTCTAAGTGGGTGGTGCATACTTGTGTGATAGTTTTTGTGACCAAGACAACTTTATTGTCTAATAAATATAGTTTCTCCTGGGCTTGCAGATAGTTTCCCCTAATCACGTGCTGACCATTCACCACCTTCTATAGGGTCCAAAAAGTCTATTTTTCTCCAAAAACTATTTGGAAAACTATATATCTAAGAAGATATTTAATATTAAAAATAGATGCCTCAAAATAAAATCATTTGTGTGGAAATTCTTCCTATCTTAGAAGATTTTATCCCCCATAAATTCCCTCCAATGTTTTTTTAGAGAACAAAAATATATATTTCACCTCAACCCAAGACTTCTTCTCCAATGCATCATGATCATCATTACCATTATTCAAAATAACTCAGACCAGGGGAATGAATTTTCAAAAAATTAATTTTTCTTGGGAATCCAAAATCCACACTAGCCACTGAATCATAGGTAAATCAGATTCCACTTCCTAATTCAACACATAAGAAAGATTTGTATTATTCTTATTTAATTGAGAGACATGGAACATGTCATGAATAGATGTTAACTAAAAATGAAATTTAACTGGTATTCCACCTTTCCAACTATCTCGCTAATCTAAAAAATATCTGACATGATAAGTTGTTAGATTACCTATCATACCAAGATGACAATGACCAAAACAAGGTGCTGCTTATAGAAACGCGCTATCTACCATAGAGAATTCCAAAGCTCGGTGACTTTAGTCAACAAAAGACTTATGAAGACTCGGTGCTGTCAACAACCACATTCTAATTATACAAATATTATTAGAATTTTCTTACCCAAGGATATGTACCAATAATAAGGTATCACCCAACTATGACTAGCCTAAGGGATATCAGCACGGATGACCATATAACTCTTTAAAGTGAGTTATCCTTATCCAGGATTGATAACTATTATAATAGGAAAATTCCACCAACCCCAAATGGATATCCCATGAGCCTCAGAAAACCAACTCCCATACACAAACAATGTCTTCTAAGACCAGTTTTTGTCTACTATGTTTGACCGTCTATTTGAGGATGGTAAGCTGTAATCCAGTTGACCTACGACCCCTCACCTTTTCAAACCCTCCCCAAAACCGTGAGGTAAAACAAGGGTCCCTGTCTGAAATGATATCCAATGAAATAACATAAAGCCTCATTATTTTATAAACATACAACCGGCTCAATGCATACACATTGGTTGAACCTTTTATTGTAATGAAATGGTCAATTTTGTTCAATAGGTCAATCACTGCCCAAATCACATTCCATCCATGGGGTGTATAAGGTAATTAAATAATAAAATCCATAGTGACCTCATCCCACTTCTTAGTAGGAACATTAAATGTATTATGAAAATAATATGGAATTAAGTGATCTTATTTGACCTATAGATATGTGAACACGAAGGAAGAAATAGATATATATCCCACCATATACCTAGCCACCAGAATTGACATCACACATCATAGAACATTATGGTGGTACTAGGGTGAATGGCCCACTTCAAGTGGTGGTTATCCTACATCACCACCTTTTTCAATGGAAACATCAATATAAAGAGACCTATAATGCACAAAACTACCTCAGAAGAAGAAAAAAATTCACAGGGAACCTCTCCACCAATTAAGGACATCATAGAACTTTGGAATAACTCATCACATGGATTTTCTTTCTGAACCAACTCCGTAAGAGCATGTGTAAATTGAGAATTGTCCAAGAAATCACATCTACTATGATCTTTGGTCTCAATGTGTATCTGAGATAAAATCCCCATCAAAGTACACTCATCACTATACTCTCTTAAATCATGAACCATCAATTTCATCCTCAATGTTTCCACTACCACATTACCACTTCCTAGGGTATAGACAATATCAAGATAGAACCCATGAAGGTACTTGACCCAATGATGCATCCTTATATATATATATATATATATATATATATATCTTTTTTGAAAAAATATATATGGTATGATCTAATGGTTTGAATAAACCATTGGCATCTCTGAAAAAATAGGGTGACACCCTGTCTTCAAGTCATGCATCATTTCCATTAACTTCAGGTCATGGGATGGGTAATTTTTTTCATATGGTAGGAGTGGGAGAGAACCATACGCCACCACATGTTAAAAATATTATTATTCTTTTAATAACACATCTCATACTTTGGGATCTACTCAAACAATACCCCTTTTGGGTAAGCACATTCATGGGTGAAGAAAGCCAAGATAAATCCCAGAAAACACCCTATAATACCCCACCAAGGCCAAAAAACATCTTCTCCCAAAAACATTCTCCAATTGTTCCTTTGAAATCACTTCACTAATCTTCTTGGTGTCACTAAAACCTCCTGTTTTTATATCACATGACCTCGAAACATCACCTTCTTGATCCTAATGGTGTACTTAGAAAATTTTCCATAGAGGTAGTGATTGTGATGCTTTCCCTAAAAAATCCTTAAATGTTTCCCATGATCCACATCGGTCCCTGAATAGACTAGGATGTCATCCAAAAAACCACAATGAATGAATCGAGGTACACATGAAATGATATTATCATTAGCCCCATAAAGACTGGTAGAGAAGTTTTCATCCCGAAAAGACTAACCAAATACTCAAAATGGGCTTACTTACTTTAGATGGTTGTCTTCGAAACATCTTCCACTCCGACTCTATCATGGTAATACCCAGAAGGCAAGTAAATTTTAGAAAACTGCCTTTAACACTTAACAAGATGGAAAATGTTACCAATAAAGGGAAAGGATATTTATTATTTCCCTTCACCTTATTCTTCTTTTATTCATCAATACATAACCAAATAGATCCATATACTTTCTTCACAAACCAAAAGGGGGCGTCCCATGTTGATACACTCTGGAGAATTAATTCTTTGGATTCCAAATCATAGAGTAATACATTTTATTCCATGAATTTGTTGGAGGGAATACATTATTGGGTAAGAGATATCAATTGTGTTCCAAATTCCAAATCAATGTTAAACTTCACATATCACACTAGTGATAAACCTAAAGATTCATCTAAAACACATCTTGGAACTAATACACTAAATGAGGTAATCCACTTGCATAGCCTCCATTATTATCCTCTATCATGTTAAAGAAATATTAAAATCAATACTACCCATCTTTGTAAGTGAAGCTCTAACATGTCATCGTCTAGGATCCCATTAGCCTTGAAAGAAATGGGTACTACCATCGGGTTCCAAAAAACTCACTCATCGTTTATAGAAATCGATGTGCCCCTAAATACCCACAATCCAATCCTTACTTAGGATCATGTCAATGTGTTCTGTATCCAAAACTATAAAATTTCATTCATTTTGACCCCTTACATGGTGATTGCACAAAAAACACCATAAAACCTATGATTTTTTCCTACCAAGTAGCATCACCAACTTTATCACATAGGTCATAAGGTTAGGGGAAAATTTCTACAGATCCACATAACATGACGAAATAAAAGAAAAATAGGAACCTTATATAAAAAAATAACATCTATTGAAGATTAAATAAGAATAGTACCTCAAAATATTATAATCCCTTCATCTGACTCTGATTATGCATGTTACACACTGTGAATATTCCTTGTATCTACCTATTCCAAAGAATGACCACTGACCTACAAATCTTCTTCAAGCTGAATCTATACGGAAGAAGATCTTAACCAACAACCATACAAATTAACTAGGAACCCGCTCTCCTGGGTGGCTCTAATTACGATGAAATCCCTCTGGAGTCTATACAACCTACTCTGCCCAGATTAGGATGTGTATCTTTGAAAAACAGTAACAAGTTCCCCATTTTATTACATAGATGGAAAGGTTTATATGGATCTAAAAATTTATTACACATATGCTCTACCTTCCCATACTAATGGAATGGGTCCAATCCAGCATCTAATGTCATAGATGAAGACATCCGTGAAAGATGGATTGAACTACTGCCTCCCTTATTCTATTGTTCATCCATCTCCCTCTTTTTCTTATACTATCTACCACCGCCCTATCCCACAACTAAAATTTCCCTAGAAGAACTATAATTTCCATGATAATCGATCTCCAAAATCAAGTAACAATCAACCAGTTTATCATAACTATTTATCATAAAAATAAAGGCATGAGATCAGATATTTGGCCAGAACCCCATCTTAAACCACTGAGACTTCATCTTCTCATTAGATACTACCTCTGGTGTGAATCGATCATTCTCTACTAAGTAGTTAAAATACACCATCATCATCCAAACTCACATATGAAGATCCAAAAATGATTGGGTCTAGGAGAAGTCCAAGGTCATTGGGAAATAATACTATTTTAATATGACCTTGATGTCGTTCTAAACCAATCTCTCATACGTTACAACAGTTACGACGGATTCCCACAACCTCCGATAGGGATATTCCATCAGGAATGAAGCCCACTTCACCGTGACTTCCTCAAGGTTATCATGAAACCCAATCATCCTCTTGATATTCGTGATCCACTCCTTGACCTCATGGGGAACTGTGCTACCTCATCAGTAAGGAGTATTTTTTCTAAGGAAATCCTAAACATTGTCTCTTATAGGACCTAGTTGAGCTTTCCCAAAATGATCAGGACCAAAGTATGCTCCCTGACACAATGAATGGGCCACCTGAACCTATGATTCCACAAGTATCTGACCAACTGCTGATGTAGAACACTCTTTGTCTTCTTCCCATAATTGAAAATGAAGTCTATATGGTGGCATCCCAATATATCAAGCAACAAACACAGGGATAACCCATTAATACAACATTTTAAAAAAATTCAGCAACAAAATAAATCCTAAAAACTTATATAAATCATAAAAAAACAAAATCCATCACAATAACTGGGGAAAATAGTACACCCACGACAGGTGTCTATGCACACCCGATAGCCCATACATCTCACTTGGGGAATAATCCAAATTAATTCCCAATATCCCATGGAGACTCTTGGCCCATTACAAGTTGTGTTGGGTAGACACCCCACTATCAACTAAACCCAAATCCCATACAATTGTAGATCATGTCTATCTAGACTCTTCAAAATATCAAGACACAATGAAAGGGAAAAACCTAGTTGTGATACAATTTCCTCATGAACCGTAGTGGGATCCCATCTATCTCGATACATGACCCAGCCCATGACATTTCCCAAAGGATATTTATGATCCCCACGGGTTGTAAACTAGTTCCTGGGTATCAATGATACACTATCAGTAATAATTTCACCAATAATAAACAACCAGGAACAACACTAAAAAATAATATATCATACCAAGATACACATCTATAACCAAAGATATTCAAAACCCTCTAGTTAAATATTTTACAACATTAACCAAAAAAATCCAAAAATAGAGAGGGGAAAAAATAAACCAAAACCCAAAAAATTCCATGTAATAAGAAGGTAATTACCCTTAATCCACCACCACTAACACCTACATTAGAGTAACACTGGAAACGTGATCCACCATCACCACCGTGGAACCTCTTTCCTTTACTTCGGTAAAACATATCTTTGTATACATACACACAAAGATGTATATATGGGGTGACCTAAAGCCCAGTATGATTCCCCCTAAAAGGTATTTCATGCCATAACATTAGAATATAAATTAAAATGAATCATTTTAGAAAGAAGCTATGAATTTTTTAATGTGAACACTTAAAACAATTTATTGAAAATAATTTCAACAGAAATATGCCTTATCGTTCAAATGAAATCACATTTCACCATATACTGACAGTGAGCACCACATCACAATGGAGAACCATGGGTAATACGTAAAGGTAGTAGAACTAGTGAGACCATAAGAAACTCGTATCTAGAAAATAATATCCTAGAAACCATAAACCATAATTTCCTCATGCAAGAGATACTAGAGGGGAATCTATCAATCTTTTAGTGGTATCTAGTCATCATCATTGTTTTTTAGTGTCATGTATTCAATAGTTCTAGATGAAACTAGACTATATTCCATCCAATCCAACAAGAATAGTAGTCCCATTCCCTTCACCGAATACATAGTATTGATTTTGTCCACAAATTCATTTCTAACATCTGATTGGTCACCAATTTCACACAAACAATATCATGAAATATGAATACACATGAAAAACCATCATTTTCTATAAGAAAATCCCCTCTCAAATACATATGCACACCAATTACATTTATAAAAACACATCGCACCACTTGAAAAGTTTATAGAACACAATTGAGAAACACAACAAGGAAGCATGCATGAAACACAACCAATTTCTTTATGAAAACCATCTTTCAACACACATTCACCTCAAATACTTTTAAAAAACGTTTTAACACCTTTCACACAATCTATAAAACACATTCAAGAAATAATGAAATCATACAAAATCATCTAAAATGATAAAGTTTGGAACCACCAGCCTTAAGCTAGTAAACTTCTATAATATAGTGGAAAATCAAAACCTCACCACAAATCACCCCTATAAAGGAACGTTCAAACCCAATGAATAATTATTCAACCCATTATAGGGATACTAACCCACTAAAAAAAGAGAACCTGAGAGAGATTAAAAATTAACCCTTAAAGAAGGAAGAAATAAATAGAAGAGAGGCTTACATGATTATTCTTGGAGATAAAAATCAAATCATCCCAAATATTGATAGTACAATGGAGTAAGGAGGATAGTGTAAGGTCTCTAGGTCTAAAAATCTTAGATGGGGAAATAAATAGGTGGAATTGTTTTTAAAATTGGGAATGGTAGAAAATTAGCATATCATTTTTAATGACTTGGAGAGTTTTCATGATTATAAAACGTTCTTTTCTAATCCATTATATAGTTTTTAGATCTCCCCTTTCCAAAAGGAAATGGTCTGCATAATTTTTTAGGGAGGGATAATTCCTATGTGGTTGGTCATGCATCCTGGATAGTACCCTTATCCAGGGCACACGACTTCTCTAAGGCCAGTGCATGATTTCCCTTAACAATGATCCAACTATGTGCCACCTTCTATAGAGTAAAAGAACTCTATTTCTCTCCTAGAACTCCTGAAAAAATTAACAACCAAGATAATAAGAAAAAAAATATAATACCTCAAAATAAAAACTTGGGTGTGATAATTCTGGAATTATTTAGCCAAACATTAAAGAAGATTTTTCTTTATAACTTCTTCAACATATTGATATCAATGAAATAATTCTATTTAATTGACCACCATTATCTATCATTGATGAAAAGAAAAAATCTAATGAAAAGTGTTATCTTCAATATACCCTTTGTATTTATTGTTAATAACTTCAAATCTCTTTTAAAATGAGTATTTTAATTTGTGAAACTATCCCATTTACTTTTCCAACCATTCATTTCACTCCCCCCTTATTGATAATAAATAAAATGATCATTGGAAAATGATATCAATTAATTATTATGAAACATTCCATCTATCAATTCATTCTATGTCTATGTGATTCATGATCAATTTATAAAACAATATGATTTGATTTACACAAAAAACTTTTCCTTTACCAACTGATCTTTATTCCTCAGAGAATGATAATACATAAAATTATATTCAAGGATAGACCACTTTAATTATAATATGAATATACTAATTGATATATGAAACAAAAACAAGATAAGAAAACATCAAAATCCTTCACTCACTTTAACAAATATATTAAAAACATTATAGTGTAATTAGATGGATATGTTTCCTTATAGTATTTTCATACTTCCACTTTTATTATGACATTAGTTAATTAAATTTTTCCCAATTTAAGAATAGATAATTAATTTTGGTTACCAATGATGAGATATTTAAGAGATATATACCTTTATAATGACATATAATTTAGGATGACTATAGAATAATGAAATTCATAGAAGATAATGATTCTAAAATCATATTAAATTTCTCCAAATTATTCCTCCTATGGTTTATTTTTATTATAATCTTTATGATGATTAATTTATTCAATAGATATAATTTAGAAACTCCATGTGATTGATTCCCAAAAAATTATCATTCTTATGTGTCAATCCATAAGTTTTATAATTATCAAATATTTTCCAAGGAAAATATTTTCTATATATTCCATTAGAATGTTTAATGAACATTCAAATACATATGGGATCAAATTTAAATTTCCAATAACCATCTTTGGAAAAATTATGGGGTGATATGATTATTTATCTTGGATTTGAAAATTTGGAATACATTTTAAAATATTTTGTTCCCCCAATGAGAATTTGCTTCACCATGAAATCCATTTTATTAAATAGAAACTACAAAAAAATGTTAAGTGGTAAGGTGAATCATCATTGATTCTTAATGTGAGAATCATGGTTGAGAAATGTTAATCAACTAACTTTCATCATCCCTTTCAGTCTTTACACTGTCACATCAGAACATTAATTCTTGTAGGATATGACTGGGTCTAATCACCTCGTAAATTTATTTATATATTATATTTATTGTCTAAATATATTATAAAGTACTTTAATAACCTATTAAATAATTAATTTTCATTAATAACATTTCATATGTTGGAATTGTTATTGAATAAAAATTTAAAGTGTGACAAGAAATGTTTCCCCTGAGACATAAATCTTATTTATCTTTAAGTGGAATTATTTCTTTTAATTTTTAAATATCCTTTGAACATGCTTAATCTATTTTACTAATTCCATAAAAATATTCTATTAATATTACTAACATGTCACTAGGAACATCATAAGTAATTTTGGATTTTCTACTGGGATTAATCTGAGTTTTATCATTATTTATAATTATTTTTTATTATGTATATTTCTTAAACCTATCGGATTTTGAATAAAAATTCTTATAATCTTTATTCCATAATATCAACTTCATTGAATTCTTATTCACAAAATTTTTATTCTTACTTCCAAAGGATAGTTAGTCCTTATTAACCAAAATTTTTAGTCTCATTTTCTTATCAACATTAGATACATGTCAATATGATAATGTACTAATCTAGTACTAATCATATTTTCCAACATCTTAGGTATTTTATATAATTTAAAATCCATTTGAAGTTTTCATACTTTTCATATGCTCTAGTTGTTTCTTCTTCATCTTTGGCTTGATACACCTTGACATGGGCATCCTTTTTTTCTTTTTATTTTTGGGTATTATAAAAAAAGTAAACAACACAATTCCAAATGTTATTATAGCCCCAAAATTGACCATAGATTCTTTTTCTTTTTATATCAAATGTATAATGTTTTTGGGTCTGTGTATCACTTGTTGGGTTTTTCATAGGGATACGAATTCCACGATATTTTTTCAACACACCCTACTCATGGTGGTTGGTTTCTTATCACATTTATTTATCCATTCATTTAAAGATGTTTTTTGAACATCAATATTCATGAAATAAGATTTATAAACATTATTATAAGATGGTGTGAATGGTACCGATTTATTTATAGCTACTTGAGATGGATTTTTGAATGAAGTTCTGGTCTTTTTTATATGTTGGTGTAATTTTAACTTAACAATACCCTAATAAACACAATGTAAAATATGTAACTTTCTTGTTCTATTTTGAAGATTAAATATTTCACTTTTATATATTTTCTAAAAATATATCCAATTATAGACATTTAATATTGAGGGATGTTTTGGATATTAAATTTTAATAACATTATATTCATAATTATTCTTTATTATTTTAACTTACTCATTATAAAAAATTAATTTTCCTTTCAATAATTTTTAAACTTCCCTTATCATAATGGTTTTTTTTTCCAATTGAAAATCATATAAATCAATGATATGTTGAACTAATTTTTCAATTGCATAGATATTTTTCCATAGAGTATTAATGACTCAATATTTATTTTCAGATTATCCAATCAATTTGTATTCAATCAATTAAGAACTTATTTAAATATCCATCCTTTCGTTTCAAATGATCAAATCATATTTGAAATATTTATACATTAAATAACTTTTTCTTTTGAATCCTCATCTATTCTATATAATTCATCATCTATTAGGGTGATCTCTTCCTGTATAGATTGAAATACTCCAAAAAGGGGATATTTTTTCATTTGGGTTGAAATGTAGAATATTGTTTCATCTACTAAATGGTATGTTTTGAGAAGTTATGGATAGATCATCATCCCAAATTTTTCTAGGATATTCATCTGGATAGCATTTTTTATTGTAATTTTCACATATCTAATTATCATTTATAATTTTCTATTTTTTTGATGTAGAAATGTTATAAGTATCCTTGGTAGAAATGTGAGCCCCATTATCTACACTTTCATAACCATATCTGTCTTCTTTATTATGGTGTCATGGAGATGTTGATACTTCATAGTCATTAATTAATATTGGCATCTTGTTCTAAATTAATTTCTCATTTTCATCATGACATTCAAAGAAATATAAATATTCATAGAGAAAATTAAATCTTCATAAAAACTAAAAAACATTTTTGTAACACTCTCAGTTTTTATGAACTATTTTATTAAATAAATTAAATTTCATAGATGTACTGTGTTACATGGTACACCATGTTAAACATTCATTATAATTTATACCATGTTAATTTTGCACTACACACTACATCTTACATATCTTATTTTATATTTAACATTAATTTTTCATTTTTACACATAATACCATGTTCTTTCGATATCATTCATTAAACACAATACAAGTTTTACTGAAAAATGGTATACTATTAATATTATTTATAAAATTTTATTATTGTTATCAGCTAGCAGTTGAATGGAAGATATGAATAATATTATCCAACTTATGAAACTATGGTCTAGGTATGATGAAAATATATATTATTTCATTATAAATTAATTATAAATGAAAATAAAAACCCATGGAATATAAATGATATCATTTTAAGAGTAACTATTTTTATACACACAATAGAGTTTTATATTAAAAAATTAATTTAATAACTATTAATGAGAGACATTTATGAAATTTATTTACTATAAATTTTTGGAAAAATTATTTAAAATTCATCCATTAAGTTAGATAGACATAAAATATGAAAGAATTCAGTTTTCATCATTAAAAGTTGTATTATAATAAAATGCAGTTTTAAAGACTTTTAATGAAAGAATTTCATTGAAAACATTTTTTGACATTTTATTAATTTATATTTGACAAAAAATCTTAATTTTAGAAATTTTTATGTAAAATTACCTGAGGATAAATTTCATGTATTTTTATGAGATGTTCCATTTTTTATGAATATTGAAAACCCCTGAATTTTAATTAAAAAAATCATTTTCATCTAATTTATTTATTTAGTAAAATTAAATGTTTAATTAATTTGAAAATTTTAATAGATCAATTATAATTATAGTAATATATTTTATATCATTATAATCAATTTCACATTCAGATTGGATATAAAAACTTTTTATAATTTTAAACATTTTCACTTTTAAAAACATGTTGTTTCTTCTTGTATGCAGGATTATTTTAAATTAATTTATAACACTTATGTGATTTTAATTTTAAAAAATGGATTCCATATTTGGAATAAGAATAATTTATATTTTATCATAATTTAAACTTATTTTTTTATCAAATAGCCTACTTAAAGTAATTAAAATTAATTACAGCAAATAAGATACAAATGAGTTAAATTAGATATAAGAGTTTCATATTAAGGGGTAAAATAACCTATAAACTTTTCCAAAGAAATACTATATACACATATTTATTCCAGGTAACATATTATATGAAAAATTTACCATTATCAGATGCACATGATGTAAGGGAAACCACTAAGTACTTCATAGCTACTTGTATTAACAAGAATTCCACTACTCCTCCACCATATAAAGGCACACACCTAAATCACTAATTCTCACCACTAAAGCCTTTTCTCCCATACAAAAAATTGAAAACTAATCTCCCAAAATCCCTCCTTTCATCCTATAAGACTCAATTTTTTCAGAAATAAAACCAATGAAGTCATTTGGTTTAAACCAAAAGGAGTTACCCAAAGATGAGGTATCGTTCTTTAACAAGAACATATGTTTTATTTCATTTCCCCCAAATTAAATTATTCTTAGTACATTTTATATAATTACCTCAGTATAAATAATTTAATTATTTGTTGTTATGTTATATTTTTTGTCCACACATTCACACACTTCAATAAAATCGGATGAAGAATCATCATTTGTGTTTACAACAGATTCCACCTCACAAACTGATGTTGTTCATGTTTTATTTCAACCTGTAAAGATTGATAAAATTATATAATTAATGTATTTATATGGTATATATGATATTTATTATTTATTTATTCTTATTGAATTACTATATAATTTCTACATGCATGCTTTTATTTTTTGGGAATATGATAATATCATTTGTGGACATGTGAACTACTAACTCCTCAAAGCAATGTAATTTGTTCACGCTTGAAATGAATGTATTAAAGATAGGTTTGTTAAATATAGTTATATTTATGAAAAAATAATTTATTTTAATTATATTATATATAAACAATTTAATTTTCTTTTATTAAATATGAAAAGAAAATGGAAACAACGTTCATTCAAATGTACGACCTACCATCTCTATGAATGGTGTATTCCATTTAAAATTTCAATATTTTTTAGGTTATTATAAATAAATATATAATGAATATATATTATATTAAAATCATGGTATACATTCTATTAAATATTAAATCATGATCTAATTTATATGTCTATGAATGAAAAGTTAAAACAAGTATGAAAAACAAGTGTTTATTATCCGAAAGATAACATTAACATGGAATTGTTAATAAAACAGTAATTTAAAGTCATAATTATATCATATTTAGTGTTATATATATGAATAAGGTTTTGAAATATATTTATAAAAAACCTATATTATTATATAAGAGGTTGAACAAGTACGTCGATATTCAAGACTGAGGTAAGAGAATTCCACCCCACTTTTTATATCTATAGTACACATACCATATTCACCACTCGTTTATTTTATGTGGTGTATATAATAACCTAGGACATTTTATATCATTAATTTATTTTATTTCATGAAATTATGATTTTAAATAGATGTTATTATTTCATGCGGATCATGATTCAAAAGTTACTCAAGTAGTAAGTGGATTTTTTGGAATCACTTTTATTTCTGCGAGATTTGTGCCTTAATCACCACTTGTTTCTTGTGTGTGGTGTGTGTAATAAACATGAATTTTTTATATAATTATTATACTTAAATATATTGTTATTTACATATCCATTTTATGAACTCTATTTCATGTGGTTTATGGTTCAAAAGTTTCCAAATTTGTATGGTAATGTAGTCTCAAATTTCATTCTTTGAGAAAAAAGTTATGTTATGCATCTATATTCTTTTATAAGGTGTATATACTACCCACTGATATGTTTTATCAGGAATATAATTATTTTTTATTTTTAAATATTATTTTAATTTAATTATCTCAATGGTATTATTATTATAAGTTACAAATTGGTTAGAGTTTATTTCTACTATCTCATCATTTATCGAGATTGTTTATGATTATACTTCCATTGATAAAATATTATGATAAATATTTCAAAATTAATATTGAATTTTCAAATCTACATGTTTTACATGATATATTCAACTAATTTTTATCACTTTCCACACTTTGGTACTTAATATAATTATGGAAATGATTTTAAGAAAATATGACTTTATCTCTTCTTACAGTCAAGAATATGTGGTCTTTTAAAACAATGTTTTATAAAAATGGTGTAAAAAATGTTCCAATATTATATAATAATATTTAAAACAAATTTTTTACATTTTTTACCTTTTCATAAGATGGTTTTTATAAAAAGAAATCCTCTTTTCATTTTCTGATCGACGCACATTTCAAAAACAAAATTGATTAAAAATGACTTTTCAAATGTATAGATTTATTCAATGTTATAAATATCATTTATTTGAATCATCATTTTAATTTTTACAAGATGTAATTTATCTGAAATGAATTTCCAATTATATAATGAATTTTTTAAATGGGTTTCAATGACAAATTGTTTCAATAAAATTTTTTGTTCAAGATGTGTTTTAAATGATTTTCAAATATTCCATTAATATTTTCACTGGTTACTTTGAAAGAATTTTTTTTTAAAAAAAATTGGTTGTTTAAAAAGTCTTTAAATTTATTTTAAAATATTTATTTATATGTAATAAGTGTTTATTTTAAATGAAAATGATTTTAATTATTTCAAACCTTCTATTATAATTTTTCAAATAAATTATAAAAGAGAAAGGTTTCATAATGTATTAGAATATAAAAAAAATTTCAAACAGAATAGAATATTTTACTAAATAAATAGGTTAAATTATTTTTAAATCCTACATAATTATTTTCAACATTTTTTTCAAATTAAAGTATTTTGAAAAAAATGTCTTAAAAATAATTTTTAATGAAATGATATATTTTCTTGAGAAATGGTTCATGTGGAGTTTTAGAATCCATCTAATTCTAGGATAAAATACATTGATATTATTTTTTCCCTACTAGGGATATTATCAATGGAAACCATTTTTATTCATTATTTGAATTGTTTGTTTTTAAAAAGACATATTTTTTATGAAATCTATTTCTCTTACACCAGTTATACCTTGATAAAATGATTATAAAACCCTCATTATTTTAGTAGGTCATTCTATGATGAAATGATTATAAAATATGTCTCTTTTAAATTGGTTAATATATGATTAAAATTATTATGATAAAAATTTTGTTATTTCA
Source organism: Viscum album (assembly GCA_963277665.1). Classification (NCBI taxonomy): domain Eukaryota; kingdom Viridiplantae; phylum Streptophyta; class Magnoliopsida; order Santalales; family Viscaceae; genus Viscum; species Viscum album. The sequence goes on from OY728139.1 coordinate 79,883,358, forward strand.
TGTGTTACAATATGATTTTTATTTAAGATATATTGGAACACATATGTATGAATTAATTATGAGATGGGAGGGACCTATAAATCTATCCAATGTATTGGGTAAACTCTATTCTGTAATAGAAATTTGATATTATTGGTTGGAGTGGATACACAAGAGGGGGGGTGAATTGAGTTCCAATTAAAATTTCTGTTTAAGAATATTTATATTAAAATCCCCCTATTTAAAAAATTTTAAACTGTAGTGAATTTATACAGATTGTAAAATTTCAAATAGTTTCTCAAAGATTGATTAGGACTCAGTTAATTTAATCAGAAGATTAAATTAACTTTTGAAACTAAATTACTAGCTCACAATAATTATAAACACTTGCTAATTTAACTATCAGAGTAACTTTAAAATAAATTATATTTCAAAGTAATTAGCAGTTAAATAGAAAATATATATAATATAATTTAGATTTAAACTAAGATGCACAACAGATATAAAAAAGAGGTTCAGTCTCAATCTGAGAAATAGTCCTCTCAAATAATTTATATAAATTTGATCCAGACCCTCGATCGGGGTAAACAATAGTGCAAAGACTGTCCAGGTACTAAGACCTCAACCACAGTTCTTTGTGGGAAAACAAAACAACAGCACACAGGCTGTCTAGGTCTTACTTGACCTATTCTACAATTCAAAGTGGGATATAGTAATGTGTAAGAAGTTTGGAGTGAGGATTTACTATCCTCCAGTTCAGTCCAGGAGTCAGTGTGTAAATAAAACACACACAACTCAAAAAGTGAATGAATGAAACACACTTGAGCTAAATAGATAAGGATGAGTTTAGAGTTCGCTGTGTGTTGTGAGTGAAGATTTTCACTCCTTAGATTGATGTAAATTAAGCTCTGAGTCCTTATATGGTTTTTGTCTAAAAAACAGAGGGTCGTTTTCTTCCAGTTTAGTTTTATCAGCTTGAGTGTATGAAGATCTCATTGTAGTTCTTCACTCCTTGACTAAGATGCAGCTTATGTTCTCTTCTAGAATGAATGCCTTCGTGTATGTCCAGTATTCTTCCAGTATGAATGTAGCATTTATTTTCTGTGTGAATTCACCACTTTCCAATGGTATTCAGCCCTTTCTTTTCCACACACTTCACATGCCTTCTTAGTTTCTTTCTGTCTGGCCTTTTTCCTTTATTTTATAGCTTCCAGCTTTGGTAAAAGGAAATTATTACCTTTTCATAGGTACAAGGTATGGTTCCCTAACATGAAAACAACTGTCATTAAATAAAATTTATTACATTAAAAACAACAAATATGACCATTTCTCAATAAATAAATAATATTGAGAGTATAGTGTTTGACTGCTCAGTCTTTCATCAATAGCCTTCTGTCGGTAGATGTGTATCGGTGGACTATGTATAGTTGTGACCTCCTATTTGTAGCTATTTTTCCTTCTACCAGTAGTTGTTACTCCATGTATCAGTATCTCTATATACTGGCGACTCCTTCTATCGGTAGCTTGTTTGTTCTAGCAGTAACATGCTTGTATCGGTAGCTTGGTGTATCAGTGACTGTTTTTAATGGTGAACATTTTATATGTAGCTTGTGCATACCGGTAGCTCTGTTCTATACCAGTGATGTGTATATTGGTAGACTTATGCATATCGGTAGACATTTTCTATCGGTAGCTCTCTGTATCGGAGGACTTGATCTATCGGTCGGCTGTGCTTACCGGTGGACTTATACATACTGGTAGCTCTAAGTATCAGTGACCTTTGCTTATCGGTGACTATGTCTATTGGTAGACTATGTACCGGTAGATCTGTATCAGTAGCTATAAGCATATCAATGACTTAACACTTATCTTCTTTATGCAAAACATATCCGATTGAGTTATAATTATTTCAAAATTCATATAAACATAGATAAACATCGATTAACATATTTCAAAGACTATTTTAATATTATTATAAAATAAAATTTCATAGATTAAAATAAATAATATATAGATAAAAATTATTTGGTATTATTAATGTATGTGAAAGCATAATTAGGGTTATCAAAACATGTGGGGTCAGCAACTATATATATGGGTTGGGGAGTGACCATTGGCTACTAAAATAGTTTGTGGAGGGAACTCATTAAACTAATATGGCCTTGGAAATAATTATTTTCTGCTATGAAAATAAGTTTATATGTTTATGTATGTTCTATAAATCTATGTCTTATTCCTATGTTATGTGTTCATGAATTATTCTCTTGATTCCCTTGTGATCCATCTCTCGAGACATCCAATAATTATTCCATGACTCTTTATTATGGTCATTGATATGATTAGTATGATTTTATAATGTTATGATCATGTTCTCATACCCTTATACTCATGATTATGAATACATGTAACGTTTGTTTACCATTAATAAGCATCTGAGGTCACCCTTCCTTATGTTTACTTTTCTGAGGTTATGAATATGTGTAATATGTTAGACTTGTCTATGAAGGTTTATTTTCATGGAGAAATACATGGAAGATAATTTGACCACTTGTGTACTAGTTTTTATGTTTTCATGTTTCAAAAGACACTAAACTAATCTGGTCTCTGGGTGTCTCTTTGTGTAATGTATTAAGTATTCTACAAAAAATCATTAAATTTCTACGTATGATAAGTGAGGGGCACTGGAGTTGGTATCATAAAATTAGTTTAGTTATCATTTCCAAATATTGAAGATAGAAAAATATTGAGATCCCATGGGATATTTCTAAGGATAAGATGAGGGATGTCTCTAGGATAATTCTAAGAATGAGTTAAATGTAGGAAAATGTCCTGGAATTTTGGTAAATAATTGGGCTAGTGGTTTCCAACAAATACATCCCTATATAGATACAATAAGTGGATGTTTCTCTAGTACATATTTACATTAGGGTAATGACCTGGAAAACACCATATTGATATAGATTTGATCGGGAACTAGAGCATCACAACGGGACTTGCCGCACACCTAGTTTGAAACTACCAAATGATATTCTTTGGAAATTCACAAAATCTTTGAAATAAATTATGAAGGATTTAAGAAAAATATGACTATCAACAATATAGGATAAACCTAAGGTTTCATAGATAATAAATGGTTCCATGATTTAGATATCCAGTAAGTGATGTTTCATGAATATGTGGTTTTTCCACTATGATTACTATTTGTCACAATATTATTTTGGTTTTAGCCAACAGATGGAACTATATGTAATCCCTTTAACATGGAACTTTATAGAAAACTCAGTGACTATGAGAATCCAATGTGTATTATGATAAGAGACAAATATATTGCTATTATGCCTAATCATCTATCATGATATATGATTAACAACATGAACTTCAGGGAGTTTCTTAATAGTTCGAATAAGAGAAATATTAAAAATTATGAATGTTAATATATGAATTAAAATCAATTAATGATTATTTTAATTAATATATGTCAATAAGAATGGATGAATCTCTTAGGGAAACACATCAAATGGGAGGGGGTAGTATATTATCTATGTGCAAAAAGGTGTCATATAGTGAAAAATTGTTGACGAGTTCTATGTCTTATCTATGGATAACATGCGCATTACCTAACTAAGTTCCATGACCAAATAATTTACTTATAACCAAAGAAATGACCTAATACATACCAATAATTAAAGTGGAAGCATTGATGTATTTATATATTTGGATTGAATATTTATGAAATATATAAGAATTGTTCAGTATAAGCTTTTCATTAAGGATTAGATAGAATGTGTTGAATGGTACAAATGAACCAGAAAAATTATTTAATGGAAATGTTGTATTTTCTGGAAAAAAATGATTTTGGTAAGGTACTGTTTGGTATGTTTTGAAAGTTGAGAAATTGATGTTTCTTATTAATAATTACTTTATTGAGATGGATAAAGTAAATTCTATAGTTTTAATGGCATCGAAACCTATAGTGGATTTTTTGAAATTGTTGGTTCTACTATCATGGATGGAGATTACTGTAATTTTTTATTTAATTAATAAATTAAATGATATTTGGTATACGAAAGCATGGATTTTTTCAATAATTATGTAAGGTAATTTAGGATATTATTTTGTGTCAAGAGAATAAATGACGAATTTATTCACATTTTTGTAATGTGTTAACCATGAGATAATTTATGATATATGGGGATCAATGTTAAATGATTCAGTGACCTTCTTCCTATTTTTTATTTTCATAATTTGAAAGGGTTATAAGGTTGACCATTTTTTAAATTATTTATAATAAACTCAAGATGATTTTTAGAGATTAATTTATTATCTTCTCATATGATGATTTATTCATATCGGATAACATGTGATAAACTTTTTTCTGTGATGATAACAAAAAATTTAAAGAATGACTTATCGTTTTATATATGGACCTTTTTTCTTGTTAGTGCTTCAGGAATAAAAAATACACCTTAATTTTTGGAGTGAGATATAAAGTATAAATTGGTCAAGACACTACCAAAGGGTGGGATTATGCATATTAAATGTAATAAAATCATGTAACTGTATCACCTTTTAAAAAATATTCACCATTATAAAAACTTTTCTAGAAAAAAAAATTTGTCTCATTATCAATATTTTTTATGTTTTCAAAGTCCATTTCAAGATTATTTGGTCTATGGATTACTTATCATAAACATTATCCTAAACATGTTCTCTATCACTCACCAATATAACATGATAGTAATATTTCTTTACAATGTCCATGTTTTCAATTTCCACCTATGTTCTTCAATGTGGAAACCTAATTAGGAGTTACTTTGTGTAACCTTTATGTTACCGACTTTCTTTTTTTAAAGGATGTTTTAGAATTCATATTCATGATGTGGGTTTCTATAAAAGGGACATTTATGTACTAATCCTTTGTTACCCCATATGAATATTTTTGGTGAAATACATTTTAAGGGGGGTAGAATGAAACACCCTGAGTTTTTATGAACATTTTAATAAATTAAATTACATTGATGTATTCTATTTCGTGGTACACCAAGTTAAACTATAATTATACTTTACACATTGTAATGTTTTTGTTACATGAAACCCCGAGCATAGGTTTCAAAACTTACAACACTATGGTTTTCTTATGTTACACATAATTCCATGTTCCTTCCATAGCATGCATTACAAGAAAGATTATGTTTTACCGAACTACAATATACTATTAATAATATTATTAAAATATTGTTATATTCATCACATAGCCATTCTAATCGAACATATTAATTAAATTAACTAAATTATGATACTATGGAATAATTTTTCTTTTAGAAGTCATTTCTTGGATTTCAAATAATTCTAAATGGAAAGAAAAACCAATTGAATATAAAGGATGTTCTTTTAAGGACAACTATTTTATTCCCACAGTGACTTTTTAGATTAATAAATTAAATTAATCACAATTAGTGGGAAATATTAATATAATTTATATATTAAAAAATAAAAAAATGTTTTTAAATTCTTCCTATAGGATTTATAGTCATAAAGTAAGAACAACTGTTGTTTTAGGCATAAAAAGATGCATTATTATAAAAGTTAGTTTTAATTAATTTTTATGGAATACCTATTAAAAAATATTTTTTGACACTTTTAATTTATATTTTAAAATTTAAACGTAATTTTTAAAAAGTTGAATTTAAAAATTCTCTCAGGGGAAGATGTTTTATTTTTTTGATGAATACCGAAAAACAATAAATTTTAATAACAAACTTTTTTCCTAATTTATTTATAAAGTTAAATTATATTTCAATTTAATTTTAATGTATATTAAATTAATAGTGAGTATATTAAAAAAATTTAGGTCACAGGAATCAATTTCACATTCAAATTGTTTATAAAAATATTTCTATCTTTTCAACATTCTCACTTTTAAAAACACATTGTTTCGTCCTGTCTACTAGATTATTTTAAAATTATTTATTCCACTTATGTGATATTAATTTGGAAAATTAGAATCCATATTTCTTTTAATCATAATTGATAATTCATATCAAGGTCAAATTAGTTTTTTTTTAAAAATTTTAGTGAATGTGATGAAGATTTGTTTCATCAGTTAAGTTAAAAAAGACTTTACTTAGTGGTTAAGCTCTAATATAAAAGATTCCAAATGACCTAGAAACTTTAAAAAAAATTGGATGTACATATATCAACAACGAACTTTATTTCATGAAATGGAAATTTATTTTTATCCCATTATATAAGGGAGGTAACTCAATAGTGTTTACCTTTTTGTATTTACAAGAATATCACTCCCCCAGAAATATATAATGGACTTCAACCCCTCAATTATTAACTCCTCTAATGCCTTTTTTATAATAAAAAACATACCAAAAATTCTCCAAAAATCACTATTATCATATTATAATAATCAATTTTTGAATAAAGGAAACTAAGGAAGTCATTTGGTATAAACCGGTAAAAGTTTCCTAGAGAAGAGCTAACATTCTTCAACGATCACTTTTGTTTTATTCAATTATCAAAAACATAAATTGTAATTTTTCTTGGCATATTAATAACATAATTATCATAAATATATTTATCTATTTTTTTATTTTGTTTTTTACCTACACGTACATAAACATCCATCAAATGGGATACACAAAAATCGTTCTTAAGTACAATGGACTACACGCTCATGAACAAATTTTGTTTGTTCCTCCATTACCACCACTAAAGGATGGGAATAATGATGTAATTAATATTTTTACATGATATATATATTTTATATGATATATTTATTCTTATTTAATTATTATATAACCCATACCTTCAGGAATTACACATGTTATGGAATATGATAACATCATTTGTGGACTTGTAGACTATGGCCTCCTTAAAGTGATTTGATTCATAATCTCTTTACATGGAATGAATTGAAATTTTTTTATTAAAAATATATGTGATATTCATGACATAATAAATCTAATGTAATTGTAACATATATAAATATCATTTAATTTTCTTTCTTTTAATATAGAAAAAATAGAAACAACGTTCATGCGTATGTATGGCCTACCATCTCCATGAAAGGTGTATCTCATTTTCTATTTAAAATTTTATAGATTATTATAAATACATATAACAGGAAAATAATTTATACTAATATCATGTTTTAAATTCTTTTAATAACTAAATCAAGGCCTAAGTAAGAGGAATAAGAATGAAAAGTCAAAACATGTATGAACAACAAGCAGTTATTAACTAAAGCATAACATTAACATGAAATTATTAATAAATAGTTAATATAAATTCATATGAAAATTGTATATAGTATTATATATATATATATTAATATAGTTCTTTTATCTATATAAAAAAAGAAATATTTATTATACTGGAGGTTCAAACATGTATGATTGGATTTAATAATTAAGGTTATGGAATTTCATCATAATTTTTATATCACTGAGATACATTCCATATTCACCACTCATTTCTTTTAGGTGGTGTATAAACTACCCTATGAATTTTTTAATCATTAATTTTCTTTATTTTCAGATATTTATGGATTCTATTTATTTGATTCTTTCATGGTGATCTTTACTCAAAATTTACTAAAGTATAAATTGGATTTCTTATGTAACTTTTATTTCTGTGAGGCTTATGCCTTATTCACAACTCATTTATTTTTTGTGGTGTATATAATAACCAAGAATGTATTAAATTAATATTATCCTTAAATTTATGTTTATTTAATTATCCATTTTTTGAACTATATTTTATTGGGATTACAGTTCAAAAGTTACCAAATAAGTAACACAATTTTGTCTTAATTTCCCTTATTTAAGACACAATTTATGTTATGAACCTATGTTATTTTCATGGTTTATATAACAATTGTATCATGAATCTACTTATTTGAATTATATTTTATGCTATTTTTAATTTCATTTCCTCTTGGAAATTATGATTTAATGTTACCAAAGTGGTAGTGGTTTATTTCTAAAATTTCATCATTTATCAATATTGTTTATGCTTATGATTACATTGATGAAATATTATGATATATGTAACAAAAAATACCCATGAAATTTATTTTTCATTATTTATTAATAACATATTAAAGTAATGGTACCATTTTCCCACACTTTGGTACGTAATGTAATTATGAAAATTCTTTTCTGAAAAGGTGAATTTATCTCTCTTTGATAGTAAATATATGTTCTTTTAAAACCATGTTTTAAAAATATGTTTTAAGAAAAATTATAATACTATTCTATGATATTTTAAATATGTTTTTTCCAATGTTTTTTATTTTTAACAAAACGATTTGAAAAAAATGAATCTCTTTTTCTTTTTCTAATCGAGGCACTTTTCTAAACCTTTTACGGGAAAAAAGTAATTTTTGGGATGTATATATTTATCTACCGTCATGGCAATAATTTCATTGAAGATCCCCTTAATGTTTTCAATATTTAATTTTTTTAGAAATTTTCTTTCCTAAATACTATGGTTATTAATTTTTTAATGTTGTTTTCATAGATAAATGTTATAAAAAATATTTTAGGTTCAAGAAGATTTTTAAATGATTTTTATTTCTTCTATTATAAGATTTGATGGTTATTTTAAAAAAAGATATCAAAATTTATTCTATTTAAAAAATGATTTAAATTATTTTTAAATATTCAATTATATGTTTTCGATTTTTTCTTTCAAAGAAAATGATTTTAATGATTCAAATATTTTTTTATATGTATTCAAATTCTTTTTTCTAAGAAAAAGGTTTTCAAAAAAAATTTATGATCTAGAAAGATAATTTATCTATGGGAAAAAGATATTTTCTTCATGAATTGAGTTAAATTATTTTTAAATCTTACTTTATTAGTTTTCAAATTTGAATTATGATAATATGGTTTTTTAAATACTTTTTCTCTTTATTTTTTTAGATAGTTTATTTTTTTCTTAAGAAATGCTCCAAGTGGTGTTTCAAACTCATTCCTTATCGAAGATCACATCATTTGATATTGGTTATGATTTAATAAAGATATTATCCAATGAAGCCATTATTATTAATTCATTTAATGGGTAATTTTTTATATGACATGTTTTTTATGAAACAAATTTCTCTTACAGGGGTTGTAACATGATAAACGCTTATGAAACCAGATTTATTTTCATGTATTATTATTTGATGAAATGATTATGATACATGTCTCTTTTCTATAGGTTACGATATGATGAAATGACTATCATTCCCGTTTTTTTCATTTCATGGGTTTCGATATGATGATTTTTATGATCTTGTAGAATAAATAAGTATTATTTAATTATGATATTGGTGATAACTATATGTCACTCATATTCATTGGGTTAGGATTTATTCTCATGAGATACACATGGCTGGAATGGGGAGTTAAGATGGCCTGGTAATGGAATTTTTCCACTAATATTGTCTTGGGATTAAACCTTGACTACTAAGATGGTTTGGGGAGTGAACCCATTCCACTAATATAACCTTATCATTAATCCTTGATAACTATGAAAATAATTTTATATGTTTATCTATCTTCCATAATTCCATTTATTATTCCAATGTTATGATTTTGTAGAATATTCTTCTGATTACTTTATTATTTATGTCTTACGAACATATAATATTTTTTCTATGACTCTTGATTATGATCTTTGATATACACAGAGTGATAATATAATGGTATGATCATGTTCTCCTACCCTTATGGTCATGATTATGCTTACATATCGCTTATTTTACCCTTATAAAGAATCTGAACTCAAACATTCACATTTTTCCTTTAATAATGATTTGAATATATTCTTTATTTATAATTTTTCTATGAGTGGTTCTAGTCATTGAGAACCTTGTGGGGGATAATTTTCCTCACTTATATACTAGTTTTAATGTTTCTATGTTTCAAAATGAACTAAACTAATACGGCCTTTAAGTAATTTTGTATGTGTATTGTATTAATTATTCTTTTAAATTTATGTAATGTCTATCTATGATAATTGAGGGGAGATATAATTACTAAAAAAAGTAATAAACTCAAATACTCAAAAGAGAATAAATTAAATATAAAAAATATAAAAGAGTTAAACCTGTTCTGATACTAATTGAGAGGCCCACTTCAGGATATACTCACCAAATTGAGGGTGTTGGGGTGAATCTATTTTGGGAACTTTTGATCCAATTATAAATTTTTATCCATTAACTATTAGACTTGTTTGACTATTTATACTTCTATACTCTTTTACTTATTTCATGGATGTATTTAATAAAAGTAAAATTTGAAACATATTATTTTTCAATGTTCACTACTAAATAAGAGTATCTAATCCTTATAACATATGTTGTTGACCTCTAAAAATATTCTATACTATAATGTGATACCAAATATATGTTCAGACTGCTTTGTGTATAAGGTTGTATTTTATTCAACAGTTTTCAATGAAGATCAAAATAAATAAAGAGATGACGAAGAACTCAAAATTTAATGAGAGAGGAAATTTAGATGATTTTTGAACTGATCTTAAGTTCAAATTACATGTATCAAAGGTGATAAATTGTATAGAAAATGAAACCTTCTCAGAGAGTGATGAAGGGATTTATGTTAAAAAGAAATCATGAAACATATCACCATTCAAAGAGACTATTTATGATCTTACTTGTGGATAAATGAATCATTTAATGAGGGATTGGGTAGAGATTTAATGATTTAAGAATCATCATGAAAATTCGAGAAGATGATGCAAGTCATATTCAGTTTTGATTGAAATATAAGTGATAATGAATTAACATGGGTGTTCTTTTTGAAGAAGATATTTAAGGTGTGTCGTTTCCAAGTGATTTCTAAATTATTGGTTCTCAAAATCAGGATTTTTTTGGAAATGTAAGTATTTATCTATAGTGGTGAATGAGATGTTGAACGGTGAAGGAAATCCATAAAGGAAGAAAACCTCATAACTCAGAGAATGGACTACATACCATGTTGTTGGAATGGTATGTGGAACAGTTTGCAGAATAGGTCGCGGTACTGAAAATAGTTCACTACGGAAGGAGTTGTGGTACGAAGAATGCATCATCATTGTTAGAAGAGATGCAGTATGTGGTGGAGACTCAAAGTATGTAGAATGAGAATAGTCCGTGACGAATATTGTCCCATGTTTAAAATTTTGGAAAAACGGATTAGAAAAATTTTCCGAGTTATTTGCCAATATAAGGAGTGCTAATCCCATGATTATAGGATATCATACTAGATTACAAAATATCATCGTTGTGGAGAAACCTCGCTATGGACGAAAGTGATATGTATGAGATATTCTGTGTAGGACGAAGTGGTACGTGAAAGAAAAACAAGTTTGTGAAATCGAAAGCAGTAGTTTGTAGAAGATATTTTCAATATGAAAAATTGGTATGCGGGAGATGAAATAATTCACTGAATTTGAAGAAGTAGTTCACGGAAGGAAGAAATGAAACACCAAGGCAGAATGCAGAGGTGGTACATGAAGGCGGTATGAGAAGGTGGTATGTAGAGGTGGTATGCAATGGCCGAACACAGAGCAGGTGCAGTGCGCGCAGTAGGCGTAGAGTGAGGAGTAGATGTGGTAGGCGGAGCAGGCATGGTTCATAGAGCAGGCGTGGTTTGCAGAGAAGGCATGGTATGTAGACCAGGCATGGTACGAGAGTAGGAACAGTAGGAGGAGCATGTACGGTACGTGGACAAGGCATGGTATGCAGATCAGGCATGGTATGCAGATCAGAGAAAATCCATAGAATCTGGGATAGTTCGAGGAAATAAAAAACATCATAAATGGAGTTTGTGATTATATCAAAAAAGAGAACAATTTCAAGTGAATTCAGTATTTTCATAAAAGGAGAACACTAAATATAAAAGTGCATCAATTCAGGAATTTGATGAAAGAAGTGTCTCATGATGAATAGAGACAATGATGTTTCATACCAATCTCTTGAAGTGGCCTTCAATTGGATAAACTGAGTGAGACCAATCCCATGGTAGTGATCTAGGGATAGTCAATGGAAGTGATCTTAGGGAAGTAGTGGGCTATCACAGAACCTTTTGAAAGGAAGTGTTCTTGGGACATATTGATTGTACCTGAAACATTATAATCCATAGCTAGTAAAGAATACTGGAATTTTGTTTGACTGAAAACCATTCGACATATGCTCCTTGGACTTATCCATTAGTGGTGAACCAAGTAAAAAAGTGTTTTTTTCCTACTACATGTGATTGTTTTAAGTACAGAATATATCCATCATGCAGGATTTAAAAAGGGTTCCTACTAATATGGGAATAAGATCAGTAAAGAAGAGAAAAGGTCAACACCATGATTCACCCCCATCCCCATCTAAGGGTGGCCTAGGGTCCTTCAATATAATGGTTTGGCTTGAAAACAATCCTTATCCTATGTGTGGGTCCCTTCACATTAAGGGGGATAATAAAACATTCCTTCTTCTATGGACTATTGATGACCATATAAATTACATATCCATGTGGGATTTTTATACTGCACTTATAGATAGTATCAAACTTCTTTAGTTTGATACTTTACAATACAAATCAAAACTTCCTCATGTTGAGGCTTCTGATATGTATATCATAAAACTAATTTATTATCCACTTTAATATTCTTAAAATGTTACATTAACATAATTAGGTAATAAAATCTCTTTGAATCTTCTTCAATTCTTCCTTTATCTGTGGATTATCTATCTAATAAATTCATCTGGTCATATCCATTAAATAGTTACCCATATAGTGATAGTTCATTAAATCCTTCTTCTTCACCGTGTTCATCGAGCCAGCAATTAATAGAATCTCTCTATATGATATCAAGAATATAAAATATTCCTCTTACTGATCCTATGATTCATTTTCAACTATTTATACTAATCCATAGGATATCTTTAGTCCAGTCTAGTACCCATATGTTTGATCCATTATTTATATATTTATCCTACTTTTCAAATTACCAATTCATAAGAAACGAACACAATCCTCATCCTAGTTGGGGAGATCTCCCTCGGTACATCCACTATAACTAGGTTCAAAATTAGGAGAAAGCATAATTCTGGGTATTATAGTAGGCATTGTAGAAGTGTTGTGTTGTACTGTAGCAGATACTGTTCGGTACTATAGTAGCCAGAACTATTCACCATGGTCTACCAGTTTGGGATTGTAATAATTGACTCCTTCAAGCCACCTAGGCATTTTGTTTAGTAAGGATTTGAGGCCTCCTTTAAGGGATTTGAGACACCTCAAGGCCTTCAGGCCACATCAAGGGATTTAGGGCCACCAGATATGCAAATTCCCAGAAAAATTTTACAAGGAACCAGCTCCAGGGGAGGATTCAAGAGCAGGACACATTAACCAGGGAAATGCTAACGGATTTGGAAGAATAACATGATATGGAATTTCCATATGTACCAATCCAATGCATCTCTACACAAGACATGTTTCATAACAATCATGAAAAGGTCGAGATCTAATCACAGTGCAGATGCTAGGGCAGGGTGGTTTCATGTAGTCATAATAAGTATGATTTATTTAAATCCTAAGGGTTCTGTAATGTCTCCAAACCTATGGGAAATGAAATCTATAAGATTATGGGCCTTATAAGGGTTCCCCTCATCCCCTGAGAGGGGGGTTATCAAAAATCAAAAAAAAAGGTCTTTTAATCTGTTTATCAAATTCATAAGAAAACATCATCTAGTATTGGGATGGTCCCATATTCATTCCTTCATCAAATGAACTATTTCTTCATGTAGTGACTCATCTCCTCATAATTCCCCCAACATTATCTTGAACCACTTATTTTGAAGCTTCATCCAAAAATAATAATTTATCTCATTCTTTATGGTCATAAATATCTTATGGTACCTCAATTATTCATAATAACACAGAAACATGTAACCCTCTTCTTTTCACACTTTCTCAGCATAGCAACAAACCTTTATTTAGCCAGTTGTTATCCCAATTTTCATTGTGTGCAACCTTCTTCATATCAATCTTCATGATTAATATTTCTAGAAAACATCTTGAAAACTCCCCCAATTAACTACTTTAAAACCTCTAAAAAGGCACGAGTCAACCAATAATTTTTAAAAACATCCTTAACTATTGGAATCAAAATTTTTCTTCTATCCTAATGAAATCTCAATAAGAATCATGATCAACCATAAATATTATAAAAAAATTGATCATCCAGATCAGTATGACCACAACTAATTACTTTAAAACCCTTATAAATTTAATCAAACAATCTATCATATAAAACTTCATAACACATATTCCATCTTCTGAAACTTTTTTTGGTGTTTCTTATAAAAATTATAACAAAAAATCTTAATAGTATATAACATTCTTCCTCTGAATTATTACATTACTCTCAAATCATTCATTCGATAAATTATTTATTTGAGGAAACTATTTGACCTTCTCTTTGAATGTTTATTCTATATACTTTAATATGGATATTCATCTATCCTAATGCTTTTCATATTTTTTTATTCTACCACTATTTGATAAACACTTAGATATCTACATTACTCTTTTGACCTTATGAATTCATTGAAATCTTCTAATTAAAATCATAATAATATTTCTCAGTTATTTATAAAGAAATTTCTGATTACATCTCATAGAGAAACACATCCAAAGAAACTATTTAAAAACCACGACAACATTAGTATTATAATATTTCATGGGAAATTCGATCTAAAAAATGTTACTCCAAAAACAATATATGATAACTTCATAAAAAAAATATATCCAATCAAACTAATCACAAAACTCAATAACATCTATTGAATTACCTTTATATGTTTCTTATAATTTTTTAGGAAAGAATTTTTGAATCGTTTTGAATGATTTATGACCCACATTCCCAACAATTATTTTATGTGGTGACCAAGTATAGAAATGTGATCTCTTTTTGATGATTTAGAAAATATTATTTAATCATTTGAATATCTCTTCATTCAATTTTCATCACATGTTTCCTCTTTCTAATTAATTTTATTTGAAAAAAACCATTCAATTATTAGGAAAATTCTACCTTATAGAGTATATTTGGTGGTTCACTAAGTTTGTGTCACATAATTCATACTTACTTTTATCAAAAACAACACCATCAATACATTCTTCATTAAATTATTATAACTTCATCGCATCATAAAATTGGTCATATTAAAAGTATACCTGATGGAATATGTTAGACAACATTATAATTTTTCATCCAATGGACTAGGGAATAAAGTATTTATAAAATTATATGAATTAGACACTCCATAAAATAACAAAATTCTAGAACCTATATATGATAGTGATACTAGGAAACCTTTTTCTAATTAGCTCAATTTAGTCCACTTTCTCCTTCATTCATCACAAACATCTCTCCTTATTTTTCAAAGGAATCTTCTTATGGAATATTCATATACATCGGAATGTTGATAAAAAACATGCTCCTCAAATCATTAAACACTTATTTGAGACATTAACGTCACTTAACCAATCAACATATGTAAATTCATAAACATCAAAAGATCGTGTTCCTTTATTTAGATAATAATACCATATCACTTATATTATTATTCATTTATTCATCCATGAAACAACAATTTTCGTTCTAATATTTGATTCTTCACCAGAACATTCCATCCTTTTTTCCCTTTAAACTTATTCAAAATATTAGCATAAATGAATATTCTTTTTATGAACCATAGTTAACTTCCAATGATATCAAATTATACTCTCAAAAAAGTGTGCTCTTCATTACCATACTTGTGAACTAGAAATGAAAAAATAATCACGTCACTTTGTGTAGGTGGTTTCCCACATATAAGCATGATTGACCTTATCATTTTCCAATGGATGGAAAGGGAAAAATGAAGATAAAATATTACAATTCCATAAGCATAATTATTTTATTAATATTATATATAAATAGTAAATCCATCATAATAACCAACCATGAAATATGGTGATGGAAAATAAATCACATTGGTATGCGGAGGCAGTACACATGTACGCACGAGTGATACATTAATTTCTCATTTGATGGAAATGATGTTAAAAGTGGTTGTACCATAATAATAGTAACAAAATATCACTATATGGATGATAGTATATTAATTATGGTATCAATGATAAAATATATAATGAATATGTATAATAATAAACATACTTTGAAATAATCAGTAAATATTATAACTTCATCTTTCAAAGACCTCATTTACCTTACATGTTATGCCATCATAGGATGGTTTTAGGGTAAGTGTAAAAGATCCAAAAAATGTGATAATCTTAGAAGTATTTTAGGCAGATCTTGGTTGAGGTAGATGGCTTAAATTTTTTGCATAAGAGATGACAAGTTGTTTCCTTTTATAAGCGAGGGTAGGGACACACATGGAATTGCATCAGATATTTAAATAATATAATGTCACTTCTATGTAAAATTAGTTAAAAATGGAATTAAAATAAATATGATATAACCTAAGGTCTAAATATCTTAAATGAATATTATTTATACATGTTTAAGTATCATTTGACTATTATATTTTAGTTTAACCCTCACCCATCCCCTGGTAAACTCATTTTTCCCTACTCGGTGTAATAAATACTAATTATTTTTACTACACATTAAGAACAAAAAGGAAAGTAGAATCATTAAAATATTTATACATGATAGTTACAAATATGAAAATAATTTTACCAAATTCTATTTCAATTTGTGAAAAAAATTAAATAATCCCACAAAATGCAATGGAAACCATTTTACAAAATTCATTTTTAGGCATAAATCGTGGTTTATATTCAATCCATCCTAAAAAATATATTAGCTAAAACTTAAATTATTTTATTGAGTATATATTAAAAAACATATATTTCATTGATAAATAAATGGTGATTTATTTATTTTTTTATGATTAAATCACATTGGGAACATAAAAATATTTTTACGATAATTACTTTTTTTTACTTAAAATGAGTTTTTCTACATTCAAAACAATTAGATACTAACTTATGATTAATTATTAATAAATTAATAAGAAAATTAAATAAAATAACGTTTTATAGGAGAAAAGAATTTTTTTTATAA
Organism: Viscum album; assembly: GCA_963277665.1. Taxonomy (NCBI): domain Eukaryota; kingdom Viridiplantae; phylum Streptophyta; class Magnoliopsida; order Santalales; family Viscaceae; genus Viscum; species Viscum album. Next base: position 79,900,464 of record OY728139.1, read on the forward strand.
AAAGTAATAACCCCTGGGAAAAAACATTTAATCATAAAAATAGGTCTTCCAATCATGAAATTATTTTATTAAAATATGATGAATATATGTGAGGAATTAATTAATAAATTGTAACTAAGGAAAAATATTAATATATATATCATAATGTGGATAATTTTATTTATACCTAAAAATATAATATATAGGTTATAAAATTCACAATATATTGTTGTTCAATTAGACTCTTTGTTTCATATAAAGCATGATATCGAATACTTGAAATTTATTTCAAATGAATACATATAAAATATCGGGGTGTTACATTCTCGACCTTGTAAAGTGAATTTCCCTCTTCAAATTCCATCACTATGAAGAAATAAAATGAGGATACATCTAATTTATCACATACATATATTCTCTTATAGCTTCTTTAAAATTTTTATTATTAAAAATAGCTTTAAATATGTGAGTAATCTTGTTTCGTGGAACTTTATTTATTTGATCCAAGATTTCAATCGATTATTCTTTATTGGAAATATCATTCTCTAGTAGTAAAAACTCGAAGTTTATTTTATGTTAAGGATAATTTATGGGGTTTTTCAAATGAAATAAAAGTAAAACATCATGAACTTGAGAGAGTTTTAGTGGAAGCACCTAGAAATAAGCTACCATCTCGATATAATCATGAGTTTTGAAGGGAACGGTATCTATCAGGGTTATTTTTTAGTTATTTACAAATATCATAAATGTTTCAAATTATATATATATAAGAATACGTTCTCGCTAACTTTGAAAACCATATATTTCCAAAAATTACTAGAATTACATTTCAGATGACATTGAGAAGCATTGATCTGCTGCTGAAGGGGTTTAACGTTATCTCCCATTTCTTTAGAAAGATTAGTTCTCAGTATCTTTATTTCTCTAAATTCATCCCTAAAAATTTGATTTCTACATATACTTACATTTATGTCCTAATACACATCCATCTAAATAGTTGTTTAAAGTCTATTGTAATGATACAATTTTAAAATATGATATTATTCATCCCAAATATATTTTCAAACTACATAAAATGATCTTAACAGGTCCTTCAATGTTTGAGTGGTTCTTTCATATGAACATTGGTATGAGGATGATATGTAGTACTAAAACACAACTTTGTATCTAAATCATGTTGAACACTTTTCCAGAACATTGAGTTATACCTCATATCTTGATCAGATATATTATAATGTGGTACTCTATGCCACCTTACTACTTCCTTAATGTATATTTGGAGAAGATGGTCAAGATATAAATATTCCATGATATTAATGATATATGATGACTTTATTAGGCGATCTACTACAAACCAAATTGAATTATTCCCTTTAGAAGTATTGGGGAGTCCAGTGACAAAATCCATAGTGATTTTTTTCAATTTTTATTCAAGTATAGTTAAAGGTTTAAAAATACCATCAGTCTTCTCTATATTAGAATTAACATCCTAACATACTAGGATTAAATATGTATGCTCTATAATATCACTTTTCATGTTAACCCACAAAAAATAAACATTCAAATCTCAATATATATTTATAATTATAGAGGGAATAGTTAAAGATGAACTATGAGATTAATCCAATAATCAGTTATTTAGAAATGGAAATGATAAGATTCATACCTAGTTCTTAAGCCATATCATTAAATAAAAATCATGGTTAAACCCATCAACATTCATTACCATATTATAAAGTTCCACACCTTCCTTTTTCATATATTTAATCTTTTCATGGATGGATGGTTGATAATTTATTTGAGAATGATATGGTCTATGCTCTTTCCTCGTTATTTCAAGGTCCATCTTCTTCAAATCTATAATTATTGGATCTTTTTAAATCCCCATTATGGAAAAAACAATAGTCATTCTGACTTAGTGCATTAGAAAGCTTGTTCTCTTTAACATGGAGGAAGTGCATTGAAAATTAAAAACATTTAATCAATTATAACCATATACATTGGTGTATATTCGTCTCTTTATGGGTGAATATATACTTTAAGATCTTATAATACATATATATATAACACCTTTCACCATAATGATAATTCCTCCATATTTTCAATGAAAAAATTTCCGCTTCTAACTCCAAAACATGAGGTGGATAATTTTTGTTATAAATTCCCAATTGGTGTGAGGCGTAAGATATCACCATGTAACTCTACATAAGAAAACGAACAGGTCCTTTATTTAAATTAATCACTACATATTGAAAAACCTTCTCCGTTAAAAGGTTTTGTGATTATGGATGTATTTAACAACCATTTTTATCCCCTTGAAATTTTCCTCACGTTCATAAACCTATATGAACATAGCTATATTCCATTTCAAAAAGGTTATTGGATTATATATCCTTGATAAATCCTTCACAAAGCATTTATAATATTAGGATAACGAAATAAAACTGAAGATCTTAGTTACCATGGTTGGTCTAGGATATTGGTCAATAACTTATTCCTTTGAAGAGTCTACTGATAGACCCTCTATTAAGATTATTTGACTAAAGATTCAAACTTCTTAATACAAAATGTACCATTTATAAATTTTTAATATAGTTTATCCTTCCTCATGGTCTTTTGCATAATATTAAAATGATATTCATGTTCTTCATTTATCTTTGAATATAAAACAATATCATCTCTATAAACAACGAGAAAAATTTTAAGTTAATCTCCAAAGATAATATTCATTAGATCCATAAAGAAAAAATGGGAATTGGTAATTCCATGTGTAATTACTATAATATAATAATGAACATACCAATTATGGATAGAATTTATCATCTTGTCCAAATTATTGACCCTAAATTGATGCTATCCTAAATGAATTCCAATATTTGAAAATTATTTATAATGTCATAGTTGATCATACAAGTCATCAATATTGGGTAAATATAACTTTTTCTTGAGAGTGATTTTATTATGATATTAATAATCAATGAAATGAAACATTGAACCATTGAACCATTTTTATTATCGGAAAAATAATAGGTTCATTGTATGGTGACACACTTGGGTGAATGAATCCCTCATCAATATTCTCTTAGAGTTTCTTCTTTGATTACTACTAATCAACTCGATCCACTGTATATGGATTCTTTGAAATTGGTGTAGCAGAAGGTGAGAGTTCTAATCAAAATCTTAACTTTATTATTGGGTGTAAGAATATGAAATTTGTGAATGAATAAATCAAAAAACTCATGTATAATAATAATATCTTTGATGTTGACTTTCTCATCAACCGTCTTAGATAAATGCACCTTATGAATAGGAATCAAGACCCATAAAGTGTAAGTAATTTCCTTCATAAGTTCATGTTCATCATCACAACTGTAGATGATCATAGGTAGAAGTAAAATATAAAATTTTAATTTTATATTCATGAAATATAAAAGGGTTCTATATTGAGATATTTAAAAAATTCTCAAAATAACATAAAATTCCATAGATTGATGAACAATAATATTTTAATAGGGCACATTTTTATAGACATCAACATGGAATCTCCAACATTGAATTTTAGGATATGTATTTATTAACCATTATAATCTACATTCGTGATTGACATAGTATATACCCTTCCTTTTATTAAGATTTATTCAATGGATTAGGGAATTCACATGGAAAATTCAAAACTTCCTCACACATAAGACACTAAATAATAAATTTTTCCTCCAGGTGTATATTATTTCCCTCCATATAACTCTATATTTTTTATGGGAAATTACTTTCTTTATGTCATAATTTTCTATATATAAAACCTCTTTATGTTCCATTATGACATTTCCATGGGTGCTTCTTCCAACATTCACAACATGTTTGAAGTTGAATATGTTTTCCGCCATGGTCCTCATTAATTCAAATCCCATGAAAACCAATTTTTCTCTTAATAATTTGGTTAAAAAATCACCCAAATATAATGTTTTAACAATATATCAAGATATGTAGTTATTCATAATGACAAGAGACAATTTAATGTTTTTGGTCATAATGAAAGTCTCTATATTTGGCATATGTTTCATTTTCCACATGATTCTTCCTAATTCTACCCATCTAATCAAAATAATAAATTAGCAAGACTATAAAACATCAATAATCAGTTTAAGAAAGAATATTTTTATTAAATTAATTCTAATGATTCCCTAAATTATGAAACCTTCTTTAAAAACATGACATTTTATATTTAAACTAGATCACCCATCATCAATATCTTTTCAAATACTTCATGATGGGTTTTGAAGTTAATGTGAATTAACCATAGTATATCCCCAATGACTCTCTAATCAGGTGTATAGTCTTAGTCCCAAACATTTTGTACCAATCATGACCGAGTTAACAAATAATCAACATATTTTATATTTGTTACCTCTAGGTGCATCAATTCCATTGTAAAATATATTTTCCATTATCTATATGGGGGTGTATTTTCAAGTAAAACCCTACAATATCTACATTATAAAATATTCAGATGTCATCTTATATATATACTTATCAAATACATTTTCAATAATGTTCTCTTATCCTATAATCTAAGAAACAATATAAATTTTCCATGATAAAACATCAGCATCATGAGTATAATATGCATAAATACTATATCATTTTAGATAAATATTCAATACTTTTTATAATAACACACAAGTAATGACCTTGAAGGTTTTTTGTATTTAGAGAACATATATATAATTAAATTACTTCATAAAATAACTTCAAATTCTCCAAAAAACTTCTTGTTTCATTGTACCATGCTTAGAAATTTCATACTTCATAACTTTTTCAATGACCTAGGAAAAATTAATATTATAAATGGTGATCTTATATGCTCTATAAGGGTAATGATAATAGATATCCATCAATGATCATAAGTGATAATAATCATACTATTATGATAACATGGTCACAACTATATAAATTCATACCAAAATGATAAAAGATATTTAATCATAAATCTGTGAATGAAGTTTTTTTATTCCAAAATACATTGTCCATAAGAGTGGGTAATCATCAATAATCAATCATGAACCATGAAAAGTATCTTAATAAAAAGAAATAAATTTTTAAAATAAAAATAATCATAGAAAATAATGACCTTAGCCAAGGATTATTGTCAAGGCTATCATTATGGATTTCGTTTACTCCACATTCCATCATTTCCTTAATTAAGGTTCACTCCAAAGAATATCATTTAGGATAAATTATCTTACAAAACGGTGTTCCCTACCAACTCTAGTCTATATTATCTCATGAGAGATCTTTCCTTACCAAATGTATTACATGGATATATAATTCTAGGTCTACTAATTACATAATTATTAACATACATATGTGGGCAACAAGATCATAAAACATTCATCAATTCATCATATCATAATCAATTTAAACGAATAATGTATCATTAAAATTCCACCACATCATCATAGGAAAACCTATGGAAAATAAATTGTTCCCAAAAAGGATTCACATTAACATAATTAACCCATGAGAAATAAAATGTTTTCATAGAATCTTCATTAAATAATTATAATCAAAATCCATCTAGGGAAATATAATAGATGTTATCACAATATCATATCCTTGGGGAAGAATAACAATTGTTAAGGGATGTTTTTATAGATGAAAAATAAATCTAAAATAGAATAATAACATTTCTTAAAAAAAAACTGAATATATCCTTTTCATTCAGTATCATTAATGACATAAAATCCCTAAAATATTCAAACAAAATTAATAAAAAAATTACCATGCAAACTAATAAATAAATCTTCAAAATAAATAATATTCATGATAGTGGGAACATTTTTTCATGTAGTATATTTTGAAAAACGATTCCTTTTACAATAATTTATAAAAAAAATAACCAGTTATAAAAACCTTATAAAAAATATTTTTTTATAAAATTAAAAAAAATATGGTTGAAAATGACATAAAACAATCAATGTATCATATAAAAAATATTCTTGAAAAAATAAGGTATATGAACATAGATGAAAACTTTCATCGACCAAAGAAGAAATTATGTCGGTTCATCTTAATAAGATATTATTAATTATTCTAATTATGAAAAAGATCAAAGGAAAAATAAATTTAAAATCCATTAAATAATTATAGTATTTTAAAATAAATATTATTTTTAAGTGGTATATTATATAATTTTATCATCATAAATCTAATCATAAATATTTCTGTTAAAAAGTGGGACTGTAACATAGAACCATTATCACATTGGGAACTTTTGAATCAAAATATCCCTTGATTAAATAAATTAAAATGAGACTTTAAATATAAATAATAAAATTATATTCACTATATAACATATGATATTGTTATTTATGCACTACATGAAAGAACTAAGTGGCGAATATGGAATATTTCTCACATAAAAAATGATATAAGAAACCCTTACCCCAAGTTTAACTTGATTCATAATCTTTCTAACCTCATGTATGATAAAATTAATTTTTTAAAATTCTATATTAGAATAATAGTCATAATTATAAGACCATACATTTTTATTTAAAAAACTATAGTATAATTTGTTCATTAATAATCATTTATTATCATCATTATTTTAGGTATTAAGTATTTCATTATTCATGAATGTTTCGGTGTAGCAGTTACTTTCCTTTCACTATGATTATGGTTCCATAATCTCTAAAATATTTTTCATTTTATAGGTTTTGTTTTTAATCCTTATATAAAAATTTAAAAAAATCATATAAATTTGTGGCGAAGATGAATTACATCACTTCTTGGAGATTGTAGTTTGTATGTATGTGGGAGGGATATTTCCAATTTTTTATGGATATAGAGAATTAAATATAAATGATAATAAACCTTTCAAAATAATTAATATATCAAAAATATAATATATACATATTGAATATATAATTATTTTGATCATGGGAAATAGGAAATGAAAAACCAATCACATCGATTCATGGAGGTAGAAGTCCTCAAGTACACACGTTTGACATTATGATTCTCCAAAAAACGGTAAGGTAAGAATGTAAATAAGATATTATATTTATAGAAGAATAAATATTTAATAAATATAATTTATAAATATTAAATCCATCCTAACAACAAATCATGAAATATGGTGATGAAAAATGAAACATATCACTATGTGGAGACGACAATCTACATGTACGCCCAAGGGATACTTTGATTTACCATTTGATTGAAAAAACATATAAAATAGTTTTTCCATTATCATAATAACATTTTATTATAATTTTTATAATTGATTCATTATGTTGTTATGGATTCAATATATTTATAGGACGTAGAATAATAAATAACCTTTAAAAGATTTGGAAATGATGATTATAACTTTATTGAGTGATCTCCTTTACCATACACCATAATCCTTATTATGAGGGGTTTAGGGTAATAAATTAAGCTCAATAATGAAGGGAAATAATATATGATGTTTTTATGGAAGGTATTGGATGAGATATATGGCTCAAATTGAGTGAAAATATAGAAGAAGGGGTGTCCATTTACAAATGTGGGAAAGGACACACAAGAGATTACTTAGAATAATTAAATAATATAATTTCACATGCATGTGCAAGTGGTGGAAAATGGAAAATTGATGTAATTTGAGATAATATAGAATCTAAATATGATTAAATAATAAAATAATGATAAATTTATGTGCTATTTTTATCATTATATTTTATTTTCACCACATGTAACCTCATTTTAACCCTAACTATGGGAACAAATCATTACACTTTATAATACTCATTAAGACCAAAAATGAAAGTTCCATCATAAAAATATTGTTCATTATGATTAAATATATGGTAATACTTATATTAAATTAAATTTATATAATTATAAGAATCTAATAATAAAATAATCCATCAATATGTAATGAAAACTGTTTTCGATTGGAAAAATGAATTTTTAAAAATTATATTATGTTTACATTCATTACATTCCTAGAAAAAACTATTAGATGAATGTTAAAATATTTGATAAAATATATATTCAATAAATTTTGTTAATATAATTAAATAATATTTATTTCTTAAATTTATTAATATAATAACACTATGTACACATAAGTCATTTTTCTAAAAAATAAATCTTTTTTACCTTCAAATGATTTTATCCTCATTACTATCAATTAGAGAAATAATTTTTGAATGAGGATTCATAAATTACCAATTAGTTTATTTAAAATAACTTTATAAGATTTATCAATAAATATTTTTTTCATTAAAAAATCACAACACAAAGAAAAACACCTTTCTTGAGAAAAATTTGTTCGTTAATCATGAAATGATTTTATTAAAATTTAATCATTATTTACTAGATATTAATGAATGAATTTATATTAAGGAAAACATCTCTATATGTCACAAACCCATCCCCACAATATGTACCCTTATTAGGATGACAATCGAAGAAGATATAAAGTGACCCCGAGTCCCGCCAACAGTAAGGCCTAGGTTGGAAACGAGCACCGAGGGTATAAGAAACATACAGATGGTAAGAATTACCCTCTAAAAGAAACACATGCATAGGAGAAAGATACGATAGGAACCAAAAAACTACCACATAGGATAAAATATAAAATAAAATATAAGTAATGAAATGTAATTTTGTGCAAGAACTACTACAACTGAAAAGAAAAACTTCAAGGACCAAAAGAAACATTAAAGGTGAGAATGACCACAAAGCCCAAACAACTCATGAAAACCACATGCTAATTGTAACTAGATGGATCTCTAATCTACTCCAACTGACATGAAGAATGGATTATAAAATGTAGGTTGACTATAACAGTATAATAAGTCAGATCCTCCTTACAGACTCTTATGAAAAATTAAAGAAAGCATTCTAAAGAACTGCGAACAACAAGTGAAACTAACTCATCACCTAAATAGGTATACTATGTTCCAAGCCTCACCATGGATAATCTCAAAAAGTATCTCATAAAATAGTATATAATAAAATAATGAATATCTAGGGTACCCCACTACCAATTTCACATTGGTTTTCCACTCTAACCCAATAATGCACGCCCTAAACATATCTCTTTAAAAAGGATAGCTCACAGTCTCCTGGGTGAAGCACCACAACATGCACCTCGTGGAACACACCACCACTTCTAAATAACCAAAAGTAATCAAGTAGTTTTCAGGAGCCAGCACAACTTGCCTAACTTGAATCATATATCAGGTAGTATACCTCATGCCATGAAAACCCATACACCAGGTAATAATCCTTAAGCCAACACATCCTATACACAATATTCCTAAAGTAGTCCTTTGAAAACTATATTCAGAATATAAGTGTGTGAATTAACCACAATCCATTACATCCCTCTACACGTATATATGGGTAAAAATAACCATCGTTCATACTAGTAAAACTAACTACCAAGAGATGAGAGTGGTGCCAAAGGGGGTACTCATTCATCTATCCTCCCACCGGGATTTTGGGGAAAACACACCCAGGGTATAGAATCCCTATGGTGTTAGTTTCCCTAACCGATAGGGTTTAGTAGCATATAGATACACAAAAATTTACATGATAATATATATATATATATATATGTATATAATAACCACCATAATGGAATATCATATACCCAAACACAAATGCAGCTAACGTCTCTCAGACTCTCATCTTCCACTACCAAGACTAGATATCCTATATGTACACAACCATTTAAATAACTTTATTAAATTATCCTATTTATTTTCATCAATTAAACTTAATTTTCATTATTTATTAATAGTTAATTATACATTATTTTTTCAACATTATATCAAATTACCATTTTAGTAATGATATATTCCCTCTAAGAATAAGGAAACTATGTCCACAGCTTCTTAGATTTCCAACCTCGGCATTCCATCCCAACAACCTCTAACACCAAGGGTTAAACTTTTATTTATTTACATAAAAATCATAATACGTTCGGTATCACTAGGTTCTCTAGAAAAAAACATTCTAAAATTCCCAAACACCAGGGGATCATAATGGTGAGTAGATGAACTTCTCGTCGAGCCTTTTGCACCGATAGCCATAGAGTAAGCTCTTCCAACAACAAGGAGATAAACCCAGAAATAATATGGAATACCGCATACTTCTTCCCCTCCCACTTAATGAGAGTAACCGAACACTTATTTTTCCTCATGAATTGAGGGAAAGAAAGTCAAATAACGATCAACCTGGTCAACATCCAAACAATACTTTCAAATGAGAATCTATCTTTCATTACAATGGGTAAGCCCAACATCAACCTATTCTTTCATCTCTAGTGTTCTCTTTGACATCCATATGCATATATCGATTCATCTCGCCACTCCATGTGTCAAATAATGCCACAAAATATGGGAATTCTTAGCCCTCTTACCATAAAATCCCTTCAATATCATTCATTCCATGCTCACAGCACATCCGAGTCTCCCTGCCTCACATACCAAAACAACCATCTAGGGTCCGCCACCCCAGGATCACACCACATCACATGTGGCAGGAAAATAATAGCAATGCGATCTCGACCCCAAAGTAAGGAATTCACACTTTACATAGAACTAGCTCTCACGACACCAAAGAATATGGAACATGGTAATTATAAGAAGGTGGAAAACTTCGACCCTACAAAGTCTGTGTATTTTATCACACCACTTTTTCTTATTACATCTTGAATTAACTAATTCATAATTTTCAAGTTCCATATATTGGAAACCTAAGAAAAAAGCTATCAAAAGCTGTCATAAATTAATTAAACAAATAATTTAACATGACATTAATTATTTTATTATCAAGAATCATCATGATTTAGGTTAAACAACCAATTTAATTAATCATTCATATCTTCATCAATTTAATTATCTACAAATTGCAACAACAACAATCAGATTTATTAACACGCTTCATAAATTACGTTATCTAATTCATTGTAAATTAATTCATTCTTTACATTCTTTACCATTTTACATCAAGGAAAGCATGCTAAACCAAGAAAGGTATAGATATCACACTATCTAGAAAAATAAATAGGAAAATCATTATAATGGTAACAATTAACAGCATCGATATGTGATTGATACAAATTCTTTAATCTAATTCAAGTATTTAATTAGGTAAATTTCATTGTAATACATGTGGATGAAGCCTGATAAATATATAAATGAACCTAAATAAATAGAGAATCAATGAATCCCCTACCTCAAAAGTTCCTCGATGTTCTTCATATTAGAACGGACCATCAAATGAATCTCTGATGACCCCTCCTACAAGATATACATCCTTATGTGGATGCTGCAACACTACCTCACCAACAAATACCGAGAGAAACGACATTATAACCATGAGAGTCCATCCACTATATAATGGTGAGAATAATGGGAGTAAAACGTGATCACCATGGGAGAAATATCTTGAAAATGAAGGAAAAACACACATCGGAGTAGGATGGGTTGCTAAAAATAGATACCCGAGGATCAATCCCCATCGAAGGGATCTCTAAAGTGACAAAGAGGGGATTATTATGTCAATAAGGATAAGAGGGAAGGAAGTAGCAGCTATATGGTTTGAAAACCTGAGTGGGTATAATATTTTAACACATTACAACATTGAGGGATTACACAATGTGTTATCCACCTTCACATTGTGTAATGTCTCAGGGTTAATTTACATTGGAAACCTATATCCTCTTAATTTTATTTATTATTTATACCCTAAAATATTACAGGATGTGAATTACACTTTCACGCTGTAAATGTTCCCTTCTCCCAAATCCCAGCACCAGAACTCCCCCAGACTTCCTCTAAGCCTCCTTTGAGCTCTATAAGCCCTCGGAACATAGAAATGGTCAATCCATATAGATATGGGCCTTTAAATTATATACCACATAAAAAATTCTCTTCTATAAGAATCCAAAATCAACCCATAACGGAAAGAGAATATGGGTCATCTGAATAGCCACCTCGTGAGATACCTCTCAATGTTCCCTTCACCACATGAGCTTAAATGCTTCATCAATGGAACAAGTACTAAAAAACTAAAAAACAACAAACATAACCTAAAAACTCTCCCGGGGGAGATAACTATAAAAAGGGAGAAATCCAGAAGAATAAAAATAGAAATCCATCCCTTATCCAAGAAATTTAAATGAACATGAAACGAAAATTGTTTCAACAAAATAGTTAAAAATAAAATAGATTGGGGGTATAATGTGCATATCTATGACTCATATTCCTATGTACGCTCCTCCATACAACCATTCCGCCACAAGACATGAACCAAGGGGGAATACCACAAACATAAAATCTTCTCTTCGCGGTCCTAGATATCTATAGGAATCTCCTCGAAGGTCGTATCATCATCAACATCAATCTCACCCCAATCGATGATATAAGAGTCATCATGTAGATAACTACAGATCTAGGACATGTGAAAAACATCGTGTATCTAGCTCATCTAGGGGGGGGGGAAATCACTATTTGATACACGAAAGCTCAAACATGATCCCACACCTCAAAAGGACCAACAAATTTGGGATAAAGCATACTCCCATGACGAAACCATCACTTCCCATGATGGAGAGACATATTTAAGATCACATGATCCCCAAATTAAAACTCTAGAGGTATCCTCCTATGATCGGAATAAGATTTATGATGATCATATTTGGCCTTCATCCTCTTAAGAATCACATGAACCATCTCCGTTGTATTTTATACCAATTTTGGCCTGAAAAGTGCTGACTCTTCGAACCCAATCCAGCAAAACAGAGAACGGAAAGGCCATCCATACAAGGAATCAATTGGTTCCAAGAAGACGATGGAGTAAACATTATTTTTTAAAATAAATCTACTAAAGGAAAGTGCCTCATACATGAATCTCTGAAATCCAAAACAAAAGAGTGAAACATATCTTCAGGAGTCTGGATGTTCCGCTCTGTCTGAAAATCCGTTTGCAGATGAAAAGTAGTGTTAAGGAATATATGAGAACCAAAATCATGTTGGGGACCTCTTCATGCCTTGGAAGTAAAACAATGATCTCGATCAAAAAATATATTCCTTGGGTGTTCGTGGAGTTTAACCACCTCCTCTAGATATTTCCTTGATAAAACCTCACATGATCTTGACTTCTCAATCACTATAAAGTGGGAAGATTTTTTCAAATGATCCACTACCACCCCTATAGTGTCATAGCCTCCCGGAGCCTGAGGTTAACTTGTAACGGTGTCCATCGATATTTCTTCCCAATTTCATATAGGAATATCTAAAGAATGAAGCAAAGCACTAGGAACACAGTGCTCAACCATCACCTTTTGGAATACCAAACATCGAGATAAAAGCTATAAAACTGCATTATTTATACCATGCCTCCCAAACTGTCCTCTCAAATCCCATTACATCTTTTTCAAACAAGAATGTACTGTAAAATGTGAACTATTAAATTATTTGAGAACCTTATCATGCATTTCCAAAAGAAAAAAATCCTTCTCTAAAACAACATTCAATGTTTTTCATCCTTAGACCAAACATATGGGGCCTCACTACAAAAAAACATGGTCTCATCAAACCTCCCCCAAAAGATCCTCCATAATGGACTCCTCCACCTACAATAAAAAGAGATGACTACACCTTTATCAGAAAAATACAACTTCTTCCTCCAAATTCTCCCATATCTTGTTGAAAATATGATGGTTCTTCCATCACTCTCCATAAATCACTCGATTCCCACACTACATCAATAGGTGAATTCCTACTCAATGCATCAGCCACAAAATTCCCCTTTCCATGTGTATATGAAATATCAAAGTCATAGTTCTATAATATCTCTTTCCACGGATGTTGATGCAGGTTCAAGTAAATATGGGAGAAAACATACCTCTATGAGGGTCTTTCTCACCAATAATCATTGTTTTCTCTCTATCAGCATAAATGAACTCAACCTACCTCCTGTAGATTTCCACGATAGCCTACACCAAATACATCAAAACCATGATGAGGATGATATTATATAGTTGTATCCATAAACATAATAAATCTACCCAATATCGGCGCTAACCCAGCACTAGCACATAGTTTCTACACAATTCAAACAAGTCAGCTCAACCTCTAACTAGCGTAGCCAATGCGATTGGAAATAGCAGAATCTCTACCTCAAGTCCCAAATCATGGACATGGTTCAGTGATGTGATGGATTGTTCTTATTAGGGATCAAACAAAAAATTAACCCAAGATGAAAATAAGAAAAGGGAACCTTGTACGACGTCTGGATCTCCTAGAGATAGTAATTCTAAAGAATGAATCGGGCCAGGACCTGTTACACAACCATTATGACCATGTTGACAATCCCCACTATGGCTGCACATTACCCAATGGGTGTTGGGATCATCCTAGAGAAATTATATACCTTCCCCATCTCCTCTCTGCTAATCCCAAATTGGAGAAACCTATTGATGTTTCCTTGGCTAGAACAACCACAATGGAAGAACCTGAAGAGGAAATACTAGAAAATGATGACTACACAGAACGTTCAGCACTCTCTCCACATATGAACTCATCCTACACAAGAAAAAACATGTTGCATTACTTTGTTTAGATCTGAGATCCACATACCATATACAAACGAGATATTTAAGGTTGGGACCTACCCTCAGTTGATCAGATGTATTTATGTCTTGACAACTAGGAACCCTAGATCACAGATCTTCTTCGTGAGGAATCATGGAGACTCCATTCTCATGAAAATCGGGTATGGATACCAAAATCTAGGTAACCTATTCTCTCTCTACCTCCACGAGATACGACTTCATCATAAATGGGGTGACCTTGCACCAGATCTATGGATGCAAAGCCTCCTCGAAATGCTTCTCTTAGTCCTCCTCACCTGGAAACTTGTCTGAAGCATATAGTATAATGTTCCTAAAATTGATTCCAAACTCTCTCACATGGGAGAAACCCCACCAAAGGGTAAGCACAACCTAGAAACATTCTACATTAGTGGTTGAATAAATAAAATTGGATCTGAACTGGTCTTAGAACTCCTATCATGAGACTTTCATCTCCTCATGATCCTCAAAGAATAAGAACCATCACTACCTCACAACCCCACATAGCATCACCCTAACAAATGATATCTAGTGCACCATCAAAGAAAAGATCGAACTGAAAATATATCTCAAGCTCATCAAACTAGTTTTCTATGTCTACAACTAATACATACCTGTCATCCCTCTACAGACTCTACTGTTGAAACTCTCAAATTGGTTCCTATTCCATGTGTCGTTATCATTAACCTCTACCATTCAGTGACCTATTGGCCATCCTTCTAAACATCTTCAATGTTAAATTGATGCGGATTTTAATGAGTAGCCAAACCTAAAAAAATAAAAAAAATTATATCTCCTAAATTTGTAAAAAGAAAGAATTATCATTAATTAAATTTTTTCATTTATTCATTTTAAGCTAAACTATCCAATGATCGACCCACTTAAATACAATCGAAAATAAAAATGATGCATGATTTTTTCCTAGGATTCAATCCTGAAACCAGAATAACATCATTTAGGTGCCTCTGTAAGAATAATGGTTCATGCATCAAATCACAGGGGGCCCAAATACACATGTCTCAGCGGGTCTCTAGTGTTCACATCACTTTCTAAACATATCCAACATTGTTTCCCAAACAACCCATGAAACCTCACATGTTCTTAACTCCAAACTCCATATTATCCCTCAACCTCCCTCTAATAACAATTAGAAATGACACCCTTCTTATAATGTGTACTGCTTCGTGTCTAGAAATAGGAAAAGAGAGATACTAATCTATCAAGTCCAACCTCCAGTAGGTCTTGGGTTGGTGACTAGAACTAAGGGTATAATAAACATTCAGATGGGAGGAATTATTCTCTAAGAGAAACACACACTGAAGAGATAAATAAGATATACACCAACCAATTCTTACTCATGATACAATATATAATAAAATCTAATTACACAAATGTAATTTCATCCATGAACTACTACAACTAAACGTGAAAAATACAATTAACTAAAGAAATGTATCGATGACAACAACCAAGAATACCAAACAACTCATGTAACCCACAAAGTAGTAGTAACTAGCATGATGTCTATCCTACTCAAACTGACCTGAAAAATAGTTTATATAACCTAGGGTGAGTATAATGGTATACTCAGTAGGGTCCTTCCTGGATCCTCTTGTGAAAAATTAAAGAAATAATGCTAAAGAAATTTGAACAACAAGTGAAACTAACTAGTCACCTACAAAGGAATTGTAAGTTCCTAGCCTCACAATGGATACTCTCAACAAGTATCACATACAAGATAATATAATATAATAAAGAGTATAAAGGGTAACCCACTTCCACGTCCCACTATCTTGACTCTCTTACATAATTTTGCATGTCCTAAGCATATCTCTCCAAAATTGATATCTCGTAGACACCTTGGTGAAGCACCACAACATGTAACTCATGCAACACACCACCATGTCCACATAACCAAAAGTAAACAAGTTGTTTTTGGGAGAAACCTATGCCTGAATAATGTGTACCATATATTTGGTATTATGTATCAATATATCACATCCTATACAATAAGTAAGGATCCTCAATCCATCACAGACTATTCATGTTATACCTATAGTAGTCCTTAGGAAAATATATCCATAATATATGTGTGTGAAGTAACCAAAATCCATTAAATCCCACTACACACATATATGTGTAAAACTATCCATCGTTTATACAATCACAAGTAACTGCCAAGAGAAGGGAGTGGGGCTAAAAGGGGTAGTCAGTCATCCATCCTCCCACTGGGTTGTTGGGGAAAACAACCCCCCATGGCTCAGAATTCGCAGGGTTCTAGTTTCCCTAACCAAAAAGGTGGAGTGTCATATAAAAACACAAAAATTACATGATATAATATATATCTAAACCAAGCTAATGGAATATCCTAGTATCTGACACAACTGTAGCTAACATCAATCGGAGTCTTGGATACCACTGTCAAGACCAGATATCCTGTAAGCACCCAAACATTTAAAGAGATTTATTAAATGATCTTTTTTCCTTTTAATCATTTACTCTTTCTGTTAATAAATTATTAAACATTAATTAAAAATTATTTTTTCCACATTACATCACATTTACCTTTAAACAAAGATCCATTCCCTCCAATCTTAAGTAAATAGAGTCCATAGCTTCCTATAATTTCGACCACCGTATTGTATACCAGCAGTCTCTAACCGTATTAATTAAACATTTAACATTTTTTAACAAAATTACTACATTCCATATCACTAGGTTCCCTATGAAAATGTTAAAAACACCCCAAAATCAAGGGTCTAAACAGGATGAGTAGAAAAACTACCAGTTAAGTCTTTGACACCAATAGAAGTAGAGTAAACACATCCAACCAGGAGGAGATAAACATAGAATGAATGTGTCATAACCCATTAGTATTCACCTCCAATAGAAATAGAGTAACAAAACACATATATCTACCTCAAGTAGTAAGGAATAGAAAGAAGATAACGCACAACTTGGTCGACATCCAAAAAAAAGATTCAAGAAACTGTCTAGATTTTATAACCACAGGCAAGTCCAACATCAACCCATTATTTCATCTCTAAAATCCTCCCTGACATCTATATGCATATACTGATGCATCTCCCACTCTAGGTGTCAACTACTACCCCAACAACCGGGACTCCTGCCCCCCATACCACAACATTCATCCAGGTACTATCTTCCTAGGATGGGGTCACATCCAGGACTCCCTACCCCAAATACCACAAAATCCATCTAGTCTCATCCATCCTAGTATCACATCGCATCCCACACAACAAGAAATAAACATAGAGACAAGCTCTCAATCTTAAGTAAATGCATTAATCCTTTACACACAACAGTATCTCATGGCTCCGAATAACAATGCACTCAGCCTTTATAAGAAATAGGGGAACTCAGGCCCTAAAACATCATTATCTTTTATCGCAAACCAATTCATATTCCATCATGAATTATTTGATTCATCATTCATAGGTTCTGACTAAAGGAAACCTAAGAAACAATCTATAATAAGCTATCATAAATTAATTATACAATTAATTTATCATTACTTTAATTATTTTATCAACAAGCATCATCATGGTTTAGTTTCAATAACCAATTGAGTCAAATATTCATATCTCTATCGATTTGATTATCATGAAACTGATGCAACGATAATAACCAAATTTGTTAACATGCCTCATAAATTCCATTATACAATTAATTATCAATTAATTCCAGATTTATGTTCTTTACCAATTTCAATCAAGAAGAACATAATAAACCAATAAAGTCATAGATATCACACTATATAGAAAAATCAAGAGGTAAATTGTTATCATGATAATAATAAATGAAATATATATGCAATCGATACAAATTATTTAATCCAGTTCAAGTATTTAATTAGTTCAATTACATTATGATGTGAGGGGATAAATCATGAAAACATTACAATTGAACATAAATAAATATATGAGTAATGAATCCCCAACCTCAAAATTCCATCGATGTTCTTCGCATGAGAATAGACCACACAACGGATCTATGATGTCCCCTCATGCATGATCTAGATTCATCCAAAGATTCCACGACACCACTACACCAACAACAACCATGAGAAACCCTATTAGAAATATGGGAGGTCATCATCCATTTCAAAATGAAAATAATGGGGGGTGAGATAAAACTAGGAGAACCGAATAGAAAATGAAGGAAAACACACCTTGGATCTATCAGGGTCACCGCAGATCAAATATGGATCCCCTGGGGATCGATCCACATTGAAGTGAACTCAAAAGTATCGAAAAGGGGACAATCAAGTCGGTTGGGATGAGGGGTAGGGAAGCAGAATCCGTAGGGTTTGACCACATGAGTGGTTTGAATTTTTTAAAACAATAAAGTAGATGGGGGTTACACATCATGTATTTATTCAATGTCATTTTCCACTGAAAAAACTGTTGCATCTTCATTTTATTTATTTTTCAAACCCTAAAAGATTGCACAATGTGAACTTCATTTTCAAATGATGAATGTTCCCTAATACTAGTTCTATGCTACTGAAGTCCTCCCAACATACTTTGAGCCTCCTCCAAGCTCCGCAAGCCTGGGGACTATGAAAAGGGTAGATCCAGGCAAATCTAGGACCGTAAACTATATTTATTTCATAATTGTTTCAATATTATCCATTCCTATTAATCAAATTGATATGATATAAAGGCCCCAATATATCAAGGTTATGATAGAAATAGGGTTCTCTGTAAATTAATCTATAAAATAAATCAAATTTACTTCAAAGGAATGAATATAAAATCATAGGGTGTTACAATGAAGTTTATTGGTTCTCATAATATTAATAAACATTTCGTTTAAATGAAAAATATTTTATGAAGACTAAATTGCCTGATAATGGACGTGGATGAATTGTTTAATTTATAAATTTAGAAACTCTTTATTTCATAAGTGTGGATCAATTTAATTGAATTGTAATTTCATGAATGATAAACGTAGTGTTCATGAATTTACTAGTGTTTTAGCCTTAAATGAATGAAGGTTAAAAAATGAATAAACTATATCCATTATATTCATTATCAAGAAAAAAAGAAGTATAGTGTAAAGAAACTTAGTAAGATAAAAATACCTTTGAATGTTAATGAGTACACTAAGAAGAACAATATCACTAAAAATAAAAGAAACTTTCATTTCTATTTGAAATTTATATATTTCTAGAAATATTTTTTTCAAATAATGGATGTGTTTAAAAATAAAGTAAATAAACATATTTATATATAATTTGAATGAATCATAACCAAAGTTACACATAATATATGATGGAGTGGTTTTTATTTTAATACTCATTATTTAGATATGTTGTACAGGTTCCGTAAGACACAACTCACAAGTCTAACTAAAAAATGAAATTTTCATAGGATATAGTGTAAAGGTTTTCATGGAAATGGTTGGGGAATATAAATAAATCATATGAATTTTATTCCATTTGGATTTATGTAAATTATTTTATATAACGACGTATATAAAAATTTTATTTTTTTATTAAAACATAAAATTATTAGATACCCTTTTATCATTGAGAATTAATGTTTAAATCTATTCAGGAATACTAGTGTGTTTAGATATGATATATTATTTGATGAATTTTCAATATTGGTGACTTGAATGTGAAAACTCTTATGATGTCACAGGACATTGTAATTACTAAATATTGATTAGTAAAATAATTATCTACTTATTTTATAGTGAAATATTTATGGTAATATGTCCAAAGATAAACGAGAGTGGTTGATTGAGATTAATATCCTTAAAAATTTAAATTTCATTTCTCACATATTTATGTGGATTGTTTTAAAGGATTTTAAAAAAACAAACAAAGAATGATGTCACCATAAAAACACAACTACTTAAAATTATTCATTTCAATTTTTTTAGAAATTTTTATTTCATTGCTTTTGGTATGGAAAAATATTTCAACTACTTTATTACTAATTTATCATGTTTTGGTATGTCTATTTATTTTTTTAAAAACATGAAGAAATAAATACCTTGGACTCTAATTAAAATGAAGTTGAATGGAAATCTAAAAGAAAGGTGAAAATTATATGTGTTAATTGAGATGGGAAATATTATTTATGATTTTATAAAATTCTTTAAAATCCTTGTCCATTATAAAAATTCCTAAAAAGTCCTCTTATATGTGTTCAATGCAATATAAAAAGTACACCTTGAGTATCTGGTATGATAAAATTTTTAAGGAAACATTAATGGATATAACTGGGAGCATGATGATTACACTATAATAGAATTTAATTTAACGAATGTTTTTTGAAAACATTGAAAATGTTGAATTTAGCTATGTTTTTTAAATACTTTTAAATTGGCAATGTTTTTATCCACATTTTAAAATGGTTCAAATCTTATATTTTTCAATGTTTTCTGTAAAATTTGACCAAATTATTGACTTTTTATAGCAATGTTTCAAAACATTTCTAATTTTTTATTTTGAAACATTTTCATAAAAGTGTGGCTAATTCAGTGATGTTTTTATATAAATGCAGCAACTAATATTTATGTGTGTGTGTATATATATTTATCATATATTAACAATATATTTTTATTTATTATTATTATCAATATATATTGTATGTATTTATAAATTAAATAATAATAATATATATACAATAATATATTTTATACACCATAACATGATATATATATATATATATTAATGTATGTGTTAAAAATAATAATTTATATAATTTATATATTGTATTTTTATATAATATATTGTTTAAGATATATTTTGTATATTATGTGTATATATTGTGTGTATATATCTTGTATATTGAATATATTGAAAATAATATTTTATATGTTGTATATTTTATACCGTATATTGTATATGATATATATTGTATATATATTTTGTATATATATTTTATGTTTCATATATTCTCTATATCATGTGTTTTATATTGTACATATAAATAACGATGTATATATGTATTATAATATATGTATGTGTGTGTGTTTATAATATTATAATATATATATATATTATAATATATATATATAATATTATATAATACATATATATGTTTATAATATTATATAATATATATATATATAATTTTATAATATTATATATATATATACTATTAATACTTTCTTATATATATATATATATTATTGTCTATATTAAAAATATTTATCTTTATATATATGTGTGTTTATTAAAATATATTAATAAAAAAATTTATTATTATTTTAAACAACATATCTTGTATATATTAACAATATAATAGTATATATATATATATATTGTATATCTAACTGTTATAACATATTGATAATATATATATTTTATATAATATATTGATAAAAAAAATTATTAAAAACAATACTTATATATATATAAATATATATCTTTGTTTGTGTTTATAATTTATTAATAATATTTATGTGTATGTATATATGTGATTTTATTTATTATTGTTAACAAAAAGTGTTAACAATATAACGTATTAATATATTATTAATATAGATAGAAGACAATATATGTTAATAATATATTATATTAATATATTATTAACAATATATATTATTAATATGTGGTTGGGGTGTGCCTGAGTGGTAGAGATGCCCCGTGATTCAGCGTTAGACCTAGGTTCAAATCCGGGTGAGAGTAAATTTCTACAAGCATGTTGTGACGCATGTATGACGCCTGCATGTTATGTCGCAGTCAGACGATGATGCAGACATGATCAAGGCATAATGCTGCACTGGGCCTTCAGGCCAAATTGTTGGCCTTTGGTCAATATAATGGGCTTTATGCCCACTGGGCCTTCGGTCCATGTATTGAATAAGTAAAGGCTTGATGGGTGATTTATCCCTTGGGGGGGCTATGACCTATCATTCAGACCATTGTTTGTGGTGTGTGTGTGTTTAATGTAATTTTACCTCCAAGCACCAAATAAATAAATTTATATATATATATATTAATAATTTAATATCTTAATATTTTTGTTGGGGTAGTCACACAGGGAAACTCTTATGGGACTTAGGAAAATTTTTATATGTTTATGTCACGACCTGTCCAAGTGAAGCCCGAGCCGCAACTCCCCATGCCCGCCACCAATAGGCCTGGGGCTTGTGACTAGCACCGAGTAAGCATGCTACTAACATGGGAGGCATTGCCTATAACTTGTAAACACGCACACACATCTCCATGCCCACAAAGCTGAAAAGTAAAAAACTACTAAAAGGAAAAGATGCATGCATACACTAAAACCCAACCAACAGAGTACTACAGGGAAGTAAAGTACAGTAATGTGAAACCCTGGGAAAAAAGTACAAGCCCACCAAAACAAAGTCTACAACAAAGTCCAACCAGTAGAGAAAGGTATTGGGACTACAACCCGTCGCCGAAGGAACACACCTCGGTCTGTCTGATCTCACTGAGCACTGTCCGGTCCTGGTCCGCCTAGAATCCTATCAAAGGCTCGCTTATCTGCACAAGACACGACACGTGCGGGCAAAGCCCATGCAGGGGTGAGTATAACAATACCCAGTAGGACAGCCTGAAAACCACAAAGGAAATACAACAAAGGAAAATACCATGATGAAAGGTACAGTCATTTCTACACAGTATATGTCTATGGAACATATAACAAGAACATCCAGATATACTCATACACAGGCTACCATCGCGAAACCACCACTAAGATCCAGCTCGAAGATTCCACTAAGCATTCCATTGGGAGAACACACTCCTAGGTCTGAAGAGAGAGACACGAATTACTCATTCCGGGAGAACACACTCCACAAGTACCTTGGGAACAAGATGCTCAGATGAGGACCATATCCAAGTCATGGCACGATTACGACAACTCATTCTGAGCTAATCCGCTAAGCAGAGGATCGGCGCCCGGGTAATGTTGGTCATGTCGATACCAAGAACTCTACCTAGGTTTCCATGAATGAATAGTGGATCCGGCTCTAAGCCTCACAGAGTGGATTCCAACAACTCTTTTCAGGGAGTTATGCTGAAGGAATCATACTCATGTATAAAGGAATTGATACCAGAACCTTCCGAGGATTACCAAGGGTACGAACCCTAAGAACTAGTCCAAGTCACAGAAGGCAAGTGGCTCAAGCCATGAAGAAAAATTTACATGGCGTGTAGTATGGTTACACACCGTGTCCCTAGTCCCCGAGTACTGCCCGTGTAAACAGCATGTGTCCTTCGTTCAAGCCATGCAAAACCAAACTACACGGCGTGTAGAAAAGTTCACACCGTGTTCCTTGACCCTGGGTACTGCCCGTGTAATCGGCTCGTGTCATTCGGCTTGTCGAATAGAAAACAACTACACTGCGTGTAGAATAAATCCCACGATGTGTTCAAGCACCTGGGCTCGCTCCGTGTACGCTGGCCATGTGCCCGTACACGGTCTCTGCCTGTGTCTGTGTCATCTGCCCGTGTACTAGTACACGGGGTATCCCATGTATCTGGACGGGTCTTGCCGGGGAGGGGTATACACGACATGTCCATGGCTGTGTACCCTGCATGTGTCTGTGTACTCCTAGAGTACATTCCAGGTCGTTCGCTGACGAACACACACCGTGTAGCCCATACTACATGGCGTGTACTCAGGAATTTTCGAGAACCGTCGTCTTCCTCTGTGCTCCTCGGCTAACCCTCCGAATTTTGATCCAACCGTCCAATCATCACGAAACTTCGTATTTGGGGTCGTCCCGCCCTTACGAAACCAATTCCGCCGGTTTCGGGCATCCGATCGGTCTTGAAAACACATCCTGATCCGTCCGCACAAAAACGCCCGAAAACGAGAACTTCCAAACCTCACTAATTCATCTGCTGTTGTCGTCGTCGCTCCTCTGCTAGGTCGCCTTGATGTTGGATCTTTGATTTCAGATCATTACATCAACAATAAAATGATAAACGATCGATTTCCTCCATGAACGCGTAGGATGCAATGAAGAAAACGAGGGGCAAAAACAAGAATCAACAAGAGGGGATAACTTCCATCGTTGTTCGTGATTATCCAGGCTTCCTGCTATTAGATTTAAAACCAATACAATCTCAAGAATCAAAGCCTCAAATCCCCGCATGAACCCGTCTTGCAAGAAAGATCGACCCGCAGGCTAATCTGTCCGTGGATTTGTCCGTGATTGTCGTGGAAATCAAAAACGGGGGAAAGATAAATAAAAAACAATCAACCTACCTGGATTTCGCGGCGTTCGTTGGAAAAGATCTGGTTGCCGAGTCGTCGTCGCCAGCAAAGCTCGTCAAGAACACTGTCGCCGCGTTGGGAGGCTTCCTCCATGACCTCTAGAGTTGACAAGGGTTTTTAGGGTTATGGGGTTTGTAACCCTGAACCCTGGCACAATCCACTATTTAATGAGGATAAAAGATATTTAGTGCAGGAGATTTTCAAAATATCTCACAGCAGAAACACGATTTAAATAAAATATTTTTATTAAATATTTTATTACTATTACGCCCAAAAACCAGATTTCACCACCGACCTGCGGTGACTGATGTTAGGCCTCTCCATAGGTAAAATCGTTGTTCTGAACACAACGGCGCCCTCGGATTTCTGATCCGAGCAACCATTCTGGATTTTTCCACTTTTTCAGGATAACCGCACGTGTGCGTAATTGAATCATTAAATTAAATTCAGACATTTGTTTCGGGCTCACTGGGCCTCGGAACTGCACGTCGTCTCAAATCCTAGTCTCGAATTAATTCCCATATAATATTAAAATAATAGACGGAAAAAATTCAGGACATTACATCACACCCTCCTTAGGGCTTTTACGTCCCCGAATATCTAAAACAAGGGATACACAAAAAGATGTGGGTACTACACGCGAATATGAGCCTCCCTATCCCACGTGCTCTCCTACAGATTCTCATGATTCCACCGGACACAAAACAGGGGAATAGCTCATCCATGAAGGATCTTCTCCTGTCGATCCTTGATCTCCACTGGGTACTCAGAAAAGGTCGCTCCATCGTCGATACCCAGCTCGCCCCAGTTGATGACGTGCGATGGATCCTGCACGTACCTCCATAACTGCGACACATGGAAGATGTTGTGTACCCGATCCATCTGAGGAGGTAGAGCCAAGTGATACGCCACCTCGCAAACTCTGCTCAGAATCTGAAAAGGGCCAATGAACCTCGGAGATAGCTTACCGCCTCGGCCAAATCTCTGCAATCCCCATCAAGGTGAGACCTGAAGGAAAACATGGTCTCCATCCTCGACCTCCAAGGGCCTCCGTCTCCGGTTGGCATAAGACTTCTTCCGACTTTGTGCAGTCTTCATCTGCTCCTGGATGACCTACACCTTCTCTATAGTAGCTCTCACCATCTCTAGGCCCATGAGTGATGACTTTCCCGGGTCAGTCCAGCAAAGTGGCGACCTGAAATGTCACCTGTATGGAGCCTCGAATGGTGCCATACCAATAGTGGAATGATAACTGTTCTTATAAGAAAATTCCACCAGTGGTAGGTGATCCTCCCAGCTATGATAGAAGTCAAGTATGCAAGATCGTAGCATATCCTCCAGGACCTGGATGGTTCGCTCTGTCTGACCATCAGTCTAGGGATGAAACACTATGCTCAAGAATAATTGAGTCCCAAAAGCTTCCTAAAATCCCTTCCACAACCGGGATGTGAAATGAGCGTCACGATCTGAGATGATCGTGGATGGTACTCCATGAAGTCGAACTATCTCCTGCACGTAGAGGTGTCCCATGCTCTCTACTGAACTCTGCTCCCGTATGGCTAGGAAGTGGGCCGACTTGGTGAGTCGATTAGCGATCACCCAGATGGAATCGTGTCCCCTGGACTTATGTGGTAAACCCATCACGAAGTCCATGGATATTCTATCCCACTTCCACTCTGGCACCTCAAGGGGCTGACCCAAACCTGCTGGAACTTGGTGCTCAGCCTTTACTTGCTGACATGTAAGGCACTGAGAAACAAACTCTGCCACACTCTTCTTCATCCCTGGCCACCAGAACTAATGTCGGAGGTCCTGGTACATCTTTTCCATGCCTGGATGCACCACCAAAGGGGATGTATAGAACTCCCTCAGAACCTCCTCCTGCAATGAAACTGGTACTACCGTGTGCCCTCTGAAAAGGACAACATGATCCCCTACTTCTGATAATCCTTCAGTAGAATCACCTATAGATATCTGAGCACGTAGAGTCTCAAACCTAGCATCCTCGCACTGTGCATCCCTGACTCGCTGTAAGAGTGGAGGGGTAACAACCATCGACTAAAGGTAAGCTCCCTCATCTCCATATACGATGGACAACTATAAAGAGGCCAACTGCCTTGTCGCCTCATCTAGCAACTGCGAATTGGATTTCCTACTGAGAGAATTTTACACCATGTTCCCAGTCCCAGGAGTATAAACGATCTCAAAGTTGTAATCCTGGAGGAACTCAAGCCATCGCCTCTATCTCAAATTCAGATCCTTCTGAGAAAAGATATATCTGAGACTCTTGTGATCAGAGTAGACGGTAAACCTCTCGCCCATCAGGTAGTGCCACCACATCATCAATATGAAGACTACCACTGCCAGCTAATGATCATGGGTCATGTAGTTCTTCTCGTGTGGTCTCAACTAACGCAAGCCATAGGCAATCACCGCTTTCCTCTACATCAGGATACAACCAAGCCTGGTTCCTGACGCGTCGCAGAACACTACATACTCGACACCCTCCTATGGTAATCTCATGATTGGGGCGCTCGTCAGACTCTGTCTCAACTATTGGAATGCATGCTGGCATCTATTGGTCCACACGAAAGGTTGACCCTTTCGGGTCAAAGCTTTCATGAGTTCTATAATCCTAGAGAAATCACGGATGAATCTCCGATAGTATCCTTCCATCCCAAGGAAACTACGCACCTCTGTCACGCTCCGGGGTGGCTCCCATGCTAGCACTGCCTCCACCTTTTCTTGGTCCACTCCTACACCATCCAATGAGATAAGTGCCCCCTAAAGTGGACCTCATGTAACCATAACTGACACTTCGAGAGTTTCCCATACAACTTGTGCTCTCAGAGTGTGTCCAGATCTATCCTTAGGTGCCTTAAGTGCTCCTCCTCAGATGCAGAGTACACAGGGATATCATCGATGAAGACCACTACAAACCAGTCAAGAGAGGGCTAAAAGATCTGGTTTATGAGTCCCAAGAACATTGCCAGGGCGTTCGTCACGCCGAAGGGCATCACCAAGTACTCATAGTGACTGAAGCGACATCTGAAAGTCGTCTTCGGTATATCCTCCACCCGTACTCAAAACTACTGATACCATGATTGTAGATCAACCTTCGAGAACCATCGTGCCCCTCTCAACTGGTCGAAAAGGTCATCGATCCTCAGTAGTGGATACCGGTTCTTCACGGACACCCCATTTAAGCGTCGGTAATCCACACACAGCCTCACGCTCACATGCACCTTCTTGGCAAACAGCATTGGGGCAACCAAGGGTGAAACACTGGGTCTCACAAAGCCCTTCTTCTACAAGTCATCCAGCTGCATCCTTAGCTCACGAAGATCTTCAGGAGCCATCCGATAAGCTAATGCTGATATCGGGGTCGTCCCGGGTTGCAACTCAATGCATAAATCTATCTCCCGAAGGGGAGGTGGCCCGGGGAAATCCTCCAGAAAAACGTCCTCGTACTCAGGCACCACTGCTGGAAACTGGAAACTCGTAACATCTATCGCACCAAGGGCTAGGCTAGCCAACTGATGTGAAATCGGTTGTGCCCTACTATGCACGAGTCCATCCTGCACTGCCTGGGTCTCTCTTTCACCAAAAAAAGAGAACCTCGTCCCATCACTGCGGACACACCACACCCTTCACCTAAAACGGTCAATCTGCGCATGAACTGTGGATATCCAATCCATACCAAGAATGACATCGTAAGGCCTCAATGCTACCACCAAGAGGTTCCAACCGAAACTCTCGCCTCCAAGGGTCAAGTCACCCTGCCTACAAAGGTGTGTGATCTCTGAATCTTCTCCAGTATGTGTTTCTAAGCGTAAGGGTCGAGTAAACGGTTCAATTGGAATCTCAAGGTCTCAAACAAGATAAGCATCCTGAAAGGAATGACTAGCACATGTGTCTATCAATATGGCAGCCAAAGTAGAAAAGACACATATAGTACCTCTAAGCATTCCGGGAGTACCTGTGTCATAATCCTCTACCGCATGAAACTGCCCCTGCCTCTTTACACCAACTCCCTGAGCCTGGGGTGGACCTCTTGGGGGTGGTGGTGGTAAAGGGTTGAAATGCTGACCACCTCTAGATGCTCTCCCAGCACCTCTGCCACATCCGCCGCCTCACGGATCTGCCTGCTCCACACGTTTCTTCTTCCTCGGTGGTCCATCCACTGCTCCTGTGTTAGTAGTACGGCGGGTCATACAATCTCGAGCGAGATATCCCCTGCTGTCACATGAGTAACATCGCCTCTCACGAGGCTGGCTGGATGTGCCCTGTGAACCCGGTACGGTTGATCCCCTATCCTGGGATCTCCTCTGGAAACATCTCCCATGCCTGGGTCCCTGATGTCGGCTCCCTGCCACTGAGGTCTCTGCTCCAGCTCACCCACTACTGACAACTGCCGGCTGTCCCTGCTCTGCCAGGAAGCTCTCGACCACCAAAGCCTGCTCGAGCACCCCATCATAAGTATGAATTCTCATAGGGATGATGCTAGCTCCGATATCTCTGCGCAAGCCCCACTCAAAAGTCTGAGCTCTGAAGTACTGATCTCTGACCATATCCATCGAGTACCGTGAGAGTTCGGTAAACCTTGATGAATAGTCAACCACCGACATGGTTCCCTGCTGGAACTGAAAGAAGCTCTTGTATGCGTACTGCTCTCTGGGTAACCGGTGAAAACTCCTCTCTGAAGAGTCGCTCAAACTCTGACCATGCAAGAGTTGCCACGTCATGAGTCTGGATGACCAAACTCCACCATCACCCTGCCGAGCCCTGTAGAAGGCTCGCTTCTAGGATCACCATCTGGTCTGCTGGTGTCCTGACCAAATGGAAGACTCTTGACACAACCTCAAGCCAGTCCTCTCCTACCTGAGTGTTAGGCTCAGCTCGAAACCTGAGGGGTCTCTGTCTCTGAAACTCATGGAGTGAATTCAGCATGCGCTCCTCCTCCACTAGTACAGCGGGCGCTAAACACTGCCCTATAGGTGGTGGAATAACTGGCATGCCACCTGGTGGTAGAACTGGGGGATCTGGTCCCTGTATCGAAGCTTCATCACTGAGGGGGTCATCCTCGTGATCGAGATTCTGGATCCTAGTGGGTGTGCTTCGCGAAGGCACCCTGTTTAAGAAACAAGATGTATCACAGTCAGTGAGTATTTCTATAGATATGACTCAAGAATGACATGGAAACCAAAACCTATTCCTATATGATGCATGTACCATTATTTTTCCCCATGAAACTATTGTTTAAATCTTCTGAGTCGAAAAGCAAGTTATCAGAGTCCTGGTGTGTGGATACATCAGTCGCCGCACCAACACTGGGGTCCCTGGCCTGAGAGCCGAACTCGAAACACTTAACACTGTTGCACCAAACCAACTCACAGACTCTCGGTCCTAAGGTAGAACCGACCACTTATGATACAACTCCGTCACGACCCGTCCCAGTGGGGCCCGAGCTGCAACTACCCAAGCCCGCCTCCAATAGGCCAGAGGCTGGTGACTAGCATCGAGTTGGCATGCTACTAACATGTGAGACATTGCCTATAACTTGTAGACACACACACACATCTCCAAGCCCACAAAGATGAAAAGTAAAAAATCCTAAAAGGAAAAGGTGCATGCATACACTAAAACCCAACCAACAGAGTACGATAGGGATGTAAAGTACATTAAAGTAAAACCCTAGGCCAAAAGTACAAGCCCACCAAAAAAAAGTCTGCAACAAAGTCCAACCTATAGAGAAAGGTACTAGGACTGCAACCTGTCGCCGAAGGAACGCACCTCGGCCTGTCTGATCTCACTGAGCACCGTCTGGTCCTGGTTCACCTAGAATCCTATCAAAGGATCGCTCGTCTGCATAAGACACGACACGTACAGGAAAAGCCCATGCAGGGGTGTGTATAACAATACCCAGTAGGACACCCCGAAAACCACAAAGGAAATACAAAAAAGGAAAATACCATGAAGAAAGGTACAGTCAGCTCTACACAGTATATGTCTATGGAACATATAACAAGAACATCTAGATATACTCATACACAGGCAGCCATCGCGAAACCACCACTAAGATTCAGCTCGA
This sequence comes from Viscum album, assembly GCA_963277665.1. NCBI lineage: Eukaryota > Viridiplantae > Streptophyta > Magnoliopsida > Santalales > Viscaceae > Viscum > Viscum album. Next base: position 79,931,401 of record OY728139.1, read on the forward strand.
TGATTCCACTAAGCATACCATCGGGAGAAGACACTCCACAAGTACCTTCGGAACAAGATGCTCAGATGAGGATCATAGCCAAGTCATGGGGTGATTCCGACAACTCAGTATGAGCTAATCCGCTAAGCATAGGATCGACACCTGGGTAAAGTTGGTCACGTGGATACCACGAACTCTACCAAGGGTTCCAGGAATGAATAGAGGATCTGGCTCTAAGTCTCACCGAGGGGATTCCAACAACTATATTCAGGGAGTTCTGCTGAAGGGATCATACTCATGTATATAGGAATTGATACCAGAACCTTCAGAGGATTACCAAGGGTACGAACCCTAAGAACCAGTCCAACTCACAGAAGGCAAGTGGCTCAAACCATGAAGAAAAAGTTACACGGCGTGTAGTATGGTTACACGCCGTGTCCCTTCACCCCAGGTACTGCCCGTGTAAATGGCCAGTGTCCTTCGTTCAAGCCGTGAAAAACCTAACTACACGGAATGTAGAAAAGTACACGTCGTGTTCCTTGACCCCAGGTACTGCCCGTGTAACTGGCCCGTGTCATTTAACTTGTCGGATAGAAAAAAACTACACGGAATGTAGAAGAAATCGCATGCCGTGTTCGAGTGCCTGGGCTTGCTCCGTGTACGCTGGCCATGTGCCCGTACACGGTCTCTGCCCATGTCCGTGTCGCCTGCCCGTGTACCAGTACACGGGGTATCCCGTGTATCTGGTCGGGTCAGGCCAGGGAGGGGTATACACGGTTTGTCTATGGCCGTGTACCCTACCCATGTCCGTGTACTCCCGGAGTACACGCCAGGTCGTTCGCCGATGAACACACGCCATGTATCCCATACTACACGGCGTGTAGTCGGGAATTTTCCAGAACTGTCGTCTTCCTCCGTGCGCCTCGGCTAACCCTCTGGATTTTGATCCAACCGTCTGATCATCACGAAAAATCGGATTTGGGGTCATCGCGCCCCTACGAAACAAATTCCGCTAGTTTCGTTCTTCTGATCGGTCTTGAAAACGCATCTCGATCCATCCGCATGAAAACGCCTGAAAAACGGGAACTTCTGAAAAACATCGATTCATCCGCCGCTGCCGTCGTCGCACCTCCGTTAGGTCGCCTTGACGTTGGATCTTTGATTTCGGATCATTACGGCAACAAATGAATTTACAAAGATCAATTTCCTCCAAGAATTCCTAAGACGCAACGAAGAACGCAGGGGGGAAAACAAGAATCAACAAGAGGGGTGGACCTCGATCGTTGTTCGTGACGATCCGGGTTTGCAGCTATTAGGTTGAAAACCAAAACAATCTCTAGAATCAAAGCCTCAAATCCCAACATGAACTCGTCCTGCATGAACGATCGACCCGCCGGCTAATCTGTTCTGGATTAGTCCTTGTTCATCGTGGAAATCAAAAATGGGGGAAAGAGAAATAAAAAACAATCATCCTACCTGGATTTCGCGGCGTTAGTTGGCGAAGATCCGATTGCCGAGTCTTCGTCACTAGCGAAGCTCGTCAAGAACATTGTCGTCGCATTGGGAGGCTTACTCCAGGACCTCTAGAGCCGCCAAGGGTTTTCAGGGTTATGGGGTTTGTAACCCTGGACCCTGGCGCAAGTTTCTATTTAATGAAGATAAAAGATATTTGGTGCAGCATAATTTAAAAAGATCTCACTTCAGAAACAAGATTTAAATAAAATAGTTTTATTAAATATTTTATTACTGTTGCGTCTAAAAACTAGATTTCACCAACGACCTACGTCGGCCGATGTTAGGTCTCGCCTTAGGTAAAATTGAAGTTCTGAACGCAACAGCGCCCTCAGATTTCTGATCTGAGCACCCGTTCGGGAGTTATTCCACTTTTTCAGGAAAACCGCATGTGCGCGTAAATTAATCATTAAATTAAATTCAAACATTTATTCCGGGCTCACTGGGCCTCGGAACTGCACGTCATCTCAGAGCCTGGTCTCGAATTAATTCAAATATAATATTATAATAATACATGGAAAAAATCCGGGACATTACAGTTTATATATAGATATGTATATGTGTATAATATATTAAAAATAAATTTATTATTGTTATTATTATTATCAATGTATATTGTATGTATTAATAAATATAACAATAATATTATATATATATAATAATATATTATATATATTTATACCCAATAATATACAATAATACATTTTACAGTCAATAATATAAAATATATATATATATTGTATACATTATACATTTAAAACAATATTTTATTTATTGTATATATTGTTTATTTTTTGTTGTTTGTATAAATTGTACATATAATGTATATTTTCTATATTTTATATTTTATATTTTATATTTTATATTTTATATTTTATATTTTATATTTTAATAAAAAATATATATTATATAGTATATATATATATTAAGAATATATATAAATATAGTATTATATATTCACAGAATATATGTTTATATATAAACACAATATATATTGTATATATTAATTATATTTTTGTACATATTTGTGTATATATAATATATTACTAATATATTAATATTTATTTTTATTAACGATATATATTCTCTATATTAATATTATATTAATAATATATTTTGTATATCTAAGAGTTATGATATATTAATAAAACACATATTGTATGAATTAATAAATATTAAAATATTATAGTATATATATATATACAATTATATGTTTTTTTACAATAATATACAATATACAGGTATATGTTCTATATTTTATATGTGAAAAATAATATTATATATATTTTATATTTTGTGTGTATATATATACTATGTATTATATTTGTTAAAAATAATATTGATGTACTATATATTGTATATCTTAAGATTGATATTGTATATATTTTATATTCTATATTGAATTCAATAAATATTTTATGTATATAATGTACACAATATTTATAGTATATATATATTGTACATATATTGTATGTTTTTTGTATATATATATTTTATATTGTTTACATTGTATATTAAACATAATATATATATATATTATTTATTATATATATTAAACATAATATAGTATATATACGTTTAAAATATAATATATGCATACAATCTATATACATTTATAAAATTATATATATATATATATAATAAATTAATATAGTAGTAATATTTAAGTTTATGTATGAGTGTATTTATAATATACTTATAATATAGTTTTATTTATTATTATTAAAAATATATTTTTTATATATTAGTAGTATATATTTTATATCAAAGCATTATAAATTATTAATAATATATATTTTATAAAATATATTAATCCCCTCATGTTAAAATAATAGGCCCGGGTGACGTCTAAGTGAAATGTCTCCTCGCCTATTCCCATCGAAACATGTCCCTCCTCGGGTCATAGGATGACCACCCTATGTATAGCGGGTTTCCCTCAGCCAAACACCATCACAACATGTCCGTCCTAGCATGCAGAAAGATTCCCCTAGTATAATAACTACAACTGACTCTCTAGACTCTCACAACACCACCTCATTATTATCACTAAAAAATGTCACACACTCCCATTTAGGGAATGATATCCCAAATCGTGACATGCCATGTGATAAGTTCTTCTTAGTGCAACCTGTTGGTCGCAACAAGAGTGGTATCTTATAACCAAAATTTGAAAAAGTGGGGTTTCACCCTCAAATACACTCCAACAGTCACCCAGGAACCAGAAACACCCCTTAGGCCTCAATCCACATAAAAAACCTCATATTGAGATGATTTAATACATGAAATTATGATATGAATCCTTTTTCATAGAAAATTAATTGATCTGGAAAAGAAACATTCAAATTTACCCTAAATATCACTACCTATGAACATGTGAGGCTTCAAAACATCCCCCTCCCATAGATCCTCTCATCCCCAATAATTTTTATTAGTCCACCAACCTACCTTTAAAACCTACTATCTATATAAATTCTACACCATAAAAATTCATAGTGGTCTTCCAACAATTATCTATGACCCACCTCGATTACAAAATCATCACCAAATCATAGTGTGTTATCCACATATGATAAAAGATCTTCTATTATGATACTTCTAACACTAGAGCCCCCTATTCAATAAAATTTGAGCTACCCACAAATCATTATATCCATTACCAAAAATTATCTCAATTGCACCCATCTATCCTATGAAACCCAGCTATCATCGACTAATTCATACTCATGCTCATGGTGTTTTCCATCATAAGGCACTTTTCATAAATGATGAATCTAGTTAGTAGTGTTCCCCCATCATAGGAATCATCTACTGAATAAATATTTTCTATAATCCATCGATACAGTTGGTATAGTTACCACACCAATGCATCTAATCCCTCATGAAAATATTGTCAAATCTTCCAATGGTTGAGTTTTAAAAAAAACACTCACCCCCTCTCACCAACATGCTATCATACCACCCAGTTATAATTCCTTAATTCTAAATGGAATATTGAGATCACCCAATACTAATAAAAAATTATATACCCAACATTCTATGTAATTCCACAGTTTGATCACCAACCATCCACACCAATAGTTATGTAGTCACTCCAAGAACTAGTACACCTTTGATCAGACTCTCACATGAATCACATATGCAACCATATCGAGTCCAATTCCAATATATACACTTTATCCCATAACACATTGAAATAAAAAATATATTAGTCTCTATGAAACCTCATAAAATGGAACCACCTATTCACCAACATCCTAGTTCCATCTTGATTAACAAATGATTGGTATCATGAAGTATATAGCCCTTAAAACAAAAGAGTCATACCTACATAAATGATATGATTCCCCACAATATGTGTATCATTATCATCACCCTATTAATCATAAAAAACTTAATTTTATAGCCCATGATCCATGTGCTACATCATTTAATTAATGTACGTGGTCATCACACTCATATCGGAGAATCAACACTAAGCACAAATCAACTCCCATTCTGGGATCAGCCAGAGAATCATACTTAATATCCATGAAAATTTCATTTGTAATATGGGTTACACCTTTTGAAAAAAAAGTTTTTCTCCGCATCATATGGATTTCCTTATATCTATCCATGAGCATAATGCCCGATAAGTCTACAACACCACAAGTGTGGAAATATTTCAGAGCCATACTCATCCATCATATTTGCACCTAACATCATCCATCCATGATGAAATCATCCAGTATAGAGTAAACAACTCTCATTATCATCCATCACCTCAATTCATTATAAATTTTATAATTTCATTCATCCATCAGTTCTAAAACAATACATGGTTGTTCATAAATATACAAACTAATTGGGAACTATACATTACCAGTGTTCCAGTTTTATCATAGACTGAGGATTTTCCTAAAATTCCATACCTACCCTCACCCTCAACTTCTCAAGAATAATAATCCACTAAATAAATATCTCACATGTTTTGACCCATTAACAATATTTTACTAATTAGATCCCAATATGTGTACGCTCCCACAACACCCAATCACACAACTCTACTAACATTCCCATGAGTCGTGTCACCCCTGATCTTGGTTTCATACACAAAGTCAACTAATCACACACCCCTATCATTTCAATCTAATATTATAATTGTACAAGATCAATGGAACTACTAGAAGGGCTGGGGTGAATCAATGTTCATGGAAAACTTTTATAAATACTTCCCTTTTATTCAACCAATCATCCATTTATGTTTTGATCTAGTCCTTTTATTGTCTCACAACCTCACCTATATTATACAGTAAATGAATGAATAAGAACATAGGGATTTTAATGGTTCATTGAAAAACCTAATCGATTCTTTTAAGGGTTATGAGCCCTAATAAATCATTATACACTATAAAAAACACTATAATTACATGTAGAGGGTGCTTTACACAACATAACCAGATAAAAACAACATTTGTATTCTCTTGGCTAGAGTCTCATCAACCACATTATTATTTCCCACATGACTTCTCATTTATGATTCACACTATACTTCTTCAACAGATTCTCATTGTAGTCCATGAGTCTCATTTTAGTTATATTATATACACTGACTATCATATATTTGATACCATCACAACATGATTATAAAAGATTTCCTTTTTTCTCCTCCTTGAATGTAGATCATAAACTCTACACATGATGATTCAACATCAGTCATATGGGTGTAATTCAACTCATTGTAGAATATTTTAAAGCCTTATAATATTCTAGAGAGACTTTATGAAACTCAGTCTCCAACATAACTAATATTAATAGTTCTTCTAGAGATTTCTTCACCTAGATTTCATAGTACATCAGCATATAATACTTAATATCATAATTGTGGTTGGATCCATATTCATCTTTTATAAAACATAAATATGACCATTCTTATTATTTTCTAGGAGATCTTCCTATGTCACATAGTATCCCATCTCTCAGAAACTCAATCTTAAAACATACATTAAAGATGGATTCTTCATATTTTTTTATTTATTCTTCACAATCTCCTCAACAAATCATGTGCATATGTGGCCGTATTAATTGAGCCTTCCATTCTCAATGTTCCATACATGAAAAAATTGTTTATAAATGTAAATACCTAGGAAAAATAACTATAATTAAACACAACATTTGGGTTCTATGTATTATCCTACAAATTTTTTTCTACTATAGTAATATTATAAAAATACCACATATAGAATGATTCTTCTTCGGAAACATTTCCCAAAAGATCATTTACGAAATATGCATAGCATGCATAACTTATTATTCCTCAAAATATCTCCACTAAAAATCTGAACATATATTATTATAGTCCTATTAGTAGTATATAGAAAAAAATGATATATGGAAATCATATTCAATGTTGTTAAGACATAGTCATTCTTATCATTTCTCTAGTCATGATAAAATTCCTAGGCATAAATCTTAGTCACTTATTAATAATATAACATCATTGGAACAATATAGTTTAGGATTTTCTAAAAAAAGCTTTAGGTTTGATAATTATTCATCATTATTATTCATGAAAACCTAGTTCATCAATTTTAATAATCCAGAACATATGAAGTGGATATCAAAATTTTACCCTTCTAATAATAATCTTTGATCATTGATTGATTTTGATTCATGATATTGTAAACTAAAATTCACCACAAAAGAATCTATTGATTAATATAGCTTCATAATTAAATAATTATGGAAACTCTTCTTCTTTATTAATCCTCAATATTCCCTTTCTTGGAATAAAATCTTTCTCCTGTTGTATCTAATCCTTAGATCACAACCCTGTCAGGTTTTTTTTTATTTTTATACTATGAATGAACAACTCTTTAATTATCCCAAATTATTTTTTCATTATAATATAAAATTCTATAATTATATAACCTTGACCCAATGTGTAAGGGAAATATTAATATGTTAATTTCTATTTTTATATTAATATATTGATATGTGATGAATTCCTTTTCATGGGGATTCATGTATTAATATTTAGATATATATTTATCCTATGCTATTTCACCTACATGAGTATTTATATAGGTCTATGTATCTAAATTTAGTTATGAATTAGAATATCGATACATAAAGTTTTGATGCTCTATAAAAATCATTTACATAAGGAATTAATATATGTTTTTTCATTAGACGATTTGGAGCTTCATTCGTATACATGGTTCTTGGATTTCACTATGAAGTAGATTTTGGACAGGAAACTTTGTGAACATGGATTTTTTGGAAACATTATCGCATTCGAAAATGTGAATATTTAGGTATGAAAATATATTCATATGTGGAGACTATGGATTTTTGGATTTGGAGATAATGGAATTCAGCTATGGTGATATTCGAGTACATGAAATCTATAATTAACAATTTATTTATATTTATATCCATGTTAAACCAGACCACATCCACTTTAATTCCATATAATCTTAGGCATTCAAAAAAATTCAAAACTCATTTGGGAAGTCACACATCTAACTAAATAGGTCCAAATAAATCATAATAACATTAAAAACTTCTAAAATACTTGAATTAGTTTATTTCGATGAATATATCATCCAACTCATATATAAACCATCTTCAATAAATCAGGGTCCATCTCTATTCACTTTAAAATTCATCTACGAATGTATAAACACTAATAAAAATCGTTTTTTTAACCAATAGCATTTTATACACCTTGAATCGCTTACCCTTTTTCTACTATCTCACTTCCATGCTTTGAACCTTATTTATATATGTTAACCATAACCATACATTATTTACTATCATTGGTTCATCATCTAGGTTCTTGTTTCCTATTTCTATTATATAAAACACTCAAACAAATTTAGTAAATGATATAAACATGAGGACAAACACTTTCAATTGTTATGTTTTATATGCTCTCCACACTTTAATCTATACAACCAAAAATTATAGGGAATATATCATTATAATTTTCTTCAAACATATTGTATGGGAAGTAACATAAAAAAAAACTTACCCATGTAACAATCATGGGAATTTTAGTTCTTCCATAATAAATAATTTCTCCTATCCATTCACCAACACTTACTTATGTAAATTTCATTGATAAAGGTATAAATGGAAATAAATGAAATTAATCACCTTTGGGAACTTTAATCTCATTGTTTGTGTTTCTTCCAATTCCTAATATCCCAAAGAAACTTATTTGGTTAATTTAATTTCTCACTTCACATATAACTGAAAATTAATAAAAAGGGTATGATATTCTTATCCACTGTAAAAGTATGTTTCAATTTGATTTTCTTATGAATATGAAGTTGGATATTCAGGAAGGACTTTCTCATCTTTCAGCTTCTTCTCCCTAGCCATATTTGATATCATTTTAGATATGGTACCAATAGAAGTAATGGTGACTATATTTTAAAAATTCCTCTCCCTTTATATGATTTCCAACCAAGAATATTTTACCAACATATTATCTCTTTATTGGTATCTAGATATCCAAAAAATTCATAAGATATGTAATTCAAAAAAATTCTATTCATTCTGGAGCAAAATATTATAGGAAATGAGGACCATACAAGAATCATATTATTTCATTTAGCGTAATATTTATATTCAAAATGGTCCATTAAAATGTCAACTCTCAGTCTGCATAGTACATCCCTCATATAAAACAATATTGAATAGTATAGATAAAAATTTTCCCACATTTTCACATCTGATAATAGTTTATGACTTCGTCACTTTTGGGGTTTGCACATATTAATTTTCAAAAACTATTCTGGAACCTATGATCACATAAACAAATACATTAAAGTATTTCAAGTGTGAGGTATTTCATATTGGTTATATAAAACATTCTAAATTAACATAATATGTACATGTTAAAATATGTGGGAGAATCAATATCATATCTCATCCTTCATATTTAAAGGGGCTTTCCAGGGGACTAAATCTACTAAAATTGATAAATTTCTTTAGCTTAATTTATTTTAGAGATCCCACTCAAGGGTATAATCTCCAACATTCATTACTTTCCCAAAAGATCATTTAAAATAATCAACAAAAATTGGGGTGTTGGTGGATCATCCAAAATTATCTCTTCTTGATCTGGAGGATTTATTTCTAGATTTAATCAAGCTTCCCAGCATAAATTTCTATATTTTTTCACATTCTAAATATATGATTTCATTTTACTTGTTTTTTGACTTCTTCCCTTTTTCAATATTTGTAAAACATGATATTATAGGTTCTTTCCATTTTTACATCAATAAATTTTCATATTGAAGAAGTCATGTCAAACATCTAATAACACTATGGACAAACTTATTTCACCTTCTACATGAAACATTATTAGTTATTCATTTTTACTTCATCGGTATCTTCTATAATTAATCTCTAGAATAGTTTACTACTAAAACAATTTTATAATACCATCGATGGATTCTTTTATTGTATTCAGCTTACTCCCATTTTGTTTTCATTCGTGACCATTTTTTATTTCTCCTTAATGTGGAATCTCTTAAAATTGTTGAAGAATTTATTTCTAGAAGGTTCATCCTACTTACCATGTAATGTTTATTTCTTCATTGGAGTTTATGTTTCATCATATATCTTTAATGATTTTCTTCCCTAGTTTGATTCAATTATATTATTGACCTTCTTCTCAAAACAAGTTTATTTTATTATATCTTAGTAAATCTATGGTACTTGGTAGGATTATACAATTATTTATCATAGATGGGTCCAGAAATATTGTAGAAATCAAATATGTTAATCATGATTTTAAATATTTTAGGGAAAATAAAATTTTTCCCCTTATGCCAGGGAATATTATTTACAGTGGAAGGTTGTCTTCTTTTTACATCATTGACCCCATTCATTTAAGACTTATATGATTTCCACATGATGACATATTTTTCCATAAAATGATAGAATTATTCATAAATATACAATATCAACAAGTCCTTATGGAAAATATTCTCCTTTTTAATGTAGATTACATGATGTCCAACATAACATTTGTGTTGTTTTGTGACTGGAACTATATTATTTTGAGCTCTATAAGGAATAGTTTCATCGGGACAAACCATATTTTAATCTTAAAATGTTAGAAAATATACCAATTTTTTATCCTTCCATGATCATACATATATTAATTTCTATCTTTCACTCCAAGATATTATATATTTAGTGAAAACCACATTATATGCATTGTGGTTAGTCTTTTCTTAAGAAATAGTTGTAGGACTATTCGCATTATATCATGATCTTTGAGCCACAAGTTTGAGCCTAGTTTGATGTAGGAATCACCTCTGAATATTGTGTTGTAACACATCTTTTCATGTATTTTTTGGAATAAATAGTCTTCTACTCATCCAGACACTTCAAATTTACTTAAATCTCAAGGAATTGTATATTGGGTATTCACTTATCATCCAATAAGGATCTAATCCTTACACACCAATAAATTATAATAAATTATTTTTTTCACAATTTTTTTTTCAATTTTTCAACACTTAAAGAATATTTTTCATTAAAAAGTGTTGCTAATTATTCCTTATATTTTCACAGCATTCTTACAGTGTTTCATCTTCAAGCATGTTTCGCCAATGACCTTCCATCGCATTGACCTCTTCCTCCAACTGGGATGTTTTATCAAATATTTCATTGATTAAATTTAGTATATATGTAACATACTCAACACGATCCTTCATCCAAAGCATTCCAACATGTTTTTAAAAAAATTTAATTATTATAATGTCTATTTATTCTCAAATTATTCACAATTTGAAATTGAATCATTATAGGAACAGAGATCAATAAATTTAGAAGTTATATTATTACCATTAATTTTATCTTTAGCTCATTATTTATCATCTTGTTCCTTTGATATTTTTCTTAGCTTCACTACCTATATATTCATCCTTATTCATATTCATGGATGATATATCCATGTATTATTTAATATATATAGATGAAAAATGATCAATCTTACGATCTTCTTCCAAAATCTCAAATATGCACTTAATCTGGATCATTTTTTAGAGAACCAATCCTTTATTATCACTTTATATAAAAACGAGATGATATACCACTCATATGGGAGAGGTGATTCAGTGTTCACATAAAACATTTATGAATTATTATCTTTAATTCAATCTCCTATACCTATTTAGTCTTGATATGATCCATATTATGTGTCATATACTCACCCATATAATGAAATAAATTAAGATAACAGAACATAAGGATTTACATTTTCTAATTTAAGGACATAATAATTTTCATGCTTAGTTATATGCCAAAATCAAGGATTTTAAACTATAATCAAATATAGAAATTACAAGTTGAGGGAGCTTCACACTCCATAACCAGATTAGAAACATATCAAACTTATATTATAAAAAGTCTCACTATCCACATACTTATTCCTCAAAATACATAACATACTATAATTAAACTATAATTCTTCAAAAATCATTAATTGGAGTCTTTGAGTTTCATAATGGTCCTCTTATTTATCACAAGTCTGAGTGGTTTGATGGATTCACACTATCTGGGCACAAGAGTTACATATACTTCCTCCTTGGAATTATATCAAAATATATTCAAAGGATTTTCCACCATTAATAATTTGGATATTCATCAAATCATTTTAGAGTCTTTGAATGCCTTATGATCTTCTAGATAAAATAGAAACAAGTCAGTCTTCAGCAAAACATAGTTTCATAGTTATTGAATAGAACTATTCACTATGAATTCTCACTAATTTGGAACATTCATCCTAATATCAAAATAATGGTCAGGTTAGTATTATTTTTTTCTAAAAAATAAATCATATCCTTCTTCTTCTTCTTTAATATATATCCTTATATATCTTAGAATAAATAATATCTTAGGAAATTAATCCTCGAATATACAGAATATGTGGTTTCTTCTTATTTTTCTAAATCTTCTCCTTGATCTCCTAAAATATTTTTCTTTATAGGTTTCAATTTTAATTACAAAAATTATTTTAAATATTACTTAAATGAAACAACTGTTGAAAAAAGTAGCCACATAGGCAAAAAAATTATAATTAATTAATTGGTTTGGGTTCCATGCATTCCCATGTACACATTTTGCTTCTAATAAAGTATTCCAAAAATTCCTCACATTAAATGATTCTTACTTTAAAACTCAACCAAAATTATCATTCATAATATTTTCTCAAAAATCATGAATAAATAATTTTAAAAATATTTCCCTAGAAAATATACACATAAAATCTTCTAGAAATGTTCACAATACAAAACAAATAGACGTAGAATGGAACTCAATGTCACTACTGGTAACATATATTAGTTCTTATAACCTGTAAATTTGTTGGAACATTCACATAAATTAATCCCAATAACACATGAACACTCAAATATACTTGGAATAAACTAATGTAGGATTTAGTGAACAATGGCTTGACGTTTCATGTTTCTTCATCTATAATATTTTGAGAAAACTGATTCATTAATTTTTATCATCAATAAAATATTTTTTGGTTATGATCATTTCACCTTTCCCAGAATAAGATTTGATCATCGTGCCTATATGTTTAATGAAACTCTAAACTAAAATTCATAGAAAAAGAATAAAAAAATTATATTTCCTAAAAAATAAATAATTATAAGAAATCATTTTTTCATCAAGCCTTGTTCTTTCCGTTCCACGAACAAAGATTATCCCTTATTACATCTAATTATTTGATCATAACCCTATATAAAATTGTGTTATATTAAACCCATGAATGAACAGATCATGTATCATACTAAATAATTAGTTCTTTAGAATATAAAATTTAGTAATTCTAAAATTTTCACATAGAATATAATGGAATTTTATAAACAATAATTTATATTTTGTATACGCATGTCTGAATATATAATTAATTCCTTTACATGGTGCTTCACATATCAAAATTATGATAAGTGGATCCCTTTTTCCCATTCTCCAATGTGAGTATTCATTCATATACATGTATAGGAATTCAGTTAATATCAAAATTAAACTACATAGATATTTGGCTTCATCAATTCATTTAATTATGTAGAGGTTCATTTTCATATGGAGTTCTTGAATTCTAATTTGCATAATATTTTGACAAAAAAAAATTAATTGTTATTCATTCATAAGTATCATTTCATTTGTGTACATGTGTCTTCACATATGAAAATATTTTCATATTTTTTGAATTCAGCTATGTTTATTCAGATTTGTAGAAATTTTGCTAAACTAAAATTCATATATGTAGAATATGGACTTTGAAATTTTCCAAATTTCATTTTATATGGAACTAGGACTCTTAAAAATTGATTCTAACTGATCTGAACCACTTATAGAAACATCATAACAACTTTAGTAATTCATAAATCGAACTCATAATTTCAAAATGATTCCCAATAACATCAATAATATGTAAAATTCATCAATTTAAGAATTTAAATGCATATAATTATGAAATCTGGTTCATCTATTCTCCAACCAATCTAAATTCATCTGTATTCACATTAAATTCATCTAGGAGTTTATAAACACTAGAAAACACTAATTACAATATCCAAAAGTATTTTATAATACTTGAATGGGTTTTCATTTTTAGAAATATCTCTGCTACACTTTAAAACTAATTTATGTGTGTTATCCTAATCCATATAGTATTTATAGTTATTTGTCTAGCATCTAGATTCTCACTACAGGTTTTTATTAAAAATAAAACTCTTCTTTTTTTACATGTCATTATCTTAAGGATTGACACATTTAATCATCTAATTTTATATGTGATTCCCACTTGTATCTGTCTAGTAGTGTTTTCGGGGGAAACTATCTCTTCATTCTTATTTACAAATTTTGTATGGGGAAAACATCTAAATCCTCAATCCTATGAACCCATCATGGGAGTATCTCTTTTCATTAATTAGTGGAATCTTTAACCAATCAACCAATAATAATTTAAATTTATTACATTGAAGAAAATGCCTAATTGACAATGAATATAACCAAACACCTTTGGGAACTTCATCATTTATCCAAAATAACTATAGTTTCTTTTACAATAAGTCGGATGTGTCCTTTTCAGGATAATTTATACGACACATTAAACCACAATTATTTACCCACACTCTACCCATTCAATATCAAACAATACTAGATCACAATCCACTATCTCCTCACGAACCACATCCAAAATCAATAGTGTCATGAATCCAAATAATCCTTATTCTTTAAACCAAACCATGATATAAAATCATGTGAAGTAAATTACATCATTAAATCTCAAGTAATCTTCATTAATTTCCTTTACCATCACTAGGGAATCCACACCCACAATGAATAAAATATCTTTGTGAATGTACTATATATCTAACTTCTCATCTCTTGCATCAATCTCAATGTTAATAACCTACCTATTCATCTAATCTATAAGGTAACTCAAGAGTTTTAGATAACTCTTATCTTGGGTTACCCTAATATATCACAAATCATCTGTGGAAATAACTAGAAGGATCCTTTAATTAAAAACAATACTCAACTCACTAATATCCTTAATCACATCTTAATGGCATTAGGATCTCCCACATATCCCAAAAACCCATATCTCTTATAGGTCACAACATACGGAGAAATATCTCTTCCTCTATTACAATTATGGTAACCCATCTCGAATGACACCACACCCACTATTGGGTCCTCACACATATAAATATCATGAATCACATGCTCAATCAACTACTAACCCTTGGAAACTCATCCCCGTCGAGCATCTACATACCACACTACCATCTGGAAAACCAATTCACATCCAGGTATATATAGTGACATCATCCTAACATGACTAATATTGCGTAAAACCATAGACACGTGGTCTGGTTATGTAAATTCCATGAAAAAAATATATGGGGAATTAATTTATAGGTTTTTTGACACTTTAATTAAATTAACCATCATAGTAAGAACCTATAAGGGGTTTATCAATAATTCATCCAATGCCTATGTTGACCCACTAAGGGTTACCACATATTGCCCACATTGAGGTATGATATAGTCATCATCGAAGAATATCCTCCAATATGATTTACATGACATGCCATCCAAATAAAGTTCTATAGTTTAGTTTAGTAGAATGAAACCAATAAGTTATATAGGAAATAACCTATAAGTTATTGTTGAAAATTTAAAAAATACATCCCCATCTCATCAGTGAAATCAATCACACTAAATAAAATGTATGACATGTGAATCCAACATTCCAAAAATGGTGCATGTATAAAAGCCTCTTCCAAGATAGCCTATAGATAAAAGAATAACAAAATATCAATTAAAAACACCATCTCAAATAAATGTCTCAACTATAATAGAAAAAATATAAAAGAAAAGTTTTATATCCTCAGTAACCTAGACTACTCACCATGGTGTTTATGACACAGGAGTTTGAGGTCCATAAAAATATTTGACACATATTTACACCCTCTCTACCATACACTATATAATAAAAAACAAAAAATATTATTTGATACCACCTAGAAACATCACTTAATCTTTGGACCACTAACATGTATCTTGAAAAGCGATTTCACGTGACCTCGGGCTCACATCATCATATGATATAGGCTAGAGACTAGTAGTGAGAGTCTAAGGTGATACCATGGGGAAACTATATCATCTTATTATATGAAAAATCTGTGACATAATAATAATAAAAAACCTGAGTATGCACAAACCTAATGAATAATAATCATTCCATATCCAAAAATTATGGAATAATTCATTTTACATCCCAACTGAGCACCCACACTATCAATACCATATAAAAACAAAATAAAATATAAAAAATATAGGAGGATAAATTACCATCCCTGAGCCTTATTGCATACTAGTCTCCAATATCACTAAGCTAATCCATCCTGAACATCCAACATTGTTACTCTTATCTACTTAAACCATGGATCATTATCATCTACCTTGGAACCAAATATCTAAGTCCACCTGAGCATGGTGCGAGTAAAACCTAATAGGACACTACAAATTATGTCTCTAACACGACAATTAAAGTATTTTTGGAAAATGTGAAATTATAAGAATTAATATACAAATGAAAAATCATCATAAAATAATAACTATATATCATAGGGTTTTAAAGTAACACTTATGGTCAACTATACAAACTTTATCCATTGTCGTATTTCTCTATGAATAAAACATACCACCTAAGAAAATCACATATAGCCCTAAAACCGTATAAAAATATATTAACATGGTTAAATCATCTCACAAATGAACCATATATAATTATACACCCTAGAGAATCTTATATATCCATAAAATCCTAGAATTATACTACATCTAATGGTACAAACCTATCTGGTGCATTCCTTTGCTGAAATCTAGTGTTTGAGGTGTTCTGGGAGGTCAAAGTGACTTATATCCAACACTTTCAAAAAATTTAAAATAATTCATGAAACTATTTCCCAAATTTGTGTCACTTACTTTTCCAAAATTTAAAACCTTTTCAGGAAACTCTTTCACATAATTATGTCACTTCATTTTCCAAAATTCAAAAATATTTCATGAAATTGGGTCACGAAACTATGTAACATCCTTCGCTAAAATTTCATACTGTTTCATGAAACTATGTCACAAAATGGTGTCACAGAAACTGTGGAATAGAAATGAAGTTACCGAAATGGTGGTACAAAAATAGTGCCACAAAATGGTAGCATAGAAACGGTTTCCCAGAAATAGTGGCATAGAAATGGTATCATAGAAACGGGTTCACAAAAATAGTGGAACAGAAACAGTGTCACAGAAATGCTGATACAAAAATGGTGGCAAAAAAACTATGGAAAAGAAATGGTTTCACTGAAATGGTAGCAGAGAAATAGTGTCACATAAATGGTTTCAAATATATGGTGTCATAGAAATTGTCTCATGAATAGTGTTTCTAGAACTATTTCACTTTTCCTTTTTCTAATTTCCATATTTTTTCCAGTTTCGTAGTTTAATGTTTTCTTGGAATAAAAATGAATTAAAAGACTTTTTTATGGGATTTAAGGCCGATTAAATTCCCATATATCCTATATTTATTTTCCTATGTTTTTGGATTACTTTACTTGGTCAAAATATATGGTTTAATGTGATCCTCTTTTAATGGAAAATCCAGCGTATCTTAAACTGTTGTTCTATTGAATCTTTTAAAGGGATAAGATATCATCCTCCCTTGTTCTTCAACATTGTTCTCTGGTTCGAAATGCTATAAACTTTACAATATACCATAGTATTGGTGTGATCTAACCATAATCCTTGGATCATTTCGCCTTAATGTTTCTTCATACTGTATGTGCACCCTCTATTTTGGTGCAACAAAGAAATATCGATCAATCTTTGGTACGACGTATGATCTATCATCATTTTTCTAGGTTCATATCCTTATATTTATCCTTTAAATGTTATTCAATGTGATCAATATGTTCCTAATGAATCTTTATTGAGTGTTTGCTGGTGTGGTGGTGTCTCTACATCCTCAGGTTGATGCAATCTTGTAGGAGAGGTGATCGTGATATGTGTTATTGGAAAGTTCTCGTGCAAAGAGAATCAAAAACCTTTTGAGGTAGGGGATTCATGGATTTTATATTCTTTTAAATGGAGTAGTAGAGTTATCATTTTTTAAGCACATTATCAAAATTTAACTGACATAAAAAATGTATGAACTGGATAAATAAATTGGTATCGATTGTATTTTTTTGCCACTTTTTTCTATATATTATGATATCTATTCTTGCGTTTTTCAGCATGTCATTATTGACATAATTTGGAAAAGAAAGTAAACTAGTATTAATTCTAATTATTTGTCTAAATATAGAGAGTCATATAAATTAATCTCTTTGTTGTTGTTTTTTGTTATAATTTGATGTTAATCAAATTGTTGCAGTAAGCAAGTTTAATTATTGGTGATAGCTATGATTGATTTCTTGTTTATTTTTCAATAGTTTAAATCTACATATAGTGAATTTGTTAATTCAATATGGATTATTGAAGCTGTTGTTTAATAAAAGATAATTTTTTTAGGGTTCTGAGTTACCCTCATTCTTGTAAGGTTGAGTGCCTTCTACTTTGGAGCTATGAGTGCTCTTTATGTTTGAAGGTAGGATGCCTTGTTTAAGGTCCAAGAGCCCAATTGATACGATGTTTGTTTTCCAGAATCTTATGATGTGTTATGAGCCTGGATGGATGTTGTGAGATATGGGGGCAACGAGACCCATGGTTTGTTGTGAATGTTGACACCTAATGTGGTGCGATGCATTGGTTTATGCATGTGGGTTTCGAGGAGCACACTTGAGATGATAAAATAGGTTGAAGATTGGATTACCTACTAATGTGAATGTGGTGTCTTATGGAATATTTTGCTTTTTTATCTTCTTTACTTCCCCCACTGTTTGAGACTATTGGTCTTGATTACCCTACTTCCAAATTAGGTGATTACGAGTGGAGTCTGGCATTTGAATTTGGTGTTTAGCTTCTCAAAGTTATATGGGTCTATGCTCCTACTATAGTTGTAAAAGACTCGATGGGTAGCCCATCTACTCACAATGTTGTGCCCCTTGTGTTCGATGGCTTAGTTTTTCATTACTATAATTCTTGGAATTATGGAAAGTAATACTATTTTTAATAAATTGTTGAATAAATGGTTTTAACCCATGTGGTTGGAGCTTTTTTGGATGCAATGCTAAGTTTACAATTTAATGGAACTGTGGACTTTGGGTGTGATGCTAATGAAATATAATGTTTAACTGATAATAGTTAATTAATTTTTTAAGAATTAATTAACTTAAAGTGAAACTAAAAAAATGGAATGAAGTAATATAATAAATCTCTTTAAATGGTTGTGTGCTTATAAGATACCTAGTCTTATTAGTGGGAGTTAGGAGTCCAAGATACGTTAGTTGTAGTTGAGTCTAAGACTTGGTTATGCCCAGAGCATGGTTGTGAGATATATTATATTCTATAATTTGTGTGTTTCTATATGATACTCCACCCTATAAGTTAGGGAAAATGACACCCCATAGATTATGAGCCATGGGTGTGTTTTCCCAAACATTCTGGTGGGAGGATGGATCGATGACTACCCCCTTTGGCCCCTCTCTCTTCTCCTGGTAATTACTTTTTCTGGTAGGCACAAAAGTTAGTTTCCCCCACATATTTGTATATAGGACTGCAATAACTTGTTTTTATTAACACACATATATTCTGGATATAGATTCCTATGGACTACAATAGGTGTAACATGTAAAGGCTGTGATGGCTTGAGGATCCTTACTCGGTGTATGGGGTATAATGGCTTCAGGTTTAATACCTGATGTATGATACATGTTATGCGAGCTATGATGGAACCTAAAAAATACTGGGTTACTTTGGTTATGTGGGCGTGGTGGTTTTGTTGCATGAGGTGCATGTTGTGGTGCTACGCCCATGTGTTTGCAAGAAATACTTCTTGGAGATAGATTCTTTGGACCTAAAATGTTAGGGAAAAGCTTCAAAACCATTGGTAAGTGGTAGAAGGGTACCCTTGATATTATTTATTATATTATATATTCTTTCATGCAATACTTGGTGATAGTAACCATGGTGAAGCTGGGAAATTAGTATACCCGTTTCAGTGACGAGTTAGTTTCACTTGTTGTTCACTGTGCTTTAGCATGCTTTCATAAATTTTTCATGAGAGGCTCTGGGGGGGTCTTACTATGTATACTGTTATACATACCCTACATATATATGAACTATTTTTCAAGTATCTTGGAAGAGATTATATATCAGGCTGGTTACTAATAGCTTGGGGCTGTAGGAGCTGTTCGAGCTTCATGGTCGCTGTTGTTTTTACTTTCCTTTGGTACATGGAGTTTTCTGTTTTAGTTTTAGTTGTTGTTCATGAAATTACATATGTGTACATGGGATTTATTTTAAATTTTAGTCTGAGTTGGTGTTGTTTGGTGTCTGTCATAGATCTATCTTTCTCATGTGTTCTCTTGGAGGGTATTTCCTCTCAGTTGTGTGGTTACTATACCCTTGGTGGTAGTCGCAAACCAGGGGCCTACTGGATGAGGGACTCAAGGGGTCACTATCTCCCTTCTCACATTTTTGACCAAGAAGGGGTACACCATGTGGGGAGGGGGTTGTGATAGAGTGGTATCAAAGATTTGGTTGAGGGATGTGATGGATTTTGGTGTTAGGAACATGTGAGGTTGCATGGGTTGGTAGGGAAACTTTGTCAGTTGATTTTATCAAGTGATATACAAACTGGAGGTCGACTGAGACATAGACGTTTACGGCCCCTTATGATATGATGCATGTACCGTTTTGTTTTCAATGGATACTAAATGAGGTGATACTATTTGCAGGGTAGAGAACTAGGAATGGATCATTCATTATTCTTTTTTGCACTTGTTTTTGAATGGGTAGACTTTGGGATAGATTAACAATAAATGAATAAAAGAAAACAATTAATTAATGTTGATTCTTACATATTCAAGGTTTGGGAGCTCTAACTGTTTTTTATTTTGTAGGTATGGCTCCAAAACGATTTACTCATTGGGTTTTCATAGAATACATTCACCAGGCTACCCCAAAAGACCACCACAGGTTAGAGGTTGACGATGATGACACTTGGAGGAGGACACTCTGAGAGTTTACACACCAAAGTCTACATAAGTACAAGGGCTACATTTCAGATGCAGTGATAGAAGACTTGTTATAGGATGTTGAGATAGCCTTTGGTTCAATCTGTTCTTGGAAAGAGCAATTGGTGTCTTTGGTTGTGCTGATGCTACATGGGGATGCGAGGCAGTGGTGGTTCTAGTTCTTTGGACATCATGATGATTCAGTGATATCTTGGAAGGAGTTCTGAGAAAAGTTGAAAGTCAAGTTTCTTTCTTCGACCGTGAAGGCATAAAGTCATTGGAATCAGTTTAACCTTTGATATTGGAGCTCTAGCGTGCGAGAGTTTCGAATATATTTCTAGAACCCTTTATGATATGCTTCAAGCATTTTTTCCGAAGAGGAGGCCAGAGTGAGAAATTTCGAGGAGGATTTGCATCCATAGATCTTATTCCATGTCACTCCATTTATATTGAAGATATATCTTGAGGTATTGGGGACGGAATAGGTCATCGAGAGGTCATTTTATAGAACAGTATCCTCATGATAGTGGAGTCTTCATGATTCTTCAGAAAGCAAAGTTGTGGTATGAGGTACCCAGTTTTCAGGGCAGAAGAGTTTTTGTTTTTTCGGGCGTAGGTATCATCCCTAAGCATCTCATTTCTACAGAGATTGCATCTCTTAGGCCTATTAAAAGGGATCATGAAATTTTTTTCCTTATGGAGGATGAGGTCATCATCAGTAAGAGTACCCTACCATTTAGAGCAGTCATTGTGCACCAGGCGTTCTGCATTAGGTTACCTCGTTGAGCTAGTTCCAGCCAAGGCAGCAGCAGCTGATTGCACTAGCTTTGGATCAACAGTGAGCATATGGGGAAGGTAGAGGACAACCATGTGATTATAACTATCCTTACATAGTAGAGTACAAACATAGTGGTTGTCGTCATCTGGGTAAGAGAGGCCAAAAAAGTGGTCGTGGTTAGATTCAGGATTTAGTGTTGCATGCACCAGGCGAGCCAGTCATTATTCAAGGCATCCTTTGTTTTTTTCTACTAGGGTGTATGCATTTTTTAATTAAAGAGTGAAAAAGTCCTTCATATCACCTACCATTCTCCATGATTTGGTATATTTGGAAGAGAGGCTTCCAATTCCCTTGGCATTGAATATGCCAGTTGGAGGTTGAGCTTACTTGTCTGGAGTATGTATAGACTTTGAGCTAACATTGGGGAAACACCACTCTCAGGGAGATTTACAATGCTTATGAATATGACCATATGATGTCTTCCTCAACATGGATTGGTTGTATTATATACCAGATATTGTGGATTTCTATAGGTGGTAAGTGTTGTTATTAGATGCTGATTGAGAGCCAACAATGTTTGTTGGTGAGCGATACCCTCAGATGGGTCATAGGCATGTTCAATCTATGTCATCCTTGATGGATGACTAGATGATGAGTTTTTTAGCGGTTCATCAGTTAACATTTCAAAGGGTTGTAGAATAGTACCCTAATGTATTTCTAGAAGAGGTTGTAGCATTACACCCTCAACGAGAGATCGAATTTTTGATCGAGCTAAAGCCAAGAGCATCTCTTATCTTTATATCTTCATATAGGATGGACCCTTCTAATTTACGGGAGCTTTGTATATAGCACAATAGTCTATTATAGTGTGTGTGTTTTTTCAGCTGAGTGTGCCACCGTGGGGTGGACCAGTTTTTTTCATGAAGAAGGCTGACAGTGGTTTGCGGTTGTGTATCGATTATCATCACTTAAACAAAGTGACAGTGAAGAATAGATATCCTCTTCTATGGATAGATGATTTATTCAATCAACTAAAGGGTAATTTTTTTCTTGAAGATCGACTTCTGTGCAGGATATTTTCTGATGCCTGTGAAGGATGAAGATATTCAGAAGATTTATTTTCATTATCATCATGGTCATTATGAGTTCATTGAAATGAACTTGGGTGTGATGAATTCTCCAGATGTGTTTATGGGGTTGATAAATGCAATGTTCTATGAGTTCCTATATAAGTTCATTGTGGTATTCATATATGACATACTTGTGTACTCCACATCTGAGGAGGAGCATGTTGAGCATCTGCACGCCGTTTTGGGAGTTCTTCTTCAAAATTAGATGTTTGGGATGTTTTCAAAGTGTTAGTTTTGGGCTCGAGAAGTTCGTTTCATGGGGAATGTGGTGTCTCATAAGGGATTAGTTGTGGATGAATTGATGTTAGTAGATGTTGTGTCTTGGGAAGCCCCTATGACAATAGTAGAGTGTAATGTTTTCTTGGTCTCGCAAGCTACTACAGGAGATTTGAAGCCAATTTCTCTTATCTTGTGACTACTCTACTAGTATTGAATAGGATGGATTAGGACTTTGTGTATACTAATAAGTGTTAGGAAGCTTTTGATTATTTAAATGAAATGTTGGTAAGTGCTCCATATCATTGTCTGCCAGTAGAGGGAGTTCAGTTCGATTTTTTCTATGATGCTTCCCCTCCAGAGTAAGATTGTGTTCTGATGTATCAAAGATCAATCATTTCTTATGGGTCTCGGCTATTTCATCCCCATGAATGTAATTTTTCCACCCAAAATATTGAGTTGGTGGTAGTGTTGTTTGCTCTGAATTTGTGGAGACATTAACTCATATGAGAGTGATTTGTGGTTTCCACCAATCATAAGAGCCTGAGGTTTGTTTTATCCCAATGTTCCTTGAACTTGTGACAGCATTAGTGGATGGTGTTATTACCGTAATACGACATCAAAATATCGTATACACCAAGATAGGAGAATTTTGTGGCTGATGTGTTGAGTAGGAAGTCACATAGTGATGTAGTGCATGAATATGGTGATTCCTAGAGAGTGATGGATGAACATTCAACACTACATCTCAATATCGGAGATGTTGGGGGTATAGGATGTAATTATTAGATGATGGTGTATCCATCTATGGTGCAGCAGGTGGAAGAGTCCCATTTAGGGGATCTATAGGTGGGGTTTTAGAGAGACCGAGTTGTCTATAGTGAGGCCCCTGACGGTCTGTCTGAGGAAAAATAACCCCGAGTGTTGTATCAGGGAAGGATTTTCGTTCCATTAGTGATGCATGAGACTGTTCTCAGAGGGTTCTATAGTTTGCCTTTAGCGATGAATCCTGGGAAAAAATATATACGAAACCATGAAAATTCAGTTTTGGTGGCTGGGTTGAAGCATCCAGTTGTAAAGTTTGTGTCTTGATGTTTGGTCTTCCAAAAGGTGAAGTTCGAGCAATGTGTCCCTAGTGGTTTGCTCCAACTGTTAGATCTTCCTTAGTAGAAATTGGAGGACATCTCAGTGGAAATTTTTACTAGCTTACCTCTAGCTCAGGGTGTTCATGACGCTATATGGGTGGTGGTGGGTCATTTGAGAAAAAAATCATCCCATTTTATAGCAATCAAGGATTCAAGATCAGTGGATGTTTTGTCGAGTCAGTATTTGGAAGAGGAGGTGAGACTTCAATGAGTACCAACGTTGATCATTTATGATCGAGATCCTCATTTTACATCCAGGTTGTGGAGAGGTCTCCATCATGCTTTCATTTATCAGAAATACATTATCACTTATTTTCATCTATAGAAGGATGGTCAGATGGAGTGGACCATCCAGACTCTTGATGACATGTTGCACTCTTCTCTCCTGGATTTTGGAAGTTTGTGGATGAGGCACTTACCATTGGTAGAGTTATCTTACAACAATAGTTTTTACTCCCCCATTTGTATAACACTGTTTGAATCATTTTCTGGATTACTATTTTATTCTACATTATGATGGACAAGGATTGGTAAGTCACCAATTCATGGACTGGAACAGGTGCCGAATATGATTGAGATGGTTTAGGTGATTTCTGAGAGGTTGAATGCAGCCCAGGATCATCAGAAATCATATGATAATCAAAGGAGGAGACCTTTAGAGTTTGGTTTTGGGGATCACGTGTTTTTGAAGGTGACTCCCCATCACTGGAATCTATAGTTTGGTTATAGAAGTAAGCTTTCTCTCTGATTTGTTGGGCCTTTCGAGGTGTTGGCTAGGTTTGGAGCTATAACATATCGAGTAGCATGTCCCCTGTAGATGATCTAGATACATGATGTTTTTCATGTGTTGTAGCTTCATAATTATCTTCATGATGAATCTCACATTATCTATTAGGACGAGATCAATGTTGAAATGATGGGACCTTCAAGGAG
Source organism: Viscum album (assembly GCA_963277665.1). Classification (NCBI taxonomy): domain Eukaryota; kingdom Viridiplantae; phylum Streptophyta; class Magnoliopsida; order Santalales; family Viscaceae; genus Viscum; species Viscum album. The sequence continues at coordinate 79,956,797 of OY728139.1, forward strand.
CGGCATGTAGAGATCCAGCACAGTAAAAAGAAGGTGTTTCATGAGCATTTTATTCCCTTGGTTTCTGTCTTGTGGTGACACCATGGAGTGGAGGTGAGTACATGGGAACATGAGTCACATATAAGTTCTCAGTACCCATATTTTTTTGATTTTTAACTCTCTATTTTTCATTTAATGATGTTATTTGGTGATTGGAGACCTTTATTTGTTATGATATGTTTTCCTCTCATTTATTACAGCTTGATCTCTTTAATAGGTATCTCGATTAGTGGTTGTTTAAAATCCTTCCTATCTGGGTTGGTATTGGATTCTCGAGGATGATAATGTTTTCAGAGGTATTTGATGGAATGGCTCAGACATATATGGTCCATTCCTTTTTGAAATATGGTGTTTGAGGTGTTCTGAGAGATCAAGGTGACTTATCCCCAACACTTTGACAAATTTTTAAACAATTTCATGAAACTTTATAAATAAATTGTGTCAAATCCTCTTCCAATATTCCAAACTATTTTATGAAACTATTTCACAAAACATTATGACTTCCTTTTCCAAAATTCCAAACTATTTCATGAAACTATGTCACTTTCTTTCCCAAAATTTTAAACCTCTCCATGAAAATGTGTCACAAAACGGTTTCGCATAAATGGTGGAAAAAATGGTGTCACAAAAATGGTGGCACAAAAATGGTATCATAGAAATGGTGGCACATAAATGGTGTTAGAGAAATGGTGACATAGAAATGGTGGTACAGAAATTCTGTCATAGAAACGATGGCACAGAAATAGTGTCACAGAAACGGTGGCATAGAAATGGTGTCATAGAAACAGTGGCTCTGGAATGGTGTCATAGAAACAGTGTCATGGAAACGGTGTCATAGAAAATATCCAATAAATAGTGTTTCCAAAATTGTTTCACTTTTCCATTGTAAATTTTTTATATTTTTTCCATTTTCATTGTTTAATGTTTTTTTACAAAACAAGCATTAAATGACTTGTTCAATGGATTTAAGGCTGATTCAATGCCTATAAATCCTATATTAATTTTCCTATTGTTTGGTATGCCTTTACTTCGTCAAAACATGTGGTTTAATGTGATCCACTTTCAGTGGAAAATAAAGTGTGTCATAAAATGATGCACCTTAATTCTCCTAAAGGGATGAGATATCTTCCTCCATTGTTCTTCCTCCATGTTATATGGTGTGACACCCTTGAACCATTACTTATTCCCATAGGATTGGTGTGATTGAACTATAATTCTTGGATTGTTTCCCCTTAATGTTTCTTACTGCTGCATGCACACCCCCTTTTTTGGTGCAACCAAGGATTATCGATCAATCATCGGTATAAGGTATGATCTATCATCATTTTTCTAGGTTACTCTCATTATGTTTCTCCTTTCCATGTTATATGATGTGATCTATATGTTCCTATGGGAGTTTTGATGGGTGTTTACTGGTGTGGTGGTGTCTTTGCATCCTTGAGAGGATGTAGTCCTGTAGGAAGGGAGATCGTGGTCTGTTTGGTTTGACTATTCTTAGGCAAAGATAACTTGAAACCTTTTGAGGTAGGGTTTTGATCGATTCTCTATTCTGTTATGTGTAGTAGTAGAGTTAGCATGTTTTAACCACTGGATCACAATGGAATTTACATAATAAATATTTTAACTGAATAAATAAATTGGTATAGATCATATTTAATTGCCTCTTTCATTTTTCTAGGTAGTGTGATATCTATGCTTCCCTTTTGTAGAATATCATTCATGACATAATTTGGAAAATAACATAAAGTAGTATTAATTATAATTATTTGGAAAAAGATAAAAGAGGTATATAAATGAATCCCGGTGTTGTTTTTGTAATTTGATGTTAATAAAATTTTTTCAAGAAGCGGGTTTAACTATTTTTGATATATATGATAGATTTCTGGTTAATTTTCTCATAGTTGGAACTTACTAATAATGAATTGGTTAATTCAATATGGATTAATGACCTGGTTTTTTGACAAAAGATAATGCCTTGTAGGGTTTAAAGTTACCAACTTTCTTATAAGGCTGAGTGCCTTCTATATTGGATCTACGAGTGTTCATTATGTTTTAAGGAACGATGCCTTGTTTAAGGGCCAAGAGCATAGTTGATACGATGTTTGTTTTCCTACTCTTGTGATGTATTATGAGCCTAGATGGTTTTAATGAGATGTGGGGGTAGGGATACCCATGGTTTGTTGAAGAAGTTGAAGCATACAATGGTGAAATGTATCGGTTTATACATGGGGGTGTTGGGGAGGACACGTAAAAGAATGAATCGAGTTGAATATGGTCTTACCCACTTCTATTAATGTGGTTTATTATTGAATATTTTTTTTCTTTATCTACATTACATTCCCAACTATTTTTAGGAATCTGGCCTTTCGTACCCTCCTTCCAATAGAATTGAAGGCATGCATGGTATGCCACATGATTTCATTATTTATCTTCTCAAATATGGATGGGTCTATACCACTACTATAGTTCAAAAATACTCGGCGGGTAGTCCATCTACTCACCGTGTTGATCCCCTTGTGTTTGGTATCTTTGTTTTTATTTTCTATAATTCCTATAATTGTGGAATGTAACAATGTTGTTAATAAATTATTGAATAATTGATGTTAACCCACTAGGTTGGAGCTTGTTGGGACGTAATGCTAAGGTTACAATTTAAAAAGGAACATTGGATTTTGGGTGTGTGGCTAGTGAAATATAATGTGAAATTGATAAAGGTTAATTAATTATTAAAGAATTAATTAACGTAAAGTGAAATTGATAAAAAGGGAACAAAGTAATATAATAAATCTATTTAAATGGTTCTGTGATTTTTGGATACCTAGTCTTAGTAGTGGTTTTCGGCTATCTGAGAGATGTTATATGCAATTGAGTCTAAGTCTAGGTTATGCCAATACTATGGTTGTGAGATATATTATGTTCTATAATTTTATTGTTTCTATATGCTAGTCCACCCCGTGAGTTAGGGAAACTAACAACCTAAGATTCTGAGCCCTAGGGGGTGTTTTCCCCAACAATATGGTGGGAGGATGGATGGCTGGATACCCCCTTTGGCCCCGCTCTCTTCTCTTCTTAGTTACTTATGGTAGTAGGTACAACAGTTATTTTTACCCATTTATGTTGGTAGAGGGATGTAATTTCTTGGGGTTATTCACACAAATATATTCTTCATATAGTTTCTTATGGACTACGGCATGTGTAACATGTATAGGTTGTGATGGCTTGAGGATCCTTAATCAGTTTATGGAAAATAATGGCTTGATGTTTATTACCGGACTTATGATACATGTTATTCAAGCTATGGTGGCTCCCAAAAACTACATGGTTATATTCATTACATGGATGTGGTGGTTTTTTTGCATGAGGTGCATGTTGTGGTGCTACACCCAGGTGTCTATTGCAATGGATTTTTGGAATGATATGCATAGGACGTGTGACATTGGTGTAAATAGGAAAAACCATGGAGAAGTGATAATGGGGTTCCCTTGGTATTCTTTATTATATTATATACTCTTGTATGTGATAATTTGTGAGAGTAGCCATGGAGAGGCAGGAAAATTAGTATACCTATTTAGATGATGAGTTAGTTTCACTGGTTTTTTACTATTCTTTATCATGATTTCGTTACTTTTACACAGGAGTCTCCGAGGAAGATCCTACTGAGTATACTCTTATATTCACCCTAGGTATATTTAAATTGTTTTTTAGGTAACTTGGAGCATGTTGTAGATATTCTTGGTTACTATTATCATGGGGTTGCTAGATCTCTTCGTGCTTCGTGGTCATTTCTATTTTCACTTTCCTTTGGTACTTGTATTTTTCTATTTTAGTTGTAGTATTTTTTGTTCTACATTAGATATGTGTACATGGGATTTATTTTATATTACATTCTGAGTTGGAGTTTTTTTGTGTCTATCTTATCTTTCTATTTCGGATGTTCTCTCTTAAAAGGTAATGCCTCACTTTTGTGTGGTTACTATACCATCAGTGCTAGTCGCTAACCTAGGGCCTACTAGAGGCGGGACATGGGGGGTTAATATATCCCTTCTCACATTGCCAGCCCAGGAAGGGTACACCTTGTGGGGAGGGGGTTGTGACAATAAACTTGAGAGAGATTCTTCTTACCTAGAAATTATTTCATTAATATACACAAAAGGGTAGTGAAACACACATCGAAATAATATAGAATACTTCAATTAGAAAAAAAATTCCCTACAATCATATCAGTAACATAAACTTGGGGCCAGATCAACTCACCCTAGAACCATTTCGTAAACACCAAGGGGTCACACCCCACTCTAAAATAGGTATCCAGTCATTATTACCCAAGGAACATATCCTTATATGATTCCTAAACCATCATTCAGTATCACACAATTATATATATATAATACATTCTCTATTCCCATGGAACAAGATTCTGAAAACCTCACGTTACACCACATGGGTTAGCTACTCACCATATGATAACACACATCTACTAGTTCTACCTATCAAGTGAAAAAAAACATCCCTATCACTATAGGTATACTATTTTAACACCCTCGATTCTAAAGTTTTATGGTCACAACTAAAATTTACAATACATAACTCCCTATATACCCCATATCTAGGTTAAAAATGTTATCAAGGATCCCACTGATGTTCTATAGGCCACATCATAGCTTAGACATCTTATTAATGATCAACATAAACCATAGTACCTGTCATAACCCCATCCTCAAGTGGTTACTCAAAACCATATCAAAATATTATATCACCACTCAAGCTTTTTCACCAGGGACCTACCTGAACCCTCATGTACTTTGGAGTCCCATGTGTATCTTTTAACACATACTCATGACTCTCACCGAGATCTAACCCTATATACCATTTATGAGATCTCTTAAACGATTTCCCAAAGTAAATCACTCCCCATCACAACATATCTTGTCCTGAAGGACCCATATCACTCAAAAGAACTCCTGAAGTCCCTACTCTTCCATCACAGGGTTGTCCTTCGTCATGAGTGAGACATACAACCATCTTTTCTGTAACACTAGGTCTAAGCCCCTCATATCATCCCACTATTCTTAAGAAAACTAAACTAGCCTATTCTTATCTCATATCAATCCCCAAGTACCTTCCCCAACCCTCACCTAAATCTGATTTACATTTTACCCCTCGGTGATTTCATTAATGGGAGATTTCGATCTCCACACTTATCTCATTTAACGCGGTCTAAACATAGGTGTTTCAGTCCCTTTATTTTTAATCCCTTTTCAATTTGTTGATGAGGTATCAATCTAGTTTCAAGGTTTCATCATGGTCCAAGATACTCAATCCATAACAAGTGATATAAATAAAATAATTCATGTTAACTTATAGGTAAAACATCCATTAGTAATGAGATTGTATGTCACATAATATATTAAAAATGAATAAATGTTTGGAGACGTTTAGAGACCCATACACTATATTATATTACTCATTTTAATCAATTGTTAACACATCCAATTCCCATTCAAGCCTCATATAAGTTTGTATAATCTCATAATCATCTATTTCGAGCTATGATATTTAAATTATTCAATTAATATTTTCATAATTACATTTATTATTTAATTAAACTATGGATAATTGATTATAAATTCCTAAAAGAGTATAATGGAACTAAACCATGAGAAATGTGATGTGGTCCACTCCTGATATTCACCTGGACTAAAGCGAAAAAATCATTCAATTTTTTACCTAAATCATCATTCAATTAAACTAAATTTGTTCAAAACCCATTGAAACATTTTTAGGGTAATTTATCTATTACCAAATAAAGATAAATGACATAAAATAATCCTCCCTCGATATCCTCAATCAATACTGACTAAAAAACCATCATACCAAAGGATTTACACCATGATATAATAATAAACATCCCCAAATCCCTAGTCAAACCATTAAAAAATAAAGGCGATAAAGGGGGATTAATTGAAATATTCTGACCACTACTCCCTATTCGTATAACTCTAAACATCATTATTAACATGAAATGAAATATTCTTACCATCATAACCTGAATATTGGAAAAATAAGAATGGTGTGATCTCTAATGCTCAGTGAGGGATATATAATATATATCCAATAATGATCATAAGTGAGAAAAATTTAATCCAGTTGGTATGAGATTATAATCAATATCCATGAACATAACATATGGAAAACACACTGATACAAAACATGGAGAATAATACATGATCCTTCATAATATGATTATATTAAGAAATATAAAAATGTTTTAAAACATAATAATATAAATCAAAAAACTGTTTACTACTCATCAAAACATGTTTCCAATATTAGATAAGGCTTCACTCACACATTTACTTTGGTGGATCTGGCTTCACTCACCTTCTTACATTGGTTGATTGAGATTTACAACTCTTTTCACATTATCTCATTATATATTAACTTTTACCCAAGTAATTGGTTGTATATATTGGTCCCAAATATAAAATTATGAAAATTTTACATATGTGTGTGAAAAAATCATATTAACATTCATTGTTTTCATCATCACTTAATTAACCCATGGAATATAGATGGGTTCACACAACCTCAACAGAATAATTGATAATAGATCTAGAGAAAGGTGGTGGATGGTATCATAATATAATATACCTTTTTAATATATAGTTAACATAAAAATATTTTTATTTAGATGAGAAAAAATATTTTATAAGATACTTAATAATTACTTGGAGAAAGAAGAAGAAATCCTCTTTTTTTGTGATTTATATGATAAAATTTAAAATTATGGTGCAATGAATATATTTTTAGAAGCATGAAATGTGAAGGGGAAGTTTAATAAAAAATTATAATAAAGGATGTGGTAAAATAAACTAGTGTATAATTTTTTTAAAATTATGATTCCTCCAATATTTTATAAAAATTGATGATTTTTTAAAATGACCATGTTAAAAACATAAAAATAGTATTACTTTTAAAAAGAGAGTTATGTTAATTTAAAAAAAGAGACCTTAATAAATAATATAATTAGTGATAAGAAAAATTATAAAATAATTTATTATGATGAGAAAATTACCTAGGTGGATTACCTTTCAAGAAGAATCTTATCTATAATATAAGATCAGAAAGAAATTGTATGTCTTTTATAAAAATGAAGCCAAAACCCTAGAAAGATATTATTTCATGTCAATATATAAAAACATTTAATCTATTTATTAAATATATAATAATATATCCTTGGGTTTTATATTTTCCACTCAAAATATAAAAATGTTGTATATGGAATAAGTCTTGACAACATAGATTGAGATGAGAAATCTCTTACTTTAATTCCTGACATTCACAAAAGTTCTTAAATAGAATATATAAAAAAAATAACTATCTTAATAACTTATTTAATAACCTTATTCATATAAAAATACTTATATAAAATTAAATTAAAATATTTTATTTCAATTATATTAAGTATTTATTTTTTCATCATTGAATGTTATTAGTTTTTTTATTGTTTAGTACTTGTTTCACAAAGGGATGTTGATTATTGTTTATGAATTAAAATTTTATCATTTTTAGATCATTATAGGAACTATAATATATGTTTTAAAATGATTAATAATTTTATACATCTCTCTAAAAATTATTTTGGTCATGAATCATGATGATAAAGTCCAGGAAAATTATATTTTTTTAATTCCCAAAAATGAGGGGTTGAGTTAGATATTACAATTACCATTCCAAAACCCAAAACTAATTATTTACTTATTATTTGAAAACAATCACCAGTATTTATGATTCCATTTGAATAATATCATTACTATATAGTAATAATGATATTATTTATATGTTTTAATGTTTTGGTCTTATTTTATGGGATTTGGATAAATAATAAAATACTAGTGTGAAAAATGAATTACATCACTTTCATGGAGGTGGTAGTCTGCACGTACACATAGATGACATAACCGTTTACATGTAATATAAAGAAGTTTGGAATTGGTTTATATTTTTATAATATTAAAATGTTATAAATATACAATTTATTTAATATATTCCTCCTATAAACCATCCATGTAAGCATGTTATGAAAAATCGACCTAGTTACATATGAAAGGGGTAGTTACATTTAACAAAAGAGACATTTTTATTTTTCAGATTGTTGGGTGGAATTTAGAAATGTGATATTCAATTAGTATAAGAAAATTTAATAAAATTAACAATAATTATGTCTTCATACATTCATGGATAAAATAGTTTTGAAGTGGTATACGAAGAAAATTTTTAAAAAAAATATTGGTTGAGAACATTACATCTCTCTTTGGATGTTCTCCCTTCGGTAACACCATAAGGTTACTTATCATGGTATTTTGGAAATACCATGGTTTCTATGATTTAAAATGGTTTTTAGGAGATAAGATGTTTCAGTCTTTTATATATAATAATTTTTAAATGGGGGATAAAAGTAGTGGAAGTGATCCCCTTTTATAAGTTAATAAAATATCACTTTTGTAAATACCCATTATTTTAAATGATATTATGACACTATTCATGGTTAAATGAATCCAAAAGTGGTCCATAGTTGAGAAGGTAGGGGTTTAGTTATATAAATCATCTAACATACATTTAAAAACATGTTTGAAATAACTTTTGAGTCTTTTACCACTAGATCTATTCATTTTATCATTTTTTAATTTCACATTGGTAAGTGGTTTTTATATAATTTATTTGTGCATTACTAAATATATAGGATATCAACTCGTATAAATTTTTTTATAATAAAAATTAATTAATGATAAATATAATCTAATTATTTTTTAATAAAGTTAATATTAACTTTTATATTTAAAATATAGTATATAAGAAAACTATTTTTTATAAAAAATTTATTTTCACCTTTAAGCATTCTTAATATTATTTAGTGTGGATTACCAATTTAAATAGTGTAAATTTAATTATATATATAGGTTTAAAAATTATATTAATGTAATTTTTTATAATTCAATAATTTATTTTATTAGATGAAATATACACAGTGCCAATCGAACAATTCTTTGAAAATAACATTTTTTCCATTATCCCACTAATTAACATTAATCCTAATATTCAAAATCCTATGATTGAATATTAAATTTATATTATTAAAAAATATGAAATTGTTGATCTATAATATTAAATCATTTTCTTTATATTTTCTTTAAAAAATTTAAAAAATTAATTTTTTATATAATCATATAAAAACAGTTTTTACCGTAGAACGTCACTTATATGTTCAAAACCTTATACATGAGATTCATAAATTCAACATGGTATTTTGAAATGATTTATTTTAATATATAAATTTATAATTTTTATAAAATACATTTCAATAAAATGAAAGTAATTCATTTTTTATTAAATTAACACCACTAGTGAAATCAGTAATTTTTACTATTAACCTAAAAAACAATTTTTTTAGATAAATATCAAAATTTCAGCCAATGGTAATTTTGAAATGGTGAATTAAAAACTAAAATTAAAATAAAAAAAATTATACTTCTATTATTTATAAATTTATATATTATATATAAATAAAATATATAACAAGAAAATGATTTTATTAAGATAATAGTGGTTTAAAACATTTAGTTTTAATAAAACTATTTTTCATGAATTTATAATTGATTACAATATTATTATTTTCTAGAGGTTTTATAATTATTAATTTTTTAATAATATTCATCAAATATTTCTTGATTATTTTTCGATTAGTGTTGTGAGTGGAGAAATATGTGGACCATAATATTAATTTAGACAATTATATTCCCAAATATTTTGGACTTACAACCACCCGAGAAATAAGGGTTTCACCTCATCCAGACTCCAACATGGATTAACCTTCCTAGATCATGGTGCCACCCACCATATATACAAACCACACCTGAGGCCCCAAGACCTTGTGGTGTGTACTAATACTCCTTAAGACATGATTCCCTAAACTCCCTTTTTCAATATTGTGTGTCCTCTAGGACATCACTCATAAAAAAGACATTATAGTGTAACCTATGATTCATGGAATGGTTGTCTATATACTATTAAGTACAAAAGAGGGGGTTCACCCAAAACCCACTCTAATGCTCACATGACCACCCATCACACCTCTTAAATAATGATTCACATCCCGAACCATCTCTTTAGATATTTCAATGCTTATAATCACAAGATGAATCATTGTTCCCTAAATGTCCCCTACATTGGGATCAAAAATTCTAAATTCCTCTAAATTTCACTACCTGAACAGATTTTTTTCTTTACAAAGGTTCCATAAAATTTAAAATTAATGTAATTTAGATATAATATCTCTATATATCACTTATATGTTTTGAATTTAATTTTTATATAATTATTATTATTGAAATGATTTTCATTTTTATTTTTGATGTTTTTGAAAAGGGGGAATTTATTTTTGATTTTTGTGATAACTTTGAGTTTGGGGGATTAATGTTGATTTCACTCTAAACATAATTAGGGTCATTATGAGTCAATTGAACCATTAAATGGAAATGTAATTATAAGGGCACCATAGAATTACTAGTATTGATCCATCGAGAATCTAGTGGGGGAAACTAGTGTCCCAGTGGTATGGTTATACCCCATTTTTAATAGGGAACTTTTATCATTTTTTGGTTGAGATACTATTTTCATTTCAAGGATGATATTTTGGATTGTAATTATTATTTAGGGCTCCATATGATTACTAAAAAGAACATAAATCCTTAAAATTTTCCGATCTCTTTTTAATTCATTTATATAAAACTCTATTTTATTGAATAAATTAAGATTCCTCATGTTTTTTGTATTCCGGATTGAATGGAGACAAAAAAACATATCGGTTCACAATATTTTATCTTAACCTTTATATTCATTTATCAAAAAAGTTGAGATTATTTTAGATTCGATGAATTTTTTATCTCTAATATTTAGTGCGGAATTTAGATTTTTTCTTTTAAATATAATTATATGATCATCAAGTATGAAATTACAAAAAACTTATTTATTTTATTTGTTCATTTAATTTAATTTTGATAAATATATATATGATTTTAATAGTGTATTTTATTGTATGACATTAAAAGTGAATTAATGCTAAATATGAACTATATTTATGAATTTAAATGATTTAAATGTGAATTTTAATATATGAATAACTTCTATAAATATGATTTTTATGATTATGTGATGTCTATAATCAATGATTAAGTTATATTTAATAATGATCTGATATTCTAAATAATTAAGAAAATGATAAATAATGATTTTTTCTAAAAATTACTATTGATGGTGTTGGAACCAAAAAAATTATTTATAGTTGGATTTGTTGAATGTCACTTTATTTTTTGATGGAATCGAAGTTGGTGTTAGATATTTTTACAGCACATGTTGATGTGAAGAAATCCATGGATGTTTTGGATTATTTAAGTACATGGATGAACTGGTGGGCACTATTGGATTAATGGAAAGAATAAATATCATACCTTTATCAAGTTTTAGTGAAAATGATTCACATTGAAGAAGGAATAAATTAAAATGAAGTTAAAAATATAAATTCATTGTCTCCTTCTATAAGTTGAAGGTGGAAACTAGGACAAAAATTAATGATCCACTCCATTAATGGAGATAGAGTTTTAAAAATATGGAAAATTGTGTGTTGGTGGATGTATTCAACCTTATTTTTTTATCAGATCTTAAAAAAGTGATGAAAAAATGTGAAAAATAATATCTTGAACCATTAGAGTATAAATATCCATGATATTTTGGTCAATAAAAAATTGTTACCTACATGTATTATCATGGGTGAGAAAATATACATAAGTGACTTATAAGAGTGCTATATAGAAGAAACATAAGTAGTGTGGGAGGGACTTTAGGTTAGTAGTGGTCATAGTGTAGGGTGGAACCATGGTAGAATAATTAGATATAGATACTTCATCTTCTCTTATTAAGTACTTGAATCAAAAATAAAACATCAATGTGGAATTGTGTTTTTAAAGGCTCATTAGAAATAAATTTTGTATCATGGATGAAATTAGATTCCTTAATGATATAGAGTTTCATTTTTGTCAAACATGAGTTCTAGATGTTTTTAAATTATAGATCATGGCTTAGGGCACAATTAAACATATTATTGAATATAATTGTGATGGATTATTCATTAAATATGACATTCATTCTGAGATAAAATTTGAAGAATTTTAGTGGGTCTAGAATATTAGAGACTTCCATGCCAAAAGGGAGGTATGTTCCATAAAAATATTAATAATTATAGGTAATTGAATATGACCAAACTAAATTACACCCTCTATATTGTGAATCATTTTTATTCTGTATATATAATGGAGTGAGTGTTCTAATACTACAATTGTCTATATCTTGAAGCATTCGACCAAACTATAAAAGGTTAACATATATATAATATCTAAAGTGATTATACCACAAATTAAAATGGGGTTAATGGAATATAAATTTTGGATATGAGTTTTAACTTAGAATGAACCTTGGTAAAGGAGACCATGTCATAAAGTGGTTGAGATGGGAAATCCCCCACTGTAATATGGTAGGGTTCTCCATGAAGATATAGTTTCCATATTACCTTGTAATTTAAATCATAAATAAAATTTATTTTAATGGAGTGGGATTCCTAAGATTTATTATGATTCATTAGAACATAATGAATACATCAAATCTATTTGGTACACTAGTATTTATTATGTAAAATCAGGAGAAGAAGAATTAATACCAACGCTTGGATCAAAGGGGTTGGTCTTTGAAAAAATTATAAAACTTACTATCATACTTATGGAGAGAAAAATAAGTGAACCTAAAGAATATTACATATGCAATTTTTCTAAGAGGAAGAAAGAAAGAACCTAAAAATATTTCTTTATCTTGATCATCAAGAAAAATTTAATAATTGAAGGAAATTCAATACAACATTAGATTATAGATAAGGAAAAATAGTATGATAATTCTAATTTGAAAATATCTTCTTCTATAAGATTGTTAATGATAATATGATTTAAGGAAAAGTAAAGATTTAACACTCACATCATGGTTCTGGACTCATCTTGAGAATAAGGATATTGCACTAAAGTGGAGCCTAAAGAAGCTTCTACCTATAAATTATGATGAAATGTATTTCAGAAAATTATACTAAACTACAAGGGAGGACTATTTCTATAAGCTATTTATGAAGACCCATAATTATATAACATTTATCATTCATTTTATATATGTGTTCCTTTGGATAAGAAGATGGTGTTACCCTAGATAAGTTGTGCATCTTTTCAAATCAATTTGTAACACATATAATGACCTGTATTATATTTTGGTACACTAGAATAATTTTGTGTGTATGATCCTTTTTTATACCTTAGTGGTGAAGCAAATAAAATCTTTTCTTGTTGCATACTTTACATTATACATCTATTTTACATTCATTTTGAGTGGTAAAATATAGAAAGGGTTTAAACGTGTCATTAAAAATATGTGAACAAATCATGTCGCGCTTATAAGACCAACAAAAAGAAACAATTAAATCTGTGAACGCCCTGATTATCTACCCATAGGGTATTCTGAGACAGCTTATTCCCAACATGTAATCTTGATATATGGTTTTAGTTTATATAGCTATATTTTAAATAATTTGTGTATCACATAACAAAATCCGTGGTATAATTCGAGAAAGATTATTTTCATCTTCATTACAGTTTGTTTGGTTCCAACATCCTAAATAAATGTTTATACTCAAATTGGCCATATCACAGAATAAAATTGGAATGGATTCTTTCATAAAAAATAAGGTTTTTATACGATGGATGTTATACAATTCCTTTTTGACTATAATATTGGAGACCTCGATATCACAATAGAGGTATGCTCCACAAAATGATGAAATAAAAATGGTATTAAAGAATATCATATCATATTATATAATCTATACCACAAAGGATGTGTATTCAGTAGATATATAAGAGTGACTTATCTGAGGTTACATTTATGTACACCTTATATAATTAGATCAAACTATTGTTGTTCTAGATATGTATAATATATGGATGAGGTTATGTGAATAATTAAAAGTTAGTTAAGGTATTGGTAATTTTAGATCTGATTGTTGAATCATACCATGCCCCAGTGAAGAAGGATATCTCCAAACAAGGTGTATATAGTTAAGACCACAAACCAACATGGTTAGTTTCATCATGAAGATTTAATTTTTCTATAACCACAATGGTTTGATTAAATGTTAAATATGAGGTTATGGATATATATTTTATTACATTATTTGGATTATATTTCAATTAAAGCATGCACTAAATGTGTGTCATACACCTAAATTTATTATAGAAAATCAGGATAAGGGGAATGAATTCCAACCCTAGGATCAAAAAGGTTAGTTTCTAAAATTATAATAAATTTCTTAAAATAGGGCAAGGGAATATTTTCTAGGGATGAATATAATATTTTATAGCTGATTTCTAGAAGTGGAAGAAACAAAGTCCCTGGTAATATTTTCATAATTGTATTGTGAATAGAAAATTGAAGAATAAGGGGAGCTACACTACTATATATGAATTATAGAGATATAATAGAAGTATGTTAATCCCATATTAGAATTATCTTAACCTGTGAGAGAAGTGACGTCATTGAGAATTATAGAAAACAGAATTTTTATACCTCACATCAATGTGTTTACATCATCTTGGGAAGAAAAATTAAGATCTCATAAGATATTATATTAATTGATAATATACCTATAAAAATGAAGATATAATGTATATTAGTGACATATATTTAACTATGATAGACCCTAATTTCTATAAACTATTGAAAAAGACCTATATGTTAATAAAAATTCATTTCCTTTTCTTAAAGAAGTGTGTCACTAGACACGAAAATGGTGTACCCCTAGATCAACAATGCACCTTCCCAAATTTATTTGTAACACATACAATGAGTACTATTATATTTTTGTGCATCAACATAATTCCCTGCCTATTATACTTAAATAATCACTTAGTGGTGATTAATTTAAATTCCATGTGTGTGAATGTATTAATTTCTATATCTGTTTAACATTCTGGGTGAGTGGAATAAAAGAGAAAGATACAAAACGTGTTCTTAAAAACATGGTGATAGGATCCATATTTTTAATTTGACAAATTAAATGATAATTTAAATATTTTAACACACTAATTTACATTCACAACATTCTTGGTGTTTTGAGTTAACATGGTTGAAAAAAAGTGGAATCAAATCCTAATGGTGGTAACATTAAGGTTCAATTTATTTATCTATTTTTATTTTCTTCATACATAGGTTCAATAATGAAGCCCCAATTTTTCATAAGAACTTACATATTTGGAGGGTATAAAGAAATAAATATTTCCATGTGAACCAATGTGATGGAGATTTTGGAGTATGTTCATTTAGAGTCTAGGTTGAAAAAGCACATTGGATGCTTTAGGGATGTTAGGATATAAAATATTTTCATTACATATTTGTCCAAAAAATTAAATGAGCATCAATCATTCTGTTACAACATCCAATATATGTAATACTATCAAAATATTTTATTGAACATTAGTGGTAGAATTGGATCCCACCTAAAGTGATCTTTTCCAGATTCATTTTAATGTGAAACCATCAGACAAGGTTTCGTGAATTATTCATTATAAAAAATACGTGATGAAAAAAAGACTCCCAATAATGAGGAAACACCCATCCAGGTAATTTTTATTGATGTTAATGTAAAATATTATTCCAAAATTATGCTTGATGATACTTGTAAATATTATTATTCATATTACTCTTCAGGTAATAATAAATGTAGAAACAATATGGGATTAGTGTAAAAGAAAACTTGTTGGAAATTTAGAGAATTTTCTTGTAGTAATCAACAAAAGATCCAATCCTTGGATAAGAAGGTGGACCAATGGATATCATTTATAAAGTATGATTTTTTTTGTTAATATTGTATGCATGGGGAATAAACCAGTAAAAGATAACTAAATGGACCTAGAATGTGTATTCAATTAAAATGTGTAAATAGATGAAGGAAAAAATTATCTACATAGGAAATAAGACCATGAAGTAGGAAACAAATGTATACGAATAATGATTTAAAATTGATCATTTTCTCACTCAATAAACAACATATTGATAGTATAAAATGTGGAAAAGAAGTCAATTAAAGTATGATGGTTATGGATACCCAGTTAAAAGAGAAGGATAATAAAATCTCGGATCTATAAGAATAGATAAAATCATTTAATGAAAAGAGGAATATCCCTCCCATAGAATCATGAAGAAGTGTGAAGTACCTGATTAAATTTTTGAAGATATAGATTTATTTTTTGTTCATAGGATTTTTGTAATGTCATTTTTTGGTGATGAGGTGATTGTTATTCGAATTATTTATCTAATATACTATTATTTAGGATGTGTACATGATATTTGTGATATTTATTGAGATGAGACTAATCATTTGGAATATTTAGATATTATCTGCTACTACTGTTAAAATATATGGATTGATAGGTTCTAGAACGAATTCCTTATAATGTGATGACTGTGAAGAAAATATTCAATAAAAATAAATAAATGTTTTTAGATGAATATATTCTATCTAAAATCGTTTTGATTAATTATTGAAGGAATTTTTCTAAAGTAAATATTTAAAATTTGTTATTTAAGAATAAAATACAGCTAAAGGTACAATGATTCCAGACATTGTGAATTTTTTTTATAGAATAATGAAATAAGTAAATTAAAATCATTATTTTGTTGGAGTTTTAATAAATTGTTTGAAATTTCCTGATTTTTATTGGATGTTGTTTTGAGAACATTTATGTGAAATTTGGAAATTTGATTTTTGGAACTGAGAAATTGGCTAAGTGTTAATTTAGAAGAGTGACATATATGTTTATAGGAGAAAAAATGCGTTTGGAAGAGCACTTTTGACTTCATAATGGTAAAAATGTACTATGTATTTAATTAAAAAGGAAAAATCATTACTTTTTAATTATAACAAATGAATATGTAAGAGTAAAAGAGAACTTTATAAGTATAACCATATACTTTAGAAAAATAATTTTGTATCTCATAAGAGTAAGTTTGTACTTAATAAGAGTAACTATTATATTTTAAGAAGTAAAAACCAACATCATAAAAGTAAATTGTTAGTTTGGAAGTGTTATACCAACTTTATAGGAGTAATTTACTTTTTTAAAATATCAAAAAAAGTTAGAACTAAGTTATAAACTATATTGATCTATTCTTCATGGATTCATAAATCATGATTATTCTTGTCTAAAGTGATTTATAGGAGTAATTTACTTTTGTGAAGCAATATGAGACTATACACAGAAGTAATATATTAAAAGATATATATATATATATTATAATAAGGTTTTAATGTTTTAATATCACATTAGGGAAAGTATCTTGAGTCACATGTATATTTTAATATAGTATTGACCATGCTTTTTAATGGGAATATTTTGTTAATTAAAACATGAAAATACCTGATTATTATAATGAAGAGACTATATTCCACATAGATTAGAGAGAGTTTCCATATATGAAATATGGAAATAATATTAAAAAAAACTAACATGATATTTTGTGAAAATAAAATGTATCAGAGTAATGAATACGGTGAGATGTACCTTAATTTAGAGGTGGGACTGATACTTTTACTCTTAAATAATGTATTTTGTATCAACTAGAAGGATGTGACTAAATCTAAGACATAGTGGTAGAATGTGACTGAAAATGATAGTTACCAAGGAGGATAAGAAGAATCATTGTTCCCATGAATATAGAGGACTAAAAAATAACAATATTCTTGAAGATATAAAGAGAATGATAAAGACCATTCAATCTACTTGTAATAATTAGATATTGATGCTCTTCAAGGAATGATCGCATATGAATATGATCATCATAAAGGATTATGAAGTAAGACCATCATCCGTTATTCTAGAATAATTCATGTGAAAGTGAGCTTTCTTATTTTACATTTAATTTATTTTACTAGAATAAAGAAGATATTGTGTCTATTAGGATGCTGGAAGAAGAATATTATGACTCTATACTAATGGGATATAGATTATTTTTTAGTGTAACCACTTTAATTTATTGTGGAGAATCAATGATTGGAGTTTTAACCATTCACGAAAATCAGTATTCTCTCACCTTGAGGATATAACTTATAAAAATTAATGTTTCATATTCCATTTACCTTATAAATTATTTGGTTCATCATTTTAGTTTCACATTTATAGGATAAAGAGCTTAAAAAATTGTATAGGTTTAATAAATAATAATATTTAAAAAATAAAGGACCAATAATTCACCCCCACCCCCAACTATGTTACCAAATCTGGGAATAATAATAGTTATTAAAGAAAACCCAAGTTTCTTATATTAGGTATATAAATCTAATGATAATGGATGATTTAAATTTTATTAATAATAAAGGTGTCTTTAAACTCTAATCATTTCTATAAAAACTCTTGTGATTTTTATGAAAAGGTAAATTTGTAAGTTTGTGGAATGGATTAATATTACTTTTTAATGTATCTTTAAAAAAAATTATAAATAAAACCCATTTTTATTTAATCTTCCAAGAAAATATGGTACAAATTTATGATTTTTTATGAAGGTAATGTGAATGTCAAGGAGAAAAGTTAAAAAAATTAGGATTTTGTTTTTGGGTTTGACGATATCTAAAGGAGAAAATATTCATAATTATTTGTCTAGACTCAATGAAATAGAAAAATATATTCTAAAAGTTGGAGAAAAAATTGATGATTCCTAAATTTTAAAAAACATAATGTGTAATTTTCCTAATATGTTTGAATATAATATTTTAACATTGTAATATAGGGAAAATATTATTTGTGATGAGTTACATAATAATTTTATTTCATAGGGAATGATAATATTTTTAAATTCCAACAAGAATATTCAATATTTACTGGATTTTTAAGAAATTATAATGCCCTAAATCAATAAATATGAAGTTATAAAATATGTTTAGTCCAAAAAATGGGAATATTTTAAATATATCAATAGTTTTTTTGCTCTTATGTCAAAAATATTTGGCCAATGTAAGATATAATTTAAGGTAAAATCCCTTAAATATGCAATTGGAAATATTTCTATAAATTATCCAATGAATAATGCTAATTAATATGAATTATATTTAAGTTATGAGAAACCATATAGTAATAAATGTGCAAAATTGTCAAAAGAATCAATCGAATGTGGGGGAAATGTGAATAGGTTTTTCTTAATGTAAAATATGTATTTTTCTAATAAATTAAGAACAATTTAGATCCACATTAATAATCAAATTAGAGGATGATATTATTTTTTTGTCTCGTGATAAAAATGGTTTGATATTTCAAGAAGTGATGATGATAAAAGAGAATCAATATATCTTGAATACATGATAAATAATGAATTGAAATAATATACGAAGCATAAAAATATCAAGATGGATAAGAGGATAGTGATTATGGAAGAATAAATGATGGATGAAGGTAAATAAAAGTATGTTTATAAATAAGTAAATTAAATTTATTAGATTAAGAAATATAGACTAAAAGTAGCGGAGTCTGAACTAATTGTGAGAAACATCGAGGAAAAACTAGTTATGAGAAAAGGGAAATATTCCATGATATATTCAAAGTGCCTTTATTTTTATAAATATTTCAATAAGATCATAAAATAATTCAAAAATTGAATTGTGGTTAAATGTGATTCGTCTAACACTGGTGAGAACAAGGGTCTAAAGAAACAGGTCAATTATTTTTCTAATAATTCTCAATGAAAACCAATTATATCTAAAATTACAAGTCATAAAACCAAAAACTAAACTATATTATACTTATAATATCAATGATATTGGAAAATATACATCAATGGAAGATAATAATATCTCAATTTAACCCCTTCACTCAAGGAAATGAATAGATCATTTTTAAGAAATATATCATCAATAATTTTATTGATATAATTATAAGAAGCATGGGAGGTCAATATTTAGAGGGTACTATTGGGGTTGTCTGCTTTTTGTAAATAAGGCCTACAAATAATAGTCTTATATGTTATTATGATGGAAGAGGTATGAATGGAGGGAATTGTACTCTGAAAATATAAGAACAATTTTCCAAAGAGAGAAATCATTAACTATTAATTCATTTAGTTTCCAACAAAAAGTAGATACAACTGTTTAGAATAAATATATGGTAGATGTTATTATGATTATAATAGTTACAAATATTGAATTACTATATTATATATATATATTCTTTATGTTTTTATGTGAAATTGAATTCAAAAGTTGAATGTATAAAATTCATGTTCTATAAGGCTTCCAAGAAAATATGTGTGAAACCTATGGAAACTAGTTATGGTAAAAAGGTATACTTACTTGTTTCTCCTGTCCAATTGGAAATATATAGGTAACTATATGAGATAAAATAAAATGATAGAGATTAAGGGATACTAGTTATTTCATATAGGTAAATTAATTTTCATGGGTGTTTTTCTAAAAGTGATAACCAAAATAGTTAAAAGAACATTTCTTAAAGATGAAAATGAGGTGGACATGGTATACTTTATTGTATAACAATCCTATGATCACAAGAAAATTTGATGAAAATGTTGATAAAAAATGTATAATATATTTACCATGATAAATAATGTGATGAATAAAACTCTATACATTAAAATAGTTATAGGTAATAAAATTTGCATGCAACCAATGAAGGCTTATGATAAGAAAAAAAGATTGAAGAATTGAACCAATAATTATATTTAGAAAAATGAAGGATTATAGTTGATATATGGATCTCAATCCTTATATTTTAGATAATTATCTATGATGTTTCTCTTCATTCCTTTATTTCTTCAATCAGTTCCATTATAAATAAAATTAGTGAAATTTGGTAATGGGAGATCCAAATGAAAATTTAGTCATAGAATAGTAAATAAACATTCTCATAATAGTGTGTTCAAAATTTCATGATGAAAACGAACAGAATTAATCCCTTGAGGGGGATATTACTTTTGGAGGATTCTGTAAACAATTATATAGTTCATGGAACTATGGAATGTGGATATAAAATATTGGAGATTGGTTGAGGTATTCCAATCACACCTTATATACCAACATTGATTTTATAAATTATAAATTTTAAATTGAGATTGATGGTATTTTTAAGAAAAATAAATAGGGGAGTTATAATTATAAAATTTTAATGTTTTAGATGTATTTTTTAAAGATGATTACATGATTATATTTCATGAAAATATAGTTTTATAACCACTAGAGTAAGAAAATAAAAATGATATCACATATTGAACAAATTAATAAATTACAATGTTGTCCTGGTTAAATATCTCTTATTATTTACAATGATATTACCCATGTAGCCATATAATTATCAAATTGATGGTCCATTCATATGATTAATATACATTAATAGTTTTATCAATAATTTTCATAAATAGTTAATTGTGAATAAAGTTTGTCAATATGTTTTCTTGAAATAATAATTAGATGGTAAATATGAGTGTTATCCTTCACTAATAATCTTACAAATATATTTTTAATAATATTGGATGAATAAATTTAATTAATAAGTTATAGAAAATATAATGGGGTGATTGAATTGACATAATTAATTTGAAAATATATAGTTTTATTAGTTTTAAAAATATTTTTTGTAAATTCAATACATTATTATGATGTATTTCTCATGATAATATTTATATAAGATACTTCTATAAAGTGCATAATTCTTTTAGTTTGTATAATTTGTGAAGATGATATTTTATTCCATGTAAAAAATGAGATGTTATGTGTTTCTATTATGAGAAAATTTTTCTTCGTGGGTTATATGATAAATACTATTAAATGTGATGACTTTGGATGTGATCATCCATGAACAAAATATAGGTGTTTTTATATGTATTTATATAGTTTAATATTTTTTGGATTTATTTTGAAAGGAATATGGGTAAAGTTAATATTGAAGAGTGGTATTCCAAGTAAAAAATCTTCTTCAATGTAAAATGGATCCATATATTGAGAATCAACTTCACTAATATGTTTATGAGGTCATATAGAATCATTGGATGATGTTTTGAGTTGATTTAAAGTGTTCGATAAATCCTTCTAAATATTAGAAAATATTCTGATGTCATTTATGTGAGATTTAAAAACTGGATTTTTTGAATTGATAAATTGGATAAGTAATAAATTTGAAGAGTTGCACTTGAGTTTATAATAGGAATTCACAAGTTTTGAATATTACTCTAGAATTTGGTATGGTTTATTTTTAAAATGAAATCTTGATGGAAATAATTTAAAACAACAAAAAATGAGATCAGAAGAGTAAATGAGTACTTTGTAGGAGTAACCTTGTACTTCTCAAGGGCAATTTAAAAATTCATAAGAGTATTTTTTATATTTTATTAGAGTAAATCCTATGTAATTGATTATAAAAGTGGATATAAAAAATTAAATAGGCAGTTTTGATGATTTGTATCTACTTCTTAAGAGTGTGTAATTTTTTTTAAATATTAGAAAAATAATAAGTAAATAAAATTATTCTTTGGTATATTGTTCGTGGATCCAAATAATATAATTATTAAAGTGGTTATAGATGTAAGATTGGGATTAATCAATATTTATATGCATCTTGGATCATTATCAAATATTTTGGAATGTTTAGTAAAATTAAAAATCATGAGATGGAGTTCCATGTCATGAAGTATCATGACTTCATTCAAACATGGAATAAATTTAACATAGTTGAGTTTTTTAAGAAGAAGATTATGATAATTTAATATCACATAAAATAAAGTATCCAGAGTCCCATGGGTATTTTAATAAACAATTGATCTAGATTTTTTAAGGGAATATTGTGGGAATTCAAACTTAAAATACCCAATAGTTTGATTTAATAGATCTTCTTACACTGATAATAATGGTAGATTGGATATTTCAAATATCGAAATAACATTAAAAATATTCGTATGATATTATATGAATATAAAAATACATGAGTAATGAAGATAGTGAGATAAACATTAATTGAGAGGTTAGATGAACAATGCTCATCTCAAAGAATTTTTTTATTGAATCCAAACAATAATATTGATAAAGATACTGATGTTTGAGTTTCTCAAAGAGGATAAGAAGACTGGATATTCCTAAGAATTTGGTGGATTTTTGATGAACCAAATCATTAATTATATGAATAGACTAATCTAGTTTAGTCGATTTGATTATGATCAATGGATTTTGAATCCCTTGAAGGAGTGAACACAGAAAAATATGATCATCTTGTTGTCTTAGTATGCAGTATCTTCATCATCTATTCCATAAGAAAAAGGTTGTAAATTTTTTTTTATCATTTTGATTTTATCTAGTTGTAATATTAATAAAATGATGATGTTTTAAGGGAGACTCTAGAAGGATCATAATGAGACTCTTTGCTAATGGTATCTAGAAGATTCCTAGTTTAAGGACTCATGTTTCTAGAATATAAGCATTTATTTGTGGTTTTAACCTTTCATTATAACAATTAGGCTCTCACAAAGAGTCTATACCTTATAATAATTAATGTTAATTTTTTAAGTTACATTCAACAATATTTAGGTGATGTTGTGAAACACACTTTCAGATAATAAAAATCATAACCAATCAATGAGGTTTAATAATAAGAATAATCAGTTAAAAAGGGGTCACATATTCACTAACATCCCCTCTCACTGATCTTACCAAATCTAGGTACTACAATGTGATAAAAGTAAAAGTTAAAATATATATTTTTATGTAAAAAAGTTTATTAAAAAATATATAATAAATGTAACTAGAAATCTGGTAGTAATAAAATGATGTTGTATAAAATCTCGAGGTATTAATGGTGTGAGAATGGTTGATGAATAAAAATATCAACAAATAAGTGAATAGAGTCGTTTTATTTGCATGGGATGTGTTTTTTTTACAAACCTAAGAAATATGTCAAGAGATTTTAATGGGAGAGAATCAAATAATTCATAACGAAATTCTCTATTAGTATGACTTATTAGAATATGATTTAAATAAAAACATTTTTTTATGATGGGAAATAAATTTACCACTTTAATGGATAAAAATATCTCTCAACGAATTGTGCACTACTCTCCAATGATGATACACTCCCAACTGTTCTCATGGAAAGAGAATAAGAAAATTAGAAAAAGAAAGAGTGAAGCTACTTGAGTTTTGAGGAAGGTGGAAGAAAATAAAACAAATAATCATTTTAGAAAACTAATTATGATGTTATTCTTATAGAATTAGAAACTTATAGACACAATATTATCTATAGTGGATTCTCAAACCACAACAATATGGAGGAGACAAATATTGGTGGGAGAGACCTCCTATGGGGGATGAATCATGAATAAATATGCATCGATGTTGCATCCAAATAATAAATACGAAAATGTGGGAATAATATCTAAATAGATAAGGATCCAAATCCAAGGATGATAAATTACCCTAGAGAAAATATATGGAATGAAATATTCTCATTCAATATTTCAAAAATAACCAATGGGCAGCTTGGAAGAAAGTGGGAATCTCTAGGATTGTTCATCCTAAAAACAAAAATCATCAACATGAAGATGTTGGAGGTTCCCCTCTTCCCATGCATTTTAATATTTATAATATCTATTTTATGTGGTTAATTATTAAGTTGGAGAAATAATAAATATGTATATGAATTCAATTAATACCGATGCTGAGTGAAAATGTTTTTAGGAAATAAGAGAAATTAGAATTCATGAAATCCATAATTGGTATCAGGGCTTCGAATCTGACTCAACTGGTGATATAAAGAAAAAAATTATTTTTCAAATCCTCATCTCATATATGTTATTACATTTTGATATATTATTAGTGCTATCATTCCACTAAGGATAAAAATATTAAATGTTGAATGGTGTAGAAGAATATATGAATTTCTGATTATTTATATATATATATATACAAGTGGTGTTAGCTAACTATTATCATCATACCAATATTCTATTGGAAGTAAAATTGTATTATAAATTAGTTGTCCCATATGTGGAGAATTATTTAAATATATGGTGGAAAGATATAAAGGCATTCAAGGGTAGTTTGTGATGAGTTATCAATGTTTAGTTATCCTAATATAATGAAAATGTATTTTTCCAATGATGAAGTAACATGTGAATTAAACGGTATCATGATTTTATGAAAGATGCATGGTATCAATTGATCTTATATATGATCCTTCATGAAAAATTTGTCATTATATATTATTTTTTGTTGATCTAGTGTTAGTTTGATTTCTATTATAGGATGAAATTTCAAAGATATAAGAATTTCAAACCACTAGAATTTATTGAATGAAAGGAGACTAACAAATATATAATGACTTTTTTGGCTTAAACTCTTGTTTTATACACTCTTCTTTATGTTAGTATATTAATAGGATTTTCCAATGTCTTTATAAATGTTTGAGAACTCACACGTTGAAATATTTTCAAAAAATTTGGCTAAGTTTAGAAGTGTTAAATACTATTTTTTTGAAAGTGATATCTATAAATGGTTGGTAGAACCAAAAGTCTTTTCGGATGCCAAATAGTGGTATAAAATGGGATAGAAGGAAGTATATTCCCAAGGGGTGATTAATCTATCCTTATATAGATTTTTGAAGTCCATGGAGAACCACTTTCCCTAATATGACATTGAATTTTATTGAAATTTTTTTGCAAAAGGATTCATTGTAAATGGGGGATTAATGTTGATGAAGATACCCATATAGAGTTTTAAGGGGAGAGAACATGAATGGAAATATGGATAAAAATAAATATATAAACATAGATATGAGGACACGTTTTATTCTTTTATTTCAATTTGGAACAAGAAATATATGATATCCATTTTGTATTCCAATGATTAATAGGATGAAATTATATTTAGAGGGTCCTTTTCATTTTGATGTAAAAGGGGCTCTCAAATAAAGGGTTGATAAATCCATAACCATGGAAGTTGTTTTATTTTTATTTGTAGAAGATGTATTTATGGTAGAATTGAAAAAAAAAATCTGGGATGGAATGTTATAATTAAGTTTATTTTTAGATTTGTATTTTTTATCAATCACTATATTAGTTTTTTGGAACCATATTTATTATGTGATTTATTTTCCAAAACTTAGTTATGTGAATATATTCACGAGATATTAGTTGTGTTGGAGCATAATTAAGAACTAGTGTTAAATAGAAAATATTCATTATGATAACTAGATCATGGAATCTTGAAAATTATTTTTATTGAAGAAGAAATAAGTGGGAATCAAGATAAAATATAATGGTATTATGTCGTTCTAGAAGTAGAGGTAGAAACCTTTTGTGTATGGTAGATCATCTATTCATGAATATATATTTAATTTTAAATATATGGATATGTGTTGGGTATTTTAGGAGGGAATTAAAAGGTTGAAGGAAAAAATGGTCGTACCCCAAGCTATAATAGTTGGAGCATCCAACCACTTCAGACAGTGGCAAACATCAATAGTGGCACATATATGGATCAATGTTGGTGAAAAAGGAAGTAGAACTAGCATCGGTCAGTTCAAGATAGAAAAGATCATAGGAAGTGTGGGGTAGCACTGGTGGGTAATAGCGGTCATAGTGTAGGTAATCACTATGTTATGAAAATAAGTCATGGACATAATATACTGACATATTAATAAAAGAAATTAATGAGAGAACTATGATGTAAAATTTAGGTTTAATAAGTTCTATTAAGAATAAAGCATTTTTTGTAGAGGACAAGCCCCAATACAAAGATGGAGAGTTGTATTTCAATCACACATGAGTATTAGAGGCATGTAAACTGTGAAGAAACAATCACATTGTAATCTGATATATCATAAAATGTGATTTGAAAGGATCATGCCAAAAAGTTGGTAGATATGTTATGAATGAAGTTGAGTAATTTTAGTTTGTTTGTAATACTGGAGACTTCCATGTTGCAATAGAGGTATGTGTTATAACTAGATTACAGATAAAAAGTAATCTAAGAAGATCATGTTATATAATACAATCAATGTTGTCAAGAAAGTTTATTCATAAAATTGAATGGATATATTTTTCTAAGGAAATAGATCTTTGTGACATGGAGAATTTGAACACACCACAATAGGTCAAAAGATTGAGACTGTTCGGAGGGGATTATTCCATGACATACATGGGAGTTTCTAGATTTTAAATTATGTGTCAGAGTGTTGACTCATACCACACCATAATGAAGATGGAAATTCCCTATAAGGGTTTTTAATGTGAATACCACACTATAATATGGGAGGTTGAACTATGTAGAATATGTTTAAAAATATCCTTAAAGTTTCAATTAAAAATTAAAGATGAGGTTATGACTTAGGATTAAGGATTTCTTTATTAGATTGAAATTACTGACTAAAATTAATGTATGTGGTAGACATAACAATATTTTTTCAAATTATGAGAATAATAATGGATACCAACCCTCAGATTAAAGGTTTTTTGTTTCCCAAAATCTATAAAACTGCATATTGAAGTCTGAGAGAATATATTACGAGGATAAAGTGAACATTTCAAATCTAATTTTTATAAGATGATGAACTATAGAGACCACAAATATTTTGATATATGGATCTTTAATATAAAAGATAAGGAAAAGAGGAACTACACTGTTTCGTATATATTATAAATAATGAGGATTAATAAGATAATTACAATTTGAAATTATCATTATTTGGAAGAGAAGTTATGTGGTTGAGATTTATAGGAATATTAAATATTTTACCATAACATTAATGTATTGATATTATTCAGAGATGAAGTCTTAGAGTGCAACAAATATGATCTTAACGGATAATCTACCTATAAATGAAGTTACAAGGTATTCTAGCGACTTGTGATGAATTGGAAGAAACCATTATATCTAAAAACTATTGAAGAATATGTAAAGATATATAAACTCTCCAAGAATACTCTTAATGAAATTCATATGTAGATAAGTATTGGGTGTGCCCCTAAATTAGTATTGAAAGTTTCCAAATATATTTATAACACATAAAATGAGGTGGGTTACATTATTTTACATTGGAATAACTATGTTTGTTTCTCCATGTACTTTCCCATTGTGGTGAACCATGTAAAATCCCTATTTTTGAATGATTTACTTAATATATCTTTTTATATTTTTGTTGATATTAATATTAGATAATGAGTTTAAACAAGTTCCATATGACATGGGAACATGATACATATTGATAAAAATATCGAAAAAAGTATAAATCTATCAACACCCTAATTCACCCCAACACCTATCTAAGTGTTCTATGAAAACATAGTCCTAGAATATGAGTTTTATTAATAGTGTTTTTTTATTGAATTTTTGAGATTAAATTATGATATATATTTTATAGACAATAATGCGATGATAGTGGATTATGTAATGAAATTTTTTATCTTGGGGAAAATTAAAGATGGGTTTTAAAAGGGTTTACATGATTATTTTTTTATAATCACCTCAGTGTTAAATGATATTGTATGTTTTAAAACGGGGTTTTTGGATATAATAATTTTTAAATTACTTAAATAATTGTGTTTAAAATTGATGTTTTTGTTATTATTTTGTATAACTTGGATATTCTAAATGACGTTTCAAAAGGCTAAGTGTTTAGATAGGATGTAATAAAATCCATGAATTTGGATATGATGAGATTTATCTCATGTGTTTTATTTCACCAAGATTTAATCAATGATGATAATTAAGCCCATGATTTTGGGTAAGGAATGATTTTGGCTTTAATTATAAATGACTGTGTTTCGATATATGATTGCATAATCTATTTTCTGAATTATGATATTAATTTATATTGATATTATAAATCTATTAGCGTTTGTTTAAGTAGGTAACCAAAATTTGAAGTTTCTTTGTGATCACTATACTATATATGTCGTGTTTAATTTTTAAAATATTAAATTTATTACATGATGTAACATTAATGTATTTCACTATTCTTCATGTTGGAAAGGGAAAGGACCCGGTAGAGCTAATAGGTTTTTATTGTGATTATATTGATTATTTTTTAAGTGATTTTTTATTATACATTGGGGATATTTTTATTTCATTGTATTTTGGTTATATCCAATTCATTTTAGATCGATACATATACCATTGTTTTTTATTTCTTCCTTATTTACTTGTATTATATTATTGACATTATTGGGATTATTTAGAGATTTATTGGTTGGTGTTTGTTTCTCTTTTCAACTATGTATTTATTTTAAAAAATTATATTGATGTTTATCTAAGATGATACATTAAAGGGTAAATAAATAATCAAATGATATGTATAGATTCCCAAATATATCTTCCATACTGGTAAATGGGAACTGAACTTGAGGCTATAAAATATCTCACCTTTTTGTCATGTTCATGATGAGATGAGACATTAAAATATGTAATTAGAGTGGCTTTCTTTTTTAATATTTTTAAATTTGAAAAAATGGTAGAAAACATAGGAGAGATATTGAAATGGAATACCTATGTATATGTCAACCAAAACATTCAGAATAAAAGTTTAACTTACTAAATCATATGATATTAGAGATAACTGTTTGATTTATTTATAGTAATATGGGAAAAAATAGGGTATTCATGTATTGTTTTCAACATATTGTGGTTTTCCATATCTGTGAAGGTCTGTAATTGTGTTTTGATTCTATATTAATATGAGAAATTTAATATAGTTAAATGATTTAATCCGCAAAAATTTTAATTATTTTCTCTTAATAGATTATTAAGGACAATTTAGTTAACTAAAACTAATAGGATAACTGTATTGAATTT
The DNA here is from genome assembly GCA_963277665.1 of Viscum album. Classification (NCBI taxonomy): domain Eukaryota; kingdom Viridiplantae; phylum Streptophyta; class Magnoliopsida; order Santalales; family Viscaceae; genus Viscum; species Viscum album. The sequence continues at coordinate 79,986,807 of OY728139.1, forward strand.
ATTTAATTAAGTTAATTAAATTATTTATGTATATGTACCTGAAATGATGATTTATAGGATTGATTAATCTGAAAATTATGGTTTTTGATGTTAATTGATTTTAGATTTTGTATATATAAGTAACAAAAGGAATACTTTTGGAAATTTAGAGGAAAAGAGTAATCATATGGTATATATGGATGAGTGTGAGGAGGGTGTACTAGATAATGTTTCTCTTAAAGATTAACGTGAAGATTTTGTTAATATATATATTATGGGAAGAATTCATTGGTTTCATAATATTTTTTTAAATGCATTTAATGATAAGATAATTGAATATAATGAAATATATAACTCATAACATTCAGTTATATAATTTTTTTACTTTTAAACAATTCATTAGACAACAAATCACTATCAAATTAAAGGGAATAATAAGAATATTCATGTCCATCGATACACCTAAGAACCAAAAATTTTATTTATTTTTCTTATGTTATAAGTAGTGATGTACTAGTGGTGGGAGGTTCTTAGGTTGAAAACATTTGGATTTTATAGGATACATATAGAAATTATTAAATGAGAAGTTATATCTTAAGACATTAATGATATAGAAATCTCAAAATCTCTTGTAATTAAAGTTGGTGGAAATGTCTAGTTTGGAATATGAACTTAAATTCATTTAACTACATTAGACTGCATCATCTATGAGAGATAATGAGGATCCAAAGTCTTAATGGTTTACGCCTCGATTTAACACACATATTACATATTATTAGAGGATACTTTCTACCAACATATACATTGAGGATAAAAAAGGAATTGATGAAAATAATATTATTAAGTTTAATTAGAGGGATGTTGTGGGTTTTTGTTGATAATTGGTGTTAAAAATAGAAATATTTGCAATCTTTCTAGGACGATAATAAATTAGGAAGATGGGTCCATCAATTTTTTATATACTAGAGGAATGATTTTTATAGAGTAATATTAATATGGAAATACCTATCATTCTAAATTTAATTAAACTATTTAATATTTGGTGTACAAAAAATTTTCAAAATTGTAGAATTTTTATTGTTTCTACTTGATATGGGGATATAGGATTAGTGGGATGTGTTCTTATATAGTTATTTACTTCATACATAGATGGGGGGATATTAGAAAAGAATTGGCCATATGTATTCTATAATATCTAGATGTGGTAATGGATGTGGCTTACAAGGACAATTGTAATATGGTGGTGTGGCTCATAGTAGGCAGTGTCAAGACCATGGGGTTAAACTTTTATTCTTGAAATCATTCATGGATGGGTTAATATTAGAATATTTTTATACAGATGTCTTAAAAAATATTTTTAACAATGGAATATTTTTTAAACGTAAGTCCCAACATGGTGTTGTGGTTCGTGGTAGTTAGTTGAGTTAGTATCAAGAATAACTGGTAGGTTTTGGGATGTTATTTATGGTGGAACATATGCCACATGATATCGATATGGGATATTTGATAGTCTAATGTACACTATTAGTCAATTATACTTCTTCTATTATTTTTTTGATATGGATGAATCGAACTCCATTATTTACATCCTTAATGTTTTTATTTAGGTTTTAATGTGGAGTAATTGTCTCTGGTGACGAAGATATATTTTCACCCAAGGAAAAAGACAAAACAGGTCAATAAATGTATATCATTTGTGGGTTTCATTAGTGTTTATAAATATCCTTGGTATTTTATACTGAATAGATATCTTATTTTGATGTGATTTTGTGGATGGATTAACTGACATGTTTCCATGGTCATATTGATTATTACCTAATATGGGTATATTTTTCTCAATCATAAAATGATTCAATTACTTTCATTGGTGAATTTTATTTTCATGATTATCAAAATATTTTTTAGTAAAAATAGTAGAATTAATTTTCAATTGGTGGAAATTAATCTTGTTTCAATTAATTGATATGTTGGTGTAGTTTTTCTTCCAATAAATTATTGTTTTCATGATCTATTTAGGGAATATTTATTATGTTTATCTCCTGGAATAGAGGGTGGTGTTTATGATATAATAGCTACATAAAATTTATTTTATTTTAATTCATATATATCCTATGGATCTAGATATAATTTTTGAGAAAAATATTTAATTTTAAATTCATTTTTTGAGGGGATTTATCAAAAAAATTATTCCTTTATAGGGATCTCTAATGTTTTTTTCAAAGAAGGTAGATGGGAAGATATGTTTTTGTAAAGTTTAAATAATGTTAAATCATGTTACAAAAAATATATATATTCCTTACCAAATATAGGTAACATTTCCAGTCAATTTAGGAGAGATAAATATGAATCAGACCTTTGGATTTTGTTCCAAATGTTACATCTAATTGAGGCTTACAAGCATGACCCTATAGTTTAAGAACCTTTGAGTATATTTCATTATTTTTGTAGTGGGTAAATGATATTCAATGTTAATATTCAAAATTTCAATAGATTCAAGGAAATATATGTAACGGTGATTAGGTTTACTAATGATCATTAGACACTAAATATATCTTTTATATGCATGTGTTTCATAGGGTGTTGACAATAGAGATTAACCTGGTTATAAAGATAGAGGTGACTAGATTTCTGCCTGTTTCGTGTGGTATATTTTCTAGTTCTTTTACAGGGAAGAAAGAAAAATATTGTTTAATTTTTGAAATAGTGGTGGTGTTTTGAAAAACCCTTCTTCTATACCATCAGTAGAAATTAGTATTCTAACTTGTTACCATTGTGGTATAAAAGGGCATACAAAGAATTATTTCCCCACACCACTAAAAATATATAACTTGTTTGGATTTCATGGCCACTTAAAAATATATATTAGGCTCATTCCCTTCCAATACTTGGTATAGTCTTGTAGTAACCTATAATAATGGGGTTTAAATAATATACTTAAGTAATAAAAGTGTTTTGGACATAGTCCTCCATAATGATGTAGGTACACATTTTATAAGAGTGTCTGGTGGAAATGGTTGCTGGTCCTATAACTATAAATGGTTACATTTTTGTTTATTATACATTAGAGACTACATTATTTGATATAATATTATCACACTCTTTCATGTCAGTGAATATTGAGCATCATTTAAAACATTCAGTTGAACTAATTCCATTTTTTGGAGTTGTTGGTTCCATTAGGAAATACGGAGTATGGTTTCAGATTCCCCTCATGCTATCTCATTATATGTGATATTGATCTATTTGGGGATATCATGGTCTTTTAATTAAGACTCTTAAATGTAATTGTTGGGATAGAATGGTTTATTTATCACAAATATTGAATTGATTCTTCTCATCAGTGGGCTTCCTTCACTACCCATGATAGGATATACAATGTATTTCATAGAGAATGGGACTTGTGTTCCAGTCAAGCATGGCCTCCACATACATATTATAGTGATTAGATTTTTTTTGTCCGAACTAGAATATAAATATTTTATTATAGGTATTCCCCCAATAGTTAATGAATTGATTAAGGTATTTTTAGATGATTTTTTTTCTTTTCCTCTAGAAAGGTAAGAGGAATTATCTGTTGAATTGGTGTCTAGAAATTATCCGATTTCAATTACATCTAACTATATATATCCAACGGAGTTGAATGAACTGAAAATTAGTTGGATGATTTCAGATTCAAGGGATTAATACACCTTAGTGTGTCACTCTCAACAAACCATATTCTATTTTCTAATATTATAGATGTAACTTTTTATTATCCTATTGATTATCAAAATCTCAAATGGTTAATGGCCATGAATGAGTAAACTTATCTTCAAATTGATGATTTATTTGATCAGTTAAAAGGTGGAAAAGTGTTTCCTCATAACTGGTCTTTGATCTATTTATCATTATCTCAATATCCAAGGTTTGGATATTCAAAAAACTACCTTCAAGAGTTTGTATGGATATTTCAATTATCTCATAATATCATTTTGTGTAACTAACCCTTCTATAGTATTCATGGAGCTGATGAACAAGATATTCAATTAGTATATAGAAAAATTTACTTGATATTCATGGATGACATTATGGTGAACTGAAACACCTAGGAAGATCATGGGCATCATTTGAGGCATGTTTTTGGAATCCTAAGTGATAACCTCTTGTATGAAGAATTATCAAAATAAAAATTCTAGATCTGATAAGTTATGTTAATGGGACACATGATCATAAAACATGGTATCTCAATTAATCATAAAATGGTGACTATTTTCAAGGAATAATTATAAACTCATAATCTCTTTTTGATTTGAATATTCCTAGTTTTTGAATTAATTTAATGTGGTACTCGAAGTTTCTGGAATCCTTTGATGAACCAATTTTATGCTTTCCCACACCCGAAATCCTAACTCCTCCAGAGGATGGATAGGGATATATAGTATATTGTTATTATTTGGGTGTAGGTTTGGGTTTCATCCCAGTACAAGGTGATCATGTGGAAGCTTATAGATCTTATTAGCTTTGGACACATGAAAATAATAACCCCACTCATGATTTGGAACTATCATTTATTGTGATTTCCCTTAAGATTTGATGACACTATCTTTTTAGGGACAAGTTCATCAATTAATCGCACAATAATAGTGTGGGATACATATTTTCTTAAAAATTTATGAATCTCTATTAGAGATAATTGGTGTAATACCCAAAATAATTCAATTCTGACATTTCCTATACTCTAAGAATGGTTAATGTGGGTTTTACGCTCTTAGCAAGAATTTTTCATCCTAGGCTACAATGGAAGTGAAAGATTAAGGGATATTAGTGGGAATCATTGGATGGATTCACATGGGAGTCAGTGGGGATGTATTTTATATTATTTTTTGAAAGAGTTTTATTCCCATCCTATATTATGGAAATGATCCTTTAAGATTAGTCGAATGATAATGTGTTTGGAAATAATAGATATTCTTTACATGATGGGGAGACCATTAGGGTATATTGTCACTCCTTGGAAGGTATTCTCAACATTAAGAATTTTTATTTCATACCATCAACCATGATCTTGTTCGAAATGGATTGTTTTCATCTTTATTTTAGGGTTTTCAATGATAATAATAAATATTTGCATTATAACATAAATCATTGGTTATGGGGTATTGTATGAAAGAAGACAATTCTAACTTTATTTCTCAGTGCTACACATGCCAACAAATTACGATTAAGCATGAAATTCCATATCTTTCTCTTCAACCTCTCCCCATGAATACATGGAAATGGAATAATATATCCATGGATTTAATTATTGTGTTTCCTTAGACTCCAAAGGTTAAGAACTATATTTGGGGGGTGATTGAATGGTTGGACAATTCATATCAATTCATATTCATTCGCAAGACCACCAAAGTGGAGGACTTGTAAATTTTGTATGTGAATGATATTATATGCTTCCCTAGGAATATAATATCCATTATTAGGGAATGATAACCTCATTTTACCCTCAGTTTAAGATGGGACTCTAAAATTTGGTGGTATATCATAGAGATTTTATCATACTATATCATCTCCAAATAGATGGCCTGACTGAATGGGAAATTTGAAATCTAAATGATATGCATCGTGTTTATGCCGTGGACTTCATAGGTTAATGGGATCAATATTTTGGGATGGTTATGTTTTATTATAAAAATATAAATTATTTTTAAATAAATATACAATCGTTAAAAACATTATATGATTGACCATGTAACTCACATCCATGTTGGTCAAAGGTGAGTGAAGGTTACTTAATTGACCCAAGAATGGTTTAGGAATCAATGATGAAGCGATTGAAGATTCATCAATTTTTGGTGATAGATCATATACTATAAAAAACTTGTGTGGATAATCATTATCAACCTTTAGAATTTTTAGGTAGTGACCAGGTGTTATTAAGTCTCACCTAAGTATTTTTTAGAAAGAATGGGAATCTTGCTCCTATATATATAGGATCATTTGGGATCATTGAATGGATTTGAAATGTGGTATATTTAATGTAATTACCACCTTAGATGAAATTAATCAATAATTTATTTGATTTGTCTCAACTCAAGAATTACAAAACTAACCTCTCTCAAATTCAATATTGGTAAGACCTCAATATAAAACCTAATATGTTAGAGATTGAGCAGGTATCTCAAATTATTGATTCAAAAGTACCGTTTCTATATAGACTATTTATAAAATTGGACTATATTTTTTCCATCATAGATTAAATAATTGTGAGGCATGGGATAAAAAGTGTTTCATTAGGGAGAAATGGTCTCATCTCTCTGTGGGTCAACCATCTTCAAATTAGTATTCTGAGGGTAGAAAAAAAATATGGTGGGGATAATTTTCATTTCCCATTATTTTTTAGGTACTACCATCTACTTTATTTATTATTTCCTATTTGTTCTATTTTTCTCAATCAATTTTCTAACCGTGAGGTGTCGGGATGAAGTACACTTAAGAGTTGGCATATGTGTGGACATGAGCCTGTTGCATGAAGAGCTACAGGAGGTTCAACGGATCAGTAGTGAGTGTCAGTAGGTAGTTATTGGGATGAAATTGGATAATATATGATATAGGTATTTCTCAAACTATCTAGTGACTAGACACTATAAATATGGTCAAGGTTTTGAGATTGCAGATATTTTTAAGCAACCACAGGCTAGCTAGTCGAAATTATGGGTTATAGAAATTTCTTTACAACTATTTCTCAAAAATAGACCAGTCAAATCCTCAAAGAATAAATTACATGATCCCTTTTCATCCCCACTCTAAATATCAACCTAACTATCCAAAAATACAGAAACCTATTCCTCATATGTCTATTATAAATATTTAATTATATTTTTTTAAAAAATAACTTAATTAAAGAAACCAAAAAATATGAACAATGCTTTGTTGTTTTATATTATTACAAATCATATTAGTATTAGGATCAACATGAATACACTTGTAATTTTAAAAAATTATAACAAAAGGATCTTCCACAGAGTGCATAAATTTTTAAGATACATTATGTTTTTTACATTATATATAAATAAATAATCAATGACACTACCTCTCAGTGATTTTGACTAAAAGTATGACTCTAAGATGTATGTGGGACATACATAAAATATATAATAATTTTAGGACATTTTGTTTCATGATTCTTAACATAAATATTCATATAATAAAATCCTAGAAAATTTATTGGTCTATTGTCTTTCTAAAATTAGAATCATAAACCATTAACAGGAAATAAAACAAAAAATTTATTATCTAATTTTTTTAATGTCCACCTTGTTTTCATTGAATTCTAAATCCTTCATAGGATAACCAGAGGTCATTTAAATTTAATGGGTGAGCTATAAATCCCCGTAAAGTAACAATAAATTCATAGCATGATGATAAATAAAATATGTAGGTCAAGCAGAGTTTCATGATGAAATAATGTGGTAAAAACATACTAATTACAAGGAAACATGGAATGAAAAATTACATAAATAGTCCTGGTATCATAGGAATATAACAATAATATAAAACATAACATAGTAAAAATAAATCTAGGAATACCAGCAAGACATCATAACATAGTGTTCTTAGGCTAACCACTAAATAGAACATACATGGTGTCCCATGAGGTGAAAACATTTCCTAATTCATTAGATTGATATCAAGAAATACCATTTATATGTCTAATTTTACATATTACCAATCAATTGTATAAATTTTTTAAACAAATCCCATCATTATATGTTTTCGGATGTGTTTGTCGATAATCCTAATAAAAAATTCCTCACAGGTTGTTGGGGGAATCTATGGTCAAAGGCTATATTGGAAGGATCTAAACATAGGTGATACCGTGCCTTTTTATTTATCTTGTTGATCATGAATTATCCTTGTAAAATACAAGATGTTCCAAAATGGTCGTTGTGTGGGGAAATGGATTTATTTCCTAATATGTGAAATGTAATCAACATGGAAAATCATAGGGGACAAGGTTGTGGGGAAAGATGAAGTTTTCTATAAATTCACTTATGATCCATGTGTATTACCCTATGGGAATGGAGAAATAGTTGTAACTATGAGTGATTACCTTTGATCGAGAGGGAGTATAATATGGTCATGGGGTAGGTAATGGAGTAATAGGTGATATTTTGTGCCAAAAAGCATAGATAATGGGTCAATGTGTGTGATGGTTTTTTTGTTGAGAAAACCCAATAAGAATATTTCACCACATAATGGTGCAAAATTTTTATACATAAGAATGTAGAAACCTTGAATTTTTTGTCAAATACCATAGGGAAATTACCATACTTGTAACAATCAATTGATGGATGGGTTTGGTTTATTTATTAAGGATGTAATTTATTCATTAAAGGAATAGAGGTAATGAACTATAATGAGTGGATTTTAAAAATGGAAACATATAATGGGATATATATAGTGAAAAACATGAATATTCAAAATGAAATATGTACAGTGATTATTATAGATCTCATATAGAAGGTTGTAGGGTAAAGTATTTTTTCAAGAAGATCCATTATCTCACTAGAATGTTTACATTTCATGTGATGTTGAAGAAACACCATTATTTTTGAACATATCTATCTAATTTTTTAGAATAGAAATATTGCATCATGAATAGAAATTAGTTCCCTAATGTGGGAGATTAGTGATGTTTTCCAAGTATTTTATTAGTATACTAGGAGGGTCAGTGAGGCATCCCCAAATAGTAGTTTAAAAAGTTGTGATACTTTATTGATTTTAGTTCACACCCACATTTTCATTTATGCTACATGGATTTATCAAAATTTTGGTGAACCAATAAAAATAAATCACATCAATTACATATTTTATCACTCATTTAGAGGTCATATAGAGAAATAAATGTGTTTCTTAAGGTGGGAGTAAAAGATCTATAGTCTTGGAAGAATCATATTAAACATTTATAACATGATCCCCCCCCCTCAGGGTGTAAATCTTGATTAAGAAGAAAACAAATTTGAGTCAAAGTGTTAGTTTTTTGAGTTAATTTATCTCTATTTAAGACATGGTGATAATTTTCAAGAATAAAGGAATTACTATCATTAAAGGTAATAATTATCAATTATGGAAGAGACTTGTGTAAGTTTATTTTTGATATTGTTCATAGATATTAATATAGATATTATGTATGGTATTTCCCTTAATGTGGATAATGGAGTTTTATAAGAGACATATCATATTTTGTTGGATGTGGATAAAATTTCAAATGATCACATATGAAGTCCTCTAGAAAATATAATATACACAAAGGCAGTGTCTTCTAAAACCTATATTGTTATGTTGGGAAAAAAATTGAGTATTAATAATGGATGTCGAAAGGTTTTTTAGGGTCAGTTAAAAATTCTAGGGAATATATTTTAAGACTTCATAATGATTCAAATTTAGATCATCGATTCACTTTTTGATTGACTATATTCAAATGTTGAAGACATGTGCATACTAGTTGATGCTTTCAACGATGAGAAAATTATGATGAGAATAATGAGATTACTTCATCCTCATTTCCATGAATTTTTTTAGTCATTAAATACACTGAAATGATCGATATATCATTAGATAACTTTAATGTCACTCTTATTTTATATGAAATGATAAATAAACCCAACTATTTCAGGTTGAACGAATATGCTCATGATGTGTATTTTTAAATCTTTGAAACAAGTTATAGTGATTGAAGTTTTTGAAGAAAATGAAACTTATGTGATGATACCATTGCTCTACTCTAAAAAATGAAAAAGGAAATTTTAATGGTAAACATACTCTTTAATTCATCATGTGTGTAAAATTGGGACATTTTGTGAAGAAGTTTCCAAGGAAATTTCAAAAAGATGGTGAGGAAGTATATGATGAAGAAGGGTATTTTAGTGGTTCTTGAATCTAAAATATATATTAAAAAACAAGAGTAATACTTTTTATAAATGTGATATGAAATTTAAAAAATTAAATAAGTAATTTTAGGATGTTCTAAGAATAAAGTTGAGTTAAATCTCTAAATTGTGAATATGTCCAAAATTATTTAGAGGAAAAAATAAAATAGTAAAATGGGGAGCCATAAGAGTTGATGAGCATGAATAATAATTAATGAAATTGAAACAAAAGTGTGAGGATATAAAATTATTCTCATACCTGGTATAATATCATATAGTTCAAAGAAAAAATATTTTGTTCGGCCTAGAATGGTCCAATAAATATTTACTGCGAAACTTATTCCCATTTCATAAGTACAATTTTACAAGAATAAATGGAAATATAATATTAACTAAGATGAAAAAAATACAATCATTTATGGGGAAAAATATTAAGGATCAACACCTTGGAGTAAGTTGGATCATCATAGAATTCAATAAGGTGCTTTGGGATTAGTTAATATCAATAAAAATATATCAAGAATCAGATATTATTATTGTGAAATGTTGGGACCCACCTAATACATATGAACAATAATGGGGATATTTTTGTGGGAGAAGATATCAAAATACTAAGAAATTATGAATTTTCCTATTCTTTTAGATCTTATTGATTTTTTTTAATTATTTAGGATAGAATAAATAAATTTTACTTCAAGGGTGAACCATGGAGTGTTAAGAAGATCCTAGAAGGATAGAAAAAAATATACAGAATCTTTATCTAACAAACTGAATGTTAAAAATGGATTAATAGATTTTCATGATTGATAAAAATTATTAGTGACATGAGGAAATTTATTCCTTCAATAATCATCAGATGTGTATGAGAATATATAGGTGAAAAGAAGAATTTTTTAAAGAGAAAAAGTTGTTGATATTTCTTTGAGAGCAATAGAGATTTCATGTTCATTGATCATGGATAGTAGATCTACATTACACATTACTAGAAATTAAGAAATCATCATGTGCTTGAAATATCATATATTTTTTTTCATTTTGTAAACAATTAAGGTCTCAATATCATTGGATCTAGAAAAGCTAATGGTGGGGGAAAATTATTAGGTTAATAGAGGTGCCTCCAGTTGAAGGCATGAGTCCTGATATTTATAATGGTTCAATTATGTGTCATGAGACATGTTATAATTTCATATAAGAATATATTTACAATTACATATGGATATCCTATAGTCATTCTATATATAAAATGAATAAAATGGAAAAATTTTCATTTTTATAGTATATAATTTTTTATAATGTCCAAGTAAGATTAAAACATACTATGACAGAAATTCCATTTCTAATTGATACAAGAAAACATGAAACAATTAGTGAAATATATTGTTGATTGAGATATCCATAAGATTACATATTATCACACTCACACTTGTCATTATTTTCAAAATAGTAAGATTTTTCAAAGGACTTACAAGTCAAAGTAGTGGTAGTCAACAAAACTTCTTTAACTCATGCATGTTGGTGTTTGTGGGACAATCAAGCCAAAATATATGGATAGTAAAAGTAATATATCTTATTTATTTAATATTATAGTAAAATAGAATGAATTAGGTTTATAGCTCACAAATATGATGTGTTTTATTATATCTCATGATATAGAAGTCTCGATGAAAATATACTTGTTATAAAAATGAAAAATATTTTCCATGCCAATGGTACAAAAATTAAAAACATTAAACTAGAAGAAAATATTAATGAACATGGGATTCAGCCCCAAGTCTCAACAGTTTGAACACCTTAGTGGAATGGAATTTTTATGATAATTAATCACATTTTCACCAACATGGAATGGATTTTGTTTATTGACAAAGTCTTACTAGAGAAATTTTATAATGAAATAGTGAAATTAATAGTTTACATCTCGAATATAGAACTATTATATAAGAATGAAATAATACTCCATATGAAATATAGTATGGAATAAATCCTATAAATAACTACTTTCTGATGTTTGTAAGTACGTGTTAAATTATCAAAAAAGAAAATAATATAATGTTTGAGTATTTAAGGTTTGGAGAAATATTTCATAGATATTTTACAAAGAGTATAACATAGTAGTGATTCAATAAAATAATTGAAAACTGATTATGGGTAATGATATTATTTTCATTAAAAATGATCATGTGATTATGACACTTTAGAGGAGTATGAATTCTGGTGAGAATGTTTCACTTAAAAAATATCCATTTTTTATGATAAAGGCAATGAATAAATGAATGGTATATAGGGAGTTATACGAGTATTAAATAACTAATGTAACATATCAAATGATAAAAAAATATTTAGAATGGAATGTTCAATAATATGATCACGAAGACCTAAAATTGTTGAAAACAATGTTATTGGAGATCATTTATCCCTCATTAAAACTAGAGTGATTATGACATATCAACAAGTGTCTTGCTCTTGATTGGTGGAACCAAAATCTATCGATGGATATGGTTAGAAATAATTTGGTTGAAATCTTTGCCTGAGGAGATTGATCAAATTGAAAATAACAAAACACATGAATTAGTTTTAAGGTAACACAACAATAATGTAATCAAGATATAATACATTCCCTAAAATAAATTAAATAAATATGTAAAAGATAAAAGTATAAAAAGAGGATTTATCTAAAAAGGTAATTCCCAAATTTAAGGGCTTTTGGTGGATAAAACAGCTCCACTTGTGGTGTGAATTGGAATAATAATATTATTAATGTCTATGATAATGAAGAAGATATTCAACGTCTACCAAATTGATATTATATTAGTCTTTCTAAATAGGATCTCTAAAGAGGAATTCTACATCACAAACATGATATATTTCTCAATGAAAATAACTAAAATAAAGTATTTCAATTGATGAAGTATTTTAAAGGGATAAATAAACTACCAATAGTATGGTATACTATGAGGGACCAATATCTGAAGAAGCATGGATCTTAAAGTGGAGCAGTTGATCAAAACCTTTATATTATGAAATAAAATTATCTATGGATGATAGTGCTTGTGTATATAGATGATAATATATTTGGTGGCTTGGATGATATCCAATAAAATAATATTTTATTTATTATGAGGTATAAATTTTAGATATCACATATTTGTGAAATTTAATTTTTTCCATGGAGTATAGATGATTTTGGTAAATGATGGGATCTTCATATCTCAAATGAAATATTCCAAGGAGGTACTAAAAATATTATATTTCTAGTTCGAGACCGATGTAATCACTCGATGAGAAATGGAAAAATTATCAAATCATAAGAAATTAATATTGGTTGATGAAACACTTTATTGAAAAATGATTCATCATTTACTCTAGTAGACTTTTATTCGACTATATATTGTGTTTTCAACATGTCAAGCCTCCTGGTTGTTAAGTCAAAAGACTTATTTTGACTTCTATATCATGTTTTGGAAATCACAAATGCATTCTATCATATTTTGGAAATTACATTTGTCTTCTATCCTGTTCATCGTATCGTACAATACTGATCATACTGACTCTGTCAATCGTACCATACTGACTCTGTCAATCGTATCGTACTGACTCTGTCAATAGTCTTGTACTGACTCTGTTATTTAGATGTTCATTATTATTTTTGGTACTTAGTCAAAAATACTCATTGCATATGAATCGTACTCATGTTTTTCATTTCTATATATCTCTTGTCCTAACAAAACGATGTCGTTGAGTTAGTTACAAACTAATCAAAACGATGTCATGCTTTATGTTTCAATATGACCGTTGGAGGCAATATGACCGTTGGAACCCGAGGCCTATAAATAGGAGGTCATTTGAAGCTGAGAGAACAACGATGAACGAAGAGAATGAATGAAGAGACTCTGTGAACTACCAAGATTCTAGAGAGAGACACTGTGACTTCTCTCATCTGCCTTGTGCGTCCGATCATCGTATCGAGGGCTTTCAACTAATTGAAAGACAGAGGTGTCGATTACCTACAATATCGAGGGCTGCCAGGGATAGGCAGACAGACGTGTTGATCATCGTATCGAGGGCTGCCGGGGATAGGCAGACAGACGTGCCGATCATCGTATCGAGGGCTGCCCGGGATAGGCAGACAGACGTGCCGATCATCGTATCGAGGGCTCACCAAGGTGTTTGTGAGATAGACCTTTTATCCTAGGTGAAAGGATAACCCTTCTCTTCGGGTTAAAATAATTGTAATACTTTTACATTTCCGCTGTTACTTGTATTAGAAAGGGATTTGTATTTTTTCCTTTCTTCTTTACATATTCAATTGTAATTTTTTCAATTACAATCATTCTATTACATTTTGTATTGATTGATTCTATATGCTTTAAGGTAGAATCATTCATCTTTGTATTTCTCTGATTATTGTGTTCACCTTGAATACAATTGTTTTACATTAAATTAGTATTACAATACATCATACCTTTTATATTCAATACAATTGTGGGTGTTTTTATTTGAATTAGTTTAAGATCATTTAAACTAATCTCTTTGTTGCTAAAACTCAAAGGTTTATAATCCTACAATTCACCCCCCCTCTTGTATTGATCCATCTAATAGACATATATATCTACATATTCGATCCAACAATTGGTATCAGAGGTGGTTTTCCACTGATTTGTATTACTAGCTTTATTTCTTATTACTATCTTGAATACTTACTACACTAACGTGTGGAGTGGAAAAGTTGTTTTTGTTGTATTAGATGGAAGGAATGAATATTGGATCAATAGATAATCTGAATCCTTCTAGACCACCAATCTTTGATGGGAAAGATTCAGAGGTAACTTGTTATGAATGCAAGAAACCAGGACATATAAGGCCTGATTGTCTTTTTCTGAAGAGGAATGATAGAAAAGAGAAACACTCTGAAAGAAACAAGAAAAGGTTTTATAAGACAAAGAAAGGCTTGAAAGAAAATGATACGTGGAGTGCAAGTGGTAGTGATTCCACAGATGATTCTTCAGAATATGAGACATCAGGACAAAGAAATATTGGACTTCTAGCCAGACTACCAATTGAAGATCATTGTCTCATGGCTAAGGTACATAATGCTGAAGCAATTACAAATGTCTCTTTAAATGAAAATTATATTCATAATAGATATTATGAATCTTCAAATGATGGATCCTCATCATCATAGGATGATACATTACCTTCTTTTGAAGAGGTATCTATATTTTCTAAGTTACTTGAAAATGAAAATTCTAAACTTAAAAAGAGATTTGAAAAAGAAAATTCTAGAATTTCAATCTTGACTAAAGAAGTATCAGATCTTTCTAAAGATCTTAATGTAAAAACTTATGATTTTGAAAGCATTTTAAAAACCCTTGAGAAAGTTAAATCTGATAAGGATAAACTTTCTAAGGATCTTGAAACTGTAATTTTGAAAAATATTTTAGAGTCTAACTCTAGTTCAAATTCAAATGTTTTGGAAAATAAGAATTTGGTTTTAAAACTAAAGTCAGAGATTTTATCCTTGAAAAAGTGTTTGTCAAACTTTACTCATGGAAAAGAAAACTTTGACAGGATGTATTCTCAAATTAGACCTTTGAGAAATCGTTCTGGTCTTGGTTATACTTATTCCAAACCTGTTTTTAGCAATAACTATTTTGTTCCTCAAAAAACCATTTTCTGTTCTAAGTGTCAATGTGTTGGACACTGGAGAAGAGATTGTTCTCTTAACAAAACTCAATCTTTAGGATTTCATAAAGCTCATTTTGAAAAACAAATGTGGATTCATAAAATTCTTTTATCTAACCCTTCTGGATCCAAACAAGTTTGGATTCCGAAAATCTAATTGTTTCTTTTTCAGGAAAACGAGTAGTGTACCAATAAGAACATTTGGTACATGGATAGTGGTTGTTCTCGACATATTATTGGAAACAAAGATCTCTTTGAAAATATTATCAAAACAAAAGGTGGAAAAGTTACCTTTGGAGATAATGCTCAAGGAAAGATTGTTGGTATAGGTAATATTGTTTTTCTTGGAAAAATTCTTATTTCAAATGTTTTGTTTGTTAAAGGTCTTAGGCACAATCTCATCAGCATAACTCAATTATGTGATGATGGTTACCTTGTGAATTTTAGAAATGATAAGTGTCTAGTTCACAATTCCAAGGATGAGTTCATTCTATCTTCCCATAGGCAAGAGAATGTTTACACTATTAATTTAGAAGACCTTAGGAACAAAAACATACCTTGTTTAAGTGTAATATAAGACCAATCGTGGCTATGGAATAGGAGGCTAGGACACTGTAATATGAGAAACCTAAGAAAACTCTCAAAGAAAGGACTTGTAAAAGGGCTACCAGACCTTAGATATGATTCTTCAAAAGTCTGTGATCCTTGTCAATTTAGCAAGCAACATAAAACTAGTTTTAAATCAATTAATGAAGTTTCAACTTCTAATGTATTACAGCTTGTGCATATGGATCTGTTTGTTCCTTCACAATCTGGAAGCATTGGAGGCAAATACTATGTATTTGTTTTAGTTGATGACTTTACTAGATTTACATGGGTCTACTTTCTCACAAAGAAATCTGAAGCCTTTTTCTATTTCAAAACTTTTAGAGCCCAAGTTAAAAATGAGAAAAACCTACCATTGATAACTATTCATAGTGATCATGGTGGTGAATTTCAAAATTCAGATTTTGAAAAGTTTTGTAGTAAGAAAGGTATTACTCACAATTTCTCAGCTCCAATAACTCCTCAGCAAAATGGTGTTGTTGAAAGAATAAATCGTATTCATCAGGAAATGACTCGAACCATGTTGAGTGAATACTCAATTGCTAAGCACTTTTGGGATGAAGCTGTTAGTACTGCCTGTTATACTATAAATCGTGTTTTAACTAGACCATTTCTTAATAAAACCCCTTATGAGTTATGGACTGGCCGAAAACCTAAAGTTTCATACTTCAATGTTTTTGGATGCAAAGTATTCATTCTGAATACAAAAGATAATCTATACAAATTTGCACCAAAATCTGATGATGGAATCTTTCTAGGCTATTCTATAACCTCTAAGGCTTATAGAGTTTTCAATAAAAACACTTGTATTGTTGAGGAAACAGTACATGTAAAATTTGATGAAACTGATCCTTTTGTTTTCAACCAACCCAATCCTATATCTTCGGATGTGTTTTCTAAAAATGTTTATCAACCTTTATTAGAAGAGCATTCTGATAAGGAAAATTTTCAAGAAAGTATTCCTGAAACATTTACCACAGAAGATTTTCTACCAAATGTTGATGAACAGGTTTTACAAAACCCAAATCAATTGTTTCTTAGGAATCATCCCAGTGATAACATCATTGGTGATATAAATCAACCTATAAGGACCAGAAATTCCTTAAGAAATGAAATAGAACATCCTGCTTTTCTTTTCCAATTTGAACCTAAAAGTCCAAGTGAGGCCTTAGGTGATGATGATTGGATCAAAGCAATGCAAGATGAACTAAATGAATTTGAAAGGAATCAAGTCTGGACTTTAGTTGAAAAACTTAAAGAAACGACTGTGATTGGTGTAAAATGGGTTTTCAGAAACAAGTGTGATGAAAATGGAATCATTGTAAGAAATAAAGCAAGACTTGTTGTTAAAGGCTATAATCAACAAGAGGGAATAGACTATGAAGAAACATATTCTCCTGTAGATAGACTTGGATCTATTCGTATTCTATTAGCCTTCACTGCATATTTCAATTTCAAACTATTTCAAATGGATGTCAAATGTGCTTTTCTAAATGGTTTTGTTCAAGAAGAAGTATTTTTAGAACAACCTCCTGGTTTTCAAGACCCAAAACATCCTGATCATGTTTTTAAACTTACCAAGGCTCTATATGGTCTTAAACAAGCCCCTAGAGTATGGTATGATAGACTTACAGGATTTATTTTAAAAAACAATTATACAAAAGGTACAGTAGATCAAACTCTTTTTATCAAAATGGAAAACAAAAATGTTTTGATTGACCAAATATATGTTGATGACATCATATTTGGATCAACTCAGAAATCTTTAACTGATTCTTTTGAAAATTTAATGAAATCTGAGTTTGAAATGAGTATGATGGGTGAGTTAACATTCTTTCTAGGTTTTCAAATTTCTCAAAAACCAGAAGGAACTTATATATCTCAACATAAGTATATTAAAGACTTACTCAAAAAGTATGGATTTGACAAAACTAAAAGTATTAGCACCCCAATTTGTACCTCAAATACTCTTGATCTTGATGAAACTGGGAAACCAGTAGATCAAACAAATTTTAGAGGTATGATAGGAAGTTTGCTATACTTGACAGCTAGTCGACCTGACTTGATGTTTTCTGTATGCTTATGTGGAAGATATCAATCTAATCCAAAAGAGTCTCACTTAAAAGCCGTAAAGATAATTTTTCGGTATTTAAAAGACACTATGGAATTAGGTCTTTTCTACTCTTCTGGAAATGATTTTGTTTTAAAAAGTTTTTCAGATGCTGACTTTGGTGGTTGTAGAATGGATAGAAAAAGTACATCTAGAACATGTCATTTCTTAGGATATTCTATGGTTTCTTGGTCCTGCAAAAACAACACTCAGTAGCACTCTCCACTGCTGAAGCTGAATATGTAGCAGCTGGAAGTTGCTGTGCTCAATTATTGTGGATGCAACACACTCTCACTGACTATGGTTTGAGTTTCTCCGAAACTCAAATTCTTTGTGATAATACAAGTGCCATAGCTCTTATTAAAAACCCAGCACATCACTCACGTGAAAAACACATAGATGTTAAGCATCACTTTCTTAGGGATCACACACAAAAAGGAGATATTGTTTTACAATTCATCGGAACGCAAGAACAACTTGCTGACATTTTTACAAAACCTTTACCTTCCAATAGATTTGAATATATAAAACAGAAGCTAGGAATGATTACATTAAAATAATCATTCATATCTACTTCCTTTTTTACATCTATCCTAATAGTAAGAAACTCCTCGTAGAAAGGGGGAGAACATTTCTTTCTATGTTTCTCACTCTATTTCATTTTATCATATGATTTTCATTTTTTTCCTTGTTGTCTTTTCGATTTATCGTATTGACAATTTTACTTTTTTGTTTATCGTATTGACAATTTTACTTTTCTGTTTATTGTATTGACAATTTTACTTTTCTGTTTATCGTATTGACAATTTTACTTTTCTGTTTATCGTATTGACAATTTTACTTTTTTGTTTATCATATTAACAATTTTATCATATCGACTGATGATGGTATTGAAATTCTTTTCCATCGTATTAATCAATATTCATATTGAATAGATTGATGATGGTATTTAATTTTTTTTCCATCGTATCAATCAATCTTGGTATTGAATCGACTGATGATGGTAATCAAATTCTTTTCCATCGTATCAATCAATCATGATATTGAATCGGCCGATGATAGTATTGAATTTGTTTTCCATCGGAATGTCATCTAATAATTCTATTGTACTTTAATTCGTACGTTTGTTTTTTTTTTGAAATATATCGAAACCAACAATTACATTACATTCTCCGACAGGTATTTTTTTCATTTTTTTTAATTTTTTTTTCTTTGTTTTATTCCTAACCATTGATCTGGTTTTCTCTAATCTTGACCGTAGAAGATCAATGGTCATCCTTTTCGACTGTAGAAGATCAACGTTCACCCCTTTATCGCCTATAAATAGCCCCCCTCCCCTCCCCAAACCAACATTGATTTTTTTAGGATTTGAGGCGAAGCTCTGCTCCACCAGCTATAAATCTTCGTACGATCTTCTCATCAGCAGAACCATTATGTCTCAATCCTCTGCTAATACTCCCGCCGAAATGTCTTCAAAGACTTTTACAGAGAAAGACATTAACAGAGAAAGGTTAGTATCTCGAGACTTTTTCGATATGTACGATTCTACTATCAGGAGGATCATTTTGTTTCATGGGTGGGAACATCTGTGTGTTGAAAAGCCTGATTCTCAAGATCTGGTTCTTTTTTATGAAGTTTGTTAGTTTTATAAAACCGTTTCTTTCGACAAAGAAATGACTATAAACTTTGCTGTGTACGATAGAAAATTATCTATGTCTGTGAAACAAGTGGCACATTTTCTGAATGTATCTGTAGAAGGGGATTCTTTCTGTCCATCACACAAACTACCAGAGGAAGTTGGTACATTTAATAGAGAAAGTGCTGAAAAGACTTTGTTTGTTATTAATGAAGAAAAGAGAAAAGTGTCTCATCTTTCTCCGGAAAATCGTTTTGTGACTTTATGGATGCAAGTTTTTCTTATCCAAAGGAAAGGGGATAGAGAAACTCTAAAAGTTTCTGATATCTTTATGCTTGACTATCTTGTGAATATGAGAAATGTAAATCTCATGGGGTATGTTTTTGAAACCATTAAGAATGTCAAGACAGGAGGGATTAAGTCCCAGATGATTATGTATCCAGCTATCCTTACGAAGTTCATTCTTGAGAGTATGAAGTTCTGTAACATTCCTTTGAAAGGAAACCCCATTTTTTTGAAGCCCTCATGGATTAGTAAGAGTACGATGAAAAAGATGATTGTTTTTTTTATTCGAATTCAAAACTTTTTGTCAGAGATGTAGAAGATGAATTGGCTCAGAATCAATTGGCACTTATGTCAGCCAAAGACATTCAATCTACTAGAGTTACTCAAAAATCCGATCCGCAAACCAGTTAAAATCCTAAGAAGAAGCCAAGGTACAGTAAGGAGGTTGTAGAAAAATGGAGAAAGGATAAGGAACAGAGAATGGATGGAGATCCGAAGTTCGGTCTTGATCCTGTTGAGCCTTTTGCAGAAAGAGTAAGTGTAGAAGAATCTCTTCAGGCTGAAAAAAAGAAGAAGCTTCTTTTAAAAATAAAGGCTCAGGACTTTGATGTCTCTAAAGTCTTGAAAGCGGTTGAGGATGCTAGTGCCCAACTAACAGAAGAAGTGCACCAAGAGCTCATCGTACAGAGTTTTCCTGAGAAAGGAAAACAAAAACAAGTGATGGAAGAGATACGAGAAGTGGAAGAAGAATAAGGAGACTTTCTTTTAGAATTTCTTCAAAGTTCAAAGAAGAGTAGAGAGGAATCGGTTCAAAAATTGAGTGAAGGTGTTCAACAAACTCCTCATGCCGATCAGGCACCATATCCGGATAGAATGTCATCTCAAGAAAAGCAAGGTGCTCAATCCTCTCACTCTGATAAAGTTGTTGTCATTAGTGACAAAGTGGAAGAAGAAAGAAACATGAAAGAAAAAGCAAAAGGGAAATAACCAGTTGTTGACTCAAGCAGATCGTATGAACTAGCATCGTACGATGAAGATACTGATTCAGAGCATACAATCTCTCTCAAGAAGAGTGATTACATTTTTCATGTTTTAAGAAGGGTTGAGAATACTATTCCTTATTTCCTGAGGCTAGAAGGGAAGATTGATTTTATTACTGGCAATCAAAAGAAGAAGTTTGGCTCTGTAAAAGAATTGAGGAAGAAAGTTTTGTCAGTAGAAGCTGATTTGAAAGTTCTTTCAGAAAGCTCGGTTGCTCATAAAAAGGCATGCAATAAGATGACCAAGTGGTCGTAAAAAACAGAGAGCTCAATCAATGATCATGTGATAGTAATTAAAGATATAAGAAGGTTATCAAATGAGCTTGCAATTTCTTTCAACAAGCTTGACAGAGAAACGGTTGAATGGTTGAATCTTTTATCTTCCCAATGAGCCGATGTTCCTTCAGTAAAAGATTTGCAAGAGAGAATGAATGTTTTTCAATCTGAATTCTCGAAGGTTTCATATTTCAAGGATGAAATCGTCTTGCTAAAGAATAAAAATTCTGTGTTATCCAAAGATAACAAGAATTTGCACAACAGAATTGATACCCTTGAAGAAGTAATCAGAGTCCAGGAGGAGACTATCAGAAATCAAGATCAGATTTTTGCGGACCAACAAAAGCTTCTCAAAACTCAGGGTGAATCAATTTCTGAAGACAAGAAGGATATCAAGAAGATGAAATCTGTTCTTCATGAGCTTATAAAGAAGGATAAGGAAAGAGAAAACAAATGATTGCTGTATTTTTTTTCCTTTGGAACTTTTATTTGTTTTGTAATGACTTTTATTATCCTTTTCTTTTATCCTTTGTCTTGTGTTTATTTTCCAACTCCCTCATACAATTCAAGATTACTCCTTTTTTTTGTAAATCACAAAGGGGGAGAATATTTACAAAGGGGATAATGTTTTATAAAGTGGGAGAATTCTTTACAACGCTCGTCAGGAAAATCTAAGAATACAATCCTTAGGAAAGTCCATACTTAAGGGGGAGTTAGTTTTATTCAATTTCTTATTCAGAAGAGTTTTCAATAACTCAGGGGGAGATAAGTATTTCTTGTTACATTTACTTTGTGTGTTGTGCTTTCCAAAAAGGTGGAGATTGTTAAGTAAAAAGTCTTATTTTGAATTCTATATCATGTTTTGGAAATCACAAATGCATTCTATCATATTTTTGAAATTACATTTGTCTTCTATCCTGTTTATCGTATCGTACAATACTGATCGTACTGACTCTGTAAATCGTACCATACTGACTCTGTCAATCGTATCATACTGACTCTGTCAATCGTACCATACTGACTCTGTCAATCGTATCGTACTGACTCTGTCAATTGTATTGTACTGACTCTGCTATTCAGATGTTCATTATTTGTTTTGGTACTTAGTCAAAAATACTCATTGCCTATGAATCGTACTCATGTTTTTCATTTCTATATATCTCTTGTCCTAACAAAATGATGTCGTTGAGTTAGTTACAAACTAATCAAAACGATGTCATGATTTCTGTTTCAATATGACCATTGGAGGAAATATGACCGTTGGAACCCGAGGCCTATAAATAGGAGGTCATTTGAAGCTGAGAGAACAACGATGAACGAAGAGAATGAATGAAGAGACTCTGTGAACTACCAAGATTCTAGAGAGAGACACTGGGACTTCTCTCATCTGCCTTGTGCGTCTGATCATCGTATCGAGGGTTTTCAAGTAATTTAAAGGCAGAGGTGCCGATTACCTACAATATCGAGGGCTGCCGGGGATAGGCAGACAGACGTGACGATTATCATATCGAGGGCTGCCGTGGATAGGCAGACTGACGTGCCGATCATCGTATCGAGGGCTGCCAGGGATAGGCAGACAGACGTGCCGATCATCGTATCGAGGGCTCACCAAGGTATTGGTGAGACAGACCTTTTATCCTAGGTGAAAGGATAACCCTTCTCTTTGGGTTAAAAGAATTGTAATACTTTTACATTTCCATTGTTACTTGTATTAGAAAGGGATTTGTATTGTTTCATTTCTTCTTTACATATTCAATTTTAATTGTTTCAATTACAATCATTCTATTACATTTTGTATTGATTGATTATATATGCTTTAAGGTAGAATCATTCATCTTTGTATTACTCTGATTATTGTGTTCACCTTGAATACAATTTTTTTACATTACATTAGTATTACAATACATCATACCTTTTATATTAAATACAATTGTGGGTGTTTGTATTTGAATTAGTTTAAGATCATTTAAACTAATCTCTTTGTTGCTAAAACTCAAAGGTTTATAAACCTACAATTCACCCCCCCTCTTGTATTGATCCATATAATAGACATATATATCTACATATACGATCCAACACTGGTTTCAATGTTTTCCTATGTAAAGTCACATGATAGCTTTGAAAAGGATACTTTGACATTTCAATTATATATTTTAATATGGAATATATAAAATAGTAAATCACAATTTATATTATTTTTATATTCAAATGCATATTGGGTTTTTTTAGTCGATGATTGGAAAACAACTTGAAACAATGCATTATTTCTAGAAATTTCATGATTATCACGGTAATTTATGATGCAATATTATATTCTCTTGACCACCACAAAGGATGAATACATTATTACAACACAATCATGCATTCAATTTCACTAGATGAAACAATATATCGAATCTCCTATACTAATTATGTGTGACAACTCGGGTATTATAAATCATAGAAAAAATATCATACAACATTCAAGAACAAATCACATCGAGATTAAGTATCATTTCATAAATTGTAATCTTGATTAAAATTTTGATGAATTTGAGGATGTGTTAACTCAATAGAATGCTTTTTATATCATGACAAATTCTATACCTAAGGTGGCATTTGGTAAAATAATTTAGTATTATAAGTTCCAAAAAAAATCCATCTACCTATATGGAATAAGAAGTCATCCCAATTCCTCCTCAGGATATCCTCTCAAGTGAAAGGTATGTTATTCATTATAGTTTCATTTTTTGTATTTAAAATCCACCCATTTATCCTTCTAAAGAAGTTATTACATTGGGTTAATTGAAAATGCGGGATACATATCTTCAAGATAAAAACATGTATGTTTGAAATGTGATATATTGAATCTTATTGAATTATTGGGAGGTAAAATTTTTTGAATAGAGTCTTGAAGATCTTGTATTAAGGTTATGTTCTCGTGAGAATCTATTCAAGTATTCTTGAAAGTGGGATAGCATGATTCAACTTGATTTATGGGGAGAAAAAGGTTTTTGAATAGAGTCTTGAATATCTTGAATGCATGGTATGTGGACATGAGAATGTTTTTTAGTATGTTTAGAAGGGGTAGTTTGAATCATTATGAATCCATTGGATAAAATTTTGTTTGAATAGAGAGTTTAATTTATTGGATTCATGGTATGTGATTATGAGAATATTTTCATTCAAATAAATTTTCCCACACCAATAATTTCTCACAAGGGATTAGATTTGGAGACTAGTGATTTATTGATGCATGGATCTAAAATATAGTTGTTAAATGTTTTGGGATTACTTAGAGTTTTTGGAATCATTTGTGGTTGGGAATTATAAAAAAAATGGAGAATATTATTATAAAAAATCCTCTCCTCCGGATTATTAGATTGTGTTTTATGGAAATCAGGATAAAGGATGTCTCATGGAATGTTAAAGGAATCCATGGTTGAATCCAAGAGTTCAAGGATATGGACAAGATTGAGACAAAACTATTTCAAAAACTGTGGTGGAAATTGACACACCTAATGAAAACATTGATGTTCCTACATGGATGTGGTGATATCCCATGGAATCCATGGTCATCATGTGAAATAGAATAAATATGGGAAACAAGGGTAGATCGTGGCATGGTGTGAGACATAACAATATGGGAATTAACTTATGATCCACGACCAATACCCTGTGGTAATGGAGTAATGTGTGGAATTATGAGTGTTAAACTATGAGCCACATGTATTTAATGGTGGTAGTAGGGAATTACATATGGATCTGAGAAATATCTTTTTCCAAATGATTTTTAGAAGGAGGCTACGGGTGTGGTAGTAATCGTGTTGGGGAAAAATAGCCAAGATTATTTCACATTTTTTTAGTGTATCTCATATCAGCATTATAATTTTAAAATCAGGTAAAATGCATATAAATTAACCTTGGAACTTTATGAAAGGTGTAACCATCATATAACGGACTATTTTGGTCAATTTATGAAGTCCTTAATTAAAGTATTCATTTCATGGAGGGAATTGACATTAAGTAGTGAATTTAATATTTGGGAAAAAATAGAGGGATATATATTTTTTGAATGAATTTAAGATTATAAGTGTATGATTATAAAATATTATTATAGATCTCATCTAGAAGGACGAACGTCAAAGAATTGGTTTCTCTAGGATATCAACTGTATCACTGGATGTTTAATTTTTCATGTAAAGGAAAAGAAATACCATTATTTGTCAATATATATATCAATTTATTATAAATAATAAAAAATCATTATGAGGAGAAGTGGGTTATCAAATGTGAACATTCCAAACATTCAAGGTAGTCAACCAGGAGGGTCATTGACGCTACTCCAAATTATACATGAATAAGCAGTTACCTTTTCTTGATTTCATTGTGTAAGAAGATTATTTTTCATGATCGTTGGATGCATCCCATTTGGAGTGAAGTATGTAGAATCTATCATGTAATTGAATTCTATCATCACTCATTGTTATAAGAGAGATAGAAATCTAATTATTCCTCAATGTGATATAACATGATCTATAATTGAGGAATATTCATTTTGAACTTCTATACCCTAATTTCTCCCACCCATGGGGTGTAATCCTTGATAAAAAAACTGAAAAAATATAAATTATTTTATAATTTAAATACCATGATTAACAAATGTGGGTTTCATACATTGAATTACCCAATCAAGAAAACATATTTATATCTAGGTAAATACCCATAAATGAAAATATTATTGGGTATTCACAACACAAGTGTAGGCCCTTGAAAATTAAGGGATAATTTTGATAGCATAATAGGTGTACATAAAATTTCATGAAAAAAATTAGATAGAAAGGTAGTAAATCATTATTTGGGAAACGTTAGGATTATAAATCAATATTCATAAATACGAAAGATGATTTAAAAGTATCATTAAAAAGGAAGTTCTTGAATGTAAAAGTGGATGGATATGATCCATTAACATGAGAGGATTCTCTTAATTCTTTGGAGGAAGTCCTTAAAAACAAAATAAACATCACTAGAGGGTTTTGAAGAAAGAAAATGTCAGGGGATTTGTGTATCATGGATTTCAGTGGAAGAGTAATGGGATAAGGGCTGGGAATTTATAGTTTAATAAGGTAGGCTATTTATTAATTTCTAAAATTTTTCCTTAGACACCTCGTTAATAAAAAATACAAAATTATTTCCCTTACCCAAGTTTTTTCCATATTATTTACCATGAAGGAGTGGGTTTTAATATTTTATTAGTTTTATATATGAAATATGTCAAATAATATCATTCATGATGTGGAAGTGTGTGATGTTCAAAAATAAGTGTTTTTATATCTTAAAATATCCTTTATGTTTTGGAAGGCTTTATATAGTATTAGAAAATATAATATTTTCACATTAAATTACCATATATTAATGAAAAAAAAAATTGTTTGAGAGATCTCTGTGAAGAATTTACTAAATCAACTTTATTTTATCATGATGTCATAATTATTACTTTATATTGATACCATATCTAATTTTTACCAAAACATTTTATTGTGTCAAAAAATTTGAAAAATTAACCATTTAAAATTATGATTAGTTGATTTTAAAAATTATATCTATTTAATCATAATATTTTTGTTGATATTATAATTTTAAATATTAAATAGTAAATAAGTTTTTATTTTAAAATAAATATTTTTATAATATAATAATTTTTCTAATCCTTATAAAAATTACCTAGTACGTTATAAAATTATATAGTCATTTATATTTATATAAATTGTTTTTTAAGACTATTTAATGAAATTAAAATATAATTGAAATTTAGGATTTTATTATAAATGTTTTTTTAATAAAAATTATATATTTTCAAAAAATAAATTTTTTTCCTTATATCAAGAAATCTATTTATCCAATTCATATTATATTCAGGTGTTTTTTAAAAAATAAAAGGAAACTAAAAATGGGATTGTAGAAACCACAATTTCATTTCTAAAACTAAATTAAACCTTTATTATAAAATTTATTAAAACATAGTCCCTTATTATGATGGCATACACCCTAAGGGTAAGGTATGAAATGGTGGTACTTTAATGGGGTGGCTTAGCTAACATTAATCTGGTGGTGATTTCTACTAACATGAACGTTTCCCATAGGCGGCTTTTCTCAAGCCTCACTTGTTGAGGCTCTATTTGGGATTATTCCATTGTGAACCCCAGTGATTCTACCTCTATCAAATCTATGATAAATGAGCTTCATAATGAATGAATCTACTAGTTGAGGTCATTTTTCTCCCTTATACATTAGTTAATGACCCTTCATATGCAGTGATGCTAATGGTTATATGATAACTGATATATTAACGATAATCCTAATTCCTATTGGACATAATTTCCAACGATCATAATGGTTTTGTGATTCTTATAAATACCCCATATTTTATTCATTAATCTATTGATTAAATTAAATAATGGTTCGATATACATCATTATAAAAAATAATATTAAATTACTAATGTTCCATTTTATTTTGTCTATTATGTTCACGAGTATGATATTCCTAGGAGATCAACATGAACTTAATTTTACTTTTTTTGTTTTTTGTGTTTTTTTAAATTATAATATTGTGCAATTTGTTGGGTTCAATTATTGAATAAATATAATGTTCAAAATTAATCAAATAATGAGTTATCAATAATTTTTACTATACTACATTACTAAATATGTCACACATACATATATTGATTGTAAATTATATATATAATTGTATAGGTCATTACAATCTTGCCTCCCAGGTTTATATTGACTTATATCATCAAAATAGTCTCACTTATCGTATATGTTCATAATCCCTCCAAATCCTGTTAAGGAACATATTTAGGTTAATGATGCATAAAAGAGACTTCAAATATAGTGGTAGATACTCTTTCTAATGATCTGTTTTAAAAAATTGGAAAACCCTTATATAAACAGTCATGCATGCTTTCGTTCAATGCCTCTCAAATAGAGGGGTTCATGTTGTCATCACTTAAAGACGAAAAAAACCTAAAAATATTTAATAATATTTTAAATTATAAATTAAATAATTTTAATGTAAAAAATATTATTTATTTTCATAAAATCTAGTCCTCGAACATGTGATGACACATATTTGTGGGAACCTGATTTCATGAATCCCAAGGAGCTTAAAAATAATTTCATGGAATAACACCATCTTGACCAATTACACTATGTGAAAAAATATTAAAATAGAAAAAATAATAAAATAATTAGTATATTAAATTAAATGTAAAATGAATAAAATTTATAATTTAATTAAATTCCAGAAACAATGATCCAAATCAAGAGTTAATCCCCACTCAAGAATAGGGTTTGGAATCATGAATATAAAAGGGTCGTGTCCCCTACTAGTTAGTTTTCGAATGATAACATCCCAAAAATGTATCACTAATGAAAAAAATACTATAGTCATAACCCATTAGCTCATCCAAATTCATGATATGTAACATCTTATCACCCTTCTCTTATCACATTAATAACATCAAACTAATATAAATATAGAAATAAAATGTGAAAAACTAAAATATTGTTATTAAGATTAATTAATTTATACCCATCAGGATTTTAAGTAGAATGTGAAACCTCATTCTCTATGTTCATCTTCATATAGTTATAGTTATTATCATTATTGTCATCCTCATTATCAACAATTTCCATAAGATCATAAATTTCACAATCTATTAATATTTTAAATTCAATGATAGTAATATTATCTACAGTAACAACACCATCATCGAAAAATATAACATTATCATCATTGATATACGTATCTATTCGATTAAGAGATGTATTTGATGATGACTCTAAAATTTCTTCAAAATTTTACAACTCTATAATGCCACATTTTGTTTTCAATGTGATTATTTTTAAGAAATATAGTTTTTATTACACACCATAATGAATATGATTCTCTCATAGATGAAAATAAAATCTATCTGATAAACTATATTTGATTTTTGGGCCAATATTAATGGTTCATTTTATTTAAGATGTATTTAACGCTTAATATAAATGAATCTGTTAAATTGATTAAATTTTAATTCTCAATCAGAATCATACAAATGAAATTTAAATATTATAACAAAATACTGTCCAAAATAATATCACTTAATTATTTCATCCCGAAAACCATAAAATCCAACTTTACATTATGATGGGTTTCCCTAAAACAAACATAACCATACACGTATTTTTTTGGACTCATCCTTTGTGTGTGTATAAAATAGAAATCTATTAAAAGCATTATAATAATTTACTAGTTTTCATAGAGGCATATTGACTGTACATTATTAAATATAAATTCAATTTCCATATCATGAAGCCTAAAAGTTTATAAATTAGTTGTTATTACACTAAATAGTATATTAATTTACTATGTATATCCATAAATTTTTTTAGTAAATTGTATTTGAACCCAAAACATAAAATTACATTTTAATTATTTTTCAAAATAATTTAGGGTAATTTGTGTGATTATTTTAATATGTTCATTATATGATCTACATAAAAATAATAAAAAATAATTTTTTTATAAATTATTGAAAAAAATATGTAATATTAGATTTTTCTGCAAAAAACATGAAATTTCATCAAAATTCAGTAGAACATATATATGAGTTTGATGTTGATCATCACCTGAAATACAATATTCATGTTCACCAATAAAACCAAAACCTAGTTAATAAAATATTAATAATAAATCGATTGTATCATCATCAACATTTTCCTCATTTTGGATCATTTTATTTTTTTAAGATATTAAAATCAGCAATAATTAGGGAATAAATTTATAATTTCCTACTGAAAGTAAAATTTTACAATTGTCCCTTCAATTAATTTTTTTATAACATAACATATTATTCAATTTATTTATACATCTCTCAAATAGGCACATCCACTGGAAATATACCATCCCTCCTCAGTTCAATATATATATAAAATGAAATAATAAAAATTCAATTTAATAAATGATTTTTAGGGGAAATAATTTTTATAATTTATATTAATATACAATAATGTATACTTTTAACTTACTTTATGAGTCATATTTGGATGTTATAACATGAATTTCTATAAAAATTATATTTTTTCCAAAAAAATATTTATAAAATCAACATCCCTTTAAGATATAAAGGTTTTACAATTTCTATTATGATATAATAATCATGAATTTTAAATAGATTTATAAAAATGTTTATATGGGTCACTTACTTGAGCTTACCCTATCCCATCCAAAAGCCATCTATTTTGTAAAATCCTAGAAAACTCATGAGATGTTTTTTGGAACATAAAAACCAATCAGGATCCTTATGCCACACTATTTCCCCACATATTTTTGTAGAAGTAGATGTCTTAAAGCCTCCAGTTGAATCTATGTGGA
The DNA here is from genome assembly GCA_963277665.1 of Viscum album. NCBI lineage: Eukaryota > Viridiplantae > Streptophyta > Magnoliopsida > Santalales > Viscaceae > Viscum > Viscum album. Next base: position 80,017,728 of record OY728139.1, read on the forward strand.
CCTTGGTGGAGGATGAACTCAAAAAACATCATGCAATGGTGTTTCAATATTAGTTCAACCTGTTCTCATTGTGCCATCATTTTAACCACTCATTGCATTGGTTTCGTCTCTATAAGGCACAAATTATTTAATATAATGACCCAAAGGATTGAAATTACGGGGTAATGTTTTCTCTCCTAATCCTTCGCAACTTCTTAACACCTGTTTGAGTGTTCCTGGTTTGAATGCATTAGGTATAGACATTTCTTATGCTCAAACGACTATTTCAAGTCACACTAAATCTAAAACTGATAGTATGGGGAATATAGTTCTTAGCCTTATGGGAAGGGCTGTCTGACCAAAAGCACCTACCAAAATGGTGGCCATATTGTAAAAATCATGTGTAGTTCTCCATCATGGATCTCCTATATGAAATGTTGCATTGACAGAGGTTGTGTGTGATGATGACGATTTTTCTTTGTATATTTTCTCACAAAAAGTTTCACATTTTGGAACCCTGGATTCATGTTAAAGCAAGGTAAATGAATATAATAGACCAAGTCTAAGAAGGACCACTCTGCACCAAAATTTGAGAACTTGGTTTGAATGTTTAGATGTTACAGGTTCATATCAGGATGGAAAGGAGAATGAGGCTTCTAATCCTAATTGTTGGTTTTCTGTCATTCTATGATGGAAGATGAAGATTTCCAGATCATGGAATCAAGGGGTTATTTGATAGTGGGATATTAATAATAACTCTCAATCAGCTTCAGAGTGAGATTATAATCATCATTAAACAATTTTTATTGGGTACATCTTGGGGAAGGGGAAGCAAGGAAAGGTAAATTTGGGATATTTTCTAATTAATCAAAAGAAACAAAACTAACAAACAAAATGAATATTCAAATCTTCCAAATACAATGGTAACTAGATCAATAGGTAAACATAAGAAGACTAAGTTGAGGGAAATTTCAGATCTAGTGGTTACTCATCCAGCATCACCTCCTAATGAGGAGGTAGCTAGTGATAAGGTCGATCTAGTGATTATTTATCCAATGTGACCTAATGAGGATAAGGTAGCTATTGATAAATCCGAGGGTATGAAAGGTGATATGTTAGAACATTTTTACCATATATTAGAATAAGAGGAATTAGATGGTGTCTATAAGGTGACACATGAGGCAGATACTGACCTGAAACATCACCTGTATTCAATGGAAGAGATGTTGGTGGAAGATTTTGATATTAAATTTCAAACATGAATATTGATAGAATGAATGAGATATCTATCTGTGTTTAAGTTCACGATGATAAATTTTATTGGATCAACAAAAAAATGGATATTTTCATGTGGAATCAAGAGATGAAAAATAAAATTATAGAAATATATAAAGACTTAGGAAATATTGTCCTACCACTTTTAATACCAAATAAAATACGATATTCACCTGAAGGTAAATTCTATCATATTGTGTTTGCGTAATGTGAGTAATTAAAATATTTCAAATATTTTTTAGAATAGCATGTTAATTTCTTATGTGGTCCAGATTTTTGTGCTTGTGTAATATTTTTGGGTACTCACTTCTCCTCAAAAGTGTTTTCAAAATAAAAATTTAAATTTTCCGGGAAGGTAAATCATGAGAATAATTCTTTAGTAAACCCAAATATACAATCCACTAATATATTAATAAAAAAAATTCTTCAATATGTATATAATATTCTTTTGGATTCATTAAAATTTGTTATTTTTCATTTTCAAATAAATCAAATTATAGTTTCTTGTAATTTTGGGAAAAATTAAACCATTCTCTAATAGTATCATTAGTTTTCTCTAATGTTTCTATCATAATACAGAATATTTTATCAAAACATTTCTTCTCAATATTCATTACATCATTGGTGTACACTATTACCTCTATACCAACTTAGAGGGGGGGGTAATTAGGGTGATAACCCTTCTTCTTTTCATTAAATAAAATTGAATCTTCTATTCACATTAGAAAATAAAACATGAATATTAATTGTAATCATAATCAAATATTGAAAAAATATTAACCTAAGAACACTAATTTTACGGAGTTCACCTATAAAATGTTACTCCAATGATCACAATATCAATGAAGAGTTTATATTCAGATTAACCCATGCCTCACTGTTATTTGATTACAACTTTAGTAATTGCTCACTGATTTACCAATTCCAATGATATCTTACACTCTACCATTCATTTCATTCAAGTGGGTTGCTGGAATTGAAATGAAATGCAGATATCTTCTATAGAAATTAACAATTATTTCAACACAAATTATTATGGTTGTTCTCCATGATGCTCTGTTTCTTCATTTTTAATCCTCCACAATTAAATGAACAAAAATATATTTTATTCAATTACTTATATTCTTGAAAAGTAATTTACTTCACCACAGATATATTCTTCCACCTAAAATTCAATAAACATCCCCTTTCTTTCCCATGTGTCTCTATATTCTATTCTCTTCATAGATATATCCTCTATATCCAGTAAAAAATTTTAATTTGAATTTCAAAATTTTTGAAAAACTCCAAACATACACTTCATCAAAATAAGTAATTGGGTTATACCATTTCAAATAATCACTACTAGATTTTTAATTATCCTTTCAAAATCAAACTATAACATCCAATATGTTATAAATGTTTTAATTATAATAAGGTGAATGAAACATCTAAATTTTAAAACATCATGGAATGGACCTATCTCAAAATTCTAGATTGGGAATTCACTTTAGGATAAACATTGAATGATACTCCAAACACCATGGAACAATGTCACTAAGAGAATGAAATTTTCACAAAAACTCATCTTAACATTCCCATTGCATGTGATTCAAAAACTCAAGAAAAAACTGATACTTTTAATTCTGACCTAAAAGGTATTGAATCTTGAGATAAAAATTTTACGATGATATTTTATAATCCCCCTATTCCTAAAAATGTTCCCATTTGGAGCATAATATTTTTTATAGGGTATCTACCAAGAAAAAACACTCTCTTATTTGGTTTGGTCATGATTTCCATCATGGTTTACTGTATATTTTATCACCATGGTTTTTTAAATTCCATATGAAATAACTAGATTTCAATTTATAAAAATCTATGTTAACCATGATATTTTCTACATCAATTATGATGAACCATTGAAAATTATAACATTTTCCTCATTATTATTTCTCATAGATTAACGTCTAAACTAAAATTTCATTCACTACACATAATCCTCCATGAAATTAAAAAAAAAATCCATCATTCTGAAATGTAATAAAATATACCAAAAATATCATCACTTAATCAATTTCAATGACCAATACGACTTAAATAAATTCTCTATGGTGTGCTTCTAAGCATGGTGAAGACTTTAATCACAAATATTCTGACTATAAACTCTAAATAATTCAGTATAATATTAAAAGAATTCCAAATCCATAATAACACTAAAATATATGGAAACAATTGGGAAACATTTAAATTGTCTTTCTTCATTATGTTAGATCATTTAAACCAACTAAAATATCTTCCCAAATTGGAATATAACTCCTTCAATATCTAATAACATTCACATTTAGAAAAATAAAACATACCCAATGATTGATATCAAATCCAACAACAAACCCACTAGTTAGAACATTCTCCCCATTTATATTTTTTAATGCATTCATATCTATTTTCTAACTACCATGATGGATATATATATATATTCAATAACATCTCCCCTTTTATTAAATAATGTTATATAAACTTAATATATAGATTTTATAGGCTCTTCCTCCCATCATGGAAATAAAATTCAAATAGTATTATTATCCAAAACTAAACAACTTAAAATTCAAAAAGACTAAAAAACTTTTAATGAACACTTGACAATGATAATTTGACTAATCTCAAAGCCACATTGATCCAATTCTTGTTTTAATAAAAGAGATAAATAATTAAATACTACATTATTTACTTAAAAGATAAAAAAACCCATATAGATATATTTATAGTTCCCATGAATAATATCTCACCCTATATTCATTCTTAAAGTAAAAGACATAATCCTATAAACACTAAAAATAACCAAATAGTATATAATGTTCAATGAAAAAATGGGACTTATAAACCTCATTAATTTGGGGAATATGGTTGAAATAAAAGGATCAATCCATTCCTTTTAAATACATGATAAAATAATGTCTATATGAAGATATAATCCACTTAATCTTGATTTATAATTACCTCTACCCTCACCATTTATTCAGCAATTTTTTTCTTTATGAAATGGTACTGGATCTCAATGTGCTACCCGAAAGAGTTTTTAAAATGATTTTTTGTAATACTGAATAGAATTTTTATCATCGTAATAAATCATCATTTATTGTTGAACAAATTTATTGATGTATTTCTATTATTACTTAATCCAAATAGGCTGGGTATATTTTGTTGGTTCATGAATCTTATTTTAATCCATATTTCTCAAAGAAACAAAATCTTGTTTCTTACTTATCTAAGAAAAACTATCATTCCCAATGAAAAATATCTCCTGGAATTTTATATTTTCAATCTATAATATCATCAACCCAACACTCATTTGAATAAGAGAATAAAACTATTTTACTTTAAGATTTAAATCATAAATGATAATTAAAATGTACTTAAAAAACCTTACTATTCTCCTCAGCATCATGAGATGCTTTTTCTTAATATAAAAATGAAACCTTATTTTTAATCAAGTAGTATAGAAGACATATGGTCTTGTTATGGATATGTAATTTAAAATACAAATGAATCATATATATAAGTTTTTTCATACCACTTATTATCCCCATTCTTAAAAAGTTTTGTTCCAACCACTAATGGAATTAAAATAGGATTACACTCCATTGGATTTTCATTAATTGTGTCACCCAATAGATATAGAATGCATTTTTTTAGATTATTTTTTCTCTTTTTTATTCTATATTTATTTTAGAGTTTGGGGTTAATAATTTAGATATTTTGGAAAAATAGGTCATGCACATGGTCTACACATGATTATTAATAACCATGTAGGATGGATTTGTATTTCTTATAAGTGAATTTAATGGTTTATAAAAGGGTACGTAACCATGTGAGTTTCCATGAAAACCATCTATATGTTTTTGTTTAGGTCCATAGGTTATCATATGTCTTTTGTATGATTTTTCAAACCATAGAACCATACCTAAGAAACCGTGCAACATAATTTTAAAGGAATTAACTGATATTTCTTAGTAATAATTCATATATTGGGGTTGATATATTTTTTGAATTCTTGTATATCCTTGTGGAGATGGACCCATGGGTTGCATTTTGTTCCATGTTGATGGTCTTCTAGCTTCTTCAAATATAATTTGTTATCGATTTTTTGGATTTTACCACTATGGTCTAGTTATTTTAGAATACGATGTATTTTTTATATCTATTTTGACACCCATATTACATTTATATGATCATGTGTCATTTATATTATAGAGGTCCTCCATTTTTCTTTGAATGTTACCCTTGTTTTTCAGACCTTGGTAATTTGGAACATGCTTCTAGCCATGAGGCAAGCCAATTAGGGTGTAATTATGGGGTAAATCTAGTTAGTATATTAAAATTTGGTATCAAATGTATTACCTAGTTCAAATTTTATAAAACTAACCTGTTTTGGTATGGTAATTTTTATACTAGATATAAGACTTTTCAGGGCTCATGGAGTATATTTAGAGTATGTCCTTGATCAGTAGATATTGTGATTCCACTTTACTTACCATAGATAGTCAATATATTTTTTATATTTAATTATTTATAGGATATATGGTTATATACGATAACCTATGATCCTCTTTATCTTGTGTTTTTTACCTTAGGGGTTTTTCAGAATATGGGTTGTAAAGGGAAAAAACAATAAAATTGTGAAGTTGAATTAGGCTAGAAAAAAATACAGTGACTAAAACATTGATTATAGAGATCTTAAGGTTCTTTTAGAATACATGGAACATGGTCTCCAACCATGTGTCCAGGTTGATCATGAATCTACATTCCTTTTAATTTAATGTTTGGAACTCATGATTGTTGGATTCTTTGGGTGACCCTTAATGAAGGTAAAATAATCAAGATGGTTTCTATGATATATTGATTTCATGTATTAGTTTCGTTGACAATTATGAAATTATTTTTTGTGCATATGTAGTATAACCAGTATTATTTTTAAAAAATGGATCTTCTAAAAAAATATTTTAGTTCCAAAAGATAATCATTGGTGCGTTCTTGTAATATGATTCATGGTTTATTGATCATTATTTTAAAAATGGTTTCTTACTCATGAAAACCATGAATATATTTTGGTTTTCAAAATTTTTAATGATGTACATGTAAGATTTTAAAACTATTTATGCGGGCCTTTAATATATATTAAATGTTTTAAATTAATTTTTTTTATGATTAATTTATAATGTTATAGTTTTTTTGTTTTAATGAAAAACTCTTTATTGTTCTCATCATGTAATTTATATGTGAAAACAATTGTATAAAGGGGAATGATAATCAAAATTAGATTCTAACTTTTGTGAAGAAGTTAGTTTTATAACTTTAATAGTTCATTTCAAATAATATTAATCATGGATTATATAATTATAGATGAAATTTAATCTTATTTAGTTTTTTTCCTCAATAGATAATATATTTCATCTTGTAATTGAAGTGTTTTAAAATGGTAACCTTTAAAATTTGTGTAATGCAATGAAAAATATTTGATTCTAATATGTTTTATTTTATAACACCATTAGAGTGATATTTATAGGTTTTCATATACATAGTTTTTTATATAAGTTACTTCTCATTAATTGGGATTTTTTTGAAAACTCTTTTAAAGTATTTTATTGCTTGGTTGACTATTTTGCTTTTCATAGACCATTATTACTTGTATGGGTTATCTGATGTGCATTAAATGAAATGACCAGATATGGTCTTCACCTTCTGTAGGTTGAGTAATTATTTCATATAGGGCATGAGATTATGTATGATTCATTCCTTTAGAGTGGCATTTTCAACCCATCTGTAGTCTTTCCCAAGATCTGAATGGAGTGGTGAGTGTTTTTTTCTATATTGATGTTTTCTGTGTCCTAGATATGTAACTATTGATTATCCACTAAGTATATGAATTCATAAGGACCATTATTTTAATATTTATAGTGTTCTTCAAGCGGAGTGTAATCTTGAGTACATCCAGATATTTGGTTTTTTATTCTTTTGGGTTTTTAATCTATAGTTTCAGAGTAGTTATGATTTTAATACATTGTTATTTAAGTGGGATATTTGATATCATATTTGGGTTAGTCCATTGATAGTACTAAACACTTCGATATTCTTCATGACCCATTTCATCAATTCTCTCTATAAACCATGTTTTTAGGGATAACATTCTGGAAAAAAAATATTCCATGTTTTTTGGTTGGCATTCAAAATGTGGTGATCCTTGGGTGTGTACGTGGGTAATTAGGTTTTGTTTTCTGACCAGAATGGCTAAAGAATCCATTAGGGATATGTTTGCATTCTTCCAGAATGTGAAAGACACCATGTTATATCTTATAAACTTGAGTTATCAAACTGTAGTCTCATGACCCAAGACAATATCCATTTCAATTATGTTTGATTCATTCCTTTTTTAAATCATCTACTTGTTATGAGTGATGTGGTGGATCTGGTGTTCTAGATTGTGTTTTCCCAATGATAATTGAGGTGGTTCACCCCAATGATCATTTCATATAATCTTGGGGATGGTGAAATTTTGTCGTCTTACTTATTTTACACTTGTTATGTTGCATCTGGTGGGAGTATGCTCACTTTCCTTAGTTAAGAATGGAGAACATTGAAGTTTTCGCTAAATAGAATGTGAAAGTTAAATTAACATATTAATGTTTTGTATCGATGTAGTTTTTTATTTTCTCACTATTTCAGATTCAAAAAATATGGTGGGGAAACACATTTTAGTTTTGTGCTCTTCTTAGATACTTGTGTTGGATAATCAAAAGCATGTGACTCATTTGGAAAGTCTAGTAGTGAGGTTAACTTCAGCTCTAGGGTTGATTCATGGTAACCCATATTGAGAATTTATGATGTTATTGTGAATCCTTAGGAATGGAGTTATGATATGTAATAATTTAATCAAATTGGTGATTTCTCAAGGATCCCACCAATTATAACCTCATGGAATGAATCTATCTCCCTACGACCCTTAGTGGATAATAGTTTCATAATCTCTCAAACATGATGAAAAAAAATCATTTGGGGATAATTTTATGATATATTCAGATCATAGAAGCATAAAATGTACTTTAACCAAATAGAATCTAATCATAAGACTTGAGTAATGAAATACTGATAAATTCTTGATAGATTCCATACAGATGATACTTGATCACTTATAAACTCTTATCAAGGAGAGAGTCATCTTAGTAGCCTACATGTTTCAAGGTCAGGAAATGATTTGGTGGGGAATATTGGTTTGGATAGAACTGGTAGAGGGTATTCTATGGAAGTATTTCTAGGAGAAGTTTCTAGATAATTACTATATAGAGACCTTGATACATGAGAAGGTTTAAAAGTTTATTAGGTTGACCCAGTGGTCTTTGATGGCAATGGATTATCTAGGATGTTTCATGGAGTTTCAATGTTTTGGTCCATCTTTGGTGGGGTTTAAGTAGCTATGTAGAGACATTTTTAGGATTTAATTAGACATAAGATCAAGTTCTATGTAAATATCTTACACTTAAATAGGTTTTCAGAGGAGATTGATAAAGACCTTATCTTAGAGGGAAACCATAAGGAGGATTCTAGGTGTGGGCATGCAGTTTTAGTTTGGATTTCTGATGTTGCATATTTTTATTGTAAGATGTTCCATTTTGAGAGTCTCCACTGGGGTATTAGTAGATAGTGTAGTGACAAACAGGAATCAATTTCTTAAGGTTGTGATAAAGTCTTCTATTATCAGTATAGTAGGCCAGAATAAAATGCAAGGTCAATGTCCCCAGATATCGGTTGAATGCTAAGTATGAAGATAGTTGGGACATGTGAAAAAGTTTTATATGAAACCTCGATAGTTGATAAATGATGGAGGGATGAATCCCATGTACAGTGTAGGCAGGGGGCCTGTCAACCCTTGTCATGAAGGTATTTGGAGCATGAAGGGTTGTACCGATTTGGTTGGTGGGCGTAGTACTTTGGGGAGAGAGTTCCAATATCAATATAGCAATATAGCACCAAGAACTCAAAACAGATCTCAAGGTAGTGGAATATGGAAACATTATGTAGCTCATCCTATCCTTGGAAGTAGCGAGGCTAGGCCATCAATAGTTTGAGGTACGATTCTTGTAACTTATATTCTTTCTAGTGATTTATTCAATACAGGTGCCTCAAATTATTTTATTTCTACTCAATTTTTGTCCATGTTTGTTATAGATATATAATAAATGTGTAGGGTTATTTTGATTGATACATCATTAGGGGTACAACAAGAAAATACCTAGTAGTGTAAAGGGTGTGCTCTTAAAGTCGGTCGGTACCATTCCTACGGGGCATGTTTGTGCTCGAGATGAAATGCTTCACTCTAATTTTTTGTATGAATTGGATGGTGTTATACTAAGCCCATATTGATTGTTATCATTGTAGGATAATGTTCACATATCTTGAGGGAGACACTTATCTCCATCATAGTGAATGGGACATCTGAGTAAGTCATTCAGGGCCAGTCTGTCAGTGAATGTGCGATCTCACAGCCCAAGTGGGTTGCCATATAATTTTAGAACATTTCCTACCAATTAATGATCCAATAAAGGTATAGGATCTTGGGAACTTGTTTTTCCATGAGATTTTTAGACTCCATGGAGTTCTATAGGATATCATTTTGTATATGAACCCTCATTTCACATCCTAATTTTGGATTTGATTGCATGAAATGATGTGTTCTTAGTTTAATTTGAGCACGACATATCATCAATAGATGAATAGAAAGACTGAGTGAGTTGTCCATATTCATGGATACATGATTTTAGAATATGTTCTTAACATCGTAGGATCACAGGAGAAAAATATTCCCTTAAAATATTTTTATTATAATAATAGATCTCAATCTTCAATCAAGATGTTACCATTTAAGGTGTTGGATGGGTGAAATTATAGATCACTTCTTTTTTGGGAAGGGATTGTAGAATAGTCATTGTTTTGATTGAGTAGTTTTTTATGAGACAATAAATGTTTTGAAATTGATTAGGATAATGTTAGTGACTACTCAGAGTTACAAGAAATCATTTTCTAATTAGCATTGTCATGCATAGGAATTTGGGGTAGGTTATCGGGTTTTCCTCATAGTTTCACCTCAGTTGGGAATTAATTTTTGGGGAGGCAGGGTAAGTTATCACCTTATTATATTGGATTCTTTAAAATTTTGGGTTGAATACCAAAGGTGGATTATTGTTTAGACATACCTTATTTTTTAATTCTATTAATGATGTGTTTCATGTATCTCAACTGAAGAATTACATGTTGGATATTCCCCAAATGCTCATGTGAGAAGATATTTAAATCGAAATCGACATCTCACTGATTGAAAGTAACGTTCAAATAGTGGACTAATTAGATAAGGTTTTATCTGTAAAGATAATCCCAATAGTTAAACTGAGATGGTTGTGTGTAAGGAAAACCCCTGCTATATGGGAGTGTGAGTCCTTGATGATTCAACAATATACTTTTCTATTCTCGAGTTTTTTAATATTGAGTGCTTTCTAGAGGATTAAAGTATCATAGTTGGAATAATTTTGATACCATTTGTGAAAAACATGTGCTTCATTTTTGGAGAATTTTATCCCATTTTATATTCCAAAATCATTCAGGGGTCTGGAGTCCATAATATGTAAATTTGGAGAATATAGGACATGTGCACTATCTATGGATGATTACAAGTTATTAGACATAGTGGAACACTCCAGAGGGGTGAATTGAGTTTCCAATTAAAATTTCTACTAAAAATGAATGAAAATGTAAATCCATTTTTTTCAAAGTACACCCAATTATATTAAATAATATAGTTATATAACTTTATCCTTTAAAATTGTTCTTTATATTTTGATCAAAACCCCAATAAAAATTATTTTTAAAACTCCATCAAACATTTCAAAAATATTTACATGAATCAAACATAGTGTAAAAACAAAAAATAATTTCAGCTATCAATATAATGATTTTCTATTATGTTATTTAAAAAATATAGAGGTTTTATTTGAAAAAAAAGTAAAAAACAAAACAAATAAAATTAATAATGTAAATAAAAAATGAGTTCGGTCTCAATAAGAGACCCAATCCCCACCACTTGAAAATCACCCACTATTATGAAATTTACTATAAAATAAACAGATCCATAACAAATATTGGGTTTTGTGAAAAAATACACAGGGCTATCGAATCTTCAAAAATCCTCTTGAACAACTCTACATGGGAGAAATGAAATATGAAAAAAAAAACATGATGGAATTAAATGAAACATAGATAATTCAATAGTTCTTATGGGAGGAATAGTTAAATTATTGAGAGATAGTGTGTCTTGAACTCTCCAATTCAGTGTAGTAACTTGTTCTAAAAGATAAATAGTGTAAATCACACACATCACAAAATTAAATACAATATATAAATATAATTTGGATAATTTAGTGGAGAAAATTATTTTATTCAACCGTTTGGTAGAAAGATCTTCTATTCTAGTTGTCTTCTTTTAATTTGTAATAGATACATGAAGAAATTCAGATGTTATCAGATGTATCATTGAGGTTTTGGTGAGAAACAATAGTCATATATATTGGAAATAGAGTATATGTTCTTCATTTTCATTCAGTAAATGTTATTATGTCTCCGTGTCTCGTCTGTGTACTTTTTCTATCCATCCCACACACATTTCCCTATCTTCAGTCATGCTTCAAAAATAATCACACATTGAAAATATCCAATGAGAAATTATCATGAATATCCTTGTTCTTTGGAAGGAAATTTGGGATTAATAAATTCTTCATCCCATAATTTATTTATGTATAGAAAATATTTTCAATTAATATATTGAGATATACAATAATATAGTACATACTTATGACATGGTTGATTTAAAAATTTCCACATCCACATCAACATCTATGGTATCATCCAAACATTTTAGATTCTTTGATATGTTTTATGGTTGATCACTTGTATGTTTGACCATTAACCATATAAATTTGGTTGATCAAATTTCACTAGCAGTTGATCACCAGGTACATGGGTTTTATCTAAAACCATTATCATAGTGGTCACTTGATTTTCTTATGACTGCTTGCAGTTTCCCAACATATATCACATGGTCACATGATTCTTTCATAGGGGCACATGGTTTATTTTCCTTAAACTCACCACAATTGATTTGGTGGTTTTATGGTCAAATAAGTATTTTTTTTGTTCATTATAGACTTAAAATAAATATCTAACAATGGTCTATCTATAGGGGTTTCTACATTAGAAGATGAGGTATCAAAAATGATTGCTACCCCTATTTCAAATATAGGTTGAATCTCCTTTGCATTAGGATCGATGTCCTTCTCAATGCCAGAATATGTAAGTGATAGTCCAAATTTCATACATATGGGAAGTATATCCCCATCATGAGGTTAATCTTCTCTTTCTAATTCAATAATCTAGGGTAATTTAGGTTCCCTTGTAGCTTCAACTAAATTGTAAATGATTGTGGAAAAGAATGAGTAGGATACACGTCATATCTCATAGGTTCTCCCTTAGCTGGAATGTTAGGAATAAGAGTCCTTTCTATTATGACCCCAAATAATCTTCAACCTTTGTCATCCATATCCACTACATGAGATTCATCCTCAACAGAAGAGTAGTAAACATCTAAAATTTCATCTAGTTCCAAAATAATGTCAATTTTATTTCTAAGACTATGGGGATGTGAGACTGTATTGAATCTTTCAAGGATTCCCTCTTTATCGCCCATCCACATTCTTTTCCAAGGATTCCAGCTGATATTCAACCTCTTGTTGGCAATTGATTTAGACAGGAACCATTCAAAAACATTTTCCTTCCAACTCTTATAGAAACAGAATGATTCAGTTTCAGATAATAAGAAATAAAATTTTGATAAGTAAGTGTTTCAAATCATAAAGAATATTTGGTAAACTTTTCCATATTTCTCTATATAAATGAGTCAGAATTATCTAAAATCCTGGTAGCATTATATACAAAAATACAGTCTCTTTATATATAACTGAATTGAAATCTCCCTGACTAGGATAGAAAGAGTGTTGAACAAATATAAATAAAAGTCTATATTCTAATCAAAGATCAGTTTATACTAGTCTTTGGTACATACCACCATCTATTATTTCCTCCTATTTATCTCCATTCATGAAATTGGTATGGTTTGTATGCTACGACGTATAAGAGTCCCTATATTCCCCAATATGTGGGACACTTAGAAAATTTTCCTGGATGTTCGAAGTGAACTCGCATTATTGACTCTCAATAACTGTTTGTATCACATCCTTTTTCTCATTGCATTCAAATATCTTTTTATGAAAAATATATTCCACTGGGAGAGCATAGATCATGTGATTTGCATCCAAGAACCATATTATCTAGTTATTATTCAAATGGCTCCCCATACGAATGAATTAGTGGCTATAAAACATTCAAAATTTACATTTATTTTAGATACTAATTATTTAGAAAGTAGATACACATTTAAAGACTCATAGAATAGATCGAGATGGAATTTTCCCTGTTTGAAGATTCAGTAACATCATCTCAAAAAAAATTTCTTCATTTCAAATGAGTAGAAAAATTAATTTATCATGGGAGATTGGTATTTTAATAAAGGGTTAAAAAAGATTGTTTTAATATAGGGGTTGGTTCATGTTCGAAATGTGTGTGATGATTCTCATTCTGATTTGACATTTTAATTATTTAGGGATTTAATCATATAGTAATGAATTAGAAAATACAATAATCATTTAATATATTCATTAACTCATACTATTTATTTTCATGTGAAAAAGCGATGTTAATACTTGATAAAAAATTACATACATATATAAATATTTAAAAGAATATTAAAAATAATAGTAAACATTATTGAAAATATTTTAATCAAAAAAATTTCGAACGTAATTCATATTTAATAAAACTCATCCTCTTATAATTTAATTTATTTATGTAAATGACACAATTTTGATGTTATATACCAATATATTCAATTGTAATATATCTTTTTTCAAATTATCTCTCAAAAAATAATGTTTTATATGATTTTTTTAATGAGGTAGAGGATTTTTAAAAATTTTAATCACACATGTATTGTCGCAACATATATAAACATGTATTTATTGATAGCCATATCCTAATAATGTTAGTTTCATCCCTAGAATCTATTAATAATAACTATCTATAGCAATTTACTGAGCTTTAGTATTAGATAATACAACATAATTTTATTTCTTACAACACCATGAAACTAATGACTACCCCAAAAAATGACTCGTTCCTAAGGATCTTTTTAAATCTAAATTACAAAAACCAAAATCATTATTCAAATAACTAAAAAATTCAAATGTATGGACTTTAGGGTAAAAAATCTTAAAAAATTCTATTCTTAAGGTATTTAACAATAATTTCCAGAGTAAGTAGATGTGTTTCTTTAGGGTTTCCCTAAAATTGTGAAATGATGCACAAAGTAAACATAATATTTGGTTAGTTAGTAGTTAAGTATAATAAACATCCAATCATACCTGTAAAAATAGTTTGATCAACTAGTTTCATGGTTTCCTAAATATCTAGTTTACAACATGTACTCATTTTACTATCACTAACTTCAGTATTATCCATACCAAAATGTTTTAAAATATTGTTGGTTTATTTTCATTTTTTAAAAACAAATCCATTTTAAAAAAATCTAAAACCCAAGATTATATTTTAACACTCCCTTTAAACTCATTTCAAATAAATTTTTCATCATTTTGGAAATTTCAATACATAGGGAATTAGTGTATGATCCAAAAATAATATCCCCATAGATTTGTATAATTAAAAATTCATTTGATATTCATTCAATAATTTGACCACTATTAGAAATTCCTTTTGAAAAACCATTTAAAATAGAAAAATATTAATCTTGTTATACCAAGATCTAGGATATTGTTTCAATCCATAAAATTTTATTTTTAATATAAAAACATGACTTGGAAATGGGGGTTTTGAAATTCACGGGGTTGTTCTAAAAATACATCCTTAATTAAATAGAAATTCTAGAATGTACTCTTGACATTCATTTTATTTATTTTAAAATTCAAATAGACTTCATAGGAAAAAAATTATGATAGCTTAAAGTATATCTATAGGTGATATGGATTCCTCACCGTCAATACCATACTCTTAATTGCATCCTTATGTAACCAGATTTCGTTTAATTCTAGTTTGTGTTAATGAATCATCAAAATTACCCTTAATCATGCACTTATTGATAATGATATTCTAAAAATGATTCGATTATTCATGTAATGACATTACATATAATTAATCATTTATTGTTTAATAATTTTTCATATATCCATGTTATGATAAGAATACTTGATTTTCAAGCGGATTTATTAGAGAATCTATAGTATGTGTTCCTATATCAATATCCCCACCTATGAAATATAATGTATTATATATCTATGTTCAAATAGTTATAGGTATATAAGTATTTTACGCTTTATTTCCTTTTATAGGTCCGGGTTCAAATAGTTCCTTAGATATGGTTTATTTTCTATAGCGGTATTCAAAGAATTATCAATAGGTTTGGCATTGATATTTAGATTATAAAGGTTATGCCGAAGGTTCTGTAACATAGTCTTAGGTATATATGGATCTGTTTTATAAAATTTGACATCTACATATTCTTACATAATTTTGGTCCTTTTATTGAATACTCTATATGATTTACAAGATATTCAAATCCGAGTAAAATTATTTGATTACTTTTAGATGAAATCTTGTCTAAATTTATCATTGTGTTCCGAATAAGGACCTCAGATCTAAAAAAAATAAAGTAATTGACATTTGGTTTTCGCACATTACATAATTCATAAGGGATTTTGTTTATATGTTTTCTAACATGAACTCGATTAATAATATATAAATATGAATTCAGAACCTCTTCTCAAAGTTAAATAGTCAAATCATACTCATTGATAATAGTTCGGGAAATTTTATAAAGAGCCTTGTTTCTTATTTCTATTACATCATTCTATTGTGGAGTCCTTGGAGAAGAAAAGTTGTGATTTTTTTCATATTGTGATACTAAATATTCAATGTCTTTATTTTCAAACACATGTCCATGACTACTTCTTAATGTCTTAATATTAATTCTATAAAGGTTTTACATATATTTTTCATACATGGAAATATAATAACAAGCATTACATTTTTGATCTAGTAAGAATACCCCAGTTTATCGGGAAAATTTATCTATTATAACTTCACAATAGTGATTCTAATTTAAATAAGAAGCTTTAGGGGGTCTAAAACAATCCATGTTTACCAAATCTAGTGGTTGACAAGTTAATGTTTCTTTCATTGATTTGAAAGATATTTTATATAGATTCCATTTTTTAAATAGATTATATAATTTAAAAATTTGGAATTCTAGTTTGTGATGATCCTTGGATAATACATTCCTTTTTAGATTCCTAGCTGATTGAATATTTTTGTGTCATTGTATCCAATTAAAAAACCAAGTCACTTTGTGAATTTTTCATAAAAATACTTAGTCCAAGTCAAGTATAAACATTGTAATCATACAATGCCACTAAAATAAAGGCATGATTGGCATCATAAAGTTTATGAGAATTTACTTAAAAATTACTAATAACCATCATCACAAATATGTGAGATTATATGTATATAATATTGTAGTACATCTTAAAATATAAATTTAAAATAAAAACAAAACTAGAGTTGAATATTTTACTATGTCCTATTATTTATCATTTAGTCTTGTCACCAAAAGTGACATTTCCTTCATATACATTGATATTTTTCTTAAATTTCAAGTATTCCCCTTCATGTGTCAAGAAAATCCAACTTTTAGATGTTATAAATGTTTACTCGTACTCTTCAATCAAGTTTCCTATAGAAAATTTAAACACGAAATTATATTTGTTCACATATTTTCTTGGGATTGGAGATATATGTATAAGGATGCGACTTTAAACACCATATAATATTGAGTTAAGTAATGAATTTTACTTCATTTCACACATAGAATCATTTCATGTTTTTAGTTTTAGAGTGTTAGGACAAAACTCATACATAATAAAAACTTAAAATGAAATTTGAACATTTTTTATTAGTATCCAGTTTTTCCATAACATAAAAAACATAAAATAAAGCATGAATTATTTTCCTAAAAAATCTCAACGACTCCCATTGTGTCTTCTTACTATCCCTTACCCATCCGTAAATCATGTGATTTTTTTACAAAACATGGTATGGGAACAAATGCTCAATAATGGATAATTAAAAAAATAAACTGTTAGTTTGGTAAAAACATAAAAACTAATATATCATACAACTTTTTAATCAAATTTATTTGAGAATATGGTATAAAATATTCACACATGAATTAGAAACACAAATGTTTCACATATAAAATCATTAAAACCAATATTAAGCAATTAAACCAATTTTAGTGACTTAGATCATCATATACATAAAACCCTTTTAGAACTCTTCTTATTGGAATAACCACATGGTCAACTTCCAAAATTATTATTTCCCAAGGAATTTAAGATATATAATGGGGAACATTATATATATAAGCTATATCAAGAACATCCATGATCTTTAATGATGATTAAAATGTTTTATAAGCTATATTGGGTTCACCCATCCCTCACGATCAATAATGGGGCCCAACCCTTTGTATAATCTATATCAGTGTAACACCCCAAGATTTTATAGTATGTTATTTCTTCAATGTAATTCATTAAATTGCACTACACACAACACCGAGTTCAAAAACACCATGACTTACCAACCTAGCCGTTCAAAAGAGGTTATGAATAGTATTAACTAAATTTTGAATTTCATATACTCCATATAATATTAAAATCCATACTTTGTGTTTCTTAGACATAATATAAGAACAAATTCAATTTTTTATATAACGGAAGTATTTTTCAGAAAATGTAATTTCACCACCTTTTAAGGGATAACCCTTTTTAAATCCAATATTTAACACCATTATGTATTCAATTTGACAAAATAAACTTCTTCTTCATAATATAGAGATCAAAATTTAGTTTGGATAAATTTTTGGTATTTTTTTGATAACTTTCATATTTTGGTAAATAGTGAAAAATATTAAATTTTAATTAAAAACAACATTCTAAATCGAAATAATTTATAGTGTAAAATTATGATTTTTTTGGTTTTGAAGTATAATTAGATTATATTTTTATCATTTAATTCAATTTAGGTCATTATAATTAATTTCACTTTGAAATTGCACATAAACAAGTGTAAATCTTTTGAGAGATATTATTGCTTAAAACACGCTATATATTTTGACAACAAGAATTAATTTTAAATTAATTAATGAAAATTATATTTTTTTAATTTGGTAAAATAGACATCATTTTTGAATTCAGAATATCAAATAAAGCTAAGGCTGAATTTTTGTTACTTTTCTAAGAAACATCAATTTTTTATGAATAGTGAAAAACACTAAATTATTGGTTAAAACCGACTTTTTATTTGAATAAGTATTTATTTTTTATATTTTTATTTATGTCAAAATAGATATATAATACATATATATGTTCAAAATAATTCATTGGAGTAATTTTATAATAAGTTTAGATATATAAAAAAATTGAACTGTTTACCATCTTTTACCCACCTCCTAGGAGTATATGCAAATTTACATGAAACTTAATTTTACCACTTCTGTGAGTTGAATTTAAAAATTCTGAAAGACATGGTTAATCTTCATAAGTAAAATTTGGTTTAATAAGAAGAAAATAATTTATTGTAAATAGTAACTTTTGACTTTTATTTACCACTGTTAAAGGTAAATAGAGTAATTCAAGGTAAAAGGTATATTGTAATAATTAAAAATTACCTTAACATATGTTATAACCTTATTTGATGATTAATGGCCGACCATGGGCATCCTTGGGTCTATTTTGGACCTCATGGATCAAATTATTATTGATAATGACACTTGAGATTAATTAATTTAAAGTAAAGGCAAAATTGACACAAACAAAAATCATTTAGTAATTAATTTTTATATGGTGATAAATAAGTAATTTTTTTACTTTGAATATTCATTGGAAATATAAAATGATTTCCTAAATCATTGGTTCTTATTTTATAATTTTTAGACATTGAATAAAATAAATTATTTATGACACAATAATGATGCAGTATTTACCTCATTAATAAATGATTTAAATAAATTAGATTATAAATATTAAAATAATATCCAAAACATATCTAATTCTTATTTGATTATTTTATTTATACCATTATTCATATTATATTCGGCCCTAATAATTTTTTGGACCTTTAGAAACCGAATACCATTATATAATAAAATAATATTTTCACACTTTCATAAAGTGCCCCTCCTCCCCCTTATAAAAGGAGACCACTTCTAAAAAATTACTCTCACCTATTATTCCTTTAGGATCTTCCAAAATCTGCCAAATTAAGATCCCTACATCCCTTTCCTCCTCCTATAAGCCTTACCTTAGGCTGAAGACACTTCAAGAAGTCCTTTTGGTTCAAACCAAAGGATGTTACCCAAATTAAAGGTAACATTTTCTCTTAACTTCTTTTCATTTATTTTACATCTCCAACCCCTAAACTCTTTGTATTCCTTTCATTTATAACAACACTAGTATCTTTAATATACTAAGATGTTGTTATGAGAAGGATTAAAACTACACTTACACACACTTCTATCTAATGGGTGAAGAACATAATGTTTTTTTGAATGGAAAACTAACTCCTCACGAAACGATGATTTTTCAATTACTTCCTACCGCCTATCATGGGGGCCATTATGATGGAATTGTATTTATATATTATATATATTATGTTTTCTTAATTATTCTTTATTTTTATTTTATAGAATACCTTAATGGTTTCCAATATGGGTAAACGTGATAATTTCATTTGAGGAAGTGTGGACTATCGCCCCCTCCAAGTGAAATGACTCGTTAATACCATATGTGAGACGTATAAATGATGGAGTTAATGATATTATATATGATATTATACTAGAATTTTAATATTCCTATGTATAATTATGTTTTAATTCCATTAAAATAATATAAATAAATGAAAGTAGTGTTCATGTGTACGTATGGCTTACCGTCTCCATGAACGGTGCATTTCATTTCGTACCCCAAAATGATATGTTCTGTTATAATTACATGTATATACTAGATATATATGATAAATATGATACCTAAATCATGAATATCATTCTGGATATAATGAAATTTTGACCATGTGAGCCACTTGTAACTATAAGGTGTTCATTTTTAACTCAAGTGCCAAATATCGACAAAACGAACGTTATTAACTTAAATGATTACATAATGTTTATAACGTGGTAATAAGTGATATAAAAGGAATAATAAACTTGAAAAAGGTTCTTAAAAAAGTAGAAATTAACTCTATTTTATTATTCAGGATAATAAATAATGAACGGTTCAAGTCGGACACGAGGTAAGGGGTTTCTTATATCACTTTAAATTTCGTGAGATTTCCATTATTCACCACTTATTTATTGCATGTGGTGTATTTTGTACTACCATTTGATATATATTATGATGATTATATATATATTCATGATATTATATGATTCATTTGGTGGTTATTGACTATTTTTCATATGACTTTATTGATTACAATGAGGTAAGGGTTAATTTCACAATCTCTTTATTATCCGAGGTTATTTTTACGTAAGTATCTACTGAGACCTCTTTATCATCACAATCCATGTTACTTAAAAACGTATTTCAAAACATTATTACTATTTTATAGACTATGGGTTAAAGTAATTTATACACTTGTTTGAATTTATCAATATGTTTATAAAGGATTCTTTTCGTCATTTTGCAAATAGGGTACTTTATGGCCTTTTCGACAAAATTAAGGTAAGAATGTTTTTTTACTTATACGGCGGGTGAGGCTATTTTCTTCCATTATAACATCATCGAAGCTTCCCTTACAAGCTTATAATAATATTTTGAAAATAAATGATTTGTTAATAATTATGTGACCCTTAAATGATTTCAAAATAAATGAGATATTTCTCTAAAAAAGGTTTTGATTTCATCTATGTCAACATCCTTTGATGGATTTTAAGATTATTTGAAGTTTATTTATTATGATACAAAACATCAATATTTTCTTGAAGGTTTGGTGATATGTTTGACTATGGATGCTCTATTCATATTCCATTCATGGTTTATGGTTAAATTATTGACATTTCGTATGCTGGTTATAATATGAATGTTTATGTTATATTTTAACCTTTTCTTATGATGAATGAATTGGACTAGTATATTCCGGGTTGGGGACCAGTAAATGTAAGACCTTTGGGTTGGGGTATAGTTATAGAAGACCCTCCGGGATATAGCCCGGTTATAGAGGCTCTCCGGGATGGAGTCCGGTTATAGAGTCTCTCAGGGTTGTAGTCCGGTTATAGAGGCTCTCTGGGATGGAGTCCGGTTACAGAGGCTCTCTGAGTTTGGGTTCGGTTATAGTTAGCCCATAGGTCCTAGAATGAGGCCTTGAAATAGAAATTAAATTATGGTATTATACATTCCATCATTTTGAAAATAAATTTGATGGTTCATGTGGTCATTCGACTAATAGAATACCCATTATTATGTTTTATTATGGCATTATTTACTCAGCTCATATTTCTGTCATAAAAGTATTCAGTTTTATTTTTGGTAAATCATGTGGTTTCAATTATTCACCATGCTTAATATTTATTTCATCTTCCACTGTATTTCTTACCCATACTGAGCATTTGAGCTCACCCCTTTCTATGTTTTATTTTTCCCAGGATTCCAAGAAGATTATTGTGATTGATATACAGGGTTAAGATAAGGGAATAATGGAATTCCTAAAGTATTATTTAGGTTGTGTTGTATGTTATAATGTGTAATGTAACATTCATGTATGAAATATATTTTCCAAGACTACTAAACTGATCGGTCCTTCGGGACTTGATTCCTTGTAATCATTCCAATTTATAAATATAATGCACTGACTCTGGGTAGCTGGGGTCGGTTCATTACAGTTTGTATCAAATGAAGTATAGAAATAACCTCGGAAACTAGATTTAGATAAACTCCGATTAGAACACATAGCCCTAAGATAGACATTGAGGATTAGTATAGAAGAACTTCCTAGAATTTTGGTAAAGTATATATTTTGGGAGTTTTGCATGGAAATACATCCCTGTTTGGATACGAGCAGGTAGAGGCGAATCTGGCACAGATGTTCCTAGGGGTAAAACCTGAAAACACCTCTTTGAGCTATACTCGAACTGGAACTGGTGCATGACAATGATCCTTGTTGCACTCTTGGTTACGACACTCCCAGGGGATATGCTTAAGATAATTCTCATTTTCTTTACAAATAATTATGAAGGGTTTATGAGTATATAATTCCTCAAAGAAATTTCTTTTATGATTATGGATTATATCCATAAAAGGTTCAATTTATGTTAAGTGTTTTACAAGTAAGGAATTATGTATTTATATTCATAAACTAATCTAGTTTATGACATTGTATAGAAATGGTGCCCAGTAGAAGGAATGTGAACTCCAGTAATATGTATGATCCAAAGAGTAAGAAGGATCATCTCTTTCACGCTATTAATCCAACATTTAGAAGGGAAATAGTCTCCCATGTATTCTGAATAAATGAAGAAATAGTATCATGTATTAATAAGATAAGTAAATATTTCTCTGAGTCCTATGTCTTTTAAGGGAAGCAAGAGAAGAAAAGGATAGAAGAGAGAAAGTTGGATAAAGGGAAGAGGGAAAAGAAGGATTTTTCCATATGTGATAACTGTGGAAAGAATCACCTTGGTAAATTCTTGAAGGGAATGGGAGTTTTTTATAAGTGTGGAGGAAATGGACACCAAGCACATAATTTCAAGGGTAAGAAAAAAGTTTCCAATGTACAATGCTTCATCTGCAAGAAGTTGGGACACTATGCGAATCAATTTCCAAATCATCAGGGTATATCCCAAATGCTGCTGTTGGATAAAAATAAAGTTATGATACTTCTAATGATAAAGGGGAAATATTGGATTTATTACATTTTTATTAATGTATTATTTCAGTTGATTATTTTATTAATAATGTACATGTTATAAGAATTATAGAATATATAAGGATTATACTGCACTACTATTTCATTAAGGACTTGAGATTGTGTGGAGCCAAGAAAAGTGACTCAATTGCTGGTTAAATTTTTTGAAAATATATGGTTGAGATAAAGATAAACCATAATATGGTTCAGAAACAGAGGTAGTCATTTTGGAATAAGAGATGGTTGATTTTGATAAATTATATTGGATATTCTTGACTTCCTTGGAACTTATTAATAGTTTTTTATTTCATCATTGCTGTAATATTCAATATTTTTGGATATAAGGAGTATATCTAGTATTATATAAAGGATAAGAGAGCATGAATGTAATCAATAATGTTTTATGATAATTCAGGGTGTTACCAAGTTTTAAAATAACACATGATGAAGGTGTTCACATGTTTTTACGTGGAAAAAAGGATCTTCATTTTGTTTAAAATCCTTATAAATTTTGGAATGTGAGTTTGGATAGATTTATTTTGGATAAGTCTGAAGGTTGTAATGGATTAAGATACAATTGTTAAGGGTATTTTTGGATTTTTTTTAAAAAGGACAACACACAGACCACATAACAACCCAACGCATCAGACAAAGCTATGGGAATCGATCCCACAACCATAGTACGATTGGGATTTATCACCTACAACTGGACTACGTTAAGTCCCTTGATTGTATAATGTAGTTTATTTTTTAAGGGTCTGATAGGTGAATTATAAATTCACTTTTTTTGAACCCTATACTAATAGGATAAATAGAATATTTTTTTTAATTTCTATTATCTTTTGGATTGAAAGATGAGTCTGTGGTATAAATTAGTTAAAGGATGGAACTACACAAGCTAAGTATATATATATATATATATATATCTTCTTCTATAAAGAAATTAATTCTTAAAATTTAGGGAAGGGATCTTAAAACTAAAAATTTGTTATCCTAATACCTTATGTTTTGTTGAACTGATGATATTTTATATCATCATAGATTGATGGCTTTGAGGCCCTCAATTCTAAAACTGTTTGTGACTGATGACCTCAATCAATCCCTATAAATATTTAAGTTTTTTCTCAAATTATGTGCCTCTATTTACCACCAATGTTCTCCTAATCGAGATCATAATTTTGTGGTGACATTTTCATTACCCTTTTCCTCTTAGTAAGACTAAATTTTGTTAACTTAATTTCCGATGTGGGTTTTATCACAATGGAATTTTATATTGTCAACCTTCAATTTTGAAAGAACAATTTCAAATTGTGAGGATAAAATTTATTGAATAGGGAAGAATTTAACACCCCAAGATTTCATATTACTTTATTTCTTCAAAGTAATTCAATAACTTTCACTACACGCATCACCGAGTTCAAGCACATCACGACTTACCAATCTAGACATTCAAAAGATGTTATGAATAGTATTAACTACATTTTGAATTTTATATACTCCATATAATTTTAACATCCATATTATGTGTTTCTTAGACATAATATAAGAACAAATTCAATTTTTTAGATAAAGGAGGTATTTTTTAGAAAATGCAATTTTACCATCTTTTGAGGATGAACCCTTTTTAAATCCAATATTTGACACTTTTATGTATTCAATTTGACAAAGTAATCTTATTATCTAGAATTTAGATATTATAATCTACTTTTAAATTTTTTTTGGTATTTTTATGATAACATTCATATTTTGGTAAATAGTGAAAATACAAAATTTTAATTAAAAACATCTTTTTTAATAGAAATAATTTATAGTGTTTAATTATAAATTTGATTGGATTTTAAGTATAATTAGATTATATTTTTATCATTTAATTCAATTTAGGTCATTATAATTAATTTCACTTTGAAATTGGACATAAACAACTGTTAATCTTTTGATAGATATTGTTGCTTAAAACACGCTATTTATTTTGAAAATGGGAATTAATTTTAAATTAATTAATGAAAATTTTGTTTTGAATTTGGTAAAAAAGACATAATTTTTTAATTCGGAATATCAAATATAGCTTAGGCTGAATTCTTGGTATTTCTTTGAGAAACATCAATTTTTGATGAATAATGAAAACACTGAGTTATCGGTTAAAATAGATTTTTTATTTAAACAACTATTTATTTTATTTAATTTTATTTTAGGTAAAATTAGATACATAATACCTATATATGTTAAAAATAATTAATTGGAGTCATTTTTTAATATGTTTAGATATATAAAAATTTTATTGAACTTTTTACCATCTTTTACCCACCTCCTAGGAGTATTAGAAAATTTGCATAAAACATAATTTTACCGCTTCTGTTAGTTGAATTTCAAAAATCCAAGAGACATGGTTCACCTCAGTAAGTAATATCTGGTTCAATAAGATTAAAATAATTTTTTGTGAATAGTAACATTTGACTTTTATTTACGGCAATTAAAGGTAAATAGGGTAATTCAAGGTAAATGAATATTGTAATAATTAAAAATTACCTTAACACATGTCCTATCATTATTTTATGAGTAATGACTGACCATGGCCATCCATGGGTCGATTTTGGGACCCCATGGAGCCACTAATGAATGATAATGACACTTTAGATTAATTAATTTAAAGTAAAGGAAAAATTAACATAAACAAAAATCTTTTTATTAATTAATTTTTATATGGTGTTATATAAGTAATAGTTCTATCTATACATATTCATTGGAAATCAAAAAATATTTACTACATCATTTTAGTTTTATTATAATTTTTATACAAGGAATTAATTAAATTATGTATGACACAATAAAGATGTAGTATTTACCTAATTAATAATTGATTTAAATAAATTAGATTATAAATATTAAAATAATATCTAAAACATGTCCAATTTTTATTGGATGATTTTATTTCTACCATCAGACATCTTATCTTCGACCCTAATGATTTTGGGACCCTTAGCAACCGAATATCACTATATAATAAAATAATATTTTTACACTTTCTTAAAGAGCCCCTCCTTACCCTTATAAAAGGAGACCACTTCTAACCAATTCCTCACACCTCTCAAGCCTTTAGGCTCATACAAACACTGCCAAATCAAGATCCCTCCATTCCTCTCCTTCTCCTAGAAGCCTTACCATAGGAATAAGACACTTTTAGAAGTCCTTTTGGTTCAAACCAAAGTAAGTTACCCAAATTAAAGGCAACAGTTTCTCTTAACTTCTTTTCTTTATTTTACTTCTCCAACCCCTAAACTCTTTTTATTACTTTATTTTATAACAAAAACAATATCCTCAATATACTAGGAAGTTGTTATGAGAATTATATAACTACACTTACACACACTTCCATCTAATGGGTGAAGAACATAATGTTTCTATGAATGGAAAACTAACGCCTCACGAAACGATGATTGTTCAATTACCTCCTATCGCCTCTCATGGTGGAAATTATTATAGAATTGTATTTATATATGATATATATTATGTTTATGTTATCTTCATGCTTCTGTATTTTTTTATATCATACCTTAATGGTTTCCATTATGGGTAAACGTTATAATTTCATTTGAGGAAGTGCGGACTACCGCCCCCTCAAAGTGAAAAATACTAAATTTAAATTAAAAACAACTTTTTAAATCAAAATAATTTATAGTTTTAATTATTAATTTTATTGGTTTTGAAGTATAATTAGATTATATTTTTATCATTTAATACAATTTAGGTCATTATAATTAATTTCACTTTGAAATTGGACATAAACAAGTGTCAATCTATTGATAGATATTATTTCATAAAAACACGTTATTTATTTTGACAACGGGAATTAATTTTAAATTTATTGGTGAAACTTATATGTTTTTAATATTTTAAAATAGACATAATTTTTTAATTCTTAATGTCAAATATATCTTATGCTGAATTGTCGGTATTTTTCTGAGAAACATCAATTTTTTATGAATAGTGAAAAACACAGAGTTATTGTTTAAAACAGACTTTTTATTTAAATAATTATTTATTTTATTTAATTTTATTTTAGGTACAAATAGATACATAATACCTATATATGTTCAAAATAATTCATTGGAGTCATTTTATAATATGTTTAGTTATATAAAAATTTTATTGAACTTTTTACCTTCTTTTACCCACCTCCTATGAGTATTTGCAAATATGCATAAAACATAATTTTACTGCTTCTGTGAGTTGAATTTCAAAAATCCGAGAGACACGGTTTACCTCAGTAAGTAAAATTTGGTTCAATAAGATTAAAATAATTTTTGGTGAATAGTAACTTTTGACTTTTATTTACTGCGGTAAAAGGTAAATAGGGTAATTCAAGAAAAAGAATATTGTAATAATTCAGAATTACCTTAACACATGTACTAACCTTATTCTATGAGTAATGTCCGACCATGGGAATCTGCGGATCGATTTTGGAACCCCATTGATCCACTTATGAATGATAATGATACTTCAGATTAATTAATTTTGTCTAAATGAAAAATTGACAAAAACAAAAATCTTTTAGTAATTAATTTTTATATCTTGTTATATAAGTAATATTTTTGACTATAAATTTGTATTGGAAATATGAAAATATTTACTACATCATGGTATTTTTTTTATAATTTTTATACATTGAATAAATTAAATTATTTGTGACACAATAATGATGCAGTATTTACCTCATTAATAAATGATTTAAATAAATTAGATTATAAATAATAAAATAATATCCAAAACCTATCCAATTATTATTGGATGATTTTATTTTGCCCTTGATCCGTATTATCTTCGACCCTAATGATTTTTGGACCTTTAGAAACAGAATATCGTTATATAATAAAATAATATTTTCACACTTTCCAAAAAAGCCCCTCCTCCCCCTTATAAAAAGAGACCACTTTTAACAAATTCTGAACACCTCTCAAGCCTTTAGGCTCATCCACACTCTGCCAAATTAAGCTCCCAACATCCCTCGCCTGCTTCTAGTAGCCTTACCTTAGGCAGAAGACACTTCAAACAGTCTTTTTGGTTCAAACCAAAGGAAGTTACCCAAATTAAAGGTAACAATTTCGCTTAACTTTTTTTCTATTATTTTACTTCCTTAACCCCTAAAATCTATTTATTACATTATTTTATAAAAAAACGTATCCTAAATATACTAGTATGTTATTATGAGATGTATTCAAACTACACATACACACACCTCCATCTAATGGGTGAAGAACATAATGTTTCTGTGAATGGAAAACTAACGCCTCACGAAATGATGATTGTTCAATTACCTCGTACAGCCTCTCATGGAGGCCATTATGATGGAACTGTATTTATATATGATATATATTACGTTTTTGTTTTCTTCATGATTCTGTGGTTTTCTTTTATAGAATACCTTAATGGTTTTCATTATGGGTAAAAGTGATAATTTCATTTCAGGCAGTGCGGACTACCGCCCCTCAAAGTGATACGACTCGTTAGTACCATATGTGGGATGTATAAAGGATGTATTTAATGAAATTATATATGATATTATAATATAATTATAATATACCTATGTATAATTATTTTTTAATTCCATTAAAATAATAAATAGAAAAGAAAGTAGCGTTCATGTGTACGTACGGATTACCGTCTCCATGAATAGTGCATTTCATTTCTTACCCCCAAAATGGTATGTACTGTTATAAATACATGTATATACTGGAAATATATATGATATATATGATATCTAAATCATTAATATCATTCTAGATATAATGAAATTTTGACCATGTGAACAACTTGTAACTAGAAGGTGTTCATTTTTTACTCAAATGCCAAATATCAACAAAACGAACGTTATAAACTTAAATGATTACATAATGTTCATAAAATGGTAATAAGTGATATAGAAGGAATAATAAACTTGAAAATGTTCTTAATCAAGTATAAATTAACATTAGTTTATTATTTAGGATATTAAAGAATGAATGGGTCATGTCGGACCCGAGGTAAGGGGTTTCTTATCTCACTTTTAATTCTGTGAGATTTCTGTTGTTCACCGCTTATTTATTGCTTGTGGTGTATTTTGTACTGCCATTTGATATATATTACCATGATTATATTTATTTTCATGATATTATGTGATTCATTTGGTGGTTATTGAATATTTTTCATACAACTTTATTGATTACAACGAGGTAAGGGTTAAGTTCAAAATCTCTTTATTTTCCGAGGTTGTTTTTACCTCAGTATATACTAGGACCTCTTTATCTTCCACATCCATGTTTCTTAAAACGTATTTCAAAAAATTCTTACTATTTTTGTAGAGACCCAAAGCTTGATGTACATGGACAGTACATTACTTTTGTGGAATACTTAATACATAATAAAAACCAAAACTCAAGGATTGTAATAGTTTAGTGTCTTTGGAAACTCAGAATATAATCTTCTAATCTGGGTGAAAGATCTTCAACAACTCCCATAAAGATCTTCCAATTTTGTTTTCTTACCTAAAACATTTCTTTAAATCCTGGGTAAAATAAAACATATAATGGGTGAGATAAAATTCTCAGTAAGGGTAATCATGGAGAAAATAAAACAAACCATATACCATTGAACTTAAAAACATGAACATAATGTTTAAACATCAAAATCTTGAGCAAAGACATAAATCATGGAAGTACGTAAGGCATGTATCATAATGGAACATAAATCCTGATAAAATAGCGTGGTAATAAAACATGTAATTTTGGATACCATTCAGAACTTGTTATGATTTCCATAGTTGCCAAGGTATTGCTGCCAAAACCATCTTAGTGGGCAAAGTCCCTTTCTGAATCGAGTTCAATCCTCGTTCCAGTATTGTATCACTGAACCGGATTAACTTACTGTTCCAGACATGTATATCTCATGAGATATAAATATTTACCTAATGAATTGGAGGGAGATATAGGTCCGACTCATCTCATAATGAAATCATTCGTACTTTTGACACAAAATAAACATAATTCATTCATAATAACCCAACGAATAAAATGGGTTTCATAAAAATCATCTCATCATCACATAATCCATATAAAAGAAATGGATATAATTTCATAATAAGAAAATTGAAACCATTTAAATAATAGAGACTTTATACTTGAAACATACACATATGAAATAATGCCATCTTAGATGGAAAATGGTTTTGATAAGACAATTGAAATGAATTCTTCAGGAAAATATCCTTTCTTTTTCAAAATCAATTTCTTTTCACAAAACTTCATGCAATTTTAAAATAAAACAATTTTGTTTAAAATAGTAATGAAATATTTTGGAGAAATATTCATGAAAATAAGGCTTTATAAAAATGAAAAAATCCTTTCATGCCGTATAAGTTAAAAAAACATTCTCCTCGTCCTTTTGTCAGAAAAGTAAAAAAAAATATCTCATAACATAAACAAAAGAAAGATTCATTACATACCATGTAGTAAAAGTAAAAAATGGGTAAAAAGGAAATTAAACATACATGAAACTATTTTTAGAAAATAAGGACATGGATGATAGATATAACCCCAGTTAATACTTACGAATAAACAATCTCGGAATTAAATGAGATTGGAAAAGTTATCCCATACCTTATGTCTGATATGCCTCGTATGTATCTGAAAATCCTGCATAATGATTTAAAACATGTTATTGACTTATTACAGAATCATATTCATTGTTATGATATCATATATAGTTTTTTTAATATTTTATATTACCCGTTCTTTTGTAAATTCGATGTAAAAGGAGTGATTTGGGTAAAATCGTTTCATTTATTGTACGTGTTTCGACTTGTTGTTCTTGATATTATTACTTATATCCTGATTTACATAATTCCAGAATGTAAAAAATGATTTATATATAATATATATTCATCATATACATATATATATATGATAGATAGATAAATTGAATGAAATACACCATTCATGGAGACGGTAGGCCATACGTACGCATGAACGCTATTTTCGTTTCCTTATTGAATTGAATAGAATTAAGTAGATGAAATACATATATATATACATAAATCCAGTATCATTATTATGTCATATATTTCATTATTATTCATTATATATACTTTATAATAATTCATTAATGGTTAACATGGAGATTGAATCTCATCGCGTCATGGAGACGGTAGTCCGTACGTACGCACAAGCGATGATATCATTCCCATGATCGTGGAATTGTATTGAAGCGTATGTATAATATTTCATAATCAATATAACTTTTCAATCATCATATATAGTTATTTATTTACACCATTATACCCATCCAAGTAAGGTGGTGGTCGAAAACATATTACACCACGGCGTGGAGACGGTATTCCATACGTACGCACGCGCGGTGATTTCGTTTTCCGTAGGATGGATAGAAGGTGAAATTGGGTTTCTTTCATATTTATAATAAAATATCATAATATAATTAAAACTTATGTTATTAATTTATAATGAGACAACGAATGAAGAATAAGTCGAAGAAGAAAGAAACTTGAGAGAATCGGAAGAAGAGATTACCTCTTCTTCGACGCACCTCCTTTAAGCTTCCTCTTATGGTAGTACAGTTGGACTTTTGAGAAGACCAAAACCTCCAGAATGTTTCTCTGGAAGTGGAAAAGAGGAAAGGGCATGGGTTGGCCAAGATTCAAGGCTCAAAAGGGTGTGAAGAGAAGAGGGAAGGGGTGCCCTTTTTATAAGGGAGGAGAGGGGCACCTTTGGAAAAACATAAAATATTATTTTATAATATAGTCATATTCAGTTTATAATAGCACCAAATTGATTGATTTCGAAGCTAAAGTGGGAATGGGTCGCAATCCTCTCAACCAATATAATTTTGTCAAGTTTAGGTTAAAATATTAACCTTATAATTCTGATTTAACTCTAAGTTAACTAATTTAACTTTTATCGTGTCTTCCTGTTTTCTTACACTATATGGTTAATAAACTTACATTAATAAGCCAAAAGAACCCCAAGTGGTTAATTATTAATATATATATCCTTATCTAAGTCATTTGGCAGAACCTTATATTTTTAGTAATAAAATAAAAATTGTTAATATAATATTTGTTTTAAAAACTTTTTTATGTCAATTTTGACACTATTTGTAATTGATTTTTTTTAAAATCATAACAGCATGATTAGATCAAATAAGTTAATTAAATCAATACTAAAATGTCCTATTAACCAATAAAATTATTGTAATTCATAAAAAGTCTCAATTTACATTTAGTTGGGTATTTATAATATCAATTATTTTAATATTTCATTATTTAGGTAATTACTGCATCACCATTGTGTCATAAATAAATTAACTTATTTAATGTCTAAAAATTATAAATAAAATACCATTAAGTATGAAATATTTGTATCTTTCTAATGAATATTTATAGTCGAATTTATCTTATGTATAACCCTATATTAAAAATGAATTTGTTATTAAACATTGATTTTAACTATTTTAACCGTTCTTTAAATAAATTAATAATAAATGTCCTAATCTAATTCAAGTGGACCTAAATGGTCATATTTGATTCCTAGGGTTTTTTTGGTCGAATTACACTTATCCAATAGAATTAGGACATGTGTTAGGGTAATAATAATATCATTTTTACCCTTAATTACCCTATTTACTTTTAACCGTTGTAACTAAAAGTAAAAAGTTACTATTCACCAAATATTATTTTCATCTCATTGAACCAAATTTTCGTCCTTGATATTAACCATATCTCTCGGATTTTTAAAATTCCACTCACAGAAGTGGTAAAATTACGTTTTATGTGAATTTCCATATTCTCCTAGGAGGTGGGGAAAAGACGATGAAAAGTTCAATAAAAATATTTATATATCTAAAATTATTATAAAATGACTCCAATGAATTACATTAAACTTTTATAGGTATTATTTTTCAATTTTTACCTAAAATAAATTTAAATATAATAAATAATTATTTAAATAAAGAGTCGGTTTTTAAATAGTAACCCAGTGTTTTCACTATTCATCAAAAATTGAATGTTTTCAAAAAAATACCAAAAATTCACCTTACTCTAATTTTGATTTTCTGAATCAAAAAATGAAGTCCATTTCGAAAGAAAAAATTTATAAAATTTTAAAAAATGGGTATTACTATTCATAACGGCTAGTTTATATAACATATCGTCGTTTAGTGAAACTCAGTATTGCATACAACACATGATATCGTGGAAGATCGTGATTGCGTGTAATGCAAGCCAAGTCAGGGATGTGTGTAGTGAAAGCTCCTTTTGGTGTAGGGTACAACACAAGGCATCAATAAAATTAAAAATAATATTTTTCATAAAATCTTGGGGTGTTACATTCTACCCCCTTAAAATGAATTTCGCCCTCGAAATTCGTCGGGGTTATAAATGTTTTACTACTCGAAAGTTTCTTTAATAGAAACCCACATCATAAAAAGGAATACAAAAACCAATCTTTAAATACTAAAGTATGAAACATAATGTTTACCCAAATTAACTAACCACTGGGTTTCCACATAGGAGAACATAGGTGAAAATATGGATATAGAAAAGAAATCTAACCATAATGTTCTAAATGAGAGTGGTAGAGAACATGGATATGAAAAAGCCAACAACCAAAAAGAAATAGATTTGTGATGATCTAAGGTACCATCTGATTCATCGGATATAAGGTCACTATGACAACATTTTTTGGATTTCAAGATCATTTCCCTAAAGATGAAGAAATTTGAATTAGAAGAAATACTTTTGTGATTTTGGTACAGTCTCACTGTTGGTCGTTCCTTGGACAATTTCCACTTCATCTCTTAATGAAAAGAAGTTGAATTTGTCATTCATGAAGTGTTAGCAGATCATGTGATAGAGTGGTGGGTCATTCCATCTATCTCAAACAAAAGGTTAGAAAAAGTTATCAAAAATAAATAAGTCCATCTATAGTGAGATTAATCGTATATGGTTCCTAAAATGGACATATATTTCATATTTTATACTGCTTAATATAATAAAACTAGTTTCTACTAAACAGGGAATTCCTGTAGGCCAGTGGTAGGCGATAAAGGCCTGTCGCACTTCATATGTGGGTTCGATTCCCACAGCCTTTTCTTACGCGACGGGGTGTCACCCATCCTGCAGGTTGTCCTTTTTCTAAAACTACATTATTATAAAATAACGTAAATAATATCGAAAACAATTCCATCATCGGACTAAAGAAAATTCTGAATTTCCATCTTTATAATGACAAAAACCCAGGAACGCAAAACTTCTATACTCAACTACGTAGATAATAACATCTAATCTCAGCATATTTCTAGACCGTTACTCTGATAACACCTATAGGGCTGTCAAACCTCACATATAGTTCCATCACATGTAAATGTTGTGTATTTTTTTATAAATTAAAATGAACAAAACAAAAAAAATTAATTATATTCTAAGAACATTTATGGTCTAGGTTTTCTAGAGTGAGAAAAACCATACATTTTTATTAGTATTTTTTTGAAAATAAAACAAAATAAATAAAACACTTCACGTGCGCTAACTATATATGAAAATTTAATGCCTTTGGAGGGTTCTACTAAAACAATGATAAATTAGATTAAAACATAGGGTGATCAATTTTTTCTGAGTAAAGAGTATTGTAAAATATCATGGAAAATACATTTTTAAAATACCATAACAAAATATTATAATACTCTTAAAATAATTACACATTGAAAATGGTATAAATATAATGTAGTAATTTTTTTGGAAAATTTAAGCAATCTCTTGAAAACAAAACAAATGAGGACAATTTAAATATATAAGGTTGTCATGTCCTAACCACTTTCTTGTGGGATGTGTTCACTCCCCACTCCCAATAATATTTACCATGTCCAAGTTCGGATTTTATAAAAATAATTTTTAGATTTCATTACATATATATATGTAATTATAACTAGATTTTGTCTTTAAAAACATATTCATTAATTAAATAAATATTCAATTATATATATATATATATATTAACTTCCTTATGAAATAATTTACTAACCTATATACAATCAAAACAGATTTCAACATTCCATTTTCAGAGACTGTAATAAAACATAACCACATCCATGTATTCATACTTGCCTTTATAACTTCATAATTTAATTTTTATGAAATGTTAGACATTGTCATTTAAATAATCATTATTTAATAAAGATACTAAATACTGGTTTACATGATTCAAGATTATGAAGTTCGACATTATATTAATATATAAATTAACATTATCCATTCATGTACCCATTACCAAAAAATAATAGTGATTCTAAATCGCTAAAAATATATAATAACATATAAATAATTATAAGTATGAATATATAATTTAAAAATAAAATTTTTAAATATTACAAACCTTGAAGAAATCCATGTACTTAATAATTTTGGATGTAAGACTAAAAATTTAAATAAAAATCCTGAATTTATTAATACTGTAAGGAATGTAGATGTTATTCATAATGTGTTGCCATGTCTACAAGAAAATTTTACGTCCATAATTTCAATTAATAATACATGATGATATAATTATTTTTCTATGTGCGCTATTTTAGAAATCAAATTTTTCACATATAGTAATATTTTTTAGATTATATAATATTAATAATATTATTGTTATTATTTTTGAATATATTTATTAATAAATTGAAAAAACCATTGATATGGTAATAATATTTCATGAACATGAACATAAATATTTTCTCATCTATAAATAAGAATATAAATCCTTTTTTATAAAATAAAATTTTAAACAACATTAAATCATAAGATGGTTTTTGAAAAAATATTGACTTCCTTATAAATAAAAACATAAATTTGAAAATAACCATTATATAGAATTTGTAAATAAATATTTAAAATATCAATATTTACGAGTTAAACCAAAATTGAAGACATGAAAAACATTCTCATACAACATAATTTTCCTAAGTTAAATTAAACATAATTTTTAGAATTATAAAATAAATACTCATCCCTAACATTAGAATATAAAAAAATAATAAATACAACCCCTTACACTATCAAAAATTAAAACATAAAGGAAAACATAAATTGATATAATAAACATATAAAACAATCCCTTATGTAAATATTTTTTGGAAGAACACCTCCTTAATTAAAAATATTATCATGTTAATGAAAATATTTCATGTTGGAAGAACATGATATATATATATATAACCCATGATAATGGTTTAAAAATAACACATATAATTAATAATTTTTAAAATAATTATATTTTTAAAGAAAGAATATCCCTTTACTTGATATTCACACAAACGTTGAAGGCCTTTCTTTGACATGTTGTCACCTAGAACTATAAATAGTTTTTCAATATACATTTTCACAAAGGTATAAGGTTTTTATACACATATACATTCCTGTTTACATAGAGATGTAAATATATATATATATATATATTTAATTTTCTAATTCTAATGTACGACCCATATGAAATCCTCAATGATCATAAAACAATGAAAGTTTTAAGCCTGTAGATAAAGGTGGGAATATATTAGAAGATAGTAAAAATAAAAATCATAAAAATAAGAATAAAAAATCACAAAAATAAAAACTTAAAAAGTCCATAATAGGATATCAGATTCATTAAAATTTCAATCAATTGACTAAAATAAGAGGTCCTTCTATTCATAGCCCAAAATCAAATCATTAACAATCAAATAGACCATATAAAAAATATTACAATGATGAACAGAAGAATCACCAACGATCAAAGGATAAAACAAAGGATGAAAATGAAC
The DNA here is from genome assembly GCA_963277665.1 of Viscum album. Lineage (NCBI taxonomy): Eukaryota > Viridiplantae > Streptophyta > Magnoliopsida > Santalales > Viscaceae > Viscum > Viscum album. Next base: position 80,054,961 of record OY728139.1, read on the forward strand.
ATCATAATTAACTCCAAATAGATTCAGAAACCTAAAAATGAAATACAGAAACACTTAAATCGAAGAACAACCAAATCCATTATATGATATTCCAATCTAGTTTTTGACCATTTCTGTAGCACCGCATTCGATCGTCGACACCCCTCAGTTTCCAGAAGCGGCTGTGTTTGGTCAATGATCGCTCAGACTCCTCAGTGACTATCGATCTCCCTTGTTTAGTACACTCGGTTCTTAGCCTCCACTCAATGAAACCCTCCAGTACCTATTGAGAATCTTACCTCCCCTTTGCTCTTAACATCTAGACTCGACCTTCAGTCTGACTTTTGATTTACCATAACTTTTTTTTAAATCCATTAATTCATTTTATAAACATTGTTAATGTTTATTATAAGTATTGTTTTTATATAAATTTGGATAAAAATCTGTTTATTTATATCATAATATAATAAAAATTTCTTATAAAAATTCGAAATTATTTTATGAATAACAAAATATATTTTTTTATAAAATTAGAAATTATTTTAAATTTTATTGAAAACATTTTTTATATTATTATTATTTTAAATTTATTTCTTGTAATTTATTTAAATAAATTTAATTATTTATAATATATAAATCATTATTACGACCCATCCCCTGGGGCCCATTCTGTGACTACCCCAAGCCCGCCTTCCATAGGCCAGGGAGTGGTGACTATCACCAAAGGCGTAAATCCCTAAACTGGGAAGGCATTTCCTTTATAACATAAAAACACACACAACAGAGTACGAGCGGGAAGTAAAACACTAAGTAAAACTGTATAAAAAATGAGTGTCGAAAAGTAAAAGGGGTCGGAAATATAATCCCAATAGGAATGTACCAGTACAACTAAAAAACAAGTACAACTGATGAAAAGTAAAATAGTTGTTGGATCGTCCTCTGGAATTCCTAACTGAAGGGTAGGTACATATAGCCTCCTCAATACTGCACGTATGTCAGTCTCCTCCATGTACCGACCCTTCGTGTGGTCCATCTCCCGGTACCGTCTGGTCCTGCTACTCTTAGCCTCATTCAGTGTTGTCTGTCATCTACAACCAACACAACAAGGTGCGGGCATAGGTCGTGCAGGGATGAGTATAATTATACTCAGTAGGGACCCCGACACCCTCAAGGTCTCATAAATTCAACAAGGATGAACCACAAAGTATAAAAACAACATATAATCCCACTTAGGTATATGCCCATACATATACCTAAGTTATTTAGTAATCCATCTCATACATGAGGTAAACACAAAAGTTACTGACTCAGCTCAACCAGCATTTTAGTAATTGAAACCTCAGTTGGTGAAGAACTCATACTCAATAGAGTACAATGGGGCTGTTGTGACATAAAGGTGCTTCCCACTAACCTTGGACTGCTGATGTACTCCTCTTGTCGAGTACCGTGGGTCTGTTGAGTCACCAAGGAACTCCCCACCATGGGTCTTCCACCTCCCCAAGGAACTTCCCCTCTTATCCTGTTGAGGTACTCTTCCTGAAGAGTACTATGGGTCTGTCGTGACACCATGGCGCTCCCCACTGCGGGTCTGCCACGACACCAAGGCCCTCCCCACTGGGCTAGTAGAGTCACTTCGAGTCAAAACGGTCAGCAATCGTCAGGTCTCAGCCAGCTATTAGGTCTCCGCACTTTGCTCCCTCATCACCAGAAGGATCCACTCCACGAGCTACTGTTCGATACTCCAACTATCATGAAGTACCTCGAAGAACTATCTCAATGTTCTTCCATGTCACAGGGGTCTCAATTCAACATACGGCGCGTCAATCAGACGCCCGGTCTGTGATTTATTAGCCTTTTAGTCCCGGGGGCTCGGTTGGATTCGTGTACACTCCAACTTGACCGTATATCAAATATATCCCGAACTCTAGTGGGGTATACTCAAATGGACCATCTCGCTTCAAGATTAGTAGCACCGCTTACAAATCATCAAACGAACATCTGGTGCCAAAGATATGGCCAAAGAAATTAAAGGGGCAGTAGTGGACCCAGCTTCAGTCTGATGTGGTCTGGGTCGACTTGGTCAGACCTGTTGGGTTTGGCCTGGCCCATTGGGCGGGCTGGCATGTTAGGTTTGGCCCAGCCCACTGGGCCCAGCCCAGACGGTCGCATGGGTGATTCGTCCCGTGCTTGGGCCCGATTCATCCCGGAGTGTCGTGATGGCACAGCCTGGCGTGACTCATCCTCAAGGGCGTGGTCAGGACGGTTATCCAGGGTGTCGCGGGCTGGCTCAGAAGGTTGGCACGACTAGGGCGCCGGTTTCATTAGGTGGCGACTGGCCAGGCCAGGCAAGCGACCGGGCAGGCTGGCAGGCGGGCCAGCGGGTGGTCATTCAAGGCGCCAGGCGTGCCACCAGGAGGTAGGGCATGCCGGCAGGGGGGATGGTAAGGCGCCAGGTAGGCCGGCGGGCGGTAGGGCAGGCGCAAGGTGGGCCGGTGGGCGGCTGGGCAGGACGCCAGGCAGGCCAACCGGTGGCCAGGCAGGGCACGTCCAAGAGGGACGGTGGGCGGCCAGGCAAGGCGCGGCCAGGCCGATAGGCATCCGAGAGCCAGGTGGTGTGGGCCGGTGGCGGTGCGGTCGGGGTGGTTCGGCTGGAGGGTCGTGGTTCGGCCCGGAGCACCGGAGGGCCGCGAGGGCGGTGCAGATTTCGGAGGCCATAGGTAGCACGGCCTTTCTCATCGCTGCCTTCGTCATTCTGTCGCCTCACCACCATGTTGAAGATCGTCAATAACAAGAATGGCGAAGGGGTCGGGCCATGTTGGTTTGGCTCGCACCCTCTGCATTTAGGGTGGTATCAATTGGCTTGTCAAGAAGTAAGAGGATGAAAAACAACTCACCCACAAACAATTCCTTTCCATCCATTAAAGATGATTTAAGGAAAGCATCAACATGTAACACCCCCTACCTTTGTTCCTCGTTCATTATTCGTTGACGGTGTCAGAGAAAGTAGATGAAGAAGATCTTCGCTCATCGTTTCTGCTGCACGCTTCCAATCCCAAGATGTGTCACCTCATTGACGGCGATACGGAGGTTAGGTCGGTTGAAGACGTTTCACATCCATAGAAGCTCAGAGGAAGAAGTCAAAGAAGGCCTTCATTCTTAGTTCTTCGTTGGGAGTGTGCATCCCTCTTCTCCCAAGTTTCCACTAAGATAACAAAAAAAATAATAATAGATAGGTTTATCTATTATTTATTTGGCATAAAATTCAAAAACGAGAAATAAATTAAGTTTCTCCACCTAATTAATGTAAAGGATTGGTAGAAGATAATTAGGTGAGTGGGAACAATTTAATTAATTATAATATGGCACCATAAAGGAGGGAGGGTGTGGACAAACTCTCCCTCATTTATGAGAGGAGTTGAGAGGTTTTCCGCCCTCGCCATTAATATGGGAGTTTTTCCCCATGTGGTCCCCATGTCATAACCTCTCGTGGGAGGTTAGGTTCAGGTGGGCCCCACCAACATAACCTCTCATGGGAGTTTATGGTGTGGTGGTCCAATCTCCAACTTCCATGAGGATATTTTAACCTTCAAATAAAAATAAAGCCACACACTTTATTTTTATTTTATTCAATCTCTAAAATCCCCATAAACTATCATTTAATCTCAACTCACTACCATCGAAGTAAAAGTCTTCTTAAGTGTATACTAGAATTTCGAATTCAATAGTTCTCTTGGATTTTAATTCAGAGCACCGGTTAAAATTCATAAAAACATGCTCGTATGTTTACTGAACGTACCCGAATAAAACTTCAAAAATTGATTTTGGGAACACCAGGCCTCGAAATCATGCGCCGTCAGTTTTTGTGAACTCGTAAAATTCTCATGTATTTAAGAAAAAAAACCATGGAAATTTATTGTCTTTACATTCTACCCACCTCAGGGCTTTACGTCCCCGTAAGCTACAACTCGAACTAAGGGAACAAGTGGGGGTACTGAGCACAAATCTGAGCCTTCAGCTCCCATGTGCACTCCTGGAGGTTCCCGTGCTACCAGCGAACGCATACCAGAGGTATCAACCGTCCATGTAGGACCCACTCATGTTGATCCTCAATCTCCACTAGAACCTCTATAAAAGTCGCCCCATCATCGATGTCCATCTCTCCATGTTCGATGATGTGAGAATGATCATACATGTATCTCCCCAACTGGGATACGTGGAAGACGTCATGCACCCAGTGCAACTAAGGTGGAAGAGCTAAGTGGTAACCCACCCCACCAACTCTACTGAGAACTTGGAAGGGTCCGATGAATCTATGATCTAACTTGCCACCTAGCCAAATCTCAGTAGTCCTCATCAAGGTGAGACCCATAAAAAGACAAGGTTGCCATCCTAAAACTCCAGGGGACTCTGTCTCTTGTCAGGATACGACTTCTGCCTACTTTGTGTAGTCTTCGTCTTCTCCTAGATGATCTGCACCTTCTCTATGGTATCCAGTACCATCTTTGGTCCCACAAGTTCTAACTCCCCTGGGTCTGTCCAGTACAAGGGTGATCTTCAAGGTTACCCGTATGATGCCTCATAAGGTTTCATCGCTATGGTGGAGTGATAACTGTTGTTGTAGATCTTGATACATCTTCTCCACTCCTGGATGTACCTCTAAATGGGATGTGTGGAACTCCCACAACACTTTCTCTTAAATTGACACTGGCACTATAGTACGACCTCTGAAGAGGATGACGTGCTCCCCACCTTCATAAAATCCATCAGGTGCATTCCACCCTAACTCGCTGAAGAAGTGTGGGAGTGACTGTAAGGGACTAAAGGAAAACTGCTCCATCTCGCTCCAAAAAGGATATCTCCAAAGCATTCAGCTGCTCTGCCGTATCACCTAGTAGTTTTATACAAGATCTCTTGCTGAGTGAATCTCCTGCAACATTCCCCTTTCTAGGAGTATAGAGTATCTCTAAGTAATAGTCCTAGAGGAACTCATTCCATCATCGTTGTCTCAGGTTCAGATCCTTTTGAGAGAAGATATACCTGAGACTCTTGTGATCAGAGTACACAGTAAAACGTTATCCCATAAGATAGTGTCACCACATCTTCAAGGAGAAGACCACTTCTACTAACTCTATGTCATGGGTAGCATAGTTCTTCTCGTGCTGACTTAGCTACTGAGGACCATAAGCGATCACTACTCGCTCCTGAATCAGGACACTCCTGAGTCTGGTCCATGATGCATCGCAGTAGACTACGTACCCTACGCTTTCCTCTGGAAGCCTCAAGATGGGGGCACTAGTCCTCCTCTTCCTCAACTCCTGAAAGATCTGTTGGAATCTCTCCAACCACACGAAGGTTTTCCCCTTCTTCATCATTCCTTATAGTGGTGCTGCAACTCTGGAGAAGTCCATAGCAAACCTCCGGTAGTATCCAGCCAAACCTAGGAAACATCATACCTCCGTCACACTCCTGTGTGGATTTCAAGAAAGTACTACTTCAATCATCGCTGGACCTACTGCAACTCCAGCCTCTGAGATGATGTGTCCCAAGAAGTGAACCTATCATATCCAAAACTGGCACTTTGAGAGCTTACAATAATGCTGGTGCTCTTAGAGTGTGTGCAGGACTACCAGCAAATGGTAGGCATGCTCCTCCTTAGTAGACGAGTAGATCATAATGTCGTTGATGAATACTACGACAAAGTGATCAAGTTAAGGGTGTAAAATCCAATTCATGAGTCTCATGAACACTGATAGAGCGTTGGTTATGCCAAAAGGCATAACCAAGAACGTGTAGTGGTTGTACCGACATCTGAAGGATGTCTTCTACACAAACTCATCTCGAACTTGGAGCTGTTGATATCCTGATCTGAGTTCTATTTTCAAGAACCACTCTTCTCCCTTCATATTTTCAAAGAGTTCGTCAATCCTCGGGAGTGGGTACTTGTTCTTCATGGTCACCTGGTCTAGGTGACGATAGTCGACACAAAGCCTACAGCTCCCATCTTCCTTCTTGGAAAACAGAATCGGGGCTACCCAGGGAGAAACACTGGTCCAGATGAATCCCTTCCCCTGTAGGTCCTCTAGTTGTACCCGTAGCTTGTGAACCTCTGAAGGAGCCATCCAATACACTTGTGTAGATATCAGTGTCGTCCCGGGGTATACGTCAATGTAGAAGTCCACCTATCTACGAGGAGGTAGTCCCAGAACATCGTCAGGGAAAACATCCGCATAGTGGGCCACCACAATAGTATATCTCGGACTCTCAACATCAAATGATCCGAGGGTAAGGAAGGCCAACTGGTGAGGGATCAGCTGCACCCTTCTCCGAGTAAGTCTATCTTGCGCTGTAAAGGCTCACTTCTCGCCGATTAAGTTAAACTTGGCCCATCCGTGCGGACACACCACACTTTGCGCCTAATACAGTCAATCTGAGCAGGGACTGTAGACTACCATTCCATACCCAGGATGATGTCATAAGGCCTCGACGCCGCTACTAGGAGATCTCAGCCTATGATCTTGCCTCCTCGAGTAATCTCACACTGTCGGCACCAATGCGTAATAGTCGAGTCTGCTCCCGTATGAGTTTCTAGCCATAAGGATTGAGCCAACGGCTCCGTAGGAATCTTCAAGCTCCGAACAAGGTCAATGGAAATGAAAGAGTGACTGGAACATGTGCCTATAAGTACTGCAGCTAAGGTTTAGTAGACACAGTTCGTACCTCGAATCATCTCGGGAGCGCCATGGTCATATGCTTCAGCTTCCTGAAGATGAGCACTTGCATGTCCACCTGCTCGAAGGACCGAGCCCTGAATAATGGGTCTCGTACCATATCTGTGGAGCAGCGTGAGAGTTCAGTAAATCTCACTGAGTACTGAGCTATAGTCATGCTACCCTGCTGCAGATGAAGTAGCTCCTGTATGCACACTGCGCGAAGAGTCACTGGGACAAACTCTACCTAAAACGGGCCATAAAGTCTTTCCAAAGAAGAGTCATCTCGCCGTAAACATGGAGAATCAAGCCCCACATCTTCCCGCTACTGCCTGTAAAAGGCTGGTAGCAAGAATCACCATGGGGTCGGCTGGTATCCCTACCAGTCAGAACACCCTCGCCACAGCCTCCAACCAATCCTCAGCCGCGTGTGGGTCAGTCTCTCCCCTGATCCTTGGTGGCCTCTAGTGTTGGAACTCGTGCAATGCGCTCAGGTGGCATGCACCGTCTACTGTTGGGGATAGTGGCATTGGTGGCCCAATGGGTAATGGTACCACTGTTGCCTTTACAGGAAGATGGCCCTACACCGAGGCCTCATCGCTCGGTGGGCTATCTGTGCATAAAACTCTCGGGACTCTTGATGGTCATCTGTAGGGAGGCATCCTAAAAGAAATAGATGAGACATGGTCAAAGATTATACTTAGTGAGCTGACCTGATTTATCTGACTTAAAGAAAACTTTTGAAAACCAACACACAATAAGTGTTTTCGTGCACTTAGTTAGAAATCAGTAGTCAGGGTCCTAGTGTATGGATCCGTTGGTCGCCGCCCCAACACTGGACTCCCTAAACTGAAAACCACACTCAATACCCTTAACACTATTACTTAATTGAAAATAAAGATCAATGTCCTAAGTTCTGTGGTAGAATCGACTCCTCTGATACCAAATTGTCATGACCTGTCCCCTGGGGTCCGTGCCGTGACTACCCCAAGCCCGCCTTCCATAGGCCAGGGGCGGGCGACTAAGACCAAAGATGTAAATCCCTAAACTGGAAAGGAAATGCCTTCCCAGTTATGGATTTACACCTTTGGTGCTAGTCGCCCGCCCCTGGCCTATGGAAGGCGGGCATGGGGTAGTCACGGCACGGGCCCCGGGGGATGGTTCGTGACAATAATATTTAAGCATCAAATTAAAATCCTCTTAATTTATGAAAAATATTATTTCTTCATAAAAATATTAACCAAAGTCAATTTTAGTTCTTAGAAATGACTTATTATATCAAAACATATTTCTATTATTTTCAAAATAATTATATATACTATTTTTATAATACTTTTAAATAAATTAATGGTTTTTTATGAAAAATAAATATAATATAAATATATTATATGAAATTATTTTAAAATAAAATTATGTGAAATGAAAAATATAAATTTCATAAAAGAATAATTTAATAATCCAGAAAGTGATATATTTTTTGAAAAATAATACAAAAATATATCTTTGTATTTAATTTATTAATTACATAGATATTAAGAGATTTTAAAAAGGCCCCATTAGTGAATAGTATTTCTATTGTACCACCATCTCTACATTGCATGCTATAGTACACTCTCCCATTAGAGTTCCACCACTACTATGCTTCTGCCATTTCTATAGTAATTCTATAGTTCCCTACTAAAATGATGATATAGTTATTCAATCATGAATGTATAGTTTATTTATATACTTGAACCTAATGGAAAAATATTTTTTATTGTTTTTATTATTAAAATATAGATTTTTTTAAAGTAACCAAATGAATGATTATATGTGAAAAAGTTATTTCTTTTGAATTTTTTTTAATTGTTTTTATATAAGAACTAATAGATGCATGTGGATTGATGCTGTATAGATTCATTATGGTATCCTTCTGGGATCATTTTCATCACACCATACACATTCTATTATGTGTATATTTAATTGTTTTTTGTAGGATATAGGTAAATGGAAGATATTTTTGTAGAGTATGTCTCTTTAGGGTTGTGTTTCCTTCTGATTGGTTGGGAAGGTGGTGACATATGGTCATGTGGATATGGACTCATGGGTTTCATTAGGATCCTTGTTAATGGCCTTTTTGTTTTATAATCTAATCATTATTATAAATTTATTGTAATTATCCTTTTTAATTGGTTGTTTTTGTATATGATGTATTTTGGATATCTATTCTGATACTATGATTGATTCCAACTGATCACATGTCATTTAGGGGGTAAATAGTTCAGAATTTTCTTTGTATAAAACCTAGATGATTTTTACAAGCCCATGCCAATCAGAAATGTGCTTCAGGCCTTGTGGCAGTCCATCTTGGGTGACATTAGGGGTTGTTTTAAATAGGTATGTTACATGAAGAATTCATTTTCATGATATTTATATGAAATGAATATCTAGTATTCATGCTAATAAACATTAGGCCCTTGAAACTACGGAAACTCTCTAATCATTGACATTTCAAACACATAATTTTACAATTTTTGAAATTTATCATTATAATTCATCATGTTTCCACTAAATATGACATTGTTTTACGCACAAAAATGAAAAACATATCCACTTAAAAAAATTACATATAGATTATGATCAATTAATCTTTTTTAGAACTCCATCAGCCACAAAAAATTATATGGCCACGTACAACATGCATTAGGTGCTTTATTTGGGAAATGAAAAACATTATTCATCTTGAACACTTTAGAAACATAATTTCAATGAAATAATATGATATGTTTTTCAATGTACACCTATTCATTTAAAACACCCTTAGAAAATTAAAAATTATCATATATATAAAATAACGTGAACTTTCATTGGAAAAATACTTCAAGAAAGAGTCTAATAGACAAAATTATTTCAACTATTTAAAAAATATCTTCGATATCAATTAATTAAATTTGAGCATATCCCTTGAAAACCAAACCAACAATATTTTGGATTAAAATTCTATTTTCATATTACTTCTTATAGACCTATTTTATATCAATCACATTTTATTTCTTTGTTCAATCCATAATCTGCCATGTTATATTTTTTTTTCAATTTATATAATTATTCATTCATGGCTTATACCCATGATTCCACTTTTACATAATCATGAAATAATGTGGGATATATAATATATTAGTGTGATCTACTTTATTCATCCTTCTCATTTGAGTTAGTGAGGTTATTCTATGATGAGATTTCTTATTTTAACTTGATCCCTTTTATTTCATTAATGAGTCATATGATGACTCACCTCTTTGTATTATTATTCTATAGATTTATTCTCAAAATCATCAAAACGTTGGAATTTTTTGATTCTATGAAATATGAATTTGTTTCATCACTTTATTTAAACACTTCATCAAAAAATATCATATAGTTTTTCTAATCATTATTAAAAAAATTTACATCACTACTCTCCACTATTTTTTTCATCCTCTTATTGAATAAATATTTGGATTTACACATTATTTAGTTGTATACTAATATGACTTTATCTATTACATCACGAAAATTTCCATGACTTACTTCTTTATTTAAGGGGAAACACTTTATTAAAAATATTTTAATATTCATAAAAGATAGTATCATTCCATGCTAGATTTCTTGTGGTGACTACACAACTATCATACTAAATAAAAATATATTTTGATTACATAAAACCACTTGTAACATTTTATTCTAGTACGGAAACAATATTCCACTATCAATCAATAATTAATTTTTTATATAGTTTTACATGGATTTTCTTATTTCCACCACCCAATTTTGTTTTTTATTTCTCACTAAAGACACTTTATTTTTAATACAAAGATTTTATAGATAATTTTTAACCTCATAATATATGTACTCCATTACATTATCTAATTATTTAGGTTTCATATTTTTCTGGTTTCATTTTTCTTTATACTTAAAATTCATTTCAGGTCATACAAATTGTTTTTGAACATGTGAACATTGTGCACCCCATTCTTATATAATAATCCAAAAATGAGATTAAATTACACTATTTGTATGTTCTTACCAAAATAATTATCCCACAAAAAATAGTGTGAATTATATTTAGTAATCTTAATGCTCTCTTCTTCATTAGAGGATATGGATTTCGAAACATCTTTTCTCACATGAAAGTTTCAATAATATATTCCCTACCTAAATACATGTTAGATGAATATAAATCTAATATAAATATTGAAAATTTATATATAATTTTTTGGTTGACATTACAAATAATTTTATTCCATGGTACCTTTTCTTCTTCTAATATTAATAGTATATTATTTTTCTTTCAATCAATATGATATAAGTTTCATCAAGTTTTAAGACCCTTCATCATATAATTTATATATTTTACATTATTGTAGCAGCCATTTAAACTAAATTAATCCTCCACCAATGAGTCAAAAAAGGTTAGTTGTAATTAATAAATTGTTCTATGAATCTTCTATATAAAGAACATAAATCTTTCTCAAATTATCTTCATTTAATTGAGTCTTTCAACATCCCTTTCTCTTCAACGATTCAACATTTCCAATGTGTATAGAACTATCAACATTGAATTTAATATTCTTCAATTTGTTTATATTACATTCTATATGAGATGAATACCCATTGTCCCAAAACCAAGTGCTGTTATTATTTTTTCATTTAATGAATTTTCATCCCAGTTTCCTCCTCAATATCCAATCATTACTTCTATGAACCATACAAATGAGTCAATACTTTTATTGATCACTTCCAAGAATTTTTAGTAAAAGCTACCAAATTAAACTCTACTTCTTCATAAGTATAAAAAAATTTCTTAAAATTAACTATATTAGACTTCCTCACATCATTTGTTTTAAATTTTATTTTATAAGGAATTATTCCATTTATCTTTCTATAACAAATTTCTTTATACCCTGAGTATGAATAGTTAAAAACTATAAAAAAGTTTCATCTTGGATATGATGATTATAATCCTATTCTCCATTTATAGATTCTAATATCTTATCCTCTTATATATCTTCTAACTTCACCATAATAAGTAATAGTGTATCCAAGAAAACCATAAAATTAATATTTAATTAATAAAAAAATTTGTTGTCTCCTCCCCATATTTTTTGAAATTTTTAAAAATTCCATGATTTTTTATAATTTCGCAGTGGTTGAGAAAATATTCTCTTGAACTATATTCATGTTCTATTAATTCCTATATATTTTTTATTTCATGTTTCACTATAAAATCCTATAAAAAAATTTCCTATACCATTTACCCTTTAAAAATTGACATTTCTTCAAAGGTTCTTATTAATTATTCTTCCCTATTCTTCAAAACATTATATATACACTAACCAAAAAGAAGAATATTTTTTAAAAAACATGTATTTGTATTTCTAGTTTAGCTTTATTTCTCAAATAAACAATATCTTCTCCAAGAGTTTAAATCTTCATATCTTTTTTTATATAAAAATTAAGATGATCAATTATCATTCTCTATAATTATATATTTAATTTCAAATTCACATCGTCTAAATATTTCACATGATGATATGGAAAATATTACAAAAAAATTATGATGATCAAATTTAGATTCATGTCCATAAATATAAGACTAATATTCATTTAATAAACCTCAACTTTTTCTTCTTTGTTTACAGGTCAATCTAAATAAACATGCATTCTAATATTACATGAATGTCTACAAATCATTCTAGTTGATCATTGTATTATCTTTTAGTTTTTATATTCTCCACAAAAGTTCTCATTTAATTTTACATATTTTTTTGATAATATTATCTTTAATACCCTATATTATTTCTTCCTTGGTATCCCCTTCTTCTTATATAAAAATCACTTTAACCAAAAATTTTATCCATTTGAAATCGTCAAATAGAAAATCCATCATGGAGGAAACTCTTTTTATATTATGGTAAGAACACATACTCATAAAATTCTTCCTAAAACCACTTTTGAAAAATATTCATTATATACCCAACTATTACACTATAGAAACAATCTAGAGGTGGCATACCTCCAAATCTGTATCATCCAATTAAAAATTTTCTTATAATAAATGCTAAATGATATTCACATACATCATTTGAATTTTTCCCACTAAATATTTATAATTATTGAAAAAATTGAATACAACTTATTTATATGAATGTTTCAAATATGCTTTCAACTTCACAGTTATATCATAATAAACAAGGTTTCCATGATATTCATCAAGAGGTAACTTATTGAGATTCTTTTCCTTAAGATCTAATACTTTTAGGCTATAAATAGAAGTTATTATTATGATAATATTTTTTACTATGTCATAATCATATATATTATAAAAAATCCCTTGAATGTAGCCAAAAAATGTAGTAATTATATAAAAGAAAACATATATATTTTTATTGTAACTCATATTCCGATTATAAAATCTTTTTTCTAAGAAATATATATATTTTCCACCATAATGTTAGTTTTTTCATTAAAAATATTAGAAATTGTATTCCAAATACCTTTGGTCATTGAAAAATATATCACCTGTATATATATGTCACTAGTAAGTCCTCTTGGTAAGGAACGATGAGCATTTTCATCATCATTTGCCCATCTTTTCTATGTTTTTTTATTTGATCATCCTATGGGATTACTCAATTGTATCCCATATACCACTATAAAATATGAATCCAACTCAAGAGATCATATATGAAATCTCATCTCATTATTCTATATTTGATAATTATATAATTGAATAAGGGTGATAGATTTTTTTTTGAAGCAATCAATATGAATGAATAGAATTTCTTAATATATTTAACAAAAAAACCAATGGTTTTTTCACTAGTTTTTACACCATAGTCTGAATATACACCCTATATGGAGGTAAATTAGCATGAAAAATATTATTCATTTATTTAGATCAAATTGGATCGTATCATCATGTGGGTAATGAAACTTGAATATTTTTTTAATCATAAAAGAATTATGAAAACATTGATGATGATCTCATTGGATCTACTTGGTTCATATATAAAAGGATATTATATGGATAAAATATAATTTATGTTTTTATTTTACTATAAACCAATACATCACTAGTAAGTGATTATAACTTTAAAGATATACTACAACTACACTATGGCCCCTGTTTGTTTACACTCATCTACAAACATCTTTTGAGAGGGCAACAAGAATAGGGATGAAACAGAGGAAATTTTTAAAGATATTAATAATGATTTCAACACCAATCAACAATGGTGTTCTAAAAGGAACTCTATTTATTCATTTAATGATCTCATCAACGATATGCACAAATTTTTGTTTTAAGAAAAGACTATTATTCAATGAATTCCAATATTGGTACAATTTGGTTCATAATTCTAGATATGCAATGTATTCCACTGCTGATATTTTCATTATCATGATATCAATGAAATTAATCTCACTTATATGTGTGTCTATATTATCTTCTCTAAATATAAACATCCTATATATCCACTAGAATAAACGAATTAGAAATTCAAAATTCAAAAAATAGTAACTACCAATATCCAATTCATCAAAACAATACATTGATATATCTCCCATCAAATAATCACAATTGGATTTGAATTGGGATGTTTAAGCTCAAATATATGCTATCAATAATTCATCAAGTAAATAATTAAACTAATATGATCTCAAATTCAATATTTTCAAACACCAAATCATAGTTCCATATCAAAATACCCATTTTATTATTTTCTTAGGATGACCATGACACGATGATCTGAATACCATGGAATAGTGAGACAACTATATTGAAACACCATTTATAAAACCTCCCATATTACTCGTGTTTATGTTCTAGAGATCTTGAAATACCCAATACATGAAATTCCAACCTCCATAGCATGGTATATCCAACTTTTCATTTTACATAGGGATTTTTTAAATCAAGTTATATCATCCATTATTACCATTTTGGGCCTTAATCCTTTTCATATGGAAGAATTCATAAAAAACAATATCTAATTTAGAGTGGTGTCCATATCCTCCTTATTTTACTATGGACATTGTCACCATATTTTTCAAGATTCCATCTAAAACTTCATTAATGACATTTCTAAATGTCATTGTATTCTATGATATTATATACTTTAATTATATTGAAATGTTGACTGATATGGTGTATTCCACATTTTTATTTCTCATATAAATATTTATCAAATGAAACTTCATCCACTATAGTGTGGTTCTCCATAATGTTTCTTACCTAAATACTCCCATATTAAATTGGTTTAAAAAATTACACAATATCCTCACTCCATCCACTTTAGTTTCCACTACGAATTTGGTAAATTATCCATATTTTGGTACTAAATTTGTTAAATACTTTTTTACCAATATTCTATAAAATATTAATTATGATTCCCAATAATCTCTAAATAATTACATATCTATAATCACACACAAAAATATAGAACACATTGGGAAAATTTTCTACTTTCATCATTTATCATCTAAGTCCATTTAACCTGCTTCAATGCTCTTAAAAAATTAATATAAATAACTAAATATAAAACAACATAAAACATAAATAATATCAATCATACAAAGTGATAGTTAAAAAAATACAACATATAACCAACTGGTGGTCAAATCATTCCAAAGGACTTCGACATTATTTATTTATTTATTGGATAATCCCTATACTATGGTATGAGCAGGAACACATACATGACCAATAGGCCAAGAGGCACAAGACCAAATACATGACCCAAAAGCCCATCGCCTTATACATGACCCAAAGTCTCAAGACCTGAATATATAAGGACAAGATTCCACAGTATTTTCATCATTGAAAGAATTTATCTCCTCACCTCACAAAGATGATCAGCTAGTATATCCCCTTGAAAAGATGCATCATGCATGGTACAGATGTTAATTATCATGCCCCCTCATCCTTACAATCTATTTAGCTCTACTCAGTGGATGCTACTTTCTCTAAATCCTTATGTTGGACTTGGTATAATTTGGTCTTCTTGGAAAGCTTCTTGGTCCTTTGTGTCTTGATGGATCGATGGATCGAAGTCCTCTAATGGCCCAAAATTCATATGCCCAAGAATACTTTGGTATTCTGATGTCCCTGAGACCCATATCTTCAAACCAGTCTCTAGAATTACCAAAATTGATGAATTTTTCTGATAGATATATTATCACATAGTACCTGCTATAGTGAATTCTATAATTTTCTAGAGTAACACATAAATTCACCCACACACTGATTTGATCATGCATCTTTTGGATGCCAAGAAGGATCCCCCACCATATGGGTACATGCTCATTTTCCCAATACATAACCCAATGATTATAATAATCTATCATGTGATAAACCTACAAATCATAAAAACTTGAAAAATAAAAAAAAATTAATTCATCAAATTGTTCTCTCCCAAATCAACATTTTATAATTTTTTATAGTTAGTTCAAAATTAAGGGGTGGTAATGAAGACATGATTATTTCCACCAAAATATTAAATAGAGATATGGGAGGTCTATCAGTTTCAACTTTTACTTTTGTAAAATTGTTTTAATTATTTCAGAAAGTTTGATCGATGAAAAGAAATATCGAATAAGGGTTAAAAACTAGGTTTTCTCTTGTTGAAAATAATTAATGATTTACTATCACCCGTGTAGTATAGACTAGATTTAGGATAATGGGTACTCAAACTAGATAACATACCAAATAATTTAATTTATTTGATAGTTAATAATAAAATTTAACTCCGTGTAAATTTTTTATTTTCAACTATATCATAAGATGTTATACTTCCACTCTGTTGTAAATTTAACTCATCAATAAAATTTTTCAAATAAACATTGATAATCCTATTTTGATATCCTATAATTATTAACAATAAATATATATATAGTTCCTATATAAACATCCAAGGACTAAATTTATATAGAGTCATGAAAATATTCCAATAATAATAATTAATTTCTATATCACTAAAATGGAAAAAACACCTATAAAAATAACTAACCATACATTATGAGGATATTGATCAAAAGATAAATTTATCCGATAAATATCTTCCCAAGGATGATTTAAGATTTCATTTATAGAAATAATTGATTGATAAAATATCTTGAATGAGGATATATTGTGGGATAAAGATTAATATCAAAATCTAGGTGAAATTGTAAAATAAATTAATTTTTTTAAGAATTAATCAACATTTTCTATAGTTAATAACATTGTACATCATGTCACACCCTTACATCAATTTTTCATATTGTTTTATTTATTTATTTATTTATTTATTTATTTATTTGGGTTGGATATCAAGATAGGTAAATGATTTGTTGCAACAACAAGTGATTTTAAAAGAACTCTATGTTTGATAACTTATCGAATAACAATCATTGATCTTAAACAAACACTGAAACATTATTATTTTATGATAGTTTTAACGTATCCACTGAATTAGAGGGTATTAATAGAATTAAATGAAATTTAAAAAAAAATCAAGGTCTTAATCGATAAAAAAAAATTATAAATTCTAATGAAATAGACACTCAATTTTTTTCAAAATTTATTTTATTCTTCAAAATATGGTATCTCCAAAAATGTTTTCAATTGTTTTCAGATAGAATATAAAAAAAATTCTTGAAATGTTATAAATTTTATATTATAAAATTAATAAAAAATATTAATTCATCATTTCAACATTAAAATATTGATATTGTTTAATAGTTTTATGAAAAGCTTGATTTTTCAATTAATAGTGAAGAATACAATTTTAAAAAAATTGTAATTTTGTTTGAAGCATTATAAAAGTTACATTTCTGTTTAAAATGGTTTCCAATTAAAATAAGTTCTCATATATTATTAATAATCCAATTATGTTCATTCTAATCAATTTTATGGTAGAATTTTGAATAACAACATTTTTATATATATAATGCATTTCTCGAAAAAACTGCAATTATTTTTATTTTGTATTTTTACCTATAATTAATTTCCACATTTCTAGTAATTGAATCCTGAAAAATATATCCCATATTTTTTATAATTTTTAATAATATTTTTTTTCATATTTCCAATTTATTTTTGGTCAATATGAATAGTATTCATAATCAAATTTTGCTACCACTATAAAGGTAAAATGTGTTTATTATAGTTGAAAATTATTTGATAAGGCTTAAAATTCATTTAAACACGTTCATTTATATAATTTTATGATTATATTTAATCATTAATAATCTCGAATTTAAAAATATTCCCTTTTAATTTAACTTTTCTTTTTACCATTATAATATTTAAGTAAAAGTGAAAGTAAAAAAATTCAACTTTCATTCTTTTAATATCTATAATATCTTTGTGAAAGGGATAAACAAACATACTATAAATTATACATGGTTATTTTATATATTTTTTTCTTAAATAAAATTTATTTTAAATTCTTAGTGATGAAATATTTACCATAAATTCTTACACAACACAGATATAGTGCTTATGTAAGGAGTACAAAAATAAATTGAAACGTTTTAAAAAAACTACAAGAATTTTTTTTGGGTGACTTAAGGTATAATTTTTAAAAAAAAACACATAAAATATTCTATATATCATAAATTTTTGTATTGGAATTACATGTCAATCATGTTTGTTTAAAAGTTAAATTATGTGAATAATTCTTAAAATATCATTTATAATATTTTCTATTAAATATATTTTATTAAATTATTTGAAAATAATAAACATCCTACATGGGTAAAATTAGGATGTAAAAGATTATAAAATTTCATCACTTTTCCATTAATGATGGAAATTATTACCCTATATGTACAATTATAACCCATTTACATGAAAAAATAAATTGCCATGTTTATGATTGAAATTGGATATCCTTGGATTTAAACCATATGATAAGATTTAAAATAATATATAAACCTATAAAAAACATGATTTTATGATTATATTAAAGCAATATAATCCTTATCATCAAATCCATTTCATTTCTGAATCATCTCACATGCGTTAGACACATATTATATTATAATATTTCCCGTATTTCCAAAAAATTTATTATAGATATTTTATGATAAAAAATATTTTATTAAATGATTTAAAAATAATTAATATACAATTCTCATAAAATTTATTTTAATATAGTATATATTTCCATCCATGGTCTATTTATGGCTCACTTTACCTTTTATAGTAATTTATTTTCCCCTAAAGATTAAAAAACATTGATGTCATCCTACTTTTTCAAAGGGTTAATAGAGTGTTAAATCTAGGATATATGGACCAAAACAACACCAAAACATGTTCAAATTTAATAAAATTAGAGGTTCTGTAATAATAATAATCTTATATTCTAATTATATTAATTTACTAAAATATTTAAATGAAAGATAATTTATAGTAATTTAATACTTTAAGTAATTTCATGTGTGACATTTACCTCTCTTATAAAAGGACACTCCGCTCTTTTATTTACACCACATTGAGGAATATAAATTTTCCAAAACCAAACCAATTCTCTTATAAACTCCAATATACATGAATTAGTTGTTTTTTTCTAAAAAAATTATTACAAGGGTCCTTAATAAGGCATCTAAAAGGGGCATACTGAAGAAGGGGAAATCATCTTACCTGACCTCCTTCAACTTATTTCTTCTTCAAACTACTATAATAATGTAGTATTCATATATAAATAATATATATATACATATGTATATATATATATAACATTTGGATATTTTATTATTATTACATATATTCCAATACCCAACTTCTATAATATTAAATGAGAAGTGAAGGTATCGTCTGTGTGTACATGTAGACTGCGGCCTCCATGTAATAATAAAACTCATTTTCCATCCCCATATTTCATGGATGGTTATTTTGATGTGTTTAATGAATATATATTATATTTTCATAAAAAAATTATGAAATTATAATATCATATATACCTTCTTATCTTCTAATTTTTTGGAAAAAGATAATGATGCTCGTGTGTACTAGTGGACTACCACCACCGTGAAGTGATGTGATTCATTTTTAATTTCCTCTTTATAAAGATGGTAATAAGTATATATTTAATGAATATATATGACATATATTATATTATAATGACAGATAAAGGTTAATTATTATTTAAATTTCTTTATTTCGTCCATCAAAAAGTAAAAAAATGCATTTTGGCGTACGTACGACCTACCATCTCTATGAATAGAATAATTAATTTTTCTATATATATATACATATATATATATATATATATATCTGTATGTATATTTTATGGAATACTCTTAATATATATATATAATGAATTTATATGATAATTGTATCATGGTAAATGATATGGATATGATTTAACCATGAACAATGTATAAGGATCGTGACGTCAAGACTGAAACATGAATTATAAATGAAGTAGTTATCACCAAGAATAGTGATTTTAATAAACAATTATTGATAGATATGTTGTCATATTTAATAATTAATTCATATATGGTATACTATATATGAATAATATTTTGGGATAAATTTAAAATAAATCTCTTTTTATGATATAGTATATTCGAATGCATTTAAAAAAAGATAACACTTATTGTAAGAGATTTATGTTTCAATCCGATTTTGATCTGAATTATTTATGCTTAAATTCAAGATGATTAAATTTTAGGGGCCTTATTTGATAAATCACCTTAAATGTTTTATACTATATTTATTCATGATGTTTTTAATTATTAGTATTTATTTCTTCCCTTTTGAACAAAAAATAATTGATAAAATGTGTTCAAGAAAAATAAACTTTTTTCTCTTCGGTCAAAAATATTTTTATTCTATGACAGTTTTTTCTTTAAAATGTTTCTAATAATTTTTTTAATACCATAATATTATTTTTAAAATTAATTTTTTTTTCCGTTTTTTATTTTCATAAATAAAATATTCATCCTGTCTTTTTCCGAATGAGGTAGTTATGAATTTTTTAAAAAATTGTGAATGGAATCATTATTTTAACATACACAGCATTAACAGAATTTCAACCGCCATGCCATATCAATGTTTTGAAACATTATTTAAAAGTTTCCATGGATATTTTAAAATAAAAATATTCCTTAATATTTTTAAAATATTTTATTTTAAATAAGTTATTTTAAAATTAAAATGTTATTTTCATCAATAAACATTTCAGTTACCTTTTAGAGGAATTTTAATCTATGTAACATCCTTTGATGTTAATTATGATTTAGTGTGGATATGATAAAATGATATTATCATTATTCATTGTATGGGTAGTATATTATTATGTTAATGATATGATTACAAAACCCATTTATCTTCCATGGGTTATGCTATGATGAATTTATGAATTGCTTATGAAAACAATTTTATTAGAATGGGTTATGACATGATGAATGTTTTATGATATTATGGAAAAAATATATATTGTTTTCATTATATTATGGGTGGTTCAAGGAGTATATATCACTATAATAAATTGGGTAAGGTTTAATGTCTCATGAGATGATTATGGGAAACAATTCGAAATTCATGATCCACTATGTGAAATGGGAAAGTATATCTAATCTACTGTGGGCAACACGTGATGATTTCTGGTCAGCTATGATATAGGAAATATGTGTTGATTCCCAATCCACTATGATTATATTCTCTTGGTAGTTAAACTAGAAATATTCAATTGCTTCGATACCAATGATTGTTCCCA
The DNA here is from genome assembly GCA_963277665.1 of Viscum album. Lineage (NCBI taxonomy): Eukaryota > Viridiplantae > Streptophyta > Magnoliopsida > Santalales > Viscaceae > Viscum > Viscum album. The sequence goes on from OY728139.1 coordinate 80,076,376, forward strand.
CATTTCTGAAATGATTATGATATGGACTTATAGTTCATGATTAATTTATGATGTTGTCTAACTCTTCTGATTCATGTATTTTGAAATGATATTTATTTATTACATGACTCAAATTTATGATATTTTAACGGTTGGGTATAAACATTATACATTATGTTTGTGATCCCATACCCTTATTATTATCTTATGCCTTAATATAATCATTAATTGATACCTCTCATGTTTACCCTTACTGTGAATATGACCACACCCTTACTTATGTTTCTTTTCCATAGGTTATGAAAAATGGTTTTCTATAGGGTATTTCATGATGGATATATTGTTTGAATGACTTGATGATAGAGGTTTAATAATGCATCTAAATAATATTTTCATGTATTTTATCTTCAAATACACTAAAACATTACAATTCTATCATGGATTATAATGTTTTTTGTTGAATATTCATTTAATAATATGTAATATTTATGTATTAAATGATTATTTTGTTATAGTTGCTATTAGAGTATGGTTTCTTCAATCTAATGATATTAATATTAGATAAATTTAGTAAAAATCCTAAGGATAATCTTATTTGTAGGATAACATCCTAAATTTATGTTTAGATATATATTATGTGATTTTCATAGAAATGAATCCCTATCTATAAACAAAAACCTTGTGTGGTTTTGGATCAGATTCATCTTTGAGTAATAATCCTAAAAATAGTTGGTAAAATTATATCTCATCCATAATTTTAGTATGTGGTGAGATTTATATTTCTATACATAAATTTTTACACTCCCGGTTGATATGATTGGGTTAACTCACATTCTTATTATAAACCATTTTGAAGGATTTGAATAGTTGATAACCATGGATGGAATAGGGTGAACCTAAAGTGTCATAGATTAAATAGAAGGTGTAATGAAATAGACATAATATTAATTACTTTTAATAACAATATAATTCCTCACTATAACTATTATTTCTCCCAATATAATATTTGGTTTATTTAATAGTTGGAACCAATAGGATTCATGTTATCAAAGATTGTGATGGATAATGAAATGATTTTCTTTATTAGAAACCAAAGGAAATAAGAGATATAAAAAGAACCCTTATTATTATTTATAAAAACTAATCTCATTATATGATTAACAATATCAACTTCTGTATGTTTTCTAATACATGAAATAAGAGAAATATGGATTTTCAAGGAGACCATGGAAGGAAGAATATTCATTTTCCTACATATCAAGTATGTGGGAAGAAACACAAAGTCAATTTTCTTAGAGAAATGAAATTATTTTTTATGTGAGGAATACAATGACATATAAAATGTAATTTTTTAAGGTAAATGCAATTTTTTACGGAGGAAAATTAAATTCATAAAAATGTTCCATTTATAGTTCAAAATCATATTTGTGGGGATTTTGAGAACCATCTAAGTAAATACCCTAATCCAATGGTTAACACCTATACTATGGAATAAAATTTGTTATTCTAATCATTTAAAAGAAAGTATTTAAGTGTTAATAAATTAGTATTCAAGAATTATATTTTAGAAGTGTTTTATTAGTGATATTCTTGATTTAATATTCATGAAAAATATAAGGATTGTTGTATAGTGGTTTTTATTAAGGTATTTAAAGAATATATTGAAAAGTAATTATATCCAAGAAAATTTATTTTGTTGTATGGTGATACTATTTTTCCGTAATAAATATATTATTGACATTGATGAGATAAATGGGATTGGATTGGTGACCTTGAAATTAGTAATCCACTTTATGATAAAGTGATTTAGTTCATCTTTGATGAATTTTATTTCATTTTTTATACATAGAAATAATATATAGTTTTTTAGGGATAATGATTGATTTATGTTTAGAAATAATATATTTTTTCTTATTGTGTTGTCTTAAGAGTTATGTATTTCATCATATGTTTTATATTTTAATATTGAACATAAGTTTAGAGGAATAGATACCCATTTGAGGTTTTTAATGATGGTATTTTGAGGTAATTTGAAACATTTACTAGTTTTTATGGAGAATAAACTACTGAGGTTTAAATAACCCTTTGGGATAGTATATAATTTTATTTTAAGTTAATTATTTCTTATTAGATAGTGGTATGAAGATATTCTTTATGGTTGAAAAGTGATTCATTGACCTTGTGATATTTTTAGATATTTTTATAGGCATGAAAATGATAACCTTTAAGGTGAATATCTAAATTTTATTCATGATATTTTAGTGAATTTCACTAAATTATATGATTATTTTGTTATTTTTCATGGTGATTAGTTATATTTTGGGAAAGTCCTCACTGGGTTGAGGTACACATAACCCATAGGTTTATCATGATATTTAACATGAATGATTATTTGGGAGGAATGAGATTAATGTTTTGTGGATGCAAAGTAGAAGGTATGAGATCACATTTACAGTTAAGAGATTCTATAATGTTGTGGTTATTGAGGTTAAATTTCATGAAGGGTTGTTTATTTGTTGAAAAATCTAAGATGAACCATTGGAGTTATTGTGTATATTTTTAAGTAAAATGTATAATTTATTCATATAATGTTTTATTAATTTTGGGTATTATATGAAATTGGGATGAAACATTTATTTTTAGAAAATATATGAGGAATAACTATTTATCCTTTTTGGTATTATGCGGTCTGTTAGATGATTATTTTAGTTCTTCGAACATGAAAATTTAACATGCACTACTAGAAAGAGGGGCTAACCCCATGGAGTTATACCCATAGTTTTGAAATTTTGGGTATACCATAATTAGGGTTTGTATATGACCATAGTTTTGAATAAACCGTGGGTATAGATACTCTATAACAATTGTCTTTTAGTTAACTGCTGGTATGAAGAGGAGAATATTTTGGCCCCACCCATGCTCCCCCCTCACTCTTCAGGCCACAACCCCTCTGCAGGTCCATTTACATCCCCCACATTCCACTCACCTGACTTCAATTCTCCTCCTCTGTTCGACACACAGCCCCACTTCTCATCCTTCCCCAGTATACATGCATATCCCTCTTCCCCTAACTCTAGTCGAGCATCCACTCCAAGGTTGTGCATCCCCCCTTAGTTAAGTGGAGTATCCCTCACCCAATGAACATCTCCCATAGGTCAGGAATCACATTTTACTAGGTCGAGCATCCCCTCTAGTTGAGCATCCCCCCTAGGTTGAGCACCCCCTCAGGTCGAGTATCCCCTTCTACTTATGTGTGTTTCTCTAATTATGGTCTTATTTTATAGTGATTCTTTAATCCCTATTCTAGTATGGTTAATTTATTATAGTTTGGTTTGAGTTTTGTCGATTATATTTGTATCATTTCATATTACTTCATTTATCTTTGATATCGGGTTGATTTTTGTTTTGTTTAGATTAGTTAAATTTAACATATTTTGATTTAGTTTACATGATTGGGTTATATTTAACAAAGTATTATTTAAGATACATTATTTGAGGTTGAGTAATGTTTTTAAAGTGGTTATATATATATATATATATTCTCGAAATAGAAAAATAGTTATCATTATTGTGTTTTTATATATATAATAAGTGGAATTTTACATAGAAGATGCCATGAGAACATGATTTCTCTTTTATTTAGGTTAATAATATATGATGTGATTCTAGTTTCATTAAGAATACAATATTATATGTGAAATAATTAGGAGCTCATTAAAATTTTAAGAATATTCTATGTGTAGAATTATTTATACCCTTGATGCTTTGTGGATGTAGTTGTCATGTGAATGGAGTGTTATAATTTGAAAATAAAAATCTTATCTAATTCATATTGTTAAAATATGTACATGATGTATGTGGGGGGAAATTGGTTTACAGATAAGTGTGATGCTTTTTTTAGGATTCGCAAATAGTTGAATGGGTAACAATATTTTATTGAATTGTAAAGTGTTATCAAGAATCAAAGTACCCAATTAATATGGAATTAATTCATGGGAAGGGTGTGTAAACATTTTCATAAAAGTGATTAACAGGAATTTATTTTCTAATTTTCTCCATGTTGATTTTTTCAATGAAATAAGAACACTATATCAAAGATTAATTTTGAAAAAAAATCTTCACAAAGAAATATATATGTGAAGTGCGTGTTGTATGAAATTTCCATTTCAGTTTTGTTTTGTATCAATTTTTTTTTGAATAATTAACACCATTTAATTTTTTTGATACAATAGTTTATGAAGAATTTTTTTTGAACCAACAACATGATATAGGATACATATTCTATTAATATATCATATAAAATGTGACTATAATTTCATGTACTGTATTATAATAATAAATTTGATATGTTAAGAATTTCTAAACAATAAAAAGTATCTAATCTAGTGATATTTTATAGATAATGAGCTATATTGAAACAATCTATTATAAGGAATCATGATTATTTCACACATGATACTTAGTTCATCTTGGAGGATACAAAATTATAATCTTGGACAATGATTGTAATTTAAATAAGAATAGTGAAGTTATAATTATTATTTTTATATGATTTTCTTATAGGTAAGTGTGATTTTTTTCTTCTGGTGGGGTTATAGAATTCATAGTCTGACTGTATCCTAGTGAAGATAGTATGTAGTAACTAATTGTGATTATATTAGAGAATCAATTATTGTTGCATCACCCCAATCATAGTAAGGAGTTTGGTAGTTTTAGATTAAATCATGTAATAATATTGTGTCCCTGTTCTATTATCTTTTACTACATCTAGGTAAGGATAAACTTTCAAGACATTGGACTATATACTAAGACATCTGTAGTGGTCAATGTCAATATAATGAAAAAGTTATAAAAATATCAACTTATTCAACCCCCACCCCACCCACCTTCTCATTGGTGAAACACCTCTATTGGCTCCTAAAAGCTGAACAAGTCTCCCAAGTACCATTCTATACATGGTTAGAGTTTAGTAGATAGATTTTTATGCTTACAAATAAATTTTATTTTCTAATTATATGAGGTACTATATATGGTAACATCATAAAAAGACACTTGGTTCCCATCCTAGTTATGGATGTGATTATATGTGGAATTCATGACCCAATAATGGATTATTAAAAAAACTCCATTATATTAACAACTATGAACATTAATAATGGTACGTTTTAAATTATATAAAAAGGGAACGTATGTTAGATTCTAGCTATATATGGGATGATAACATTATTATGGAATAGTTCAACTATAATGACATATACCATTCTATTATAGACGTGGGACCTTCCTTGTCCCATTATTGGTTACCTTATTTATCTTTCCATTATAGGATATAGGCATGAAATTTATCTCTAATACTAAAATGGTTGAAATTGGTGATAATAAATAAGGCACTTGAAATACAAATGTGAATTAGATTTAACAATTATGTTTTTATGTTCTAATATTTTAATTTTTTATAGTACATATCACTTATTAATTTTTTATGCTATGATATACTCAATTTGATTGGAAGTTGATTTTTTTTTTCCTTTTTATAGAATTTATAGAAGCAAGATGTTTCAAATCGATCAGATTTCACATGAGTTTCAAAATAATTTGTAGAAATTCATAGATTTTTCATTTATCAATGCTTCATATGGAGGATAAAAATAGTTTCCATGTTATAAATGTGTTCGAAGACCATGGTTAAGCAAGTAACAAAGTTAGATATGATATAACGAAATTTCGATTTCAAACTAACATTTTTTTTGTATCACTATGGAGAGACGATCCAATATTCTACTATTCATTAATGAAATGAAAGAAGTGGAATAGAGAATTTTATATTAGATGAGTTTGCATTTATTTATAAACTAGAGAGAGTTAGTATTCTAGTACATGAATCCAAAGATATCAATAAACATGAGTAAAATACTGAAGATGATGATGTTGAGAGATAGAAGAATTTATTGGATGATGCTAGACCTCCAGTATATCAGGAATTTACTAAGATGACCAAGTTTGAATTTTTAATCTTGTTATATCTTGGGAAAACCATGTATGGAATTTATAATACTACTATTGATTATATTCTTATATTTTTGAAGTAATTGATTCTTGATGCTATAGATATTCTCTCAAATCATTGTAATGCAAGGAAGTTAATTAAGTAAATTGGATTTCCTACCAATAAAGTCTGTGATTAACAAAAATATTTCAATTAATTTTGGGATAAAAAAAAGTAACTATAATCCAACGAGCCCGTACCTGAGTGGTAAGGGCTCCTGCTTGGCATCCAAGAGACCCGGGTTCAAAACCAGTTGGAGGAGAATTTCCAGGGGGACTGTAGCAGTACTGTAGCAGTCACTATAGCAGTTACTATTCGGTACTGTAGTAGCCGGAACTAGTCACCCGATTTGGGACTTCGGGCCACTAGTTTGGGCCAACGGGTCTCTAGGGCCATCGGGTCATCAAAAGCCTTCGGGGCATAGGGCCTTCAGGTCACGTAGACCATGAAGTAGCCCAGTTCACACAGAACATGCCCCAGAAGAGGATCAGAGCAACATGAGTAGCAGCCACCAGATGCATAGCTAACCGGATTGGAAGAATGAGAGGGTATAGAAGCTGCCATCGGGACCAGGCACCGTGCAGCTTTTTACGGGGCATTGCTAGCCGATCAACAATGCAAGGTTGGAGCTAGTTAATAAATGAATTAGAATGCTGAGGAGGAGCAGTTCAAGTGGGCTGGGCCTACGGGTCATGTATTGGGCATGGTATGCCTCTGGGCCTTCGGGTCATGTATTGCAAGTTTGTCGAGCATTGTGAATTGGGCCTACGGGTCATGTACGGGTTCCCCTTCAACCTTTAAAAGGGGGATTATCCATAATAAAAATAAAAAATAAGGCCTTCGGGCCATTCAGGCTAATTATTATAAAAAATTGATTAAATCTTGTTGGGATAAGAATGCTAATGGAACACCATCTCATGTTCTACGGAAAATCATGTGGAAAATTCTATTGATTCCCAAACATCAAAATATATATTTGTATCTAGAAATATCATCCAATATGTGATGGAATTATTCTAAGATAACTATTGTTAACGATTATTTGTTTCATTCTACATATGGTTTATCATGGAAATCATTTGATGCACAACATCTTGAATTTTCAGTTGAGGTGCCTAAAGACTAGTAGGGACTCTCCTGTGATGTTTTTAATTCGTTGTTTTAGATACATACTACTCACAACCCATGGAAAGTTTTATTCATGTTTATGATCATTCTATGTGGATGTGTATAAAAAAAGATTAACTTTCTTGAATATATTGATATATGGACCTTTTAATCTTGGTAATGATATATTTTTCAACTTGTAGCCATTAATAAGGTAGTTGAGACAACTTTTCGATTTGGGTGTGCATACATTCGATGCTTCTAAAAAAAATATTTTTCACATGCATTTTTTCCTTCTGTGGACCATAAATTATTTCACTACTTATGTAATGATGTTTGGGTGGAGAACGAAGGTAAAACTATAATGTCGTGTTTGTATTAATAATACATGATCAAGAAGGCTTAAATATTGTCAGAGTTTCAGTTTTATGGGGCATCAATGATTCTTGGAAATGGATCATCAATACCTGAAGAATCATTTGAGGTTTTATAATGATGTTGATATCGAATAACCACCTCAATATATGCTAATAAGTGATGTTCTTAATAAATTATAATATTTCAGTTTTTCATTGGGGAATGTTAAGTTAAAATATAAAAATAGGAAGAATATTGACACTGAATCCACTTACAAGACAAGTATTTTTTTATGAGATTCCATATTGTTATAACCATTAGATACATAATGCTTTATTTTTAATTCATATTAAGAAAAATATATGTGAAATGTTTGTTAAAAATATTCTAAATATCATTGGGAAGACTAGAGATGACTTCTGATCTCATCGGGACTTGTTGGATTGAGTTATTTGACTAGAACTATATACTGTGTGTATTAGAGAAAACAAATGGAAAGGTCCTTATACTTTGTATGTGATGAAATCATCATAGAAGAAGAAATTTCATGTATTATTGTATAATATCAATGTTCTTGATGGTTATTCCATCAACGTATCTAAATGAGTTAACATAAGATATTTGAAACTAAAATTTCTAGAAACTCATGATTATTAAATTCTTCCTCATGAATTAATTTCAATAACAATTCAATATTTAGTATCCAATAATGTAATGGTGATAGTGATTCAATTGTTTCATTTTTTAGAGACTTTTATTTTAAATGTTTATCCATGATATTCTGGATAAAAATGCAGTAAGAGGTGTCGTTAATACTGGTTGAGTTGTGAAAAAATTCCTCCATTCTTTTTCACTTATATGCTGCATTTAAAATTGAATCTTCCAACTGAGACACTTCTTGGGGGGCCTGTTTTATTTTGGAGGATGTATCCCAATGGAAGAAATATTTACACAATGAAATTAAATGTCAGAAATTATAATTATCCTGAAGGTTCCATTATGAGGGATTATAATTCCTGATAATGTATGGATTTTTGTTCAATGTATTTTTCTAATTTGAGCACAATACATAATCATCCAATGATAAATGAATATGATTAGTATAAATAAATTTCACCCTCATTTCCTTCTTTTCCTAAAACAGGGGGAATTTGGAGGGTCATATACATTGGGTGCATTGATCTTTGAAGAGTGGGATATAGCACATCACATAGTCTTCTTTAATTGTGGTTTGTTCAATGACTATATCAAGTAATTAATTTGTATATCTATTTGTTATCTCGAACTATGTCATTTAAAATATACCTTAGAATTATATTTTTATTTTATATAGTTAACATAAAAAATATATAATTATAGTTCATCAATCTTTTCCTTTGTGAAGGAGAGAGACGTTGACTATCCAAGAGTTTCCATATTGGATGAAATCTATTGTATGACCATTAATTTAAATAGCATAAAATATGGATATACATTAAATTGTATAACTCATATCTATTTCAAGTGTTGAGTATACCTTCTGAATCAATTCCTCAATAATTAAGAGTTTTGTCATTTGGTCCCAATTCATTGGTTCTTGAATACAAATATTTAATAATCAATGGATATAGATTTGTAACAACAGATTAAGTAGTGAAAATGAGCACACATCATGTTGGAATTATATTAATTGTTACAACAGATTATTATGTCAGCGCATCTGATTTTCGACCTAAATATGAAGATGTGTATTATTAAGGATTGGTTGAGAAAATATAGTTATTGGATTACAACTCTCAAGGTCGAGTCACTATGATGAAATATAAATGGTTTTATTCAATGATGTGATAGGTCACATTTATTGATTATTGTGGATTTATTGTAATTGGAATGTATCAATTATTACATACTGATGAAGCATACATTTTTTTAATCAATAGAAAAATAAGTTTTTATGTGAAAGATCATGTAAGACTTGATTATACTATCATTAATGATGTAATCTGAAGACATATTTTCCATGATGATAGGGAAGAAATTTCCACCATTGATTCCCCAATTGGTGTTGACCAAAATATTTCATTTGATTACTAAAATTTTTCTATTATGATATTTGATGTTTAACCTGAGGTTGTGGAGGGGAATATGTAGAAGCAACCATATATGTTCGGAGTTTATTTATTTTACCTAAAAATGAGTTCCTCATGTTAGTATTAATGTAATTAAACGTTTTTTGTTTTTGTTTTGAATTATATGTCTATTTTATTATTTTTTTGTTTCATTTCATTTAAATATATTTATTTCGATTCATAATACTCTGTTTAAAATGGGTTTTTAAAAAATGTATATCTAGGTTTTAAATTATTATTACTGGAAGATGTTATTGCATTTTTTTTCTTCCATGACTTCTAATTTGAACGTATGTTTTTTAAAAACTGTTTCTAAAAATTTATATTTCACTCTTCTGAAGATTATGAAGAATACTATAGAAGCATGAAGGAAGAGATTATGTGATGCGGATCCTGATAAACGTGAGTGTGGGATACCTTTAGTGATTATAATAATTCTAATATTTTTTCGTCAGCATTACTAATATTGTCATGTTCATATACATTATCTATTTTTTGTGATATACAACTCCACCAGAGTTGACTCCACCAACCAGAATGGTTCTGAGAAAGGATCCTCATATACCTAGATGGAGAACTCGTCTTACCACTGCCCACATTGACACATCATTGGACATCCCATATACCACTTATGTCCCTCCTCCCCTTGAGACTCTTTTGATGTTACCATCCATTCCCTTTTCATTATCTCATTTATTCTCATCACTCCAATCCATGTCTATGCTGACTCGACCGATGTTCCAAACATTACCATTTCCATATCCGTACAACTATCCACATACCAACTACCCATATTTTGACATGTCTATGATGCATCATTTTTCTACAATCCATCCTACATATAATGAGTATGTTACTTTTTTTCCCACTCTAGTGAATGAAGATCATCCATAGCATGCAGTGGAACGGATATATCCTTCGGAGGCTGCTGATCTAAGATAGTCCACCAATGCATCACAAAATATTCAGAAGAATACATTAGTTTTTTTATAATTGTGTAAAACTATATAATTTTATATTTTTTCTTATTGTATCGTCACTTATCTCCCCCCCCTATCTTATTTAGTGGGAACTTCTAGAAGGATATGTGGGTGCACTCGTCTGTGCGAACATGGAATCGCATAGCTCATATGATGTGGGATTACAATCCTCAATATCAATTAGCAAGTAAAAATTCTAGGAAGGGTAGAAGTTTCATGGACACTTTATCCAAATACCATGATATCATTCTGGTGGAACTAGTCTCATGGAGACATATCAAGGATATCATCAAGGATAGGTCATGGGTGAAAATATGTGTAAGAAACTTTTATAAATTTATATCTATATTAGTAATTTATTAATATTAATTAACATGTTTTTTTAGAGTGGATTTATCTTTACTAATAGTTAATATGAAAAAGCTTCTAGGTTGATAGATCTTGGAGAATAATGGTGGTCATATAAGCATCAGTTATATATTTGTTGGAGGAGAAGAGTGGGTATTGATATAAAGGGTGTACCCACATTCCTTGACCATAAAAAAGTCCATATCAAAAAAAATTATCTCACATTGGAAGACTGGATAGTTTAAGTTACTACAAATATTTAATGGTTTTAATATAAAATATAACTCTTATTAACTATATTTAATTTTATTTTTTAAGAAAATTAGACAAAAACAAAAATGACTAAAGATAGAATGGCATATATACAAACATTGGGGTGCGCTACAATGCCCGAGAATTATAAGCATGAGGTAATCTCATATGACTTAAAATAATTTCCAAATTAACATTTTTACTTAGTTACCTTTTCATGGTCAATTAGTCGAAGCCCAGGATCACACACCTCAGTACCTCGAAGAAACTACATAAACAAAGAATCACCAAAAAAATTTATTCATAAATGTTTTTTATTTTAACCATTAATGGATTTTCATTCACTAATTTACCTCATTGATTATGTCTCCCCATAAATTCATCATGGATTCCCTTTGGTTAGTCCATGTTCCCAAAAAATGACATCTTATACTAGCAGGATAAATCTTTTCTATTTTTTCTACCAAAGTAGCAAAATTTCCTAAAACCCACATCAGAAAATCACTAACCATTTATGAGTGTCATTTACCTCAATGTGTGTTGGTCTATGATGAAGCTTACTTGATTTCATATTTGTTCATTTTTCATATATGGTTATAATCCATATTTTTTCATTTTTTTTACTTCTAGCAAGTTGTATTGGGCATCAAAGGTCATGTACCTCTTTCCAAATAATTTTTATCAAATAGAAAAAATGGATGGAAGTGTAGTAAATTTACAAACACAAGAAAGTGGTGGTATGTTTTTTTTATATTTTAAATATTTTAAAGAAATTCATAATTTAATATTTTATTTTTAATTTCAACTATCTTTATTAGAGGACCTCTATGAAAAGTAATCTGACGAGTTAGGTCCATATGATCATTTGAGTCATGTGTTAAGGGTAGAGCACCCTTAGAGAGTCTAATGTAGGCCAGAAATAAACATCATTTCTTCTAGGTATTTTTCCTCATCTAGCTACTATCAAGCCTCTAAAACCTCTGAGAAAGAAAGAGTGCATGTAGAAGAAGATGAATAAAAGAAAATGGATTTAGAGAAGTGTTAATGAAGAAAACCGGATCATCAAATGTACTCTATAAATAATACCTTCGGTGATTCCCATGGGGATCCTAGTGGCGATGATGGCAGTGTAGATAGATATATTGTGGTTGTGGATGTTATTTATGTTGATTTTGGTGATGATAATAATGATGATGATGTTGATGGTGTGATTGGTGATGATGTTGCTAATTTAGATGATGGCGGGAATGGGGATGGGGAGGTGGATGATTGTGATGGGGGGATATTAATCCCCTCTATTTTTGACATAGTATAGAGGCTTTTATAAGTACTTTAAATACTTGATCTGACTATTTATATGGATTATGATATACATCTATGTGTTATTTGATTTACAGGTATAATGTTTTTTGTTTTTTGTTAGAGTTGATGTTTTTTTAGACTGGTGGACTACTTGTATGATGTGAATTTATTCATGGAATGAAATTAATTTTGGATTATGTTTTCATTAGGGGTGTTAAATGGGAATTATTTATGTAATTTTTCATATTCATTAGTTAATGAATTCCCCTTTAATAAGCACTTGAATTTGGTTTTCTTGAATATGTACTCCTTAATCATAATATTAAAATGGATTCTATCAAGAATAGGTCTAGCCATGTATTCCCTAATAACAATAGTACTTCCCTTAATCTTATACATCATTTCCTCCAATTCAACCTATATATTTCATTCAAAACTATCATTTAATTCTTTGTAGTTCTATTACATTATATTTTTTAAAGCAGAGACGTTTTATCTGGATAAATCAACAGAGAATGGTGTGGGAATTCTAGTCGTTTAGTTTTATGCCACAATACTTGTTAGTTGCAGTTTATATTGTCCATATTATTTCACATCACCCTATTGTATTATGTTCAAGGTTTCAAGATCTTTATAATGTCTGCTTGGGATCTCATTTTGTGTCTAAAAAAGACCTATATAGACAACTATAATTAGGTATATTTTTTACCCCAGAAAATTCATATTTTTTAAAATCCTTATATATAACATCTTTCTTTGAAATAGAATTTTCTATTTTTTCCCTTTAAATTGGAAAAAATAAAATTATTTTTTTGGTCATCATTGATCCTTAATGTTTTTCCTTAAGGATAATCATAGATACATAATATGGAACATGAATGGAGGTCTGGGTGTAATGTAAAGGCATCGTGAAGCTTTGATTCAGGTGATAAATGGATAAGATTGTAATGCGGACAGCGACTGGAAACATTTTAAGACCACATACCATATGTAGGTGGAGTTTTGGAGTTTGATAAATCATGTAGGATTTTTATTGAGGTTTTTACATCAAAAAAATTATATGTGATTCTTAATTGTCTTTATCCTTGTCCTGTTATTTATATTTTGTATTCCATAAAGCATGAGACAGATACTTTAATGTCATGATTTTTGATCATTAAACCTGGACTAACTAGAAAAACCCACTCTTGAGTTACATGTAATAAGTTTAGTGTACTCCTCCATTTCTTTTAGAGTCATATAAATCGGCTAGGATAATCATTAATTCAATAGGTATAGTGTTAATCATATCTATCATCCATTATATACTTAAATCTACCAGTGGTATGACAAGATTTTTGCATAATGATGCATAGGAAATAGATTAAATATGATAATGAGGGGGATGGTCTTTTTTTCTTGATCATTTCCACTTAAAGTAGCTAGAAAATAGTCTTGACAGTAGATTTCGTGATGTGATTGGGAATAAGTTTAACACTTCACCCGCTATCTATCCATTTCCATTTCCTTATTCATTTTATTTTTCCAACATTTAATAGAAATTAGGATAATGTTAGAAGGGGATAGGGGAAAGTTTAGGGGGTTGGAGCTGTTGTCGGGGGTTTAGGTTGCTGCAATGGGTTGGGGGGTTACTATAGGGGCCTGTGGGGCTATTTCATGCGTGGGGTAGAGGTGATATAGGGGGCCACGTGGGGGGCGGGGGGGGGGGGGGGGTTCTTAGCTGGTGTGGTTGGGGGGGTATTTCAGGGTGCTAAGGGGGTCTACTGTAGGGGGAGGGGGCTGTTGGAGGGGGTTTGGGAATGTTTATTTAGCTGGATCTTCCTTTCTATATCCCCATTTCGATCCCCTTTTTGGGTGTTGATTTTGTAGGTTTTTCCATGGAATTTTTGAATCCTGATTTCCTATTCCCCCCTCAATACATATCCTCCTTTTATAGTTATTGATATGGATGTCTATAGGATAATGTTTGAGTATTGATTCCACTGTAACATGGTAGAATCATCCTAAACATTGGTGTTTTCTTTCATATGATAGAAAGAGGATGTCCTAGGCTGATGATTGTGTGTCCCCTGTCACTATTTTGGTTGAGTTTTGTTGTATGAAAAAATTATTTGGTAATCTCAATTTAAATGTATTAAGTTACTAATTTTTTGGTTATATATTTTAAGGGAATTTTTTCATAAAGTTGTCATGGGTTCACAATGGTCATTTTTATGGTAGTTGATTGCAGGTTTAGTGATGAGGACTTTCTTAGTGATTTATAGAGATTGTAACTTTTTGGATTAATTGGTCATTTAAATATAAATTATTTATAATTGATTTAGAGCCTCTTTGATGAGTCATGGGATCATGGGTAATGATGGTATTTAGTGACCTATTTATTGTGGTTATATATATCTTTCTTGAATGGGTAAATCTTATTTAAAGAAGTTCATACCTAATTATTGATCCTGATTATTTATATGTATTTTTTTTATGACATATTAATGAGGTTTTTCCATTTAATTGGGATCAACCTAGACTAATTCAATTACATTCATTTTAACCAGAATGAGATGCATGGGGATAATTCAGGCCATGATGGACAGTTTGACCATTAAAATTTAATGCCTCAACCACCAATGGACATGGGATTGAATAGGAGTGAAATAAAAATAGTTGTTCAATACAATAGGGATATACCCTTGGTTTGATAAAACATAGTGGCCCTGGGATAGTTTACATAGAATCATTTGAGTGGGGATGTGGCTAATTGGGGCTGGTTAGCTTGCAGTTTGTCCAAGTAGAACATGTTTTTCCTTAAATCATCTTTTCTTGATTGATTGGAAGATGGGATGGGTGTTCCTTCTTTATTAGAAATTGGTATATGGGTGGGTATTCCGTGGTTAGGATTATATATTTAGGTTGGTAATGTGAGAACTGACCAAGAATAGAACTAATGTTGTGTTGGACATTATTCCAAACCTTAATTCATATAATTGTCCTATAATGTTTTTCTTGTTATTATACCACTTAATATGTAAGATTCTTGTATTGTATTGAAGACCCATCTTGTCACATTATGTGATGTGGCTAGGTGGACCATGATAGGTACCCATGTCTTGTTTTAAATTTTGAAAAAATCATAATATAAGTCTAAAATTGATGTATCCATATGGAAATGAGAAATGGAGAAGTGTGTGTCTGTTTCATTTGAGTTTCTAACCCATTTGACCCTTGGGATATGTGTGTGATTGTTGACTTATAATACCACATAAATTTTTAAAAAGGATATTCTTTTTATTATTTGAATTATTAATAATGGATTAACAAATTCATATAGGCTGTATATGAGTTGGTCTCTTTACCAACCATTATCATAACATTTAAGGGTATACTGGGTTGGCTAAGAATTCCAACCATATGATAGCTATATGTGATGGGGATGGGATATGTGTAATGAGTTGGGAGTGTATTCTAACCATGGTTATGTGGGATCATGTGCAATAGATTATTCTATGGGTTTAAAATTATGTTGAATAAAGGGAGGTTTTGATATGGGTTGGGTTATCAGAGAAACCACGGATTTGTGAGTTATTATGGAATGGATATTGTGATATGTTTTAGGTGTTCATTACAACAATGTATGTTCTTAAGGGATGTGTTGGTTGTTATGAGAACTGTCACCTAATGAATATTTTGGGTAGGGACATCATGCAAACCATGGATGATGAATGAATATGGATGGATGTATGTTTTAGGTTGGATAGTATTCCAACCATGGGTTATTAATTGGTAGTTATTGTATGGAGAGTTGGATGTGATACCTCCTGAGAGGGTTGTTAATTATCCAATTTACATGTACTGTGTTTGTGGTTTGTAATTTCTCTATAACTGGTTTTTTATTGGTGAAGGATGGAAGGAAGGAGGGCTACTGCTGCATGTCTGGGAGAAGAATTTATACCCCGGGTTCAATGATCCTTGGTTATATTATGTGTGTTTTTATAATCTATACCCACAATTTTTTAAACCATGGGTATAGATAAATTCCCAGGGTTTAACAAAAAATGTGGGTATTATGAAATTTTCAAGGGATATACCCACGGTTTTTATGAAACTGTAGGTATAGCTCTATTCTAATGCCTCAGTATCCAATGGTTTCAAACTGTGGGTATATATGCTATTTCCAATAGTTATGAATACTCTTTTGTTTTAATAATAGATGAGATTATAGTGGAAATTGATTACAATGTGAAATTATACTTTTCAAGTAAGTATATTTCCATAATTATTTTATAGTAGATTGTAATATAATTCCTCAAAAATATAGGAAAAGGATACTTAAACAAAAATTTAATTAAATTATATTCATTTATAATGAATTTATGGTCTTTTTCACACCTAATTGATTTAAGGGTTTATTGTCATTAACTTTCATAGGATCATTCACTTTATTATGATCGATGTTCTTTATCACAAACCATCATTATTTGGACATTACTTGTCATCTAAGTAAATATTTTCTCTTTCATCTAATTTTATCATATTTTAAAAACTAATTATTTTTTATTCTACTTGACTTTAATATTTCCCATTCTTACTTTCCAATGTGATGTTTTATTAACCCTTTTAATGATATGGGTTATAAAAAAAGGAATTTTTAATGTAAAACAAGTGATTATTGAGAACAAGTTAAAACTTATAAGACACAATATTTTAAAGGTAGTGAGGTTGTAAAACCTCAATATTTTAAAAAACACTATGTTTTATAGTGTATAAAACACGCAACACCAAGCTTCAATGAACAAACAATTATTATTATTTTATGATCGTTATAACAGAGACATTGTGTTTTAGGTATTAATAAGAGTAAACAAATTATTAATCATATATATAAGTCCTTATAAATAAAAAATTATTGATAAATTCTTAGTAAATAAATAGTCAATTTTTAGTAAACTCTTTTTATTCTTAAAATTCTGTTATCTTCCAAAACAGAATTATTTATTTATTATGAGAGAACATTATAATGAATTTCTTGATCTTTTTGAAATTTTCCATGATAAAAACAATATAATTTTTGAATCAATCATCTAAAAACTAGTTTTGGAAAAATATTTCATAAATTTATCAAAAAAAAAATTACGTCAAAATGAATATTGGGAAAATAAAACAAATTATTAAAAAAAAAATTTCAAGAATTCAAAAATAAATATTTGTTGTTCAAATGGTTTAAAAGAAAAAAATATCTAATATTATTAATAATCTAATTAATTTCCTTGGAATAAATTTTATTGTTGAATTTGGTATTCAAACATTTTTATACATAAAAGGTATTTTTCTGAAAAATTGTTTTCCATTTGGTCTTAAATTTTAATGTTAAATTAATTTCTAGCACCTATTTAAGCATAATCATGTAAAATGGATTCCATATTTGTAATTATAATCACCAAATTTGGGTAATATAACTATTTTATTTTTTTCCAATGTGTATATTAGCCAAAGTAAATTTTTGTTACATGATAAAGGTAAAATGGGTTAAATAGGGTTAAAACTAATATGATAAGGCATAATATCCATTCAAATACATTCCTTTATTTCTTTTTTGGAGTCTCCCTCATCGATAACAATTATGAATATAAAAATATGACTTCTTTAAATTTAAATTTTATTTTTAGATTAATAATATCTATGTGAAAGATAACATCAAAAATGTAACTTTCATGCTATTAATATCTATAATATTTTGTGATAGGGATAAATAAAGATAATAAATTATAAATTAGAATTCTAGATAATAAGTATTTTTTATCATGATAATATATTTTTATTTTTTATCCATGAAATAATTATCTTAAATTATTACATAACGTAGACACAATACATGTTCAAACAGTATAAAATCAAGTAAATGATCTTAAAAAAATTAAAAGTATTATTTTCTAGGTGACTTAATGTTCCCCAATAACATTTAAGATTAATATAACATATTATATCTATGTTAAAGTTTTATATTTTATGTCCATTTCTATCATTATTTTTTAAATTCAAATTATGAAAATTGTTCTTAAAAAGACATTAATAGTATTTTATGTTAAATATGTTTTTTAAGTTATTTAAAAATTATATAAAAACATTCAAAAGGATGTACAGGATGGGAAATTGTCTAAAATTTCATCCATTTTCTATTTATGATATGATTTTTACCATATAAGTAATTTTGTAACCCTTTAATAGTAAAATATTCATTACCATGGTTAAGATTAAATTTTGTTAGCGAGGGGGTTAAATAAAAATATATTGTTAAAAATGATATCTAAAATGAAATAAATTATTGTATGATTATATTAATACAAAAAATTCCTTATCATTGAATCCATGTCATTTTGGAACCATTTTACATGCGTTAGATGTATATTATGATATAATTTCTCATTTATTTACAAAAATAGTATTAATGATATTTTATAATGAAAAATATTTTATTACATAATTTAAAATTAAAAAAATATCATATCATCATCCAACTAGATATGATACTATTTCAAATATCATCTACGTTCCATTTATGTGTAACTATTCCTATTATAGTACCATTATTTATCCATTAATTAAAAAAATCATTAATATCATTATAATTATAAAAACGATTAACGAGGTCTTAACACTAAGACTTAAGGGTAAAAAAATATCTAAAACTGTAAAAACATTTATTTAATGATTGCATTTAGAATCATCATAATATTAAATTATAATTATATTAATATGGATTCATTTTTAAAGGAAAATTATTATATTCTAATTTTATACTTTTCGCAATTCTAATTGTGTCCTTTCTCCCCCATATAAAACGACACCCCTTCTCTCTTTTATTAACACGACATTGTGATATATATCTGAAAAAAAAACATCCCAATTATCTTTTAAAATTATCTATCCATGAATTATTGTTTCTATTATTATTAAAATATAATTCCAAGGGTAATAAATAGTTGGTTTAAAGAAGGTTTACTGAAGAATAGGCAACTATCTTTCCCATCCTATTTTAATTTATTTCTTCTTCTACCCGATCTAAATATTTGGTATTAATCATGAAAAAACGTATTTATCCTCAATATGTTAATTTTTTTATGAATATAAAACCATCAATATCTACCCTCTATTCCATTAAAATGTTTGATAAAGTATCTTTAATGCATATGTGTGTACTACCGCCTCTACATGGCGATAGAATTAATTTTCATTCACCATATTTCATAGAAAGTTATTATAATGAGATTAAAATTTATATAAAATGTTTATGATATAACTATTCTTATTTAGTAATGATATTTTATCTATCTTCTTACTTCCAATCTATTAAAAGATACTAAGATCACTCATTTGTACTTGTGAACTACAACCTCTACAAAGCGATGTGATTCATTTTTCATTAATAATTAAAATGGATTGTATTAAGGAGTATATTTATTAAATATATATGATATAATATTTATTATTTGAATTTTAATTAATATTTTCCTTTTTTTTCAAACATTGAAAAGTGAAAAAAGTGTCCATGTGTAAGTTTAGCCTGTCATATTCTTGAATGGTGTAATTCATTTTTCTATATCTATATTTTATTGATGAATATATATATATATAATAACAATAATATATTTTAATTATAAATAGGTTATCATTTTATATCTAATTTAATCATGATCCATGTATAAGAATCGTGAATTCCAAACTAAAACTTGCAAGAAATATGATGTAGTTATCACCTTGAAAAGTGATTTCAATAAAATATCATTAACAAAAAGGTGATAATATGATATAAGAAAATAATATATGGTTTGATATATATGATAATTTTATAGAATAAATTTATTATGAATATATATTTATCATATTTTAGGTTTAAAAAAGTATGATGAAATACATGTCTTGTGGTTAGGGATTTGTGTTTCAATCCCATTTTAATTGGTATTATTTATGCTTGAATTTCCATTAAATAAGTTTTATGATCATTGTCTGAGAAATGTAATAATCAAAAATTATAAAATAATTTCATTGTATTTGATAGTGTGTTTTAAATGAAACTCTAATAATAGAAGAAAATATAACACCCCATGGCTTTAAGATATATTTTTTTTAAATACTTTTCATCTCTAGGATAACTTGTGGAACACACAACCTGGAGTCTAAATGAACTATAACATATTATAAAATTATAATCTAGCTATTCAAATGGTATTTATGAATAGCAATAAAAAAAATATGAAAATCAGGATTATCTATTGACAAGAAAAAAAATAAATATCATTTAAAATAAAATCAAAATGTATTATAAAAAATTGTATTTATCTAAAAGACGGATTAGTTTCACTTTATATTCATAATTTAAATTATATATTTTAACAACATTTAGAAAATTTCATTCAAAAATTAAAATTCATTTTTTTGAAATACCAAATTTATCTTTAGATGATTTTTTTATTTTTATAAGGTTTTTTTTATTAATTGTGAAAATACTGAATTCTAATTTAAATATTCCATTTTGCTTAAATAATTTATAATTTTAAATTATATTTTTAATTGTTTTTAAAGTAAATTTAAATAACATTTATATAAATTATTCTAATTAAGTTCATTATAATAATTTTCATATTTATTTTTGATACAAATACTTTTAAACATTTAAACATTTTCTCTTTCAAAACCTACATTCTCATCACATCAATGAGATTAATTTTAAATTAAAATTTTCTGATTATATGAATGGAATTTTAAAATTTGATTCTATATTTGGAATCATTATAATTTATATTTCAAAATAATGTAAAATTAATTATTTAACAAGATTAATAGTGAAAACAGTAAAAATTAATTATTATTGTTAAAGAAAAAATGGATTTACTTGGGGATAAACTAAAAAAATAATGGAGAAAATGACCCATCAACTTTCACAACAGAAATTTTATGTTTCTATGCCCACCAAAATGCTTCTAGTATCAATAATAAACCATTTTTATAGTTTTGATAGGATCCAAATGTGGATATCAATGAATCATTTTGAAAAATGACAAGTGTGTCGCTCACCTCACCTATAAAAGGACACCCATTATCCTCTCTTATTCAGACAATAAAAATATTTTAGTTCAAAAAATAACTAAAATGATAACATTCAAAAATTAATCCTATAATCCAATAAGACTTATTTTTTGTATAAATCTAATCTTGGATTGCCCTCACTACAATCCTAAGGCAGATACCTAAAAAAGAGGCATTGTTCTTCAATAAGTGATTTTATTTTATTTCTTCGTCCACCAATCGCAATTATTATTAAAAAATCAAGAAACAATAAGATAAATATGTTATATAAACTTAAATTTTTTTTATTATATGTTAATTACCTAGAACCATCTCCACTTCCCTCTAATGGGTTACTAAATTATCATTTGTGTTTACGGTGGACTATCGCTAAGAAAATTATCACCTCACGAACTGATGTCATTGGTTTTTACGTTGAAACCTTTGTTAATTAGTCGACTGATTTAGTGAAGTTGATATTTTTTTCAATTAATTAAGTAAATGAAAATTTGATGAGTTTTTAAATCTGATGACTATAGAGTGGGTCCTAGGTTTTAAGGGTTAGTAAAAATAGATTCTTATTGATAACAATAATGACTAATGAATATAGAAGAATTGAAGATGGCTTATAAAATTGATTTAATTTGAATGAAGAGGATCAGATAGTATCTTGGGAATTTATTTGAAGAAGAATTTATATTTTTTATTTTATTTAGAATCTTTCCCGAGTGTTTGGTCCTAAAAATATATATAGCCACTAGGCTAGCAAACCAGGGGGAGTGGTATGCACCACTATGTGGGTGGCTGAGCTCAACCCTAGCAAGTCAGTATGGGCCATACATAGTCAAGAAATTTCATGGGGTTCCTACACAAGGTGTAAGAATAGAAGAGTGACAACCTTTTGGTGTGGCACAACTATGGAGGTGGGTGTAAAACTAAACTAGTAGAGAACCAGTACAGGGTGGTATCGAAGAGGGAGAAGATAAATTACTGAATGTAGGATGAAGAATCTTATATAAAAAATTAGATCTCATATAGAGGGTGTTTTGATGTGGGATCATTTTTTTAATGAGGAATATTTCGTAGCCATTGTATTATCCAATTGAAATATTTGGACATTTGGATTACTAATCAAGCTCTACAAATATGAGATCATCAATCATTCACTTGGGTCATTCATTCCCTCACCATGTCGTATTCTCTAGGAAGTTGTTTGAGAAGATTCCTCTCAATGGACCTCCTGTTATGACATATAACAGTCCATCCTAGATCAAACCAATGGAATTATTGAATTCATCATCATGATTTAAGAAGATTTTAGGTGATGATAAACTCCTATAAATATTGAATTGCAAACTCATTTTCAGTGTTAGTTTTGCTCACATCTGAGATGTGTGTTTTAGAGAGAAGGAGTGTATTGAATCACCCTGGGTTGTGAAGATTTTTGTGCGCTATTTTTTTCACAACAAATACTTGAAGGCCACAAATAGAAAACTCATTCTTTACACACTTTTTCTTCTATGGGACAAATTAAGTTCTACAAAGCCTTTTTGGAACATGATATTATTATGAAGTTTTTTCTAGGTTGTGTGATGATCCAAGATCACATGCAGTATACCTAAGTGGAATTTTTCTTGATGGAGTTCATGTATATTTCACTTGAAAAAATAATTAAACAAACCTTCTTTGTATTCACCTACAGTTAAACTATAATGAGACTGTATATGCCAATAGTTTTCAAAAAACACAACGAACCAACACTATTCATATACACACTACATTTTGTAAAGATGAAATTTCATGCATAATACCCATTTAGGATTATACAGGCAAGAAGGGAATTACACATTGTGTGCATATGGGAGTAAAACAGTGGATATCAAACTTAAATGATGGAGAAGTATGCATGAGGAAAAACCATTGCATGTAAGAGTATTTTTTATAAGGAGAGTGTACAAAATAGAAGATATTGAATGTAACCGTGTGTATGAAGAGTGAACATTTCATGTGAAATGAATTATACAAGGAATTATAGGAGGACTTAGTGAATATAATCACATGTTATACATGCAATTACATGCAATTATTCATGAATGAAATATTGATTTTTTTCATATTTATTCTTTCATAAAAATGAGAAGTCCATGAATTTCATAATATACATGCATGAATATTGAAGAAGTGAACGTGCAATATTTTTCATCTAATTAGTGCGCCTTTATTTGAGAATGAATTTAGAGAAACGATTCTATTAGTGTTCTAGAGTATTTCTGTATCTGAGTTTTTAGTGGTATGTGAGGTTGGGTCTTCAGTAGAAGAAAGAATGTTTTCTTGATTAGATTGGTACTGAGTTAGCTGATCCTATTTAGTGTTTAGTAGTATTTGAGCAAGTCCAGAATCTATGCAAAGGAACTTTAAGTGTACACAATCCGGTCTGATCTAGCAAGATCAGGGATTAAGATCATGTGATCATCCTATTAGTGGATTTGAACAGCAAGAATAGGTTAGATCTTGTGATTGGTGGTTCTAACCAGTTGCTAAAGATTCCTAAGGGATACTGGGGTGTCTAACTAGTAAAACAATTGGGGGTTCTGACCAATTGAGATATAAGAGTTGGGTTGATGGGGTGTATAACTAGAATCAATTAGAGGATTGATTACTGGGCTGTATAACTAGATTCTTAATATAATATTTTAATTGATAAAAAGATAATATTGGATAATCCATGTTGGGGGTTCTAATGAACATTTCAAGTATATAGGTCTTAGTATAGAACCTTTTAAAAATAATGTGTGATGTCCTTTATTTACTTTATGCATTTCATGCATGGTCTGCTCATCTTAATTGGTGACTGAGGTTTGAATTGAAATGTAATATCCCAATTAAGTAAAGAATAATAGATTTTTATATCTATATATATTAATGAATTAGATAGTGTTTTATAGGCTTAAAATGAGAATAAATCAAGTCTTAGGCATAGAATGCTATAATATTTTTAAAAGATTGTTTTAACGCCTTCTGATGGCAACCCATTTTATAAATCTTAATTTTGACAATTTTATAAGATCTATTTGTCAAAATAAACTTATTCATTATAATTGGGACATTTAAATTTACTTTGGATAAATTTTTGGTATTTTTCTGACAATGTTCATTTTTTAATGAATAAGTAAAAAATACTGCATTTTACTTCAAAACTGTTTTTTCATCTAATTTAATTATATGGTTACATTATCTTTTTAATTGTTTTTAAAGTTTAATTAGAATATATTTTTTCCATTTAATTCAATGGTGGTCATTTGAATTAATTTCACTTTTAAATTGGACATAAACAAGTGTCAATATTTTGATAGATATTGTTTCTTAAAAACACGCTATTTGTTTTGACAACGAGAATTATTTTTAAATTAATTAATGAAATTTTGGTGTTTGTAATTGGGTAAAATGGATTCTATATTTGGAATCATCAGGTCTAAATTATGTAATTAAGACTCTTTTTTTTACCATTATGAATAGTAACGATGGTAATTATCTTTAATTATCGTGATCAATTAGTAATCGGATAGTTAAGGGTAATAAAATAATATCATAATAATATAAAATTACCCCAAAATGTGTCCAAATCCTCGTTTTTTAGTCATTACCAACCATGGGAATCTTTTTTCCGATCTTTAGGGCCCATGGAGTCACATGAGTTTAATAGTGACATTTATGACATTATTTTTTAAAAAGAAGAGAAATATAACAAAGGTTTGTATATCCTAAGTAACGTAATTTTAATTCTGTTTACATAAATTATCTCTTAGACTATAAATATTAATTGGAAATATAAAAATATTTCCTACATCATGGTATTTTTTTATTATTTTTAGACATTAAATAAAAAAAATTATTTATAACACCATGATGATGCAGTGATTATCTCATTAATGAATGATTTAAATAAAATGAAATAGATAAGGTAAAATCTAAGACATACACTTGCCTAAAGCCTATTGGATGGGAGTATTTCGAACCCTTATAACCTTATCCTCGAAATAAGTTTTTGTGGGACCTTTAAAATCCGAAATCCATTTTATAATAAAGTAACATTTCAAGACTTTCCAAAAGTGACCCTCCTCCCTCTTATAAAAGGCCCCAGCTCTACCCCCTTAACTACACCACTCAAGCTCTCGGCTCATCCAACCTCTGCTATTATTATCTCTCCACATCCCTATCTTACTCCTAGAAGCCTCACTTTGGGCAGAAATCTTTCCAAGGAAGCCTTTGGATCAAATCAAAAAGAGTTACCCAATTTATGGGTGATGTCCTCTCTCAAGTTTCTTCATTTTATTTTCTTTCTTAACTCACCAATATCTTATTATTATTTCATAGCATAACAAAACCAGTATCCTAAATATACTAGGATTTTTTTATGATAAATATTCTACCTACACTTACACACACCTTCGTCTAATGGTTAAAGAACATACTGTTTCTGTGGGGGCGAATTACTGCCTCACAAAATGATGATTGTTCAATCTTCTTTTAACACCTTTCATGGTGGCCATTATGATGTCACTTTATTAATATATGATATATATAGTATATATTTTTTCTATATTCTTCTGAATTTTATTTTTAAATCGCATCATTATGCTTTTCATGTAGTGGAACTGTGATAATTTCAACTGAGGAAGTGTGGACTACTGCCCCCTCAAGTGATTTGACTCGTTCTTGCCAAACATGGAATTTATAAAGAATGTGATTGATGAACATATGTTACCTATATAACATATATATTATACTATAATTATAATATATATATATCTCTCATTTAGTTTTAATTCCATTAATATGACAATGAAATGAAAGTAGCATTCATGGGTACGTACGGCCTACCGTCTCCATGAACGGTGCATTTCATTTTTTATCTACAAATGTTATGGAAGAGTATAAAATTATTATATAATGAATATATATGATATTTAAATCATTAATACCTTTCTGAAGATGATGTACTTATAACTACATGGGCAATTCTTTTCAAACAAGTTTATTTTTGACTCATGTACCGAACATTAACAAAACGTTTGATATGAACCCACATAATTAACTAATATTTATACATTGATAGTATGTGATATGAATTGAATAATAAACTTCAAAGTATGTCCTTACGAAATTATAAATTGACCAACATTTATTATTCAGGAATATAATGAAACGAAGAAGACAAGTCAGACTAAAGGAAAGGGACTGCGTCTCAATATCCATTCGTTGAGGCATACTTCAATTTATGTACGACCTTGTTTTATTAGTTGTATAATAAACCATTTTGACTTTTAATTTCATTCAAAAGGAATTATTTTAGATGAATCATTTTACTAAATGACAAAAGGTAATGTTTTTGTCTTACGTATGTGGAAACAACGACTTCTCTGCCGCCATGACCATTATTTGATTTTTGGCTTCCTCTACAGGACATAACATTTTTTAAATGAAAAATAAATACCATGTTTTGAATTATTTTGGTATTGAAAGTGGTTTTGATATTGTTTTGATTATATCAATGTGTTGTATTGATAAATTGTGATTGAAATATGGAAATTTTATGTTTCCTTTATCCATGTTTTATGTGATATGATTATGTTATGGTTCTTTGGCATTGTTTATGAAGACTGGTGGTTCTGTGATAAACTAAAGGAGGGTGAGCCCGAGATAGATCTCTAATGCATTGGATAATGTGAAGGAGTTAAACACTAAGGTTTCTCTAAAGATATTTAGGGAATATACAGTGATGGGTATTCGAAATGTAACCATGAGGGTTACTCCCTATGTAAGAATGTTATGAATGCCTCAAGTTACCTTTATGCCTTATGATTTCTATGATTTATTCATAAATATTATGAATTCATGAGTTATGTTAATGTGATTATGTTTTATGAGTAAATTATGATTTCATTGATTCTTATGTATACATGGACTAATGTTTTCTTTTCATATTTTTATTTCCCTTACTGAGCTTTTTATGCCCATCCCAAGTTTTTGAAATGTTTTTCACAGGTCAAGGGAAAAGTACATGATGTGATGATAGTGTTGTGGAAGTGTCAAAAAAGAATCCAGGTTTTTTTAAATATGTTTCCTTTAATGGAAAAAATGAATAATGTCTTTAATATAACCACCTTGTTTAAATGTGGAAGGTAATGAATTATTTATGATCTAATTCTCTAAAAATATAAACCTGAAAATATCCTCAATATGTATTCTTGAAATGACTCAATATTAATTAATGTTTATGGCTGGAGCCTTATAGTTGGTATCAAAGGTCAGTTTAGATAACATTAGGAGTTAGAATTGTATTAAATGATTATCCAAAAAAATTTACATTATGGTCAAATTTAAATGATATAGAATATAAATATTACCACATTGCTTCATCTAAGACATGTTTGCTGAGAATAGTTTTCCACATAGGAAACAGTTAAGCAGTGTTAGGAAGGCATACAAAAAGAAATGACCTTGCAAATCAGTATCCTGAGATGGTCAGAATTGGAACTGAATAGTTTGTTGCAGTAATGGCGCAGTTGACTCAAGCGATAAATGGTGCGGGTATCCATGCATGAGATCAGCCAGATCGACTATAGAGGAACATGTAGGTGGTGGAACATTTCATGAGGAAACATCCACAATAATTTAGAGGATCATCTAACCCTGTTCCAGCTGAAGTGTGGATTAAAGCACTGGAGAATATTTTCAATGTCATGGGGTGTTCAGATAATCAAATTGTTAGTCTTTTTGTTTACTGTTTGGAGGGTGAAGTAGATCAGTGGTATTCAATGGTTAAAAATATTAGGGATGATGATGAGATTAATGCTCTTTACTGGGGTGAATTCAAAGGTATGTTTCTTGAGAAATATTTTCCTAAGGCTGTTCAACTTAGGATTGAAAAAAAAATTCTTGGAATTGAGGCAAGAGGACGACTTAGTGGCTTCTTATGAAGAAAAGTTCACTCGATTGGCATGGTATGATCCAAATTTTATCCGAGACCTTGACAGTAAAATCAATTGTTTTTAATCAGGATTAAAGCTGAAATATCGAAGGTAATTAGCTTCTTGTGAGTTTAAAAGTTATGAAATGCTTGTTCGATGTGCTGAGAAGGTGGAAATGGAGTTTTCTAATGATCAAGTGTTTTATTACAACCAACAGAAGAAGAGACCGAGGTTGCAGGAGAAAGGGAAGAATCCTTCAAAAAGGTTTGATGGTAAGAGAACTAAGTTTACAGTTTGTGATAAATGTGGAAGAAAGAATGATGGGGAATGTCTTTGGAATTCTGGAAAGTGCTTCTGATGTATCAAGACGGAAAATAAGGCTCGTGATTTCATTGTAAAAGATTAGGTTAATGGTAAGACCAAATTTTATTTACAGTTAGTTAAATGTTTCAAGTGCAATGAGATGGGTCATTATGCAAACAAGTGTTCGACAAAGAGCTCGAATGATGGGAAGCAATCAGACCTCAAGAAGAAAGGTGTGGTGAAATCCTTTGCAACTACTTCATCCAATGTTGGGCCATCAAATGGAGTGTGATCAGGTACATTGTTTGTATTTCGGATTATTCCAATGTGTTGTTTTATTCAGGGTATACACATTCTTTCATCTCTGAAAAATTTTCTAGTAAATTGTGAATTCCATCTCAAGAAATGACTCATTAACTTGAGGTAAAAACACCTGGGGGAAATGTTGAGGCAAAAAGAATTTATAAGAATCTTCCCATCCTTATCCGTGGAAAGAACCTACTTGAAAACCTTATTGTTTTACATATAGTAGAGTTTGATGTTATCCTGGGTATGGATTGGCTCTCTGTTTACCAGGCTAAGATTGACTGTAGAGATAAAGATGTTTTTTTTAAAAGACTTTCAGTCTGTGTACAAGAATGAACCCTTACTATTGATAATATACCAAGAGGCTGAGAAACTTGTAAACGATAGAAATGAATGTTACCTTGAACATATTGTTGAAAAAAAAGGAACCATTCAGATTAATTATGTGCCAGTGGTAAATGAGTATCCTGATGTTTTTCCTGATTAGTTTCCTGGAATAATACTTGATCGAGAAGTTGAATTTACTGTTGACTTAGTTCCTGATGCTAAGTCGATTTCAAAACCCCCTTATCAAATGGATCAAATTAATCTTTTATAATAGAAGGAGAAATTTCAAAATTTATTTGATAAAGGTTTCATTTGACCTAGCACATCACCATGGGGTTCTCCTATCTTATTTGTTAAAAAGAAAGATGGTTCAATGAGATTTTTCATTGATTATAGAGCCTTGAATAACATAATTATTAAGAAAAATATCCTTTTCCTCATATCGATGATTTGTTTGATCAGCTCCAGGGAGCTCAATATTTTTCAAAGATTGAATTCAGATCGGGGTAATATAATTTGAAGGTAAATGAAGCAGATATTCCAAAGACCGTGTTTCGTACAAGATATGGCCATTATGAATTTTTAGTTATGATTTTTGGGTTAACCAATGCACCTGCTGTATTCATGGACCTTATGAATATAATTTTCTATGATTTCTTATATAGGTTTGTGGTTGTTTTCATTGATGATATTTTGGTGTTTTCTAAAAGTAGATAGGAGCATGAAAGTCATTTAAGGGTTATTTTACAAACATTAAAGGAAAAAAAATGTATTGGAAATTCAGCAAGTGTTAGTTTTTGTTGCAACAAATTTCTTTCCATGGTCACATTGTTTCTAAATATGGAATAACTATTGATCCTTCAAAAACAAAGGTTATTGAAGAATAGCCAAGACCCACAAATATAACTGAGATTTGTATTTTTCTTGGTTTGGTAGTCTATTACCGAAAGTTTGTTAAAAAAAATTCATGGTTGTCCAGCCCATTGACTAAGCTAACTCGGAAGGATGTTAAGTTTATCTAGACAAAAGAATGTGATGATTGTTTTCAAGAATTCAAAAGAAGATTGGTGAATGCTGTAGTATTGGCACTACCTTCTAGGAATGGTGAGTTTGTTATCTACAGTGATGCTTCATTGAAAGTACATGGTTGCATCCTAATGTAGATTGATCAGGTAATTGCTTATGTATCACGTTAGTTGAAAAATCATGAGATAAATTACATGACACTTGATTTAGAATTAGCTGTTGTAGTTTTCACTTTAAAATTTTGGAGGCATCATTTGTATGGTGTAAAGTGTGAAATATATACTAATCACAAATGTTTAAAGCATATATTCACTCAGAATGAGTTAAATTTGATATAGAGGAGATGGAAATAATTAATCAGGGATTATGATTGCACGATTCATTACCATCTGGTGAAAGAAAATAAAGTGGTGGATGCTATGAGTTGAAAAAGTAATGCTTCATTAACCATGTTACGTTTGGAACGATATCCTTTGGTTAAGGATTTGAGGAGTTTGGCTTGGAAGTTGTTCATGCAGGACATTATTCTATTTTGTTTCAAGTATCAGTGAAATATTCTCTATCATACAGAATTAAGCAAGCATAGTGGCAAGAAAGTGAGTTCAATAAAAAGGTAGATATGGTTCATAAGGGTATATTACCTGAATTCAACATTGATAATGATTGTGTTTTGATATTTGGGAAGAGATTGTGTGTGCCTTGTGATTCATAGCTGAAGAGAGAGTTGTTATGTGAAGCTCATAGTTCTCCATTTTCAGTTCATCCGGGCAGTACTAAGATGTATAGAGATCTTCGGGAGTATTACTGGTGGGATGGAAAGAAAAGAGATATTTCGGATTTTACTGTGAAGTGTTTGACTTGTCAATAGGTTAAAAGAGAGAGGCAGTTTCCGAAAGCGATGCTTCAGCCTTTACCAGTACCAGAGTGGAAATGGGAGAATATATCCTTTGACTTCGTTGTGGGATTTCTGAAGACACCTCGAGGTAATAATGAAATCTGGGTTATTGTTGATTTCTTGACTAAATTTACACATTTCCTTGCTACACGAGATATTTTTAACCTAGATCAACTTTCTCGATTGAATCTTAAAGAGACAGTCACGTTACACGGAGTTTCCCTCTTCATTGTATCTGACCGTGATCCCAGGTTCACTTCTAACTTTTGGAAAGGCCTTTATAAGTCGTTGGGTACTAAATTAAAAATTTGTATAGATTTTCATCCTCAATTATATGGGTAGTCAGAACGAACAATTTAGACTTTAGAGGATATGCTACCTTCTTTTTCGATGGACTATCAGAGAAGTTGGCACCAACATCTTTCATTGGTTGAGTTTTCTTATAAAATCAGTTTTCATTCCAGTATACAGATATAACCATTTGAGGGATTATATGGGAAGCAGTGTCGAACTCTAGCTTTTTGGGATGAAGTAGGTGAAAGGAAGTCGATGGGACCAGAATTGGTAGAAGAGTTGGCGGAAAAACTTCAGATGATATAGAAACACATGAGAAAAGCTTAGAGCAGGCAGAAAAGTTATGCAGACAATAGGAGGAAGGATCTCTCTTTAGAGGTAGGTGATTGTGTCTTCCTCAAAGTTTCACGATGGAAAATTGTGATGCGATTTGGTAATAAAGTAATGTTGAGTCCAAGGATCATTAGACCATATAAAAATATGGAGGGAGTGGATCAGTTGCATACCGAGTGTCTTTGCCTCCGATTTTATCTCAGGTACACAAAGTTTTTCATGTTTCAATGTTAAGAAATTACATGCTAGATCCATCTCATGTTTTGAGTCCATAGGTAGTTCAGCTGGAAGAGAATCTATCTTATGAGGAACAACCGGTCCAAATTCTTGACCACAGGGATAAATTGTTGCGGAATAAGGTTATTAATCATGTAAAGTTTCTATGGAAAACACATATAGTTGAATAGGCAACCTGGGAATCTGAAAATGCAATGAGGGATAAATACCCCAACTTATTCGATAAGTAAATAAATTGCAGGGACGCAATTTCCTAAAGGGGAGAAGGATGTAACATCCAAAGTATGTATTGAATAATATATTTTCATATCTATTTCTATTTATGAATTAGATAGTGTTTTAGAGGTTTAAAATGAGAATAAATCCAATCTTAATCATAGAATACTTTAATATTTTTAAAAGATTGTTTTACCGCCATCTCATGGCAAACCATTATTTAATCTAACTTTGAACAATTTTATTAGCACTATTTGTGAAAATAAAATTATTCTTTATAATTGGGACATTGAAATTTACTTTTGATAAATTTTTGGTATTTTTCTGACAATGTTCATTTTTTATGAATAAGTAAAAAATGTTACATTTTACATCAAAACATCTTTTTAATCTAATTTAATTATATGGTTACATTATCTTTCCAATTGGTTTTAAAGTTTAATTAGAATATATTTTTACCATTTAATTCAATGTTTTTCATTGCAATTAATTTCACTTTGAAATTGGATATAAACAAGTGTCAATATTTTGATAGATATTGTTTCTTAAAAACACGCTATCTGTTTTGACAATGGAAATTATTTTTAAATTAATTACTGCAATTTCTCTATTTGGAATTGGGTAAAATCGATTTCATATTTTGAATCAAAAGGTCCAAATTATGTAATTAAGACTCTTTTTTTTTGGACGTTATGAATAGTAACAACGGAAATTATCATTAATTACCATGATTAATTAGTAATTCGTTAG
This sequence comes from Viscum album, assembly GCA_963277665.1. NCBI lineage: Eukaryota > Viridiplantae > Streptophyta > Magnoliopsida > Santalales > Viscaceae > Viscum > Viscum album. The sequence continues at coordinate 80,109,567 of OY728139.1, forward strand.
TTAAGGATATTAAAATAATATAATAATAATATAAAATGACCCAACATGTGTCCACATACTCTTTTTTGAGTCATGGATGACCATGGGATGCTTTTTACAGAACTTTTGGGCCCATGGTGACACATGGGTGTAATAGTGACATTTATGACATTATTTTTTAAAAAGAAGAGAAATATAACCAAGGTTTGTTTATCCTAAGAAAAAAAAATTAATTTTGTTTACATAAATAATCACTTAGATTATAATTAGTCATTGGAAAGATAAAATTATTTCCTACTTTATGGTAATTTTTTATAATTTTTAGACATTAAATAAAGAAATTTATTTATGACAACATGATGATGTAGGGATTACCTCATTAATTAACAATTTAAATAAAATGAAAAGATAAAGTGAAATATAAGACATACACTTGTCAAAAACCTATTGGATGGGTGTATTTCTAAACCTTATCACATTTTCCTAAAATATATCTTTTTGGGTCCTTTAAAATCCGAAAATCATTTTATAATAATGTAACATTTCAAGACTTTCCAAAACTGACTCTCCTCCCTATTATAAAAGGCCCCCAAATCTACCCCCTTACCCACACCTCTAAAGCCCTTGGATCATCCAACCTATGCTCATATTATCTCTCCACATACCTCTATTACTCCTCGAAGCCTCACTTTGGGCATAAGTCTTTCCAAGGAAGCCTTTGGCTCAAATCAAAAAGAGTTACCCGATTTAGAGGTAATGTCTTCTCTCAAGTTTCTTCCTTTTGTTTTCCTTCTTCACTCACCACTATCTTTCTATTAATTGATCCCATAATAACACCAGTATCCTAAATACACTAGTATGTTTTTATGATAATTATTATACCTACACTTACACACACCTCCATCTAATGGTTAAAGAACATACTGTTTCTGTGGGGGGTGAATTACTGCCTCACGAAATGATGATTATTCAGTCTTATTTTAACATATTTCATGGTGGCCATTATGATGTCACTATATTTATATATGATATATATGGTATTTATTTTATCTATATTCTTATGAATTTTATTCTTAAATCACATCATTTTGCTTTTCATGTTGTGGAACTGCGATAATTTCATCTAAGGAAGTGTGGACTACCGCCCACTCAAGTGATGTGACTCATTCATGCCAAACATGGAATTTATAAATAATGTGATTAATGAACTAATTTTACCTATATAAAATATATATTATACTGGAATTATAATATATATGTCTCATTTAGTTTTCATTCATTTAATATGACAAATAAATGAAAGTAGTGTTCATGCGTACATACGGCCTACCGTCTCCATGAACGGTGCATTTCATTTTTTATCTCCAAATGTTATGGAATAGTATAAAATGAATATATACTAAATATATATGATATTTAAATTATTAATACCATTCTGGAGATGATGTACTTATAACTACATGGACAATTCTTTTCAAACAAGTTTATTTTTGACTCATGTACCGAACATCGACAAAATGTATTATATTAACTCACATAATAAACTAATTATTATAACATGATAATATGTGATATGAATTAAATAATAAAATTTAAACGAGGTCCTTAAGCAATAATAAATTGACCAAAGTTTATTATTCAGGAATATAAAGAAACGAACAAGACAAGTCATACTTGAGGTAAGGGACTTCGCCTCAATCTCCTTTCATTGATGAATACTTCAATTTATATACAACCTTATTTTATTAGTTGTATAATAAAACATTAGGAATTTTAATTTCATTCAAAATGAATCTTTTTACATGAATCATTTTACTAAATGTCAAAAGGGAATGTTTTTGTCTTACATATGGGGTGACAAAGACTTCTCCACCACCGTGATCATTATTTGAGTTTCGGCTTCCTCTACAAGCCATAACTTTTTTTAAATGAAAAATAAATACCATGTTTTACTTTATTTTGATATTGAAAATGGTTTTGATAATGTTTGTATTATATTAATCTGTTGTATTGATGTCTTGTGATTGAAATGTAGAAATGTTATGTTTCCTTTATGCATGTTTTATGTGATACCATTATGTTATGGTTCTTGGGAATTGTTTATGAAGATGGGTGGTTCCATGATAAACTAAGGTGGGTGAGCCTGAGATAGCTCTCCAATGAATTGGGTAACATGAAGGAGTTAAATGCTAAGGTTTTTTCGGAGAGATTTAGGGAATATACTGTGATGGGTATTCCAAACGTAACCTTTAGGGTTACTCTTTATGTAAGAATGTTATGAATGCCTCAAGTTACCTTTATGCCTTATGATTTATATGAGTTATTCATAAATCTTATGATTTCATGATGTATGTTAAAGTGCTTATGTTTTATGAGTAAAGTTTGATTTCATCGATTCTTATGTATACATAGACTAATGTTTTTTTCGTATTTTTATATCCCTTACTGATATTTTTATGCTCATCCCAAGTTTTTGAAAAGTTTTTCATAGGTCAATAGAAATTTATATGATGTGATGATAGTTTCGAGGAAGTGTCAAGAAAGAATCCATGTTTTATTTTAAATATGATTCCTTTAATGGAAAAAATGAATATTTTCTTTTCAATAACCACCTTGTTTAAATGTGGAATGTAATTCATGATTTATGATCTAATTCTCTAAAACTCTAAACCTGAAAAGATCCTCAATGTGTATTCTTGAAATATCTCAAGATTAAGTAATGTTTAAAGATTGGGCCTTATATTAAAGGTGAAAAATAATTTAGTAAATGTTTTCCTCACTTGATTCACCACCCCCCTCCCAGGTTGACTACATGATCCTTCTTACCCATAAGTTGGTTTCATATGATAGGAACCCACTGGTTGGATGTACTATATTTTTGTATTTGTTTTTATCAAAATTATATGAATTGAATATTTGAGGTTGAAGGTAATTCAAAAGAAATTCATGTAGAAAAAAGCCTATATATGATCCTAATGTAATAACTGTTGATTTTTCAATCCAACAAGAGAATAATAAGTATAAAATAGTGTAACATAATCAAATGATTAATCCAATGATGAATGAAAATCAACTAGTATCTAAATACACTTAGAGTATAAATGTTTTAGTGACATCCATTGACAAATCGATTCTACGCTATGATGTTGATATGTTCAATTATGAAATCATAAAAAATGTAAAGAAACTTCCCAAATAATTTTTCATATGTTTAAATAAATTTTTCATGGAACTTCAGGATGAAAAATTATAGCTAGAACAAGAGGCAGATGTTATAGAAGAAGCATTTTCTAAAAAGGTTATCATTTTCAACACTCTCACAAGACATGAGAAAGTAAAGGAAGAAACAATATGTATTTTAAAATAATTATACCCTTAGTCTATTGAATAATTTTAAAATAATTACTGTGAGAAATAAATATTTTAGATTATTTTTTGAGAAGTTACACATTCACTTGAAAAGTTTCATAATGATTCTATGAATTTCAAAGATGCTCTGTTGATTGATAAAGAAAAATAAAGATAGGATCTCAAATATTTGTTATTAAAGGATAATCAGATGATTGAAGATGATATTCAAAACATGAATATTATATGGGAATAGGCCATGAAATCATTTGAATATGAGAATGATCTCAACTTAAAATTTCTAGAAGATGAATTGAAATTAAGAAATATGAAAGAGACACGTGTTTAGACTTCCCAATTCGCTAAAAAGAAATATTACCAAGGATTCATCTTATAAGAGTTATATTTATAAAAATAATTAAACTAGTGGCTAGAAGTGATTGATATTATCAAAAGATAAATCTATTATTGTCTAATTGAATAAGGTAACCACATGTCCTAAAAATCTATGTGTAATAATGTTGTCTTGTTGACTAGTGTAGATTCAAAATTTTAATATGGACAAACATGTGTGATGAAAAACACTCAGGAATCCAAAAAATATTTAATGATAAATGAGAATAAGTATCTAAATTATTGTTCCCCAATGAAAGCACAAAATAAAAAATTTTAAACTCAAAAGTAGTAAAATTTCAATGTTTTCCAGAACTTGTCACATAATAAGAAGTCAAGATTTGTTTTCTACTGCTGGTCATGTTTGATGTTTTCCCATATTGTCATTAATTGTTTTCACAAAATTAACTTGTATTAAAACTTTATATTTATAGTATTTAGGGTGATCGAAGAAAAAGAAAATTTGAAACCTATAAATCTGAAGAAGAATTTAGAGAAAGCGAATAATTTTATCAAGAATATATATGATTATTTTGAAAATTTCTTTGATTATTATAGAAGAATTGGTCACTGTTATGATGAGTGTTGTTATGTACCAATCATGAAAAAATAATTTTTTGATTTAAATAAAAGACTATAAAAGAATGTGGGGTAGATAGGAGATGAATATTATTGGTCATACATAGGATGTGAATATAAAAAATGTTGTTAAAAAACAACTCCCAATAAGTTTGTGAAAAATGATGTGAATAATGTCTCCCCAAATAAACGGTGTTTCTATTGTGGTATGAAAGTTTTCATCATGGACCATTGTCAACTGGACATGAATATTTATAATAAATAAAGAAAGACATAACACAAGAAATAATCAGTCTAGGAGAGAAATAAATAGATTTATTTAGTGAATGACATTACTAATGAAGAATGTGAAAAGTTTCATAAAAATGAAAACTTTTTGAATTATGATGTTTTGCATGATAGGGGAAACATGTCTAGACAATTGAGTTTTTTTGACATTTTTATCTGGGAAAAATAATTATTGAAGAAGAATGGGAAATAATATTTGACATAAAATGTTGGGAAAAATAATTCTACACACAAAGTGACGACTGAGCATGTTCTTAACAGGTGTTTGATCATATGTTCATAATTTCTAAAAGAGACAACAAAGAGGGAACAAGATGAAAAATATAAAAATTACTTGTTCTTGAAATATAAGAAGCCTTATTCATCTAATAATATTAATGGGTTGAGAAGAAACTCTATGCCATGTTTCTTTAACTGAGGATCATTATAGAACCACCTTATTCCCATATATATTGTGTTTTTTTCATACAGGGTACTGAATGTGAATCATATTTTTAGGGGGAGATATGAATTTATAAAAGTTTTGATTATCATACAGCTATAAAGATTTCCATCATAGAAGACTATTTTAATCTTGATTTTAATTTTCTATATCTCAAATAATCTCATAGTAACATGGAATTTATTCTTAATAAAATTTAATCATAATGAAGAAGATTTGAGTTTATATATTGTGTGGGAGCATATAAGATCATCCACAAAATATCTCTATCTCAATTGATATCTTATGAGTATCATAATTTATGGTGAGGTATGTGTCTGATAATTGAAAAAATGTAAATATATTTAATCTTTTCATCATTGGGGTATGATTTATTATATATCATGTTTTTATGATAAAAAATTATCAATTATACATGGAAAATATTTTTTATTTGATGAAAAAGTGGAAATACATCCTTGAAGTGGAATTTATTTAATTTGTTTGGTAGGATGTATGTAAGGAATTAGTTGAAAATATTTTGATCCATTCCTAAAAATAAGTTTCGGTTATTAGTATCACATGCTGAATGTTTAATGATAGAACTTATGTTAAATTTTATCACTCTTGTTTTCCACATAGATAATTTCTCATGTAATGATAGAGATGATTATTTTTAGATCTTTTCTAAGATAGTAGTGATTCCATCCTTCTGATAAGTAATTTAAGAAGTATGTGTCATAAGAGAAGAGGATATTCCAAGAATTTGTTTTCTAGAAATGATATTTCCTTTTCATTTTTAAAATTTTGGTTTCATTTCCAATAATGGGGAGAAGATATCATTGACATTTAATATGAATTGGGTGTTGAAAACAAATACAATGGGGGATATTGAAGTGGTCAAGTGACTTAGTGAAATTAAAAAAATTTCAATTAATTAGGGTGATGAAAATCCAATGAGTTTTTAAATATAATGATTATAGAGCTAGTACCAATTTCCAATACTTTGTTCAAATAGATGCACATTATTTACAACAGTGACTTATGAAAACATAATAATTGAATATTCCATGAAAATATTTTAAATTTCATGAAGAGAATTAGATAGTGGTTTTGGCATTTATTTGAATATGAATTTATATTTTATATTTTATTTGAAATCTTTCCATGTGTTTGGTCCTTAAAAAATATGTAGCCAGTAGGCCAACCATCCGGGGGTGGCATGCACCACTATGTGGGTGGCTGAGCTTAACCCCAGCCATCCAACATGGGTTGTCTAGAGTCAATCAAGAGCATGGTGTGACTACACAAGGAGCAAGAGTGGTAGAGAAACTACAGTGTGGGGAGGCATAGCCAAGGAGGTATGCACTAGAGTGTGCCTGAAAAGAACTGGTACAGGGCAGAAATAGAGAGGGAGAAGAGAAATTATTGAATGGAGGATGAAGTTTCTTATATTGTAAACTAGATATGAGATTTATGGTCATTCAATGTGGTATCGTGTTTTAAATGAGAAATTCATTAAAGTAATTGGATCATCTGATTGAAATATCTACATCATCAGATTACTCTCTGAGCTCCACAATCTTGAGATCATCCATCATTCATCCATTCCGTTCATCCCCACGCCATTTCATATTCTCAAAGAATCTATTTGAAAAGCTTCCTCTCAATGGACCTCCTTCTATGACATTCAAAGCTCCATAAAATATTGAACCAAAGTAATGATTCAACACATCATCTTGATTCCATAAGCTCTAAGGTGATTATCAAAGCCTATAAATACCGAATGTCAAACTCATTTGCAGTGTTTGTTCCTCTAACATCCAAGATATGTTCTTTATAGAGAAGGAGTGTTGTGAATCGCAATAGCTCATGAAGGTTTCCACACACCATATTTTTTACTAAAGAATACTGGAAGGATAAGATTAGTCAAAATATTCTTGACACTCTTGTTCTAATTCGTGAAGAATGATGTTCTGCAATGCCTTTTTGGAACGTTATATTCTTACAAGATTTTTCTTGCCTTGCGTGATGAAGCAAGTCTTGGAACCATGGTTATTCTATGAATAATTTGGAGTTTGTTTTTTTGTATTTTGTCAGTCCTCAGTGGAAGTTCAGAATGTGTTCTAGAAAACTGATCATACAGTTCCATGAGACAACAGTATTGAAGGTGGTGATGTTTCCTAGTGTTTGCCAAATTTTTGGGCTTCAAAATCGGGAAATGAAGACATGGATTGTTGGTAAAAGTAGGTGGGCGCAAAGATGAATTGGTGTGAATAAACTAAAGTCTTTGTGAGAAATATTTGAGTTGGTTGTGAAAAATAGTGTGGTGCACGAAATAGTGGATCGAGGTTTTTTGCACAAACAGTGTCTTGGAATCAGAACGTCGAAAAATGGAAAAGGCATGGGATGTGTGAAAAATCTGATGATGTGCGCGAAAAACAATACTAGCGTGAAATATTACACGCTAGATGAGAAGTTTTTCACGCCAAAGGGGGTTTTGCATGTGGGGGTCTCAGACACCTATAAATAAGAGGTGACCCCCCCTCATTCCACATGGTTGAAGACTTAGAGAAGATCTGAGGTCTGGTACACGTAAAAGGTTCATTTATAGGGGCTTGCACGGAGTCTCCTGCTGAGCAGAGACAAAGACTTCAATGCAAATCTATTGAAGAGACCTTCACATCTATAAACTGAGCGGGACTTCACCAATGCCAGTGAGCCAGGGGGAGTCAATGGGAGTGACCCAAGGGACGCGGTGAGCTATTCCTGATCCTTTGTAAAGGCAGTGAGCTTGAGACAGAGTGTCTATGCCTAATCCTTTGTAATCCAAAACTAGTGAAGAATAGTGGAATATGGTATGACCGACAACTTGTCGGCGTATGCTCCTTGGACGTATCCCTTAGTGGTGAACCATGTAAAAAGTCTTGTGTCATCTCTCTGTGTGAATGTTTGCTTTCTAATAATATTCATCATACAACTTCAACATGTTCATACCAACATGGGAACAAGATCCATCATAGATAAGAAAAATTTGTCACCCTGATTCACACCTCCCTCTCAGGGTGTCCTGGGGTCCTTCAAGTGGTATCAGAGGGAGGTTGCTGGTGTTGAATCTGTCCTTTGCCGTCATGGAAAATTTACCCAATGTCAAAAGAGTACCTCTCTTTGATGGAAGTAATTTCTAGATCTAGAAGAACAGAATGAGATCTCATCTAAGATCTCTTGGAATGGAAGTTCTTTTTTCTACTGTGCAAGGAATACAAGTCACTGATCCAACAGTCCCGGCTATGACTGACACAGATAGGAAAATTCTTGATGTTGATGCTAAAGCGCAAAATTTACTCACCGCAGCCATTTCTAATCAGATCTATCTAAAGGTGATGAATTGTACCTCAGGAAAATCCACGTGGGATAAACTCAAAAATATTTACTAAGTAGATAGCAAAGTTAAGGAGGTGAAACTACAAGTTTTTCAAAATAGTTTCAATGATTTGAAGATGCATCCTGATGAGAATGCAGACTCCTTCAATCGAATTACTGAAGTGGTTGGAGAAATTCGGGGCCTTGGAGAAGAAATCAAAGACAATGACATTGTGAAGAAAATACTAAGAAGAATTCCACCCCTGTACAATGCAAAGGTGTCATCCCTTGAGGAAAGAGATCTTTCGAAACATTCTCTAGATTATCTTCTGAGCAGCTTGATATCATATGAAATGAGAGTCAAACCAGAAGATTCTACGAATCATGTGATAAAGGAAATGGCATTCAAGTCCGTGGAAAAACTAAAAATTTAAAAATATAGTAGTGGTGAATATGACGAAGAAAAATAAATTCTTTCCCTCATTACAAAGATGTTCCAGAAGGGAAAAGAGAAATTCAAAGGTAAGTTACCTCTAGCTTGCTTTCGTTGTGGTAAAGTTGGTCACATTGCTTCACAGTTCTTAAGAAAGATCGATGATGATGATAGAAATGGTAAAAACATCAATAAGCCTCAAAAAATGTTTTTCTTGAAAGGAGACTTCAAATCTAGAAAGACAGTTCTGAAGAAGAGTTTTTTCTGTAATAAAGAAGATTATGAAAATGAATTCTGTGAAGAAGATGAATCAGAGTTTAAAACTGGAAACCATGCCTCCATGATGGCCACTGTTGAAAAATCAGAAGCTAATGGTGGAAACAATCTGTTAAAAACTAGTGGCAATCTCGAGTTACAACTTAAGGATGCTATTAGCAATCTCAAGACAAAATGAAAGAGTTGTAATAAGTGGAAATAAATTGTAGTGGAATCAACTGAATATGTTGATCAGCTTTAAGTTGAAATTGAACGACTAGAAGAATTTTTGAAAGTACAGTCTAAAAACCTTGAAAGCAATGATGATGTAGTCGATCTGAAGCTGAGAATTGAAGATAAGGGAAAGGTCATCAATGACCTCACATCCAGACTAGAAGAAAAATCCAAAATTGATGAGGGTATTGTGGAAGAAGTTGTTACTCTTAGGAGAAAACTTGAGACTGAATCAGTCTCAAAAGAATCAAGGAAGAAAATATAGTTTGGAAGATTCTCAGATGCAGAATTACTGGCAAGAGCCAAGTGTGGTTTAGATGGGGTTGGAAAAATCTCGAGTGATCAAAGACCCGCTTGCATGGGAAAGAGTTGAATTGGCTGTGAAGCTGAGAAATCAACTACTGGAAGTAAATAGATCCAAAAGAAAGACAAGATGAAATTTGGACATGTCGAAGTGTTACATGAGGGGATGAAAAGGAAACCCTCAATACAAACAAAAAACAGAACTAAAAATTATCCCCAAACATTCAGAGATGACATGCAGTCCAACTATTCTCCTAGGGAAGAAGTTATGAGGATAAATTTAAGTGAGAAGACATTTCCTCTCATGATGTGTCAGTTCTATGGCTATCTGGGCCATACCATGTCATATTGAAAAGAGGCAAGGAGCTAATTGAATGGGGAAGATCTATGACGTCAACAAAGGAGACTGACTTCATATCCACCATCTTATAAAAGAAATAGTTTCTATGGATACTATTTTCATTGTTCTAACTTTGGTTATAAGGCTGTTAATTGCAGGAAGAGAAGGGACATGGATACCCCATACCGTAGTTCATGAAAAGTCAAACCTCGTTAACAAGATAGAGTTGCTATTTCAAATAGGTTTTCTTCCCTCGAAGAGGACTTCGACTATGAAGAACCAATGTAAACAGATGAGATAATTGAAAGGCCATCAGTGCTTTATACCCAATAAAATGTCTCATGGAAAGAAAGGACGAAAATTGAGAAATCCAACCTTGAAGAGGTGGCACTCAAAGCTACAAAACGCAATAGTACCTGGATTCAAGACAACGGTTGTTCATCTAACATGACAGGTAATTATGCCCTGCTAACAAATATGAAAAGGAAGGTTGATGGTATAGTACGATTTTGTAATGATGGAGCTCTAAAAATCAAAGTAAGTGGAAGTACTGAATTATCTAATTAAGAGCTGAATAAGACTGAAGTCCTCTATGTAGATGGCCTACGTCCTAATCTACTCAGTGTGAGTCAACACTATGACTCAGGACTTATAGTTACTTTTAATCAGAAAGGTTTCGCTATCGAGGGAAATACATGAAATTCACTTATGAAAGGATGAAGAACAAAAGGCAACTTGTATCAGGTTGATAGTAAAGAAAATATTCATTACAAGACTGCCGAAGAAGAAAACAATTTGTGGCATCGGAGACTGGGACACATCTACCAACAAGACATGGAGAAAATATCAAAATTGAGGATTGTCATGGACATTACCAACCTGAAGTATGAGCGTGAAAAGTCTTGTGATGCTTGCATTCGTGGTAAGCTGGTTTGCAATTCATATCATCCAAAGAAGAAAAGGGCATCTCATCTTCTTGATCTAATTCATACAGATGTTTACGGACCGATAAATGTTGTTGGAACTCATAGGGAGAGGTACTTTGTCTTTTTCATATATGATTACAGTAGAATGGCATGTGTGATGGTCATTCACAGGAAACAACATCTCCTTGACATCATGAAAACATATCGGATAATCACCGAGAATGATAATAGATGAACAATCAAAGTGTTGAGATCTGACAATGGAGGAGAATACACATCCATTGAATTTGAAAATTACCTAGAGAAGCATGGGATACAACATGAGGTAGCTGCTGTGTGAAATCCACAAACAATTGAGTGGTTGAATGTAGGAATCTAAAGTTTAACAACATGGCACGAACTATGCTGATTCCGATTTTTATTCCACGACATTACTAGAAAGAGGTTGTTCAAGATGCAGTGTGTATTTAGAATCAAACATGAATTTATATGGGTGAGACAAAGACACCATATGAATTTTGGCATGGAAGGAAGCCCTCTTTGAAATACTTTCGTGTCTTTGGAAGTAAATGCTTCATTAGAAACAAAGAAGTAAATCACGGGAAGTATGGTGAGAATGCAGATGAAGGAATTTTCCTCGGTTACTCAACGAATAGTGAATCCTACAAGTGTTTCAACAAGCGATTAGGAAGGACTGTGGAATGCAGTGATGTTAAAATAATTGAAGATAAAACCTCAAAAGCTTCAAGGACGTCATATTTTGATGTGATATAAAGTGAGGAAGAAAGTGAACGTGGAGAAAATTCAAATACAGAAATAGAGGAAGCTGTTCAAAACACTCAGCAGTCGCATCATGATGTTGACTCAGAAGAAGAATCTGAAGAAGAAATTGTGGCTGGAGAGAATGCAACTAATCCTCGTAGGAGAAATCAAATAGCTGATATTGATCCATCTAACATAATTGGGGACAGGAGTACACCCACACAAACAAAGGGGATGAGGAATAACACGTAATCTGAATTTCTGTCAGTTGTGGAGCCATCCTCGTTTAAAGAAGCTGCAAAGGATGAATCATGGGTGAAATCCATGAATGAAGAGTTAGATCATATTGAAAAGAATTAAATATGGGTTCTTGTCAAGAGACCCGATGGTCACAATGTGATTGCAAAAAAATGGATCTTCAAGAACAAGTTTGATGAGCATGGAATTTTTATCAGAAATAAGGCACGTCTTGTATATAATGGATACTCTTAGATTAAAGGCATTGATGTTGAAGAATCATTTTCTCCAGTGGCTAGACTGGAGTCAATCAGGATTTTCCTTGCCATGGCATTCCAAAGAGGATATAGAGTATACCAAATGGATGTCAAGACAACATTCTTGAATGGTGTACTCGAAGAAAAAGTCTGCATCGAACAACCAGGGGGTTTTGTTATTAGTTCTGATGAAACAATGTTCTGCAAACTAAATAAATCTCTATATGGTTTGAAGTAGTCACCACAATCATGGTATTCCTAAGGTGACTCGTTTCTCAAAAGGCTGGAATTCAAAAGAGGAGGGGTAGAACATAATTTGTACGTGAAGAATTCTCAAAAAGATCAGTTCATGGTTCTAGTCCACATTTATGACATTATTTTTTGTAGTAGTAGGCAGAAATTAGTGGATGAATTTTCCAATCACATGAAATCAAAATTTGAGATGTCTATGATTGGGGATCTCAAATATTTCTTTGCAGTGTAGGTGATTTAAAGACAGGATTACACTTTCATTTCTCAAGAAAAGTATGCAAAAGAGGTGATGAAGAAGTTTAATATGAAAGACTCCAAACCAATATCAACTCTGATTACAGTAGGAACCAAACTTGGAAAGCAAGAGGATGGGGCATCTGTAGACCCCACATTGTATTGGAGGATAATTGGGAGCCTACTATACCTGACAACGACACGGCCAGATATTGTCTTTGCAACCTATCTAGTAGCCCGCTTTCAGAGTAATCCAAAGGAATAACATATGACAGTACTGAAAAGAATCATGAGATATATTCCAGGTTCTCACAACTGTGGCTTATACTTTGCTGTAGGAAGGGATAGTGAATTATCGGTGTTCTCTGATGTAGACTGGGCTGGAGATGTAGCTGACCTAAAGTCCACCAGTGGTAGAGCATTCTATATTGGGAATAAATGTGTTGGATGGTTGAGCAGGAAACAAGAAAGTACTTCTCTTATTACGGCTAAAGTTGAGTATACATCTGCTACAAATGCAAGCACTCAACTTCTATCGATGAAGAAACAATTGACAGATATTGTTGATGAGGTGAAACAACCAATGGTGATTTACTGTGATAAAAAAATTTCAATTGATCTTATGAGGAATCATGTTCATCATTATCGTACAAAATATATTGAAATAAGTTATCACTTTATCAAAGATAAAGTTGAGCAAGGCGTGATTAGAATGGATCATGTGGGAATAGATGAGCAAGTGGTTGATATCCAGACCAAGCCACTGTCAGTGGCTATGTTTGAGAAGCATCAGTTGAACCTCGGTGTTCAGCCACTTCCAAGTTCATAAGGAGGTTACGAAATACCCCTCTCCCCAGTTATGTTAACTAATTCTAATCTATTTATGGATTCGATGTAGGTTTGTGTGGGAGATACTATCCATGGGGAGTGTCTTTGGAGCTGAATAATGAATAATTACCGGTCCTTGGTTTTATTGTCAATGGGGGGAAAGGAATAAATTCAGGTATGTCACATGTAATGCTTCTGTAGAATAAATTCAGGCATGTAATGGACATTTAATTATTCTGTGACATGATGAGAATTCAGTGTCGGTGATAAGATTAGAAGGATGAGAAGGAATACATTAGACATGTAATTCTTTTGTGACACTGTAAGAGAATTACTTGGGAATTATTGAGAATTAAAAAACACGGGAACCCAATTCAAGATTCCTCTCTTGTTTTCTACACCGAGCATTGCTCATGTAGACTTAGAGTGTTGGCTGAGTAGATTCTTCTGTTTTTGGTTTTCATGCGACTGGTGCTCTATAGAATTTATTTGGTGATTGACAACAAACCCAAAGGGGGAGATTGTTAGAACCATGGATATTCTATGAATTAATTGTAGTATGGTTTGTTTTTGTTGTCAATACTCATTGGAAGTTCATAATGCGTGCCAGAAAAGTAATCATACAGTTTCAGGAGACAACATTATTGAATGTGGTGTCGTTTCCCAGTGTTTGCCAAATTTTTGGGCCTCAAAATTTGAAAATGAATACATGGATTGTTGGTAAAAGAAGGTGGGTGCAAAGATGAAGTGTTGTGAAAAAACTAAAGGCTTTCCATGAAATATTTGAGTTGGGCATGAAAAATAGTGTGGTGCGTGAAATAGTGGATCAAGGTTTTTCGTGCAACTAGTGTTTCGGAATCAGAACATCGAAAAATGGCAAAGGTGTAACACCTCGAGCTTCCACGATACACTTCTCATTCAATAATGCAACAGCTTGTATGGTATGCAACTTCGAGTTTTAACACTCCGCGACTAATCAAAATAGCCATTATGAATAGTAAAACCCACCTTTTGAAATTATATATATTTGATATTTCAAAATGGACTTCATTTTTGGATTCAGAATGTCGAAATTAGCCTATGTTGAATTTTTTGTAATTTTCTGAGAACTTCCAAATTTTTTTTAATAGTGAAAAATAATTAAAACAACTTTTTTAATCAAAATAATTTATAGTGATAAATTATACTATTTAGTGGTTTTAAAGTATAATTAGAATATATTTTTACCATTTTATCCAATGGAGTTTAGTAGAATTAATTTAACATTGAAATTGGGCATGAACAATTGTCAATCTTTTGATATAAATTGTTTCTTAAAAACACGCTATTTGTTGTGACAGCAGGAATTAATTATAAAATCAATTAATGCAACTTATATGTTTGTAATTTTGTAAAATAGACATCATTTTTGAAATCAGAATATCAAATATAGCTTAGGGTGAAATTTTGGCATTGTTCTGAAAAACATCAATTTTTGATGAATAGTGAAACCACTAAGTGGTAGTTAAAAAAACTGATTTTTCGTTTAAATGAAATATTACCACTTCTTTGGTTTGATTTTCAAAAATATGACATAAATGGTTGTCATTAAGAAGTAAAATGTGGTTCAATGAGATTAAAATAATTTTTTGGTGAATAGTAACTTTTAAGTTCTTAATCGCGATTAGAGGTAATTAGTGTAGTTTAAGGTAATAATAATGTTTTAATAATATGAGATGAGCTTGACACATGTCCTACCCTCATTGGATTTGCCATGGACGACCAAGACAATCCATGGGTCAACTTGGGGACCCCATAGAGCCACTTTAGTTGGAAAATGACATAAATACCTTTTATTTAATGTTAAAGTAAAAAATGACACAAACATGAAATGTTTTACTAAAATAATTTTTAGATTGTGTTATACAAGTCATATTTTTTACTATAAATAGTCATTGGAAAGATAAAAAAGATTGCCTACATCATATTATTTTTTTATAATTTTAGACATTAAATAAATTAAATTATTTATGACATCATGATGATGCAGCGATGACCTCATTATTTAACGATTTAAATAAAATGGGAAGATAATGTAATATCTAAGACCTACACATGTGAAAAAACTATTTTATGGGTAGATTTAGAACCTTTATCACTTTATCCTCGAATTATATCAATGTGGGACCTCTTAAATCCGAATACCATTATAAAACAAAGTGACTTTACTTTACTTTCCAAGAGTGACCCTCCTCTCCACTTATAAAAGGCCCCCACCTCTACCACCTTACTCACAATTTAAAAGCCTTTTGACTCGGACAAAATCTGCCCAAATACTCTCCCAACTTCCATCCCTTACTCCTAGAAGCCTCACTTTGGTCAGAATTCTTCCCAAGGAAGCCTTTGGCTCAAATCAAAAGAGTTACCCGATTTTAAGGTAATGTCTTCTCTTATGTTATTTTGTTTTATTTTGCTTCTCCAACCCCATAAACTCTATTTATTCATTTCTTTTGTAACAACACCAGTATCCTCAATATACTAGTATGTTTTTATAAGAATTATTCGAGAAACATTTACACACACCTACATCTAATGGTTAAAGAACATACTGTTTCTGTGGATGGCGAATTTCTGCCTCACGAAACGATGATTGTTCAACACTCATATAACACCTTCAAAGGTGGCCATTAAGATGTCACTATATTTATATATGATATATAATATGTATATGTTTTCCTTATGCTTCTGTATTTCTCATTTATGGCATACTTTATGATTTCCATTATGGGTAAACGCGATAATTTCATTTTAGGAAATGCGGACTACCGCCCCCTCAAAGTGATGTGAATCGTTAATGCAATATGTGGAATATATAAAGGATAGAGTAAATGATATTATATATGATAGTATACTGTAACTATATTACACCTTTATATAATTATGATTTCATTCCATTAAATACGAAATAGAAATTAAAGTAGCGTTCATGCGTACGTATGGCTTACCGTCTCCATGAACGGTGCATTTCATTTCTTACCTCTAAATGTTACGTAATATTATAAATGAATGTATATACTGGATATATATGATATATATGATATCTACATAATGAATATAATTCTGGATATAATGGATATTTCACCACATGAACAACTTGTAATTATAAGAAGTTTATTTTTGACTCAAGTACCTAAGATCGACAAAACGACCATTATAAACTTAAATAACTACATAATGTTCATGACATGGTAATAAGTGATATAAAATGAATAATGAACATGAACAATGTTCTTAAGAAGTTATAGATTAACTCTAGTTTCTTATTCAGGAGTTTAAAGAGCGGTCGAGTCAAGTCGGACATGAGGTAAGGGAACTTCTTAACTCAATTTCCATTCTTTGGGTTAATCTCCTACTTTCAAATTATGTCATGATATTATTATGTCCTATCTTGTATTTTTACTTTCTTTATGTGTAATTATAGTGAATACACATAATAGATCTATTTTATTTTAAAAATTATCTTTTTAAGGACTTCGTCTCAATCTCCATTCATTGAGGCATATTTGGTTTTATACACAACTTTCTTTTAAACGGTGTATAAACCCCTTTGACTTTTACGTTTGTTCAAAAGGAATCTTTTTTATACAAAGCATTTTACTAAACGACAAAAAGGGAATGTTTTTCTTTCCGTACATATGCGGCGACAACGACTTCTCCGCCACCGTGACCATTATTTGAGTTTCGGCTTCCTCTACAAGCCATCGCTTTTTTTAATGAAAAATAAATACAAAGTTTTAACTTTCTTTTATTTTGGTATTGAAAATGGTTTTGAAAGAATTTTTATTATATCAATGTGTTGTATTGATATCTTTTGATTGAAATGTGGAAATGTTATGTTTCCTTTATGCATGTTTTATGTGATACGATTATGTTATGGTTTATGAAATGTTTAAACCTATTAATATGAGGAATGCATTGGACTTAATAAGTGACGGGTGGAGCCCGCTATAGCTCCTCGATGCATCGGTAGGTCTCATGAGACAAATTAGTGTCTTGGAACGAGGCCTTGACAAAATCTTATTTGTGGTCTTGGCACGAGGCCTTGACTACGTGATTATGATAGTCTGGCATTATGCATTCCATCATTATGAAAGTGGTCATTGATATTTCATGTGATTATTCGACAAGTAGAATATCCATGTGAATAAGTAAATGGAATTATCTCATTTTACTTTTGCCATATTATGTTGATGTTCTAGTTTAAAAGGATTTTATTTTAGTTATGCATTGCCTTAAATGTTAATGATTATTTATGAAAGCTTCCGCAATATTGTTATCCTTACTGAGCATCTGAGCTCACCCCTTTCAATGTTTTAATATTTTCCAGGATGTGAAGAAGTATTTTATGAATGACCTGAAGGGATAGTCAGAAGAGGATATGAGTGTAGACTATGAAGACTTTATTATTAGTTTTTCACTTTATGATGTAATGTAACCTTTATGAATATATCTAGTGATTCCAAGGCAACTAAACTAATCGGTCTTTCAAGACTTGATCTTTTATGATCATGCCAATGTTACGAAGTAATGCACCAACTCTGGGTAGCTGGGGTCGGGGCGTTATAGTTGGTATCAGAGGCAGTTTAGTACTAACCTTGGAAACTAGATTTAGATAAACTCTTATTAGACCACATAGCCCAAAGATAGACTTTGAGGATTAGTATAGAAGAACTTCCTAGAATTTTGGTATTATAGAGATTTTGTGAGTTTTTCGAGAAATACATCCATATCTGGATACGAGCAGGTAGAGGTGTCTCTGGCACAGATGTACCTAGGGGTAAAACCCAAAAACACCGCTTTGAGCTAGACTCGAACGGGAACTGGTGCACGACAACGGGCCTTGCTGCACTCTTGGTTACGACACTCCCGGGGGATATTCTTAGGATAATTCTCATTTCTTTACAAACCACTATGAAGGGTTATGAGTATATACTTCTTCAAAGAAAACTTTTTTTATGATTATGGATTATATCCATAAATAGTTCAATTAGTGTTAAGTGTTTTACAAGTATGGAATTATGTATTTTGATTCATAAACTAACCTATTTTATGACATTGTATAGAAATGGTGCCCAGTGGAAGGAATGTTAACTCCAGCAGTACGTATGATCCAAATCGTAAGAAGGATCATATCTTTCACGGTATTAAGACAACATTTAGAAGGGAAATAATCTCCCATGTTTTCTCAACATATGAAGAAATAGTATCATGTGTTAATAAGATAAGTAAAGAATTCTCTGAGTCTTATGGCTTTGAAGGGAAGAAAGAGAAGAAAAGGATGGAAGAGAGAATGATGGAAAAAGGGACGTAGGAAAAGAATAAATTTCCAATATTTGATAACTGTGGGAAGAAACACCTTGGAACTTTCCTGAAGGGAATGGGAGTTTGTTATAAGTGTGGAGAAAAAGGACACAAAGTGCGTGGCTGCAAGGGTAAGAAAAAGGTTTCAAATGTAAAATTCTTCATCTGCAAGGAGTGGGGACACTACACAAAACAATGTCCAAATCATCAGAGTATGCCCCAAATGATGTTATTGGATAATAATCAAGTTATGATACTACCACATATGAGGATGAATTATTAGAGTTCTTATGTTGTTATTAAATAATTTTGTCATTTGAGTGTTGTATCAATGATGTACTATTTATAATAATTATTGAGTATATGAGGATTGTACTGCAGTACTATTTCATAAAGGACTTGAGATTGTGTGGAACCAAGAAAAGTTACTCCAAAGAAGGTTAATGTTTTAGAAAATATATGGTTGAGAGAAAGATAAACCATAATATGGTTCTAATACTAAGATAGTGATTTTGGAATAATACATGATTGATTTGGATAAATTATATTGGATATTCTTAACTTCCTTGAAACTGATTAATGATTTGTATACATTTTTGGATAGAAGGAGTATATCTAGTATTCTATAAGTAATAAGGGATCATTGGTAATTGCAGTGTTTTAAAAGAATACATGATGAAGGTGTTCACATGTTGTTACGCAGAAAAAAGGATCTTCATTATGTTTACCTTCCTTATAAAATTTGGACTGTGATTTGGACAGAAGTATTTTGGATAACTATAAAGGTTGGAATGGATTAAGTTGATCTTTGGATAGTATTGTTTAAGTTTAAAACATTTCTGAAGATTATTTCTGGAATATTATAATATTATAGTTTTAGGAAAAGGACAACCTGCAGGGTGGGGCATAACCCGTCACGTCGGACAAAGCTGTAGGAATCGAACCCACAACCATAGTGCGACAGGCCTTTATTACCTACCACTAGCCTATAGGAAGTCCCTGGTTATTAAAAAATAGTTTTACTAATCTAAATGGTATGTTTTAATATTTGGAACCTTATACAATCAGGATAAATACAATATTTTTGAGTTCTATTATCTTTTTGAGTGAAAGATGAGTTTGTGGTAGAAATTAGTTGAAGGTTGAAACTCTACTTGTCAAGAATAAATATATATACCTATCTCTTATTCTATGAATAAATTAATTCTTAAACATTAGTAAAGGGATATTAAAACAAAAAATGTGTTATCCTAATACCTTATGTCTTATTGAACTGATAATATTTTAAATTATCAATGATTGAAGGCTTTGAGGCACTCAATTTTACAATTGTTTGTGATTGATGACCTCAATCACTCCCTACAAATATTTACGTTTTTCCTCCAATTATATGTCTCTAATTTCCACCAATGTTCTCCTTATTGAGATCATAATTTGGTGGTGACTTTTTCATTTCCCTTTCCCTCTTATTAAGGGTAAATTTTATTAACCTTATTTCTGATGTGGGTTTCCAAAAAGGTATTTTCTATTTTAAACCTTTTATTTTCGAAGAACGTTTTCAAATTGCGAGGAAACAATTTATTGAAGTATGGGAGAATTTAACACCCCGAGCTTCCATGATACACTTCTCATTCAATAATGCAACAGCTTGCATTGTACGCAACTTCGAGTTCTAACACACCGCAACTAATCAAAATAGCCATTATGAATAGTAAAAACCACCTTTTGAAATTATATATATTTTATATTTCAAAATGGACTTCATTTTTGGATTTCGAATGTCTAAATTAGCCTATGTTGAATTTTTTGTAATTTTCTGAGAACTTCCAAATTTTTATGAATAGTGAAAAATACTTAAAACAACTTTTTTAATCAAAATAATTTATAGTGATAAATTATACTATTTAGTGGTTTTAAAGTATAATTAGAATATATTTTTACCATTTTATCCAATGGAGGTCATTATAATTAATTTAACATTGAAATTGGGCATGAACAATTGTCAATCTTTTGATATAAATTGTTTCTTAAAAACAAGCTATTTGTTGTGACAGCGAGAATTAATTATAAAATTAATTAATGCAACTTATATGTTTGGAATTTTGTAAAATATACATAATTTTTGAAATCGGAATATCAAATATAGCTTAGGGTGAAATTTTGGAATTGTTCTGTAAAACTTCAATTGTTGATGAATAGTGAAACCACTAAGTGGTAGTTAAAAAACTGATTTTTCGTTTAAATGAAATATTACCACTTCTGTGGTTTGATTTTCAAAAATCCGACATACATGGTTTTCATTAATAAGTAAAATGTGGTTCAATGAGATTAAAATAATTTTTTGGTGAATATTAACTTTTAAGTTCTTAATCGCGATTATAGGTAATTAGTGTAGTTTAAGGTAAAAATAATGTTTTAATAATATGATATGAGCTTGACACATGTCCTACCCTCATTTTATGTGCCATAGCCGACCAAGAAAATACATGGGTCAACTTGGGGACCCCATGGAGCCACTTTAGTTGGAAAATGACATAAATACCTTTTATTTAATGTTAAAGTAAAAAATGACACAAACATGAAATGTTTTACTAAAAAACATTTTAGATGGTGTTATAAAAGTCATATTTTTGACTATAAATAGTCATTGGAAATATAAAAAGATTGCCTACATCATAGAATTTTTTACATAATTTTAGACATTAAATAAATTAAATTATTTATGACATCATGATGATGCAATGATGACCTCATTATTTAACGATTTAAATAAAATGGAAAGATAATGTAATATCTACGAACATGTCCAAAACCTATTGGATGGGTAGATTTCGAACCCTTATTACCTTATCCTCGAATTATATCAATGTGGGACCTCTTAAATCCTAATACCATTTTAAAATAAAGTGACTTTACTTTACTTTCCAAGAGTTCCCCTCCTCTCCACTTATAAAGGGCCCCCACCTCTACCACCTTACTCAAAATATCAAAGCCTTTTGGCTCAGCCAAAATCTGCCCAAATACTCTCCCAACTTCCCTCCCTTACTCCTAGAAGCCTCACTATGGGCATAATTCTTCCCAAGGAATCCTTTGGCTCAAATCAAAAGAGTTACCTGATTTTAAGGTAATGTCTTTTCTTATGTTATTTTGTTTTATTTTTCTTCTCCAACCCCATAAACTCTAATTATTCATTTCTTTTGTAACAAAACCAGTATCCTAAATATACTAGGATTTTTTTATATGAAGGATTCTAGCTACATTTACACACACCTACAACTAATGGTTAAAGAACATACTATTTCTGTGGATGGCGAATTTCTGCCTCACGAAACGATGATTGTTCAACACTCATATAATACCTTCAAAGGTAGCCATTAAGATGTCACTATATTTTAATATGATATATAATATTTTTATGTTTTACTTATGCTTATGTATTTCTCATTTATGGCATATTTTATGATTTCCATTATGGGTAAATGCGATAATTTCATTTTAGGAAGTGCGGACTACCGCCCCCTCAAAGTGATGTGAATCGTTAATGCCATATGTGGAATGTATAAAGGATGGAGTAAATGATATTATATATGATATTATACTGTAACTATATTACACCTTTATATAATTATGATTTCATTCCATTAAATACGAAATAGAAATTAAAGTAGCGTTCATGCGTACGTATGGCTTACCGTCTCCATGAACGGTGCATTTCATTTCTTACCTCTAAATGTTACGTAATATTATAAACGAATGTATATACTAGATATATATGATATATATTATATCTACATAATGAATATAATTCTGTATATAATGGATATTTCACCACATGAACAACTTGTAATTATAAGAAGTTTATTTTTGACTCAAGTACCTAAGATCGACAAAACGACCGTTATAAACTTAAATAATTACATAATGTTCATGACATGGTAATAAGTGATATAAAAGGAATAATGAACTTGAAAAATGTTCTTAAGAAGGTAGAGATTAACTCTAGTTTATTATTCAGGAGTTTAAAGAGCGGTCGAGTCAAGTCGGACACGAGGTAAGGGAACTTCTTAACCCAATTTCCATTCGTGGGGTTAATCTCCTACTTTCAAATTATGTCATGATATTATTATGTCCTATCTTGTATTTTTACTTTCTTTATGTGTAATTATAGTTAATACACATAATAGATCTATTTTATTTTAAAAATGATCTTTTTAAGGACTTCGTCTCAATCTCCTTTCATTGAGGCATATTTGGTTTTATACACAACTTTCTTTTATACGGTATATAAACCCCTTTGACTTTTCCATTTATTCAAAAGAAATCTTTTTTATACGAAGAGTTTTACTAAACGACAAAAATGGAATGCTTTTCTTTCCGTACATATGCGACGACATCGACTTCTCCACCGCCGTGACCATTATTTGAGTTTCGGCTTCCTCTACAAGACATCACTTTTTTTAATGAAAATTAAATACAAAGTTTTAAATTTGTTTTATTTTGGTATTGAAAATGGTTTTGAAAGCGTTTTTATTATATCAATGCGTTGTATTGATATCTTGTGATTGAAATGTGGAAATGTTATGTTTCCTTTATGCATGTTTTATGTGATATGATTATGTTATGGTTTATGAAATGTTTAAACCTATTCATATGAGGAATGCATTGGACTTAATAAGTGACGGGTGGAGCCCGCTATAGCTCCTCCATGCATCGGTAGGTCTCATGAGACAAACTAGTGTCTTGGAACGAGGCCTTGACAAAATCTAATTTGTGGTCTTGGCACGAGGCCTTGACTACGTGGTTATGATAGTCTGGCATTACGCATTCCATCATTATGAAAGTGGTTATTGATATTGCATGTGATTATTCGACCAGTAGAATATCCATGTGAAGAAGTAAATTGCATTATCTCATTTTACTTTTGCCATATTATGTTGATGTTCAAGTTTAAAAGGATTTTTTTTAGTTATGCATTGCCTTAAATGTTAATGATTATTTATGAAAGCTTCCACACTATTGTTATCCTTACTGAGCATCTGAGCTCACCCCTTTCAATGTTTTAATATTTTCTAGGATGTGAAGAAGTATTTTATGAATGACCTGCAGGGATAGACAGAATAGGATATGAGTGTAGACTATGAAGACTTTGTTATTAGTTTTTCACTTTATGATGTAATGTAACCTTTATGAATGTATCTAGTGATTCCAAGGATACTAATCTAATCGGCCTTTCGAGACTTGATATTTTATGATCATGACAATGTTACGAAGTAATGAACCGACTCTAGGTAGCTGGGGTCGGGGCGTTATAAAAGGCATGGGCTGCGCGAAAAATCGGATGATGTGCCCGAAAAACAATACCGGAAGGAAATATTACATGCAATATTAGAATGTTTTCATTCCAAATGGGGTTTTGCGCGTGGTGGTCTCAGAAGCCTATAAATAAGAGGTAACCCCCCTCATTCCACATGGTTGAAGACTTAGAGAAGATCTGAGGTCTTGTGCGCGTAAAAGGTTCGCGTATAGGGGCTTGCGAAAAACTTCCGAGCATCACGAAAAGACAGAGATGCCCGTAAAATTGAGGTGGCGCATAAAATATTCAGTTGCGCAAAAAAGGGTGTTGGTGTGAGAAATATTTTTACACTCGAAAAATAAATATTGCATTCAATTGTAAGGTCTTTCCCGCAAAGGGTTTGTGTTGTGCGCATTTGTCAGAGAAACTTGTTTGCTCGTTTTGGTTATCTGGTTCAGTGGTTCAGTGCGTACAAGTGCATCATATCTAGACTACGATGCAAGCAGATTCTCGTGCTAATCAGAGGCAAAGACTTCAATGTAAATCTATTGAAGAGACCTTCACGTCTATAAACTGAGGGGGACTTTACCAACAGTAGTGAGCTAGGGGGAGCCAATGGGAGTGACCTGAGGGACACAGTGAGCTATCCCTGAACCATTGTAAAGGTAGTGAGCCTGGGACAGAGTGTCTGTGCCCGAATTTTTGTAATCCACAACTAGTGAAGAATAGTTTATTTTGGTACGACCGACCACTTGTCGCCGTATGCTCCTTGGACATAGCACTTAGTGGTGAACCAAGTAAAAAGTGTTGTGTCATATCTCTATGTGAATGTTTTCTTTCTAATCATATTCATCATACATGTTCAACAAGTTCCTACCAACGTGGTAACAAGATCTATCACAGATAAGAAAAAAAATCACATTGATTCACCCCTCCCCTCTCAGGGTGTCCCGGGGTCCTTCAGCAAGATCTTGTGAAGTCTACCTATGTAGAAGTTTTCACATGGAAGTCAGTTTATATCATACTTTCACAATGAATTAAACAGGTTTTATTTTTATGCATATACTATTAAACCATAAAGAAACTAAATATCTCCTAGGATTGGGCAGCACACAAAGAACCATCACTTTTCTTACAAACAATGCATTTCATAAAGATTAACTTGTGTGCATAGTACCCATTCGGGTTTGTACATGTAAGAAGAGAATTAAATAGTGTGTGTGTAAGGGAGTAAGACAGTGCATATCAATACTGTGTGAATGGAAAGTACACATGAGGTAAAACCAATGCAAGTATAAGTATTTTTATTAGGAGAGTTCACAAGAGAGAAGACAGTGCATGTGATTGTGTGTATGAAAAGTTGATAGTACATGTGTAAAGATTTATACAAGGAAGTATATGAGGACATAGTGAAAAGAATAACATGGTTTAAATGAATTTAGAAGCAATTATTTATGAATTAATGTGTGATTTTTTCATATTTATTTTTTCTGAATAATGAGAAGGCCATGCATATTATAATATCCATGCATGAAGATTGAAGAAGTGAAATTGCAATATTATTTCTAAGATAATTGTGAATTTATTTGAGGCTAAATTCAAGAAAGAAGTACTATCAGTGATTCAGATTATTTCTATATCCATTTTTTTAGTGGTTAGTGAGCCTGGGTCTTCAACATAAGAAATAATGTTTTCCCGAGCATCTTTGTACTAAGATAGCTGATCATATTCAGTGTTAAGAAATATTTTAGAAAGTCCATCATTATTGAAAAGGAACATGAAGTTTACATGATCAGGTTTGATCTATTATGCTTCTGTATGAAGATCAATTAATAATCTAATCAGTGGATCCTAACTTCAAGAAGAAGTTGGAGATTGTGACTGGGGGGTCTAACTAGTTGCTAAAGAGGCTTTAGATAGATAGGGGTTCTAACCAGTCGAACAATTGGGGGTCTAACCAATCAAGGAAGAATAGTTGGATTGAAAGGGGGTATAATAAGAATCAACTGTAGGATCAATAACTGGTGTGTATAACAATTTTTTACCTGAACAATTGTAGTTGTTAAAAGGATTATAGAAAATTGTCCATGCTTGGGGGTCTAACCAACATGGAAAGGATATTTTTATTAGTAACAAACCATGTAAAATTATATGTATTGTGTTTCATTTATTTTCTATATTTCATTAATTATACACTCATATTAATAGGTGATAATGGTTTTAATTAAAAGGTGAAAAATAATTTAGTAAAAAAAATTCACACCTGATTCACCCCCCTCCCAATGCGACTGCACGATCCGTTGGACGCATCACTCTCACAGCTGCGTATAATGAAAAGTAAATATATGATATTTAGAAAATTATTATACATTTGGATTCATTATATAATAAATACCTTTTTACCTTCCATTCCATAGGATATATGATAACTTCGCTTGTGTGTACAGTGAACTACCACCTTACGAAGCAATGTGATTCATCTTTCTCAAACTCTTTACATGGAAAGTGATAGGAATAAAATTAATGATTAAATGTGATAAAAAAACATAATTATGATATTCATGACATATTTATTTTTTTTGATATATAATATATATCATTTTATTTTTTATCTTTTCACTCAATGAAATATGATAATGTCGTTCATGTACATGAGGACTACAACCTTCACCAAACAATGTGGCTCTCTTTACATCACCCCATGACATGGATGATATATATATATATATATAGAAATAGTTAAAAAATAAATAAATTATATATTATATTATGATCATTTTTTAAAGGTAATATATTTTGACCTTTTTTCTATAATTATCATTAAAAAATGGGAATGTTACACATGCGTACATATAGCCTACCATATTCATGAACATAACATACTACATTTCTCATAATCTTCTTTCATTATTGGATATAAAAGTATAAATGAGGTATTAATATGAAAATTATTTCAAGATTATTATTATGTAGATGATGAAACTATATAATATTCACCAGAACCAGAACATTTATGACAAATAATTAAAGAGAAAACAAGTCAATTTACACCCGAAATAATAAAAATATGAAAGATTTTTAATAAACAGGTTATAATAGTTTATAAATGGATAGTATATGATATTATAAATATTAATACAATTTTATTTTAAGTTAATGAAGTTTTTTGAACAATTTTATAGGAGGTTTAATTGTCTTCATCCAAAAAAAGGTGTTGGGTAGGGCAATTCATCTCAATCTCCCTTCATTGAGACATATTATAATTTTATGCACTTATTTTCTGTTATGTGGTGTATATACTACCCTTTGAAATGTAATATCATAATTAATTCAGAATTCAAGGAATTTGATGATTCCATTTTATTTATTTCGTCTAATTAGATTAGACTTGAAAATCACCAAGTGATAAAGTTATTGTAAAATATCGTGTTCTATTGTGATTGTTAACTTTTTCTGGAAAAAGTTATTTTCTTATGATCAATTTTCAATGGAAATTATATTTTTAATAAATATCTACATTATTTTATAATGTATATGAATACTTTTTAAACCATATTCTAATTTTTCATTTGGTGTTTACTTTTTATGTTGTTTATTTAACTAGGGAAATATTGAAAAATATGTATCCTTTTCTCAATATTGATATTTGTTAATAAGGAATATTTATTCATGAATAAAATTGATTATTTTTTATAAGAAATACATTAGACCTGTTTTTATGGGATGGACCTGCTATAACATATACGCTTGATACATTAGTATGTCTCATGAGAAAAATAAGTTGGTCAATTTCAATAGGTTACTATATGTAGTATTTAAACTGTCTTGGGAATGTTCTTGATAGTAGAGGTATCATGATTCTTGAGATCATATAGTCCAATAACTAATAATTTATTTCATTAAGAATAAAATTATTATTATGCCTTATATTTTCAAAATGACATTATATCTGGTTTCATTTCATTCTAAATTTATTTTTAAAATGAAATGAGTTTTTAGTTATTTACATTTCCAAATTGATTGTGTCTTATCTATTCATGAATTAAATGAATTTAAATGGAATGCGTGTTAATTATTTTTACCATTCCATATTGATTTTTCTTTATTGATCCATGATATATTCCTATGTACTAAACCCTTACTGAGCATTTGAGATCACCCTTGTTCTGCTTTCATTCCCCTAGATATAAAGAATACATCTTTGGATGAGTTTTCATAGATGCAGTTTATTTATTATTAATATGTATTATGTTTTTTATTTTTACAATGTAACATCGGTAACATGTATGAACCTATTTTTAAAAAACTAATAAAATTGTTGATCCTTCAGTATTAAACCTATTGTATTTATTCTAATGTAATAAAGAAATACATTGTCCCTAAACTACTGGATTCATGGTAGTTATAGTTGGTATTAGAGGTTGTTTATTAGAAACATTGGGAATTAGAGTAAGGAAAATAAGGATTATAAAATATAACACTATGATATACTTTGATGGTACGTATATTAGAAAAACCTAATGTTTTTGTAAGGAAGTTATTTTGAGGTTTTCCCTAGAAATGAATCCGTGTCTGGATACTACAAGTGGACATGGTTATGGAAAAATGTTACCTAGCGGTAATAAAATTTTAAAAGGGCACATTGGTTTAGACCTAATTGTTACCTAGTGCGTGAGAGGAAGCCTTACTACACACATTGTTTTAAACTCTTGGTGGATATGTTTTGGATAATTAAAATTTTATTTACAAACCATTAAAAAGGATTTGAAAATAATGATATCCCCAAAGAAACCATGTTTATAACTTAGAGATTAACAATGCATAAATTTTAATTTATGTTATCTGAAACATAATATTTATAATTATATATTATGATTTGATGTTCATAATTTTATGAGATTGTCTATTACATTCTATTGTTTAGAAATTACACTGGGAATGAATTAGGGTATCAATACTCTTATCCAATGTAGATATTACCTAGCTGAGTAAGCCAATAAATTTATTATTGGAACTGAGAAAATTATTCCTTTACTTGGAAACCTTATTCAGATTATGAAAAATAACCTTTCATTGATGTAGAAACCAATTCCATAATAGTATTCTCTTATATTAGATCAATTTATGAAATAGAAGCCCCAAAAATTTGGTAGGTCTATAAATTCAATGGTTTATGAAAAATGGATTTGGTATATTGAGAAGAAATTTATGGCATTGGGATATAGTGAGAAGTGAAAGGTTACAGTTGCATTGTGTTTTATCAAAGGTAAAGCTGATAAATAGTGTTCATCGATTCAAAATACTATGGGGAAGAGGAAATGAAACTCATGAAATAGAACTCTTCTAAGGGGACATTCTTCAAAAAATATTTCCCTCGTGTGAAAAAAATGAAATGAATATACAGTTTCTTTTATTTAATATAAAGGAATAAGAAATTGTTTCAGACATTGAGGATTCCATTACAGGATTATCTAGGTATTCTATATAATACACAAGCAAAATTTAGTAAAAATTTGATAATTTCATTAAAGGTATTAATCCATGCATCTTAACAGAACTGGTATCTGATAAACAAATTTCATATGCCCAAATAGTTTTATGTTCCATAAAAACAAAGAAGTAATTTTCTAATTCCAATATATCTATATGGAATCAAGAGATGAAGAGGTCATATGAACACCAAGATAAAGGTAATGTGTTAACTAATAAGTTGAGGATATATTAATTCCCATCATCTAATGATTATAGAAATAAACATCATGGGAATTACTGGAAGGTTATGGGTGTGTGTTACACGTCTGATGATAAGGGTTATATAACTTATGAATGTACAGGGAAGAAAAAAATCAAAAATGTCTAGTGCTTTAGTTTTAATGAAATTCAGAATTATTTTTACCAATGTACCAATAGATAATAGGCCAAGGGGAGAAGTCTAAGATAATATGAACTCTATAACTTAGGTGGAAGTACCAAATGATGTGGTGGAAGGAACATTAATCATATATTAATATTTAGATAATTATTTATTTTATTATAGACCCTCACACTCTTTTATATCTACCAAATTTTTGATGAAAATAAGATAATTCCAATTTAAATTAGGAAGGGTGTTGTCCGTAAAAACTCCAAGAGGAAGTCTAACATCAACAAAGATGTGTTAGGAAGTCCCTATTATGAATCATAAACAAGATTTATATTCTATCCTCATTATAATACATATGGTTAAATTCAATATAATACTTGTAATGTAATTACTTTCAAATTATGATGAAAACAATTATTTCCAGAAGGAAATTATTATTTGTGAGGAAGAAGTAGAATTATTGATCTTTAGAGTGGAGACTTCATCATGTAAAACATATCTACATCCACCCCTAATATATGTGACTAATAATATTCTTGGGAAATATTAGAAAAAAATTATAGGGATGTATAAGGAAACATTAAAATTAGGGATGTACCAAATGTGAATTGATATATTGATATATTTTCTCTAGAATTACCAAGAAATACCTAGGAGTATGAATTTAATTTTTTCATTGATATAATCCCAAATGAAAGACCAATATCAAAGACTCTCTAAAGAATTTCCACTATGGAACTAGTGGAATTTATGAAAAAAAAATAGGGTAATTGGGTTATGAAGTATTTATTCTCCCTAGTGTTTCACTATGAGAATCTAGTGTTCTTTTAATTATGAATAAATATTGATGAAAGATGTTGAGAATTGATTATAGGGTGAAAAATGATATTCTGATAAATACAAATTATCCACTACTTTAAATTGATTTATTATTCAACAAAATTCCTAGATCCTAATATTTATCAAATATTGACCTTTATTCAAGGTATCATCAATTCTGAGTGAATAATGAAGGCATTCTAAAGATAGCTTTTCAAATTAGGTATGGACATTATGAGTTTAGAGCAAATCAATTTAGATTGAATAATGTACACTATTTTTTATGGATACAATAAATATACTATATAAGGAATATCATGATGATTATTTTCATGGTATTAATTAATAAAAACATTTTGTTTTCTAAAAGCTATGATGACCATTAGAATCACTTACAAATCATTATTGAGAATCTTATAATAAAATAGTTATACGGTAAGTTTAGTATATATAATTTCTAGATTTAAGAATTTTCTGTTCTTGGACATATTGTCCCCAAAGATGGAATCTAAGTTGATCCTATGAAGACAAAGGTAGTTAGGTAATGGCCAATAATAGTGTGAATAATTGGGGTATATAGTTTCATTTGATTAGTATGTTACTATTAGTGATTAATTCAAAATAAATCTTGATTTTTTAACCTGTAAACCCTTCTTATACATAAACGAGTTATGTTTATTTGAATAAAGTAATGTTGGTAATGCTTTTATGAACTAAATAAGAGATTGGTCATTGCTCTAATTTTGACTCTACCATCATTAAATGATGGGTTTTTTATATATATTTATGCATTAAAGAATGGAATTTGTTGTATACTAATTAAAAATGGTTAAGTTATTTCACATACATCAAGTCAATTGAAGACTCACGAATAGAACTACTGAGCCCAAGATCATGAGTTGAAAGCTATAATCTTTTCATTAATGATATTGATAAATTATCGTTATGGTTAAATATATTAGATATTTACAAACCATAAGATCCTTGAATGCATCATTTCCTTGAAATAGATAAATATGAGGCAAAGGAGATGTATTAATCTACTTTAAGATTATGATTTCTCTATATACTCACACATTGGGAAAGAATATAATGTAGTAGATTCATTGAATATGGAAGATCATGGATTTTTGAACCAAATCAGGATTGATATGGATCTCATATTAATCGATACTGTAAATATAGATAAGGGAATTATTAAGGAATGGGGAACATCATCCTTTTTTCAAATGATTGTGAAACCATATTTATTTTAGAAGATATAAATTTCTCAAACTAATGTTAAAAACACTAAAAATAATATTAAATATATGAATGATGGGAAATTGGAAAACATTATTTGTGAAGTTGGTGTTATGAAATTTGGAAAGAGATTATTTATTTCATATATACCTGATTAAAAAATTGAATTGTTATATGGCCCTCATAACTCAAATTTGTTATACACATTGTTTGTACAAATATGTATAGGGATTTGAGGGAAAATTCATGGTCCGATGACTTGCTGCAGAAAATCACTGATTATGTTTCCAGATGTTTGTTTTGTCAATAATTTATAGATATAAGATGAAATACTATGGGATTAATGAAACCTCTTATTATCCATGTTTTTAAATGAGATGAAATTACAATGGTATTTTCCATAGTAATACCATAGACTCCTAGAAATAATGATAAAATATGATTTATAATTGATCTTCAAACCAAATATTCATATTTCCTCACAGTTAGAGAAGATTTAATTCTTAATATCCTCACAAGGATCTATATTATTGAAACTATAAGACTTTATGGTGCACCTCTTTCAATTGTGTATGATCATAATCCTCATTTAGCATAGAAATTCTAGAACATTCTTTATAAGGATCTTGATATTGAGCTTCATTTGATAACTAACTACTATCCTCAAACGGATGGATAGTCCAAAATTACAATTCAAACAGTGGAAGATATATTTATCTCATGGTAACATTACATTTAAAGTATGTGGGATCATTATTTTCATTAGGTATACTTTTCTTATAATAATATTTTTCATTAAAGTATTCAAATGGTTTCATATGAATAATTATATGGAAAGAGATTTTATAATCCAACTTGTTTAAAAGATGTTGGTGAAAAGAAACTCATAGGATTGGAACTTTTTTAGGAGAAAACAATATTGGTAAAGTTTGTTCAGTCTCACATTTAAGAATCCCAAAGTTTTAAAAATAAATTATACTAATAATAAAATGAATAATATGGAATTCCATGTGGGAGATCTTGTTTTCTTGAAGGTATATCTATGGAAGGGTGTTATACGGTTTGGTAAGAAAGGGAAACTCATCCATTAGTATGAATACCCCTTTGAAGTTCTTGAAAGAAATGGATTTGTTTATTATCATCTTTAAATGCCTATAAATATCTCAATATTACATTATATCTTCCGTATATTATTATCAAGGAAGTACATTACAGACCCAATGTATGTGCAAACCACTAATGAAATAGAATTGGAACATGGTCCATCAAACATTGATAAACCCATCCAGATTCTCTATAATAGAGAGCTTGTGTTGAGGAATTAGAAAAATCAATTGGTAAAGGTACTTTGGAGAAATCACAAAATGGATGAAGAAACATGGGAAGGAGAGGATATTATGAATAACTACACTTTTCTATTTATAAGGTAATATCCAAGACATTTCAAGGAAGAATTATTTGTAGGATGGGAGAATGTAAAAAAAAATTATAAAATAATTCCATTTTATTTGACAGTGTGTATGAAACACAACACCAATCTTAGAAAAAAACATAACACTCCCAAACATTACATTATAATTATTTTTAAATAAAATCATTTTATTTGATTGTTTATGGAACACACAACCCCGAATCCAAATGAACCACAATATAGTATACCATTATTAACTAGTTGTTGAAATTTTAATTTATGAATGGTACTATCTAAAATATGGAAATTAGTTTTATTTATTTATTATAAATAAAATAAGAATCATATAAAATAAAAATAAATGATTTCTGAAAAATTATATTTTTCTAAAATAATGAATAGTTTCCCTTTGTGTATATAATTTATAATTAATTTTCCCCGCTTTTAAGAAACATACATTTAAAAATAAACTTCATTGAATAAATAATAATACCAAAATTATATTATGGTTTATTTTTGGGATTTTTTATGTATAGATTCGTATTTTGATAAATTTTGAAAAATACAGAATTTTAATTAAAAATGAATTTTAATTTAAATAATATATAATGTTTTTTTATTTGTAATTAGTTTTAAGTTATAATTACATAAATTCTATATCAATTAATCCAATTTGTCTCATTGGAATAATTTCTTTATTAAATTTGATATAAAAACATTGTAAACTTTTGAACATTTTCTCATTAAAAACTGTCTTTATTATCACATCCACAGGATTGATTTTAAATTAAAATTTTGCAATTATTATAAAGGAATTTAGAAAAATTAATTCCATATTTTGAATCAAAATAATTTCTATTTTTAAGAAAGTTCAAAAGATTCACCAAAACGAATAGTGAAATAGTAAACATTAATTATTCTGGCTAAGGAGAAATGGATTTATTATGGGTTAAACCTAAAATATAAGTGTTAAAATGACTCACAAAAATTTACAAAACCCATGGTATGGATATATTTAAAATTGTTCACTTCTATGATTTATAAAATCCC
Organism: Viscum album; assembly: GCA_963277665.1. Classification (NCBI taxonomy): domain Eukaryota; kingdom Viridiplantae; phylum Streptophyta; class Magnoliopsida; order Santalales; family Viscaceae; genus Viscum; species Viscum album. The sequence continues at coordinate 80,144,017 of OY728139.1, forward strand.
ATTTTGGTAATATTCTTTATTTTATAAAATTTGTGGATGATTGAATCATTTCAAAAAATTACAAGTGTTAAACTCACCACACCTATAAAAGGCCACCCCATATCCTCTCCTTTTCGTAACAAAAATCCATTTATGTTAATAAAATACCTACTGATTCAATTCCCAACTTCCCTCATCTCATATTAGAATCCATGTTTAAGCCATAAATCCACCCTAATAAGTCCTTGAGTGAAAAACTATGTAGGATACCGGAAGAATAGGTATTGTTATTCAATTATCACTTTTATTTTATTTTTTCCTCCACCTATAAATAGATATTTTTTAAACCACGATGATAAAATAAAATAATTATATATTATATAAATAGATTTTTTTAATACTAACTTCATTAACTATAATTATATCCACTTTCATCAAATGGTTTATGAAATCACCATTCATGTATAAGGAGGACTATCGACTCGTGAAGTGATGTCAGACATGTTTTCATTACAACCTATCATGGTTGGGTATGATAATGGATATAAAGTATATAAATATATGATATTTATATCAATATTTTTTATATTTTTTATTATATCATATAAACTGTTATACTTCCCATTATTTACAATATATGAAAACATCACTTCGTTGTATAGCGGACTACCATCTCACAAACCAATGTGATTAATATTTCACTAATGCTTTATATGGATGGGTTATAATATATAACATTTAATTTCTTACCATTTCACTTAATGAAAGATGATAATGTCATCCATGTACATGTGGACTACCTCCTTCATAAAATGATGTGACTATCTTTTCATAATCATACCATATGAATTATATATAAAAGTATATTTAAAGAAATAATATTTTATCTATGATATTATTATCATTATATGAACACAATATATTACTTACACACTTTCTAAAATGACCGTTGAAAAATGGGAACATTACTCATGAATGTGTTGGACATACAGTCTCCATTATTGTGGCATATTTCATTTCTCATAACCATATTTCATGATTGGTTTTAAAAGTATAGCTTATTTATAAATATGATGATTATGTCATTATTATTTTTATTATTATTGATATTATGATACAATATTATATGCACAATAACTATTACTTTCATGATAAAGAATGAATGAGAATATGAGGCAATTAACACCCGAAACAATGGAATTAATAATTCATTATTAATAAATAGATGATAATATTCTATAAAAGGTTCATATATGATATTATATATATTAATATGGTTCTTTTTTAGGTTTATTAAAATTTTAAAGCCACAATAAGAAAGCTTAAACTGTTTTCAACCAAAATAAAGCATGAGGTAAGGGACATCATGTCAATTTCCCTTAATTGAGGCATATTGTAATGTTATGCACATAATTTATTTTATATAATATATATAATTCCCTTTTAAATTTAATATATGGATCCATTAACAATTCATTGTATTTTAATTTTAAATTTCAATTATTTTATCTAGTGGGATTTGATTTGAAAATTACCAAGTTGTTAAAGTAATTGTGCAATCTCACTTTCTTTTCTGATTGGTAACTTTCTCTTGAAAGAATCAATTTATTTTGATCATTTTTCATTGAAAATTATATTTCTCATATATATCCAAATTATTGTATGATTTATACTATTATTTCCTAAACTATGAACTATTTATATATATAGTGTTTACTTTGAAGGTTATTTGATAAACTAGTGAGGTATTGAAAAACCTATATCCTTTACTCAATATGGATATTTTATGGTAAGGATTATTGAATCTATAATTAAGTTGATTATTTTATATATGATTAATTCTATGGACCTATAGTTATGTCTGGGGATCAGTATAATATATCCCCTTTATGCATCGGTAGGTCTCATGAGAAAAATATGTTTCCCAAATTAAATGATTTTCAACCTGTAGTATTTAAACTATCTAGTGAAATATCATCGTAGTAGAGGTATCATAATGCCCCTGATTAGAGAAGCCAATAATTACGAATTTATTTCATTTAGAATCAAATTATTAAAATCCATGGTATTTACACAATTATATTATATTTGAATGTTTTTTAGTCCCAATATATTGATTAAATGGAATGAGTGTTCAGTTATTTACCTTGAAATATCGATTATGAATTATAAATTCATGTAGTCAAGTAGTGTAAATGTCATGTCTCTTCAGTTATTTTTATATCCATATTTTTATTCATTATTTATCCATGATTTATTCTATTGTACTTAACCCTTAATGAGAACTTGAGATCACCTTTATTTTTTCCCTTCCACTAGGATATGAAGAACATATCTTTGAATTTGTTTTCAAGGATACAATTTATTTTCTTTTCTTATGTTTTATGTTTTATTTTTAATTCTCAATGTAAATTGTTATCATTTATGTATCTAGTTATAAAAAAATACAAAACTCTTTAGTCTTTTAGGTTTTAACACATTTTATCTATTAAAATCTAATAAACAAAGACCCTAGCTATAAGCTACTAGAGTAATGTTCATTTCAATAAATACCTTTTATTTTATTTTCCTATGGGTATTCATTACATATTCATGTAATAGTATAATTTTCCTCTCTCTTTTACTTAAAATAATTGAGAAATGTTTTTAAGAAAAATGGACTATTTACACTTTTTTGGGAAAATTTTCCTTCCATATCCTTTTTTTTATAAAAATATTTTCAATAATGTTTTTAATTATCTAATTGATTGTTTAAATTAATTTTTATCCATGATTGAAATTTTGAAAAATGGTTTGAAAAGAATATTCTTATCATTTTATGAATGAGTTACTAATGAATTTTTTCCTAAAAACTAAGAGATATATGTGTTTTAGAATTCTTAAAATTAATTTAATTTTCTACTATCATGGACATTAAATGATTTAAATGTTAATTTACAATTTAAAAAAAATAATAGAAAAAGGTTTTCATAATATTATATAAATATTAGATTTTAAATAAAAGGTTTGAAAATTAAAATTTTATTCCCATCGAAAAATTTTATAGTGATCTTTTAATGTAATTTTCATCCATGATAACATCCTATGATTGTAATAATACTTAATTGGAGATATAATCCAATGATACCATGCTTATTATCTATTTTTATGTCTTCTGATTATAAGGATGATATTTTCAAATTACATATTTATTTTCTATGGGTTATGCTATAATAAATTTTTGAAATTTTTATGAAACCCTTTTTCTTTTCATGGGTTATGATGTGATGAAAATTTTATGATATTTAGAAACACTCATGTATAGTATTCATTATGTGATATGTGTGAATAAAATTATATATCCCTCCTAATCGTTAGGTTATGTCTTATATATCATGATATAATTATGGGAAACAAGTCGATCTTATTAATTCACTCAGGGAAATATGTATGGATTCATATTTAACTATGAGAAATAGGTGATGAGGCCTAATCTATTATAATATGATAAATAGGTGTTCATGACTGAACCATTATGATTTTTTGGTCTCAGTAGTAGACCATGACATATGAAATGGTTTCTACACCTATGATGGTGTGACACTAGTAAGATATTATTATCATTTAAAATTATCGCTTATGATTGATTAATGAAGTTGTCTCACTCTTATAACAAATGTATTTTGAAATGATAATTTTTGTATAACATGAATCATTTTTATGATCATTGATATATTGGGATTTAACATTTTAAGTTATTGTTTTAATCCCATACATTTATATTTATCTTATACATTAATGTGATCATTGATAGATATATTCAATGTTTACCCTTAATGAGTATATGATCCTACCCTTTCTTATGTTTCCATTCTCTAGGTTATGAATAAATGTTTTAAGTATGGTTTGTTAAGAGGGGTTCAAATTGAGAATAACTTGATTAGATAATTTGAATAATTTACCTAAATAATATTTTCATGAATTAAGTCTCCAAAGATACTAAAATTTACAATCATGGCATGGATACTATTATTATATATTTAATATTCATCTAATAATATATAATATTTATGTATAAAATTATTGTTTTGTTATATTTTGAACTTTTTGAGGAGTTTTTGGTGTTTTGGGTTTCAATGTTTTAGATAGGTTCTAGGTAAATATGTGGACATTGGGAATTATGGAGTGATATGTGGTTTCATGAACTATCCAGGGCCATCCCTAAACTGGGCAGCTGAGTCATCCCATTACATGTCCTAAAGGGAATTCCCATTCCCCATGGGATATTGAAAAACATCAGGGAATCAAAATAAACACAATTGGGAATGATTTCAACCTTATAATCAAACTATAACTTATAGTGTAATTATTTCCAAGAATATGACATTGGGAAACAAAAAATTGGACATATATTCATAAGAAATCAAAATAAATTAAAAAAAAATGATCAATTGAGTCATATCAAATAAACAAGAATTATCTCAAAGTAAATAAAAATAGAACCAACTATTAAGGTACATCATAATGGTCAAAGTTAACAAAATATGTTTGACATAAGATAGAAAGTAGATTACCCAATAAGTTTTCTATGTGAATCTAAGTCACCAACCATCCTCATGCCTTGCATGAAATCACTATGAGGGGTCCAAAACCAGAACCTACACTTGAATGAATTCCACATGATATATTTACCTAGAGTGCTATAAGTATCATGTGAGCATAAACAGTCTAGTATGGTTTCCACAATTATTCCATGTTTTTAATTTTTCAAAACAATTTATAAACACTATTTTGATATACTATAGTTTACAATATATTTTCCTCATTAAAAATAAATTAAACTCATAACCCCCACCCCAATATATTTTAACACCAAAAAAACATATGATAATTTTTATAAAAAATATTTATTTAAACATAGAATTTTAATTATTACCTTTGTAAATACCTTAATTGAAACCATTTCCCTAAAAATTATTAAGAAATAACATAAATAATTATCATCAATGAAAATTTTAAGTGAATATCTAAATCAAGATATATATTACATTGCTAAACTAGTAAAATAATTAAATGTAATCATTCTAGGAAAAAATATCACTAATGAAGTAAATGTGTAAGACAAAAAGTAAATAAGAATTAAAGTAATGTGTATATAATCATGGTTTTCTATTAAACATAAAGTGAGATGATATTATATATACTCAAGTGGAATAATTTATCAGTCTATCAATGAAAACCTATTTTATAACCAATCGGATGCTATTAAATAGCTTCACAAGTGGAACTCCCCTAGAGCCTTGGATCATACCATACCAAGAGGGATCTTGTCCGTGTCATCTGAATGAGATATAAATTGTATCTAAATATCTCATTATGTTTCCAAGTATCCCGATCATATTAGTAATAGAGGGTGGAGAAGGTTTTCACCATATCGGACACCCACACCAATAGTAGAACATAAGAAAAACTATTCATAAGACATACCTAAACCAACCCTCACACACTCTTCATGTTAAATACCCCATTCCAACATATATAAATAAAAACAATACTCACTTACAATCCTAAATTTCATATCAATATAACTCTTCAAGCCTTTAACTTAATAATGTGGATTACTTTGGAAAATCCATTAAAATAATGTTCCAATCATGCCTTTAATTTTGAAACAAATTATATATTTATGAAAATTAATTTAAAAATATATTTCTAAATCATTGTCCTTTAGAAATTTCTTTTTCTTTCATGTTTCAAATGGGCCTTAGGTTTCTAATGTAATAGTTACATATATTTCACTATATACTTATATCTTTAACATGTACAATTATATATATATATATAATAACACACACAAACACATATAGATTTATATATATGTGTGTGTGTGTGTGTGTATATATTCATGTTTTAAAAAGATATTTTAGAAATCAAAATAAATTTCAAGATCACTTTCAAAACCAAGGAAATCACTATAAAAAAATCAACAAAACACATTAAAATCATTGAAATCTTTACAAACAACCACATAAAAAATAAAATCATTTATCATTATATATAAAAACTCAAGAAACACAATAAATTATTTATAAATAAACATCCAAAGTTGTAACACCCTAGATGAACATAAAATTATCCAAGTGAAACTGCTTTAATGTTAAAACCATTCTTTAAAACACTGATTCGCACATTAAGAAAACCATTAAAGTATTTAGACACACACACATATAAAATATAATTTTTATGAAAATATATTAATAAAAATCAGTAATCACAAATAATTTAAGGGAAAAGGAAAAATAATGTAACTCCTACTAGGAATAAATGCATATGGAGTGAGACCTTCAAGAACAAAGCGGAACTAGCTCAAGGAGAATCTCACACACCCTATTGACCAAAACCAAAAGGACATTTTAATGAAACCCCATAGTAGTGCTCATCTAAAATAAAACCAAAAGAGTACTAAGTATAATGAATAAAAGGAAAAGTAGTATGAATAGGGAAAGATAGTCATACCTTGATGAACTGACTAAAAAATAAGAAAAAAATCACAAAATCCCAATAAGGAAAAGGTAGTAGGAGTCTTTGGGATCCGTAGATGCATATGATGTCTCTAGTTTTAAATAAAGTAGTGAGTGATAAGAAAAAATTATTTGGGTAGTTAGAAATTTTCACATTTATAAATTTCTAAATAGGCCACATGATTTAGAAACACAATAATCTAAATTGAGCCCCTATTGTATTCCATATACTAAAGACACATTGAGACATTCTCGATATTGCTACATTGTTTAACTCATAGTGATTCCTATATGTAAATGGATATACTAAAAATTGGATACCCTCCCAAATTTCCTTTAAATTGTTGTAACTAACCTTGATCTAATCATGTGATAGAAAGGTCTTCATAAAATTTCATAAATTTCAAAATAAAAAAGACTCAAAAATAAAAGAAAACAAATTAATGAAAAAAAGTAAATAAATAATAATAAAATTGAAGGTGGATGTAAGATAATTTTCTACAAAATAACACATTATACACCCAACATGTTATAAAAGTCTTAGTGAATAATGAAGAGTCTAAAACAAATATAATGTTCTGGTACCTCTCTAGGTAGATTTGACACCCAATGAAAAAACCCCTTTACTTAAGTAACAATTAGGGAATATAGGATCACATAAAAAACCAATGGAATTGAATGAAAAGGAATAATTCAAAAGCCATGTCACGGCCTGTTGGGAAAAAATCCGTCAAGGTAACATTGCAGTATTTTTGGGTTGATTGTGTTTGTTGACAAAGCAGGTTTCCATGGAGAATTGTGGAGTTCCCGAGAAGTTGTTGACATTCCATGTTGACAAAGAATGATGAAAAAGGAAAGGACGATCTGGAGGCGGTACAAAAGAGCAGTACAAGGTGGCGCTGTTTCCTAGTGTTTGCCAAATTTTTGGGGTCCAAAATTTGGAGTTTGGTGAGCATCGTGAAAAGTGGATTTCCATGAAGAGCATAATTTCATATGGAAAGGGCATGAATTTAGAGAAGATAGGATGCATGGTTTGGAAATTGCAAAGACCAGAAAAATGGTGGCAGTGATACTTCGTGATTACGTCAAGCTTTGCGAACGGCAGAGGCTGAAGCGCATCGCGGAGGTGAAGGGATTTACGAGGTAGCTTAACGGCGAAGGCGCGAAGGAATGTTGGGCTTCGTGTGGGAGCTTCGCGGCGAAGTCGCGAAGGTATGTTGACGGTGATTCTTCGCGACTACGTCATGCTCCGCGAACGACAAAGTTCCATGGTGCTTCGTGATTTGGACAGAATTCCGGCGGAATCTTTGGAGCTTCGCGATTTGCAATGACGTGGCGTTGACTTCTCACGGAAAGGACGAGGGTTGGTGGAATCACCTATAAATAGAGGCCGAACCCTTCGAGCGAAGAAGAGAGCATTTTCATAGAAGATCATTCGCTCTCGATTTGCGAAGGTGGTTCGTAGAGCCAGCATGCTTCGCGAAAGAGGTTCTTCGCGGTGGCTATTGTAGCTCCGTGAAACCTGCGAGCTCCGCGTTGGCTTACTTAACTTCGCGAGGGTCGTTGCTTTGCGATGGCTTGAGCATCGCGAGAGTGCTTCGCGAGGGTGCTTTGCGAGTGAGCTTCGCGAAAAGGCAGGAGCTTCGCGAAGGCTTGTTTGAGCTTCGTGAAATTGGGAGCTTCGCAAAGTAGGGTGCTTTGCGAAGGTGTTTCCAAAAGGAATTGCCCAGTTTTCAGAGGCAAAGTGGTATTCATCAGTGGATGAAAGTTGGACTATAACAGAGCATCCATCAACACTTAAGGATGCATGTATTCATGCAAATGAAGAGACCTACAGGTCTATAAAATGTGATTGGATTCCCTTCACAGAGTAGTGAGCTTAGGAAGAAGAAGAATGTGATCCTCTCCACCGGCAGTGATCCAGAGAGAGAGAAACAGGGAGTGACCCTTGGGAAAGCAGTGAGCTGACCCTAAACATTGTATAGGTAGTGAGCCTGGGCATAGAAGTGATCTAGCCCGAACATTGTAATCCACAACTAGTGAAGTCTAGTGGAATTGGTACGACCGGAAACTTGTCTGTGTATGCTCCTTGGACGTAGCCCTTTGCGGTGAACCAAGTAAAAATATATGCGTCTGCCTACTAATTTTCCTGCATTGCATTTAAAGAACCATCATCAGATAAAGGATAAAGTAAGTTATCATAACATACACACAAGTGCAAACAAAGTGACCCTTGTAACAAAGAGGTCAAGATCCAGCAGGGCATGAAGAACTTTGAAAAAGAATATCCATACCCTAATTCACCCCCCTCTCAGGGTATATAGGCCCCTATTGGTCCTAACAATTGGTATCAAAGGGATAGGTTGCTTTTATCAGATATTATCAGATTTTTTTGCTCCAACTTGGTGTAGTCGATTTGTGTGTTTAAAGAATCAGTCTGCTCTTATCTCGGTGAGCCATGGGAAAGGGAAAAACATCCAAGAAGAAGAAGAATTCAGGTGGTATTCCTCAGTGTGGAAGTGTGTATGGAAAAAGTGTGATTCAATTAAAAGAATCAAATAGTTTGCTGAAGGAAGGTTTGGATGAATCTGACAGGGAAAAGATTGATTCACTCAAGCATGATGCAGGAATGAGTGAAGTACATGAACTTCAAAGTGATATTGAAACAAGTGATGATGAAGAAGAAAGAATTGAAGGAAGAATAGATATGAAAGCTGAGTTAGAGGTTGCTCTTGAAGAGATAGATGTTTGGAGAGCCAAAACCAAGAAAGCTAACAAAGTGGTTCATGATGCCAAAGTCTATATGCAGCAGTAGGAAGAAGAGAAGTCTGAGTCAATGGATAAAATTGAAAAACTCAAGTTATCAGCACCAGAGAACTCAGAATCAGTTTGTGAGTATAAGCATAAGATTGAAGAACAGAAAAGGGAGATTGATGGCTTGAATAGAAAAGTGAGAGATCAAGTCAAAGGCATCGAAGAACCTGATATTCCAATTGACGTTGGAAACACCGAAGAAGTCAAATCTAAAGATATCCAGATCAAAGTATTGGAGATTGAGGTCAACAAGCTATGAGTCTTAAATCAAAGGCTTATTGACATATTTACTGACCTAACAGATAAGAATGATTCTCATGCCAATGAACTACAAAAGATGGCTAAAATGAAAGGAAAACAAAAGGCTGATGATTATGAAGAGAATCAAAAGTCAGATGAAGTACAAAATCTGAAATCTAGAAATGATGATCTAGCAGCACAGTTGTCTGAAGAATTTCAGAAGATTCGAAGCCTACAACAAGAGAATGAATTTGTCTCTAAATTTGTTTCTGAGGAAAAATTAAAAGTAGTGAAGCAAAGTGCAATGGTGGAAAAGATCACATAGGAACTAGAAGATGAGGTGAGTAGCGGGAAGCTTCTCACGAAAGAACTGGATGTCCAACTTGAATCAAGGGAGATAAAGATTAAAAAGTTGTAAGAGGATCTAGAATCAGTAAAGAAGGATGTGGAGAAATCCAATGCTAAAAGAACACCAAAAATGAAGGATGCCTTACACTTTCTATTTGATCATCCTTCGACAAGTGATGATAAAATGAAGAATAGGTATGCTATTTCTGAAGAGAAACAACAGAATATTTTCTCAGCTCAAAGAACAACAAGTTTCGGAAAAGCTGGTATTGGATTCGATGAATCCCCTCCTGTGCATGACATAAAGAGATCCGTGAACAATTCTAGAAATGGAAAAGATCCTGCAGGTGCTGGAGATAGGCCTAAAAGGACAATTACAAAAAGAAGTGATGACATGTGCTATTTCTTCGGGATTCACGGCCACACATCAAGATTCTGTTTAGAGGCTCATGAATACATATCAGGCTGTGAAAATAGAAACTTTGCTGAATCCCAGAATAAGAAGAAGCATCCGGAGAAATCAGAGAGTAGAGTCTCTCAAAGGAAAGCATTTATAAAATGCTATTACTGTGGAATAATGGGATACACCATGAGTATGTGTCAGGAAGCTCAGGAGATCGATGCCAGGAGAATAAAACAAGTTGAATCAACATCCCAGCAGAGAAGTGATGAAATGATGTATGCCTTTAATAGAAAATGTTTCATATGTTCTGATCATGGGCATTTGGCCAGACAGTGCAGCAAGAAGAAAGCGGGGAAGGAAAAAGACCCGAGAAAGAGATTACCAACTCCAGTGGTACATAATGAGAAATTATACACTGGGAGAAAAAGTGGTAAGGTGAAAAATAGGCCTAAAGCCTCAAGAGAATCACAGGGAGCTGAACGAAAAGTGTATCAGTCACCTCCTCTGTCGTACTCACAACCGCTCTCAAAGAGAGAATGTGAACAAACCTGGAAGATTAAGGGGAGATCTACTCCAGCTGTGATAAAGAAGAATGAATGTTCAATGGAGGACTCACCACCAGTGAAAAAGAGTGTAGTGATTCAGACATCTGATAAATGGCAGATAAATAAAGAATGCATTGAAAAATTCACAAGTTCTGTTTTCAGCGAGAAGTGAAGGAAAGAGGAAGACCCCTAAGATGGGAGAAGAAGAAAGGGAAGATTCTAAACAGATAGGTTCTTACTCAGAGAAATAATCAAATTAAATGGAATCTTGGTAGAACCTCAAAGAAGGAAATGTTTACTAGCGGGTTTATACCCCAAGCAGTGAGAAAGGCTGAGCCTACGAAATCTACATATTAGAAAAAGGCTCAGAATGTAGGAAATGAATGCCTAGTCATATGGCCAGAACAGTTGAAGTTGGCTAGGCAGCTAGAGGAAGCAAGAAAGGAGTGTGATGCCCTCCAAGAAAAAATCAAAGGGTTGACCCATCAGGATCAACCACTATCCTCGTTTTGAGGATTTGAGAAACAACACCCCCTCTCCCTATGTCTATAAATGCTATTAACTGATGATTTGTGTGTTTCAGGATTTAGGGAGATACAATCCAAGGGGAAGTGGCATATAAGGATGCGAAGTGTAGAAATGATATTCTCTAGAGTTTCAATTGATTCAAATCAGGTACTAGAGTTGAAGAATAAAGGGAGCAACAGAGCACAATAGGAAGTGATTGTGTTATTTACTTTATCTCTTATTTCCTACACCGAGTTTCAACTCAGTAGGCTTAGAGATTTTGTAAATGGATCAAATCTGAGTGGAATATGAGAACAAATGATGCAGGAGGAAAAGACGTGTTATGGGTCTAAACTGTTGGGCCTAACAACTGGAAGAGTTGCATAACACAGGGGGAGCATTCGATATCCTAATCAGATGCATGATCTCAATATGATATGAAGGATGAATGTTTATGCTCATGAAGAATGATTGGTGTAAAAGCAGCAACACACAGGTTTTCATGATTATCTATTTTGTTCTAACAATATGGTATCAGCTGACTGTTTTCAGGATACCAAGAAGCTGCAAGAGAAAATCGAAGGCATATCAACAAAAATATGAGAAAAGTATCAGAAATAAATGAAGCCACTGAAAAATGAGTCAGCGAACAACTTCCTGATGAAAGTGTTGAGGAATAAAGCAAGACAGGGAGAGCAGAAGTGGCTTATGATGATTCAGAAGAAGACACCGATGATGAACATGAAAGTGTCTAGTTTGTGCCTACAAGGAAGCCAAAGAGCTGAGCTGAAATTGATAGACAGAATATCATTGGTGATCAGGAATCTCCTGTTCAAACAAGAATAATGAAGTCACTGCAGCAGACATCTTTCCTACCTCAAGTAGAGCTTAAATGCTTTGCTGATGCAGCTGACGTTGAAAACTGGGTTCATGCTATGAATAAAATGCTTGATCAGATTGCAAAGAACCAGATGTGGGAGATTGTTTTGAGGCCAGCAGATAAAAATGTCATCAGGACTAAATGGGTCTATTAATACAAGATGAATGAATATTGCACAGTGATTCGGAACAAATAACGACTGATGTGGAAACGAGACTCCTAGATAAAGAGTAATCAATGAGACTGTTCTATGAAGAAGACATAAAATTTGGCGGATCTGATGAATCACAGTGTGACACAGAGAAGGAATGGAACATTCATCTCTAAATCAAAATATGCTAAGAAGGTTCTGATGCGACTATCAAAGAAATCCCAAAGAAATCCACATGCATGTAGTGAAAAGAATACTTCGGTATATCAAGGGCACAGTGGATTTCGGCTTGACATATAATGGAAAATCACAGTAGGAATTATTGGGATATACTGATGTAGATTGGGCCGGTTCAGCAGATAACAGAAAATTAACGTTAGGAGGTGCATGCTATCTTGGTGGATTGTGTATTTCATGGCTAAGCAAGAAGCAAGATTGCATTTCATTGAGCACCGTAGAAACTGAGTATATTGCAGCCACTCAAGCGTGCACACAATTATTGTGGATGAAGAAGAAGCTTGAAGATATGGGAGTTGAAGTGAAGTCTCCAATCGGAATCCAGTGCGATAACTCAAGTGCTATAAATCTCAGCAAAAATCCCATCCATCACTCTAGGACAAAGCACATTGAGATAAAGTATCATTTCATCAAGGAGACAGTTGAGCAGGGGATCTTGAAGTTGGAGTATGTGCCTATAGAACTACAGGTTGTAGACATCCTGACAAAGGCCTTACCCAAGGCAGCATTTGAGAGACATCGACTGGCTCTGGGAGTTCAGTCGACTCCCAGCACTTGAAATAGTGTCGATGTGGGACCCCCCCCCCCCCCCTCTCCCCGAGGTATGATGTGTTTTCCCTACTGTGCTAATATGTTCCCTACTCTGTTACAGACTACAAAGGAATGACCTTTGGGTTCATTGACAAAGGGGGAGAAAAGTGTTTGTTAAAGGGGGAGAAAATAGTGATTGTTCAAGGGGGAGACAGTGCGGAGAGTTGATAAATCATAATTGATACGGGGAGAAGCTGACAGGTGGAGCAGCTAGAAAGGGGGAGCAATGAGAAAGGGGGAGAGTATGAAATATGATGATGCTAGAAGTGATCGATCAAAGCATAGAAATCACAACAGCTGAGGATCGTGATAAAAGCAGAACAGTGGTGTTGGAATGGTGTGAGATGTTGTCCAGCTATCAACAATTGGTATCAGTGTGGTTCAACAATTGGTATCAGGGTGGAATCGACAATTGGGGTCTGACATGAAGTGATTCATTGATGAACTTTTCATACTACTCTTGTTTCTCACGCCAAGCATTGCTCATGTGGGCTTAGAGTACGTGTTAAGTGAATCCTTGAATGCTATAATAATCGCAAGAGGCGAATGGTGGTAGCGGCTGGAAGAAGACTCAGTGAGGTATCAAAGTGTAGAAAAGCATTCTGAGCAAAGTTGTGAAGAGTTGTCAACAAACCCAAAGGGGCAGATTGTTGGGAAAAAATCCCTCAAGGTAACATTGCAGTATTTTTGGGTTGATTGTGTTTGTTGACAAAGAAGGTTTCCATGGAGAATTTTCGAGTTCCCGAGAAGTTTTTGACATTCCATGTTGACAAAGAATGATGACAAAGGAAAGGACGGTCTGGAGGCGGTACAAAAGAGCAGTACAAGGTGGCGTCGTTTCCCAGTGTTTGCCAAATTTTTGGGGTCCAAAATTTGGAGTTTGGTGAGCATCGCGAAAAGTGGATTTCCATGAAGAGCATAATTTCATATGGAAAAGGCATGAATTTCGTGAAGATAGGATGCATGGTTTGAAAATCGTGAAGACCAGAAAAATGGTGGCGGTGATACTTCGCGATTACGTCAAGCTTCGCGAACGGCAGAGGCTGAAGCGCATCGTGGTGGTGAAGGGCTTTGCGAGGGAGCTTCGCGGAGAAGGCGCGAAGGAATGTTGGGCTTCACGAGGGAGCTTCGCGGCGAAGTCGTGAAGGTATGTTGACGGTGATTCTTCGCGACTACGTCAAGCTCCGCGAACGGAAAAGTGCCGTGGTGCTTCGCGATTTGGACAGAATTCCGGCGGAATCTTTGGAGCTTCGGGATTTGCAATGACATGGCGTTGACTTCGCGTGGAAACGACGAGGTTTGGTGGAATTGCCTATAAATAGAGGCCGAACCCTTCGATCGAAGAAGAGAGCATTTTCATAGAAGATCATTCGCTCTCGATTTGCGAAGGTGGTTCGCGGAGCCAGCGTGCTTCGCAAAAGAGGTGCTTCGCGGCGGCTATTGTAGCACCGCGAAACCTGCGAGCTCCGCGTTGGATTACTTAGCTTCACGAGGGTCATTGCTTTGCGACGGCTTGAGCATCGTGAGAGTGCTTCGCGAGGGTGCTTCGCGAGTGAGCTTCGCGAAAAGGCAGGAGCTTCGCGAAGGCTTGTTTGAGCTTCGCGAAATTGGGAGCTTCGCGAAGTAGGGTGCTTTGCGAAGGTGTTTCCAAAAGGAATTGCCCAGTGTTCAGAGGCAATGTGGTATTCATCAGTGTATGAAAGTTGGACTATAACAGAGCATCCATCAACACTTAAGGATGCATTTATTCATGCAAATGAAGAGACCTACAGGTCTATAAACTGTGATTGGATTCCCTTCACAGAGCAGTGTGCTTAGGAAGAGGAAGAAGGTGATCCTCTCCACCGGCAGTGAGCCAGAGAGAGAGAAACAGGGAGTGACCCTTGGGAAAGCAGTGAAATGACCCTAAACATTGTATAGGCAGTGAGCCTGGGCATAGAAGTGATCTAGCCCGAACATTGTAATCCACAGCTAGTGAAGTCTAGTGGAATTGGTACGACCGGCAACTTGTCGGCGTATACTCTTTGGACGTAGCCTTTTGCGGTTAACCAAGTAAAAATATTTGCGTCTGCCTACTAATTTTCCTGCATTGCATTTAAAGCATCATCATCAGATAAAGTAAAAATTAAGTGATCATAACATACACACAAGTGAAAACAAAGTGACCCTTGTAACAAAGAGGTCAAGATCCAGCGGGGCAGGAAGAACTTTGAAAAAGAATACCCATACCCTGATTCACCCCCCCCCCCCTCTCAGGGTATATAGGCCCCTATTGGTCCTAACACGACCCGTCCTCGGGGCCCGTGCCGTGACTACCCCAAGCCCGCCTTCCAAAGGCCAGGGGCTGGCGACTAGCACCAAAGGCGTAAGTCCTGATAACTGGGAAGGCATTGCCTTTATAAAAGTAAACAAAACACCACAGAGTACAAGCAGAAGAAAAACACTAAGTACAAAAGGAAGTGCTGAAAGGTAAATGGGCCAGAATACAAACCCAAAGTAAAAGTACAACTACAACTGAACAAAGTACAATAGCAAAAAGACAAACAGCTGGAACAAGGAAGCAGCTCCTGGATCGTCCTCCTCGGATCCTACCTGAAGGGTAAGTACAGATGGCGCAGCTCCTGGATCATCCACCACGGTTCCTACCTGAAGGGTAGGTACAGATAGTCTCCTCAATGTTCTCGCCCGTCAACCTCCTCCGTGTGTCGTCTCGCAGTGAAGTCCTCCTCCAGATACTGACTCGTCGTGTAGTCCACCTCCAGGTACCGTCCAGTCCTCGAACACTCAGCCTCTGTCAGCACTGCCCGTCGTCTGCAACCAACACAACGAGGTGTGGGCATAGCCCGTGTAGGGGTGAGTATGACAATACTCAGTAGGGACCTCGAGACCCTCAAGGTATCACTAAAACCAACAAGGATAACCACAAAGAAGATCTCAACAAATAACCTCTACTTGGGTATATGCCCATACATATACCTAAGTTATCATGTAACCCATCTCAATCATGAGGAAACACAAGGATCGTGAAATAAACGGATAACCACTACCCAGGTATATGCCCATACATATACCTAAGTTATCAAGTGACGCATCTCAATCATGAGGTAAACACAAAGGTCAAAAGTCTCAGCTCAAACCAGAATTTTCATCAACGAAACCGTAACTGCTGAAGAGCCCCGTCTCTGGAGTGTACAATGGTCATGTCACGACTCTGAGGTACTGCTCACTAATCCAAGTCTCTGAGGTACTCCTCCTATCGAGTACTGCGGGTCTGCTGCCAAATACTGAGCACTCAGTCCGCTGTGGGTTTGCCGCAAAATACTGGGCGCTCCCTCTAATAGCCTACAGAGGTACTCCTCCGGTCGAGTTTCGCGGGTCTGCTGCCAACTACCAGGCGCTCCGTCCACCGTGGGTCTGCCGCCAAATATCGGGTGCTCCGTCCACTGGGCTAGTCGACTCACTCCAAGTCGAGTCGGTCAAGCAGTCATCAGGTCTCAGCCGTCTACACGGTCTCCGTACTCCGTACGCTCGTCTCTGGGAGGGTCTGTTCCACGAGCGATAGGTCGATACTCCAAGTATCACTATGTCCCACGAAGAAGTATATCAAAGGACCGCCTCATCATAGGGGTCTCAACGCAATAGTCGGCGTGTCAATCGGACGCCCGGTCTGTGAGTTACTAGCCTTTTCGTCCCCAGGGCCCGGTTGGTTTCATGTGCGAACCAATCTGGCCGTAACTCAACTATACCCCGAACACTCATAGGGTATGCTCAAAGGGACCATTTCTCAATGTGATCACCTACGCCGCTGACGGTTCGTCAAACGGACGTCTGGTCTGAAAGATATCAGCTTTTCCTTTCCAGGGGCCCGGTTGGATTTTGGGTAAAATCCAACCCGGCCACTATCCAACAACAACCAAAACTCGGGCTAAGTATGCAAAAAGTTCCGTCTCATCAAGAGAAAAGCAACGAGATAGACAGCGCGTCAATCGGATGCCCGGTCTGTGAGTTATTGGCTTTTTCATTCTAGGGGCCCGGTTGGTTTCGTGAGCAAACAAACCCGACCACACTCTGACGTCATCCAAACCTCGAGCGAAGTAATCCAACAGATCCGTCTCACTAAGAGGAATCCAAAAAAGTCGACGGCACGTCAATCGGACGTCCGGAGTTCAAGTTACGAGCGTTTCCGCTCCGAGGGCCCGGTTGGTTTCGTATCCAAACCAACCTGCCGGAACCCAAAGTATTCTGAAACCTTGAGTGCGATATACCGAAATGACCGTCTCGTTCCAAGGATTTCTACGCAACTGACAGTGCGTCGATCGGAGGTATGTAGACCATGATATGGGCGTTTGAACCCAAATAGTCCGATAATATGGGGTCTGGGCCCGGCCCGGCCCGACCCAGTACCCCCCCTGGATCGGCCGAACCGGGTCGACCCGGCCCGGGCGGCAACCCGGCCCGACGACCCGGACCGGCTTAGAATTCCGGCCTGGCCTGCAGCGCGGCGGCGTGGCCTGGGCGCCGCGCGCGGGGGGCAAAATTCCCCCCCCCCTTGGTTTCAAAACGGAGCGACACTATGCCGCGCCTTGAGGGAAACACCCCCCCCCCCCCCACATGGGGGACCGCTGCTTGGACGCCGCACGGGGCGGTAAGCCCCTCCCAATTTTAGTTACTGCAGCCCCTTAATTGGGGCCGCTTGAAGTCCAGCCGGGGGAAATAAATTCCCCCGGCTCCCCCTTGTCTGGTCGGCCCGACCTGGCCGGCCGGTTTCTGCTCAACGGGACCGGCGATGGCCGGTCCCCTTCCAGATCCGACACCGGTGGCTCGGCTCGGCCACCGGTCACCTTGCTCCGCCGCAGTCCAGAACTGGCCGCGGCCCTTGACATCAGGCGCGGTGCGACGGCACCACGCCCCTCCGCCGCGGCCCCGCTCCGGCTGCGGCGTCTTCGGTTTTCTTCGACACAGCGCGATGGCATCGCGTCCTTGAATTTCTTTCCACGGCGCCGCGCGACGGCGCCGCGCTTATCCTTCCGCGTTAAACCGCGTGGTACGATGGCACCACGCTTTCTCGTACCAACCATAAAGAAACCAGCACGAAAATAAGGAGGTGGGTCGGCCGTGTTTGTGCGGTCCGACCCCCTCACGTTATTCGATAACAATTGGTTTTAATCCATGAAGATCATCAAGTTGGTATTCACGAACAATTAAATAAGTAAAACCCCTACCTCGGTTCAAGAACGGTGCACGTTAACGAGCTGCGGAAGACGAGTGTCGTGGAGAATGAACGTCGACGTCGCAAAGCGAGGATTCGAAGTCGTTGAGGGAGATTTCATCACGGAAAACCGTCGCAGAAGAGACGACGCGGAAGAAGAACGTCGCGTCGCGGATACGGAGTCACGGAAGAACCGTTGCGGAAAGAGACGTCGCATCGCGGGTCATGTCGTAGAGAACGAACATCGATTCTGTTGTCGTCGAGGTGCGTTCGAAGGGAAGACGTCGTTGGAAGAAGACGGCGCGTTCTTCGGCGGAGGTGTTCTTCGTGTTCTTCGTTGAGGTTGAAGAAGAAGAAGACTCACGCTTCCCAATCCTCTCAAGGTTGCAAAACTCTAACAAAAAATAAAATAAGACCAAGTCTTATTTTATTAACACAACCTAACCATTTGAATTTCAAGAGTTTGAAATTCAATTTAACCACACACAACTCACCTCATTAAACTTATTACATTAAAGTCATAAGTTATAACTTAGGTTAACAAAATTAAAGTGGGAGTTGAGGGGGGTTAGAGGATATAAAGGGGTGGGGTTCGTGTGGGCCCCACCACCCTCATAACCTCCCAAGGGAGGTTGGGTGGTTACCCAACTTCCATAAAGAACTAACACTTAGAGTGAAAATAATAAAAAATGTAGAGTAACTATAAAATAAACTTCCACAATTTTTATCATCAACACTCATGTAAACGCAACTCCGGAACAAGAGTTCCTAAGAAATTACCAGCGTTGCGGTTCCATTGGTTCCCTCTGAATTCGATTCCGTGCACCAGTTCAAAAGTTAGAAATTCCCGCTCGTTCGTTCATTGAACGTACCCGAGCCAAACTTCAAAAATTGATTCCAGGCACACCGGGCCTCGAAATCAGGTGCTGTCAGAACCCGCATTCTTGTAAAATTCCAAAGAAAATTAAGAAAAAATTTCCCTTGAATTTTATGGGACTTTACATTACTCCCACCTCAGGGCTTTACGTCCCCGTAATGCTTCAACACAAACTAGGAATATAAAAGCGGTACTGAGGACGCATCTGAGCCTCCCGCTCTCATGTGCTCACCTGGAGGTTCCCGTACTGCCAGAGAAAATGCACCCGAGGAATTGATCGTCCTCGTAGGATCCGCTCCTATCGATCCTTGATCCCCACTAGAACCTCCGTGGAAGTAACCCCATCGCCATTGTCCTGCTCCTCATGGCCGATGATATGTGAAGGGTCGAGCACATATCTCCTCAGTTGAGATACCTGGAAAACTTCATGCACCTAAAGCAACTGAGGTGGATGGGTCTAGCGGTAAACCACCTCGCCTACCCAGCTGAGGACCTAGAAAGGTCCGTTGAACCTTGGAGATAACTTGCCTCCCTGCCCACATCTCTGTAAACCTCGTCGAGGTGAGACCCATCTAAGGACATGATCGTCATCCTTGAACTCTAGAGGCCTCAAAGTCCTATCAGCATAAGGCTTCTGTCGGCCCTGTGCTGTCCTCATTCGCTCTTGGATGACCTGGACCTTCTCTAGTCTCACAAAAGTTGCTTTGATTTCTCCTTTGCCGATAAGAGAAATCTGGTCTCATCCCCTGGATGTACCACATTCATTTCCTAATATAGTCAATCCTGACATGAATAATGCATTCACGCCATGGATGACGTCGTAAGGCCTCGACTTAACTACCAAGAGATCCAACTATCACTCTCGCCTCTAAGGGTCGAGTCACACTATCGGAATCAGTGTGAGGTCACTAGGTCTCCTCCAGTAGAAATCTCGAAAGTGAGGGTCAAGTCAACAGTCTTAACCGGGACCACTCAGTATGAACCAAACAAAAGGACAGGAAGGAAAACTTTACAAAGATAAGTATCTTTTCATTATTGCATCTCATAGTACAAAGACACAAATGTAACAAAAACAAAACTAGAAGAAACATGATCAATAGCCTCCAAGTCTGGAGCTAGTCCCACTCTTATCCATCTGCTTCCAGATCTCCATGACCATAGGCCTCAGCTGCCTAAAGCTGAGCTCTCCCTTGCCCTCCTGTCCCCTACGGTCTGCCCTGATCGAACCTCTGCCTCTGGCTGGGGGGTTCTTCATTTAACCGCTAGTCATCTGCATGGAAGGTCGGGCAATCACGTGCCATGTGACCCATTCCGCCGTAGGAGTAACATTGTCCACTCTCGGCATGTCTAGCTCTGACTCCACCCAGGTTTCCCCACACAACTGAACCTGAGTCGTGCAGTCGGCCACCGGTAGGTCTGGTCCTCTTGGACCTCTGCATCATCTGTCTACTGCCTGCTGCAGAAGACTCTGCCGCTAGCCAGCTAGTGGTGGGTCCTGCTGCTGAAGATTGCTCAGTAAGGAAACTCTCCACTAAGAGGGCTCTCTCCAACACCCCTGTCTTCATCAGAAAGCTGTGAGAAACAACATAAGCTCTAATCTCTCGCTTGAGCCCCTTCTCTAAGGATCGAGCCCTGAAGAAAGGGTCTCGTACCATATCTGTGGAGTAGCGCGAGAGGTCTTTGAACCTCACTGAATACTGTGCCACTGTCATGCTGCCCTACTGCAGCTAAAGTAGCTCCTGTATATGCACCGCTCGAAAGGTGGATGGTACAAACTCTGCTCGGAACAGGCTCTCGAATTCTACCCAAAGAAGTGTCGCCTCATCATGCATCTGGAGCATCAGGCTCCACCATCTGCCTACTGCTGCCTGAAGAAGGCTGGCAGCAAGGATCACCATGAGGTCTGTCGGCGTCCCCACTAGCCTGAAGACTCTCACCACAGCCTCCAGTCAATCCTCAGCTGCCTGCGGGTCCGTCCCTCCCTGGAACCTGGGTGGCCTCTAGCGCTGGAACTCGTGTAGTGCGCTCAAGCGACGTGCACCCTCTACTGCTGGGGCTGGTGGCATCGGTGGCCCAACGGGTAGTAGTACCGCTGGTGCCTCCGCTGGTGCCTCAACTGGAAAAGGTCCCTATACTGAGGCCTCGACGCTCGGTGGGCTATCAGTACGAACCACTCTCGGGGCTCTAGCTGGTCGTCCACGGGGAGGCATCCTGAAAGGAACAACGTGACACGGTCAAATGATTTATACCTTGTGAGCTGACCTGGTTTGAGCTGATATTCAAATAAAACTTTTGGAAACACACACGCAATCAGTGTTTTCGTGCACAAAGTCGGAAATCAGTTGTCAGGGTCCTGGTGTATGGATACGTTGGCCGCCCGCACCAACACTGGACTCCCTGAACTGAATACCACACTCGGTACCCTTAACACTATTGCTTCACAGAAAGAAAATATCATAGTTATAAGTTCTTTGGTAGAACCGACTCCTCTGATACCAATTTTTCACGACCCGTCCTCAGGGACCGTGTCGTGACTACCCCAAGCCCGCCTTCTATAGGCCAGGGGCTGGAGACTAGCACCAAAGGTGTAAATCGTGATAACTGGGAAGGCATTGCCTTTATAAAATTAAACAAAACACCACAGAGTACAAGCGGAAGCAAAACACTAAGTACAAAAGGAAGTGTTGAAAAGTAAGTGGGTCAGAATACAAACCCAAAGTAAAAGTACAACTACAACTGAACAAAGTACAACAGAAAAATGACAAACAGCTGGAAGAAGGAAGCAGCTCCTGGATCGTCCTCCTCGGATCCTACCTGAAGGGTAAGTACAGATGGCGCAGCTCCTGGATCATCCACCATGGTTCCTACTTGAAGGGTAGGTACAGATAGTCTCCTCAAAGTTCTCACCTGTCAACCTCCTCCGTGTGTTGTCCTGTCGTGAAGTCCTCCTCCAGATACTGACTCGTCGTGTAGTCCACCTCCAGGTACCGTCCAGTCCTCTAACACTCGGCCTCTGTCAGCACTGCTCGTCGTCTGCAACCAACACAACGAGGTGCGGGCATAGCCCGTGCAGGGGTGAGTATAACGATACTCAGTAGGGACCCCGAGACCCTCAAGGTCTCACTAAAACCAACAAGGATAACCACAAAGAAGATCTCAACAGATAACCTCTACTTGGGTATATGCCCATACATATACCTAAGTTATCAAGTAACCCTCTCAATCATGAGGAAACACAAGGATCATGAAATCAACGGATAACCACTACCCAGTTATATTCCCATACATATACCTAAGTTATCAAGTGACCCATCTCAATCATGAGGTAAACACAAAGGTCAAAAGTCTCAGCTCAAACCAGGATTTTCATCAACGAAACCGTAACTGCTGAAGAGCCCCGTCTCTAGAGTGTACAGTGGTCCTGTCATGACTCTGAGGTACTGCTCACTAATCCAAGTCTCTGAGGTACTCCTCCTGTCGAGTATCATGGGTCTGCTGCCAATTATTGGGCGCTCTGTCCACTGTGGGTCTGCCGCCAAATACCGGGCGCTCCCCCTAATAGCCTACAGAGGTACTCCTCCGGTCGAGTTCCGCGGGTCTGCTACCAACTATCGGGCGCTCCGTCCACCGTGGTTCTGCCGCCAAATACCGGGCAATCCGTCCACTGGGCTAGTCGACTCACTCTAAGTCGAGTCGGTCAAGCAGTCGTCAGGTCTCAGCCGTCTACACGGTCTCCGTACTCCGTACGCTCGTCTCTGGGAGGGTCCGCTCCACGAGCTATAGTTCGATACTCCAATTATCACTATGTCCCATGAAGAACTATCTCAGAGGACCGCCTCATCATAGGGGTCTCAACGCAACTGTCGGCGCGTCAATCGGACGCCCGGTCTGTGAGTTACTAGCCTTTTCGTCCCCAGGGCCCGGTTGGTTTCGTGTGCGAGCCAATCCGGCCGTAACTCAACTATACCCCGAACACTCATAGGGTATACTCAAAGGGACCGTTTCTCAACGTGATCACCAACGCCGCAGACGGTTCGTCAAACGGACGTCTGGTCTGAAAGATATCAGCTTTTCTTTTCCAGGGGCCCGGTTGGATTTCGGGTACAATCCAACCCGACCACTATCCAATAGCAACCAAAACTCGGGCGAAGTATGCAAAAAGTTCTGTCTCATCAAGAGGAAAGCAACGAGACAGATGACGCGTCAATCAGACGCCCGGTCTGTGAGTTATTGGCCTTTTCGTTCCAGGGGCCCGGTTGGTTTCGTGAGCGAACCAACCCGACCGCACTCCGACAGCATCCAAACCTCGAGAGGAGTAAGCCAAAAGATCCGTCTCACTAAGAGGAATCCAACAAAGTCTACGGCACGTCAATCGGACGTTCGGAGTTCAAGTTACGAGCGTTTCCGCTCCGAGGGCCCGGTTGGTTTCGTATGCGAACCAACCTGGCCGAACCCAAAGTATTCCGAAACCTTGAGTGCGATATACCGAAATGACCGTCTTGTTCCAAAGATTTCTACGCAACTGACGGTGTGTCGATCGGAGGTCCATAGCCCATGATATGGGTGTGTGAACCCAAACAGTCTGATAATAGGGGGTCTGGGCCCGGCCCAGCCCGACCCAGTACCCCCCCTAGATCGGCCGACCCGGGTCGACCCGACCCGGGCGGCGACCCGGCCCGACGACCCGGCCTGACTCAGAATTCCAGCCCGGCTGGCGGCGTGGTGGCGCGGGCCGGCACGGCCTGGGTGCCGCATGTGCGCCGCGCGCGGGGGGCAAATTCCCCCCCCCCCCCCACATGGGATCCCGCTGCTTTGACGCCGCATGGTGGGGCAAGCCCCTCCCAATTTTAGTAACCGCGACCCCTTAATTGGGGCCGTTTGAAGTCTAGCCGGGGGAAATAAAATCCCCCGGCTCCCCCTTGTCAGGCCGGCCCGACCCGGCTGGCCAGTTTCTGCTCAACGGGAACGGCGATGGCCGGTCCCCTTCCAGCTCCGACACCGGCGGCCCGGCTCAGTCGCCGGTCACCTTGCTCCGCCGCGGCCCAGAACCGGCCGCGGCCCTTGACATCCGGCGCGGTGCGACGGCCCCGCGCCCCTCCGCCGCGGCCCCACTCCAGCCGCGACGTCTTCGATTTTCTTCGACGTGGCGCGACGGTGTCACGTCCTTGAATTTCTTTCCACGGCACGGCGCGACGGCGTGGTGCGACGGTGCCGCGCTTATCCTTCCGCATGAAACCGTGTGGTACGACGACACCATGCTTTCTCATACCAACCACAAAGAAACTAACACGAAAATAAGGAGGTCGGTCTGCCATGTTTGTGCGGTCCGACCCCCTCACGTTATTCGATAATAATTGGTTTTAATCTACAAAGATCATCAAGTTGGTATTCACGAACAATTAAATAAGTAAAACCCCTACCTCGGTTCAGGAACGGTTCACGTTAACGAGCCGCGGAAGACGAGTGTCGCGGAGAATGAACGTCGACGTCGCGAAGCGGGGATTCGAAGTCGTTGATGGATATTTCATCGCTGAAATCTGTCACGGAAGAGATGACGTGGAAGAAGAACGTCGCGTCGCGGATACGGCGTCATAGAAGAACTGTTGCGGAAAGAGATGTCGTGTCGCGGGTCGTGTCACGGAGAACGAACGTCGATTCTGTTGTCGTCGAGGTGCGTTCGAAGTGATACGTCGTTGGAAGAAGACGTCACGTTCTTCGGCGGAGGTGTTCTTCGCGTTCTTCGTCAAGGTTGAAGAAGAAGAAGACTCACACTTCCCAATCCTCTCAAGGTTGCAAAACTCTAACCAAAAATAAAATAAGACCAAGTCTTATTTTATTAACACAACCTAACCATTTGAATTTCAAGAGTTTGAAATTCAATTTAACCACACACAACTCACCTCATTAAACTTATTACATTAAAGTCATAAGTTATAACTTAGGTTAACAAAATTAAAGTGGGAGTTGAGGGGGGTTAGAGGATATAAAGGGGTGGGGTTCGTGTGGGCCCCACCACCCTCATAACCTCCCAAGGGAGGTTGGGTGCTTACCCAACTTCTATAAAGAACTAACACTTAGAGTAAAAATAATAAAAATTGTAGAGTAATTATAAAATAAACTTCCACAATTTTTATCATCAACACTTGTGTAAACGCAACTCCGGAACAGGAGTTCCTAAGCAATTACCGGCGCTTCGGTTCCATCGGTGCCCTCGGAATTCGATTCCGGGCACCGGTTCAAAAGTTAGAAATTCCAGCTCGTTTGTTCACTGAACGTACCCGAGCCAAACTTCGAAAATTGATTCCGGGCACACCGGGCCTCTGAATCAGGTGCCGTCAAAAACCGCATTCTTGTAAAATTCCAAAGAAAATTACGAAAAATTTTCCCTTGAATTTTACGGGTCTTTACAAACCAATTCTTTTTAGAGGTCTTCCTGCTATATCATTCATTCACTTATCATGGAGGGATAATCATGAAAAATTATCTTACAAAATGCACTATAAGCCTTTCGTCACATCTCAACCATAGAAAACACCACTAAGAACAACCAAACACTCAAAAAAACTTGAATGGATTATAAATTTTTATTCCCTCTCCAAAATTATATAATGGAATATAAAAACATTTTTAGGATAGATCTAGAGAGAAATAACCTAAAGAACAAGATACTAGTAATGAAACAATAAAAATTCAATGAAACAAGGGAGAACAGTAGTGAATGTACCTCGAGAAAGGTCTATCGTATCGTCACCAAGGTACAATATAAGTTTGAGATCCATTAGTTTGTTTATGATTTAGTTTTAGAAACTTTTAAATATATCGCAAGAAACCAAAAATTAGATAAATTATTTGGGACATTGGAATAAGGGGGCTTAGAATGACCAAACTTGCCATAATGATAGCACATAGAAGACTGCTTCTTTACTAGAGGATATACTGTAGTAAAGGAATATGCTCCTCTCAAATCCCTTTGAGTCTATGGTTCGATTTTATCCTACTTATTCATATTAAAAAGATTTAAACTTCATTTATTTGGAATGAAATTGGGTCACTTCCCTTTTAGGTGGGCCCATAGAAATAACTCTACAGTGACAGTCTTTTTGACCACATCCACAAATTAGCATGGATTTAACTATGGCATCTGATAAAAAATGTCTGGTTAAATACCTCTCATCAATAAATGAACCTTAAATGAGTCATTGGACATCAACTAAATGAATAAATGGATCAACTAGTTGAAACAAGTTACATACTCTTTTACTGAACAATAAATTTATTGGATGTTCATGATCTTACTCACTATCTCAAATTTAACCTTCTTATGAAAGTTCCACTGAATTATTTTAATATTAAAGGATTTATAAGGCAAAATATTTTATTATAAATGTGGAATGAAGGTGCTCCATTATTTTAGATTTGACTCATAAAACAGGTCTGAGATGGTGTTCACTAATGATGCTTCTTGATTTTCATTGAATTAAACAATCCATTAATTTTCTATAACCAATCAATTGAATCTTGAGGTCTTTGGTCACCAAAAAAGGCAAGTGAAAACTAATAAGTTGTATGATTCATCATTCCACCTAGATTCCATCTATTTTTTATAATAGGAATAACCATGCTCCATATTTGATATACACTATGATTAAGAAAAACCCAGGATAAAGACATTCTATTATTCCATGAGAACATTCATGGAGGCATAAATATAAAAAAATCATTAAAATCCATTAAAATACAAAATTTTAAACTCACGTAAATTAAATAATCCATATAATCATACCACAAATAGCTTTATAACATGCACCATTTTTAAAAAAAAAATATAAACTCTCCTTTAAATAAATTTCAAAATCATGATACATCACTTAAACAATGTTCTATATCATACTCCCATTACCATACTCATTTTTAAAATTCAGAACATCTAATTAACTATAATGTTTTTCGAAAAAGTATTATTTATAAAATTTTAAAACCTATTTTTAATTATTTTAAATCACATTTATCATCACAAAATAATTATAAATAAATCTAAATAACATAAAAATTTTAAAAAAACTCTCCTAAATATTTCTCAAATAATAATATTACAAGAAACAACTGAATAAAAATGAAAAATAAATCATGTATAATAAGTTTTATTGGGTTATGTTATATACATAGTTTGGTCTTATGGTTTGAAAACCCATCTAGGAGATTACCTTGAGCTCACTTAACCATGCACATGGTCACCACAGAGTTTTTCATATTATCCATCTATACCATGAATAATTTTATTGTGTAACATATTCATCTTAAATATTGAAAATCCCAAAAAAATATGAAATACCCAAAAGAATAGAAAATAATTCAATTCAGATAATAAATCCTCATGTAGAATAAAAAATATAACTCGTAATCAGGACTCACATCCCAGCATCCCATGGTATGTCAGGTTTCATCATGAGAGATGGTGATTAGGCACTCAAACGTAAACAATATCTGAAGCTCTTATAGTACCATCTCCTGTCTACTAGACATCCTAAATATGAAGGGAATTTTAATAACATAGACCATCTTAACAATATAGGGAATAATACTATTCTCTCATGAACCAGCTTGGGACACCCCTAAACCATGAACCCAAATCATACTTTGACAAAAACCAAGGGATGTTCCTAATCCCCAAAGTATGGAGATAAATTCCATGGAATTATAATAAACACATATGAGAATGATTTCCCAGATATAACTAATATTTACCAAATATCAGAATTAATTAAAAGAAACATGCATTGGGATTACATACATTGGATATCCATTCAATAAAAATCAACAATATTTAAATGAAATAACCAAATGATACATCTCAAATATAAAAATTCAACACAATAAATATATATATTAAACAAAATCTATAGGTAAATCAGAAAGGGTGACATGGCCAAAACATCTATGACACAAAATAATGACTATAACACCTGACAAGATCTCTATGTGAATCCATGAAACTAACCATCCCCATGACCAACATTTCCATTCCATGAGAAATATGAACCAAAACCTAAAAATGTAAGAAATATACATTGTTTATAAAGACATTATTGTTTAATTAGGCTGTGGGAATAAATGGAAAAGTTATTTTCATCAAATATTTCACAATTTTATTTTCAAAATGTTGCAAAAAACTACTTTGAAATAAAATATTTTAAAAACTACTTTCTTCATTAAAAATAAAGATAACTCCTAATAACCTCCCAAAATATCTTTTAATACCCACAAAAACGTATGAAAAGAAATTTAGAATATTTTCTAATCATAAATATTTAAATATAACCTTTGGAAATCCCCTATTTCAAACCAATTCTTTAAAAATTCCCCACAAGGAACCAAAATAATAATATTGAAAGAAACATTTAACTAAATATCTAAATTAAGGTATGAAATATAGAACCTAACCTGAAAATAATATATTTTTAATCATGTATGGAAAGAATAAAACTAATGTGTGAAACAATATAGTAAAAAGAGAGGAATTTAAATTTTATATATTCATGGGAATATATTAAACATATTTTAATATGATCAAAGATATAATTAGGTGGAATGATATATTAATATATTTATTCATCCCTAGTCTATAACTTACCATCTACTCTCAATTAGTCTCACCAGTGAAAGACCCTCAGTTCCTAGGTCCATACCATACTATAGAGGATTTAGTTTGTCTCATTAGGAACAGACAACAACTATCTCCAAATATCATATTACGATTCCTAGTATTCATATGATATCAAAAATATATTTTTAGGAATGATGTGTGCCTTATTGAAAACATTCAAATAGTCAAACACATTGGAGTCCATTCCAAAGACAAGACTAAACCCACTGTCACACACTCTTCAAAAAAAATCCCATATTCCAAATTATATAACTAACAATAACAGTACAAAAAAATACTTAATACAATTTCAATACAAATCCATGATGGTTTAGCTTAATACCATGTCTTGCTTTGGAAATTATATTTATATAAATTTGAAACAGGGACTTTAATTTTGAAACTAATGAAATCTTTATAGGCCATTGACTTCCAAATTAATTGTTATCTATATATTTATATATACTTATATAGATAAAAATGTGCAAATATATGTTTATAAATAAATAATATCATAGATCTATATGTATGGGTGTGTGTGTATAAATATGTATACTTTGTTTGAAAAAATATTTCTTAATAAAAAATTGAAGAAAAATTTCAAAACTAAGAAGAAAATCCATCTTTATAACCATAACAACCCATTAAAACCATTAAAATTTATACAAATTCCTAGAAAATATAGATCATTAATCAATATAAAAACAAACTCAAACAGGCACCAAATTTCTGAAAAAGAAAATTTTGAACCCATAACCCCTTAATTGCACAAAAAAAATTCCATGAAAAATAATATTAATGTTTAAACCGTCTTCTAAAGAACCTATACTCCTTAAGAAAAACTTTTTTGTATTTAGATACACATACACAAAAAATACATAATTTCAATGGGAATTTGTTAGGTTAGCTCAAGCATTATAATGAATATATCAAAAATGTCAAAGCATGAAAACACTTATCTAAAAAACACAAAACCTACTGGAACTAAGAGGAAAAGTCTCCAGTAGGTTAAAACATGCCATAGGAACCAATGACTAAAAGGTTTTAGAGTAAAACCCCACCCTATTTTTCTATCAAAAGTTAAAAGCGTCAAGATGAAGATGAAGAGACAACTGGAATAGAAATAGAAATAAAAAAGGATCATACCTTGATGAACTAAATGAAAGTAAGAAAAATAAATCCACAAATACCTAATGAGGAAAATAAAAAAGATATCTCTTAGGGATCCATGGTGGCATGTTTCATTAGTGAGGAGAATATAAGGGGTTAGGTAGATGTAAAATAAATATGGGAAGATAGTAATTTTCACATTTTAAAATTTCTGGGAAGGCCACATGGTTTGGCCACTTGGTTTAATTAATCGCGAACCAACCATACAAATGAATCAGATAAAAAATATAGAAAATCCTACACTGTTAGCATTAGCAATGTTCTAACCATGTGATATGAATTATTTCTTAAAATTTAAAAAAATTAAAAAATATAATATGAAAATAAAATTATACACCAATATATAGATAAAAAATCAGGAAAGTGATGCTCGAGGGTGTTACAAGTGGTTTGAATTTCTAGTCTGGATGGAGTCACATTTTACTTAAGGGATATAACAATCTTATGGGCTGGAGGTGGGGTGTAGAGATTAGGATGACCAAGTATCCCATCGTAGCCAAGGTGTATATCACTATATGATGGGTGTTATGAATTATAAAATGGTTAAGTCTTCATATGTAATGGTAAAACATATGAGATGGTTACTCTTAAATAATGGGGATTCCCATGTGAATGATATCATATTTAATAAAAATTTCAGTTTGGATGGAGAGGTCACACCATGGTTAGAGGAATCACGGTGTAACAATTTTGGGAAATATTGAAATGACTATGAATTATATATTTGGTCCACCCTCTGAGGGATTACTCTTTTTTATGGAAACCATCAAACATAAAGGTCAACATTAATAAGATTTGAATCATACATATGGGTTAACTCGTATTTAAGAATACCATACTTATAAAAAAAAATCATTCAAGGGTATATCATGTTGTAACAAGTGTTCATATTGTTTTGATGAGGTTATCATGGTTGAGTCCATATCCTTTGGTTGTACTAAGATGATGTGTGACATATTAATGGAGGAAGGCCATTCCATGATGGTCTTATAGTGGTTTTCTTTATTCTTCATTGGATAGGTGTACTACACTCTGACCAAGGAGTACATGCCATTGGAAAGTCCCTAAGGTGCCTCCATTCCATCATTTGAATAGCCATACAATGACTCAAGACCTAGAATTTCCTTAAATTGATTAAATAAATACATATTTTTTATATTAAAGGATAATAATTGAGGTTTATTCATTTGATTTAGTGATACACCTCTTCCCCTCCTTCTCATGTCAATCTCTTCTCTTCTAGGATGGGTTCTCTCTCATTTTTTCCTAATTCACGTATTATTTGATACAAGTGATAAATAAAGAAATTCTACCATTCCCCTTAATTATTTCTTAGATTATATTACTATTATATTATATTATTATGGTTATATATTTTTTTTCCTATAAGGTTGTTCATCTAATTCATCAATTTCATTCATCTAAACATAGATTAGTTGCTAAAATATTTTATATTATTCTTAGCGGGTATAGGTTAGTAGCTTCATGAATAACTCATTAAATTTTAAACCATTATTTAGTGTACATATTTAACCTATTTTTTGAATATTTTCAAGGAAATAATATGAATATCTAATGAATAATTATCAATATGGTTCATTACATTTAAAAATTTTAAATATTTTTCCATAACAGTTTATATATCTAATGTGTGTTAAAATTTCTTAGTTGCTATTTTAAATGAATTCTATTCAAAATCCATGGTGTTTGAAATTTAAAATATTATATTTGATGGTTTTTTATTATTATATTTTCTATGATGATCTTTCAATGGTTTTTTATAGAATATTTTTATAAATTGGTTTAGTTAGGGATGTTCTAAAGGCCCGATGGGCACTTCATAAAAAAATTCCATTATATAAGTAATACATTAAATGTAACGTCCCGACCCTAGTTACCCAGATTCGGTGCATTATTTTAATACATTGGCATGATTACAAGGAAATCAAGTCCTGAAGGACCGATTAGTTTAGTAGTCTTGGAAATTATATTATATACATGAATGTTACATTTCACTTTAAGACATACAAAACAACATAAATAATCTTTATGAATTCCATTATTACATTAGCTTAACCCTGCATATCAATTACAATACACTTCTTGGAATCCTGGAAAAAATAAAACATAGAAAGGGGTGAGCTCAAATGCTCAGTAAGGGTAAGCAATACAGCGGAAACATTCATAAATAAGAATAAACATTTAAAGAAATGTATAATTAAAACAAAAGCCTTTTAAACTTGAACTTAAGCATAATATGTCAAAGATAAGATGAAATAATTACATTTACTTAATCACATGGATATTCTACTAGTCGAATAATCACATGCAATATCAATAACCACTTTCATAATGATGGAATGCATAATTCCAGACTATCATAACCACGTAGCCAAGGCCTCTTGCCAAGACTACAAATAATATTTTGTCGAGGGCTCGTGCCAAGACACTAGTTTGTCTCATGAGACCTACCGATGCATCGAGGAGCTATAGCGGGCTCCACCCATTACTTATTAAGCCCAATGCATTCCTTATATGAAAAGGTCTAAACATAACATAAACATTCATATTAAAACTAGCAAACGAAATGTCAATATTTTACCCATAAACCATGAATGGTATAAAAATAACACATCCACAGTCAAACATATCAAAAAACCTTCAAAAAAATATGGAAGATTTTTATTATGACCAATCAACTTCAAAACAAGTTTAAAATCCATTAAATAATTTTGACATGGTTGAAAATGATTTGTAAAACTCTTTGAGAGAAATACCCATTTTTCATGAAAACATAAAAAAGTAACACAATTTATAAAATAAGTAATTTAAAGACATTTTTGAATCAAAGTGTCCCATACCTCTTTGAAACTTTTGAATGGAATTATCATTTTAAAAACATTAATGTCCATATAAATAAATCATTAAAAACCATTTTGAAGACATGAACATAAATGAGAAAGATTTAGAAAAATAAATAGTTAAAACATTTGAAATTATGTTTTATTAAAAATTCCCTTAAAAAAATCCCTTTGAAAACTCCTTCATAAAACATGTACATGGATAATAAATATTTCCCAGCAGATACATACGTAAAAACAACCTCGGATAATAAAGAGATTGTGAAATTAACCCTTACCAATTTGGTAACTTACGAAACATAAAACCCATGAAAGAGGTATCATAAAATGAATATGTAAATACACATAAATTAAATTGTATTACACAAATAATATAATTATGGGCAGTACATACACCATACAAAAGGTAATAGTGGCAATATGGCATGAATCTCACAGGAATAGGGAGTGAGATGAAAACCCATTACCTTGTACTTTTCCTTGGTTGAGGGTATGTTAACCTCCTATATAATTGTGAAATAATTGTTATTAAATTATACACGAATCATATATATTAATATGATATCATATATGATCTTTTAACATTGATTTTTTAATAATATTTTAGAATTATCGTCATTTCGGGTGTTAACTAACTCATTTTATTTTATATGTTTTGTTACGTAAGACATGTTTGTCATGGATAGGTTGTATAATATTCATATACAGAATGATATCAAGTCCTTAAAAATTATTGTTAAATCATCAAATGATAATTAAACTTGAATGGATATGATGGAGAATGAATCTCATCTCGTTCGTGGAGACGGTAGTCCGTACGTACGCACGAGCGACAATATCATTCTTTTGATATTAAAATGATATATAATTGGATGTTATATCATATATACAGAATCATTATCATGTAATATTTATTATTTAAATGAATTACAAATCATTTTTATACCCATCCAAATAATAATATATTGAATAACAATTACACCACGACGTGGAGAATGTAAGCCGTACGTACGCACATATGGTGACATGTCATTCAAAGGATGGATAAAATACTGAATATGGTTGTACCATATTTATAATAATATTACAGTATATATGAGATACTGGATTCATTATTTTATAATGGTAATAACAAAGAAAGAAGAAGTGGAAGAAAAAAAGGAACTTGAAAAGGGTGGTGAAATCATTACCTCTTCTTCGGGTTCTTCCTTTTGATTTGATCAAAAGGGATCCTTAGGTTGACTTTATAAATAAACGAAGGCCTCTAGGATGAATTGATGGAAGTTTAGAGAGTATTTGGGCAGGTTATTGCCGAACCAAAAGGATTTGAAGGTTTGAATTAATGATAATGGGGAGTGCCCTTTTATAAGAGGGGTGAGGGGCACCTTTGGAAAAGCTAGAAATATTATTTTATAATAAATTCATATTCGGTTTCTAATTGCTCAAAATATGATTATTTAAAGGTTGGGATAGGTCTAAAACCACCCAAATAATAGTATTTAGACAGGTTTGGGTTACTATATTAACCTTATCTTTAAGTATTAACTCTTAGTTAATTAGTTTCACTTTTACAATGTCTCTTTGTATTTTTATATTATATGGTTAATAAACTTACTATATACATCCAAGAGACTCCCAAGTGGTCCATTAATGATAAAAATATCATGATATAAGTCTTTTGGCCTAACCTTAGATTTTTAGGAATTTAATATCAATTAATAATATAATATTTGTTTTAAAAACTCTTTTATGTCAATTTTGACACTATTCAATAGTTGATTTTTTTATAAATCATAACAGAATTATTACTTCGAAATTTTTTTATTAAATCATTCCTAAC
Organism: Viscum album; assembly: GCA_963277665.1. Classification (NCBI taxonomy): domain Eukaryota; kingdom Viridiplantae; phylum Streptophyta; class Magnoliopsida; order Santalales; family Viscaceae; genus Viscum; species Viscum album. The sequence goes on from OY728139.1 coordinate 80,178,812, forward strand.
ATGTCATATTAACCAATAAAATTATTTTAATTCATAAAAAGTCTGAAATTATATTTATTTGGCTATTTATAATATCAATTATTTTAATGTTTCACTATTATGGTAATTACTATATCATCATTGTGTCATAAATAAAATAAATTATTTAATGTCTAAAAATTATAAATAAAATATCATTATGTAGTAAATATTATTTTCTTTATAATTAATATATATAGTCGAAATTACAACATATATTATCCTATGTAAAATTTGTTTTCCTAAAATATATATGCTTGTGTCATTTTTGTATTTATTTTAACTTAATTAAAATAAAGTATCCCTATCACCTACATGTGGATCCATGGGATCCCAAAATCGACCCAAAGATGCCCATGGTAGGACATGTATCCACAAATAAGTTTAGGACACGTTTAGGGTAATTTAGTATTATTATAATATTATTTGTTAACCCTTATTTACCGGATTTACCCTTTAACCATGGTAAATAAAATATTTACCGAAGTAATTATTCAAAATGTCTAAAAATAAAAGTTACCTATTTACACAATTTGGACATCATGATTCCAAATATGGAATCCATTTTTCCAAATTTAAAACACAGAAGTGGCAGAAATTAATTTAAAATTAATTCCCACTGTCAAAACAAAAAGCGTGTTTTTAAGATATAATAACTATCAAAAGATTGATGCTTGTTTATGTTCGTTTTAATTGTGAAATTATGTCCTATTTCCAACATTGTATTAAATGGTAAAAATATATTCTAAATATACTTTAAAACCACTCATATTCATAATTTATCACTATTAATTATTTTGATTAAAAAAGTTGTTTTTAATTAAAATTTAGTAATTTTCACTATTCATCAAAATATTTAAGTTATCCGAAAAGTACCAAAATTTCACCTTAGGATAAATTTAATACTCCGAATCAAAAAATGATGTCCATTTTGAGAGATAAAATTTATCAAATTTATAAAATTTCAAAAAGTAGAAAATACTATTCATAACGGCTAGTTTGATTGGTTGTGGTGTGTGTTATAACTCGAAGTTGCGTACAACACACGCAACTGTATTATTCAAAGGAAAGCGTACCGTGGAAGCTTGGGGTTTTACATTGTAAATTTTTTAATGTCCCCATTTTAAATAATAAATTTATTTAGTCAAATATATTAATATTTAAAATATGGGATTTAAAAAGGGTTCACTATTAAAAGTTGGTAAAAGTGAATTTTTGAAAAATACTTCCTTTATCTGAAAAATGAATTTGTTATTGCATTATGTCTATGAAACTCCTAATATGGATTCTAAAATTATAAGGATTATATAAAGTTCAAAATTTAGTTAATACTATTCATACCCTCTTTTGAATGGCTTGTTTAGTAAGTCATGGTGCGCTTGAACTTGGTGTTGTGTGTAGTGCATGTTATTGAATTGTTTTAAAGAAGTACATTCTATGAAATATTGGGGTGTTACATTCTTCCCTCCTTCAATAAACTGCATCCTCGCAATTTTGATATTGTTCTTTGAAAATAATGGTTGAAAATAGAAAACATCTTTATGGGAAAACCCACATCGGAAATTTGGTTAATAAAATTTAGTCTTAATAAGAGGAAAAGAGAAATGAAAGGGTCACCACCAAATTATTATCTCTATTAGGAGAAAATTGGTGGAAATTAGAGACATATAATTGGAGGAAAAACGTAAATATTTATAGGTAGTGATTGAGGTCATCAATAACAAACAAGTTTAAAATTGAGGTCCTTAAATTCATCAATCTATAATGACTTAAAATACCATCGGTTCAACAAAACATAAGGTATTAGGATAACACATTTTTGGTTTTAAGATTCCTTCAATAAATTATAAGAATTAATTTCTTTTTAGAATAAGAGGAGAAGAAAAATATATACTTGACAAGTAGAGTTCCATCCTTTAAATAATTTTTTCAACAAACTCATCTTTCACTCTAAAAGATAATAGAACTTAAAAAATGTATTCTATTTATCCTATTAGTTTGGGGTTCAAAAAATAAATTTATAATTCATCTACTAGACCTTCTTAAAATAAACTACATTATTTAATCCTGGAAATCTCGTGGGCCAGTGGTAGGTGATACACCCTTGTCACCCTTCGGTTGCGATTTCAAGTCTTGCGGCCTTGCCGGATGCGACGGGTTGCTGCCCGACCTCCGGGTTGTCCTTTTATGGAAATACAAAATAATCCAAACTAGAAATATCCAAAATACTTCAGTCCAAAATTTATAAGGAAGGTAAACAAAATGAAGATCCTTGTTTCCACGTAATAACATGTGATCACCTTCATCATGTGTTCTTTTAAAACACTGTGACATCCTGAATTACCATAAAACCTTATTGATTACATTCATTATCTCTTATTCCTTAAAGAATAATAGATATACTCATTCAATCCAAAAATGTTGTAAACCCCAACAATAATGGAATATACAAATCATTAATCAGTTTCAAGGTAGTCAAGAATATCCAATATAATTTATCCAAATCAATCATGTATTATTCTAAAATCACTACCTCGGTATCAGAACCATATTATGGTTTATCTTTCTCTTAACCATATATTTTCCAAAAATATAGCCTGCTATTGAGTCACTTTTCTTTGTTCCACACAATCTCAAGCCCTTAATGAAATCATACTGCACTACAATCCTTATATACTCCATAATTATTATAACAAGTACATTGTTGATACAACACTCAAACAACATAATCGACATAAGAAATCTAATCATTCCTCTTCATCTGTGGTAGTATCATAATTGATTATTATCCAACATCGTCATTTTCGGCATAGTCTGATGACTGGGACATAGGTTCGCGTAGTGTCCAAACTCCTTACAAATGAAGCATTGTACATTTAAAACCATTTTCTTACCCTTGCAGTCACGTAATTTGTGCCCTTTTCCCCCACACTTATAACAAACTCCCATTCCTTTTAGGCAAGTTCCAGGGTGTTTCTTCTCACAGTTATCACATATGGAAAAATTCTTCTTTGTCCCTCTTCTCTTTATCCATTATTCTCTCTTCCATCCTTTTCTTCTCTTGCTTCCCTTCAAAGCCATAGGACTCAGTAAACTCTTTACTAATCTTATCAACACATGATATTATTTCTTCATATGATGATAATACATGTGAGACTATTTCTCTTAAAAATTATAGCTTAATAACATGAAAGATATGATCCTTCTTTCTCTTTGGATCATGTGCATTGCTGGAGTTCTCATTCCTTCTACTGGGAGCTATTTCTTAACAATGGCATACACTAGATTAGTTTATGAATAACAATATCTAATCCCAAACTTGTAAAACACATAACATAAATTAAATAGTTTATGGATATAATCCATAATCATAAAAATGTCTCCTATGAGGAAGTATATACTCATAAACCTTTCATAATGGTTTGTAAAGAAATTGAGAAGTATCCTAACCATATCCCATGGGAGTGTCGTAACCAAGAGTGCAGCAAGGCCCATTGTCGTGCACCAGTTTTCATTCGAGTCTAGCTCAAAGCGGTTTTTTAGGTTTTACCCCTAGGTACATTTGTGCCAGATCCGCCTCTACCTGCTCATATCCAAACATGGATATATTGCTCGGAAAACTCAGAAAATATCTACAATACCAAAATTCTAGGAAGTTGTTCTATACTAATCCTCAAAGTCTATCTTAGGGCTATGTGATCTAATCAGAGTTTATCTAAATCCAGTTTCCAAGGTTATTTCTAAACTTCCTCTGATACCAATTGTAACGCCCCGACCCTAGTTTCGCAGACTCGGTGCATTATTTTAATACATTGGCATCATTACAAGGAAATCAAGTCTCGAAGGACCGATTAGTTTAGCAGTCTTGGAAATTAGATTATATAAATGAATGTTACATTTCACTTTAAGACAGAAAAAACAACATAAATAATCATTATGAACGCCATTATTCCTTTAGTTTAACCCTGCATATCAATCACAATACACTTTTTGGAATCCTGGAAAAAATAAAACATAGAAAGGAGTGAGTTAAACTGCTCAGTAATGGTAATCAATACAACGGAAACATTCATAAATAAGCATAAACATTTAAGGAAATGTATAACTAAAACAAAAGCCTTTTATACTTGAACTTAAGCATAATATGGCCAAGATAAAATGAAATAATTCCATTTACTTATTCACATGGATATTCTACTAGTCGAATAATCACATGCAATATCAATAACCACTTTCATAATGATGGAATGCATAATAACATACTATCATAACCACATAGCCAAGGCCTCGTTCCAAGACTACAAATAAGATTTTGTCAAGGCCTTGTTCCAAGACACTAGTTTGTCTTATAAGACCTACCGATGCATTGAGAGCTCTAGCGGGCTCCAACCGTCACTTATTAGGTCCAATGCATTCTTCATATGAAAAGTTCTAAACAAAACATAAACATTCGTATTAAAACTAGCATACGAAATGTCAATACTTTACCCATAAACCATGAATGGTATAAAAATAACACATCCATAGTCAAACATATAAAAAAACCTTCAAAAAAATATGGAAGATTTGTATCATGATAAATCAACTTCAAAACAAGTTTAAAATTCATTAAAGTGTTTTGACATGGATGAAAATGATTTGTAAAACTCTTTGAGAGAAATACCCCTTTTTCATGAAAACATTAAAAAGTCACACAATTTATAAAAGAAGTCATTTAAAGACATTTTTGAATCAAAGTGTCCCATACCACTTTGAAACTTTTGATAAAAATTATCATTTTAAAAACATTCATTTCCATATAAATAAATTCTATAAAACCATTTTGAATACATGGACATAAATGAGAAAGATTTAGAAGAATAAATATTTGAAACATTAGAAATGATGTTTTAGTAAAAATTACCTTAAAATAATCCCTTTTAAAACTCTTTCATAAAACATGTACATGGATAATAAATATTTCCCAGCAGATACTTACGTAAAAACAACCTTGGATAATAAAGAGATTGTGAAATTAACCCTTACCAATTTGGTAAATTACGAAACATACAACCCATGAAAGAGGTATCATACAATGAATATGTAAATACACATAAATTAAAGTGTATTACACAATGAATATAATTATGGGTAGTACATACGCCATACAGAAGGTAATAGTGGCAATATGGCATGAATCTCACGAGAATAAGGAGTGAGATGAAAACCCCTTACCTTGTACTTTTCCTTGGTTGATGGTAGGTTAACCTCCTTTATAATTGTGAAATAATTGTTATTAAATTATACCAGAATCATATATATTAATATGATATCATATATGATCTTTTAACATTTCTTTGTTAATAATATTTTAGAATTATCATCATTTCGGTTGTTAACTTGCTTGTTTTCTCATATATGTTTTGTTACGTAAGCCATGTTTGTCATTGATAGGTTGTATCTTATTCATATCCAGAATGATATCAAGTCCTTAATCATTATTTTTAAATTATCAAATGATAATTATACTTGAATGGATACGATGGAGAATTAATCTCATCGCGTTGGGGGAGACGGTAGTCCGTACGTACGCACGAGCGACAATATCATTCTTTTGATATTAAAATAATATATAATTGGATGTTATATCATATATACAGAATCATTATAATGTTATATTTATTATTTAAATTAATTAAAAATCATTATTATTCCCATCCAAATAATAATATATTGAATAACAATTACACCACGACGTGGAGACGGTAAGTTGTACGTACGCACGTATGGTGACATGTCATTCAAAGGATGGATAGAATACTGAATATGGTTGTACCATATTTATAATAATATTACAGTTTATTGGAGGTACTGGATTCATTATTTTAGAATGGTAATAACAAATAAAGAAGAAGTGGAAGAAGAAAGGAACTTGAAAAAGGGTGGTGAAATCATTACCTCTTCTTCGGGTTCTTCCTTTTGATTTGATCAAAAGGGATCCTTAGGTTGGATTTATGACTAAAGGAAGGCCTCTAAGATGAATTGAGGGAAGTTGAGAGAGTATTTGGGCAGGTTTTGGCCGAACGAAAAGGCTTTGAAGGTGTCAATTAATGAGAAGGGGGAGTTTCTCTTTTATAAGAGGGGTGAGAGGCATCTTTGGAAAAGCTAGAAATATTATTTTATAATAAATTCATATTCGGTTTCTAATGGCTCCAAATTAGATTATTTAAAGTTTAGGGTGGGGATAGGTCGAAAACCACTCAACCAATAGGATTAAGACAGGTTTGTGTTACTATATTAACCTTATCTTTAGGTATTAACTCTTAGTTAATTAGTTTCACTTTTACAATGTCTCTTTGTATTTTTATATTATATGGTTAATAAACTTACTATATACATCCAAGAGACACCCAAGTGGTCCATTAATTATACCCCTATCATGATATAAGTCTCTTGGACGAACATTAGATTTTTAGGAATTTAATATCAATTAATAATATAATATTTGTTTTAAAAACTCTTTTATGTCAATTTTGACACTATTCAATAGTTGATTTTTGTAAAAAACATAACAGAATTATTACTGCAAAAAAAAGTTAATTAAATCATTCCTAACATATCATATTAACCTATAAAATTAGTTTAATTCATAAAAAGTCTCCAATTATATTTATTTGGGTATTTATAATATCAATTATTTTAATTTTTCACTATTATGCTAATTACTGCATCATCATTGTGTCATAAATAACGTAAATTATTTAATGTCTAAAAATTATAAATAAAATATAATTATTTAGGAAATCCCTTTATCATTCTAATTAATATTTATAGTCTAAAATACAACATATATAACCCTATGTAAATTTTTTTTCTAAAAGATATATGCTTATGTGTTTTTTGTATTTATTTTAACTTAATTAAAAAAAGTGTCCCTATCACCTACAAGTGGCTCCATGGAGTCCCAAAAGCGACCCAAAGATGCCCATGGTCGGACATGTATCCACCAATATGGTTAGGACATGTTTTTCGGTAATTTTTTATTATTATAATATTATTTTTTAACCCTTATTTACCGGATTTATCTTTTAACCATGGTAAATAAAATATTTACCGAAGTAATTATTCAAAATGTCTAAAAATAAAGTTACTTATTTAAAAAATTTGGACATCCTGATTCCAAATATGGAATCCATTTTTCCAAATTCAAAACACAGAAGTGGCAGAAATTAATTTAAAATTATTTCCCGCAGTCAAAACAAAAAGCGTTTTTTTAAGATATAATAACTATCAAAAGATTGATACTTGTTTATGTTCGGTTTAATTGTGAAATTATGTCATATGACAAACATTGTATTAAATGGTAAAAATATATTCTAAATATACTTTAAAACCACTCAAATTCGTAATTTATCATTGTTAACTATTTTGATTAAAAAAGTTTTTTTTTTAATTAAAATTTAGGAATTTTCTCTATTCATCAAAATATTAAAGGTATCCGAAAAGTACCAAAATTTCACCTTAGGATAAATTCGATACAACGAATCCAAAAATGAAGTCCATTTTGAGAGATAATATTTATAAAATTTCAAAAATTAGGTATTACTATACATAACGGCTAGTTTGATTGGTTGTGGTGTGTGTTAAAACTCGAAGTTGCGTACAACACACGCTATTGTATTATTCAAAGGAAAGCTTACCGTGGAAGCTTGGGGTTTTACATTGTAAATTTTTTGATGTCCCCATTTTAAAGAATAAATTTCTTTATTCAAATATATAAATGTTTAAAATATTGGATTTAAAAAGGGTTCACTATTAAAAGTTGGTAAAAGTGCATTTTTGAAAAATACTTCTTTTATCTAAAAAAATGAATTTGTTCTTACATTTTGTCTATGAAACTCATAATAAGGATTCTAAAATTATAAGTATTATATAAAGTTCAAATTTTATTTAATACTATTCATAACCTCTTTTTAATGGCTTTTTTAGTAAGTTGTGGTGCACTTGAACTCGGTGTTATGTGTAGTACAAGTTATTGAATTGTTTTGAAGAAGTACATACTATGAAATCTTGGGGTGTTACATTAAAGTTATCCCCTTCTTGGAGATTATTTGTGAATTAAAGTGGTGAAGTTATCTATGTTTGTATAAATGTTTAATATATTGTTATTCTCAATGGAAAGAGGTTAAACTTCTTTAAAATTTGTTTAGAGATCAGGATATTTTATAATTCTATTTATTAATTATTTATTTGTATCACTTATTGATTTATAAAATCCCTTTTGTTACATGGAAAACCATGTGTTTCTTTGTAGGAAATTTAGGAAATATTAATGCACTAAGATATTATATTTCTCTAGGTTGTGGCCCTAGGTGAGTATTATTCTTAACATAAGGAGACGTTCCTCTCAATAAGTCTATGTAGAGTAAAGCATAGTGTTGGGTAGATGAATTTCATAAAGAAACATTTATAAAAATCCTATATTATGTTATCTTATATTGTCTCTAGGGATCCTATGTGTTCCCATTTTTATTTAATTTTATTTTTTCTATATAGTTTATTAATGTTATTATTATAATGATAGTTTATCAATGTTATGGCATGTATATATTTTTTATTATATTATGATAATTTAGTTTTAATTTGTTCATATTATGATTTTCCTTCCAAAATATTGAGTTTGTTTCTCTTGTTTAATTTCAAATGTTCTTTGTAATATGGGTACTTTTTAATTAAGATTGAAACTATCTCATTTACATCAAATGTAAATTTTTATAGATAAATTAAATCCTAACCATGATAAAATGTAGTAATTATATTATTTGTTTAGAATGATTTTATATAATGTAATCATGTGTCTTGTTAAAAATAACATGAAAAAAGTGTAATTTAATAGTTTTATTTTCAAACTATCATGAAATGTAATTTACATTAAATATTATTCAAGGGGTGTTATGAGTATACCAAATGGAAATTTATTTTTATCATAGATATTCTATTACATATTCCATTTAGTTTCTTCATGGATATAGTGGATGGTTTTTAGACTTTATAGTTTGGGGTATCATAGGTCGAATGTGGAGATGTTAGCTTGAAATATGGTGGTGGATTATTAGACATAGTTGTGGTATTTGTTTTATTTTGGTGTTTTAACAATCTTTTCTATCATACCACATTATCATTATTAATTTGGTCTTGTTGGGATATGTCGATATTGTTTTTAAATTTTACTATAGGTATTCTTGTTGCATTTTTTTATGTTTTATGAGTTAAATTAATTTTTTATGCCTTGTTCATTTTCTAAAATAATTGAAAACTAGTTGTTTTATTAGTTTTGATCTCTAACAATGGATTTTTCATATCAGAATATTTGTTGGAATTCACATTCTATTATTTTATTTGTGATTCAAAATCTTCCCTACTCAAGTATGTATTTATTCTTAAACACTAGTTGATTGCCTGTGGGGATTGAAAACACACTCCAAGCCTTGTCAAGGGACAACTAAGGTAATGGTTCATGATTAACTTGGTGGTTTAATGAAAAATGGTATTAGAGACCATATATTATTTGGGGAGCATGGTACATAAGAGATAAGATCCTCAATGATCAAGATGTTGGTAAAAGTAGGTGTCTGACCAACAATTTTCAAAAGGAACCATGAGTTTCCAAGGGACATTGGGAAATGTGTGTCTTGAAATTCAAGATTTTTACACAACCCCATTTCAAATATTTATTCCTTATTTGTGAATTTTTTTTTTTATTGGATATTTATGCGTTATTTAGAGAAATTTTATTACTTAAAGTATGAATTCAATTGGACCCCTAGGGTTCAAATTCATTGTGTATGATCTAAAAAATTATGTGAAAACAATTTGGACAATTTGGATAGTTTCTCGAATGATTCATTTGGTTATTGAATTTTTTTCAAGACCGTACAGCAAAATCATGAAAATTTCTAAACATTTCAAACTTTTAATTTTTTCCCTTATTATTAAATTTACTCTTAAATATTTATATCATTGAATTATGATGAATTATTGTGTTTTATAAGGATTATTGATATTATTTTTATTAATTTGGATTTTTTTAAGGAAGGATTTGGTTATATATTTTAAAATGGATATGTTTATTTTTTTTAATAGGGTGTTATTGAAATGTTTAGATTTTAAATGAGGGGTAATTTTATAAAAGTTGAAAATGGATACTTTTATGGAATATCCATGGAAACATTTATATATTTCATCTGATATGATTGAATTTTTGGTTTCTAAATTTTTCTTACAGATAGGGTTTGATTTTTTTAAGGATTTTGATAAATTTTTCATCATATATGGTAAATTTGTTCATTTTTATATTAAATAGTAAATAGATTTTGGTCTTACTTTTGTTATATTTTACATTTTAAATTATTTTTTTATACACCCAAAATAAGTCCTTGTAGATTCTCAATGGGGGCTGTGGATGGTTTTCTATAATTATATACTATGGTGGATAATACTATAAATAGTATTTAGTGGTTTTAGAATATAATTCATATTATTTTTCATATTCAATTAGATTCATATCAATTATAATAATGGTTAAGAAATGTAGAGAAGATCTTAAACCTCCTTAAACACCCTGAGAATCTTAACCTCGTGTTCAAAACATTTATGCTTGAAGGTCCAAGCTAGAAGAGGTGGAATTCTATCATTCAGACTATTATATAAATGTGGCATTCAAGGGAATGTTTTAGGGATTTATTCATTTAGTAGTATTTACCTAAAACATTGAAGGTATCTAAAGAAATGGATTTTTATTTCCATGATATTAATGAAAGAAATGTATTGTATTTTCTCCATTAATTTATTGATTTGTTGTCATACATTCCTAATCTAGACTTTGATGATTCTTTAAAAGCATAGTATTTTGGAGAAGTACTTCATTTAGCCTAGTCTCTAATATAGATGTGGTAAATCAGGCTGTCGTAATTTAGGTAACCACTACTAAAATTCCTGAGGTGATAGATACTTCTTTAATTCCCAAGGGAAATAATGGGAATTCATGTTGTGGATAAAGGATATAGATTAAGTATGATGAAATGGGTTTTGGAATGAAGAGACCATTATGTTCCTTAACATTTAATTCTTATAAAGGTATATACCCTTTATTATATAAGTATAGAAATCTAGGTCAGAAGAAATATTCATGTCTAAAATATCTAAATATGTTTCAGAGTTTTTTCTATTTGGACATCTCTGAATAATTTGTTGAGTATTTCCTATAAAAGAGAAACATCCTTGTATAACCCTTTACAATATATCTTGTTTTAACATGTTGAACCTGATATCAATGTTATGGTTGATTTTGGAACATCAAGTTATATTTTTTCTTCCCCTTTCTAGTAAAAAATGTTTTGGATAGTCCCATATTGTGGATAGTAACATATTGTGGTATTACTAAATTATTAGTGATCAAAATTTTGTGAAATCATCAATGAAAGTGATGAATTGTAAATTAGGTGGTATTGGAACCTAGTTAGTATGACTTTTATAGGGATACATTCTCTTGTTGAGCCTTTTTAAGGGTATTTAAGGAATTATATCTTTACTATAATTATTATATAATTGAAATACCACTATGGATGATCATTTCCTTATTTCCTAGAATATTTTTTAATATTATAATTTTATTATTCATGAGGTTACCTAGGTATGAGAGAGTTCTATGTTCCATTTGGGCACTCAACCTATATATTGATGATAATGTATTTTTTTTTGTGGAAACATATGTTTATATTTTGGGATTATATTTGGTTAGTATTATATTACTTATATTAGTGATATTTATGGAGTTTATAGATTTAATATTTTGTTTCTAATGAGAAAGTAAATATCATCTTTTATTTGATCAACTATTTCTTTTGAGAATCCACCTAGGGGAACTTTAGGTTTTTTAGTAAATTTTTTATAGTGAAATATGATTCAATGTTTTAGTAATATTTTAATTTCTTTCTCATGATATTATTATTTTTTGTATTCCTTGGGTATTGGAATTTAAATTCATTGGATGTGAAGGTTATTAGTTAGTTATAAAAGAGTTTTTGACTTATTTCAAGAAACTGTTTTATGTAAATTTTTAAGGAAAATATGGGGGACATTCAATTGATGTAAAGTGATATGTAGGGGAGAATTATAATACCCCATCCTCACTTTTTATTATTTTTTATATTATTTATTTATTTTATTTTAATCCTTGATTTTTTATGGATCATGATTTGGTTATGCAATTTTAGACCATATTGATGATTTTGTCATGTTTTGGGGTTATTTGGTTATGGAATGCATGTATGTAACTTCATATCCATGGTGTATCAACACATGAAGATGAGTTTGAATTTTTTCTTTCTACAGAGTTACTCTATGGTTATGGGATATCAAATCATGAATGGGAAGATCTTGTAAATTGATTTGGGGTTAACCAAGGATTATTTTGTGGCCAAGGGGGTATGATGACATAATGGATGTTAGGAATCAGAAAATGTTCATGTCTATGTATGTAAATATAATACTCTTTAAAATATTAAATAATGGGTGTTTTCAGTCATATTATTTTGAAAATTATGAAAAATATGATTTTTAATGATGTTGTCACATTGTGGCCAAGGGAATCATGATGTTCTATGTGTGGGAATGATATAAATGGATGGATATCTTATATAATTGTCTCCTAATGAGTTTTTAGTCTTACATATTGGAACCAACATTAGTAAGGGACATCACGAACAATAGTTTACACTTACATATGGTTCCCCTCATATGTAAGAAACCCATAATTTTTGAAAATAGAGTGAAGGGTATATTATTTTTTGTAGGTGTGTGTGGTACTATGATGGGGGTTTCATGGGAGAGTATGCACCATTAGGCTATACTAGGAAGTCTTTTTGACTATGATGTGGGAAATTAATGTTGTGATAGACTATGGTACAAGATTATTGTTTCTACTTAGCAGAGGTGTGATATGCTATGAACAATAATGGAACGCCATGGGGAAAATCTCAAAGGGTAACAACGCTATGACTAACATGGATATTCAAAGACTCATGACCTAGAAAATTCCAAAGTAAATTAACTAAATAATTGGTTTTAGTATTAAATTATAATTAATAATGGTTCTTCCTATGTTATAGTGACTCAACTCTCCCCCTCTATGTTTTCCTACTTTCTTCTCTTTTAGTATGTATTCTCTCATGTTTCATCCAAATTCAAGTGGGGTTTAATTCTGATGATATCTTATAGTGATTATATCACTCCTTATCATTTTTAAATTTTTCTCTTATAGTTCAGTAGTGTTATGTTGGTTACGTATTTTTAAGCACTATTTTTATTTTTTAATCATATTCATCAATTTCATTCTTTGGATATTAGATTAGTTTCAAATATTCGATGAAATATTATCTGTTAGTTTAAGGTAGGTTTATCCACGAATAAAAATATCAATTTAAAAACATGATTTCTTTTATTATTCTAACCAATGTTTTCATCTTTTTCAATATTATGGTATGAATATTTAACAATTTATTATTAGAACGGATCTATACATCAAAATATTTTTAATGTTTTCCTTTCTAAACTATGTGTACTTGATGTTTTCTAAAATTAATTATAGGATATTTTCAAAGGACCATTTTCAAATAAGGGGTGTATAGCCTTTTAGATGTTGTATATGGTAATTTTTTAATATTTTATGTGAATTGATGATATTTCAATGTTTTGGGTTTTTGAATGACTATTTTATAACTCAATTTATTTAAAGATGTTCTAATGTTCAGCTTGGGTCTTTATAAATAGATGTTTCCTAATATAAAAAATTTCTTTAAAGTTATCCCATTATTATTTTTTATTTAACAGTTAAATTGGAGGAAATTATTCTAGTTATAAGATATGTTTATTAAATTTTTATTCTGGATGGAAAAGGGTGTTAATTATTTGAAGGGTGTTTGGAGGTGAGGTTGTTTTAAAATATTAATTATTATTTATTAATATGTATCAACTATTGATTTATTACCTCCAATTTATGACATGGGAAACCAATGGTATCTATGTGAGAAATATAGGTATGATTATTGTATTATGCAATTATTTCACTCATTCCAATAGTCCCAAGTTAGGACTATGTCCCACTTACAAGGGTTAACCTCTCGTTCTTTCCAGGTAGGGTAAAACGAATTCTAAAGTAACTTAATTTCAAAATGTTTCTTTTTGATGTATTTTATATTGAGTTATCCTATATTTTCATTAGGGATCAAAGGTGTTACCATGTGGATTGAGTTTTTGTATTTTTCTGGGTAATTTATTTATGGTTATCTTATGAAGATAGTCGATAAATATAATTTCTTGTTATTCTCGTGTTACTATCATTGAGATTGTTGTACTAAACTATATTTACACTGAGGTTTTTCATTCAAGAGTATGATATCATTAATTTTATTTAATTTTAAAAGGTTTATAAAAAATGGGTATTTTTTCAAGAAAAATTTGAAACCATCTCCTTTACATAAAATATTACTTTTTTATTAGATGTTTTTAAATCCTACCTATGATAAATTATGTTAATTATAAAATTTTCAAATAATTATTTTAGGAAATAACCTTAAGTAAATTTTTTAAATAATATAAATGGATTAAATTTATATTTGTATTTTTAAACTCGCATGAAAGGGATTTACATTTAAAGGTTATACAAGGGGTGTGGGGATGATTATTATTAGAAATGTTTTTACTCACACATAGTACATTACAAGTTTAGTATAGGTTCTTCTTGGATGTAGAGGGTTGTTCCAAGCATTTCTATGTTGGTATATCATAGGTGGTAGGTGAAATATTTTTTATGCAAATATGGTGGTGTATTTTTTAGTATATTTATGGTTTTTATTATCTTTTTGGTATTTTAGCCATCTTATGTATCATTCCACATTATCATCCATACCATAGTCCTATCGGGATATGTTTATCTTATATTTATATATGAATATGGTGATTCTTATTTGGTTTTATTTATGCTTCATAAATTATATTTACTTATTTATTCCATATTTAATTTTTATTATTATTGGAAACCAATTATTTTACATGGTTGGATCCTGAATTATAGATTTTTCATGTTAGAATTATAGGTGGAAGGATCAATTTAATTATTATCATCATCTAGAAAAATCATTCCCACTCATGTATATCTTGACACTTAGTCAGTAGTTACCAACCTATAGGTATCGGGAAAACTCTTTGGGCCTTGTCATAATTCAGCTCATGTATCAACTTGACATATCAAATAATGGTTTACGACACCTCGATAGTATACATGTTGGAAAATAACTAAATTAATATAATAACAAAAATATTATATGAAATCATATTAACATAATTTCATATTTTAATAACATATACATAAATTATGGATTTACATTTTTATTTCATTGAAATTTACTGCCAGGATATTTTTCTAAGGCGATAAAAGGTTAACAAAAAAATTATTGAAACAAAGTTTTGAAATTAAATGATCTAATTTAATAGAAAAGAATTTTTAACAACTTCTAATTTTCTCATATTGATTGTAATATATTTTCATTCCTCCAATTACTCCAATAAAATCATAAAATTTAGATTTTTTTAATATATAATTTGAAAAATCATTCAAAATTAATATATTTAAAAAAAGTGGTACAAGAACCACATATTCAAAATTTTAAAATTTTGATGACAAGACCAGACCCACCAAGACCATATCGAGGCTGGTAGTAAGTGAAAATTATAAATATCCTAAATATATTCTAAATTATAATTCTAGTAAATAATGTAAAATAATGGAATCCAACTTACCATGGTAAAGACTAACTTTGAACAAGTGACTTATAAGTATTTTACATCTTGCCAATATTAACTTCAATTCCACTATCTATTAACACTAGTAAGATTCTCTAAGATCCAACTCCATGCCCACTAAAATCACCACTAAATTGTGTATCATATTTATAAACACAATATGTGTGGGAAAAATCTCATCAACTTGTAAGATTCATTGAAAATAATAAAGGAAGAGACTAGATAGCTAATCAGTTCTAACAGAATAGACCATCATGCGTTATTAGAGAACAAGTAAACCATGGTTATGAAGGACATCAATCTTTACATCCCAAATCCATATAATCCATATGCTAAAATTAATTCAAATTATATAGATCACCATAAAACTCGATGCATGTGAATTACCTAACTTACATCACTTCTGCATCAACCCTCTATAGTAATGAGGGGAGTCAGAACCGTATTTAAGAGTGCACATCTGTTGATCGGGTATCAACCACTATGAAAAAATTGTACCTTATTGTGTGGAATGTGAATCGGTAAAGGGGGTGTCTAACGCCATAATGGAAGGATCCATTCCATTTCACTTAGTGGGATTACCTATTACACTAAGTATATGGAGGATCCATAACCTTGGATTGGTATGCTACTAGGGGGCTTCCAACCCTGTCTCTACTCCAAACATCTCTCCCACTCTCCATACTCATCACTACAAGGATTTAGATCATTTTTCCCACAAAAAAATTATAAAATTACATTTTTAAATGAATATATATATACCATAATGTTTTATGTATAAAAAATGCCAAAAATAGACTATTTGTTGACCTAGATTTGATACCCAATCAATAACATATGAGATTTAATGAAATCCATCTAATACATGCCATTTACCCTATAGTAAAATATAATCTAAGAATTGGTAAAACCCTAAAGGATACCACTTAGATCCAATAAATGTGGGTTAAACCAATACAGCAATTGTATGTAGTGTACAAGATATATGGGACCCACTATCAAGACAACCATGTACTACTATGGAATTCCATGTCATCTAACATATGTATTTGACATATATTTACATCCAAAATACGTGTGGACCCCCTAAATAATCCAGGAATGTACTAGAAAATCCACCCAATATAGTTCCCAAAAATTCATTTCACATCTTCTAGACCACATGACATTTTGATATAGTGCATTTACCTAGAATGTATTTGAGTACAGGACGAGATGTGTAGTCCTAAAATTCATGATGTGTGACCCAAGGTGAACCCTCATGTTATATTCATAGAAACCAATTAACCCAATAGAAACATTGTTGAGTGTAAATGAAATTTGACTTTTAGGACTACAAGCTATGTAGTTTCATTTTCAATATTGGGAACACAAAACTATACACACCATCTTATGAAACTTCCAACATCACTTTTACCTCTCGTCTTCCATGTACTACCAACCAAGTCAAAATCTCCATACCTCACCCTCTATCCTACCTTACTAAAGCATCACATGTTTTTTCATCACCACAATTTATCGAGACTATCTTTGTCAATATGATCTATAACCAAGACCATCATTAGAGAAAACAGTTTCACCACAAAACCATGAACATAAGAAAATAAGTGGATGAAAATGAATTAATTTAACAATGGAGGTTAGTGGGAAATCCAAACTCAAAAAATGGGTTGTTTTTATGTTTTTTCAAGAATATAAGGGAAATTAAGTGAAAGAATAATTTATGTATCGATCATATTTCTATTATTCATCTTTTGTTATTATATTTCATCATTCTTCTCCATTTATCATGTATCATTCATAAATCCATATGAAAAATAATAATATTCAACATAATAACAAAGAAATTTATTATTAGTAAATGTATTTTTTAATAACATGAAATTATAAACATAAATAATATTTTATAGAAAAATCCTTAAACAAATCTTCATAAAAATATATAAGAAAATTTATTTCCATGATGAAAATTCTCATTCCAACAACGATTGAAATTTTAGAAACCATTTTGGTTGAGGAATTTAGTTATACATTCAGTATATATCGATAAAATCCCTTAAAAATGAGGAAAATGGGTTGAAATTTAGGCCATGGTCGATTCATTATAAAATTTGAGAATTTTATAAGACAACAAGAATGAATAAATTGGTAAGGGAATTTAACAAATTTTTCTAACTCAATGTGTTAATGTTAAAGGTTCAATGATCGTGCCTCAATCCACATTAAGAAATTTCACCACCACGAGGAATGAATTGAATGCTTCTTCTATTTTAGTAGGATGGATACATCTTCCTCTAGAATTATACCCTCAATGATGATGGCTATCCCCATGATATATGACATAAAATCATATATAAATTGACATGATAGGTCAAAGAAACAATTTTCATGACTTGTCCCCTGGTGTCTGTTCTATGACTTCCACAAGAACTTATTTCATAGGATAGGGTTTGGTGATTAATTTCAATTAATGTAACAACCCAATCTTCCATGGTACGTTTCATTTTGAATAATGCAATAGCTTGCATTGTATGCAACTTCGAAATTCTAACACACCGTGACCAATAAAAATAGCTGTTATGAATAGTAATACCCACTTTTTTAAATTTTATCATTAAAAATGGACTTCATTTTTAGATTTGGAATATCTAAATTAGCCTAGGGTGAAATTTTGGTATTTTTCTGAAAACTTTCAATTTTTCATGAATAGTGAAAATTACTAAATTTTAATTAAAAACAACTTTTTTAGTCAAAATAATTAATAGTGATAAATTATGAATTTGAGTGGTTTTAAGGTATATTTAGAATAAAGTTTTACTATTTAATACAATGTTGGTTATTGGACATAATTTCACATTTAAACTGGACATAAACAAGTGTCAATCTTTTGATATTTATTATTTCTTAAAAACACGCTTTTAGTTTTGACAGTGGGAATTAATTTTAAATTAATTTCTTCCACTTATGTGTTTTGAATTTGGAAAAATGGATTCCATATTTGGAATTAGGATGTCCAAATTGTGTAAATAGGTAACATTTATTTTTAGACATTTGGAATAATTACTTCGAAAATATTTTATTTATCGTGGTTAAGCGGTAAATCCGGTAAATAAGGGTAAACAAATAAAATTATAAAAATAATAAATTAATATCAAACATGTCCTAACCATAGTATTTGATAGATTCCCGACCATGGGCACATTTGGGTCGATTTTGGGACCCCATGGATCCACTTGTAAGTGATAATGACACTTTATATTAATTAAGTTAAAGTAAATACAAAAATGACATTAGGATATATCTTTTAGAAAAAATAATTTTTACCTAGGGTTATATATGTTATATTATAGAATATAAATATTAATTAGAAATATAAAAATATTTCCTACATAATTTAATTTTATATATAATTTTTATACGTATAATAATTAAATTTATTTATGACATAATAATGATGTAGTATTTTCCTAATTAATGAAAGAATAAAATAATTGGTATAAGAAATGTTAAAATACATATAAGTTGAATTTTTTGATGCATTAAAATAATTATATTGGTTAATATGACATGTTAGGATTTCTTAAATGAATTTTTTTTTTGAATTAATAATGTTTTTAAGACATTAGTGAAAATCAATTATTAAATAGTGTCAAAAATGACATACATGAGTTTTTAAAACAAATAGTATATTATTAATTAATATTATATTCCTAAAAATCTAATTTTCGGCCAAAGGACTTATATAATGATAGGTGTATCATTAATGGACCACTTGGGGGTCTATTAGAAGTATATAGTATGTTTATTAACCATATAATATAAAAATACAATGTGACATGGTAAATGTCAAACTAATTAACTAAGAGTTAAAACTAAAAGATAAGGTTATTATAGTGCCCCAAACCTGTCTAAAATATATCTGATGAAAGGTTTTAGACCCATCCCCACCTTAGACATTTAATTATATACTTTTTAGCCATTAGAAACCTAGTATGAATTTATTATAAATTAATACTTTAAGTTTTTCCTAAAGAGCCCCTCCTCCCCCTTATAAAATGACACCACTTCTAACCAATTATTCATATCTTAAAAACCTTTTTGTTCGTCCATACTATACCCAAATACCCTCTAAACTATCCTCCCTTAATCCTATAGGCCTTACTTTAGTCATAAATCCGCCCTAAGGATCGCTTTTGATCAAATCAAAAGGAAGAACCTGAAGAAGAGGTAATGTTTTCACCACCCTCTTTCAAGTTCCTTTCTTCTTCAACTTTTCCTTTATTTGTTATTTCCATTCTAAAATAATAACTCCAGTATCTTCTATATACTGTGATGTTATTATAAATATGGTACAACCATATTCAGTATTCTATCCATCCTTTGAATGACATGCCCCTATACGTGCGTACCTACGGCCTACCGTCTCCACTTCATGGTGTAATTTTTATTCAATACATTGTTATTTGGATGAGTATAATAAAGATGTGTAATTCATTTAAATAATAAATATAACATGATAATGATTCATTATATATGATATACCATCCAATTATATATTATTTTAATATCAAAAGAATGATATTGTCGCTCTTGTGTACATACGGATTACCCTCTCCACAACGTGATGAGATTCATTTCGAAGTTCACCATTCATCGATGATTATAAAAATATATATTACTAATATGTATGTAATATATGAAATAATAATGGTACTGGGGTTATATATATTTATATATATAAGTATTTAGGTACTTATATATATCTTATTCAATTAATTCCGTTCAATACTATATGAAAATGGAAACAGCATTTATCCGTACGTACGGACTACCATCTCCATAAATGATGTTTTCCATTTCATATATACATCTAATATACATATTTATATTCTAAATTTATATGATATATAAATCATGTTTTATATTCGAGAATTATTTATATCGTTATCTATGTGATACAATCAAGAGTAACAAGTTAAAACACGTACGATAAAGAAAGCATTTATTACACAAAATATTAATATAACATGGAAATTATAATTAAATGGATAGTATAAAGTCATAAATGAATAATTTATGATATCATAAATATTAATATAGTTTTTTTTATAATTTAATAACATACTATAGTCATCATACATAAGGTTAAATGTACCCTCGACAAAAGCAAAGTGCAAGGTAAAGGGTTTTCATCTCACTTCTTATTCCCATGAGATTCGTGCCATATTGCCACTATTACCTTTTGTGTGGTGTATTTACTTCCCATAATTGTATTCTTTGTGTAATAAACTTTAATTTATGTGTATTTACATATTCATTGTATGATACCTCTTTATGGGGTGTATGTTTTGTAAGTTACCAAATTGGTAAGGGTTAATTTCACAATCTCTTTATTATCCGAAGTTGTTTTTACATGAGTATCTAATGGGACATATTTATTATCCATGCCCATGATTCATGAAAGATTTTTCAAAGAGATTATTTTAAGGAACTTTTTTACAAAAACATCATTTTAAATGTTTTATAATTTTATTCTTCTAAATCATTCTCGTTAATGTTCATGTTTTCAAAATGGTTTTTAAGGATTTATTTATTTGGACATGAATGTTTTTATAAAGTTGACTCCTTTTAAAAGTTTCATAGTGGTATGGTACAATTTGATTCAAAAATTTCTTTAAATGTATTCCTTTTCAAATTTTGTGACTTTTAAATGTTTTCATGAAAAATATATATTTCTCTCAAAATTTTTACAAATCATTCTCATATATGTCAACATCTTTTGATGGATTTTAAACTTGTTTGAAGTTAATTTATTATGAACCAAATCATCCATATTGTATTGAAGGTTTTGTTATATGTTTGATTGTCGATGTGTTATTTTTATACCATTCATTTCTTATGGATAAATTATTGAAATTTCGTTTTCTAGTTTTAACATGAATGTTTATGTCATGTTTAAACCTTTTCATATGAGGAATGCATTGGACTTAGTAAGTGACTGGGGGAGCCCACTATAGCTCCTCGATGCATCGGTAGGTCTCATGAGAAAAAACTAGTGTCTTGGCATGAGGCCATGACAAAATCTTATTTTTAGTCTCAGCACGAGGCCTTGGCTATGTGGTTATGATAGTCTGGCATTATGCATTCCATCATTAAGAAAGTGGTTATTGATATTGCATGTGATTATTTGACTATTATAATATCTATGTGAATAAGTAAATGGAATTATTTCATTTTATTTTTTCCATATTATGATGAAGGTCAAGTCTAAAAGGATTTTGTTTTAGTTATACATTGCCTTAAATATTTATGCCTATTTATGAATGTTTTTGTTGTATTGTTAACCTTACTGAGCATCTAAGATCACCCCTTTCAATGTTTCATTCTTCCCAGGATGTGAAGAAGTACTTTATGAATGACCTATAGGGATAGTATGAGGGGATATGAAGACAAGATGTTGTTGTTGTTATTTTTACTTTATCATGTAACGTAAGACTTATGAATGTATCTAGTGATTCCTAGTCTACTAAACTAATCGGTCCTTCGGGACTTGATTCCTTGTAATTGTGCCAATGTATTAAAATAATGCACCGACTCTGAGTAACTGGGGTCGGGGCATTACAGTTGGTATCAGAGGATGTTTAGTACAAACCTTGGAAGCTAGATTTAGATAAACTTTGATTAGAGCACATAGACCTAATATGGACTTTGAGGATTAGTATATAATAACTTCCTAGAATTTTGTTATTGTAGAGATTTTGTGACTTTTCCAAGAAATACATCCCTATCTGGATACGAGCAGATAGAGGTGGCTCTGGCACAAATGTACCTAGGGGTAAAACTCGAAAACACCACTTTGAGCTAGACTCGAACGGGAACTGGTGCACGACAACGGGCCTTACTACACTCTTGGTTACGACACTCTCAGGGGATATGCTTATGACAATTCTCATTTTCATTACAAACCATTATGAAGGGTTTATGAGTATATACTTCCTCAAAGAAAATAGTTTTATGATTATGGATTATATCCATAAACTTATCAATTTATTTTAAGTGTTTTACAAGTTTGGAATTAGGTATTGATAATTCATAAACTAATCTAGTCTATTCCATTGTTTTGAAATGGCGCCCAGTAGAAGGAATGATAACTCGAACAATACGCATGATCCAAAGAGTGAGAATGATCATATCTTTCATGGACTTAAGCCAGAATTTAGAAGGAAAATAGTCTCCCATGTATTATCATCATATGAAGAAATAGTATCATGTGTTGAAAAGATAAGTAAATAATTCTCAGAGTCCTATGGATTTGAAGGGAATCCAGATAAGGAAAGGATGGTAGATAGAAGGGCATATAAAGGGAATAAGGTAAGGAAGGATTTTCTCACATGTGATAATTGTGGAAAGAATCACCTTGGAATATTCTTGAAGAGAATGGGAGTATGTTATAAGTGTGTAGGAAGAGAACACCAAGTACGTGACTGAAAGGGTAAGAAAATGGTTTCAAATGTACAATGATTCATTTACAAGGAGTTTGAACACTACGCAAACTAATGTCCCAGTCATCAGACTATGCCGCAAATGATGTTGTTGGATAATAATCAAGTTATGATACTACCACAGATGAAGAATAATGACTAGTGTTCTTATGTTGTTATTTTGGAATTATTTTATTGAAGTTTCGTATCAATGATGTACTGGAAATAAATAAGGATCGTACTACAGTACTATTTCACTGAGGATTTGAGATTTTATGGTACCAAGAAAAGTGACTCTATAGAAAGTTAAACTTTTTGGAAATTACATGGATGAAGGAATGATAAACCTTAATATGGTCTTAATATTGAGGTACTAATTTTGGAATAAGATATGGTTGATTTGGGTAAATAATATTGGATATTATTGACTGCCTTGAAACTGATTAATGATTTGTATATTCCATCATTGTTGGAGTTTACAACATTTTTGGATGGATGAAGTATATCGAGTATTCTATAAGGAATGAGGGAGCCTGAATGTAATCAATAAGGTTTTATGGTAATTCAGGATATTTCAGTATTTTAAAAGAATACATGATTAAGGTATTCACATGCTATTACGGGGTAAAAAGGATCTAAATTAAGTTTACCTTTCATATAAATTTTGGACTGAGGGTTTACAGAAGTATTTTGGATAAGTATAAAGGTTTTAATGGATTAATTTTTACATTGGATACTATTGTTAAAGTTATTTTTGGATATCTCTGAAAAGGACAACACGCAGACCGTGTGACAACCCGTCACGTCGGAAAAAGCTACGGGAATCGAACCCACAAACATAGTGCAATTGGGATGTATCACCTACCACAAGACTACGTGAAGTCCCTGGAGTGTATAATGTTTTTTTTAATGTCTTGATAGATGAATTATAAATTTATTTTTGGAACCAGATACGGTTATGATAAATATAATATTTTTGAGTTCTATTACCTTTAGAGTGAAAGATGAGTTTGTGGTAAAAATTTATTAAATAATGAAAGTCTACATGATAAGTAAGTATATTTCATTATGTTCTTAGTAAATATCATAAATAAATTCCTTAACTTTATGAAAGGTAACATAAAACAAAAATGTTGTCGGTTAACATTTCCTACCAGGGAATCAAAGACCGTTTAACCAATCAAATTTTTGTGATATTCTTGTAGTTAACTTTATCTTAATATTGTTTTCTAAAACTCTCCATCAGACCTTGATTGTTTGTTTCTCCTTCATATCCATGTTTTCATAGAATCCTAGTATGGGCTATCTCGGGTGACCTTTGTACTTCTCTTTCTTTCTTTTAAAGTTTTATTTTTGTTAACCCTATTTCCTATATGGGTTTTCCACAAAGATATTTTCTATTTTCAACCTTTTATTTTCAAATAAAATTTTGAAATTTTGAGGACACAATTTATTAAAGGAGGGTAGAATGTAACACCCCAAGATTCCATAGTACATCTCCCTTTGAATAATTCAATAGCTTGCATTGTACGCAACTTCGAGATTCTAACACACCGTGATCAATCAAAATAGCTGTTATGAATAGTAATACCCACTTTTTGAAATTTTATCTTTAAAAATGGACTTCATTTTTGGATTCTTAATATCGAAATTAGCTTAGGCTGAAACTTTGGTATTTTTCTGAAATCATTCAATTTTTTATTAACAGTGAAAATTACTAAATTTTAATTAAAAACAACTTTTTTAATAGAAATAATTAGTAGTGATAAATTATTAATTTGAGTGGTTTTAGAGTATATTTAGAATATATTTTTACCATTTAATACAATTTTGGATATTGGACATAATTTCACATTTAAACCGGACATAAACAAATGTCAATCTTTGGATAGTTATTATTTCATAAAAACACGCTCGTTGTTTTGACAGCGGGAATTGATTTTAAATGAATTTCTGCCACTTATGTGTTTTGAATATGGAAAACTGGATCTCATATTTGGAATCAGGATTTCAAAATTGTGTAAATTGGTTACTTTAATTTTTAGACATTGTGAATAATTACTTCGGTAAATATTTTATTTATCGTGGTTAAAGGGTAAATCCGGTAAATAAGGGTAACAAATAATATTATAATAATAATAAATTATCCTAAAACGTTTACTAACCCTATTTTCTGATACCATTTCGACCATGGGCATCTTTGGGTCGATTTTTAGACCCCATGGATCTACTTGTAAGCGATAATTACACTTTATATTAATTAGTTAAAGTAAATACAAAAATGACATAAGCATATATCTTTCAGAAAAATAATTTTTACATAGGGTTATATATGTTATATTTCCTAATATAAATATTAATTAGAAAGATAAAAATATTTCCTACATAATGGTATTTTATTTATAATTTTTATAAATTCAATAATTAAATTTATTTATGACACAATAATGACGCAGTATTTTCCTAATTAATGAAAGAATCAAATAATTGGTATTATAAATGTTAAAATAAATATAATTTGAAAGTTTTGTTTCCATAAACGAATTTAATTGGTTAATATGAAATCTTTTATTGCTAAAATGAATTTGGTTCGAATTATTAAAGTTGTTAAGACTTTAACAAAAATCAATTATTGAATAGTGTCAAAATTGAAAAAAATGAGTTTTTAGAACAAATATTATATTATTAATTGATATTCTATTATTAAAAATAAAAGTTTTGGGAAAAAGACTTATATAATGATATTTGTATCATTAATGTACAACTTGGTGGTCTCTTAGAAATATATAGTAAGTTTATTAACCATATAATATAAAAATACAAAGTGACATGGTAAATGTAAAACTAATTAACTACGAGTTAAAACTAAAAGATAAGGTTAATATAGTGAAACAAACCTATCTAAAATCTATTGGATGAAAGGATTTAGACCCATCCCCACCTTATAATTTTAAGAATCCACTTTTGATCCATTAGAAACGGAATATGAATTTATTATAAATTAATACTTTAAGTTTTTCCTAAAGAGCCCCTCCTCCCCCTTATAAAAGGACACCACTTATATCCAATTATTCATACCTTAAAAGCCTTTTTGTTCATCCAAAATCGGCCAAAATACCCTCTCAACTATCCCCCATTAATCCTAGATGCCTCCCTTTTGTCAGAAATCCATCCTAAAGATCCATTTTGATTAAATAAAAAAGAAGTACCCGAAGAAGAGGTAATGTTTTCACCACCCTCTTTCAAGTACCTTTCTTCTTCAACATCTTCATTATTTGTTATTTCAATTCTAAAATAATAACTCCAATATATTATATATACTGTGATGTTATTATAAAAATGGTACAACCATATTCAGTATTCTATCCATCCTTTTAATGACATGTCACCATACGTGCGTACTTACGGCCTACCGTTTCCAGGTCGTGGTGTAATTGTTATTCAATACAGTATTATTTGGATGGGTATAATGATGATGTCTAATTCATGTAAAAAATAAATATAACATGATAATGATTCTATATATATGATATACCATCCAATTATATATTATTTTAATAACAAAAGAATGATATTGTTGCTCGTGCGTACGTACGGATTAACGTCTCCACGACGCGATGAGATTAATTTCCAAGTTCACCATTCATCGACAATTATAAAAATATATATTACTATTAAGTATTTTATATATGACATAATAATTCTACTGGAGATATATATATTTATATATATAAGTATTTATGTACTTACATATATCTTATTCACTTACTTCCGTTCAATACTATATGAAAACGGAAACAGCGTTTATGCGTACGTACGGACTACTGTCTCCATAAACAGTGTTTTCCATTTCATATATATGTATATTATACATATTTACATTCTAAATATATATGATATATAAATCATGTTTTATATTATGGATTTATTTAAATCATTATCTAAGTGATACAATCAAGAGTAACAAGTTAAAACACGTACGATAAAGAAAGCAATTATTATCCGAAATATTAATATAACATGGAAATTATTATTAAATGTATAGTATATAGTCTTAAATGAATAATGTATGACATCATAAATATTAATATGGTTCTGGTATAATTTAATAACATACTATAGTATTCATACAGGAGGTTAAACGTACCCTCGACTAAAGGAAAGTGCAAGGTAAGGGGTTTTCATCTCACTCCTTATTCCCCTGATATTTGTGTCATATTGCCACTATTACCTTTTGTGTGGTGTATTTACTTCCCATAATTGTATTCTTTGTGTAATACACTTTAATTTATGTGTATTTACATATTCATTGTATGATACCTCTTTTTGGGGTGTATGTTTCGTAAGTTACCAAATTAGTAAGGGTTAATTTCACAATATCTTTATTATTCGAGGTTGTTTTTACGTAAGTATATAATGGGAAATATTTTTTATCCATGTCCATGTTTCATGAAAGAGTTTTCAAATGGATTATTTTAAGGAACCTTTTTACAAAAAAATCATTTTAAATGTTTTAAAAATTTATTCTTCTAAATTTTTCTCATTAATGTCCTAGTTTTCAAAATAGTTTTTAAATATTTATTTATATGGACATGAATGTTTTTAAAATGTTGACTCCTTTGAAAAGTTTCAAAGTGGTATAGGAAACTTTGAATCAAAAATGTCTTTAAATTTATTCATTTTCAAATTGTGTGACTTTTAAATGTTTTCATGAAAAATATATATTTCTCTCAAAGAATTTTACAAATCATTCTCATATAAGTTAACATCTTTTGATGGATTTTAACTTGTTTGAAGTTAATTTATTACAATACAAATCTTCCATATTGTGTTGAAGGTTTTTTGATATGTTTGACTGTGTATGTGTTATTTTTATACCATTCATGGTTTATGGATAAATTATTGGCATTTCGTATGCTAGTTCTAATATGATTGTTTTTGTTATGTTTAATCCTTTTCATATGAGGAATGAATTGGACTTAGTAAGTGATGGGTGGAGCTCTCTATAGATCCTCAGTGCATCAGTAGGTCTCATGAGACAAACTAGTGTCTTGGAATGGGGCCTAGACAAAATATTATTTATAGTCTTGGCACGAGGCCTTGGCTACGTGGTTATGATAGTCTGGCATTATGCATTCCATCATTATGAAATTTGTTATTGATATTGCATGTGATTATTCGACTAGTAGAATATCCATTTGAATAAGTACATGGAATTATTTAATTTTATTTTTTCCATATTATGTTGAAGATCAAGATTAAAAGGCTTTTGTTTTAGTTATACATTACATTAAATGTTTATTCCTATTTATGAAATTTTCCGCTGTATTGTTATCCTTACTGAGCATCTAAGCTCACCCCTTTCATTGTTTTATTCTTCCCAGGATGTGAAGATGTATTTTATGAATGACCGGCAGGGATAGTATGAGGGGATATGAAGACAATATGTTTTTGTTGTTTTTTTACTTTATGATGTAATGTAAGACTAATGAATATATCTAGTGATTCCAAGTCTACTAAACTAATCGGTCCTTCGGGACTTGATTACTTGTAATCGTGCTAATGTATTAAAATAATGCACCGACTCTGGGTAACTAGGGTCGGAGCATTACAGTTGAAATTAGAGGAAGTTTAGTACAAACCATGGAAGAAAGATTTTGATACACTCTGATTAGAGAACATAGACCTAATACGGAATTTGAGGATTATTATAGAAGAACTTCCTAGAATTTTGGTATTGTAGATATTTTGTAAGTTTTCTGAGAAATACATCCATGTCTGGATACGAGAATATAGAGGCGACTCTGGCACAGAGGTACCTAGGGGTAAAACCTAAAAACACCTCTTTGAGCTAGACTCGAACGGAAAGTGGTTCACGACAACTGGCCTTGCTGCACTCTTGGTTAGGAACTCCCAGGGGATATGCATAGAATAATTATCATTTTCTTTACAAACCATTATGAAGGGTTTATGAGTATATAATTCCTCATAGAATTTTTTTTTATGATTATGGATTATATCCATAAACTTCTCAATTAATTTTAAGTGTTTTACAAGTTTGGGATTATGTATTTCTATTCATAAACTAATCTAATGTATGCCATTGTTTAAAAATGGCACCCAGTAGAAGGAATGAGAACTCCAGCAATACGCATGATCCAAAGAGTAAGAGGGATCATATCTTTTATGGTCTTAAGCTAGAATTTAGAAGGGAAATAATATCCCATGTATTATCATCATATGAAGAAATAATATCATGTGTTGATAAGATAAGTAGAGAATTCTTGGAGTCATATGGCTTTGAAGGGAATCCAGAGAAGGAAAAGATGGTAGAGAGAAGGACAGATAAAGGGAAGAAGGTAAAGAAGGATTTTCCCATATGTGATAATTGTGTAATGAATCACCTTGGAAAATGCTTGAAGGGAATGGGAGTATGTAATAAGTGTGGAGGAAAAGGACACCAAGTACGTGACTCCAAGGGTAAGAAAATGGTTTCAAATATACAATGCTTCATTTGCAAGGTGTTTGGACACTACGCGAACCAATGTCCCAGTCATCATATTATGCCACAAATGATGCTATTGGATAATAATCATTTTATGATACTACCACAGGTGAAGAGGAATAACTAGTTTTCTTTTGTTGTTATTTTGGAATTATTTTATTGAAGTGTTGTATCAATGATGTACTGGAAATAAATAAGGATTTTACTAAGTACTATTTCATTGAGGATTTGAGATTTTATGGCACTAAGAAAAGTGACTCTATAACATGTTAAAATTTTTGGAAATTACATGGTTGAAGGAAAGATAAACCTAAATATGGTCCTAATATTGAGGTACTGATTTTGGAATAAGATATGGTTGCTTTGGGTAAATTATATTGGATATTCTTGAATTCCTTGAAACTGATTAAATATTTTTATATTCCATCATTGTTGGTGTTTACTACATTTTTGGATGTATGAACTATATCTAGTACTCTATAAGGAAT
The DNA here is from genome assembly GCA_963277665.1 of Viscum album. NCBI lineage: Eukaryota > Viridiplantae > Streptophyta > Magnoliopsida > Santalales > Viscaceae > Viscum > Viscum album. Next base: position 80,209,144 of record OY728139.1, read on the forward strand.
GTGGGAGCATGAATGTAATCAATAATGTTTTATGGTAATTCAGGATGTTTTAGTATTTTAAAAGAATACATGATAAAGTTATTCACATGCTATTACGGGGTAAAAAGGATCTACATTATGTTTACCTTTCATATAAATACTGGAATGAGGGTTTACAGAAGTATTTTGGATAAGTATAAAGCTTGGAATGGATTATATTTTACACTGGATACTATAGTTAATGTTATTTTTGGATATTTTTAAAAAGGACAACACGCTGACCGTGTGACAACCCGTCGCGTTAGACAAAGCTGCGGGAATCGAACCGACAAACATAGTGCAATTGGGATTTATAACCTACTACAAGACTATGTGAAGTCCCTGGAGTGTATAATTTAGTTTTCTTATTTTAAAAGTTTTGATAGATGAATTACGAATTTATTTTTGGAACCATATATGGTTAGGATAAATATAATATTTTTGAGTTCTACTACCTTTTAGAGTGAAAGATGGGTTTGTGGTAAATATTTATTAAATAATGAAGGTCTACATGACAAGTAAGTATATTTCCTTACGTTCTTAGTATATCTCATAAATAAATTGATCAACTTTATGAAAGGTAACATGGAACAAAAACGTTTTCAGTTAACTTTTCCTACTGGGGAATCAAAGACCGTTTAACCGATCACAAGTTTGTGATTTTCTTGTAGTTTACTTTCTCTGAATCCCATTTACAACAACTATACATCAAACCATGATGGTTTTTTCCCCTCCATATAAATTTTTTCATAGAATCCTAGTATGTGATATCTCGAGTGACCTTTGTACTTCTCTTTCTTTCTTTTAATTTTATATTTTTGTTAACCCTATTTCCGATATGGGTTTTCCACAAAGGTATTTTCTATTTTCAACCTTTTATTTTCTATGAAAACTTTAAAATTGCGAGGATCCAATTTATTGAAGGAGGGGATAATGTAACACCCCAAGATTCCATTGTATGTTTCCCTTTGAATAATGAAATAGCTTGCATTGTACGCAACTTCAAGATTCTAACACACCGTGACCAATCAAAATAGTTGTTATCAATAGTAATTCACACTTTTTGAAATTTTATCTTTCAAAATGGACTTCATTTTTGGATTCGGAATATCAAATTTATCCTAGGGTGAAATTTTGGTATTTTTCTGAAAACTTTCAATTTTTGTTGAATAGTGAAAATTACTAAATTTTAATTAAAAACAACTTTTTTAATCAAAATAATTAATAGTGATAAACTATGGATTTGAGTGGTTTTAAAGTATATTTAGAATATATTTTTAAAATTTAATACAATTTTTTTCATTGGACATAATTTCACATTTAAACCGGATATAAACAAGTGTCAATCTTTTGATAGTTATTATTTCTTAAAATCACGTTTTTTGTTTTGACAGCGGGAATTAATTTAAAATTAATTTCTTCCACTTCTGTGTTTTTAATTTAAAAAAATGGATTCCATATTTGGAATTAGGATTTCCAAATTTTGTAAATAGTTATATTTTATTCTTAGACATTTTGAATAGTTATTTCGGTAAATATTTTATTTATTGTGGTTAAAGGGTAAATCCGGTAAATAAGGGTAAACAAATAATATTATAATAATAATAAATTACCCTAAAACGTGTCTTAACCCTTTTTGTTGATATAATTCCGACCATGGGCATCTTTGGGTTTATTTTGAGACCTCATGAATCCACTTGTAAGTGGTAATGACACTTTATATTAATTAAGTTAAAGTAAATAAAAAAATGATATAAGCATATATCTTTTAAAAAACAATTTTTACATACGGTTATATATGTTATATTTTTGAATATAAATATTTATTAGAAATATAAAAATATTTCCTACATAATGGTATATTATTTATAATTTTTAGACATTGAATAATTAAATATATTTATGACACAATAGTGATGCAGTATTTTCCTAATTAATGAAAGAATCAAATTATTGGTATTATAAATGTTAAAATAAATATAATTTGAAATTTTTGATTCCATAAAAGAGTTTTATTGGTTAATATTACTTTTTAAGATTTCTTCAGTGAATTTGGTTCAAATTAATAAAGTTTCTATGATTTTAACAAAAATCAATTATTGAATACTGTCAAAATTGACACAAATGAGTTTTTAAAACAAATATTATATTATTAATTGATATTCTATTCTTAAAAGTCTAAGTTTCTGAAAAATGACTTATATAATGATAGGTGTGTCATTAATGAACCACTTGGGGGTATCTTGGAAGTATATAGTACGTTTATTAATCATATAATATAAAATTAAAAAGTGACATGGTAAATGTAAAACTAATTAATTAAGAGTTAAAACTAAAAGATAATGTTAATATAGTGACCCAAACCAGTCTAAAATATATTGGATAAAATTATTCCAACCCATACCCACCATATACATTTAATAATCCACTTTTGAGCCATTAGAAACTGAATTTAAATTTATTATAAATTAATACTTTAAGTTTTTCCTAAAGAGCCCCTCCCCCACCCCTTATAAAAGGACACCACTTCTAACCAATTCTTCATACCTTAAAATCCTTTTTGTTTAGTAAATCACAACCCAAATACCCTCTCAACTCTACTCCCTTACTCATAGAGGCCTTAATTTAGTCATAAAGCCAACCTAAGGATCCCTTTTGATCAAATCAAAAGGAAGAACCCGAAGAAGAGGTAATGTTTTCACCACTATCTTTCAAGTTCATTTCTTCTTCAACTTATTTGTTCATTGTTATTTCCATTATAAAATAATACATCCAGTAAATTCTATATACTTGTGATGTTATTATAAATATGGTACTACCATATTCATTATTCTATCTATCCTTTGAATGACATGTCACCATGCGTGCATATGTACGGCCAACCGTCTCCACGTCGTGGTGTAATTGTTATTCAATACATTATTATTTGGATGGGTATAATAATGATGTGTAATTAATTTAATAATAAGTATAACATGATAATGATTCTGTATATATGACATAAAATCCAATTATATATTATTTTAATATCAAAAGAATGATATTGTCAGTCGTGCGTACGTACGGATTACCGTCTCCACGACGCGATGAGATTCATTTCCATGTTCACCATTCATCGACGATTATAAAAATATATATTACTAATAACTAAGTAATATATGAAATAATAATTCTATTGGATATATATATATATATATTTATATATATATGTATTTATGTACATACATATATCTTATTCACTTACTTCTGTTAAATACAATTTGAAAATGGAAACAGCGTTTATGCGTGCGTACGGACTACCGTCTCCATAAACGGTGTTTTCCATTTCATATATATTTATATTATACATATTCATATTCTAAATATATATGATATATAAATCATTTTCTATATTCTGGATGTATTTAAATCATTATCTATGTGATACAATCAAGAGTAACAAGTTAAAACACATACGTTAAAGAAAGCGATTATTACCCGAAATATTAGTATAACATGAAAATTATTATTAAATGGATAGTATAAAGTCCTAAATGAATAATATATGACATCATAAATATTAATATGGATATGTTATAATTTAATAACATACTATAGTCTTCATAAATGAGGTTAAACGTACCCTCGACTAAAGGAATGTGCAAGGTAAGGGGTTTTCATCTCACTCCTTATTCCCATGAGATTCGTGCCATATTTCCACTATTACCTTTTGTGTGGTTTATGTACATCCCATAATTGTATTATTTCTATAATAAACTTCGATTTATGTGTATTTACAAATTAATTTTATGATACCACTTTATGGGGTGTATGTTTCATAAGTTACCAAATTGGTAAGGGTTAATTTCACGATCTCTTTATTATCCGAGGTTGTTTTTATGTAAGTATCTAATGGGACATATTTATTATCCATGTCCATGTTAAATGAAATAGTTTTCAAAGGGATTATTTTAAGGAAATTTTTTAAAAAAACATTATTTTAAATGTTTTAAAATTTTATTCTTCTAAATCATTCTCATTGATGTACTTGTTTTCAAAATGGTTTTTAAGGATTTATTTATATGGAAATCAATGTTATTAAAATGTTGACTCCTTTTAAAAGTTTCAAATTGGTATGGGACACTTTGATTCAAAAATGTCTTTAAATGTATTCCTTTTCAAATTGTGTGACTTTTAAATGTTTTCATGAAAAATATATATTTCTCTCAAAGAGTTTTACAAGCCATTATCATATATGTCAACATCCTTTGATGGATTTTAAACTTGTTTGAAGTTAATTTATTATGATACAAATCATCCATATTGTATTGAAGGTTTTGTGATATGTTTAACTGTGGATGTGTTTTTTATACCATTTATGGTTTATGGATAAATTATTGACATTTCATATTCTATTTTTAATACGAATGTTTATGTTATATTTAAACCATTTCATATGAGAAATGCATTGGACTTAGTAAGTGACGGGTGGAGCCCGCTATAGCCCATCGATGCATGGTAGGTCTCATGAGACAAACAAATGTCTTGCCACGGGGCCTTGAGGAAATCTTATTTTTATTAATGGCACGAGGCCTTGGCTACGTGGTTATGATATTTTGGAATTATGAATTCCATCATTATGAAAGTGGTTATTGATATTGCTTGTGATTATTAGACTAGTAGAATATCCATGTGAATAAGTAAATGGCATTATTTCATTTTATTTTTTCCATATTATGTTGAAGTTCATGTTTAAAAGGATTTTGTTTTAGTTATACATTGCCTTAAATGTTTGTGCCTATTTATGAAAGTTTCTGATGTATTTTTATCCTTACTGAGAATCTGAGCTCACCCCTCCCAATGTTTTATTCTTCCCAGGATGTGAATAAGTATTTTATGAATAACCTGCAGGGATAGTATGAGGGGATATGAAGAAAAGATGATGTTGTTGTTTATTTTACTTTATGATGTAATGTAACACTTATGAATGTATTTAGTGATTCCAAGTCAACTAAACTAATTAGTCCTTCAGGTCTTGATTCTTTGTAATGATTCTAATGTATTAAAATAATGCACCGACTCCGGGTAACTGGGGTTGGGGCTTTAAAAGTAAGCATATCCCATAAATGGGAGGCATTTTCCTAAGAACCTTTTCACATAAACACAACTCCATGACAAATATTTTATAAAATAAAAACACTAAGTAATGAAAAATCAGGCATACCACTAAAACCCTACAAATGAGTACGATATAAAGAAAAGAAGTAAAGTATAACCATGCCAGAATACAAGACCTCTAAAATGAAATAGTCTGTAATGCAAGTGATGAAGCTCATCTGTAGAAAACCCCACCTGATCCAACTACAAGGTACGACACTAGACTGATTTCTGTAAGCTATTGGAACACTCCTCAGTATTTCTAACCCCACAAGGCCCCAACTGGTCCAGGTCATCCTTGAACACCATCAATGATTTGACCGTCTACACAAGACACGACATGTGTGAGGAAAGAACTTCCAGGTGTGAGTAAAACAATACTCAGTAAGGCACCCCAAAACACAAAGTAAAATACCATAAAGGAGACACCACTAAGAACAAACAATCTTCTCAACATAGTTATATTCAATGAAAATATATAACAAGTTCATCTAAGTATACTTCTAAAGGATTCCAAGACTCAAGGTCTCATCCACTCCAAGCCATATGGTTCCACTTATATCTTGATAGATTCTAAGAGATACCACTCCTCAAGCTATATGATAGAATGAATGTTGAAAAAGTCTACCAAAAGTATCTGAGAGAACATATGGTCTATATATTTCATGGAGTTCCCTGAGAAATTCGGTCTCGCTGAGATAAGAAGTCTTAATATCACACCCAATCTTTGGTCGTAGGATTTTGGTCGACACACACACGTTCCGAGAGAACTCCCACCTCGTGTCTATATTTCATCGAGAAATCTTTCCATAGATCCCTCTAATTTTGGCACCACCTAATGAGAAAACACTGGTTAAAGATCATGATTAGAAAATAGGGGATCCTCCCATGATATTATCAAGAACCCAATATGATTAACATATAATGTAGGGGAATATACTCGAAGAATACCATGAACCCTACTAATGTGGCTCATAATATAGGGGATTACCCTCAAGGAATATCGCCAAATCCTACCGATACAAACCACTAGAAGAAGTATTGATGAACTACACTCGAGGGTCACGTCAATACACAAGAAACATTATCAGGGGTGATTGAGTATCACTCCATTTTCAAGGAGGATTCCATAACCCTATTTAGGACTCTATCTCTCAAGGGAATTTCTATGCAGTGTCGTACTAAACCCTTCATGGAAGGGACGTAGGGGAAAATCTTTTCACCTACATTGGCCCTCACTATGGTCTCACAAATCCATCTCAAAAGAACATTCTTGTCACAAGGGTCACAATTCCATAGATGGGTCGTCAAACGGACTTACGGGTTGAAAGTTATAAGGTTTTTTAATGGGGTTGGTTGGGTCTAGGCATGGTCCTACCCGACTTGGTCTGGGGTCCACCGACCCAACCTCAGTCCGACCCATCCCGCAGGGCCATTAGGACTGCTCAGCTATTCCAGGTCGGCTGGCATTTGGTGGGATGGCTTGCTCCACTAGCCGTAGTTTAACCTAGCAATGGCCCCCATATCCCTGCATGTGGCTCAACCGTGTGCACTACCTTCTTCAATACGGTCGGACCACATGGTGCAGACTGTCTGCCTTACCAATAGATTCTATAACTCTATCGTGGGTCCATTCTTCGACCGATATGGCTCTGGTGAGCTACATATCCTTGACGTCATGGCCTCTTATCGCAACCACCATCTCTCCCACAAGCCGCTCAGTCGTGGGTGCCACCTCCAGTCAACGCTATCGGACCGCATGGCACGACTGGTCCATGTGACCAGTGGATATTGTGGCTCTAAAAAGCCATGTCTCCCCAACATTGTGGCTATCTTCCACCGCCGTAGCCCACCTGGCCATGGAAACCATGCACTGTCTATGGCAACACCACCGCCGGCTATTGAGTCGACCACCACCTGGCACCTCCACCACCTGTGGCTTCCTGTCGCAAGTCTTCCCGCCCATGGCCATTAATCTGGTTGCTCTACCTTTCATCGCCCATGGCCTCCTATCGCAAGATGATATTCCCCCTAGACTGTGGGTCACAACTGATGTGTCTTTCATTCTTCATTCCACCACCCTGGTGTTGTTATGGGGTCATATCTTCTGTCCCATGTCATTGTGTCATGGATATAAGGCATAATGATCGCTCGTTCATAAGCCATGAAAACCCAAAAAATAGCGGGGGAGAAGAACACACAAGTAATACATGAAGGATATATCATATCCATTTTTCAGGTCAGCATAGATTCTTCCTTGTTAAAAGGTTTAACGAGGAATAAAAAACACACGAATCGACTCCCATTAAATCCCTACAAGTTTAACCCATCATGTACAAACGATATAACCATGGATAAACCTATTCATGGGTTGGTTTGCATTCATTATCAAATTCATGAATGGGGAAGGAATCACAAAGAAAAATATTCCCTATTTGGGTTTCGATTAATCGTTGATGGATGGAGAATTCGTCGTCATTAACAATCTGATGTAGAACACCCTAGATCCTTGACTCACCAGATCCTGTGGTGGTTGATCCAACACAATTTCCAACTCATTTCTACAAACCTTCAATGGAAATTCTCCATGATTTTCTATCTAATCATGTATCCATATCTATGCATTAAAAGATAAAAACAAGTTTCAGCATCTTCATTGCATTGTTATAGTGTCAGCATTCTATTTCCATCTGAAAGAGAACTAGCTACCCTGCTTTTGTGTAATCATGTCTCTGTTCTACGAAACATTCAATAGAAAAAAAATAAACTTCTTTAAATTTATTTTATTCTAATTTAAAATTTCAAAAAATTAACTTTTGTAGTTGACTTGTGATGGCCAATGTTAGGCCCCACTTAAGGAAAATGCCAAATTAAAAACTCAACGGTCATATTGGATATCCAATTTCGTTCACCATTAATGAGTTATTAACATTTGAAATTAAAATAATTTTATTTAATTATTTTATTTATGGTTATGTCCTTTTTAGGGTTTCTCACTGGAGACCCACACCGTCTAATGTTAAGTCGCTCTTTGGGTAATCCTGCTATCTTGAGTGCAACAGTGCCCTCACGATTCTGATCTAGGTAGTCATTTAAGAGTTATTTTACTTTTTTAGGAAATCCACTCACGTGTGGTATAAAAAATGTAACATTTTTTTTTCAAACATTCAAGGCTCATCAGGACTTGGAATTGCACGTTGTCTTAGCGGTTACTCTTAGAATTTTACCAGCTATTTTTTGAAAAAAACGGAAAAATCTGAGTCATTACATTCTCCCAACCTTAAGGCATTACATACCAAAAACACAAACCAAGGGATACCCAAACAGATGAGGGTACGAGCATGAACCTGAGGCTCATGCACCCATGTGCTCTTCCAGCGATTCTCATGCTGCCACCGGGCATGCACTAAATGAATCAACTACCCACAAAGTGTCCTCTCATGCCGATCCTCAATTGTTATTACCTGAATGGGAAGCAAGCATCTAGATTTCAACTATCATCCATGAGATTCCATGGAGTCGAGTTATCCCCTACATGTAGTGGCATTCCAAGCTCTCTACTGAAATATGATGCCAAAAAAGGTAAGAAGTGGCTGAATTTGTGAGTCGGTCAACGATCACCCAGATGGTATCATGCCCCCTAGACATATGTGGTAAACCCATCATGATTTTTATAGATATAATTTATCACTCCCTTCTTGGAATCCCAATGAAGAAAGGAGAAACCACTTCCAAGCACAGGGGCTTGACACAGAGAGTTGAAAAACCAAGAAACTGATTCAAATTAGATCTCATCTTTTATATCAATAGGTAATCCCATCTTCAACCTATTTTTTCATCCTTGATGTCTTCCTAGAAACTCACATGAATACCTCAATGCATATCTCCACTCTAGGTGTCCACTACTACTAATGTGCATCTTCTATAAGGAACGACATGCTCCCAACCTTTTTAATATCCATCAGAGAAATTACCCATGGAAAGCTGAGCATGTAAAGTTTTAATGTCAGTGTGACTGAGCCATGCCTCCTAGACTCACTATCATAGTGGAGGGGTTACAACCACCAATTAGAGGTAAGCTATGTCATCTCTATCCATGAAGGTTAACTGTAAAGAGGCTAACTGCTATGGTCCCTCCTTTGGAAACTATGAAGTAGATCTCCTACTAAGAGAATCTTCTTCTAGTTTTTGATTCCCAAGAGTATAGTCTGACTCTAAGTCATATTCCTAGAGGATATTTAGGTATCACCTCTATCTCAAGCCCCAGTCCTTCTAAGAGAAGACATACTTGAGACTCTTGTGGTCTGAGTAGATGATAAACTACCCACCCATCAGGTAGTGTTGCCACATATTCAATACGATGACTATTGTTCCCAAATCAACTCAACTAACGTGAACCATAGGAAACAACCACTTTCTAATGCATCAGGACACAACCAAGTCTGGTTTCTAATGCATCTCAGAACACTACATACTTGACTCCCTCCTCCGTAAAACTCAAGATCATCATGCTCGACAAACTCTGTCTAAAAAACTATAAAGAATATGGGAACCTTTCTATCAAAATGAAAGGCTTCCCATTTCAACTGATTGAATTTTTTATTGACCCTCAGGTGGTGGACACTCATTCTCCATATTCACTTCATTAAAGTGTCTGTAATCCACATATAACCTCAAAAACTGGGTCTTACTAAGCCCTTTCTCTACAAGACCTCCACCAACATCCTCATCTCGTTAATATCATAAAATTCCATACAATATATTGATGATTATATCAGTTCCATCTCAGGGTGTAGAACAACAAAAAATTATATCTTTATATGGGGAGGAAAACCGGGAACATCTTCATGAAAGACGTCCTCATACATTGCCACTACTACTGGGAACTGAAAACTTATAACATCCACTTTTCTAAGGGTATGTATATCATATTCAAGAGTGACAATATGAACCCTCCTATGCATGAGTATACCCCATGTTTCATGGGTTTACTTTTTGGTAGAACATGGTAAATTATATTCCATCATTGCGGACATACCTTGCAATTTTTTCATAAAACAGTCAATACGAGCATGGACTGTCATTGACCAATCAGAACCAAGAATTATGTCATAAGGCCTCAATGTTATCACAAAGTGGTTTTATACGAAACTATCACCGCTATGGTCATATCACACTATCAGATTAAGTGTGATTATCGAGTCTCCTCCGATAGGAATCTCTAGATGTAAGGGTCAATTCAACAGTTTAACTACAAAATCTGGGTCTCAAATAAGATCTGTGACAAGGAAGAATGGGTAGAACCAGTGTCTATTAAAACAGTCGCTAAGACTTGACATAGACTGTACCTTGAATCATTCATAGGTCCCTTCAGTTATATACCTTGATAGCATGCAGATGCCCCTTTTCACTTTCCTCCTACTCCCTAAGCTTGGTTTGAACCACATGGGGGTGGTGGTTGTAAGATATCAAAATGTATACCACCTCCTGCCACACTCCCATCTTCTATAAAATTTCTTCCACCATGTATATCCATCTTTTCATGTTTGTACCTCTTCCTCGGTGATCCATCCGTGAATTCCTTGATAGTAGCACGATAGTATGGACAATCTCTAGTGAGATGTCCCCTACCATCTCATGAAAAACATTGCCTCTCTCTAGGCCGACTGGAGTCACCCTATCATCCCTAAGCTGTAGATCCCCTATCCTAGGACATCATCTTCGAATATCTCACACATCCTAGTCTCTGAGACTAACGTCATCTATCTGTTCTCAGGGTCTCTTATCTTTTTTTCCCACTACTGAAAACCTCTAGTTGTATACTCTTAGCCAAAAAAAATTCAACCAAAAACATTCCCTCTATCACCCTAGAATAAGTAGGAATTCATATAGGAATAATTTTGGCTCATATTTCCCTAATAAAAACATTCTCAATGGTCCAAGCCCTGAAGCACTAGTCATATCATATTAATTGAGTACCTAGAAAGGTCTGTATGCCTCGATGAATACTCGACTACGAACATATAATATTGTCTAAGTTGTAGAAGATATTTGGCATGAATATCCTATATATTTTATGGTAATATCCCCTTATATAAGATAGTTTATCAAACTATACCCATAGAAAATTCACCTCATCATATGTTCCGGAAATATAAACCCCTTCATCACCCTACTGAGCCACGTAGAAGGCTTACCACTCGTACATCCATCTGATCTAAGGGTGTCCAAACTAGATGGAAAACATGGTCACCACCTTAATCCAGTCCTTTTCCACCTGTGAGTCAGGCTCGCCTCGGAACCTAATGGGTCTCTGTCCTAAATACTTGTGAAGTGAGACCAGTCATCACATCTCATCAGTTGGTACTAAAATTACCATGTGCTACTCTAGAGGTGGTGGTATAGTTGTTACACCACCCAAAGGTGTTGTCTCTGGTAAAAATCCATGTATTTATATCTCATCACCCTGTGGATCATCCCCATGATTACACAGTGGAATCCAGGATGGATTTCTATGCATAAGAATCTTGAAACAAAATAAGATGTACCATGATCAATAGAGTATACATACTGAGATGCCGTAAGAAGGAAATGGACAATACAAACCATTACCATACGATGCATGTAACATTTTGTTCCTACAACTAGTATTTTCATGTACCAAGTCAAAAATAAGAATTCGAGGTCTTGGTGTATGTATACATCAGTTGCCACACCAACACCAGATTCCCTAGCATAAAATCTGAACTCAAAACAGTTTACACTATTTCCCCAAACCAAACTCATAGACTATGGGTTCTTAAGGTTGAACTAGCCACCTATGATACCACTCTATCATGAAATGTCCCTCAGGGCTAGTTTCATGACTACCCTAAACCTGCCTTTGATAGGCCCGGGGCTGGAGACTTGCATCGAGTAGTCATATCCTACAATTGAGAGGCATTTTCCTAAGAACCAGTACACATGGACACAAATTCGAGCCAAAGATGCTGGAAATGAAAAACACTAAGTAAAGAAAAAGAATGCTTACCATTATAACCCAACAACAGAGTATGATAGAAAGAAAAATAGTAAAGTACAACCGGGCCAGAATACAATCCCACCAAAAAAGAAAGAGTCTTTAACATAATTTTTGATGATCATCCGCAGAAACCCACACATGATTTAATTTCAAGGTACGACACCGGATTAATATTTATAAGACAACAGTTCACACCTTTGGTTGTCTAGTCACATTAGGCCACGCCTGCTCCTAGTCTACCTGGAACACTATCAAAGAGTTGATCGTTTAATCAAGACAAGACATCTGTAGAAAAATACCATTTAGGGGTAAGTAAAACAATATTCAATAGGGAAGCCCAAAACAAAATGTAAAATACGAATAAAACACCACTAATAAGAAATTGTCAGCTAAAAATATTTCTTTTATATTCAATTGGAATATATTTTCATTTCTAATTAATTTGTAAACAATGATTTCATATTAAATTTTTATAAACCATATGGTTCTGCTCATAGCATGATTGATTCTGGGAGGCCTTACTCCTAGAGCTATTTGATAGTAATAAAATAGAACAAGACTACCAAAAGTATCTGAGAGAACATTTGGACTCGATATATCACAAAGTTCCCTGAGACATCTAGTCTCCCTAAATGAATGTGTCTCGATATCACAGTCAGTATTTGGTCATAGGATTCTACTTGAGGCATGCTCGTTCTAAGAGAACTCCCTCCCTGATCCTTGATGTCATTAGAGAATCTTACAAGAGGTATCTCTAATCTGGAAACTACCCAATGAGAAAATTCTGTTCAAATATCAGGATTTAGAAATAGGGGATTCTCTTAAGAGAATTCTGTGAACCCAATATGTATTAACCTGTAACGTAGGGGATTTCCTTAGATAATACCATGAACCATACAGATGAGTCTCGTAACATAGGGGACTCTCCTCAAAGAATACGTGAACTCTTTCGATATAACCCACTAGATAGAGGATTAACGCCCTACGCTTGAGGGTCACACCAATACCCATTAAACTCTATCAGGGGTGATAGAGTACCACTCAAGTCCCAAGGATGATTCCATAACTCTATCTGAGACTCTATCTCTTGAGGGGATTGATATGTAATGTCGTACTGAACCCTCTAGGAAACGACCAAGGGAAAATCTTTGTACCCACACTAGCCCTCACTAAGGTCACACAAAGCCATGTCTAAAGGACTGAATCCTCACAAAGGTCGTAATTTCATAGATGGATCATCATATGGACATACAATTTAAAATTTATGGGTATTATTTGTAAAAAGGGGACGGTTTGGGTCAGGCCCGGTCCGACCCGACCTGGCCCGGGGTACGCCGACCCGACCCGTTGGGCTGCTAGGGCAGCCCAATTGTTCCAGTCCGACCCACATTTAGCGGGCCATCCTGATGCGCCTGTTGTGGCATGAACTAGCCACAACCCCCATCTCTGCCGCACACGGCTTAGCCTTGTCCACTACCTCTAGAAAACACGGTCGGTTGGCATGACCAATGAATCTCGTGGCTCTACCGAGGGTTTGTTCTCTGACCGACATGGCTTTGGCGTGCCACATCTCCTCAATTCCACGTCCTCCTACAGTGGATTTCTATAGCCACTGTATCCCCATATCTCCTGCATGATTCTCAACCATGTGTGCTCCATTTTTTCAACAAGTTCGGATCACATGATGCGTCCGGTCTACATAACCAATGGATTCCATAGCTTTGTTGTGGGTTCGTTCTCTAACAGAAACAACTTTGTTGAGTCGTGTCTCTAAGAAACCGTAGCCTTCTTTCAATGTTGTCTACTATCTTCTCGGATGCAACTTTGCGGTCCCCTCTGTCGCCAGTTGTTGATTCAGAGATTTCCTGGCACCTCTACCACCCACAGCTTCATGTCGCGGGTCTTCCCACCACTAACCATCGAGCTGGTGGTCATGCCATTCACCACCTCTAGCCTCCTGCTTCTAACCACGACCTCTTCCCATATACCGATCCAAATACACAGTCCCTCCTAGACCACAGGTTTCCACTGATGTATCATTCCATTGTCGTTGCACCATCATAGTGTCGTTTTTGGGGTCGTATCATTGGTCTCGGGTCATTACCCCATGGATCAAAGCTACAATGATCTTTCATTAATAAGCCACAAAGATGTGAATGAATAGAAGGGGAGAATAATTCACATGGAACATATGAAGGATGGATCATAGTCGCTACTAATTTCTGAAATCATTCATCTTTTTTAGAAGGTTTAATGAGGGATAACAAATCATATAGATCAACCCCAATTAAATCCCCTCAAGTTTAACCCCTCATGCATGGACAATCGAACCACAAATCAACCTATTCATGGGATGATCTTTGTTTATCATAAAATTTAATAATGTGGAAGGAATAACTGTATAAAACAATGGCCTGCCTATTTTTGGATCATTCATTGATGGTTGGAGAATTTGTCATCATTGATGATCTGATGAAGAACTCCCTTGATCCTCAATTCTCCGAATCCTAAGGTGGTCAATCCCCCACTGTTCAAAAAATATTTTCTCCAGAGCTTCTAGAAAAATCCTCTATGATTTTTCAACTAATTGTATATCTCCTTCAAAATGTTAAAATGGGAATGCGTGTTTCAGCGTTGTTATAGTAGAATCTCCACACTATTTCATTCTTTAAAGAGAATGTACTGCCCCATCATTGTGTTTCAGCATCTGTACATTGTGAAATGTAAAAAACAAATAAAATATTATTCTTTAAGTTTATTTTATTCTTTTTTAAAATGTCCAAAATTTAGCTTTTTCATTTGACCTACGATAGTCGATGTTAGGCCGCACCTAAGGAAAACACCACATTACACACTCAACAGTGGTATCTTATTTCCAATCTGGGACACATTTCATGATTTATTAACATTTATAATAAAATAATTTTAATTATTTATTTTATTTATGGTTACATCCTTTTTGGGTTTTCTCACTAGAGAACCATACTAACTAATTTTAAGTCATACCTAGGGTAAGCTCTCTGTCCTAAACGCAAAGATTCCCTAGGATTTCGGATCCAGGGGAATATTTAAGAGTTATTCCAATTTTTCATGAAAACTACTCATGTGTGATATTAGAATCATAAAAATATTCGATGAACCATTCCAATCACACAGGGCCTCGGAATCACACATCGTCTCAGCACCTACTCTTAGAATTTTCCCAAATATTTTCTAAAAATAAAACTGGGAAAATTTGAGTCATTACAACAATGCACGAGTATTACCATTAAAAAAATTAAAATTCTTAGCCTGATTTCTAAATCCCTATCTTGATGATTATACCTCTCATGGAAAATATCTTTGATTCAGAACCAACTATATTTTTGAAAGATCTATTTCATACTCCATTTTAGATTTAACAATTATTCATAATCTTGAGAATAAAACCAATATCGTTAATATATTATTTATTTTTGAAATAAATTCATCATAAATAAATATTAAATACATCAAAAACCCATTTTAAAATATGAATAAAAATATTAATAAGGCATTTATTATAAAATATTAGGTCACAACATCCTAACCACATTAAAATATTTTCATCTTCAAAAGTAAAACTCAAGGAACTAGTTGAGGGTACTGATATCTCGTTGTATTTTCATGTTCCCATGAAACATCTGTGACATTATCATACTTTAAGAACACACGTACAAATATAATTTACCAACCATGAAGGATCCTCTCCCATCGATCCTTTCAAGACACTTCAAACTCTAAAAAAGTGGTGTTTTCCTCATTGTTTTTCTCAACAAAGACAATATTGTGAGAGGGATCATGTGAATACCACTCAGTTGTGATATATATAAAAACCATTATACTCAGTCCATATGTGGGGGTAATACTATGTGACATTAAAACCTGACTTCCCTAATAAGAATATGAAATGTTTTAATGAACCTTAGAGATACATTTCTACCCAAACCAAACTTCCTAAAATTGTGATAATTTGGGACCTTCAAACCCACATTAAATATATCCTATTACGCTAAATGTCATTATATTAAATACTTATAGGACATATGAAGGATCTATCCTAACCTCGTACACTAATGGATCACTTATACCATGTTTGTTGTCAGTTACACCATCTTTGGCCATTTGAGTAATTACATTCAAATCGATATCCAATAAAGCGGTGAACTACATGGTATTCCATACATTTCCTTGAATGTTTCCTTGATAATAATGTGTTTGTAGTTGTTATTTCATGAAAACTACACAATTGTTATTTGATCACCCAGTACCGTCCAAAATTCAGCACACAAGCCCACTATATATCCTAAATGACATGAATAACACTCTTAGTCTAAAAATTCATTATAGGGTGTACTACTATACTCAAAAAAATATGGGTACCAAAATACTACTACAAACTCCTCTACAATCTGGATAAGAAATTATAATTTTATTTAGAGATAATAATCAAGGGTACTCAATAATACTTCACAATATTATTAAAGCATAGGAATGTCAAGCTCTCCACAAAACTCTATCCTTGCATATGAAGGAAGTGAGATGAATTGATTAACTATAAATAATTTCCTATAAAACATTATAAATATTATTTAAAGATAAAAATCTAGTCAAAACAATTATAGACATATTTTCTAGCTTCCACTCATGAACCATAAGGGGTTGGCTCAAACTAGTGTGTACCTGGTTCTCATCCTTCATGTGTTATTAGGTGAGGCACCAGGAAATGAACTCTGCAACACTCTATATCATACCTATCTTTGAACATCCATACTTATGATCCTATTACATATTAATCATGTCATTATTTACCTCTAAATGGTATGTTAAAAAATCCATCCACACCTCCTCACATATCAACATAAGAACCACTATTCAGTCTAGAAAGACATTTACATGGTCCCAACATTTATTGAATCCATTTGGTGTGTCATTATAAAATTTGATATCATAGATTCTCACAATAAAAATCTATAATTTATGTATCCCTTAGTCGATGAAGAATTATGGGCACCACCACCATCAGTCATAAATAAGAGGTTTTTCCATTCTCCATAATAACAAATTGCAACAAGTATAACTAATCAAATTCCTCCTCTGTCATTTATATTTGAGTCTTTATAATAAGGGAATATTTTATAATATTTTTATTACCTAGAGTATGGACCATATCAATTTCATAGACCTTCTAGAACTCTAAAATCATCTCTTCCTTAAATTGGGGTCCCCCTTCCAAAATATATACATGATGATCTTATGGTATGTAATGATCATGAATTTCTCATTGATAATATAGCGTCTTAGCATATTCAAATAAAAATCCAATTCTACAAAATCTAATAAAAATGGGTAAATCCTCAGGTATTATTGAAAACTAATTGGGGGGTTAATTCGTGGATTAATTTTTATGAATTTATTTATTTGAAATTAAATCTGTTGAACTTGTTATGATTTTTGACCCAATCACTGATATCTCATAGTATCACCTCATATAAAGGAATAATAATAGATATCTCATCATGTGGTATTTATAAGTTTTTTTAAAAAGACAATATCTTTTACATGTTATTTATACCCCCAACATATATTTGCCACTATAATCATTTTTTCAATTACAATGATCAATATAGATTCACATAGTATCTTAACTCCTAAGTCTACACAAGATGATTTTTATAATACTTCATAATGTGTTTTCAATTTCCACACTACCCTTAATCACTTTATTCCGCACAAGAGGGTCTTTATACTACTTCACACAATGTGGCCAGAGTCCACACTAGCCTTCATTCACTTGGTTCACACAATAGACTCTTTATAAACATTCAAATAGACGTCTCCTTTCTTCATGTATCGATATTATATTAGAAATTAATCTTCCTTATTCATATTAATCTTCCTCCATTAGCATGTTGGATAATCTCTACATGTTTACAAATTCAAGTACCATCAAAAACAAATAATCATGTGCCTTGGTATTTCTCAATAAATCAAACAACTTATGTAAGATCCATTTCCTTAGTGAAACAATTCTATAGAGAATGTTCCTCCTTATGATGAAGTCCTAGACAATATTTGATGCATGAAAGTAATTCACACATATTCCTCAATAATATTTTATGCAAGAAAAAATATTCCACAATATCATATTATTCTCTTCTTGAGTTCTCTATATTATGTTTCATCTATTTTTTCAACATTACCTCAATCGAACTTCATTCATAAATTACTTGAACTTATCATAAAAACATATAATATAACTAATTTATTATCCATATTATTTTGTGTGATTTAGTATTATGTATTGGTTATATTCTCAAGTTCTTGTGCATTCACATAATTAATGAAATCGTTCATGTGTTATCTTACTTTCACAAACTTGAATGGGGGTAGAGATCATGTATTCTTCTTCATGAAAGTGTGTCATGTTATATATTATATTACACTTAACACACCCAAGAATTGGTTCATGTGTTCTATCTTAATGAGTTGCCAAAAACTAAGAAGGGATTCACAAAACTAGTCCATTTTGAAGCTATTTTAATGTGGCCAACACAAGAAAAGGGTTTCAATATTTAGTTTCTTAATGAAACTCTTGAATGTGAGATTCTTAAATAAGATTTAATAGGATCTATTTCACCATAACCAAGTTTCATGAGTTTTTATTCTTTACACAATACAGAATCATCATGGAACCTTCCTCCCACTATCTAACGGATGTGCAGAGACACTCAGTTTCCCTAGGTATATGAGACATCTCATAAAGATGAATGGCATAAACCACTATGGACTTGGAGTTTTAATAATTACGGGTAGATAACCACTTCCCCACACTACCTTATCCACAAATAAACAAGTCACGTTATAAATATAGGAATAATTTAATGTCAAGTCTATTTTTAAAACCCTAAAGATCATAGGATTCTAGAATCCATTGAACACAACACCTTTATTATTTGACATCAAAAATGATGGTGTATCATTTTTGGACTAAAATATTCTTTCACAAATTAAAAGACATGTGAGAGATCCTTATGTTCATTTTTTCATTCATATTCATATAAATTTCTTTGAATAATCTCATGCATATAATATAAATATTGAAATCATGTATTAGAGTCAAATATTTGAGTTTGTTACTCATTTTATATATCATAAGGTTGTAATGATCATGGAAATGGAAGGATTGTGGATGTTTTAGCCTCATGTATAGAATCCATTTGGTTGATATTCGAGGTTAAAGATGATGTACAGAGATTGATAAAAAAATATCAGATGGATCTCATAGGAAAATGACCATTATTTGTGAATCTTTTTAAACATTAGAATAATAAATCTAGTTGTTTTTCCCTATATAGGCATTTCACTCAGTTTATCACTGATATATATTTCTCCTCAATCCAATATCAAGGTAGATGTGAGTTGGAAGGGGTCCACTCTTTAAACCACATGAAACACAACATATACATCGTTATGCTACCTCGCATGGTGGTTCCACCTCTCTACTCATCTGCGCCTCTTTGTGTACACCCATCATCCCACGAATGTGATCACACCCAAGACACCATGTGGGAGACTCTGGATAGATCTCCATTTTGGTGTATCTTACTCCCACAATAAGGTAGAATGAACTTTCCATTGAGGATTCTGTGGTTGGATATAATTTTTACAAAACACCATTAGTAAAAACATTATTTATTAGTTTTATACCATCTCAAAATACACCATGTAAAATAATAATTTTTTCATGGACTTCATAAATATACATCTAATTATCATCCTTTAATAATACAGATATTTCATGGCCTTATTCAAATTATCTTCCTAAAAACTATTTTCATGGTCATTAACATGTTAAATATTATAGAAAATGTGCACTCTTTGGGAGTAATTGGCACATATCTTTTAAATTATGAACGGTTAAAAAATAATCACATTTATTCTACACATATTGACATCCTTCTTCAATAATTAGTCTTTTGTAAATTAATGACAAAAAATGAAACACAAATTATTTAGTCTCGATAATATCTCAATTTGAAATTTCTACAAATACTAAAAAAAAATTAATCATGTCAATATGTGAATATATTATCATTTTATTCTTCATCTTATTAATAATACATTAAAATGTGTACTTAGGAGAACTCTCATCTTATGAATTTCCCAAGACATGTTTTTCTCCCTTAAATTATTATTTCTTTTACACTTCTGAGAGAGGGGTGATAACAAATCGTTCATTTAATAAATGGACTTTAGTTAATAATCCCTCTTTCTGTGTGGGATAACTCATTAGAAATAATAAGTGAGAGAGAGAGATATATGGTTTTCTCTATTTTCCATAAACTAGAATGCATGGGAAATCATGATCAGAAATTCTCAATTCTGATTTTAAGGGTTGTAAGTAATCAAATTTATCAATAAAATGCTAAATAATACACATAATTCAACAAAATCATCAGAAAGTTTCGGTGAAAATGACATATCTCCCCATTATTAGATTCATATCAACTCCCCATGAAAATTATTTATTCAATCAAAGACGGGATAAGGGAGTGGTTTTCATTAGTCATGTTCCAATTTTACAAAGATGTTTAGAAATTATACATTCATCACATAGAAAAGATTTAATAGATTTAAATAATTAATTCACCCCCTCAATAGAATAATCATTATTTTTAATTTGATGGTAGTCATAAGTCTCTATAAATGAAAATTTCATCATATTTTCCATCAGTGACGACATTAACCATCTCCTTTAATTCCTAGTATATTAGCAAAAAACATATAAATTTATTGAAAAAGAAGAGGGGCCTCTTGTATTTTAAATAGAAAACATACATCTGAGAGCATCCTTCTAACCTAGGAAACTCTTTCCTTCCTAACTCAAGATTTCCATTGTGTGAAATCTCGTTTTTCATTGTAGTCATATGATCATATGTAATTCCATGTAATTTTTGTTTATTTAATTAAAACATGAAATATTTAGGTAGAATATCCATTTAGATTCATGGATATGGTCTATATTTACCACAACATTCATAAAAGTTACTATCATTATTCATGTTGCAACTAATTAACATGTTTTCTTGTTTTTTTCCTTTTTTGGATTATTTGGATAATCACTTATCTTTTGTTTACTCCTCCAGGAATACACTAGTTTATCTTCCATTTTCTTATTCTTTTGGTTAAATTTTTTTATTATTTCTTCTTCTTTACTCCCCCTTTCTTATGGATTTATATTATTTTCATGAATTGACATGATATGCTAGCATTACAAAGATTTGTGTTTGAACTTCTAGTGACCCAAATAAAATCAAATGAAACCCATTATATACTTTTTTGTTGTATTGTGTCAAGATTTAATAGGTTGTGAATATTATTATCATTTATTAGGACCACTGCACTTTTAAATAGTACTTGGAGAACATCTTTGTATACACATCCTATCATCCACCCTTGATGTGGTGGGTTTAAGAGTATTTTTTACCATCCATACTTTCAAAGAAAAAGCTTCTAAAGATATACTAAAAATTTAAAAGTCATTAGTACCAAATAATGTTCTAGGTTATGGGATACCTTATTCATAAATTATGTTTTCATTATATTAGAGTATAATATCATGCTCTTATTTTTTTATGATAATAAATGAAAAATTGTTTGGAAACATCTCTTTATCCAGTAATTTGGGAAGTTCCATCTTGTGGTGATTTATTATTCTTCGATCTCACCTCCATATACCCATATTTTTTTCATTAATTATTCTTGCCTCTTGAAAATAATTTTCAAGATCCTTTACCTTATTTTCTTTATCCTCTAGGAAATATTCATTGAAAAAATAGAGACATTATGTAATTTTTCAAGTGCATGGAAGGATTATATAAATAATATCTCAATGAAATATTCTTCAAAAAAATTTATTTACAATTCTTAAATATATTTAGAATATATTTCATTTGAAAGATAAATTATTTCACCATTTTCAATCAAAAGTTTTGTGAGAGTGGTGTATGTGTAAAAAATGTTCACTAATGCCTCTTCCATAGAAGTAGCCTCTTCTTCTAGATATGATTTTTAATTATATAGAGCCTTGAGACCTCAAAAAATATAATTTCAAATTACTTTGGGGACATTATTAAGATATTATTTGAATTAAAAATGAATATTAGTATTAAAAACATCATCATTAGAGCTTAAGAATGATTTTTCCTAAAAATTACAATCAAGAGAATTATTGATATATATGCCACTTTGAATACCTTTAGTTGTTGGTGTCTCTACCATTTATGTAAGATTATTATTTATCTTCCCTCCCTATCTTTTCATCTAGTTTATTAGGTCTTAGAATAAATTTCCATATTATTTTTCTTAAGAGTAACTTCTTTTTCCCCATATGAGGTAGTCACTCATTTCTTGAAATCTTTATTTCATAAAATATCACATGGATCCTTAGAGTGATCCATCCCCTAATAATATTTATAGAGCCTCGAGTCAAATTGATACTTGTGAGGGGGTTGAGTACATGTTTTAGTTTTTATAGATTCATTTATTTTGAATTTAACCTCTAAAAACTATTAAGGTACTTAATCCACTCAATGGTATATCATATTTCCACCTCGTATGTAGGAATAATAATAGTGAGATCAACACATGGTATATAAAATCATCGTTAAAAAGACCTAATCATTTTCATTTTGGTTATTCCCCCAAACATGGATTCATCACTATAATGTGTATATGAATTACAATGGTTGATACTAAGCCACACTGTATCTTAAATCCTAAGTCTATAAAATAGGATATTTATATTTATTTACATAATTATACCAGAGTCCACACTAGCCTTCTACTCTTTAGTCTACACATACGGGTCTATATACAACTTTGCATAATTTTATCAAAGTCCACTCTATCCTTCTTACTCTTGAGTCACACTAGAGGATCACTATACTATTTCATGTAGTATTAACCTTTCTTAAAGGTTTGATCGTATAGAAAAATTTCATCTTACTTCTTTGGAGTAATTCTTTCCACAATTTTATTGGATCTTATTCGCCTGTGTAAAACTTAATGTTCCTTTAATATCCTTTGATCAAGTATTTCAATATTGTTCAATAAATATGATCACCAATATAAGATCATTTTCCTCTTTCTGACAATGCTTTGGAAAATATTCCCTCTCCTTCTAATGAAGTTACAACATCACTTGGATGCATGTATGTAATTTAGAGGTATTGTATAATATTATTTTTTATAAAAAAATAATAATTTACACTATCAAATTATTATCTTCCTAAGTTCTCGATATTGTTTTTTAGTTATTTTTTCTAGTCACCTCATTGGAAATTCATGCAAGAATTTTATGAATATCTCATACTAAACCATATTATAAATAAAATTTATTTATCATTGTTATTTAATTTGATTAACAAATAAGTATCAATTATATTGTTTAGGGCCATTAAATTCGTATAATTGATAAAATAATATACACATTTCCTTCCCTATATAATCCTAAATGGGTGTAGATTTCACATCATCTTTTTTTGTAAAAGTGGATCATGATATATCTTATCATCCTCTTCATGTACACTAGAATATTTATGCAAGTTTTATCTCAATGAGTTCATGAAAACTTATAAGGGATTGAAAAAGCTCTTAATTTTTTTTAAAATTCAATTAAATGCATACAGTATTCAATTTCTTCACAAAACTATTGAGTTTTAGATTCACAAGTCATGTTCCTGTTATATATCATTCCCCTAAATAAAGTTTTGTGATTTATTATTAATTGAAAAATATGAATGATTCATAGAACCATCTACCCTTTATCTAATAAAATAATTGAAATCTCTATTTCACATTGAAAACAAGATTTATCATAAAGATGAATGGAAGTAAAATATCCTAACTTGGTACTACCCCATATTTCCATATCCTTTAATAAATAATCCACTTCTAAACATTGATAAATATATCTTATTGAGGATATTTTTGAAACCCTAAATACATTCAGATTTATTTAATCCCTTAAATGTAGTTATTTTATTTTATTTTACACTAGAAAATATGGAATTTCATATTTGTGATAGGATTTTTCATTTCCAACAAAATAATCTTTTCAGAGAGACCATTATTCTTTCATTTCATGCATAGCCATACTATGTTCTTGGAATTATCCCTTGCATTCAAGAAAATGATATCATGAATAGACTTGATAAAATAGTGTGAGTATCATTCTAATTTTTGTCTCACAATGTTGGAATGATCGTGGAAATGGATAGATGGTAAAAGTTCTGATCTCATGGATAGAAAACCTTCAAGAAATATTCGAGTTTGAAGATGAAGCACTGGAGTCGATGGAATATCCCCAATAAATCCCATTGTATTCCACTCCTTATTTATGTTACTTTTTAAAGAAGGGGACAATACATGCCGCATTTCTCTCCCATAAAGAAATTTTTCTCTCTTGATAACTCCCGTATATTATTCCAGGTTCCAAAATATCAATAGATGTCATTTTCTATGGTTCCACTCTCAGATTCACACAACACACACTATACATTTCATCATGTCACTGGGTAAGATTGAACCGCTACCCTGATCCAATTCATCTTTATGTCAGTTGTTTAGAGGGAGTAACTCAAGGGGGAGAATTAATTTCTTGATAAAAATATCTTTTCAAAAAAATTTAAAATAAAACCCCCTAGTCAATTAAAAAATAAACTATTAATAAAAACATTATAATTATATAAATTTCATCCTTCAAAAAAATTCAAACAGGGATTAGGGCTCATTAAAAATAATATTTGAAATTACTATAACTTTTCGAAATAAATTACATAATAAAATCCTTTATATAAACATAAGTTTAGACTAACTATCAAATTATAATTTTTATTTACATATTTAAAAATAAAACTGAAAACACACATTAGAATATAATCAAGGGGTTCAGTATCAATCCAAGACTTAATCCCCTACATATAGAAATCACCTGCTACCAAACTGATTATTATAAAAATAATTGTATCCACAAATTGGATATGTTTTTTTACAAATAAAAGGACACATTATTTCCAAGATCAAAGACTCTTCCACGTTTATATGTGGGAAGAAAATAAATTATATCTATGCAAGACCTCTTATATAGTTTTCATATGTAT
Organism: Viscum album; assembly: GCA_963277665.1. Lineage (NCBI taxonomy): Eukaryota > Viridiplantae > Streptophyta > Magnoliopsida > Santalales > Viscaceae > Viscum > Viscum album. The sequence goes on from OY728139.1 coordinate 80,234,503, forward strand.
ATAGATAATTTTTTTTGGAGAGAGTGTGTCTAGAATACTCTAGTTAAAGCTCTGGAGTTAGTGTGTAAAAATAAAATAGAGGACTACAACACACTACTAAAATGTAAATCATAAAATAGGGAGAGAAAATAAGAATTTATTGAAATATTTGATTTTTCTCATTCTAAATAGATTCATATTCTCGTGGTTACTTTTGTTTTTCTTGGTGATAAGCTTGAACAAGTTTCTCTAAAATTGTAGGAAAATAGATTATAATAGGGTTCAGTTTTTTTGTCTGTTGATGCTTTAAAAAACTTTTAAATAGATCTATTGACTCACTATATGAAAGGTTATAGGTGTTCTATAAATTCCACACATTCACACTCACATGTATGAGTATTTAAGAATCCAAAAACATGTAACATGCACAAGGTATCCCTCAATAATATATATCTATACATGTGGGATTATCTATTAGAGAAGAATAATAAAGATATCATGGATACTTATACTAAGAACAAGATCAGGAAACCATTGGTTTTTTCTTCAATGCATCCTTGGAATGGTTTAGGAGTAATCATTATCAAATAAACACGAGGATAGATACATTAACTCCCATATACTATGAGTTAGAAGAATTAAATTTCAATAAATAAATAGAATTAAAACATACTTGAAGTATATCACATCTGATAAGAACATAGATCAAGGGAAGCATGGTCCAACAGTAGAGTTTTCAATAGTGTATTAACTCAAGTGGTAACACTGTTTAGCAGAAGATCATCTAGAAGTAGAAAATCTGATTGTAGAATAACTAGCTATATCACATATGGAAGTAGCACATCTTGTGGTATCATATGTCTAGTGGTAGAATATTTCTTATGGTACCACATGTCTAGGGGTAGCATATGTTTGGTAGTAACAAAACTCTGGTGGTATCATGCTTCACTGGTAGATGAAGTCACCAGTAGATGTAATCACTGATATATCTTTTTTGTAAAATGATTGATCTATACTTAGACAAATTTATTCACATAAATATGTACTATAATAAAACAAAAATTTCATTATGAACATAAAATCATGATTTCTAAGCACTGAAATAAAGATCCTCTAAACATATTCACCTTTTGGATGAAAATAAATCATGAAATTTTATAAACCATGTATGAAAAAAATATAGGAAAATTCATAAGAAATAAAAATGTAATAATCTACCTAATAATTTCATATTTATAATGTAAAAATATGAAACAGAATATAAAAATTAAATTTTACTTTTTCGACATAATCTTAAATGCTAGAAAAACAATTTCTCTCCCATTTGGGATTATAAAAAACATATGAAATTAAAAAGAAAATATGGAAAAATAATGAAAAAATAAATAATGTATAAGTTCCATGAAATAATATAATTCATTATATTAAATCTTAACATTCACTAATGGGGAAAACAGTCCCTATCAAATACCAATCCTATTCTGAATCACTCTATGATCATTGATATGAAGCATCAACTGAGTGATTTTATTTTCTTGATTCTAGAGAAATAGATGTGGTTTCTGAGGGAGAAGGTGTTGTTTGGGGAAGATCACAGATCACCACTGGCCTAATATGGAAAAATGATTTAGCTAGGGACATGCTAAAAGGAATAAAATAAGATAGCATAGTAGCCTAGGATGGTATAGAAGTGAATACTAACATAGGAATCAATTCAACTTCCACAACTTTTATGCCAGATAAAGCCAAAAATGGGATTCATCAGGTTCACAAAATCCATGATGATGTTTTCACCTGTCTTCATTTCAGTGAGGAAGTCTTTCTTCTCTTTCATAAATTTCTTGAGAATATAGGCCATGAATTTAAGCTAGTTCACTTGTTCCTTGAAGGCCCTAGTGACACGTGGAATTCTTAATTTCTCATTTGGAAACATAAAATGATATTTAAACTCATGTATTGTATATATTTTGGATAGGAAGTATTTTATTTCCTTAGTGATATTTTCTCTATAACATATAGCTTTGTTCAAACAATTACTAACCAGTTTATATATTTGATCACCATGCTGCTTAATTTTTAAAAGATCCTTCTAATGAGATGTATGGATATCCCATATGATGGAATAAAATGACTCTATTTATATAGATCTGATCATCACACCATAAATAGATGATTAAAGAGGTGGAGTAGTGGATGGAGGAGAAAAATTTTGGGGTTAAGGTCTCTAACCTCTCTAAAATGTATGTTTGGGTATTAGAGAAAACTAGTCCTCATATCCTCCAAATTATATTTCATAGCTTCTATCTAATTTTATAATATTTTATTCTCAATCTCAAATTCTTTAGTCTTCAAAATCATTTTGGGATTAGTATGAAAGATGAATTTCTCAATGATATATCTCATATTATCTTCACAAAGCTATGTAACTAGAGAATCTTGGGATCTAAGAGCTCAACTAAAATTAAAAAGCAATTTCTCTCTCTAATATCTACCAAATCAGTTCATGAAAGATAGTCTGAAGGTATATAAGGTGAAGGAATAGTAGAAGAAACCTTATCTATAATTGATTGAGAAGCTTTTTCATTTTCTAGATCAACTAACGTCACATCAGAGATATAGGCTTGAATCTACACTTCATCGTCAATTCTTTATATCTAGCATCTGTTTTGATCTATACTTGCAACCAAGATATATGGTCCACCATCCACTAGTTATATTATAGAATCATCACCACTATCACCATATTCATCTTACATAGGGTAAGAAGTTTCAATAAACAATGAACCAGGATACATCTCCCCCTCGGATGAATCTCCATACTCAAGTTCGGTAGAAGGATTATAACTATTAATGGACTTCTTCCTAGTAGAAACATGGAATTCATCCACCTTAACTAATTCTCTCGAATCACCTCTAATAGTGGTAGCATCACTAAATAGATGAATAGTACCTAGTGCCTCAATAGTCTGAGCTAAACTAGAAACAATAGAAGATGAATCATCTGAATGTTCCCTCACAACACCATCAACATCATCATCATCATCATCATGTCTGTCTATGTCATGGGATCTAGCATCATTTCCACCCTCATAAATATCTTCATAAACATCTTCTTCTTCTACTAATTCATTATAGGTATCAAAAGAACTCTAAAATTTTTCTTCTCTAGAGACATTAATCTCCTCTTCCTCTCCTTCACTCAAGAGGTTGTCTCTATTAAGAAGAGAATTAGGTGGACATGAAAATCTGTAATACAAAAATGGGATTTTATCATTGTATGAATCACTTATATTTTCAATAGAAATATCTAATTCCTCAATAAATATAGCTATATATTCAAATTCCTCCTTAGAATAATAAGGCACAATTTCATCTGGCTCTAAACTAGGGTAAAAAACATTCTGAGCTATGGTATGATGTTCCATAAGATTGAATTCCTTATAGATCTTTTCATTGTCTTCTATCCATTTATTTATCCATGGATTCAAGTTTTATTTCATTGTTTTATATGTGATTTAACTCAAAAACCCTCCACATTTTTCCTATACTTTATCTCCATCATCAATCATTCCCTTTTAATCCATCCAATCTAAGATCATCTTCGAATAAGTGATAGAGTTCATCTTGGATGAGGACTTATAGATCTCCATCATGTTTCCCCTGAGATATCTACACATATTAGCTTTGTCCCCAATTTTCATATGGAATAAAAGAAATACATCATGTCACCTAATTATGATAAAACCCCTTTACTAGAACATAACATATTATAGATGAATTTAAATAGAAGTATACACTCACCTTTGAGTTTTCTAGTAATGGGTCTTCTCATTATACCTTTTTTTGTTTGTTCTATCAGTGCATAATCATACACAAACAACTCACTATTACTTGGTATAAAATTGTGATAGTCATCACAATAAAATTGGTGAGGTTAATTGATACACATATCCCATTATCTTGAATAAACATAAACCTAATTTCCATTTATCATACTTAGAATTATATCTTTTTTCCATAATTTATACTGTATATATTGGTAAAACTAGTTAACCAACCTTAGATATAATGTCTATTCATTCATTAAGAACTGTTATAATTATTTTTGGATATGGATAACCTTGATCAGTAGTGAATTTTTTGAAAATATCCATTCTTCATCGACTTCATCCATTGCAAAAACCACTCAATATGAAATCTAAGGATTCTTTTGACCGACTACAAAACAACATGATTTTCCAAGAGACTTATTCACTGGTAGCGAACCTTTAGGATATGACACAAATGGGTGCTTAAATATCACCATTACACTAAATTTAAAGGATAATAAAGAGAATGAAGAAGTATTATTGTTGAGAAAGAAGGGAAATATAAACGTTGGAAGGGTTGAGCAAAAAATAGAGTATTTTGAATTTTGATTTAGAATTAATTTTAATATTTAGGGATTTGAGGTTTTAAAATATAATAAATATACAAACAAACAAATCATGAAAAAAATTAACATAGGAAATATAGTAGGTGTAAATAAATAAATTGTGGCTCAACTAGTTGATTCCCAACTATGAATCTCTCCAACGGTGGATCACTCATTGATGGATTACCTAGTGGTGGATCACCAAGTATTAGATCAACATTGGTGGATCACTAATAGTGGATCTTCCAATGGTGGATCTTCTAGTGGTGGATCTCCTAATAGTGGATCATCCAATGGTGGATCTTCAAACAGAGGATCTTCCAACCATATAAAATTTATCATTGATGATTAACTAAAATTTATCATTACTAGGTCATATTTTATATATTTTAGTCTCTCAAAATAGAAAGTATTTGAAAAAAAATCATAAATTAGATGTTCAATTCCTATAAATTCTAGATTTATATCACCTTTCTAAAAAATGATCTCTCAGAAAGATATTTCTTTCATCAATATGACTTT